>OZ010788.1:2236085-3723329 GCA_963932465.1 Maratus speciosus | reverse complement strand
CTGTATATGAATTACAGCATTTATACACACCATATACTGTGCATAAATATAGTGAAACATAAAAGCACATAACATAATTAAAAATTCATTTCCAACAATCATCGTTACTATACAGTACTTCGAATACAATATAGCATCTGAAATCTTTTGTGTGTCCCTGTAAATGCTATGCACTTCGTATTATACATGAAATAAGTTATAGTAAACCTCAGCGACGTATATCAATTTAATAATACACGAAATAATTTAACATAATTAAAATACGCCGCAAACAATTCCCTCAACCCCTATATCATTATGTAACGGAAAACTTTTGACTGTCCCTGTAAATGAACTAAACATACTAAACACTTCATATGAAATAGGGAACGTGCTATGGTAAACATCAATAACATCCAAAAATTCCAGGGCAATCCGAGTATATTTACGGGAATTTGAGAGCGGCCAGGATGGACTGACGGACTGACAACAGATGGACTGACGGACAGACAAACCGAAGGCATAAACACTTTTCAACTTCGTTGGAAAGTGTTAATATATATATATATATATGTGTATAAAAGAATTGAGTGGAGTTTAAATATTGCTCAAAATCTTTATAGATTCAGAATTAATTAATTTTAATTGTCAAAATCCTTCTAAAATTTATTAAATGATTGTATAAATCGTCTAATGTTGTTTAAAAAATTCACGAAAAATGCTTTAGAAGATGAAATTTTCAAGAATTCATAATTTGGACATAAAGGGTTAACTTCGATGGCCATAAAGCAAATTTAAAAATAGCAGGAAACATATTTACCCACCTATAGTGTGTGATTTTTTTCCACAAATTTGGAATTCCTTAAAATTTCCTGGTCGTGCGATTCTGTGAGGTATCAGGAGAATTTGAGGAGAGGAGACGAAATGAGAAACAAGTGGGTAAGTGTGATCACAGATCACACAGAGGGTTTCGTATAATATTCCTTTCAAAACACTTTATCCTTTTGCAAAATCTGTTAGTTCCACATTTCGCCACCAGGGTGCGCACTCTATTCTAAAAAAACCTCTATCCGAACGAAACTCCGTTTTACAAGCTATCCGTAGTTATATTAGTCGAGGGGATTGGGCCCATATCACCCGAGATAGTTAGGTGCTCCCTGGCGGTAAAAAGTGGAACTATAATATGTAAGGCTATGGTGCATAATATGAAAGAGTGGTCAAAGGAGTGTCTGCAAAAGTTAGAAAAGTGTCCCCCGAGTGAAAACGGCGGAGGTTAGAAAAATTGCTTAAATTACACAAGTTAGAGAACGGAGGGGGTAAATATAACACTTTTTGAATTTTTTATGATTTGTCGTGTGATCGCAAGTGTTCAGCTATAAGTACTCAAAATTTCAAGTCTTCAACTTAATTAAGGGATCAGTTAGAAAAAAATCTTAAAATACACACGTTAGAGCCCAGACGGGTAAATATAAGACTTTTTCAAAATTTTATGGTTTGTCCTTTGATGTGTGGTGTTCAGCTATAAGTATGCAAAATTTCAAGTCTCCAATATATATAGTTTCTGAGAATGGGCTCTGTGACAGACAGACAGAGGAGTGAGACGAATAGGGTTTCGTCAGATGAATGAAACCCTAAAAATTATGGGTAACTATTGTGAGCGGTCTCTGAGACCGCTAAGAGGAATAAGAGGGTCGATTCGATTAACTCATAGGATGCTGGTGTGCGTATTAAACTTTATATACGGGACTATTATAATTAACCCTTTATCTACTGACGGTACTTATAAGTACCAATAAAATAACTTGTCACAAAATTCATTTAGTACATCAATTAGTAGTAATACAGTTTAGAATGAGTTATAGATGCATTACTTCATCTTATTCCAAAAGTATTCCTGAATACACAAAACAAAAATATTTTTAAAAGGATGATTTCTTTTGCCTTTGCATCTTTTTGTAGGAAACAAGGGATTTATGTGAGAGTCGGCGGCCAAAGCTGAGTATACCCAGTGATTGTTTTGAAATATATATATAATGAATATTAAATAAGATTGCCTACATGTGTTTAGCTTCGGTAAGAGGACAGGCTTGCGATATGTATCCTTTTGTTGTAATTGATTATATTTTATTTTTTAAGATGAGACAAATAATCTTCATCATTGACTGAACACGGATGCATATTCACTTCTAATTTTCTTTAATACTGGACTAGGATGCTACAAAAATATACAAAGAATGGTTAATATAATGGATGAATAAAAAATGAATGGTTTTTCCAATCGACAAGCTTCTTGGTGTTTGAACACCAGAGAAAATCCTTTCTGGGATAACAATGGGATTTGTATCCCGACGGACAGCACGTCCGTTTAGTGGAAAAGTTTTATGACGACTGCGGGGTTCAAAAAAGTGTTCACACAGAGTCTTTTAGGTGATGAGAAAGACAATAGATTATGCAAAGTGAGCGGATTAATTTATTTCAGCGCAGTCACTTTGCAATGTCCAATGAATGGTGCTGCGATCTGGTTTTCAGATATGAACTTAATATAAATGCTGTCTTGCGGATCGCCTTGTAGATTTAGTGCTGCCACCTATGAGTGATGAGATGAAGTGTTTCCGTTGCTCTCCGCGAGGTTCACTTTTCTTGATTAGATAAATGTTGTACATATTTCCACAAACGTTTACATACCCCACAAGTTTGGTTATAAGTCTATATAACATGTCATTTGTGTCGCAGGTTCGCATACAAAACTTATTAGTAGAAGTAGGATTTCTAATACTTTTCAGCGTTCTTGGCGTTGGGGGGGGGGGGGGGGGGAGTTCTATTCCGAAATATTTCTATTGTAAGAACATTGTATTTGCATTTCCTAAGTCTATAAAATATTAAGAAAAATATTTAAAATAAAATATTTGATTGGGGTTATAAATATTACACAAAATCCTTATAAATTCAAATTGAATGAATCCTTCTAAATCCTTCCATCCTTCTCAAATCCTTCTAAAATGTATTAAATGATTATGTAAATCTTCTAATATAGTTTGAAAAATTCACGAAATATACTTTCGAAGATAAAATAATCATGAATTCATAATTCAGTACATAAAGTGTTAAAATCCACCCTATTTAGAAGTCTCTAGGGATAGCATCTGAATTCTAACTAAATCTAAACATTGAAAACAGCAGCGATCTGTGAGACAGCTAACAGCAGTAAAGGCTTAACATGGAAGATAATAGTAAATACAATTTGCAAAATGGCTTTTTGTACACTTCATTTTTTTAACACATTCCAACGTACTAAATAAAATAGGTGTTGCTATCCAAAGTACACCTTATTCATAAGTTAAAAGATGATGTAAAATAAACATATGAATAAAGTAAATCTCAGCGTTTCGGTTTAATCTTTCAAACCTTCCTCAGGAGTAAAATTTTCTAAAATACAAATCGGCAGAAACACTTTATATACTACATCTTAAAAATCAAGTTCAAACTTAATTAAAGAAAGTAATGTCTTTATTTTTAAAGATAAATATTTTAAACAGCAGAAAGAAGCTCCTTTGGGTTCACCTATTTCAAGTATTCTCGCAAATTAAAAAAAAGTTTGAATTTGATTTTTAAGATGTAGCATATAGAGTGCTTCTGCCAATTTGTATTTTAGAAAATTTTACTCCTGACGAAGGTTTGAAAGATTAAACCGAAACGCTGAGATTTATTTTATTCATATGTTTAATTTACATCATCTTTTAATTTTTTGAATAAAGTATACTTTGGATAGCAACACCTGTTTTATTTAGTATTAGATATTACAACGTAAAGTCCTTAATTATCATTCCACCGTAGTTGAAAATTGTTTATGAATTCGGTTTGTCTGTCCATCTATCTGTCCGTGCTCTAACTCGCGGAAATAGACTCTGATTGCCCCGAACTGGATATATGTTATTGGGGTTTACTAAGGCATGTTCCACATTGTAAATTAAGGGTGTAGAATTTACGGTTCATTTACAGGGACATTCAAAAGAATCCCGTTACATTACGGTCTATGGGAAAAATAATTTGAGGCGTATTTTAATTACATTACATTATTTTAAACATATTGAAATTGATATACATCACTGAAGTGTACTACCAGATTTTTACTATAGAATGTGGGGAGCATAGAATTGATCGTTCATTTACAAGGACACACAAAAGAATTTGGCTACAGAAGAAAATGAACAATCATTGAACTATCGAAGCCTACGTCCAATGATTGCTGAAAGTGCGTTTTCAGTTGTGGTATGTCTCTTTAAATGTAATTATTTTTCGAATATTACCTGGTGTGCATAAATTCTGTAGATCATATACAGGCTGCACACAAGTTTTCAACAACATATGGGTGGAAATGGCTGTATGGAAATTTTCAGCTATGCTATACGTTTAACCGAACACATCTATTAATCATATACAAAGCTGCAAGGGGGGAAAATGCAATTTAACAAATTACAACGGCCATTTGGAAAATGATTTTTTCAAAGACTAAAAATCGCACGGAGTTGATCATACATTACGTACGCCATGGATTACATTTTTCGGTACTGTAAATTTTTAAACTTCTACGGAGCTGGTCATTCATTACGTACGCCATGGATTAAACATTAATATTCATGGACCCATTTTAAATGAAATTTCATTCTTAAACTTCTAAACATCCCACACTATTACTTTTTACACCGTCGTATAGAGAAAAAAATGTACTTTTAAATGCAATGTGTTTGAAAGCTGAATCTCAATTTGTGTCTGAGTTATTAATTTTTTTTTGTAGTTTTTATTACTTTTTTGTCATAGTGGCAACAGAAGTATCCATCTCTGTTGACAGTAAAGGGAAAATACAGATTACTGTATAGACCCATCAGAAAACGAATAAAATGCGGATTCAACTAATAAAAAGCTTCAGATATGATTTTGATTTCCATATCTGATTTGATTTATAACCATTCTTCCAAATGGTTAAAAAAAAAAAAAAAGTATATTTTCCCGACTATTAGTGGTAATAGCAGAAATTGGGTTTTCAAATGTTTTATATGTCTTTCATATTGTTCATTTGGGTATCATCTTTTACGTTAGTAAACTGTGAAGTTTTGTTATAGTATTCCGATTGTGTTGGAAAGTGTTTCATAATTTACGCCGTACGCATGATTTTCCGTTCTTGTTTTCATTTAATTTCATTAAGTTTTATGAAAATCAGGAATATAGAGGATTACAGTAAAAGAATGTTAAACGTACGTGCGTGCGGACGATAAGGTCTGTGGAAATAACACTACGTCGCATAATTGCATCAAAATACTTCTTACTTAAGGTTGTATTCGAAAAAATATTTTTCCACCTTTAACAGCTCGAAATTTTCTGAGACATTTTCAGACTCATTTTTAAAAGTTAAAACACGAAACTTGCTGATGTGATTTTTTGAAGAGATGTACAAGAGGCCGTGTGATTTCATTTTTCGCTCAATTAATTAAAATGTGATTTTTAAACAATTATTTTCTCAGTATGACCCTTTTTTTCATCCCCAGAGCTCCCGCTTCCGAAAATTCGGTTTAAAACACCCACTTTGACAGCAATATTTTCTGCATTTATCAAAAAATCGACAAGCACGGCACATTACCGTATTTTATGGAAGAAACGCCGCGGCGTTTACGAGTTTAAAAGTTAATTTTATTCCAAGTGCGGCGTTTACGATTTTTTAAAAATACCAACTGAGTTTCCTTAATTTAAAAATTCATAAAAATATTTAAAATCGGATTTAAATATTTTAAATAAAACTTCAGACATCTTAAGATATTAAAAACGAGGCATCCTACACTGCTCAGAAAACTTTGATTAAAGTTAGGTCAATGTGACGCTGTCGACAAAAGTAGCGTTCCGATGGATGCGGCGTTTACAACGGGTGCGGCGATTACGATATTTTTAAGCTTATTCAGGCCAATTTGAGGAGTGCGGCGTTTCTTCCATAAAATACGGTATATATTTTCTAAATAAGAGAATTTCCCAGTTTGACGCGTTTGAGAGCAAAAATGAATTTAAAAATAAATTAGGAAATTAGCAGTTTGGTTTGGAATACACCCTTAAGGGTGTTCTTAACTGCTCTGCTCAACAAGCCCAAAAGGTTTTGACACATTTAAAAAGTCATTTTTTAACGGAAAGATATAAAATTAGAAGGCCTGACTATGGAAGCGATTTGGAATCGAACTGTGTTTTCTTCCATTTTTTGATCAATAAATTACCTATTGAATTATGAGCGATTTTGATCGCGTGGCAAACACGTTTTTTACCCATTTTGAGTGGTTATTCTTGTTTCGCGCGGAAATCCGATTCAAAACGCCTACTTTGACACTATTTTCTGCAAGTTCTATTGAGTTTGCAAAAAAACGAAAAAAAAAAAATAACAGCTCGAGGACATAGTTTCTGAACAACAACATCTGCTAGTTTCATGCATTTCCGAACAAAAATAAATTAAAACTTATGTCACAAAGTTGCCTTTTTGGATTTTAGAACAGCCTTAATAATTTTGAATGAAAAGTAGTGCATGATTTAAAACCAGAGACAGTTTTTCTTACGTCCTACTGTTAGTCTACATAAAAAAATTCTTTTATTTCATGAATCATGTATAAATGTGCTTGTTTATTTTAAAAAACACAAAAATCAATTTTATTTATAGTTAGTTGCCACATTTCCCGCCTATAAGCACAAAAGAAAATTGTGTTTCATAAGTGCCACCTATTTTTACTTTCTTCTATCTTTACAAGAAGAAAGTATTGGATTCATGAAAATTTTCGAATTCCGGTTTTCGACGAATTTACACGTTTTAGGGGTCAGAGATTCCAAAAAACATGTTTTTACAAAATGTCTGTCTGTGACTCTGTGAGTCTGTCTGTCTGTCTGTGTGTATGTGACACAAATTTTGTGGGCGCTCAATCTCAAGAACTAATGCACGGAATTTAATAAAAATTGATATTCAGTTAGTCCCTAATACAAATTGATGCTGATTAGTTTTTGGTGTAAATCGCTCAACAGGTGGCGCTGCTATGCTGCATTTTTCACGATTTTTGCAATAGCTCTATCTCAAGAACTAATGCACGGATTTTGATAAAACTTCAGATTTAGTTAGTCCTTGATATGAATTGATGATGATTACGTTTTCGTGTAAATCGCCCAACAGGTGGCGCTGTTATGATGAATTTTTCAGGATTTACACGATTTCCCCAATAGCTCTATCTTAAGAACTAACGCATGGATTTTCATCAAATTTCAGATTCAGTTAGTCCTTGATATGATTTGCTACTGATTATGTGTTGGTGTAAATCGCCGAACAGGTGGTGCTTCTGTGCTGCCTTTTTCACGATTGCCTCAATAGCTCTATCTATAGAACTAATGGACGAATTTTCATCTAACTTCAGATTTAGTTGTATGTTGACACAAGTTGTTGTTAATTAGGTTTTGGTGCTAATCACCCAATAGGTGGCGCTGCTATGCAAGAATTTTCACGATTTTCGCTATAGCTCTATCTCAAAAACTAATGCACGGATTTTCTTCAAACTTCAGATTCAGTCAGACGTTGACATAAATTTTTGCTGATTAGTATTTGGAATAAATCACCCAATAGGTGGCGCTGCTAGGCAGCATTTTGCTGGGTTTAGACGATTTCAGCGATAGTCAAATCTCAAGAATTAATGCACGGAATTTCATACCTTTAGAATCCTCATGAGATGCATAGATTGCCATTTAATTTTGGCAGTGTGATAGCGAATTTTGAAGTATTAACATGTATGAGATAGAAGAAAGTTTTGGTATTGGTACATCCGACTAGTTAAGTTCAGTATTACTATGATACAGTGAAACAAACAAACAAACAAAATCTCTTTTACTTAAAGTTTCTTGTTTTATTTCCTTCATGGGGCAAAAGAAAGTTTTGTTGAGTCAATACTACTTATGTTTATCTAGAGTACGGCCATCATACAGTGAAACATAACGAAACACTTTTATTTAAAGTTGGTTAACACATTTCTGGCTAGGGACCAGGGTTATGGGTGTAAACGAACTTGAATTTAAATAAACTATCTAAATTTAACTTGAGGAATGGTTCCTATATGAGAAAACATAAAAAAGAAATTCATTTTAAAATATTATTTAAGAAATGTCTCCCCAGGGGCGCTACCAGTGAAAAAACAGGTATCAAGTGAAAGGTTTTATAAAAAACTAAATTCGACTGTGATTGAAGCAATTTTCGAAGATTTATTTTAAGAAAACGAATTTTACTCTCTTTTAGTTACACTATTTTCTGAAAGAGCTCGCTAAAAATAAAATTGCGCTTAATCTGTTCTACCTATTTTTAACATGAGTATGGCACCACACAGGGAAACATAAACAAACAATTTTATTTAATTTTGGTTATTCTATTTCTCGCTAGGAGCATTATCGGCGCAAAAGAAAGTCGAGTTGAATCCGCGTTATCTAATTTTAACTTGAAATATGGTTGCCATGTGAGAAAACATAGAAAATAAATAAATTTTTTAATTTTAATTTCCGACCAGGTGCTCTACTAGTGTAAAAAACCCCCTATCATGTGAAGGTTTTTATCAAAAAATCATTTAGTTTTGTAGTCAGAAGCTGAATATTTTCTGAAAGTTTAAATATATATATAGATATAAAATAAATTTTATTTACATTTATTCACATTATTTTCCAAGAGGGGCCGATATAAGCAAAAATCAAATTATGTTGAATCTTTCCAACCTATTTTTAATTCGAGTATGGCTGTCGTAGAATAAAACATAAAAAATTAATTTTATTCATATTTAAATACCGGCCCAGTTCCTTCCAGATAAGACAGTACGATAAGCGCAAAAGAAAATTGTGTTGAATCTGTCCTAGAGTTTTTAAAATTCAAATACGACTGCCAACCACTAAAACACAGTAAAAAAGATTGATTAATTAATTTTAGAGGGCGTCTTTAGCTTAAAGTAAATTTGAGTTGAATATGTCTTACCAAATTTTAACCTGATGTATAGTCGCCGTATGAGAACACATAAAAAAAAAACCCTTAAAGTTTTAGTTATGTACTTTCTATCTGAAGCATTACATGCGTAAAAGACCTATCATGTGAAAAATTTTGTCAAAGAATAAATTAGACCGAAAAGCATACAAAATTTATTTTATTTAAATTTAGTCACATTATTTCCCAGAAGGGGTGCTTTAAACAAAAAAAAAAAAAAAAAAAAAAACAATTGTCTGCATTGCAACAATTGATTCTGTGGCCTGTGCAACTTTTTTTAAACTTGAGTACTTCTTGACAAAGTATAACATAAAAAAATCGCCTTTATTTAAATTTGGTTACTACATATCTTGCTAGGGCTCGTTATTGCCGTAAAAGAACGTTGAGTTGAATATGTCTTATAAATTTTTTACTTGGAGAATGGTTGCCACATGAGAACTTACATATAAAAAAATCCATATTAAAATTTTAGTTATGATTTCCCCGCCAGGGTCCTGATTTTTCCGTCAGGTGTGCTAACCAACGTAAAAAGAAAAAGTCTAATATGAACATTTATCAGTATATAAATTTGGCCATGGCGGCATCTTATGCCGAAGATTTGAGCGAAATTCGTTCGCGGGAAATCAGTTTAAAATGCATTCGAAATTTTAACTGAAGACACAGTTATACACAGCGAATAAAGAAGCATCATAAATCAAAGCGTCATAGAAAATAACTGTTCTAACGATAATTGTCGTTAAAGTGCAATGCATCTTAATTATTTTGTGTTGCCCTGTAATAGATCGATAAATGTTACACTCATTATTTTGGAACGCATATTTCGAAGAGTTTCAAATAATAATATAATGATATTTAAATGAATTTTGAGTAATTGCCACTCATAAACGATATTGTAATCGAATTCTTTAGTAAGGCCCTGTAAAATAACTATAAATGCTGTAGATGACTGTAAAATTAGTACATTAGAGTCAGTGTTCTGCAAACACCGTATTTAAGCATTTGAAAAAAAAAGTTTCAGTTATTTGTTTTTTAAACTCGTTAGATAAATGTGTTTCACAAAATTGTTACAATAGGATTTCGCATATAGAGAGTATTAGCATGTAGAGATTTATTCAAAATTACTGGAAAGATACGAACAAGAAAAACAAAATAACATGAATTGAATAACGTACTTTATCTTTAGCCAGAATCCCATTACATTGTTAATTTGCTTCATGAACTTTTTCTCGTTTGATGCAGTGTTAATGCCGAGGAAATAGATTTGCAGGCAATTAGAACACGGCGTTCTTTTCATTTATATTTTCATTTTTTAATTTCATTTATTAAAGCATTCATTTTTTTTAAAACAGTAAAAAGACCTACTTAAAAAAATAATAATTACTTAACGTGAATTTAATATTCTAAATTTATTTTTAATCCGAATTGCGTTTTATATTATTAATCAGCCAATTCGCAATTTCTCATTACATGTAGTGTTAATGCCGAGGAACTGGATTTACAGGCAAATTAGAACACGGCGTTCTTTTCATTCATATTTTCATTTTTTAATTTCATTTCTTATTGCGTTCATTTTTTAAATCAGTAAAAAGACATTCTTAAAAAATAATAATAATTACTTAACGTGAATTTAATATTCTAAATTTATTTTTAATCAGAATTGCGTTTTATATTATTAATCAGCCAATTCGCACTTTCTCATTACATGTAGTGTTAATGCTGAGGAACTGGATTTACAGGCAAATTGGAACGCCAAGTTCTTTTCATTCATATTTTCATTTTTTAATTTCATTTATTAAAACATTCATTTTTTTTTAAATCAGTAAAAAGACCTACTTAAAAAATAATAATTACTTAGCATGAATTTAATATTCTAAATTTATTTTTAATCAGAATTGCGTTTTATATTATTAATCAGCCAATTCGCACTTTCTCATTGCATGCAGTGTTAATACCTAGGAAATGGATTTACAGGCAAATTGGAACGCCAAGTTCTTTTTATTCATATTTTCATTTTTTAATTTCATTTTTTTTAGATCAGTAAAAAGACATTCTTAAAAAAAAATAATAATTACTTAACGTGATTTTAATATTCTAAATTTATTTGTAATCAAAATTGCGTTTTATATTATTAATCAGCCAATTCGCACTTTCTCATTAGATGTAGTGTTAGTGCTGAGGAACTGGATTTACAGGCAAATTGGAACACCAAGTTCTTTTCATTTTTACTTTCTTCTATCTTCAATAGAAGAAAGTATTGTAATCAAAATTTTTTTCGACTTCCGGTTTTCGACGGATTTACATGTTTTAGGCGTCAGAGATCACAAAAAACATGTTTATACAAAATGTCTGTCTGCCAGTCCGTGTGTCCCTATGTCCGTGTGTTGCCATTGTACCATCAAAAATTGTATGAAGTTATGGATACAATTGAAACATTTTTTTTTTAAAGTTTTTGGCTATGGCAAGCAGGTTCTACATTAGTTTGAAAAAAATCCGCCGGTAGGGGCCGCTGTGATAGCAATTTTTGTGCATTTTGAATAATGTACAATCGAAACGTGTATGAAGTTATGCATAAAATTGAACCAAATTTTTGTATATATTTTTGGCCATAGAAAGAAAGTCCTCCCTGAATTTGAAAATAATCCGCCGGAAGAGGGCGCTGTAATAGTGATAGTTGTGCAATTTTCGATATTGTACCAAAGGAAAAGTGCATGAAATTATGCTTAATTCTAATAAAAATACTAATAAAACTTATTATAATGAAATATTGACATGAGATAGAAGAAACTTTTGGGATTGTCACATCCAACTAGTTTAATTTCATTTCTTAATGCGTTCATTTTTTTTAAATCAGTAAAAAGACATTCTTAAAAAAGAATAATAATTACTTAACGCGAATTTAATATTCTAAATTTATTTTTAATCAGAATTGCGTTTTATATTATTAATCAGCCAATTCGCACTTTCTCATTACATGTAGTGTTAATGCTGAGGAACTGGATTTACAGGCAAATTGGAACGCCAAGTTCTTTTCATTCATATTTTCATTTTTTAATTTCATTTATTAAAACATTCATTTTTTTTTAAATCAGTAAAAAGACCTACTTAAAAAATAATAATTACTTAGCATGAATTTAATATTCTAAATTTATTTTTAATCAGAATTGCGTTTTATATTATTAATCAGCCAATTCGCACTTTCTCATTGCATGCAGTGTTAATACCTAGGAAATGGATTTACAGGCAAATTGGAACGCCAAGTTCTTTTTATTCATATTTTCATTTTTTAATTTCATTTTTTAATGAGTTCATTTTTTTAGATCAGTAAAAAGACATTCTTAAAAAAAAATAATAATTACTTAACGTGATTTTAATATTCTAAATTTATTTGTAATCAAAATTGCGTTTTATATTATTAATCAGCCAATTCGCACTTTCTCATTAGATGTAGTGTTAATGCTGAGGAACTGGATTTACAGGCAAATTGGAACACCAAGTTCTTTTCATTTTTACTTTCTTCTATCTTCAATAGAAGAAAGTATTGTAATCAAAATTTTTTTCGACTTCCGGTTTTCGACGGATTTACATGTTTTAGGCGTCAGAGATCACAAAAAACATGTTTATACAAAATGTCTGTCTGCCAGTCCGTGTGTCCCTATGTCCGTGTGTTGCCGTTTTACCATCAAAAATTGTATGAAGTTATGGATACAATTGAAACATTTTTTTTTTAAAGTTTTTGGCTATGGCAAGCAGGTTCTACATTAGTTTGAAAAAAATCCGCCGGTAGGGGCCGCTGTGATAGCAATTTTTGTGCATTTTGAATAATGTACCATCGAAACGTGTATGAAGTTATGCATAAAATTGAACCAAATTTTTGTATATATTTTTGGCCATAGAAAGAAAGTCCTCCCTGAATTTGAAAATAATCCGCCGGAAGAGGGCGCTGTAATAGTGATAGTTGTGCAATTTTCGATATTGTACCAAAGGAAAAGTGCATGAAATTATGCTTAATTCTAATAAAAATACTAATAAAACTTGTTATAATGAAATATTGACATGAGATAGAAGAAACTTTTGGGATTGTCACATCCAACTAGTTTAATTTCATTTCTTAATGAGTTCATTTTTTTTAAATCAGTAAAAAGACATTCTTAAAAAATAATAATAATTACTTAACGCGAATTTAATATTCTAAATTTATTTTTAATCAGAATTGCGTTTTATATTATTAATCAGCCAATTCGCACTTTCTCATTGCATGCAGTGTTAATACCTAGGAAATGGATTTACAAGCAAATTGGAACGCCAAGTTCTTGTCATTCATATTTTAATTTTTTAATTTCATTTCTTAATGCGTTCATTTTTTTAAATCAGAAAAAAGACATTATTAAAAAAAAAAATAATTTCTTAACGTGATTTTAGTATTCTAAATTTATTTTTTATCAGAATTGCGTTTTATATTATTAATCAGCCAATTCGCACTTTCTCATTACATGTAGTGTTAATGCTGAGGAACTGGATTTACAGGCAAATTGGAACGCCAAGTTCTTTTCATTCATATATATTTTTTCAATTTCATATCTTAAAGCGTTCATTTTGTTTCAATTAGTAAAACGACATACTTAATAATAATAATAATAATTACTTAACGTGAATTTAATATTCTAAATTTATTTTTAATCAGAATTGCGTTTGACATTATTAATCAGCTAATTCGCGCTTTCTCGTTGCATGCAGTGTTAATGCTGGGGAACTGGATTTACAGGCAAGTTAGAATTATTCAAATCCCTGTTTTCAGTTTATTTATTTATCTGTGATTATTGTTAAGTTCTTCTTAACAAGTAGATGTACTTTCAACAAAAATAAAATAATATTAATAGAATTAATAAATAATCAAAGCGAAATAACGCCATAATATCAGTGTGTAAATTTATTTTTTAACCTTAAATATGTTATGTTGTCAATAAAACCTAGAAAATATAATGTTAATATTAAAGGTATGGATTTTCAGACAGATTGGAATTTTATTTCATTATATTTTATTTAGAGATTTTTCATTATCTATTTCCAATTAGCGAGAAGGGCCCAACTATAACAAATAAATGTAAATTTAGCAATGGAAATTTATTTCTAGCCAAAATTATATTAAGGTGTAATCAACTGTATTTTTACACAGCTTAAAATTTAACCCTTTCGGGTCAGATTTTTTTTCAAGTTTGAGAACAACATTATTATTACTTTAATAATGTTAATATTAGCTATCCAAATAGATTTACTGTGTTTAAAGATTATCTCATTGTCTGAAATCTAACGAATGTACTTATTTTGTGCACTATTCGATTCATTTTTATATGACAATAGGTTAGAAGGGTTTTGGAGACGTTTGTAAAATATCGTATTACAACAGGATTTAACAGATTTACAACATTCTAATGCTTTTTGCGTTTTATCCCACAGGATTCGCTCAGAAAAGAAACCTATATTTTAAATTAAAAAAGTTAAATATATGTTTAAAATAAAGGAATCGCCAATGGTGCAACGAGAATTAAGCAAACTTTTATTATAATTGTTAGTACTAAATTTCAAAACATAAATGAAGTCATAATAAGAAAGACATAGCCATATACGATCATTACTATATGTAGATAGTAACAAAAGTAATTGTTAAGACAAAATAATACTCGGTGAAAAGACATGTACTATTAGTAGTACACCAGATCCGAAAGTGTTAAAATTTATTTAAGAAAATGCGTCCTGAATCTTATTAATAATTATTTTACTTCAACTATTAAGTAATATTCCTGATTCGATAACAAATAAGTGTAAATTTATTTCTAGCCAAAATTATATTGAAGTGTAATGAACTATATTTTTACATAGCTGAAAATTTTAAAATTTATTTAAGAAAATGCGTCATGAATCTTATTAATACTTATTTTATCCCAATTATTAATTAATATTCCTGATTCAATGTATGTTTATGCGTCTTGGAAAGAAAAGAAGAAAAAAAAACCCACAGGAATTTGCATGTAATGTTGCTTTCTCATTAAATGTGGAGTTTATGATGACGAAATGGATTTACAGGCAAATTGGGGATATTCAAACTACAATTAAATATATAAATATATATATATATTATATTTTGTTTTACTAATTTGTCACCATTTCTTAGTTTAAATTAAAAAAAAGTCTTATCTTAAACAAAATAATGAAAATTTAAAAACATCTTTAGCTAGAATTATATTACAAATTACATTGTTAAAAAGAGATGTTCGCGTTTTCTTATTAGATGAAATGTTCATGCTGAGGAAATGAGTTTAAAGGCAATTGAAAATCTCTAAATCATACTTTTTATTTTATTTTAATTTGTTTATGTATTTATTATTATTCAGTTTAAATTAACATAAAAGTAGATGACTCGAAATAAAATAAAATAAAATAAAATAAAATAAAATAAAAACTGTAAATGTTACAACGTAAATTTATTTCTAGCCACATTTATGTTGTGCTGTTAATCAATTATGTTTCTACTCTCATCAAATGTAAAGTTAATGCTAAAGATGTGGATTTACAGGCAAATTGGAATTACTGGATCACTATTTTTATTTTATTATACTTTATTTACAGATTTATCATAATCTATTAGCGAAAAGGTCTACGCTCAAAGATAACAAATAAATGTAAATTTAACAACGTGAATTTGTTTTTATTATGGTTTAATCAATTGTATTATTGTATAGCTGAAACTATACTGTAATTTTCGCCATAATTTTGCCGTATCTTGAACCTTAAAATTTATTAAACCACAGGTATGCTGACTCGTAATAATAATTATTTTATTGTAATATTTCTGATTAAATATACGTTTATGTGTCTTGGGAAAAAAAAACAATAGCAGCAAAGCAAACACGAGAGGCTGATAAGATAGTTCGGACTTTTAAAGATAAATTTACATATAATTTTAAAGTGTAATATACTTTTTTGGTGTAGTTTAATAAGTTAAAAAAACTTCGAATTGTAGAAAGGGATAACATATAATTTTTTTTTTTTTTTTTTTTTTTAAATCGCGTAATTCGATTTTTTTAAAAAAGAACTTCGGAGTTTAAATAAACAACCGTCAACTGTATATCTATGCAATAAATAAGGATTTCATGATTATTAAAATGCATAACTATTTTGAAAATGTAAATATATTTTGAATAATAATATTTTCTCAACTTATGTTTCGTTTCCATTTATAATTACATGCCGACATATGCAAATAAATAAAGAATTTATGATTATTAAACTGTATAATTATTTTGAAAGTACTTATTGTGTTCATTATCAATGAAAATATACGTAATGATAACAATGAGTTAATTCGGAATAACATTCAGTTTGTGCATATATTTTTTCTAAAATATTGGTGAAATAGTATGAACTTTGTTTCGCTAATTAAAAGTGCATAATTAAAAACTAGAAAACACAAATTCTGCTTTTTCAGAATTTGGTGTCGCCCCCGATGAAAAAAAAAATGTATATGTACATATAAATAGTACAAAACATATTTCAATTTTAAGACTTAAAGCACACGCTTTTAGTTTATGTAAAATGACGTCATTCGCATCTGCTTAAGAATTGCACATTTACGATCCACTCTTAAACATCTAAAGTAAAGCATGCATAGGACGTCACTATCCCAAAATAATACACAAATGCAGCAAAAAGATGCCGTCATTAAAAAAAAAAAAAAAAAAAACGGCTTTAAAATAGCCCGTATTTTAATTATATTTTCTTTTGGTTGTTATGAGAAAATGCCAACAAAAACATATAATTACTATTTTACCATTATTTTTCCTTTACATTCTACAGAAGCAGAGTATTTCCGTTGCCAATATTAAGAAAATGGCTCTAAAAATTACAAAAAAATTAATATTTCAAAAATAAATTGAGAAGCAGTTTTCAAACATATAGCAAAGTACATTTTTTCCCAATACGACTGTATAAAAATTGAAAATGGGCGATGCTTAGAAATTTTAAAAAATGCTATAGAATATTTAATCGTACGCTGATACATCTGCTTTATTTTACAGCTGGCTTCTGTAAAGCAACGTTATTTTTTGGAGACGACACAAAATAAGCTGGGAGAAAGAAATAGCATACCGGGGGCTAAAAAATGGTTACCTGGTGAAGCATACATGCATATTAACTAGCTTCGTTTGAAATAAAGATAAAGAACATTTATGATTGTAGTGTTGAAATTTCTCTAATGATTTTAACCTTTAACTAGTGTATAATAATTTAATAAATAATCATTGCTGAAATATCGATTATTTATCATATTTTAAGTTTGTCTCTTTTGGGTCATGTTGAGAGAGTTATGAGTCATTCATATGACCCATCTAGCCGCTCACTTTTCAACTCATTTTTCACCGCATTTCGTTAAGGTCACGAAACAAATGATGAACTAGTCGGATGTGCCAACCCCAAAACTTTCTTCTGTCTCATACATGTTAATACAATAATCTTCTTAACATTCGCGAGTTTTGATTATTCGCGAAATAAAAAATGAGAAACATTTAAAAATTCGCGAATACTTAACTTGTTTATTTACGAAATTGTGTTTTATAAAGAATATTTTTTTATAAAGTGAACTCGCTTTGTTTCACCAATACCATAAACTATTCGACACTGGACAGCTACATTGCACTGCATAGCCTAAGTTTCGAGAATTTCAACCATTGCGTATTGAGGCAAAATATAGATCAGTAATTCCGAGAAAAGCGAAACATGACTTGATGCTAAAAATAAAAAAAAATCCTAAATTTTCTTAAATTCAAAAATTTTATTGCAAGTGAAGATTTTTCTGCAAAAATTATATGGAAAATTTTAAAGCTTCAACAATAACTTGATGAAACAGCAATAGAAATCTAGAAATCGATCTTTAACATGTGATGAGTCTTAAATTTAAAAAGGAAATCGAGACTGCAACTTTTCCTTATCGGGAAATTTCTAAAGAAAAAATCTTTTGTTCCAAACAATCGTATATCAATAAATTTTTTTCAGACATCAACTGGCAACCAAACTTTGTACAACATTTTTCATAATTATTCAAATTTATTTACAGCATGTGCTGTTTAATGCTTAATAAATATATTATTACGTTTCAATTGCTTTTTTACCGTTTAAAAAAAATCTTAAAACCTAACCCCTTTTTATGCACGGAAAGATAGTCTCAACATTCGCGGTTTTGACATTAGTGGAGGTTTCCGAGAATCTGACCCTCGCGAATTGTTAAGGGATTACTGTACATAAAAAATTCGTTATACTGCGCCAAAATTAAATGACAATCTATGCCCATAGGAAGGATTATAAAAGTATAGGTTCGTTGCATTTTGAGCATTTAAAAAGGAACTATAAGCATATTTGAAACAAATCATCCAATTTCAGCACTCACCCTTTTAGATGTCTGCAACCAAAATTCCCAACCCAAAGAGAATAAAAACTATCGCGCAAATCGTGAAAAATGCAGCCTAGCAGCACCACCTGTTATATAATTTACACGAAAACCTAAATCAGCACCCAACTTATCTCGTGGTCTAACAGAATATGAAGTTGGATGAAATTCTGTGCATTAGTTCTTGAGACACGAGTATCGCTAAAATAACATAAATCCTGAAAAAAGCAGCATAGCAGCGCAACCTATTGGGTGATTTACACCAAAACGTAATCAGCAACAACTTATGTCAACGTCTAACTGAATCTTAAGTTTGGTGCAAATCCGTGCATTAGTTCTTGATATAGAGCTTATTAGTTCTTGATATAGAGCTTATTAGTTCTTGAAATAGCTTCTAGCATTAATTCTTGAAATTCAATTTTTCGGCCAAATGTCGCCAATATTTTGTCAAATATCGCCAACTTATTGGTTGTTGCTAACTTCTCGGCTTCGTGACCCTGACCCGTAGTTACCCAAAATGACCCACTAATCAAATTTGTTCAAACATGTGAACTAGCCCAATGGTCTTCTGATACTCAAAAAAGAAAAAAAAAAAAAAAAGAAAAAAAAAACGGTAGGATACAAAATTTATTTAAAATCGTTTAAGCCGTTTCTTAGATAAAATCAGCTTGATCCCCAAAATGACCCACTAATATAATTTTCTCGAATATGGTATCCAGCCCAATCTGAAGACTGAAAATGGTAAAATACGAAATTCAGTTAAAAATCGTTAGAGCCGTATTTTAGATAAAATTAGCTTGACTCGTAGCGACCCAAAAATGACCCGCTAATTGAAATTTCTTGAACATGAACATGTGATCTAGCCCAATGCTTTTCTCGAAAACGATATAATAAAAAAATTTGTTAATATCGTTTGAGCCGTTTTTGATACAATTAGCTTGACCCGGACCCATAGTGACTCAAATAGACCCATTAATCGAATTTTCTCGAGCATGTGACATAACCCAATGGTCTTTTCGAGTTCGAAAACGATAGAATGCAAAATTTAACAAAATTCGTTAGAGCCGTTTTCTAGATAAATTTGTTTGATCCGTAGTGATCGCAAACTGACCCACTAATCAAAATTTCTCGAACATGTGATCTAGCTTAGTGATCTTCTCGTTCCTGAAAATGGGATAATATAAAATTTTCTCAATATCGTTTGAGCCGTTTTTTAGATACAATTAACTTGACTCTGACACATTGTGACCCAAAATGACTCACTAATCGAATGTTCTTGAACATGCAACCTAGCCGATAGGTCTTCTTGAGCCTGAAAACGAAAAAATACAAAATTTAATCAAAATCGTTAGAGCCGTTTTTTAGATAAAATTAGCTTGACCCGTAGTGACCCAAAAATGACCCGGTAATCTAAATTTCTTGAACATATGATCTAGCACAATGATCTCTCATGCCCGAAAACGGTATAATACAAATTCTTGTCAAAATCGTTTGAGCCGTTTTTTAGAACTAAAATTAATTTGCCCCGGTCCCATAGTGACCCAAAATGACCCATTAACCGAATTTTTTCGAACATGCGACGTAACCCAATGGTTTTCTCGATCCCGAAAACGATAGAATACAAAATTTAATGAAAATCGTTCGAGTCGTTTTCTAGAAAATTAGCTTGAACCATAGTGACCCAAAAATAACCCACTAATCAAAATTTCTCAAACATGTGACCTAGCAAAATGATTTTCTCGTGCCCAGAAACAGTATAATACGAAATTTTGTCAAAATCGTTTGAGCCGTTTGTTAGATAGAATTAGCTTGATTCTGATCCATTGTGACCCAAAATGACCCACTGATCGAATGATCTTGAAAATGCGACCTAGCTTAATAGTATTCTTCTGTCCGAAAACGATATAATACAAAATTTAGTCAAAATCGTTTGAGCCATTTTCTAGATAAAATTAAAATTAGCGTGATCCACAGTGACCCAAAAATGACCCATTAATCGAATGTTCTTGAAAACACGACCTAGCTTAATAGTATTCTTGTACCCTAAAACGATAGAATACAAAAATTAGCCAAAATAGTTTGAGCCATTTTCTAGATAAAATTAGCGTGACCCACAGTGACCCAAAAATGACCCACCAATCGAGTTTTCTCTAACATATGACTCAGCCCAATGGTCTTCATGTAATCCAAAACGGTAAATTACAAAGCGTAGTCATCATCATCAAATTGGTTTGACCCATAATGACCCAAAAATGAACCACTAATCGAAATTTCTTGAACATGTGACCTAGCCCAATACTTTTCTCGTGCCAAAAAACGGTTGGCTACAAAATTTAGTTAAAATCGATTGAGCCGCTTTTTAGATATAATTAGCTTGACCTCGACCCATTATGACCCACTAATCGAATTTTCTCGAACACGTGACCTAGCCCTATGGTCCTCTCGCACCCAAAAATGGTAAAATGCAAAATTTAGTAAAAATCTTTAAGATAAGACCGTTTTTAAGATAAAACTTACATACACACACAATTTTTGCTCGTATTATAATATAAGATTAAATTATGTGCATTAGTTCTTGAGGTAGAGCGACTACAAAATTTTTGTCACATACAAACAGACAGGCTCACAGAGAGACATTTTGTAAAAACTGTGAAATTGTGTTCCGCACTTTCTAAAAATTATAAATCCGTATTTATAAAATTATTTATCCGTAATTATAAAACCGGAAGTCGAAAATTTTTACGAATCCGATACTTTCTTCTTGTAAAGATAGAAGAAAGCAAAAATAAAAATTAATATTTCGTGAAAAGTAAGAAAGAAAACTACATACAGTAAGGGAGAAAAAGCGACGAAATCGAGGATGATAATTCTCGATAATGATTCTCTGATAATAAAGATTATCAAACTATTTTCGAGTAGCAACACACTTTAAATATGTGAAAAATTCTGAAACATGCTTTAATTTAAAAAAATTAAATTCTCAAAATATAGATACATGTCTGTTTATATATATATATATATGTGTGTGACATTTTGACGGCAAGTAGTTGGTATTGTCGAAAAAAAAATGAGGGTTTCCATTCCTAAACAGCACAGGCGGCAGCCGATTGGTTTTAAAATAATAAAGAAAAATGAAGAATTAACACAAGGCAGTTGCTTGAAACATTATTCACTTTATTTCCACACTCACGATTGAATCTAGGGAAGATGCTCACTCCTTCCATGGTAAAAAGAATTAAGTCTATTCTCATCTCACAATTAGTTTTAAAAACACTCCATCTCTTGACTGCGTTCTATTCTTTAATCCGTTAACATCTAACATCTATCACCCATTACGATACCGTTTCTTCCTCATTCTACACACATAATAAACAGTATTCATCCACCATTTTACTAACTCCATCGAGCAGTCACATTGAATATCCAGTCTGCCACGACTGCAATCCACTACGTTCACCTCTACATGCTAAAAACTAAAAAGCTTCTAAGCTCACAGCCTCCAAAAGCTTCTCTCTGGTTCCCGCCATCCGTATTTATACTCCTCTCAAAAGATTGTTCTAGAAAATTCTTATATCCTCGCCCCAGATATCTAAAGCATAAACAAATGTTAAAATCTGTAGTCGAGATTATGCAAAAATAACCCTTTTTTCCCTCTTCAGACGATAAAAGAAATGAATTTATGTCTGCGAAGTTTTAATCTTTGAAATATTTTAATTACACCTGGATATTTTAAATAAAAGAATAAATTGAAATAAGTAGGTTTTTTTCTTTAAGACGGAATAATATTTTAGCAGTTAAATAAAGATTTAAGGGGAATATGATATACCGGAATTTAATAGCAATTTAACTAATAAAAGTTTTATTAAAGAAATATAAATAATTGAGCCATTTTTAGATTTACGCAATTTGGAATAAATATGAATTAAGATCTTAGAGATTAATAGACTAGGGTTTTTAATTTAATAAGCCGGTATAATATACGAAATATTACTGAAAAAGGAAAATTTACATAAAATACTTTAAACTTGGCGACAAATTTTAAAATTTTGTAATATATATATATATATATATATATATATATATATATATATATATATATATATATATATATATATATATATATATATATATAATGAACACACATAAAACAATTAATCGATAAAATTATATAGAGAGCAACTTTAAGAACAAGGCTTTAAAGATCAGGAACAATTTCCTTTATAGCATCATAACATCATTAAAATGAATCACAGTCTATTTCCACACCCCTCCCCCTTCTATTAGCAATCCTTTTGTGGGTCCCTGTAAACGAACTATTAAGGCAGCGTATTCTATAATCCTGAGAAAGTATATTGTAGTCCATCTCAGGGATGCCTATCTCATTATGTTTAAAATATCGTAACATCCAAAAAATGCACCGTAAATGATTTTTAGCATAGACCATAATGTAACGGAATTCTTTTACGTGTCTCTCTAAACAAACTATAAATACTACACACTTCATTTTGAATACCGAAAAGTCTATTCTAATCATAAATAACATATAACTAGTTGGATGTGCCAATCCCAAAACTTTCTTCTATCTTACTAGGGGGCTCTGCCCCCTTCGAGCTACACTCGCGAACCCCTGTTCAGGTACACCAAAATCCAAAAAGCACGCTAATTTGATCGGCTTTAAAAATATTGAATTAAAATGAAAAAAAAAAAAAAACAGTAGCGATCTCTTTGTAAACGGGTTTCCATTCGTTTTCCTTGGATTGGGGATTTTTAAGACCAAATCTGTTGCTGTTAAGAGATACATTGGCTGTTTTCGTATTTAATTAAAAAAATTAGTTAAACATTTGAAAATAAGCTTATGTAAAATGAATTAAGCAAACAGTGTCATTGTCTCCCGGTATTTTTTAACAGCGCTATAAGATAGTTCTTTTAAATAATTCATTTTAAATGTATCGTTTCAAATCTGACGTAATTTACACCAAAGTTTTATTTCTCCTATTAATATTCACGTGAAAATACTTTTGTTGTTTGAAGGAAATATTATTTGCGCTGTCTTCGAATTCTCGATAATAGTTGAAAAGATAATCTCAAAATATCAAATGCCTCGCGCAAATATATATTTTAATTTAAATTGTTTTGCCATATTTTTGGCCCTTTTAAATATGACGTAATTTCCTCCATTTACAAGTTTTAACGCATAATAATGATTTTTTTATTTTAACATTTTGTTTCTCTTTTAAAATTCAAGTGTAAATATGGTTCTTATGACACAATTTTCCTGCTTTTAACATGTAATGATTTAATTCTAATTTTAAAGTTTTCTTTTCTGTTTATAATACTCATGTGTAAATAATTTTTTAATTTGAAGTAAACATTATTGTTTGAGCTGTTTATACAGTTGGCAACAGTTTAAATTAATAACATTTTCTAAAATTTGTAAAAAATATTTCTCGAAATGCTGAAAATTTTGAAAATTTGAATTTAAAATAGAAATAAAACCTCAAAAAATGGGACAAATAAACAAAATAAATGCAATCTGCACACTGAGAACTTATAACGTATAAAATGATCTAAAAATGATTAAATCTTCATGTATAGTTTTTGCTCCAATAAAACTTTTTTAATGGAACGATTTTGTCCAACTTTAGCATTAATTATCTCTTTAAATAATTCTTCGATTTGAAAACAGTCTGCATCAGCGTATTTATCAAACATTTCTCTATAATACCACCGATTTTCATATTTTTGTATGCCACAGTTTTTTTAATATTAACGAAGAAAGGCCATGCTTAAGCATTCAAATTGGATGCCGATCTACCGGGAATATCTACACAGATTCTCATTGGTCCATTTCCAAATCAAAACTTCTTTTATATATAGAAGGGTACATCTTAATATTTCAAAAAGTAGTTACACATGTTAATACTTCAATATTATTAGTTCAATACTATACCAACTTTGATTTTCATCTTAAATTTCTGCTTCAGTCAATTAAACGGAATAAAAACGAGTTAATCTATATCATGATATTTGTTAAAATTAATAGTTTTTCCTTATTCTGTTGTTATCAGCTGTTTGCGAATAGCTGGGTTAGCAGGAAGCGAGTTCCCGCCGCTGCACGAGCCGCCGATGGACAATAGAATTACGAAAAATCAAGAAAAGTACACAAAAAACGCTATCACAGAGCCCCTTTACCGCGCAATATTTCCAAATTCTAGGAGGACCTGTTGGCCAAAGCCAAAAAAATGCACAAATACTTTGGTTCAATTGTATGCATAATTTTATACACTTTTCGATGGTACAATAAAGAAAATGGTACAAATATCGCTATTACAGCGCCCCTCTTCCGGCAGATTTTTTTTTTTCAAATTCAGGGAGGACTTGCTTGCCATAGCCAGAAACATACACAAAAATGTGGTTCAATTCTATGCATAACTTCATGCACTTTTCGATGGTACAATAATGAAAATGGCACAGACATCGCAATTATAGCGCCCTCTTCTGGCGGAATTTTTTCAAGTTCAGAGAGGATCTACTGACCATAAGCCTTACACATACGCAAAAAATTTAGTTCAATTGTATGCATAATTTTATACAGTTTTCGATGGTACAATAATGAAAATGGGACAGACATCGCTATTACAGCGCCCCATTCCGGCAGATTTTTTTCACATTCAGGGAGGACTTGCTTGCCATAGCCAGAAACATACACAAAAAATTTGGTTAAATTATATGCATAACTTCATACACTTTTCGATGGTACAATAATGAAAATCGTACAGACATAGTATTTATAGCGCCCCCTACCAGCGGAATTTATCCAAATTCACGAAGGATCTTCGTGCCATGACCAAAAACAAACACAAAAAAATTCGTTCAATCCTATGCATAACTTCATACACTTTTCGATGGTACAATATTCAAAATCGCACAAAAATCGCTATTACAGCGCCCCCTACAGGCGAATTTTTTCCAAATTCATGGAGGACCTGCTTGCCATAGCTAAAAACTTAAAATAAAAATTTGATTCAATTCTATGCGTAACTTAATACACTTTTGGATGGTACAATATTCAAAATCGCACAAAAATTGTTATATCAGCGCTCCCTACCGGCGAATTTTTTCCAAATTCCGGGAGGACCTGCTTGCCATAGCCAAAAATTTATAATAAAATTTTGGTTTAATTCTATACATAACTTCATACACTTTTTGATGGTACAATATTCAAAATAGCACAAAAATCGCAATTAGAGCGCCCCCTACCGGTGAATTTTTTCCAAATTCAGGGAGGACCTGCTTGTCATATCCAAAAACTTAAAATAAAAATTTGGTTCAATTCTATGCATAACTCCATACACTTTTGGATGGTACAATATTCAAAATCGCACAAAAATTGTTATATCAGCGCTCCCTACCGGCGAATTTTTTCCAAATTCCGGGAGGACCTGCTTGCCATAGCCAAAAATTTATAATAAAATTTTGGTTTAATTCTATACATAACTTCATACACTTTTTGATGGTACAATGGCGACAGACAGACGGACAGACGGACGGACGGACAGACGGACAGACGGACACACAGACAGACAGACATACTTAAATACACTTTTGCGTAACTTAATACACTTTTCGATGGTACAATATGCAAAATCGCACAAAAATCGCTATTACAGCGTCCCCTACCGGCGAGTTTTTTCGAAATTCAGGGAGGACCTGCTTGCCATAGCCAAAAACTTAAAATAAAAATTTGGTTCAATTCTATGTGTAACTTCATACACTTTTCGATGGTACAATGGCAACAGACACACGGACAGACAGACATTTTCTATAAATATGTTTTTTGGGATCTCTGACCCCTAAAACGTGTAAATCCGTCGAAAACCGGAAGTCGAAAAAAATTTCGATTACAATACTTTCTTCTATTTAAGATAGAAGAAAGTAAAAATAACATGGCAATCCGAGTTTATTTACGAGGTTAACGCATGGTCTTATGGACAGGCAGCCGGACAGATAAACAGACAAACCGAATTCATAAATACTTTTCAGGGTTAAAAAAGGAAGAAAAAAAAAAAGGAAACACATGATTTAAAATTTATAAAAATGAGAAAGAAAGATGTTTTGCATTTTTGAGCAGATGCATAAAATTCTACTAAAAGTTAATCGGTAAATTTTGAATGTCTGAGAAATGTATTGGCAAAATTTCAAACCGATTGGATGAATTCAAGATTCAAGGCCTCCACATCAAAAATTTAGCATCCACGTTTTAACTTTTAAGTCGATTATTCAAATGTTCCTTTTTTTAGAGTTCCGTACCTAAAAAGTAAAAACGGAACATTTATAAAATCACTCGTGTGTCTGTCTGCCCGTTTGTCACAGCCCGTTTTTCTTGTAAACTATGCATGGTGGAAAGTTCAAATTGGGCAGAAGTAATAAAAGCTGTTGACCCACATATTTATAGATTATTAACCATTCACAAATATATTTAGAAACTAGTTGGATGTGCCAATCCCAAAACTTTCTTCTATCTTATACATCTTAATATTTCAAAACCTAGTTACACATGTTAATACTTCAATATTATTAGTTCAATACTATACCAACTTTGATTTTCATCTTAAATTTCTGCTCAAGTCAATTAAACGGACTAAAAACGAGTTAATCTATATCATGATATTTGTTAAAATTATTAATTTTTCCTTATTCTGTCGTTATCAGCTGTTTGCGAATAGCCGGCTTAGCAGGAAACGAGTTCCCGCCGCTGCACAATAGAACTACGAAAAATCAAGAAAAGTATACAAAAATCGCTAGCACGGAGCCTCTTTACCGCGCAATATTTCCAAATTCAAGGAGAACCTGTTGGCCAAAGCCAAAAACAAGCACAAACATTTTGGTTCAATTGTATGCATAATTTTATACGCTGTTCGATGGTACAATAATGAAAATGGCACAGAGATCGGAATTATAGCGCCCCCTTCTTTCGGAATTTTTTCAAGTTCAGGGAGGACTTGTTTGCTATAGCCAGAAATATGCACAAAAAATTTGGTTCAATTATATGGATAACTTCATACACTTTTCGATGGTACAATAATGAAAATTGTACAGACATCGCAATTATAGTCCCCCCTACCGGCAGAATTTTTCCAAATTCAGGAAGAACCTTCGTAACATGACCAAAAATAAACACATAAAATTTGGTTCAATTCTATGCATAACTTCATACACTTTTCGACGGTACAATATTCAAAATGGCACAAAAATTGTACAAAAATCGCTATTACAGCGCCCTCTACGAGCGATTTTTTTACAAATTAAGGGAGGACCTCCTTGCCATATCCAAGAACTTAATTTTTTTTTTTTGGTTCAATTCTATGCATAACTTCATACACTTTTCGATGGTGCAATATTCAAAATCGCACAAAAATCGCTATTACAGCGCCCCCTAACGGCGAATTTTTTGCAAATTCAGGGAGGACCTGTTTACCATATCCAAAAACTTAAAATAAAAATCTGGTTTAATTCTATGCATAACTTCATACACTTTTGGACGGTACAATATTCAAATTCGCACAAAAATCGCTATTACAGCGCCCCCTACCGGCGAATTTTTTCCAAATTCAGGGAGGACCTGCTTGTCATAGCCAAAAACTTAAAATAAAAATTTCGTTCAATTCTATGCATAATTTCATACACTTTTCGATGGTACAATATTCAAAATAGCACAAAAATCGCATTTACAGCGCCCCCTACCGGTGAATTTTTTCCAAATTCAGGGAGGACCTGCTTGTCATATCCCAAAACTTAAAATAAAAATTTGGTTCAATTCTATGCATAACTCCATACACTTTTGGATGGTACAATATTCAAAATCGCACAAAAATTGTTATATCAGTGCCCCCTACCGGTGAATTTTTTCCAAATTCAGGGAGGACCTGCTTGTCATATCCAAAAACTTAAAATAAAAATTTGGTTCAATTCTATGCATAACTCCATACACTTTTGGATGGTACAATATTCAAAATCGCACAAAAATTGTTATATCAGCGCCCCCTACCGGCGAATTTTTTCCAAATTCCGGGAGGACCTGCTTGCCATAGCCAAAAATTTATAATAAAATTTTGGTTTAATTCTATACATAACTTCATACACTTTTTGATGGTACAATGGCGACAGACAGACGGACAGACGGACGGACGGACAGACGGACGGACGGACAGACGGACAGACGGACACACAGACAGACAGACATTTTCTATAAACATGTTTTTTGGAATCTCTGACCCCTAAAACATGCAAATCCGTCGAAAACTGGAAGTCGAAAAAAATTTCGATTACAATACTTTCTTCTATTGAAGATAGAAGAAAGTAAAAATGTAAGGGGGGGGGGGGGGGGCTAATTAAGTTACTTGAAAATAAAAAATATTTTTTTGTAAATCGTGTGAAAGCTCTCGTAACGCTGAACTCAAAAAATAGATTTGTTTTAATTTTAGGTATTATATTTTCAGAGATATCGTCGAAAATGTAATGCAAAAATATGTACCCCCCCCCTTTATTTCCTACTGTACTGAAATTAATATTCTATAACAAGCATATTGTAATGCATCTGAGTTATACATTTCAATTTCAATGTCTCTGAAATTGCGTAACTTCATTAAAATACACCGCAAACAAAATTTTCCCTTAGACTGTAACGGAACGGCATTCTTTTGAGTGTCCCTGTAAATAAATTATATATGCTACACAGTTAATTTTCACTACCGAACACGTTGCATGAATGTCAATAACATATTAATTGCATGGCAATCTGAGTATATTTACCCGAATTAGAGCACGGACAAGCCGAATTCATAAACACTTTGCACCTACGTTGGAAAGTGGAAAAAAGAATTTTTTTTTTATATGAAGTATTACATAATAAATAAAGTTAAATAAATCACATAAAAATGAGACTTATTTTATTATACAAATTTTCTGGTTAAAAACACGCTCATTTGATTCTGAAAAAATTGGAAGGTTGTCATTTATTCTTTTATCTCCCAACTGAATATTTGAAAATGAGTTAAATTTCATTTTAAGATACACGGAAGCCTTATTATTGTTAAATTACAGTTTTCGTGCTTTGAAGTAAAATAATTATACAAATATTTGATTGCAATATTAGAAATAATTTATGAAAATATTAGAGCAGAGATCAAGAACATCCGTAGCAAAGTCGTCCTTGACTTGCGCAAGAATTGGTTTTCGAAAGAAAGATAGATTTTTATACGGGCTCTACGAGGACGCTGAAATCGTCTGCTATTCGAAGATGTGCTTTTTTCTGAGGTAAAGAAATATATATATGTTGAAAAGGGTGAGTGTTCGTTAAATAAAGTTGTCGTTATGAAGATTCTGCAGTAAACTCCCCATAAGGAACACTCGCAAATATAGCATAAACACACTTTTTATTCATAACATGCACATTTTCTACATACTAAATATTTTTCTAGCATTCAATGTGGTCAAACTATGTATACGAGGGTTACTCTGAAATTATTGAGATACGCGCAGACGACAATTTACAAAATAAAAATAACGGTTTAATTTTAAAATACAAAGTATTTTAACTCAGCAGATGATTTTTTACTGACTTACTTCAACTTGTTTAGCGTAGAATAAATTTTAAACAGAAGAGAAAATGGAATTCACGCGAGAACATTTTCGCGCTATGATTTTCTACGATTTTAAAGCAGGATTAAATCAAGAAGAATGCGTTCAACGGCTGAAATTAGCATTTGGTGATGAATCTCCAGCTCGTACTACTGTATTCAGATGATTTAAAGAATTTAGCAGAGGTTGCAATTTTCTTCAGGATGAAGAACACACAGGAAGGTCGCCATCGGCAGTAATCCCGGATAATGTGTCTGCCATACCAAAAATGTTAATGGATGATAATCGCTGTACCTATCAAGAAATACAGAAGGAACTTAACATTGGATCCGCAGCCATACACAAAATTATTCATGAAGAATTGCATATGAAAAAAGTAGTTTGCCGTTGGGTTCCCCATAATCTAACTGAGCATCAAAAAGGGGAGCGTGTCAGAATCAGTAAAGAAACTCTTAAATTGCTAAATGATGGTGACCACCGCATCATTTCTAAAATTGTAACGGGTGATGAAACGTACATACCGTTTTTTGACGTTCCAACACGTTAGAAAGCAAAGTATGGGTCTTTGAAGATGATCCCACGCCGACAATGTTGAAAAGACAACGCGCACTGAAAAAATTGATGTATGCCGTTTTCTTCAGAAGTGCGGGATTGGTCAAAGCCATCAAGTTGGAAGGACAGAAGACAGTAACAGTAAACTGGTATACCACTAAATGTCTTCCAGAAATTCTACAAGAAGTGAATGTTAGGGGACTAATGCTTCACCATGACAATGCATCTTCACATACAGCCGGATTAACAGTTGAGTTTCTTAAACAAAAACGAATTAAAGTGATAGAACATCAGCCGTATTCACCTGATCTAGCTATGTGTGACTTTTGGTTATTCTTTAATCTAAAAAAGAACTTACGTGGACGTCGTTTTCATTCAGAAGAAGAGATTGTCGTGGCTATAAATGCATTTTTTCATCTATTCCAAGAAATGAATGGCTTGAGGCATTTAATCTGTGGAAAATTCGTCTACAAAAGTGCATTGATGCTGGAAGAGACTACTTTGAACACACCTAAAATTTTGTAAGTATAACTTTAAAAACCTAGTTGTATCTCAAAAATTTCAGAGTGACCCTCGTATGTCATGGCTATGTATAATGCTTACCAAAAAAAAAAAAAAAGAAAAAAAAAGCAAGAAAGACAAATCATGCGTCAAGCATAGATTATGAAACAATTCCCAACACACTCAGAATAATGTAACAAAACTTCATACTTTAATAAGTTAAAACATTATGTCTAATTCAACTCTATGGAAACTCATAACACATTTCAAAACCTAATTTCAGCTGTTCCCATCTACAATCGGGAAATGATCCGAATTCTTTGAGCAGCACTGTATAGTGTATATGATTAAAACAGTTAAATTGAAAACGCACTTCAGCAATTATTACTCAAAGACAGTATTGCAACCGATTTATTTTGTGTGTCCCTGTAAATGAACGACACATGCTATGACTACCCTATTCTGTCGTAATCATCTTGCAGTGAAATTCAGTGATTTGTATCAGTTTCAACGCATTTGAAACAGCGTCAATGTCATTAAAATACTCTGCAAACGATTTTCCCCCCTACACCGTAATGTAATGGAATTCCTTTGGGTAGCCCTGTAAATGAAATATTAATCCCACATACTTCATATGCAATACCAAACATGGTTAGGTGACCCTAAATATGGATTATCAATTGCATGAAAATCCGAGTCTAGTTACGGGAGTTAGAGCGTGGGCAGACGGACAGACGGACAGACAATCCGAATGCATAAACACTTTTCAAATTTGTTGGAAAGTGTTAAAAAAAGGCTGTAATTAAGACGTTTGAAGTGTCTGAAAATTAAACACTCCGTTTCAGACACATTTCAATTTACAGTGTAGAAAGGAATTTCACAGCAGGTTCTCGGCTAATGCTTCAATGTTAAATCAAATCCACATCTATGCTTAATAAAAACAAGAAAGAAAAATCATGCGTCAAGCATAGATTATGAAACACTTTCCAACACTTACTGAATGCTTTAAAAAATCTTCGTTACTTATTTAGGGAAATAAGGTAAATAAGATAACTAAGTAAACATTTTAGAAAACGCATAAAACATTTGAAAAACTGATTTCAGCAGTTACCACCCATAGCCAAATATGTATTCCAATTCTTTTGAAGAGCCCTCTATTGGATCTGTAGGTTGATATCTATACTATATAATGGAAAATTTAATTTAGCAAGAAAACGCATAACAAATTGAAATTTCTCTGTCAGCAATTTATACTAACACATAGAAACATGCTTGAAAACTTTTGTACAACCCTGTAGTTTACTTAGTTCCTTTATTACATGCCACTATTTAGCTAAAATTTAATTCAAACTAAAACACTTTTAAAACTATAGAAATCACATTTCCAGAAATTATAATTTACAGACGGCCCTGTATCCAATTCTTTCCGTGACCCTGTATATCATTTTATTTATATACTAAAACCATTTCTTAGTAAATTAAATGCAGTTGAGCTTACAAATATATAACGTATTTAAAAACCACCTTTAAGTAATTCGCGCTCATACCCAGTAACCCTTACGAATTCTTTTGTGTAGCCTTGTATATGAATTATAGCATTTATACACACCATAAAGTATGCATAAATATAGTGAAACATAAAGGACCATATCATAATTAAAATTGAATTTCCAGCCATCATCGCTAATGTACAGTAATTCGGATACAGTATAGTATCTGAAATATTTTGTGTGTACCTGTAAATGCTATGCACCTCGTATTATACATGAAGTAATTTATACTATAGCTCAGAGACGTATATCAATTTCAATATATATGAAATGGTTTAACATAATTCAAATACGCCGCAAACAATTCCACCCCTATACCATTATGTAGCGGAATTCTTTTGCGTGGCCCTGTAAATGAATAATAACTATTCTTTGTACCGCATATTCTATAGAATGCCTATTTTAGTGGACTTCATTAATGCATATTAATTTTATTATGTTTGAAAGAGTGTAACACCATTAAATATCATTTAAAACGATTTTTACCCATTGGCCGTAATGTAACGGAAAACTTTTGACTGTCCATGTAAATGAACTAAACGTTCTACAAACTTCATTTGAAATAGGGATTGTGCTATGGTAGAGGTCACTAACATCCAAAAATTTTAGAACGACCCGAGTATATTTACGGGAGTTAGAGCGCGGACAGGCGGGCAGACAAACCGAAGTCATAAACACTTTTCAACTTTGTTGGAAAGTGTTAAAAACTACTCTCTTTTAGAACTTAAAGTGATTTATTATAACTCTGCAAATGATGTAGGGAAAAGGAACACAGAGAGAGAGTTTTTAAAATTAAATAGCAAATAATATTCTTACTTGAATAATATTTAAAAAAAAAAAATTCGGGAATGAGTTTATTGTAATGCAATGTAGTATATAATCATATGGAATAAACTTCCGAGAAAATGTATTTCTCAACTGCAGTAAATTTGAATTTTTTTTCTTTAAATAATAATAATTTTAAAACTAATTATAAGCTTTCGAATTAATAATTTCCCATATTTGAAGCTATAAAGACTTATTTCAGTGTTTTAAGAAAAAGTCTTAAAACTAATTACAAGATTTGGAATTATAAATTTTACGTCTTTGAAGTTATAAAATATTATTTCAGTACTAAAAAAAATCAGTAAATTAAAGAAAAATGCTTTCACTTATATTATGAAATTTAAAAAGGAATAAATAAAGAAAATCATAAGCGTTTTTTAAATATACATTATTGGTACATCGTTTATTTAAAAAAAAAAAAAAAAATAAGTTAGATTAATATTCGTCTTCAAGATATTAAAAAAAAAAAAAAAAAAAAAAAAAAAAAAAACTAGAAATTAAACATTCTACAACAACAAACAATAAATGTAATATTTTTTTTAACTTTGAGAAAATCGCTTTCGTTTTCTTATGTAAAGAAAATCGAGTTCAAGGAAGAATCGTCTGCCGAAAAAAACGCAAAAACTTTCACCATTTCTGAAATGAGCGCGCGCAGGCGCGATTGGCAGACAATTTTTTTACCCAATGGTAAATAGCCGGAGGCGGAGTCTCGCGGCGCACACATCGGAGATATACTACACATGATCACTTTCTCCGGCATTCAGTTTATCCCGTAGCATCTCTCTGAGAAAAAGTGAAAGTGTTTTTACATTTCCATGAAAACAAGCTTCTGGATTGTGTGATATAACTTATTTCGGTAGATTTTAATTTTGTGCTTTGGAAGTGTTTGTGCATGAATTGGACATAAACTGAGAAGAAGATTTTTTAAAGAGGTCAATGGCCGTCACCGTAACACAAAGCCAACTGACTTTAACAAGTGGAAGAGACAGATTCAGGTGAGTTTTGTGACAGGAGTTAATGACAGGTTTTGAAGGGATCAGAGTTTCGCGCCGTTAGATTATCACGCGGCGGAAGTGTTTTGGATTCGAGTAGAAGTTAACTCAAATAATCAATAGAGCGTTTTGCTAAAGAATTCACTCTCATTTTCATTTTAGTGGAACTGGAATTTGGATGCGTTTTTAATCGTTACTTTCGCAATGGGAAATTTTAAACATAACAGTAAAATAAGTGTATAAATTTAACTTTATATATTTTTGAATAATTCATGATAATCAATTTTATTATTTATATAATATACACAAAATTGCGTTAAATATTTTTCTTTATTAAGTAATGTATAAAGCAATTTTTATATATAAAAATTTTCATTAACATTTTTTAAAGATTTCAAATTCAAAGGGTCATATTTATTATAAATTGCCTATTTATAAAAAGCATTATTGTTTGAGTATGTACACACACACACACACACACACACACACACACACACACATATACATATATATATATATATATTTAAAAATACTGTTCAATAAAAATTAAGCGTATCTTGATGAGTAGATGGAAAAATATTCAAAATTATGAAATATTTATTTCTATTTATAATGTGGTAATCATATGATAGAATTTTAAATTTTATCGTGTGCAACATCTGTAATATAGAGTCCTATATATTTTTTAAATTGTCCATTAAAATATTTTTCTTTTTATTTAACTTAATGAGTATTCCAATTTCGTATTTCTTCCTGAAAGTTGACCCTATGTCAGACATGATATTAATATAGAAGATTTACAATTATGCTTTTTTCTTATTAAATTTCCAGGAATTTTGATATGTTGTTTAAACGTGCAGTCCTTCTAAACGAAGCGATATAGCAATGTTACTCAAACGAAAGATTCTGTCTGTGGCAGAATTTTGAAATCGAATTTGAATTTTGAAATCGAATTTGAATTTTAGATAATATTTGCGTTTAATCTCTAGAGTCTTTGATGAAGAAAAGCTGCTGATGTTTATCTTTTCCCATGTCATTTATGATGTAACTAGTTTATTTTCAGTATTTCAAAATAATAATAATAATAATAATAATAATAATAATAATAATAATAATAATAAAATTAAAAATAAAATAAATTAATTAAAAAGTACGAATTTTATGTTTTTATGACAAAATATTTAATTTAATAAATATGTTACCCAATTTATAATTACATAAAAAAGTGTTTATATAAATATATTATCTAATTTATAATTCTATAATATAATTCTATGATTATATTATATAATTATGTAATTACATATAATAATTAAAACGAGAACCTTTGAAATTAATCATTATTTTTCTTATTTAGAAAACAGATATTTTTTAGTTTACTTTTGAAGTTGAATTCACTTAGGCAATGATTAAGTAAACAAAATTGGAATTTGCGAGAGCATCAAGATTTAAAGTTATGGTGCTGTTTCCTTTATAATACATTTAATTTGATTATTTTTTCCCATTTTATTCTTTTGGCTGTCTTTTCTCTTTCAAAGTTCCTTTGCATTGTATTGCAGTAATTTTATTTATAGAATAAAGTTTTTTTTTTTCTTTAATGATCCAAAATGTGCAAAATTCTAAAATCCGCAAAATCTTTGTGCCTAAGCTGCATGTATATGAAAAAGCTACACGTACATTATAAAAAACTAGCATTCTTAGTTTAATTAATTTCTGACGAATGAATATATTTTGTTTATTTATTTATTTATAATAATTATTTTTTTTCGCATTAACGATTTGAAGTCAGATGTATATTTAAACACTTTCAGGGGCAAAGTACAGTGAAACCTCCCTATGCGACCACCTCCCTGAATGACCATTTTTTCTTGGAACGAAATTTATTCCCATAGGCTCAATACTAATTTTACCTCCATTCAGACACCATCCTAGTTGAATTCCCTCCATGAGCGACCCATTTCTTTGACGAAAATGAAACAAATTCTGTTTTTTCCTGGTCACTTGAAGAAGGTTTTATAAGAAAAATAATTCCGAAGAGCGCATTATTCATCAAACTTCTAAATTAAGTTTAGAATTTCTTTTTTAATTCCGGTAACTTTTAAGTGTTTAAACTCCTTTGTACCTTTTTAGGCGAGGAATTTAACTCTGATGACAAATTAAGAATGACGGACAAAGAACTCCCCTGCCTTCTACCAGATAAATGAAGGAAATCGTCTTATTTGTTTCCGCCCCCCCAAAAATTGCATTTATTGACTAAACTTCGACAGGACTTGGAAAGAAAAGTTATAAAAGATAAATCGTAGAATCAAAGAAAAACGTCATTAATTTTTTTAACTTTGCAGTCATTAATTTATGTAATTAACTTTTGTTTTGATACTTAAATTTTCATATTATTTCCTGATATGAAAAATGTATTTTAGTAACATTAATTGTTACCTTTTTTCAACAATTAAATTCTAAATTTAAACATGACTTTCATTAAGAGACCACCTCTCGGAGTGATCAATTTTTATTGGAACGGAACATGGTCACTTTAAGATGATTTTACTGTACTTAAATTGCTTAAATGTGAAAATGAATGATTGATTTACGACAAAATTTATATGAAAGATTGTAAAAGTATTTCTTCACGGACATTAAATTAAATAAAATTTAGTATTAAAACTCCGGTGCCCATGTGGCATTTTAGAAATGAAATTAAGTGGTATATATAATACATTTCTGCCCTTTAAGGGATTAATTTGAGGCTCTAAGCACATTTCAGTTCCTGGCGAAAACTTAATTTATTAAATTTTTAATATTTAATCTATTCGCTTTCTCAAATATTTTTTTACAGGTTCCATATATTTCAGTGTATAACGCGTGGATCAAATAAACATACTTAAGAAAATAAATTTTATTTTACAAATAAAAGGAAATACGTACGTCGTAGTAATGTTGCTTAAAAAATCAAATAAAAAATCGGATTGAAAAGATATTTGTTTGAACTGCATGTTATACGCTGAAAGTACGGCTAATAGGACGTAAACGATTATTAAATCCAGATTACGATTAAAAATCCAGAATTTGGCATATGTTAGGGAAAATCACATTTCGTCGTCCTTCGCATTCAGAAGAGGCAAAGAAAAAGTATAATTTCTAGTGAAATAAAACATATTTAAGTTAAAGATATTTGTAAAAATGCATTTGACATAGCGATTGCAAATTTAGCGAATCTCGAAAAATATTTTGACATAGTAATATTAGCAAACTAATATTGATTATATAGGACGTAATATGGCAGAAATATTGGCAATGGGATAACGAAATAGTTCTTTACAGTATTGTTGTGATATTGCCAAAATGTAATCACTCGTATGTTGGTGCAATGTTTCATATTAATGCCGGCCGAAATATAGACAGATGTAAAACTACATTTTGCCTCTTTTACTATCTAAAACTGTGAACAGACATGCGCGAATATTTCACGTGGAAATTTCAAAACATTTATATGACCATTTCGTATCTTTTCACCGCTAACGTAAATTTTCTGCTTCCTTGAGTTTTGAAGGTTTAAGGTTAATGGTTTAAGCGCGTGATGGGAGTGTTAATAGTGTTGTAATCCTTTCCAATCCCTGTAATTTTTTTCTGGGGTGAAGAAATAGGCCTCATCCACATCTTGCTGATGAGCGAAATTTAAAAGAATATCAAAAGTGTTACAGTTTGTTAAAACTAAACCATGCATGCCTAATCTTTGGAATCAATAGAGTATCGCTGATTCAAATGTTTATGAAATTAGGAAGACTCATTCCGGAAGTAGATGTTACTTCTCAGAACTGGTTCAGACAAAAGAAAAAATTCATTAATCGTTCATTTCTTATAACTGAATTTTTATACATATTACCTAGGAGGGATACGTTCATATGTAGGCAGCGGATTGGCAATGGACTTTATGCACGTGACGTCACATTCCAAAACTGGCGGCATTTTGATCCGTTATTCCAGGCACTGTACCGCCAGAATACCAATCTGCGCTGGTGCAAATACCGCCAGCAGATGAGCTTTAGCCTCGACCCAGGTTATGTGCATAAAGTTATACCAAAATTTTGCAAATTTAAAGACTGTCCTGCGATGCAGAACAATGTTTTGAATTTATATTACAATATATCGCTGGCAAGAAAAGTGACGCTTCTCGCAAAAATTAATTTTGCATTTTATTCCACAAATAGGCCTGTCATAGGTGTGTCTTCCTACACAAACAGTTTCATAAGTGTAGTTAAACGGAAAATCCCTTTATTACGCTATAGGTCCATTTGTGACCACAGAAAAGGGGTGGATTGTGTGGGGAGGTAAAATTATCCAAATATCATCTTACGTCTTTATTCTTAATGGTTTTATGCTTTTATGCACGTTTTTAGGTGCGTTCATAATTATATAAATACGTAACACCTATAGTCGTCGTTCAGACCGTCTGTCCATACGTCCGCATTTAACAGCGCAAAAACTAGCCAACCGAATTGTTTGAAATTTTAAGTATATAATTGTTGCATAATTTTGTCGAGTCATTTCAAATTTTATGAAAATCGGATGTATAGTTTAATGACAGAAACAGTTAAAAGTTTTCCGATACATTACGGCCAATGGAAAAAAAAAAAATATTTCAAGTGCATTTTAATGATGTTACAGCCTTTCGAACAGAATCACATGGATAGGCACTTATGAAGTGCACTAAAATGTACATTATGCGGTGCAAAAAACATTTATGAAACTAGTTATAGTACGAACGCACCTCATTTGCCACGTTTGACGTGCAATTTCCCACTTGTTATTCCTGCATGCAGAGCTAAGTGCTGCAGTTTCATTTTATAGTAAAATTTTGCAAAATTTCACCCCCTTTTGCCTCTTCTGTGAAATTTACTTTTGTCGAGATGCGTCACTATTCTTGCGGATTAGCGTTATTATGTATCTACTACTGCAACAATGAATTTTTTTTTGTTGTACGTGTAAGAAATAAACATTAATAATGCACATTCCATAGAACGCTATGCTAATGGTTAAAAGTAATTATCTACATATTATTAACATATTAATAATTATTTAATAATTAGCAATTAATAATTAGTAAAAATTAGTAATTATTTACATATTTACCGATTTTCATCAGGTATTATTGTACTAAAAAATGGGGTATTCATGCATGTCTGTGTTTCTTGATATTTTCTAAACAGTCATAATATAGTTACTAAGAAATGAACAGAACTGAAGATGCCTCAGGGGAGGTGAAAGCATTATTCTAAGATAATAGTGAGCAGAGTGCTGCCTGATGTATTAGCAACCAAGATAGAATGTGAATTTCTTGTAATTTTAAAGGATACAGACGATTTTTTAAGATGAACTTTAGATTTTTTTAAAGAGTAATCATTATGAAACTTTTGGAACAGAAGCTTTTTTGAGATTTGTGATTTTAGAAATATTACTAAACTAGCAGCCTTCGTCCGCTACGCTGCTCTGTTTTTCTAAACAAACCTTGAATCTAACGAAATACAGTGAAACTTCCCTGTGCGACCACCTCACTGAACGACACTTTTTTCATGGAACGAAATTTATTTCCATAGGCTCAATACTCATTTTACCTCTATTTAGAGACCATCCCAGTTGAACTCCCTACATGAGTCACCCATTTCGTTGAAGAAAATGAAACAAATTCCGTTTTTTCCTGATCGCTTGAAGAAGGTTTTATTAGAATAATAATTCCGGAGAGCGCATTATTGATCAAACATCTAAATTAAATTTAGAATTTTTATTTATTCTGGTAACTTTTAAATGTTTAAACCCCTTTGTGCCTTTTTAGGAAATGAATTTAACTCTGATGACAAAGTAAGGATGACTGTCAATAAATCTCCCTGCCCTATTCTGTCAGGAAACTCTCAAAGAAATAGATAAATTAATGAAATCGTCATAATTTGTTCTAACTAACTACTTCATAACTAAATTTTTATTAGACAGCACGAAAATACTGGTTTTGTAGATAAATAGGAAATGAATTTTTTTTAAGAAAGCAATGATAAATGTATTTTACGTATTGAATTAAAACATTTCTTAGTAACCATATTATGATAGTTTAGAAAATATCAAGAAACACAGACAACCATGAATGTTCCATTTTTTAGTACAATAATATCTGATGAAAATCATTAAATATGTAAATGTATAATAAAATTCACATTTTAAGTATCTACTCTTACAATAATGAATTTTTTGTGGTTCTTTTAACAAATAAACATTAACAGCACATAATCCATAGAACGCTATGATAATGTTCAAAAGTAAATACCACAAGCAGATGATATTTAGCCTCGGTCTCAGGTCACGGGCATACAGTTCATTGCATATCAGCATATGAAATTCTATATTTTTAAGGATTTTTACGATTAAAGCATATAAATGTGTGGAATGCCATAAAATTGCACTTAAGTGCATATTTTTAACTTTTTAGCTTCAGTATATTCAATTTGTTACGAATTCCTCAAAAATTACTTCCAGCACTATACCCTAAATATATAGACAAACTTAATGTCTTTTATTCGATATTTTTGTTTTATATGAACAAGTTAATAAGGTAATAAATGACAGTTTCCATCCTTACAGAATGCTGGAGTAGAGAATATTAGACATAAGTTTAATTTAATTTTAAATAAAAATTCAGGTTTGAACATGTGAAAAAATAAATGACATTTTGAACAGTGATGGGGATGAACTACCACTAAAGTTGAGAGGTTAGAAACAAAGTATTACAAATAACGTCGGCAACATTTTTTGATATTGAAAAAGCATTCCTAAATTTTAAAAGGTTTTAGATAATAAGACACAAACATTAATTGTTAAAAATATAGAAATATACCCAGTTGTGTGGTGCAAAAAAATATATATATATTCTCAATTGAATGAAAATTTTTGGTAATGTGCACTGGGGGGACAGTTTCCCTCAAAATTGATCAAAAAATCGATTTAAAAAAAATATATGAAAGCCTCTTTAATCGTGAATATTTTTGACACCCCATTTTTACCCATACGGCAATTATATCGCGAAACACTGTAAATTGTGTTAATACACTCAGCGCAATTACCCACACAAATTAAAACTTTAAATGGCTTTTTCTCCATGCCATGTTCCTATTTTCTTCACTTTCGTGTTTTAAAAATGCTAAGGGTTTTTTCTTGTATTTAAGATAGTATTGTATTTAAACTTTTTTGTATATGTTCCGTATTATGTACGTGACAAATCTGCCCATGAAATTATCTGTCAGGTTTTTTGAAAATAAAAGTACATGCAGATGTGTTACATTTCTTCGTTTTGCACCATATCTATCCGAAAAAAAACTATATCTACCCTATATATATAAAATCCTAATGAAACGAATTTATGAAACGGATATATGAAACGGCTGAAATGAATTTATGTAACGATTCTTTGAATCGACTGATTAAACAACTGATTATGTTTCACCGCGATTTTTCCTAAAATATGGAATACTTTGCGATGAAATTAACACCAAAAATCAGTATTGATCCGCAGATATCAAAACTGGTATTAGAATTTTTAAATTCGAATTATTCTTTGAAATATTAATTTTTTTCTAATTTTATATACATTTTTCTAATGATGGCAACTCAAATTTTAATCAAACAGATATATTTTTTTTCATATTTTAGAAAAGGTTATTTTAAACTGATTTGGCGACCCGTTTGGCTCCCTTAAATGTATGCTAAGAAATGCATCATGCCGCTTTTATTCATAATTCAATTTACTTGAACAATCTTTCGCCAAATCGAAAAATTCTGATAGAGAAATCAATTCTGAGGTATTTTTTTGTTAGCGAGACGCAGGTGATAATTTGCCAAACATTTTCCCCGTCGCATTTCTTCATATTTCATTAATTTCATTTGAAATATAATCCTTTCATTTATTTTATTTAAAATACACAACTTTCATTTAAAATTGGTGGCTTTCACTTCTTTCTTTTTTTAAAAAACAAAACGAAAAGAAAAAACTTAGGCACAGATGTTATCTACGCACTGGGGTACCTAATCGACACCAAAATGGCATTATTGTGATTGACATGGCAACCCGGCTATAGTTGTTTATTTGATAATAAATGTTTATTTACTTTTATTTCTTTTTTTTAAATTATATAAATTATTTTGTTCTATAGTTATTAATTATTTTTTTACCTATAGTTATTAATTATTTTTTGACCTATAGTTATTAATAATATTAATATTATAGTTATTAATTATTTTTTTATTTCCTTTAGAAAATAATAGAAAATAATTAAAAAATACGGTACTACTTAGTTATTCCGTCGACCAATTTCGCCAAATTATATAAATCACCAAAACACTCGCCAAATTATACAAATTGACATGATTTTTATTTTAAATAACGAAAGAACAAATAAATTAGTATAACATTAATAAATATACAAATAAAACGTCGAAATAAAAATCACTTGATGGCGTAAACACCTGTAACTTGCTTAAAGTCAACTGAATGTGACATTTTCGATCAACCATTATTGGCATTTAATCTTATAGTTTGGCGATAGATTTTTGGTCGAACGGATAACTAAGTAATACCAAACATGCATATGTAACTGGTATTTGAAAACGAGGTTTTCGCCAAATTTTCGTAAAAAAAAAAAAAAATCACGCCAAACCTGACATCTGGCCCAATATATGACATCTGGCCCAAATATTACCACTCGAAAAAAAAAATGCTAACTTGCGAGTTGAAAAAAAGCTATTGTCGAAATTTGCGTCCGGCTAGCGTAACAGTACCAAGAATTGAAAACAGCGAAACAGCACCGAAAACTGGCGATATGAAGTAGTTAAAATAATAAAACTTTGTAAAAAATCACCATAAAATTAATAATTAATTAATTAATTTTATGGTGATTTTTTACAAAGTTTTATTATTTTAAGTACCAAGAATTCTTTGCGACCATGGCAATTTTTATGTAGTTTTATTCGATTTTTTTTTTTTTAATCAAATTCGAAAACTTACGGTCCCATATTGGCGCGATTTTATTTCTAACGCCAATGTCATATACGGTGCGGGCACTTAACTGGCGCCAAAGTATCGTTATTTTGCTTGATATGTTGTTGTTTATGCTGTTAATGCGTTCCCCAAATTGGCGTCGTTAAAAAATCGCGATATGATATCTATGCTAAACTTTCATATGAACGGCGAAGGAATCAGACCGTATTTGTTTATTGCAGTTGATGACTTCAACTATTATAATATAGATGAAATGATGGCGATAGAATAATATTTGGCTACTTATCACCTGTGCCTGGCTAACATTAAAGTACCAAAATAGCACCTAGAGTATAAAAAGCGAAGTGGTCCGCCTGGAACTGTTGATGATAGTCACATGAATTAGGCTATTGTTATAGAGATTGTTTTAAAATACCGGGAGACAAAGACTCTGTATACTTAATTTATTTTATTTTAGCTTCTTTTCAAATGTTTAACTGATCCTCTTTAATCAAAAACGAAAACAATCATTGGATGTCTTAACAGCAACTGATTCGACCTTAAATTTTTGCAATCAAAGGGAATTGAATGGAAACCCGTTTACAGGGAGATCTGCGCAGCTTTTTTTCAATATAACTCAATGTTCTCTAATATTTTAAAAACCCATCAGATTCTGCGGTGTCTGAACATGGGTTGGCGGGCGTAGCTAGCAGGGGGCAGAGCCCCTAGTTAAATGTAATATTAGATGTATCCAAAAGTCTATGCGCAGTCTTGTGTAATACACATTTGAGACGCTTAAAAAAATAAGAAAAAAAATTAAAATAGCAGTAGAGATTTAAAATAATGTAATTTTTTTTTAGATTTTTTTAAAATTTTTAATTAAATATAGAGTTTTTTTTTTTTTTTTCAAAATGTACTTTTATTTGAATATAGAAGTGCAGTGCGTTCACCATTTGAACCGTATTTTTACAAATTAAAAAATTGTTGAAAAGGTAAACTGTTCCCTTAAAAAATAATATAAATGATAAATATTTGATTTTAAGCAATAAATATTAATTTGTCTATCATTTAAGCTTAGATATAACAGAATTAAAAGAAAACAGTAACTACATTTAAATGTAAGTTCTTTTACTTTCTCATCATACGTAGTATAGGGTAATTCTTGTAATCATTTTAAAAATCGAAAAACATTTTTTGACGGATTTACACGTTTCAGACACTGGAGATTCAAAGAAAAAAAAAAAAAATTAGAAAAGAAAATTGCCGTCCGTCTGTCTGTGTGTCTGTAAACGCTTTACCTCCCGAACAAATTGAGATAGAGACTTGAAATTTGGTGTCTACTTACTATGTGATAATGAGAAAAAGCCTATTGAATTTTAGTAACCTCGGTTATCCGCACTCTCGAAATATTCGTTCCGATAAAAGATATATAAAAATGTCCGAAATTGTTTAGTTTAAGGAGTGTATGTAAAAGACAAAAAATTAAGTAAATAAATAAATTTTGCATAACGAATGAAGTCGATCGGATAATGAGTTGCCGAGATATTTATAATCATATTTTCCACACTTTTCGATTTTTCATGGCACTGCATGTCATTCAAATTTCAATTCAAAGATATATTTTAATTGGAAATGAGACGCTTAATCCGACGTAGTAAACTGTTAATTAATATGATTATAATTTTTGGAGTTATAAGGATGTTTCTTTTACGCAATTCGGTAATAGAGCATTTAAAGTTTATGGCGTCATCAAGCTACGATTTTGAACACTCTATCTACCGAACAAATTGACAACAAATACGTTTAAATTTTATTTTGGAATTGCAATGCATTTTATAAATAGTTTACACATGTTTTATTTTCATATTTTATATTATGCATATCCATGATGCATACGGTGTCTCCCAACGACTAATTTCATTAAAAGTTATAATTGCATATTTCAAGTCTTTAAAGCATATTTGCATACATATTTGCATATATACTTGGCAGTTTATATGCATAAGATCCGCAGTCTATTAATATGCATGTGCATGTGAAAAACTCTTTTAAAAAGGCTGAAATATATTTTCAGTGTCAAGATATGATTTGAAAATAAAATAATAATAATCTAATAATAAAAATACTTTACATTACATTAAGATTTTACTATATTTTATAACTTTTAACATTTAAAAAGAAAAATAAGTAGATCTGGAACATAGAACAAAATGTACATGTATTTTATTTGGAAAGTTTCACTCATCTTCCTACATTTTGCTAATATTTAATTTCACAGCTTGAAAAATATCTATTTAAAATAATAACACCCGATTCCATTATTAAAAAATATGATTTCATTAATATATCATTTATAAAAAATGAATGAATTATGTGAAAGATTTATTCGAAAGAAAAAAATTGTGTTGTAAACTATTTAATCTACATCAAAATCGTTGTTATAATTCGTGCTATGGTCTGTGTTTAAAAGAAAAATATGCGATTTGCTTTTTCGTATCCTTTTTATGTTTATTAAAAACATTTTTTTGGTTCAAAATATCAATATTTTCCGACGAAATTATTTATGATTATACCTTATCTCTTTTCGACTTCTTTTTCTTTTTTGAAGACGATTCAGAAAGTCAGAAAAAAAACTTTAATTTTGGACAACATTCGAAGAAATTCGTCGCTTTTCGAGGTCTTGTAAAAGGCATTTTAAAAATAGGTAAACTAGTTACAGTTTTGCGAATGTTTTTGGGAGGATGCATTCATTCTGAACTAAAAAAATATCGTTTTACATTGAACTCTTGACACGTAAAAAAGAAACTCGTTGTGTTTTACACCCTTAAACTCTCATATGGCTGTCCACGACTATTGTGATAATCGTAATCTCTATCAAAGCGTTGAGAGGAAAGATAGCCGCGCAGATAATCTTGGTCCGATTTATTCATCGGTTAAATACACTATGAATGAAATGTCAAGTTCCCACACCATTTGGAAGTGGCGAGTTTATTGTTTACTTTCAAGTGTACTTCCACTTGCGTAACATGTAACCGATCTTGACTAATCGTTGAAACCCTTGAAAAAAATCATGCGTGAAGCATAGATTATAAAACTCTTTCTAACACATTCAGAATAATCTGAATTAACTTCGCTGTTTAATAAAGTAAAAATATGGGAAATGTATAACACATTTGAAAACCCAATTTCAGCAATTACCATCTAGAGTAGAAAAAGTACTCGAATTCTTTCGTACATCCCTGTATAGGGTCTATTGAATTTATATAACCAAGTAACGCAGAAAAAATAATTAAATTTAAAAACGCACACCATATTTGAAAACCCACTTACACCAATTATTGTCCATATGACGGTACTGTAATCTGCCACCTTGTAAATGAAAGATAAATGCATGCATTCTATAGTAAGCATCTTATAGTACTCCTCAGTGATGTATGTCAAATTCAGTATGTTTGAAATAGTGTAACATCATTAAAATACACTGCAAGCGATTCCCCCCCCCCCCCCCTTGGATCGTAATGTAACGGAATTCTTTTGAGTGTCCCCGTAAAGGAAATATAAATGCTACGCACTTCATTTTCAATATGATTCACTTTTCATATTGAAAGTGTTAAAAAAGGGCAGGGAAAAAATTGAAAACGAAAATATATTCAAACTACCAATCGATTGTGGTACAACTTTCTTGCTCTTAATTTGTATAAAAGATTGAAAATTAAAATTGCATTATGACATTAAAAAAATAATGCAAAATGACAGGTTTAAATTTTTATGGTTAATTGACTTTAAAGTGAAACAGCGTATCCACGTTAGTAAAGCGCATGCTAACCGTCACATTGCTTATTTTAAGTGGAAAAAGAAACAACCTTCCTAATGATTAATATCGAAACTTCTTATTGTCAAACTCCATTTGAAAAAACATACCATAAAACTTTCAGTGGAGAAAAAATATTCTCCGTAATGATCAATATCAAAACTTTTTATTATCAAATTCCGTTTGAAAAAACACACCGAAAAATTTTCAGAGAAGAAAAATTACTCTCCGTAATGATTCATATCAAAACGTATTACAATTAAACTGCGTTTGAAAAAACATACAGAAGAAAAATTAAATCAACTGTACTATTCTATGTATTACAATGTACGGTAATTCTTTAATATAATGCTGTAAAAATATAGATTAAATTAAATTAAGAACTTATTACCATCTACTTTAATAGCATACCTAAATCTCTGTTAAATGCTTTTTGTTAAAGTTTTGGGCATTACCCTCTGGCTGCGTAATTTTTTTTTTTTTTTTCAAAATCCTTTCGACTAGTACTTAATGGACGAATATGTCCTCTATTATTACATATTTCAAATCGTTATGTATTTGAAATATGTAGTATATTTATCATTTGCATTCTTACTCTTTGACTACAGAATTTTTAAAACAAAATTATTTAAAAATTGTAAATTACATAATTTTTTCTACAAATATCTTGCCCGTGGAAATCACGAGATGCGCAGTCAGAGGTGAAACTCTCCAGTCTAACTCCAGTAACTAACGCTGCCACCGCCGCTGAAAATGCATTTTTTGCGACCGGAGGGGGGGTGGGGGGGGTGTGGGGTCTTTCTTCATTAAGGAAACTACTGCATACTAAAATAAGAAAATCGGTGGGATTATAGAGAAATGTTTGATAAACACGCTTATGCAGACAGCTTTTAAATCGAATCATTATTTTAAGAGATATTTAATGTTAAAGTGATTCAAAATCGTTCTATTAAAAAAGTTTCATAAGAGCAAAAACACTACATAGGAATTTAATATTTTTTTCTGAGGACAAGAATTATGAGTTCTTGGTGTATAGATTACATTTTTTTTTTTTTTTTAATTGACTTATTTTTTGAGGATTTATTTCCATTTTAAATTCAAATTTTCAGCATTTCGAGAAATATTTTTTACATATTTTAGAAAAGGGTTTTATTTTAAACTGCTGCCAATTTCAAAAAATAATATTTCCTTCAAATTAAAAATTTATTTACACGTGACTATTATAAACAGAATTTTTTTTCCAAATTAGAATTAAATGATTACGTATTAAAAGCAGGAAAATATTGAAAATGACATCATAAAAACTATATTTTCATGTAAAATATTTTCATGTAAAATAATAAATTCGTTAATATGCGTTACAAGTGGTAAATGGAGCAAATTACGTCATATATATAATGATTAGGACTGGGCGATGTAGAAATTTCTTAAATCGATTTATCATCCATCCAACATCGCGATTTAGTGCTAAATCGCGATTTAACACCGATTTTACATTTTAGAATATGGAAGCCTATTTTTTAATTTTTAGTAACAAAATACGATCTTTATGTGCCCCCCCTCCCCCCTCCTGTATTATTTAGTGTACTTGGCTTTTAATTTGTCAAATAATTTTTAAAAGAGGTATATTTTACACATAAAAAAGCTTTGAATGTCCCAAAACACTCGTTTTTTTTTTTTTTTTTCCATTTTAAAAATTAGTGACCTATTGTAATACATTTTATAAACTCATTCTATAAGAAGTAATATAAAAGAAAATGATTTTTTTTTTTTTGTCTGACTTGTTATGCATGCTACAATCTAAATTCCTTAAGGGGGGGGGGGGGGGGCTTCCCTTAGCCCACTCAAATAGCACTTCATTGCTAACAGCCTACATACACTTTTTTTTTTTTTTTTTTTTTTTACAGACACAGATTTAAAAAGTTACTGAGGTGAAACAGAAGCATATTAAAAGACTTCAATGATGAATTTAACTATTCCTTTCCCATGATGAGAAAAGTAGTAAAAAAAAAGGGGGGGGGGGAGATATGAGAAATAAGATGCAATTTTATATCTTTTTAACTTTTAGATTAAAATAAGATTTGTTTAACATAAATGCTGACATTTATATAGTGGATGGAGAAGGATTGAAAGTGTGACCCTTGGAGCACATCACTGAAATTGCTGATATTTTTCGTGGTTGTTGCCATCCTTTAAGATTAGTAATAAAATATAATCTTAAAATATATCTCTTTTTAATGATAACAAAATGTCAAAAAAGCAAAAAATCGCAGATCTGCAGAAAAATCTAATGAATGCCTCCTCCAGCCCTCCTTCATTCTGCCGTAAAAATAAAGTTACTTGACTCATTACAGAACTTTATTAAAGTATTTTTAATTAATTACAAAATAATAATAAATTAAAACTAAAATATTCCCATAATACCTAAACATATGAAAATTAATTTTTCATGAAAATAATGCATAAAAATATAAACTAAAAATGGATGAATTTGGATATAAATAGTGAATCAATTTCAGCAAGATACTCAATCCATGTGACTGGCATTGAAATCGGATGTCAAATCTGATACATGACTATTTTAAAGTATTTTAATTAATTACAGAATAATAAAAAATAAAGAATATGTATTAAAATATTACCCAAACATGTGAAAAATGAATGTTTCATTAAAAGAATGCATAAAAATAAAAACTGAAATTCGATGAATTTGGATTTTAAATATGAAACTTTATTCTTTTTTTTCCAACCATAAATACTCAATCAATTTCAGGAAAAAAATATTAGTAGTAAAAGAAAAATATTTCATGTGGATCACGGCCAAATAGTGATACACAAAACAATGCATGACTATACCTTTAAAATAATTTCATTAATTACAAAATAATAGAAAATAAAAAATAAATTTTAAAATATTACTAAAACATGCAAAAAATTAATTTTTCATCATAAGAATGCATAAAAGTATAAACTGCAAGTCGATGAGTTTGGATTTTAAATATAAAACTTTATTATTATTATTTTTAATCATATAAATGCTGAATGAATTTCAGGAAAACAATCTTTTGAAACAATGCAGGGTTCTACTTTAAAACATTTTAATTAATTACAGAATATTGGAAAATAAAAAATACATATTGCAATATTACTCAAATATGTGAAAACTTAATTTATCATCAAAAGATTGCATTAGCATATAAATTGAAATTCGATGAATTTGGATTTTAAGATTTAAACTTTACTTTTTCCTTTCAACTTTCCACTATATAAGTTCTTAATTTCTGAAAAATACACATTCCAATCTCGTAAACTCTGAATCTTGTTTATAAAATAAATAAATTAATATCAATTCTTACTTAAATCATCGTTTCTTAAATAGCCTTTTTCTTAAATTGGATCCTGCTAAATCGATTTATCACCAGCTTGCCTTGTTTTCATTAAATCGTCTTTTTCTTAAATCGGAAAGCATGGAGGCTTGCGATGTTTGCTTAAATCGGATCGTCCTAAATCGATTTAACACCAGCTTGCCTTGTTTGTCTTAAATCGGAAAGCATTGAGGCTTGCGATGTTTGCTTAAATCGGATCCTCCTAAATCGATTTAACACCAGCTTGGCATGTAAGTGGTAGATGCATCAAAGTAGATAAATCGGTTTTCCGATGTTAGCTCAGAATCAGTATTTTGTTTTAAATCGATTTAAAGCCAATGGTTAAATCGCGATTTAAGACAATGGCTAAATCGCGATTTAAGATAATGGCTAAATCGCGATTTAAGACATTGGCTAAATCGCGATTTGACAATAGCTAAATCGCGATTTCCGATTTTAACTTAAATCGATTTAAGACCAGTGGTTAAATCGGATTTCCGATGTAAGCTTTAAATCGATTTAAGAGTTAAATCGATTTAAGGCCCAGGCCTAATAATGACTAAATAAATATACTGCCAAACAGTTTAAATTAAAAAATATATTTACACGACACAATGATCTTTTAAACTATGATTGCCAATTCTAATGGCAGCGCAAAAAAATTCCTTTCCAGCAACAAAAGTATTTTCACGTGAATATTAAAAAAAAGAAAGAAAAATTTAAAATAATAAATTCATTAATATGCGTTAAAAGCAATAAATAAGGGAGATTACGTCCAATTTAAAATGATCAAATAATAATATTGCCAAGCCGTTTAAATTTAAAAATATATTTACACGAGACATTTCACATTTCTAGATGATCTTTTCTATTGCTGTGATTTCTAAGACAGCGCAAATAATATTTTCTTTCTAACAACAAAAGTATTTTCACGTGAATATTAAAAAGAGAAAAAAATTTCATTTTATATTATCTTATTTTCAAATGTTTAACTGATCTTATTACTGATCGGAAACAGCCATTGTATCTCTAATCAGCAGCTGATTTGGCCTTAACCTTTTCAGTCCCATACATTACCTGTTTATGCTAAAATTCTGAAATTCATAAAATATGTTTATTTTATGCTCAATAAAAGAAATAATAAAAGAATTTTTTTTTCATTTTTTAAATAAAATTTAAATAATAATAAAAATAATAAATAATAAATAAATAATTAAATAATAAATAAAATATTTATAGAAACAAGACAAAATAAATTATTGTAGCATATTTTAATACAATATAAAAAAAATAGCAACATTTATTATTTATAAAGTCTCTCTAAAAAGAAAAATGTTATTCATGTCCTCTTTTTGCGAAATGAACTGAATCTAATATCAGAAATATTAAAATCATTTCTTTACATGACATGACATGACATCGCGGTGCTTAAGGAGTGCCAACGCGGCGTGCAACGCCGCCGCGCGTAACCTCCAACTAAATATGAGTACGAACTAGAGTGAATTTCGAAACAATGCACGGCCTAAAAATATAATTTGGTCTTTACATGCTGCTGCAATCTATTGAAGAGAAACGAAAATTTTTATCTATTGGGGATTATACAAATACATAGCTTTTATTTCTGTTATTTAAAATAATATAGGAGCATCCAGATATGGGGCATTCTCACAATCTTTTGACTTTTGGGAAAAAAAATCTGACAAAATTAAGCTTGCTAAAATAGCATTTTAATCTGATAGACGAATGCCTTAATGATTCAAAATAAAGAAAAAATGGTCAGCAGCGAAAACATTCTTTATTTAACTGAGGTTTAAGTTAAACTTGCGAGTTTAATTTTCCTTACCATTTTACCCCTATAACTTTTTATTTTCTTCTAAATTTTTACTTATAATGAATTTGCATAGTAACTACAGGACATTCAAATAAGAAATAATAAAAATGTAGTACTTTTAATACGGAATTTTTGTATAACATTGTTTTAAAGGGGTGTTAAAGAACGGACGGTAAGATAAAAAAAAAAGGGGGATGGTATTGGAAAAAAGGGACGAAATGGTAAAAAAGGGGACGGTAAGGAAAATTACCACCTATTTTTAGGAAAATCGTGTTAAGACTAAGTGATAGCCACAATGTTCATTGATTTTTAGAAACAGTTGTTAACATTGGATTATATTAATTTTTTTTTTTTTTTTTTTTTTTTTTTAATTTACCTCGAAAAGTGCAGGAATAAACCTTGGGGGCGGTGAGACTACCCATAAAGTCACGATGCTTGAAATTGATATTTAAATGCTGATTTAAATTCTACAGTACATTTCCTGCCAAAAATTTTAGACATTATTTCTCTAGCATACTTCTGCATGAGAAAAAACTTGAAAAAAATCTGTGGCTGCATCTGACATGATTTTCTGTATAATTTTAGAAGAGGGATGGTAAGGAATCTAAAACCCAGGGACAGAGTTTAAAACATAATAGCAACCCTAAAAATGTGTGCAGGTTAATTTTTAGCTACTTATTTATATAAAACAATAATTCCAGTTTCAGAAAAAAATTATATCGAATTATTTTTATTGAAACAATTTTATCCAGACAGCTCCAAAACATAAAAATCAGCATCAGGGACACGGGGCGGTAGATGAGTTTTCCTGGTATTTGCACCCCCAATATCGTCAAAAACTTATTTATCTCGTTAATATTGTTATGCAATCATGCAATGGGATGTTCCCCAGTGTATGAAATAAAAAAAAAACACAAAAAAATTTATTAAATAAAAAATTATTATTCAGGGACATGAAAGTCAAAAGATTGTAAAAATGCCCCATATAGAGGAAAAAAAAAAAAAAAAGAAAAGAATGTCATGATTCCATTTGGACTCACTGGGAGTGAAAGGGTTAAAATTCCCCAATCAAAGGGAAATGAATGGAAACACGTTTACAGGGAGATCGCCTCTTTTTAAAAATTATAATTCAATCTTCCGAAATCTTTTTAAAGCCGACCAATTTAGTGTGCTTTTAGAGTCTGTGGTGTCTGAACGGGGGTTGGCGAGCGTAGCTCGTAAGGGGCCAGAGGCTCCTAGTAATTAACATTCTGGTATGAATTTAAATGAATATACGAAAGTCAAATGAATTTTGACTGCATTCATTTGGCATGCAGTTGCGTGCCAGGTTTCGTGAATGGCCAATCATTTAATGGGAAGCCATTAGCATTTCTAATAAGCATCAGTTGAATCTGTTTTCTTTCTTTCTTTTTTTTCTGTCAATAGCTTGAGAAAGCTCTTGTAATTTTCGTGGGAATAGAGTCAATTAAGCAAATCATTATGTTGTTCTTAGAAGGGGGGGGGGGGGGTGTAGCCTCTGTGCACTTAGTTTACCTGGAAGCTTTTATAAAGACTTCAGACGAGTATCTATTGTTCATCAGTGACTTTTAAAAGCATACCTAAGGATTCAGACTCAATAATTTTGCAATTTTTTAAAGTTTTGATGATATTTAAAAATGGTGATATGTTTTATTATAAAATCACGGTGACAATTCGTATAACAGAAAATCCACACCTTCTTTAACCTTAAGCACCGTACCTCTTTTTATTTTTTAAAATCTTCCCTAATCTTTTCGTCTCACAAGGAAGGTCTCCATACTGGGCATACTCATAATATTTTGAAAAAAAATACCAATTAAACTACTTATGTATGTAATAAAGGATCAGTCAAATTTAGCGGCGGAATTGCAGTAGAAAGTCTGTAAAAAAATAAAATACTTTCGAGTATTAGGCGCGAAAAGACGAAAGCGTCACACGATTTGGCGAGCAGTACTTTTCCTCGCCAAAAGCAAACGATATTTTAATGCATCTGAAAATTATTTGTTAATTGATTTTTAGAATACGTGTAAAAAGTATTTAATGAATTTAAACGTAAAGAATGAGAGAGTTTAATAAATATATTTTTTCGTATTACATATTTATGTTGCTTGTTACTTAATTTTATTACTTTAAAAACAATTTCATCTATAAAAAATACGTTCATATATTTAAGCGTATTCCAAAATAAAGGCAAGATTCATTTAGCAGTTATTCATTTCAAACCAAGGAATTCGCCGTTTCCATAGCAACAAAATTGAACCTGCAGCGCTCAATTGGACTTAATTTTGAGATATTGAAACGACTTTAATTTGTTTTAATTCATAAAATTTGATATTTAACTTTCATTATAAATACATATATGACAAAACTATAGTTAAATCAAACTAAAACTGACAAAACTACAGTTATTTAAGTTAAATTTATTTAAACAAGTTCAATATGAAATATTTTTATCTTAAAGAGTATTCGACATGAAAAAGTATTTTTCGAAATTTCATTTCATCGCCAACCGATGATAAATCGCCAAATAAACGAAAATTTCATTATTTTTTTACGAACGTTCTATCGGGGTTCCGCCAAAAATTTTTTTATAAACATATCTATCCACATGAGAAGAACACTCTGTAATTTTTTCAGATTTTTCTGAGTGTGCCCGTATGGAGACCTTCCTTGTCAGTCAGTTTATATATTTCTTACACTCTTCCATTTAACTTCAACCTGGTTTTTGTATGTAAAGATGGAATTTTATAATCGACTTTTCACTCCCTTCCCGATAGGCTAGAATTATAACAAATTAAGGGGGCTCAGGGCTTGAAAACTTTTCAAAAAATCGAAAATTTTTTTTTTAGTATCTATTTTGATTATTCAATTAATTCTGAATACAGTGCAAAAAAAAACCGTGCAAAAAAATTTGCCTTTTTAACGGAGTTATACGCATTTTATGTAACAATCACTTTCAAAGCCGCTCTCATTTAACTGGACATCAACCAGTCTCATTTCTCACCCAGTTGTACTACAGTCGGCCCCGCTTAATTGCATTCAGTTGGTTCCACTGAACTGTATGCATTTAAGCGGGGTATGCTTTTAAGCGAGGACAGCAATTAATGTTATCCGTATACGTTATCATTTGATTATGTACCACAGATATGATAAATATTTGTGGACAATAATTATTTACCTAATAAATTAAGAACTATCGTATTAATAACTTTCATAAATAATTTATTATTACTCTATATTGAACAATATCTGTAATAAAGTATAAGGTATTATAACACAATTTACGGTACATGGTTTAATTTTTCATTATAATTTATGTGAACATTAAAATGAAAGTTAAATAAAAACATTTTGCTTTTAAACCATACCTTTGAAAATAAAAGTTTCTGCATAAATTCTTTTTATTTTTTAATTATTTGCCAATTTATCTCTTTTTTTTTTTCATATTTCGACATTGCATTTCTCCACTTCCAGCGCTAAATATTGGTCTCTTATTCTCTTGACCGCCTCGATTCTATTTTCCCCCAATTCCAGAATTTTTCAAAAAGTACTCCCAGCATCCTGAGTCACTGTATGTACGGCAAGCTTAAAAAAAACACAATTGTCCAAATTCAACACTCTCATAAGTTTCCAGAATTAAGATAAATCATCTTTCACGACGATTTCTGCTCTTCGATTGTAAATGTAACAAACCATTGTTATATAAAAAAAAAAAAAAAAAAAAAAAAAAAAAGGGGGTGGGGGGGTTCTTTCTTTTTTTCTAATCATCATTATAACAGGAGTTCATAAAATCCGGATTACTACTATACAAAATTGGAGATATTTTTATGCAATTAACCGGGGATTATTATGCGATAAAACGAGTATATTTAACATTAGCCTTAAGGGGAACGTTTCTGTTCCACGGCATTCTATGCATAGAAGCGGGGTATGCAATTATCCCTTACCCGATTAAATGGGCCGACTGTACTTCTTTTCTCTATGTTTTTTTAATCTATTTTTATTGACAGAAGAATAAAAGTATCTAAACTTTTGCCCGAGCTGTATTCCCCCCCCCCCCCCCTGATCTTTCAGAGTCTCGTGTTCAACTTTAAGTCGCGTTTTCTCAAAACTTGATTTTGATGAATACCCGTAAGATTAAAAAAAAAATAAATTACTTGATGGAATGGCTTAAAATTGTTTTTGCATGCATATAACATCATCGTCTATAGAATGAATTAATATATTTTAGACAGTTTAATATTTTGAGTATTTTTACTGAAATAAAAAATTGTACTTTTTAGGGTTTTTTAATTTTTCAAATTTGAGAGTTTTTTTGTAATAAGGTTGCCTTTGAGTGATAGTTATATCCTTAATTCATTATATAGAGTAAAGTTTCCTGATCCTTTTAAAGCAAAAATTAGGTTCTTATGTCAATTCAACGTTAAGATATCTTACGGATGGTAATAGGACACCTGGAGTTTTTTTCGAAAATTGTGTTATATAAATTTTTATAATATTTTTTTTTATTTTATTACATTGAAGTACTTCATTTTATAATTTTATAAGACTACAAACATACCTTTAAAATATCAGAAAGTTTAAATGAGTTACATTGAATACTTCTGTTTTTATATGGGCTGTTTACATGTTTTTCGGTATCTGTCAAGCCCTGAGCCCCCATAAGTTCACTAGTGTGTGTTTCCGATGACAATAAAACATTTTAATATTTTTAGAACTCAATTATACATTAATACATACAATTTAAAGAATTTTTCAGTGAGTCTGCCATGGGTGATTCATCGCGCTCAATATTCTCTGTAACGTGAGTGATTCTATAAGAGTTAAAAAAACGATGGACTGAATGGTGTGCTCATAAACGCTCAATAAAATAAGCCTAATAGCAGTGAAACTGCAACAATGAGTCATTTTAATGGCTTAAGGGGGTAGGATACCTTTGAACACGTCCAAAAAGGAAAAAATACCGCTATGTCCCAAGCTTCTAAACTTGCGTAATCGTTCACAAATAAAAATCAAACTTCATTTAAATATAAAGCTCATATTTATATTTATATTTAAAAAATATACATACTTGTAAATTCATAAACAAATATTGAAATGATAAGTTAAAAAATATATGGTAATAAGAGAAAAAAATCTTGCGCGCATGATAAAATCTGAAAATATGCATATAAAGAGGAAATTTTGGTGAAAATAAATACATAACACTGTTACCTTTATACTAAAACCAGAATATTTATAAAAAAATACTGACTAAATTTAAAAGTTAAGAAAAAATTAAAAATTTTCAATTTTTAAAAAATATTTTCAAAGTAAAAAACAAAAAATAAAATAAAATCTTACCTTTTTCTGGTTTTAAGTTGTAGATAATACAGTAATGAATATGTTGTAAAAAGTTTTTTGGATTGCCATGCATAGTTTTTTAGTAACGCTGCGCGCAGTATCAAAATTCATCGTTTTGAAGAAACGCAATCCAAAGTTTAATTATCCTATGTAGTCTTAATATGTAGTCTTAATAAAACTTCCATAATTAGCAAACAAATGGGAAAGTTTTCATGCGGTTTTTTTGCATATTGTTCAGGAATGATTACGGAATCAAAATATGTATTAAACATTTTTCGAAAATGTTGCATGTTTAAAGATATCCTACGCCCTTAAACGTAAAAAATAAACTATAAATAAAACAAGTAAGGAAAATCATGTGTCCAGCATAGATTATGAAACACTTTCCAACACATTCAGATTACTGTAACAAAACTTCATAGTTTATTAAGCTGAAAGATGCTACAGTAAGCGCCATGTAGTTCACCTCGGTGATAGATATAAATTTCAGTATGTTTAAATTAGTGTCATAGCATTAAAATGCACCGCAAACGATTTTTCTCCATAGACCGAAATGTATCGTAATTCTTTTGAGTGTCTCTGTCAAGGAACCGTAAATGTTACACACTTCATTTTCAATACCGAACATGCGATAATAACAACCAACAATAATTATAAATTTCATGGCAATCGGACTCTATTGACGTGAGTTAGAGCACAGACAGACGGCAGACCGCAGACAGACAAACCGAAATCATAAACGCTTTTCAACTATGTCGAAAAGCGTTATAAGTGCCCAGTTAAACTGATGTCATTGAGCTCACAGGCTATGCACACTAATTGTATTGTATATTATACTCTTATTTCAAAGAACAATGCCCTCGAAAAATTAATTGAGGTGGAGGGGGGGGGGGATTAGCCCGCCCGTTTCCTCTCTTTATACTTAACCAATTAGCCTCCAAATCCCATCAGGGAAGCGCCTTATCAGAATAAACCGGTATTCCAAATTTGAAGCAAATCAGATAGAAAAACCCATTTACCTAAATTAAGGGGTTATTAGCCCCGTTCACCCCTTTATACTTAAACAATGAACCCCTAAAACAAACCAGGGAAGTGCTTTATTAGAATGAAGCTAGCAAAAAAATGTGAAGCAAATCGGATATTTCTATCACGAGTTATCGCGTTGCGTACGTACGTACACAACGCGACTGTACATACATATGTACAGTCGTGAAAAAAAAGTAAACACTCCCTACTAACGCCTCAACAAATTATCGTAGAAGAAAGTTACTGGTACCGAATGATTGGAAATAAAGTTTACTTTTAAATGATATATGTAAAATTTGCTTAGGGGCCATCTACATATTAAAACGAACCATAACTTTGTTTTTTTCAATAGTAGTACATAATTCTGGCAGCATAAATGAACTCTAAACCCTTCAATTAGCCTAAAAATAAATTTTTATGAAATTCATACCATAAGTTACAAAGAAATTAATTATTTTAAAACAAGTGTATTTTAAGGGCTGCATCCAAATTGAAGTTCAGTACTGGATTGTTAACCGAGAGAGCCACCTTCTTGATCAAGGCACCTTAAGCGCCGCTCAAGCGATAAATGAAGCCTGTTAGATTATAGGACAGGATTTCAAAATATCTACTCACTTCTATCATAGACGGCCTCTTAAACCATCATTTTGTCGTTTTTAAAGCATAATTTGAAAACTACTTGAAAGAAAAACGTGAAATTTTCGATTTCCATAAAGCAGGACTTAATAAATCTAAATCCATCAAAAAAATTCTAGGTTGCAATTCATAATTTTTTCGAATATTAATTTCATAACCCATATCATAAAATTATAAAAATTACAAATTCAGCATATTTATGTTTGGGTATATTAGTATTATTGCTACACAAAAAATTAGCACATTAGGAGCATAATTTCAGGAGATAAAAATATGAAAATGCAATTTAACATTATAGAAGCACTAAATTTTGAATGTTTATCATTCAAAAACTTATCATTCAAATGACTTGAAATTTGGTGTCTAGGCATAGTTTGTACCGAAGATTTGAAATATCTCGTTAAAATTGGGTACTGCCATTGAAAAAAATGCAGTTTGGATTCGTTTTAATATGTAGATGACACCCTAAGCAAATTTTATATACTTTATTTAAAAGTAGACGTTATTTCCAATCGTTCGGTACCAGTAACTTTTGTCTACGATAATTTGTTGAGGAGTTAGTAGGGGTGTTTACTTTTTTTTTTCCCCGACTGTACATACGTACATAGTATATACAGAACCTGCGGGCACATTAGCTCTCAGGCTTTGATAGCCTGTGAGCTAAAAAATGAAGGGTATACTACTTAACGAAACACTTTTATTAATGAAAAGTGTGATATCAATTAATTTACGATTATACGTCGCGAAATCAGTTCAGAAATCCTAAAGTTTGAATAATGTTTCATATTTTGTTTCCAACGTTTGTTTGTCAAATGTTTGTCAAAGTTGTGAATTTTGAACAATCGAGTTCGGTGCCGTTGCCGAATGAAGGTAGAGTAACAAAAATATTACGAGGGGTAAAAACATGGAATTGCAGTCAAAAGCAAAGCGTGATTTTAAAGATGAAGATTGAATCCTTATAAACGAGTGTATTTAAAAAAAAAACTATTTTTACTTTTGAAGTTATTTTCAAATAATTGCTTATTGATTGCCTTTTTTATTCCAATTTCCATTCTAATTATTTGTGTTATGACGCCCCTTATGAGATTGAGAAATACACTAAGGAAGAGATGAAGGTCGCAAATATTGACACACAGCGGCTTTTTTATGCAAAAGGCAACAAACAGTGTAATTCTGTTGAACGTAAATACAATTTACTTAACTAACAATTGCGCATTCACTTAAAAAGCGTCCGAAGAAAATAACATTTCCGGCAATAATTAATTCAGAGAGTTGTTTGAAATTAGAATATCCCCGTCTCGTTTATTTCATATTTAATTTCCCCCTTTCGTAGTCGAGATTACGCACAATTAACACAATCTCGTTTTAATGGCATCATTCAACAAGTCTGGAGAAGAACTTCGAGATAAATGGGAGCCTATCGCCATTTTGTTTCTGAAGACGGGAAGTAAAATTTCCGTATTTCTTTAACACCACGGTCGGCAACAGACAGACTGCGGAAAGTCGAAGCCTGGACCGCCAAAAATTTTCAATCTAAATAAATAATTTATTATTATTTACATATAACATGGTTCGTACGCCTCCTTGAATTTTGCAGACCAGAAAATATTTCGGCACCAGTATTATCTTATAGAAAATCTCTTCTTAAAAGACGGCGAAATTTTGTGCGTTTAACCTAGATTTCTTTTTGTATACAAAGATACTGGTAGTTCATGGAGAAATAACGGTATCCGTACGAACCATGTATAATAGATAGGTTTGAGCGATAGACTTATCAACGTTTCTTATTTGAAGCTAGATTCCAAGACACTGAGAGATGTATCAGTTGTCTCAATTATTTAAATAGCCTTATGAAGTTGTTTCAGCAGCAGAATGACTGAAGTGATTGCGAAGTTGTTCAGTCTTGAAAAACCTTTACTTCAAATGGGGATAATTGAGTTGCAAGAAGAAATTTCCTTGCAAATGTATAAAACTGCATCCCCTGATGAATTTTTTGGCAAACATGTTTCAGAAAAGTGTGAAATTTGAGAAAAAAAAAACCTAGCTATTATCCTGGCTACTATGTTTGGATTCACATATGTATGTGAAACAACTCTCTCCAAAATGAAATTTTTTATAAACAAATATCGTTCGAGATTAACGGACGCCCATCTCGAAGATACTCTTCGCATAAGCTGTTCACCACGTGAACCAAAAAAAAAAAAAAAAAAAAAAAAATGCAATTTAACAAATTACAACGACCATTTGGAAGATGATTTTTTCAAAGACTAAAATTTAACAAATAGAAAATATCACGGAGTTGATCATACATTACGTACGCCATGAATTAAACATTAATAGTGTTATTACACGTAAAATTTGCAAGCGACGGAAATCGCCTGCGACTCGTACATATTATCCACCTGAAACTTATGTATTATCCAAGCATTTCATTGGCTGTTCGGGAAAAGGCTTTTCCATCGTCAGATTTTCAAGAAATCTGACGACTCATTTTAAAGGAAATTTCATTCTTAAACTTCCAAGCATCCCACAATATTACTTTTTACACCGTCGTATAAAGAAAAAAATGTACTTTTAAATGCAATTTGTTTCTGAGTTATTAATTTTTTTTTTTTGTAGTTTTTATTACTTTTTTGTCATAGTGGCGACAGATCTCTGTTGAAAGTAAAGAGAAATACAGACCAATCAGAAGACGAATAAAATGCGGATTACACCAATAAAAACCTTCAGATATGCTTTCGAGTTCCCATCCTGACGAGAACAATAACCATTTTTCCAAATGGTTAAAAAAACTAGCTCACGACCGCAAGTGTAATTTTTCGCATTATTTATTCAATGAATACATACCTCTTCTATTTTATTATGTGTATGGTGTATGTAAAAATAAAAATTTTAAAGTAATAAGTACTTATGACTTATATGTTTTTTTCTGGACCTCGATCAAATTTTTCAAAAGTATTCGGACCCCACTTAAAATTACTTGCCGATCCCTGTTTAACCCTTTCGCAACGAGAGTCTTTTACAGAATTTTTAGTATTTCATCACCGGTTTTTCAAAGCAAAAATTTTTGCCTATTTTAATCGGGAAAATGCCTGATTAAATAAGTCAAAATTTACAATAAAAAATAGCTGGTGGTAATAATCAAAGATTCTGAGTCTGAGCATCTTTTATGCGATGCTCGTCCCCAAGGGATTAATTGAAAGGTTCCCTTTTTAACCAATTTCCAATGAACGAATAATTCGTTTGTATATGTATTGCTTCTATATACGTCCCCGCTGAATTCTTGAACGGATGCTACGATTTCCATATATACATATATACTAAGCAACTCGTCGTGTTGCCTTTAAATTCCACGAGGTCTTTCGATTGTTTTCGGGAAAAAGAAATTTACTTACGCCAAATTTAGTTACGCCAAGCCCCGTTCCGACACCCCAGATTCTAAAAGCAGGCTAATTTCATCGGCTTTAAAAGATTGCATTATAATTTTAAAAGTGCACCCTTTTAAATTTCAAGTAAAAAAGAAATAAATGAGTGAATAAATAAAATTGGCCTGTGCGAGCATTTATGTCATAAAAGTAAGAGTCATGTCAAATTTTAAATCTCTAATCCTAACAGTTCCAAATAAATCCTACTTTACAACATTTTCCACTCATTTCACCCCTTTTAAATTTCGAACTTTTTTAAAACCATCCAAAGCAAGTATTTACATCTTAAAAGTTACCACCACACCCAAATTCAAGTTTCTTAGCCCGAACAGTATCATATAAATTGCAATTTTAGAATTTTTTTCTTTTGCTCAACATTTTGACAACAGTATTTTTGAAATCGGCTTGCCAGTTCTAGAGATTAGCCCTCCCCTCCCCCCACAAACAAACACACAAACGTTACTTCTTTTATAATATTAGTATAGATGTATGCATATACAGATGTTTCATGTGCATTTTTGCAACGGTTTTGGAAAAGGAATGTATAAACAAATTTATGATTTTTTTTTTCTTGTTAATAAATTTAATCTGACAGCCCTTTTGTTTAACTTTCATATTACATCTACATATTACATTTTTCATATTACATCAAGATGAAAGAACTTTCCTTAAAATATCAATGATGATTTTGTTCCACTCCTCGACCACAATATTCCGGAGTCCATCTAATGTTTTGGGGTGCCACTTATAAAGATATTGGGTACTTTTCGGTTAGCCGGGCGCCAGTGTTATATACTTATTTTTTCTAAAAATATAGCAGCCGATTTAGAGGTATGGCTGGTAGCCTTATCCTGGTGGAACTTAACACAATGTGGATTTTTGAGTAAAGTGATCGGCTGCCTTTTTGAAAACAGGTATTAAAACGTATTCCTGATAGTTAAGGGGACCTACATTACGAGACCAAAAAAAGCACTTTTTTATGATTTCTTTTTGTAAGAGAACTGCAAGATGGATCTTTTTGAAATTTTAACAGTTTATTGTACATATCTTAAGGTATACACAAGAATTTTTTTGTTAGATTTTGTTGCTTCTATTCTAAGTTATAAACAAATATGCTCTACTGCTTTGGAAAATTTCGTCTGGACGGTGGGCATGATAGCGCCTTGTAAAATTATCTGAAAGACAAAAATATTTTTTTTCATAAACTTCGTGAGCATAGCTTCTAGTTAAATTAAAGGAACCCATCAATTTATTTAAAAAAAGTTATGTATCCTGATTTAAAAAAAAAAAAACATTTAATTTTTTAATTCGTTCTTATTTGTTAATAACTTTTTTGTTGATAATTTTAGTAAAAGCTTTAATTCATATCGAAGGCAATTAAATAAGTTTTAATTAAAAAAAGAATCAAAATGATTCATTTAGTTTTTTTTTTTTTTTTTTTTTTTTTTTTTTTTTTTTTTAATCTTGCCCACCGTGTCAACCACATTTTTTGCCTACGTATTTCCAGTTTTCATCTTCTAAATAATTTTCATACAATAATCTGTACATATTCTTAGGCTGAGAAACATGCTCTCGCATTAGGGGAGGGGGGGGGGGGGTGTGAACATCGGGATTTTTTTTTGATTAGCTTTAAATCAGATTTTATATATTTTTTTTACAGTTCCTACAGAGATATTTAAAGATTTTGGGACAGTTCTTTAAGAGGCGGGTGCAGGGGAAAGGGTGGATATTCGTAACATGAGATGCGATTTTAGATATAATAAGTAGTGAATGTACCTTCGTTGCGTATGCATTTTTACACTTTTCCTAGTGAAATGCAAACTTTTACCTTTCTTTCCTTTTTTATTAATTATGCCATTTATTTTACGCGTTAGAAATATTAAAACGCTGCTTTTCATACCTGTTTAAATTAATCATATTCTTCTTCGCAAAGCGGAAATACATAGCCTTCGATCTATTGCTTATTTTTTAGCGATACTTTAACCCTTTCAAGGACGGTGGTATGTTTATAAAAACCACTTAATTTTAATTCCCAATGCCACAATGGCACCAGAATTTCGTTATAAAATTTTCCGTTTATTATGTATGTGAAACATAGCCTTTTTCTTATTTCCATATAAATTTGTTCGTAAATTTCGGTGTTATTCATTCATTTCAATATTTTAGTATTGGAAGTGCTTTGCCCTTGAAAGGTTAAAACAAAGAAAATTCGTAATGATGTAGGTGATAATTAAACCGTATCCCAATTTGATGCCATATATATATTTCTTCATTTAAATTTAAATCACGGAGAAAGTAGAAATCATTACAAAAAAACAGAATCAAAATGGTGGACAGAGCCCTGTGTTTAACCCAAGCCCCGCCAGAACAAGAGAACCGACGCATAAATTCGTTGACATCAAAAGGAACGTGATTTGAATAACACGGATTCCCGAATTCACTCTGCGAGGAGTGGAAATATTTCCGGAAGAACTTTTAAACATTTCCACAACAGCTTTACTCGAGAAAGATATAACCATTGTCATTGCCGGGTCACGTCTCTCCACAAAACAATGAATAATTAAATAAAATGAGTTAATGTCGTTTTCAAATTGGTAAATGCTAATCCCGCTTTAACTGTTTGACTAGATACGAAAGCTGTAAGTTAGTGGCCGTTTAAAATAAAATAAACTTAATTTATTTGAATCACTGGCGCTGCGGGGTTAAAAAAAAAAAAAAAAAAAAAAAAAAAAACCTCTCGGAATATTTAAAAAGTCATAAGATGCATACAAATATTCTTGTGTTAAGATAAAAATAGGACGCGTAAAAACCAAAGTAAAGAAAAGCATATTTATTTTCATTCAACAGTTTTTCAACACAAACTCTATTTCAACAGAAAACTAATGAAAGAAAAATCTGGGAGAAACAGCAACAAAGTCATACGTATATGTTACTGCTCTTTCTGCGTTCTCCTCTTTTTTTTTTTCTCTCCCTCTAAAGATTAAGAGAAAGATGCTTTTTTATGAAACCTTAAAACACATAAATGTTAAATTTATTATGGCTGCCTGTGCTTTTCACCGCTTTTTATTTGACACACTAAACACTATTTTATGGACATGTAACTCTACGAAATTGTGCCTCTTACTTACCCATCATAGGTAGTATAGGGTAATCGTAGGGTACCTTGTAAATTTCCAACTGGGCGAAAAATGTCCGGTAGAACTTTTTCACCCAGCTAACCTTAATGATTATAGCATCTGATCTGAAACCTGGTTCAGACATTTTTCGCCCAGTTGGAAATTTACATCTAATATGATTTATTTACCAATTAGAATAATTGTGTTAAAATTAATCTAGTACCTTGTAATCGTTTTAAATATATATATATATTATGAATTTACACGTTCCAGACACTGGAGATTCCGAAAAACATATTTTTAGAAAAAAATTTTTGCCGTCCGCCTGTCTGTGTGTCTGTAAACGCTCTATCTCCCGAACAAATTGAGATAGAGACTTGAAATTGGGTGTGTACTTAGTAAGTAATAATGAGAAGAAACCTATTTAATATCAGTAACCTGAATTATCCGGAACTACTTTTTTCGGACTCTCGAAATATTCGTTCTGATAAAAGGTGTATAAAAATTTCCGAAATTGTTTATTTTAAGGAATGAATATAAAAGAAAATAAAAAAATATAAATTTTGTATAAAGGATGAAGTCGATCGGATAATGAGTTACTGAGATATTTGCAATTATATTTTTCATGACACTGTATTTCATTAAAATTTCCATTCAAATATATATTTTATTTGGAAATGAGACGCTTAATCCGACGCAGTAAGCTCTTAGTTTATATGGTTATCATTTTAGGAGTTATAAGGATGTTTCTTTTAAGCAATTCAGTAATAGAACTTTTTAAGCGAGGCTAATGAAAAAGACATGCTACCGCGGTTCATTCCACGTATCTTTTTTTACAGACCGCTGAAGTCATGTGATGGTCGAATGCACCAATGCACTTGTACGAAAAGAGCATCACGTTACCCTAGCGGTCTGTAAAAAAAGACAAGTGAGATGCACCGCGGTAGCCTGTCTTTTTCGTTAGCCTCGATTTAAAGATTATGACGTCATCAAGCCACAATTTTAAACATTCTATCTACCGAAAAAATTGACAACAAATACGTTTAAATTTTATTTTGGAATTGCACTACATTTTATAAATAGTTTACACATGCTTTATTTTCACATTTTATATTATGCATATCCGTGATGGGTAAGTATTACGGTGGTCCCCAACGGCTGATTTTGATTAACAATCATTCAAAACCCTTTTCATATGAGGATCCCGACTGAGCCAGCCACGGTTTGAATGGGTGATTCTCGAACGCTTTTCCTAGTACAGTGGAGCATTTTTTTTTTTTTATGCATCTCTCAACTATGCTATTTTTAATTTACGTTCTAATTCATTACATTCTATTCTAATGTTTCGTTTAGACACGACACAACAAATTCCCTTTCGTTTATACTTTTTTTTCTTTGGAGGGGTTCGAAATTCATAAGCGAGTAAGAAATTACGCTCTTTTTATGATTTTCTATGCTTTTGTTATAAAAGTTTAAACAGAGTTGAAAATCTTGGAAAATATTTCATGTGCCCATTTAATGGATGATTTAATTCTATCAATTAAATTCGATCAATAGTGCTTCGTATAGGAGTCGCAACGATATCCACCGCGCCAAACTTAATAAAAGGCTTAAAATTAAATAAGTAAATAATTAAAGAGCTAATAATATTTTACTGTAGTATACAGAGAACGTAGCATAATTTAAATTTCGTAAAAAAAAAAAAAAAAAAAAAAAAAGCTACAGTCGAAACCTTGATTATCCGTTTCGTATTTAAATTCATTTTTTCTCAGTTTACGTTTTTTCAGGATATTAATATGTTCAAAAGGATAAAATTTCAATATAGATATTTCAATTGATTTACTATTTTTTCTGAACGGCCGTTAGGTGCATTTTATAAAAGCAGTTAATAATCTAAAAAAAAAAAAAAAAATGGCTACTTAAACTCATTAAAGGATACTTTCTTTTAACGAAACCTTCGTAGATAAATTAGTAATGTATTATTCTGATTAGTGATGCATTAATTTTTGAAATATGCAAATTATCCTATTTTATCATTTCATTTCACAGCTATTATTTATCACATATTAAAAAATAAATAGCTTTTAATGAAAATTTATGGGGAAATTTGATAGATGCAAACTGTAAGCACATCCGATAACCACAATTTTTGTTATATTAAAAAAATCTTTTATTAATATTGCGCAGAGAAATTTAGTAAGAATACAGATTGTATAACACATCCGATGAACATAATTTCTACCGTTTTTTAAAATTAAAATATTTGATATAAAATGATTTAAAATATTTCAAGACTGATATACAGAGTGATTACAAATGATGGATCCGATTTTTAAAAAAAATCATATTTTCGAAACTACTGCACATAGTACAATAAGTGATACATGAATTTAAGCAGAAATATACCAAGTTTTCTTCAGTTACGAATGTTCGATGTGTGACCCTCTTGTTACATGGCATACGTCCATTCTGTAATCCAGTTCGTCCCAAACATTTTGTAGCATCACTCTGTCAATGGTTCTGAATTCCGCACAAATGCGTTCTTTAAGTTTTGGCAGTGTCAAAGACATTGTTTATGTACCACCAATGCCAAAAACAAAGTGTTCAGAACTTAAAGAACGCATTTGTGAAGTTTTCAGAACCATTGACAGAGCGATGATACAAAATGTTTGGAACGAACTCGATTACAGATTGGAAGTATGCCGCGTAACAAGAGGGTCACGCATCGAACATTTGTGATTGAAAAAAAAACTTGGTATATTTCTCTTTAAATTCATGTATCATTTATTGTAATATGGGCAGTAGTTTTGTAAATATGTTTTTTTTAAATCGGGTCCATCATTTGTAATCACCCTGTAATGTTAACAGAAAAATTTCGATTTCTTCCACTGCCACCGAAATACAGATGCTTATAAGGGAGCCGACGTAATTTTAAATAAAACTCATAGAATATAGACATCACGTTTACTGACATTTCCACCTCCCGCCCAGTTTCAAGATTCAAACACGACTGTTTGACATTACAAAACCACGATCTGTTTTTTCTAGGTTAATGGTTGCATCCAAGCTCATTCAAACATCATTTGTAAAACCATCTTTCCTTTTACCGTTACTATTTCGAGTGGAGTTGTCCTTTCGCAACTTCAGTGTGGGGAGAAAATAAATTCGCAAAAAGCAGAGGCCTTGATTATTACATGCAAATCATCTATCGTGATAATCCCCAGGAGAGTATTCACTTAAGATTTTTCTTTTCTTATTTCCCCTTTTTTTTAAAAAAGTCTTTTAATTTCCTTAAAGGAAGGAAGAAAACGTTTGGAATTCAATTTCATCGCTGACCTGAATGACGGCAGTGCACACCGAACTACGCGAATATTTTCAAAATATTGATTGAGTCGTAGTTTTTCCCTTTTAATTAACCGTTTATGGCCTCAACCGTGCTTTTTTTTTAAGTACCTAAAAAAAAAAAAAAAAAAGAAAAAAAAAAAAGACTTGTTATTAAATTTATTTTACTTCTTATCTTATCAAGTAGTACACATGTGTCTCGTTGCTGGGTTAATGGTTAAAGAATTATATATATTATTATATCTACCGTACATATATAAAATCCTAATAAAACGAATTTATGAAACGACTGATTATGCTTCATGGCTATTTCTCCTAAAATATGGAATGTTATGCGGCGAAATTAACACCAAATATCCGTATTGGACCAGATGAGTCAAAACTGGTATTAGAATTTTAGAATTTGAAATAGTTTTTGAGATATTAATTTCTTTCTAATTTTAATGACATTTTTATAACGATGGCAACCAAATGACTCCATTTTTGTGGGGAAAAGGGAAAAGGATGGGGATTATTAGATTTTTTTCTTTTCCGTCATTTTAAAATTGAAATTGAAATTATTTTTTTTTTCAATCGGTAGGTGAAGATAATATTGTGATTAATTTATGTTTCCCAGGAAAATTTGAAAAAAAAAAAATAAAAACTTTTTTTCACTCTTCGATCTTTAGGAATAAGTTTATTTAAAGAACCAAAAACCGTCTGTCATCTTCCACTTAGGCATAAATTCCATAGAAAAAAAGGAAAAAAAAAAAAGGATTATTAAATATCTTTTTTGTCGTTATTTTCAAATTGAAATTGAAAAGGGAAATCATTTAAAACGGAAAGAAAATTTTAAAATAAGAATTAAATGACCACGGGTTAAAAGTAGAAAATAAGGAAAATTACGTCAAAATATTTACAAATAAATATTAAAAAAAGTATGACAACTGTAAAATAATTAAATTATTAAACTCGAAACACATTTAAAGGTGATAATTATGTCATATCACTCACCCGCAAGAAAATTGACACATCGCGGCAAAAGTAAATTTCACAGGAGAGGTAAAAGAAAATGTGCATGATTTTACTGTAACAAGAAATTATAGCACTTAACTCTGCATGCAGGAATAAAAACGCGCATAGAAGTTTAAAACCCTTAACTCATTTATGCGTAGCGTCCCTTTTTGGAACGTTTCGGATTTTAATAATTTTTTATAGTTTTCTTCTTCTTTACAACATGCAAATTGTATGGCGTAATTGTCTATTTAATGTCTTTATCTATTACCGATAGATGACAGCATAAGATTGATATTTAATTTCTTAAATGAAGGCCTTTTTTCGGTGTTTGTGGTTTTTTCATTTTCCAAGTTATCGAAATGTAAAAAGTAAGTTTATTTGCATTTTTTGTGTCAAGGATCCCAATAAATAAGTCATAATCTTAGCTTGTAGACTTCTTTGAAATACGTATTTTTTAAAATTGCGAAATTGTATGTTCAAGCCTATGTTTTTTGCATGTTTGTAACGTACAAAATATAGAGCGCTAGCCGTAAATGGATACCTATTGCTATTAGCCATTTAATGGGCAGTTATTTATGTAAAGTACTTTTCAAGATGATTTTGAAATAAATTGTTTTCTCGCCTCAAATACGATTATTCTTAATTTATTATTAATAGTACTTATAACGTTACTAGTCTCTGTAAAGAAATAAATATATTTTTTTAATAGTTTATAAAAATACAAATTATAGTATGTAATATACAATTTAAAAGCTTAATTTATATAAATTTAGACAAAACATATAATTATGCCTTTTTCCACATATGGATATTCCTATATTTAGTGCATTTACATTTTATCAAATAAATTCAAAAATATTTTAGTGTAATTTTTTTTATAGTAATTTTTCCAGTTCATTTTGCAACATTTTAAAGTGATTTTACCAACAAATTTGAGAAAACCAAAATTCAGGCACAAATGGGTTAAGAATGAAGACGTAGGATGTGGCTTGGAGGGTTGAGTCATTTTACCTACCAAAAGAGTCACCCCCCCTTCTGTGGTCGCAAATGGACATATCGCGTGATAAAGTTATTTCCGCATAACTACACTTATAAAACTGTTTGTGTAGCGAGACGCATCTATGACAGACCTATTAGTGGAATAAAACTTAAATTGGATTTTTGCGAGATGTGTCACTTTTCTCGCTTTTGAGCGATATGTAAAATGCCCAAATATTAAATATCGTCGTAATTAAAGTGCCTAAAATAATTCAGTTATTACGAGTGATATCTTTTAATGTTGAATATCAGGTCATATTTAAAAATCTCAAATAATAATATTCCAAAACACTTTTAAATTAAATAATATATTTACCCCTGAATCTTAAAAGAGAAAAAAGCTTCAAAATAAATACGTTTAGAAACGCATTTAATAGTGAAAATAGCATCATATCATACTAAAAGGATACATTTAAGGGTGTATTCGAAAAAATATTTTTCCACCTTTAACAGCTCGAAATTTTCTGAGACATTTTCAGACTCATTTTTAAAAGTTAAAACACGAAACTTGCTGAGGTGATTTTTTGAAGAGATGTACAAGAGGCCGTGTGATTTCATTTTTCGTTCAATTCATTAGAATTTGATTTTTAAATAATTATTTTCTCAGTTTGACCCTTTTTTTCATCCCCAGAGCTCCCGCTTCCGAAAATTCGGTTTAAAACACCCACTTTGACAGCATTTTTTACAATATTTTCTGCATTTATCAAAAAATCGACAAGCACGGCACATTATATAGTTTCTAAATAAGAGAATTTCCCAGTTTGACGCGTTTCGGAGCAAAAATGAATTTAAAAATAAATCAGGAAATAAGCAGTTTGGTTTGGAATCCCTTAAAACGATTTTCCTTTCGGAGAATTTTAATGTGCATTGTTAAAAATTTTGCAGCATTCTGGCAGGTCATACGACCGTTTTTTGAAAAAACGGTTTCATAACCATAATTTAACTATATTCTGACCATAAAATGGCCAATAATATGGTCAGAATAGTGTTAAAAGTACGGTTGTGTAACCGTTTTCGGAAAAAACGGTCAAATGACCTGCCAGAATGCTGCAAATTTTTAACAGTGTGACATCACATGCTATAAAAATAGAGTGTGGCTAGGAAATTTGTTTATACATTACATCACTTTGATGCAGCATAAATACTGGTAAATGTATGCGCAAAATACTTCCGATTTATTTTGTAAGAATTACAATTCGATAAATATATATTAGAAAATTCGGATATTCTTATTAAATAATATAACCATTATACATTGTAAATATAACAAGAAAATATGCATGATGGTGTATCAAAATAGAGAAAAGAATTCATGAATAAGCTGTACCTGTTCCTGAAAATATCTAAAACTCAATCAAAACATAAAATATAAGTGTAAGATTTCTAAAACACATAAGCTTTTCAATACCGCGGTTCTGAAAGCTATTTCCAAGTAGATGGAGTTTTTTTTAACCTCGAACCTAAAGGAAGAATATTGTCCATAGCGTCGTTATAAAAGTCAGAAAGATAGCGAAATTTTTAACCTAACCATTTTATACAAGCTGATTTTCAAATCTGTAATCGATCTTACATATCAATCTCGAAAACTGCCGTCAGTTGTTACGACAGCAATGGATGTGGCCTTGGTAACCAAAAAATGCGCCATTCAACTGGAAAAGCGTGGCAACCCGATTAAAGAAGATAGCCGCCGTTATAGCGATACTATCGTTCAATCTTCAGTAATCTGTTGAAATTTTTTAAACAGGGCACATTACTATGTTTTTAGAGGCTGCGAAGCCTGGACGGGGTTGGCAGGCGTAGCTCGCAGGAGGCTGAGTCCCCTAGTATTATTATATATTATTATATAAACTACTAACAATAATAATAATAATAATAATAATAATACTTCGTCATTTATGTTAACATTTAAGGAACATATTGGTACTTTCAAAAGAGAAAATCTAAATTAAAAAATAGTCCAGCATTCTCTTGAAACGGATCCCATCTTGCTATTTGCAGACGCTTGTATTCTGAAATCAGGTTGTAACATCATGGTAGATCGTTCCTAGAAGGTTAGTTTATTCAATTACGATCGCCGACAGCGAATGAAGCCTGCTCCATTCCTGGTGAATAGTGTTTGTTTCTGAAAAATAACTTTAACTTTAACTGTACTGTTCTGTTGTTTGCTTTGCAATGGTTAAATTGTACTGCTGAGGTCTTGCGGTTTGTGGCTGAGTGGTTAACCACGCCGCTAATCGCTTGAAAGCGTAGGAGGTTTGTGGGTTCGACTCTCGCTGTCTCTGTTCCACACTCTTTGTGGAGCTCCCGGTTGTAATTCTCTGGTGTTGTAAATTTTCTTGTGCTATCTCACTTTTGACGAAATTGTTATGTCTGGTTTGCGTAATTATCTCTGTGTATAAAATAAATAAGGATCATTCGAGGTGACAGCCATTGTAGCTATAGGCCCCAGAGCAATTCCCATTTCGGTGGACTTCAAATGTCAAAATGTCAAACGAGGCCTCGCGGTTGCTTGGCAAAACGTCTGCTAAATGTAATGTTTTTAGTATTTTAAACTTTTTATAAATTTTCTTTTAAACTGTATTCAAGTCTGTTTTACTCTATTTATTTTATTTAGTCTTTTAAGAAAGAAAAAGTTGTAAAGAAAAAAAAATTAGACATTGATAACGATATCATTGAGGAGGGGGAGAGGGTTCGAAGAATGATAACGTATGATTAATTAATTCTTAAAATAGTATAAACCCTATTTCGGTGTTTCTTCTTTTTTTTTCTGTCCCAATAAATGGTTTAACGATGAATAAAGTATTTTGTACACTGTAGGTCTGAACTTTTCTTTTTTTGAACAAATGAGAACAAACGTGTAGTCTTGTCATAAACACAGGGATGAGTTGATAGGTGTGATAGAAACCAGTTTTATCGTGTAGCATCTTACAGTGGGAAAAGGGTACTTTTGCATTCAGAAAATATGCAGAAATAAACATTGTTTCCCTGGGAAATCCTAATTGCTTTCTTTACTTACCGGGTCTCAAAACAGAGATCACGAGTTCACATGTGCCTTTTGTACTAGAAACCCCAAAAGTCCGACACGCTCGTAACTTTCATAAAGCATCAAAACAAAAACCGGTCGAGAGAGAACATCACAAACACTCTCATTTTCTTTTGAAATAAAAAAATAAATAGACTCTCTGATTGATAAAGCTTTGAATAAAAAAAATAAAATTGCTTAAAAAAGGTCAGAAGAGTCACCGGGGGGGAAAGGGAGGGTCATCTTTCAAAATCGGGCCGCTAAAACATGCGGAAATAAAGATGAAGAAAAGATGAACCGGTCATTTCCTACGCGTGACCCGGTCAGTGAGTTTTTCGGTAGTTTGGGTCTCTGGGTTCCTCGTAAAAGACCGAGCCATTGAGCAACATGTAAGTGGAGATTCGTGATGGTGCCTTGTTATACGCATCCCGTGACAGTTCTTTTCTATTATTTATAAGCGTTTGGACTGTAGGGGTCAATCAGCATGTGCACTATTGAAATTTTTGAGATCTTTCGGTTTTGTTAAAGGTGAGAAGAATGAAAAATGATAAGAATTGTTAGCCTAATACTTTTCGTATGAGATTAAGGGATTTGAAAATCGTTCTTACATAATACTACTACGATTATCCTTTTAAAAAATAGCAAGCTTTTACATCTTAAAAGGAACCACCTAGCCAAATACCAAGCTTCTATATCATCTATCTATATATATATATATAAAATCACAATTTTAAAACGTTTTTTGCTCCAGCACACTTTAAAATTTCGAAATTTTTAAAAACTGTTTTGTGGGTGCATTTACTTAAACTAATAGCCACGCCAAATTTCAAGATTCTATCCTTAACAATTTCAAAGAAATCCCAATTTTAAAACATTTTTTGCTCATGCATACTTTAAAATTTCGAAATTTTTAAAAACTGTTCTGTAGGTGCATTTACATAAAGTAACAGCCATGTCATATTTCAATGTTCTATTCCTAACAATTTCAAAGAAATCACAATTTTAAAACTTTTTTTGCTCCTGCACACTTTAAAATTTCGAAATTTTCAAAACTGTTCTGTGGGTGCATCTACCTGAAGTAACAGAAATCAAAATTTTAAAATGTTTTTTGCTTCTGCACACTTTAAAATTTCAAAATTTTAAAAACTGTTCTGTGGGTGCATTTACCTAAAGTAACAGCCATGTCATATTTCAGTATTCTATCCCTACAATTTCAAAGAAATCACAATTTTAAAACATTTTTCTCCTGCACACTTTAAAATTTCGAAAATTTTAAAAACTGTTCGGTGAGTGCATTTGCCTAAAGCAACAGCCATGTCAAATTCAAGTTTTTATCCCTAACAATTTTAGATAAATCATACTTTAGAATATTTTTTGAACATTTTCTGCTTACGCTTTTAAATTTTAATTCTTTTAGAAACCGTTTCTAGTAATTTATTACTTCTTAAAAAACAACCACTATGCTAAATTTCAAGTTTCCAGTCCCAGCAGCAGCCCGAAAAGCGCAATTATAGAACTATTTTCTGCTTCTGTAACCTTTTAAATTTCAAATTTTGTAAAAACTGTTCTGTGCGGGATCCGCACAGAACAGTTTTATATACCAACATTTACGTTTTAAACATAACAGACATGTCGTTTTAAGTCATCCCTATAAGAATTCCAAATAAATTGTTATTTAAAACGTTTTCTGCTCATTTCACATCTTTAAATTTGGAATTTTTAATAAACTGTTTATGCGGAGCATCTGTATCTTATAGAGAGTTTTCAGCTCATTTTACCCTTTTAAATAAGTTTATATACCAACTGTATCACATAAATCACAGTTTTAGAGCGTTTTTTGCTCCTGCACCTTTTTAAATTTCGAATTTAAGTAATAGTGTTTTGGGCGAGCATTTAAGTCTCTAAAGTACCCATACCAAATTTCAAGCTTCTAGCTTTAATAGTTCCGAATAAATAGCAATTTAGAACATTTTAAGAACCTTTTCCGCTCATTTTATCTTTTTAAATTTCGATTTTTTTAGAAACTTTTCTTAACAAGCATTTACACCTTAAAAGTAACTACTACACCAAATTTGAAATCTTTATACAAACTATATCACATAAATCATAATTTTATAATGTTCTTTGCTCCTGAACTCTTTTAAATTTTGACTTTTTAAAAACCTGTACTCTGTAAAAAAAAATCTGTCAAGTTACTAAAATTTTTCTAGGAAACTGGAATTCCTAGAACTTTTTATGTAACGGCAACAAAAAAAATTCATGTAACAGATACACTTTTGCACCGTAAATCGAAAAATCTGTAAGGTTACTAAGAATTTTTTAGGAAACTGGGATGCCTAGAACTTTTTATGTAACTGCAACCCGGGGGGTTACAGATAAAATTTTAGTAAGATTACTGTAATTTCAGTAGATTCTTTTGTAAAGCTACAGATTTCTGTAGCTTTACAGAAACTAGTTTTGTAGATTTACATACTTTTTTGTACAGTGTACGGATAAAATTTTAGTAAGCATACAGATTTTTGTAACTTTACAGCTGTAGAATTACAGATTATTTTTACAGTGTACAGGACGAGCTTTTACCTGATTAGAGTAACAGTGCCAAATTTTAAGTTTTTTGTCCTAATAGTTCCAAGCAAATTGTAATTTATAACGTTTTTAGAACGTTTTCCGCTCATCTCACCGTTTTAAATTTCGAACTGTTTAGAAACCGTTCATGGCAAGTATTTACATCTTAAAGATAACTGTTACCAAATTTCAACTTTCTAGTTCCAACAGTATTACAGAAATTGCAATTTTAAATCGTTTATTGCTCCAGCACCCTCATGGGGTTTGTTGTACCGACATAAAATATAACCTGTGTGGGAGTAGAGATAGTCACCAGCATTTTGCCATCATGAAATGGGTTTGTTAGTTTAAGAGATTACCCCTTACAAACAAACACATAAACGTTACTTCTTTGTAGTATTAGTATAAAATGATATTTAAGCACCATAACACATTTAGAAAAACAAAAGATGCCTATACTGTATATTTTAAAAACTGTCTTTAAATGAAATTGTGATTTATTTATAGTGAGTAACATCTACGTATTCAATGTATAAGATGTAGGAGTCCGATTTCTGAAAGCCCATTGCAACCTATGGAGTCAAATTTGGTGTAGCAAAGGCTCTTTCAAAGCACCAATATCTGATTGTGATAAAATTTAGTTCCAAAACCTAAAGTTTCCACTCTCAAAGGAAAAAAAAAACCCGTCAAACAACGTAAAAAGTACGGGCAGCAAGTTGTCGGAAATTACTGAGATTGCAGGGGTTGTCTGTTATCACTCTATATAAAAAGCTAAGGTACGTGGAGGAGAAAAAGTGGTTATTTCTCTTTTGACGGTGGCAACGAGTGGTTTGTGACTAAAAATGATGACAATTTTCACCAATTGACAAAAATTAAGAAAACTAATCAAGATATCCGTTTGAAAATTTCAGAGCAAATGTAAAAAAAAAAAAAAAAAGAAAAAAAAAAAAAGAAAAAAATCATCTGAATATCTGTTAAAAAAAAAAAAAAAAAATCAATCGGCAATTTTCATAATTTTTGCATACAACTGACGGCGACAGTGCGAAAATTTGGAGAAAGAAACCAGACAGGAACGAGAATTCATTAAAAACTGAACTAAAAAAAGATTCATTTTAGCAGATAAGCCGGATCGTTACCTAATTTGGAATATGAAAGGAAATTATTAAACGTTGCCAAATGCTAAAAACATAATTAAAAATTTTTTTATCAACTTAATCGAAGATTATTAGTGTGTTCTCTAAGAGACTCCCTTGATATGAGTTAAGAGTTTATCCACAAGGCTTTCACCCCTTTCTTTATATTTAAAGTATGTTTTTCTAAATATAATTTTCAGTTAACCCATTTTCGAACATTAATGCATTCTTTTCTCGGGTTCTATGTGGCCGATTTCAATGGGAATTGGTTCATTCAACTTAGCTTTGGACTATAGTTACCACCATTTTCGAACATTAACTGCGCATTCTTTTCTCGGTTTCTAAGGATCCAATTTCAACGGGACCGATTGTGAATTGATTCATTCAACTTTTAGCTTACAATTATCTTACAGTTTTTAGTTCCACCTTCCACCGCCAAGGGGGCGCACTCTTATCTTCGGTTCTGTGGCCCAATTTCAAAGAGGTTTGGCTCATATTCAACTTGGTTTTCGATAGTCTTGCAATTTTAGTTCCACCTTCCATCGCCAGGGGCGCATTCTTATCTCGGTTTCTGTGGGCCCGATTTCAATGGGGTTTGGCTTATTTAATTTGGTTTTCGATTGTCTTACAATTTTTACTTCCATCTTCCACAGCCAGTTTGGGGGTGGGGGTATTCTTATCTCGGGTTTTATCAGGCCGGTTTCAACCGAATTTTTTTCTTTCAACTCAGCTTACACGATTCTCTCAGGATTTTCCGGCGCGTGGGTAGCACGTCTGCTATACGGGGCAGTAGGCAGCAGGAACGGTAACCGGAAAAAAAGTGACCGTAAAAAACGTGACAGGATAAAAGGGGACAAAAAAAATTAACAATACTTTGAGCTTAGGTTTGCAATTTTTTTTTGATTTGAGAGAAAAAAGGCGTACATAAAAATTCCTTTTCTGATACGAAAAAATGCCATGCAGCACAATTCCCGGGGAACAACACAGTGATTTGATGAAAATGCCGCGTACGTTTGAAGATTTTCTGTAATTTTTACGTTAGAATGTAGAACTTTCTGTGTCTTGAGAAAAAATGAGTAAATCAAAGTGGTAAATTTTGTGTTTTTACAGAATATAATCAACTGAAAAATACAGATCAATTAACGGATTTTTTTTAGTGCGTATGGTGGTCGCTTATAATTCGAATCAAATTTCGGTGGTTTGAAACGTGTATCTATCAAATTTCGTTACTCTAGAGCCGCAATAGTAATTTCGTTTGCATGATCCAGTGAATGAATTTTTTGAAAGTTTGGGTCTCAAAATGTTGGATATACAAATCTATAAGTCATATACAGAGCTGAACAAAATAATTCGAGAACCTTTCCGACTATCGATTGTAATTGCTGAAATTGCTTTTAGGTAGCTTTCTTTACAAAAAAGCTACCTATTGCAGCCGTTCGGAGGAAAGCGATTTCAAAAAATGTTGGTATATTTTCATCGATCATGACCCCCAGACCCCCGAAACCACCCTCCGTTCAAAATTGATATATATATAATATATATCTGACCTATGTCACACTGTAACTCCCGTAATTATGAACCGATTTCGATGAAATTTGGTGTGTACATAGTACATACCAATGTCTCGACCGAGTTCGTTGGCCAGCTTCATCCGCCATTTTGTTTCAAAATGGCGGCCATTTAAAATTTTTAAAAAATTTTAAAACTTGAAATGTGGTACCAAAAAATTAAAAATGGAAAAATATTTTTTCCTTATGTATTTGACCTTTATACAAAGATTCCGGAGCAGTTTTTGTTTCGTCTATATCTTAAAAAATGGCTGAGTTATAGCATTTTGAATTTCTAGCATGGCTGACATTTTGAAACGTCCTGAATTTTGTCACGCGATAAAAGGCGTATTTATGAACCGATTTGGATGTAATTCAGTGTGTACATAGTATATACCAATCTCTCGACCGAGTTCGGTGGCCAGCTTCATCCGCCATTTTGTTTCAAAATGGCGGCCATTTAAATTTTTTTTAAAAATTTAAAAATTGAAATGTGGTACCAAAAAATTGAAAATGGAAAAATATTTTTTCTTATGTATTTGACCTTTATACAAAGATTTCGGAGCAGTTTTTGTTTCGTCTATATCTTAAAAAATGGCTGAGTTATAGCATTTTGAATTTCTAGCGTGGCTGACATTTTGAAACGTCCTGAATTTTGTCACGCGATAAAAGGCGTATTTATGAACCGATTTGGATGTAATTCAGTGTGTACATAGTACATACCAATGTCTCGACCGGGTTCGTTGGTCAGCTTCATCCGCCATCTTGTTTAAAAATGGTGGCCATTTAAATTTTTAAGAAAAATTTAAATTTGAAATGTGGTACCAAAAAATTAAAAATTGAAAAAATATTTTCTTCTTATGTATTTGACCTTGATAAAAAGATTCGGGAGCAGTTTTTGTTTCGTCTATATCTTAAGAAATGGCTGAGTTATAGCATTTTGAATTTCTAGCGTGGCTGACATTTTGAAACGTCCTGATTTTTCTCACGTAATAACAGGCGTATTTATGAACCGACTTGGATGTACCTTGGTGTGTACATAGTACATACAAATATCTCGACCGAGTTCGTCGGCCGGCTTCATCCGCCATCTTGTTTCAAAATGGCGGCCATAAAAAAAATTAAAAAATAAAAAAATTTAAATGAGATACCAAAAAAATTGGAAAGTGAAAAATATTTTTTTTGCATGTGTTTGACCTTAATACAAAGATTCCGGAACAGTTTTTCTTTCGTCTATAGCTAAAAAAAATGGCTGAGTAATAGCATTTTGAATTTCTCTTGTGGCTGACATTTTAAAACGACCTGATTTTTGTCACGCGACAACAGGCGTAATTATGAACCTATTTGGATGTAACTCTGTCTGTACATAGTACATACCAATGTCTCGACCGAGTTCGTTGGCCAGCTTCATTCGCCATCTTGTTTCAAAAGGGTTGCCATTAAAAAAAAATTTAGTTTAAAATTCAAAATGAGGTATTAAACAATTGGAAAATGAAAAAGATTTTTTTATGTGTTTGACCTTGATACAAAGATTCCGGAGCAGTTTTTGTTTCTGAAAATTTGTTCTTTTGTTTATATCTTAAAAAATGGTTGATTTATAGCACTTTGAATTTCTAGTATGGCTAACATTTTGAAACGATCTTGTATTTGTCACGCGATAACACACGTATTCGCCTATTTCGATGTAAGAAGGCATGTGGATAGTATACATCAACACCTCGACCAAGTTCGCTGGCCAGATTCATCAGCCATCTTGTTTCAAAATGGCGACCATTAAATTAAAATATATATATATATATTTAAAGTGAGGTGCAAAAAAATTAGAAATTGAAAAATGTTTCTTTCTTAAGTATTTGACCTTGATATAAGGATTCAGGAGCATTTTTTGTTTGTCTTTACCTTAAAAAATGGCTCAGATATAGCAGTTTCAATTTCTATTGTGGGTGACATTTTGAAAAATCTGATTTTTTGCATGCGACAGCACTCCTATATATTAACAGATTCCGATGTGAGTGAGAATGTGCACAGCAATTACTAAGGTCTCGACCGAGTTCACTGCTTAGCCTCATCCACCATGTTGTCTTGAAATGACAGGCACTTTAAGAAATTGCCGAATTTGGCAGCCAAATATATGTTACTTCAAAGAAAAGCAGCTTGGATAAAGCTGACTAATTTCGCGAAATTCTCATTCATTATATTGATAAAAATTTGTATTGAATCTCCTATATTCGGTTTCCACTAAATTGAGCTTCGTGTGTTTGAATGATATAATTTGGCTTTTTTTAAATAAGGATTATGAAAGCTACCTCTTCCTCCCGGCACTGGCCGGAAGGACTTTTTAAAATATGTTATGCGTTTCCCATAAGTCCGCAGTAATTTTTTTATAAACATATGTATCCTCATAAAAAGAATGTTCCGTATATTTTTTTTTCAAATTTTTCTGAGTATGCGCTTATGCGCCTTGAATATTAGACACAAGCCTTATCTCAAAACAAATTGAAATTATACCAGGTCAGCCTTAATTCATCAGAATACGTTAACATCTTGTTATAGCGATTCTATTTTTATAAACCACAATCATAGGTATATGTGGTGCTCAGTTTGAAGTCTCCATTTTTCTGCATTTATTTCCATAAAGTATTAGTTCTCCAGTATCTTCGTTCCATTTAACAACTTTTAACACCGTAGGGAAGTGAATGATAAGCATTTGTTACTAAATAAAATTGAGGAAAAGGAAACTAACCCCTATAAAACGTTGTAGAAATATTTTACTAAATAGACATATTACGCAAATAAAATAAAACTTGCACTGCAAGAAATAATGGCAATATAAATTTATAATGTAATTATGGAAAAAGTTTCCAGTGGTGTTTGGATGAACTTTGAATTCGATTCACCGTCACAGTTAGAAAAAGAAAAAATAAGTTGTTTATTGTAGGCTTCAATTATGCATCAGAGTGGTAAGATAAATAAGTACTTTCCGAAATTTAAAAAATATTCTTAACAGTTTTTTAAATTTAAACCTACCTTACGCACATAATATTCTCCAAAATTCATGGTTTTGGGATCAGTGGTTAAGGTTGGGCATTCATATGTTTGCCATTATCCGTTTTTGACAAGCCAGCTGAAGAACTTTTCTGTAATTCGCATCACGAATAATCATCATAACTCTATAACTGAATACCTTATAAAACTGATCAACATAACAAAATCTTCATCGAAATGTTACCTAACTAATAGTATAAGTACCTTTGAAATCGGCTCAGTAACTGTAAGTAACAAGTTTCGGGATTTCATACATTATGATCAATATAACAATGGCATTTTCTTTTGTACTTTTTAGCGGTACTCTCAGTTTGACAAAAGAAAATCACCATTTTTTCGATCTGTCTTTGAATGATTTCTTCTAAATGCAAATGTAAACATTTTCGATGTCAGAAAATTTTGCATGAAACTTAACAAATCGCAGAAATATCTGCAATACTTTTCAAATTGGTTTAAGGGAAATTCCAATTTATTTTTATTTTTTGTCTTGTTAGATTATCAAAATGTTTAGAGGTACATGTACCCCTTCTTCTCCCCTCCCCACTCCAAAAATAAAACACCCTGGTTATAATAATTTTTTCTTCTTTTCAAAAAAAGTAGTATGACCAATGAATAATAGTTTATAATCACAAGACTTAAAACAGCAATCGCACCAACTGTGATTTAGTTCCATGCCGGAATATAGCCAATCAGGCTGAGGGCTTTGAAGGTATTTAGCTCACATGCTATCAAAGCCTGAGAGCTAATGTGCCCGCAGGTTCTGTATGTAAGCACGCATGTATGTATGTACGTATACGTACGTACGTAACTCGATAACTCTTGATAAAAATATCCGATTTGCTTCAAAAATTTTTCTAGGTTCCTTCCAATAAGGCACTTCCCTGATTAGTTTTGGGGGTTTATTGGTTAAATATAACAGGGGGTACCGGGGGCTAATCCCTCCTTAACTTAGAAAGATGTGTTTTTCATGCAGAATTATCAGATTTGTTTTAATTTTGGTATACCGATTAATTATGATAAAGCGCTTCTCTGATTAGATTTGGAGGTTCATTGTTTAAATATAAACGGGGGATCGGGGGGGGGGATACCCTTAATTTAGAAAAATGTTTTTTCTTATCCGATTTACTTCAAATTTGGTATACCGGTTTATTATGATAAGGCGCTTCCCTGATTAATTTTGGGTGTTCATTGGTTAAGAATAAAGGGGGGGATGGGGGAGCTGATATCCCCCCTTAATTTAGCTAACTGGTGTTTTTGACGATTTTTTTTAGAGGGGCATTATTCTTTGAAATAAAAGTATAATATACAATTATTGGGAATAACCTGTGAGATCAATGCCATCAGTTTAACTGGGCACTTTTCTTTTTATTTATGCTAATACACAGCTTGTACTTTTCTCCTCTACTTTAATGATATATAAGTATAGAGCAAAGTAGAGGCCAAGCACATCGGTCATAAAACTTTTGATTACAATATTTTACATACCTTTTAGGCTACCCATGAAATACAACTGCTTTGATTGATCAATGGTGTCATTTTCTTATAAGAGGCATTCTCACAATTTTTTAACTTTTAGGAATACAAATCTGGGGAAATTAAACTTACTAAAATAATATTTTAAACTTATAGACGAATGTCTTAATGATTCAAAATAAAGAAAAAATGGTCAGCAGGGAATTTTTTTTTTAATTTAACTGAGGTTTAAATTAAACTTGCGAGTTTAATTTTCCTTGCCATTTTACCACTATAACTTTTTATTTTTTACAAAATTTTTACTTATAATGAATTTGCATAGTACCCACAGGACATTCAAATAAGAAATAGTAACAATGCAGTATTTTGAGTACAAAATTTTGGTATAACATTGTCTTAAACAGGTGTTAAAGAAGGGACGGTAAGGTAAAAAAAGGGGATGGTATTGGAAAAAAGGAACGGTAAGGATAGGACGGTAAGGAAAATTACCACCTATTTTTAGGCTTATCATGTTAAGACTAAGTGATAGCCACAATGTTCATTGATTTTTAGTAACAGTTATTTACATTGGATTAAATTAAAAAAATAATTAATTTACCTCGAAAAGTGCAGGAATAATCCTTGGGGACGGTAAGACTGCCAATAAAGTCACGATGCTTGAAATTGATATATAAATGTTGATTTAAATTCTGCAGTAAATTTCCTGTCTAAGAATTTTAGCCATTCTTTCTCTAGCATACTTCTGCATGAGAAAAAAGTTGAAAAAAATTCTGTGGCTGCATCTGATGTGCTTTTCTGTATAATTTTAGCAAGAGGGACGGTAAGGAATCTAAAACCCGCGGACAGAGTTAAAAAAATAATAACAACCGTAAAAATGTGTGCAAGTTAATTTTTTGCTAGATATTTGTATAAACAATAGTCCCAGTTCTGGAAAAAAATGACATAAATTACTTTTATTGAAGCAATTTTATACAGACAGCTCCAAACTTAATCAGCATCAGGTACACGGACGGTATAGGAATTTCGTGGTGTATTTGGACCCCCAACATCGTCCAAAACTTGTTTATCTCGTTAATATTGTTATGCAGTCATGCAATCGGATGTTCCCCAATATAAGAAAGAAAAAAAAAACAAGAATATGTACTAAAATAAAAATTATTATTCAAGGACTTAAAAGTCAAAAGATTGTGAGAATGCCTCATAAACATTTCAATTTCAATTTTGCTTTTTAATCATAAACATAAAATAAACCTGTTCTGCGACATCCCCGCATTATTTATTATTTATTTTTTTTTGTGCTATTTTTTTATATATATAATCATTGCTGAGCATGATATAATGCGGTACTTTAATTTCGTGGCAACATTGATTTCAGAAAAAAACTTTTATTGCATTTATGAAAAGAATGCTGACTGAATTTTTAATTAACTGTAATTTTTAATCAAAAAACATGTTTTATGGAAATGTGAGGGTACTATGTAAGAAGCATGTTCAAACCTTTCGAATGATACCTCATTCATTGTTGTGCCTTTTCTAAGTGCATAGAAAAAGGGTCTGGATAACAGAAATAATGTATATATGACACGGTTCTAAATTTAGAAATTAGAGCTGTTCAAAACGAACATAACACCTAACAAAAACTACTTCACTTTGTTAAATGTTTTACTCGATTCTCAAAACTGTAAAGTTGAATCATATGGCAAATCGATGATTCTTGAATGAATTTGACAAGCGCATTTTATCATCAGAATAATAATCAAGCACTTAATTGTTTTGCAAATCGTTTTTACGCTTCGGCTGATCCCGGCAGTGATTGCTCCAGCACTGTGCGTTCGAGATTCTCCGATTAAACTGTCGCTTTTCCTGTGTTAGGTGTTATAATTCTGATCGTTTTTGTCTGACAGCTATCAGGGGATCTCTTCCTCAAAGTTATGACTCTTTTAAGTAATTAAAAGTATATGCAGTGGTCCAAAAGCTATCAGTTGAATACCTTTTGACTTTGCTATTTCTTTTAATTTTTTCTGTCAGATTTAGTATCTAGACTAGAGTTTTTCAACTTTTTTATTGGATGACACACTTTAAAACTACAGTTACATTTTCTTGACATACTGGAGCCCATAGTTAGATTTTCAAGGCACACTTAAATTAAGGTGAATAAGAAACGTCCGAAAAGTGCATACTTATTAAAATTTCTTCATCAATGTAAACAAAATGTTTCATCAATGAAAAAAATGCAAAACTCTTGAGTTGTTTGTGTACGATAAATCTTTTGCAAAGTTTATTGAGTAAGATTATCGAGTTTACATCTAAGAAGATGATAATGAAATAAATCAATAATGAGTTGAATTATTTTTACTACTAAAAACTAATTCCAGTAGTTTGAATCCATATTTTATTTTCACACTTTTCTTTGCATAGAGCAAAAATGTTTAGCTCAAAGCATTAATTTTATCTACAGACTTGAAACTAGTTTAATAATTCCCATGTATATTTTGTTTGAGAATGTTCACATAGACAATGTGCATGTGACGTCAAAATCAGCATCACCGAAGAAAAGACATACTTCTCAACTCGATGTAGACAGAAAGTAAACAATTATCGTAAAGGTAGTAGTTTATAATGTATTATTTCCTACACATAGATACGATGTATGATAACTAAGTGAAAATTATGAGCAACTTAGCTCGAATTTTCGTCGACGTTGAGTTGATTAGACATGAACTAGGGGTTTTGTTGAGAAACATGTCTATACTGAAATAAAGGAGCAAGAAATGGAATTTTTTACACTAACTATCATCACAAAGTAACAAGAACGTAAAACGTGCGTCAAGAATAGATTACGAACCACTTTCCAACACATTCAGAATACTATAATAAAATTTCACAGTTTAATGAGTTTAATAAGATAACGATGATGTCTAAATAAACAATTTGTTAAATGCATAACACATTTGGAACCAGCAATTACAACCAATAGTCGGAATAATATCTGAACTTTTTGGCAGTGGTGATAGTGTTAATTACTTTTTTTTTTTCTTTTTTCAGAATAGACAGATGCAAGTGGGAATTTTGATCCGACCGCTTATATCTTGAGTTCTTCTAAATGCATTTTGATGGGAATTACATTGTTAGTTAGATAATTTATCAGGGAAGATTTTAGTATATAAAATATCGTTCTACGTTGCTTAGTTATAGAATTACGATGGAAAGTTCTATAATCAGGTGAACCTATTGTGAAGGGTTAACCTTTTAAAAAAGTTCTACTGGACAAATTTTGATGAAACTTGCATTGTTAGGTGGATAATTCTTCAGGGATGGTTTTAGTATATTGCATACACTCTAAATAAAAAAGAGTGACTATTCACTCCTCCGGAGTGAATAGTCACTCTATCGCAGAGTCAAAATATGCCCAACCTCTTTAGAGTGACTATTCACTATGAGCAAAAGTGAAATTTTTGACTCTCTGAAAGAGTGAATAGTCACTCCTGGAAAGTGAAAATTCACTCTAAATAGGGGTGGATAATCACTCTTTTGTAGGAGTGACTATTCACTCTTGCTAAAGGAGTGCGGTTTGGAGTGAATAGTCACTCTTTCATAGGAGTGAATGTTCATTTTTTATGTAGTCGGTTCTTTTTTTATTTTGCTTTTATGGTCATTTTAAAAGAATCACATCTTTTACGGCATGCAATGAAAATAGATACATGTGTGGTAAAGATTGGAATAAATACTTTATTAGCAATATTTATTTAATTCATAGTTTGTAACACTAATTGAACTTTTAAGGAAAAATTCAGTTAAAGTTACATACGAATTTAAATTAGATTACTGACAGAAATAAACTAAAATATTTTATTCCAATTATATCCTTTGTGTTTGCTTTTATTGCATGCTCTATAAAGATATTACTTTATTAATACATGGAAATTATTCCAGAGAGAAACATTCGCCTTGCATACAATATTCCAAATGAAAATCAAATTTCAAAGTAATTGCTTAAGAGGCGCAAAGGCCAACATAGTGAAAAAGATTCCATGCTGGGACTCGAACCCGGGCCATCAGTATAGCGCACTGACGTTCTACCGACTAAACCACATGGAACGATACCCATAGCCTGGAAAATTTCCCACTATTATATGTTGGCAAGGCTACAAACGCAGCACAAGATGGAATATTTATCGTGAGCCACCGGCCTGGGGCAAACACGAAATATTAATTAAATCCAGCAAAAAAAAAAAAAAAAAAAAAAAAAGATATTACTTTTAAAATTTTATTAACTTTTTAATAGGTGGATGTTATATGTTTAACAATGTTTGATTTGATTTTAGTTTTTGTTTTAAATATAAAACCGTAACTTTTTCCTTAAATTATTGCTATTTTTGCAAAGTCCTATTGTTCTAAAATATTTTTAATTTTTCCATTTAAAATCAATGCTTATAAAGTCACTTCTTTTTTAAATAAGTTCTATGCATGATTTAAATGTCAAGAATGTGTAATTTTTTTTTTATTTTTTTATTTTTTTTTTTTATCCGCTGTGATTTGCTTTTGTTTTATTTAATATGAACATAGAGTCTAAATTTTGAGTTCTTTGGAATATGTATATATTTTTCTTTTAAACATATTCCTTAACTTAATAATGATTTCAAATTTTCGCCCGTTATTGCTGAAAAATGGAATTAATACAATACTTATTAATGAAACGGCACGATAAGTTATATTCAATTTAAATTTTTTATTCGCGTAGATATTGTATTTTGTGACTATGAGCAAAACAGATTTCATATGCTTTATAAGAAAAGATTGACCTCGAAAATAGAAAAAAAGGAAACTTAAAAATAAAGTAAATGACTGCATTAGAAATATTCTTATTGTTTGAAAAAAATTTAATGTAAAAATGTAGTTATTAATCTCTTTAAACAAATATTCAGTCCTGTATTATGCAAGTAAATATGCACATTTTAAAAAATATACTAAAGCAGTCTTATCCATAAACTTCAAAACAGGCATAAAAAACATTTTATTCCAATGCATAAATATCATGTTTTATTGTTTAGCGCCAAAATTTACGTGGTATCAAAAACGTAGAAAATGTTTTTATAATAGAAGGAAATTTAATAACTGATGCAGAATATCTATAATTATTTTTTTTATGTTACTCAGTCTCGAATTTTAAAATCATAATCCGCTGAAAAATGTTTACATACAATTAAAAAAAATTAATATACAGTAAAACGTTCCTAAAGCGACCATGTACCGTTCCAATAAAAATTGGTCGCGCCGAGAGGTGGTCTCTTAATGGAGGTCATGTTTAAATCTAGATTTTAATTGTTGAAAAAATGGTAACAATGTTGCTAAAATTTATTTTTCACATTAGGAAAAAATATAAAAAATTAAGTATCAAAATAAAAGTTAATTACTGCAGAGTTTTAAAAATGAATACATTGAGCTTTGCTTTAATTTTACAGTTTTATATTTTATAATTTTTATTTCCAAGTCCTTTCGAAGTTCAGTAAATAAATTCATTTTTTTTTTTTTTTTTTTTTTTTTTGTGGACGGGAACAAATAATGACGATTTCATTACTTTATCTATTTCTTTGAGAGTTTTCCGACAGAACAGGGCAGAGGAGTTTATTGACCGTCATTCTTAATTTGTAATCAGAGTTAAATTCATTGCCTAAAAAGTCACAAAGGGGTTTAAACACTTAAAAGTTACCGGTATAATAATAATTTAAAAAAAATCTAAACTTAATTTAGAAGTTTGATGAATAATGCATTCTCCGGAATTATTTTTTTAATGAAACCTTCTTCAAGCGACCAGGAAAAAACGGAATTTATTTCATTTTCTTCAAAGAAATCGGTCTCTCATGGAGGGAGTTCACTGGGATGATCTCTGAATGGAGGTAAAATTAGTATTGAGCCTATGGGAATAAATTTCGTTCCATGACAAAATGGTCGTTCAGGGAGGTGGTCGCCTAATGGAGTTGGTCGCACAGGAAGGTTTCACTGTACCAACCTCTTCGTAATATCATAAACATCAAATATCGTATTTAACTCCGAAACAATAATAAATACTCTTAGGGGCTGTGCATATATAACGTTATCACTTTTTTGGCACTTTTGAACCCCCTCCCCCCTTACGATATCATACGTTATCATCCCTCGAACCCCCCTCCCCCCCCGTCTAATCAATGTATAAAAATTCTTTTCATTTTTGAATTTTTTTTCTTTTGCTTGGAGTGATATACAAATATGGTTACATTTATTTTTCGCATACGTCATTAATTCATATGAAGAGAACTCAAGAAAATATCACTTTATATATGAAAAAAACTTTTTATCAAATAACATTTAAAAGAAATAGTTACTATTTAAAAGTATTTTATAATAGCTTTTTGTAACATAATACATTCAACAGTAATAATGTTTTCTTGCACTTGACCCCGCACGGGGGGGGGGGGGTGTAGGGGGAGACAGGGCTTTTTACCACTAAAACAGGTGGACAACATTCTTTCTCTTTTATTTATTAGTAAACACGGGTATCATTTGAAACATACTTCGCATATGGTTTCTCAAACAGCGAATTATATATGCATACACATATGACAGAAGAAATAGAAAATTTGGAATTAAATAATTTTATAATCATTTAATGATTTTAATAATAACTTGTACTTTCATAAAAATAGATAGCAGACTAAAAAAGATAACATTCTATTTTGATGCTAAGTTATAAATAAAAAGAGAAAATTTGGTTGGATCAAAAATGATAACGATATCAAAAGACGAACCCACCCTCTCCCTAGAGATATCTAACGATATCATTTGCCAGACTCCCCCCCCCCCTAAAATGATAACGTTATATATGCACAACCCCTTAACTGTATATAATCCGAAATCAGTAATAAACCAAAAAAAAAAAAAAAAAAATCTCATATATTGGCAAATTGTTTTCAAATGTATCTCCTACGAACTGACAAAATCCGGATAAGAGACTGACTCATAAGAGACTGAGTCAGTCACCCTTTCAAACGAAAGAGACAAAACTTTTTTGTTTTGATCGTAATTTGCAACACCAGCATTGAAAGGGAAGAATAAAATATTTACACTCATTTTTTTTAATTCACATTTCCCGAACTAATCAAGTTTTGATTATTTTTTGCTAAGCATTGTGCATATTAGAGGTCTGCACGGGCCGAAATTTCCAAGCCCGGGCCCGGCCAGATTCATAGAAAAAAAATTCGGCCCGGCCCGTAGAAAAAAATTGCCCGGCCCGGCCCAACCCGGAAAAAAAGTTAAAATCTCGGCCCAAGCCCGGCCCGGCCCGAGTGAATTTCAACAAAACATTGATTTTTTATTTTTTTGAAGTGTTAAAAATCTGAAAAATGCTATACAGTAAGACGGAATTGCATAGAAAAGAAAGAAAAAATGCGACAAGTTCCCTTCTTAGCGAGTGTAAATGTATTATATATTCTTTTCTTATGTATTAGTATATTAATTATTCATGGATCAACACGTTAGTGAATTTAAAACTGATTTCTGTCATACGCAGGTTCTTTTTCACGTTTTATTATGTTTTAATTTAGCTATATTTTAATAAGCGCAGAAATCTAGTGTTCTTTAAAAAGAATAAATTTTAACGTTTAAGTGTAGAATAATGGCGATTTTAAAATGTATGCATTTTTTTGCAAAAATTTTTGGGCCAGACCTAATTTTACTGACCTTTGAATAGACCAGGTCACGCTGAGACAATGATTTTCATACGGGCTGGGTCAAAATTAGGACTGAAAATTTTGGGCCGTGAAGACTCGGAATGAACCAGTCCCGGCTTTGTACAGAAAAAATAGTTAGGCCCGGCCCGAACCTTTGAATAGACCAGACCTCGCTGAGACAATGATTTTCATAGGGGCTGGGTCAAAATTAGGACTGAAAATTTTGGCCGTGAAGTCTCGGAACGAACCAGTCCCGGCTTTGTACAGAAAAAATAAGTTAGGCTCGGGCCGGCCCGAGCCTCCAGAAAAAAGTGTGGCCCGGCCCGAGTTCCGTGAGTGAAAATTGGCCCGAGCCCGAAGCAGCCCGTGCAGATCTCTAGTGCGTATTCAATTGTTAAAAGAATTATATTTCAAACCGCTACATGAAGAAATATAACCGACAATCACTTTTAAACACTCTAACGATCAATCTTTTTCTATACAACATACAACTATTTAGCTAATAATCTTAACATTCCACATATCTACACGTATAAATGCTTAAAATTAAATAAGACTTACCTTTGTTTTATGTATTCCATAAAGAATAATTTTAATGATATCCTAATCTGTTAATCCTAAGATGGCGGACGAAAAAGTGATCATTTTTCTTATCTTTTAGGGGTGTCGTCGCCTTGCTGCTCTGATTGGTTAATAAGCAATGCATACGCAAGTCACCCTTTCAGGAGTGAGATATTTCACTCCTTTCTAGAGAGTGGAAATTTCCACTCTTTAAGGAGTGTATTCTTATAAAATTCACTCCAAAAAGAGTAAAAATGCCTGTCGCTCTTTCAAAGAGTGAACTTTTCACTCCTCCCAATTTTAGAGTGTATGGTTCTACGTTGCTTAATTATAGAATTATAGGGGAATGTTCGATAATCAGGTGAACATGTTTATGGAAGATTAGCCTTTTTAAAAGATTCTGCTGAATATATTTCGATGGAACTTGCACTGTTAGTTAGATAATTTTGAGGGAAAGGTTTTAATAATATACCGTTCATACCGTTACATAATATACAGTTCTAAGTTGCTTAGTTATAGAATTAGGGGTATTAATAGTTCCAGGGGCAGCGCCAGAACTTGTCCGACGGGCGGGGGGGGGGGGGGGGGGCACAGTATCCCCGACAGGGGGGCCGAACTTATAATATCTCTACTGTATGTAGAGTGCCAATTATTCGGACGCCGATTAACTGGATTGTCCAATAAAGCGGATCGGTCAAAGATCATACTTTTTTTCCAACCTTCTCCAAAATTTTTTAAGTGAATCTTCTTTGAGCGCGGCAGGGTGAATTTGGCTGGATGTCGCGAAAGTTAACCGTTAAATAACGATTTCCTAATCAGGAAATAATAAAATCGCCTACAAATGCAAAGAGAGCAATGCATAGAATCAACTATTTCTAGAACCTAAGAAGTTTCACTTCTAACACGCGAGAGTCCCACGCAGAAAAAAAGAAAATGCCCTCTAGGTAGCAGAAGTCTATCAAGAATTTATTTTTCCTATCACAATGAATTTTTTTTAATGTACGTACTGTAAAGTGTATGTATATATACATGTAATAATTTCTATGCATACGTCTAAGTTTGGACCAATTTTGTAGAAATAAAATTTTAAAAAAGTAAAAAATTCTAAATACGCCTTAATACGCTAAAATGTGCACTACCACAATTGCCATTTCTAAGCCTGGAAAAAGTGTGAAGGGAAGTGACCTAAAAAACATTGCCATTAGGTGTTTTTAAAAGTTGTCCAATTATCCGGATTTTTCATTAACCGGATCGGCCTCGGTCCCGACCGGTCCGGATAATCGGCGCTCTATTGTATAAGAGATCTAAACAAGCCCGGGCTTGTCCCGAAGCCCGAGCTCGGTAAAAGTTTCTTTCATTAAACTCGGGCCGGGTTTAAATTTTATCTGAAAACTCGGTAGGGGCTCGAGCTAAATTTTAGCTTTAAAAAAGTTGGTCCGAGCTCGAACTCCATTCTTCTCAGGACATGTCCGGGTCTTATATTTTTTCTGTTTATTCGGGCCGGACCGGGACTGTATTTAAATTTTTTTCCCATGTCGTGATAACTTTTCTCCTTTATTAGGGGTTTAAATGAACAATAAAACATTTCTTTCTTTCTTTCTTTCTTTTTTTTTTTCGTTTTTTAAATAACAGGTTGAATATGTTTCGCGCCCGGATTTGGCATATCTCGAAACGCGCAGCTCTCTAACACTCACACTGCTATTTAAATTAGAGATGAATTGCACAGGGTCAAAACATTTTTATTCCAAATATAAATTTCGAAGCTTGTAAAGAATATAGTAGATAAATAAATTGAAAATAGCTCTTAAGGTTAATTTGGAAACACCCTACTAGTCACCTAATCATCCTAGGCGGCAGGGCTCAATTTCTAACAACAACAACAACAACAAAAAAAAACGGAGCCTTAATATTCTGCAGTGCTAAAAACCGTAGCGTGCCCCCCCCCCCCCCCCACCTAACCCGTCACTCCAATCTCCATATTTATATTCCATACGCTATTTGCAAAACTTAAAGTATTTTTTTATTTCTTTAGAGAAATAAAATTTTTAAATATATCTATCAGCATATACTAAGATGTAAACTATTCCACTTTTTAGTTATCACTCCTTTCGAATAGAAACCTTTGCCTAATTTTAATGTTAATTAAGTGCAGAATTCTGGGATTAAATATGGTAAGGATTATAATTCGGAAATAGTGGTAACACAAAAAAGGAATAGTTCGCCAGCTATGCATTTTTTGTGAAAAAAAAAAAAAAAAAAAAAAGAATGAAATTTACAGAAATTAATATTTATATGCTGAAGAATAGAACAACGTTTTTCAATTTCCTATAAAACGTGCATATCTTAAACTATAATCGATTCCTTCCGCTTTACAATATTTTGTGGTGAGCGTCTGAAAATCAGATTAAATTAAAAATTTGACAGATTAGATTAAAAAGATTCGATGCTTTTATAGAAAAAGAGGAAACACTTCTCGGTTGTTTTCTATTAGAATAACAAAACATGGCAATTATATCTACTTACAAATGTAAATGACTTCGTAAATGTGCCTTAAAATGGGCAACGTTCATGATACAAAAAAAGCGTTATTGTACTGGGCTCCGGAGCCCTGTATTTATGAGCTCCGGTGAATGCCACCAATACTTAAATATTTACTAAAAACAGAGAAGTACCGGAACTGAGCTCCGCTGAGCTCCAGCGCAAAGTAAGCCCTGAAGGCGGACAAATCCCCCCCCCCCCCCAAAAAAAAAAAAAAATCCACACTTTTGAGCATTTTTGACCGAAAGAAAAAACTCTGTTTCGTACGCTTTTTCCACTGAGCAACCTCCCAATAAGAGGTCATTCAATATTACAGATTTTACGTGCACATATATGGCCCATACGCAGCAGTGTGTGAGCGACAACGTATGGAAGAGTTCTCCGGTTATGAGGTAGACCACCCTGCCCCTTAAGAAAATGCAAAGGCCTAGTAATACTAGTTCTACATTTCGACTCACTTTATGTTTCTTGGGTTGCTGAATCCGAATTTGTTACTTCCCACCAAAATTTCACGCGGCAACCCCCCAAAAAACTGATTTTTTGAAAAACAAATTGGTTTTTGAGAAAAGCGCGCGGGGAATGTTCCGAGGCAGCCCCCTCTCTCCCCGTTTATCCTATGTCATAATGTCATACATCTTATTTGTTGCAAATTTTGTCTAGTTTCTGAATTTCGTAATGCTTTTCCCCTAAAACAATAAGAAATTTAAGTTAATAACAACTGCTTTGGGGGGTTTTCGGGGGGGGGGAATTTTGGGGGTAAGTTAAAAATTCGAATTCAGCGACCCAAAAAACTTAAAGTAAACCTTATAAGGAAAGTTCGGAGGGGAGATGGGAGGGCGAATGTAAACGTGTGAGTGGTTAAGTGGAATTGCGCAACTTAGTCCACGCAGCACCGCGTGCATGTTCCGACGCAGATCCCCCTTCCCCTTCATCCTAAGTCATAATGTCATTTATCTAATTTGTTTCAAATTTTGTCTACTTTCTGAATTTCTTGATACTTTTCCCCTAAAACAATATAAAAATTGATTTTTTTAATAAAAACCTTTTTAAGGGCTTTTTACGAAAATTTGAGGGGGTTGCCGGGGAAAATTTTGGTGGGAAGTTACAAATTCGGATTCAGCGAACCAAAAAACATAAAGTAAGACGATTTACAGAACTACCATTAATTTTGCTAGGTAAAATTCCCCATTGCCTGGACTATAAATAGAGATTAAGATCCATATTATTATAAAATTAGACTCTACTCTATATTAAAATTAATGAACAAAGAAGAAATTTTTAGTTTCATACTAAGTTAGCTTGAATAATTATACAAAACTATCTTTTTTTTTACTCATTCATTTATTAAAAAAAAAAAAAAAAAAAAAAAAAAAAAAAAACCCTACGCTTTTTAATAAGACGATCGGAGAGAGCAGATGAATTTCCACGTCCTGTCTCTTCTTGAAATCGTATTTCTTATAGGCGCCTAAGTTTGCGGTTAATCGAATAAACATTGAACAGGAGTGAACATGAGTTCTAGAGAAAATGTATAAGGTTTTCGGTAATATTCGGTGGTTGTAACGACAGACAGTAACCGACATGTGGTTAAATTCTCAAATTTTCTCGTCGCAGACTAAGGCATAAAATTTTAATTTAGATTAAACTCGTAAAAATTTGACATAATTTGGGTATGGTGAAAAATTCCACCGACTTTCCACGTAAATCGGGACACTTGGCAACATTTCTCTTAAGTATCAAAACTTAACTCTAAACCGAACCCAACCACAACGAAAAATGCTATCCTCAATCCGAGCCGTGGTCGGATCGGGTGTAGGTGAAATTGGACAACCGGAATCGATGCAGGACTCTAATCTGAGATATAAGCATTTTTTTTGAAAAATCAGCTTAAAAAAGACCGGCGCGTAAGAATCAAAACTCATCCCGAAACAAAAAAAAAATATAGCCAAGCCAATCCGACTTCCAAAGAAAAAAAAATCAGCGGCAAACTTATCTGTGGGTCGGGTTTTCTAATAAACTAACCAGAGATCGTTTTTTAAAAACTAACATGCACACGACACGGGTCGGGAAAAATCTGGTTAACCGACCCGATGCAGGACTCTACACACAAGTCAAAAAATTTTCCTCGACGAGGATTAAATTTGACCCCGACGGGGGGAGGGGCATATGCCCCCTGGACCCCCCTCTGGCGCCGCCCTTGAATAGTTCTATAATCAGATGAACCCAATTATGACAGATTAATCTTTTAAAAAGCCCTACTAGGTGGCATTTGATCGAACGTACATTGTCAGTTAGATAATTTTTAAAGGATGGATTTAGTATATTGCACATCGTTCTACGTTCCTTAGTTATAGAATTCGAAGAAAAGTTCTATAATTATGTGAACTTGTTTAGGAAAAAATAGCCTTTTTTAAAAGTTCTACTAGACGGATTCTTATGAGTCTTGCTTTGTTAGTGAGATAAGTTTTCAACAAGGATTTTAGCGTATTGCATATCGTTCTATCGTTCTTTACGAAATATTATAAATGATCAAATGAAAGAGTTGGTTTTGAACAGCCTAAATTTTGTTTGCGTTCGTATCGTTTTCAGTAATACGGAAGGACTTTTCATGTAAAGTTTCATATTCTTTTATACACAAAGCCAAATTCAAAGATATACAGGGTACAGAGTGTCCGAAAAGGTATTAAATAGTGCAGGGTGTAAAAAATATGTGTTCCTGGACATATTTTAAAATTCAATATAAAATCGAATAATTGTCGTACCGGAGTTTGAAATAAAATGCTTCTCAGAATAAAAAGTTTTCTTGAAGCGAATGAAAATAACTAGTTCCAAATTTCGAGCATAGATGGTGTCATTTGTCCGTATGTTTGCTTTCAAACATGCGTTTTTGCTGATTTTCAGATTAATTTTAATCAATTCATCAGATTAATCACATAATTAGTCAGATTAATCCCCCCATCGCTGGTAGTCGTCATTTCTGTGTCACATCTTCAAAATGAATCTGAAAATCAGAAAAAAACGCATGTTTGAAAGCAAACATACGAACAAGTGGCGCCATCTATGATCGAAATTTGAAACTATTTATTTTCATTCGCTTAAAGAAAACATTTCATCCTGAGAAACAGTTTAGTCCAAACCGTACTCCTGTATGACAATTACTTGATTTTATATTGAATTTTAAAATGTGTCCACGAATAATTGGATACAGTGTATTTCCTTTGATTCAAGGTTCATTTGAAGAAACCAACCAGCATAGCGGGTGAAACCTGCTAGTAAATAAATAAAATAAGATAAATAATTTAATTAAAGCCTATTTTATTTAACATGAAGAACTGAATTTTCACTTTTAACAATTTATGTTCTCGTTCTTTAAAGTAAAAGCTTTCGCGAATAATAAATTGCCATTAAATTGTGCTTGCTTTCAATTTTCTACGGTTGCGGGGATTTAATGAGTTTTACAAATTATTATCTCAACAGATTTAACTATTACATTTTCTATTGCTGTTGTAAATGAGATAAATATGTTATTGCAAAAAGGATATTAAAAAAGGGTAATTTAACTTCACTTTTCACATAAAATTCTTTCCTGAAAAATAATTTGGCATTGAATCCAAGATTACTTTTTTTTCTCAGCATGAAAAACGTGAGTGAATTGAAGTAAATACTTTTGTTGTCGCTTCACCGCGGGAAATTTTAATGAACTTTTCTTTGCTGTATGTAGGTACATATTTTATGACGCACTTTTGTTTGCTTAGGCATGTATTTCAAGATTAGAAAATTTTTTAAAAAAGTAAAATGTATAATTATATAAAGTAAAACGTATAATTATATAAAGTAAAATACATAAAAGTATAATATAAAGTTACATAATAATCTATGAATCATAATGCAAGATTTGTAAGATAAATGCGTATTTTTGAAATGATAAAATATTTTTCGCAAACAATTTTTGTAAGTGAAAATCTGTCACCAAATTAAAACAAGAAAGAAATATAATGCGTCAAGCCACCGACAAACTCGATGAGTTATTCCCATAAATTATGAAACACTTTCCAACATATTCTGAAAAATGTAGCAAATCTTCCCCGTTTAATAAGTTGAAATGGGGTGTCTAATGGAACCATTTGGAAACGTGTTCAAACACGTTATCGTTCGAACACGTTTCAAAACCAGGGATGTAGTCGTAAAAAAGACAGAGGGTATTCGCTCTAAGCAGAGGGTATACGCTCAAGGCATAGAGTATACCCTAGATTGTATATACTGTAGTTTTCATGAGAAACAGAGGGTATACGGTACTCCTTAAAAAAATCCAGAGGGTATACGGCGTATACCCGCGTATACCCTCCACTACATCCCTGTTCAAAACCCAATTTCAGCAATTCCCGTCTACAATCGGAAAATAGTTCGAATTCTTGGGGTAGCCCTACCTTGTATAAGATATATAGATTTTTATCTATAGACTGCATGTATACAAAAATTAAATTCAGTTAGGAAATACATACCACGGTTGAAAATTCGCCTTCAGCTATTTCTGCTCATAAGGAGAGTGATGCGCGAATTCTTTTGTGCAGTCCTGTATACGAAGTATAGGATTTGTACAGAGCGAGTAACATGCAAAAAATGAGTTCAATTTAAAAGTGTATACCACAATTGAAAACGCTCTTCCAGTAATGATAGCTCAAAGACAGTACTGTAATCGATTTCTTTTGTATGCCCCTGTAAATGAACGATAAATGCTTTTAATGTCCTTTTCTACAGTAATCATCTTGTAATGAAATTCAGTTTATATCAATACATTTGAAATAGCGTCATGTCATTAAAACACATTGCAAATGATTTTTCTCCATTGCAGACCTGCCAACTGCTACGAAAAAATCGTAGTTACTACAATTTGGACCTATAAACTACGATGCTACGAAAATCGATCTTAAACTACGATTTTTTGCAAAAAACACAAACGCAAAATTTTATAGTTCCTATTTTTACTCCGCACAGTATATTTTTGCAGGAATGATTCTGTTCCAAAATTTCAAAGTATTCATTTCCGGAAGTTTTAAAAAATTGGTCATTAATCCGAAAATTCGGACATTAAAAAATGCTCATGAGAAAAACAATCTGGCCTGCAAAAGAAACTTCTTAACATAAAACCCTTTTTATGTATATTAACCACGAGTGAATCGTATTTCTGTAAATATTTATACAGGAATTCCTTTCCTTAGAAACAAGGATGCAATTTTAAGAATTTTTGGAGATGGGGAGGTGGTTCTTTGAGGGGAAAGGTTTGGAATAGTGTGCAAAATCGCACGAAAATGGAAAGTCCTGCATAATGAAAAATGCTGTGCAGTATTTCCCCCTACAAATTCTTCCACAGACTTATGATTCTTTTTCGAGTACATTTTGAAATTTCTTGGAAGTCCGCAATTTTTTTTTCTTTTATGGTATTTCTCCAAATTAATTTGTGAATCGATTGCGGAAAAAATTGAGAATTTCTTCAAATGATCGTGAAAAAATATCGGGTATTTCGTCAAAGATTTTAGAAACAAATAGTGATTATCTTCAATTGGTTGCTGAATAAAGTCGCTAATTTCGTTAAGAGTTCAGAAAGAAATTGCAAATTTCGTCAAAAGATTGCGCAAAAAATCACGAATTTCGATAAACTATCCAGGGAAAAATATTGCAAATTTCGTCAAAAGGTCGCGGAAGCGAGTAGTGAATTTTGTTAATTGGTCGTGAAAAGATATCGAAAATTTTGCTGATCGGTTTCGATTAACTATCGCGAATTTCGACAAATGACCGAGTAAAAAAATCAATTTAGTCAATTGGTCGCAGAAGAAAATAAATTTCGTCAAAGGATCGTGGTGAAAACGTGAATTTTGTCAAAATATAGCAGAAAGAAAACACGAATTTCTTCAAAGGATCAGTAAGAAAATGCAAATTTCTTACTTTTCTTTCTTTTCATCGAAAGATCAGTAAGAAAACGCCAATTTCACCGAAATATTGCAGAAATAAAATACTAATTTCGTCAAAGGATCGTGGTAAAAATAGCAAAATTCGTCAAAGGATCGCGGTAAAAAATGCGAATTTCGTCAACAGTTCGTGGTAAAAAGTGTGGATTTTAACAAAGAATCGTGATAGAAAAATGTGAATTACGATCGTGGGGGGGGGGGGGGAATTGTGAATATTCTCAAATGACTGCGGGAAAAAAATTGCGAATTTCGTCAAAATTTACTGCACTGGCTAAAAAAAATTGGAACCAGGTTCCTTTTACAAATGTCAAAATAACGCTTCGAAACGAGAAGAAACTCTAAAAATCGTATACAAGTTTTCAAAGGAAAAAAATTACTATATTGAGTTGAAAGATTGAAACTTTCCTTTTACGATTGTCAAAAGATAGCTGCGAAACACGAAAAACCAACCAACCAATCTCCAGATTAATTTTAATTTTGTGTGCTACGATTTCTCATTTCCAAAGGTTGGTAGGTCTGCCATTGCCCCTAATGTAACGGATTTTCTTTTGAGTGCCCCTGTAAATGAACTATTAATGCTACACACTTCCTATTCAATATTGAACATGCCACGGTAAACATCATTAACCTGTATCAATTGCATGAAAATCCGAGTCTATTTATGCGAGTTACAACGTAGACAGACAGATGGACAGTCAAACCGAATTCATAAAGTTTTAAAAAGAATCCTTTAGTAATATTTGAAAACAGGCAACTGTATTCCATTGTCTGTTTTATCACTTAAGCTATACGTGGTACCATCCAAACGTTCTCAGAATGCATTGTACACTAAATTCATTTCGGGAATGTTCGTTCGAACGTATTTCAAGCTTGAAAACTTTAAAAGCAAAATACCCTTTAATATAACGCATAATGTAGAATTTTATTAAATTTTTGTTTAAAAGAAATTCAGAATAAAATTTAAAACGTAATATCATAATGCTACACTTTTTAAACTTATAAAAGTCCTTCCGGCCAGTGCCGGGAGGAAGAGGTAGCTTTCATATTCCTTATTTTAAAAAAGCCAACTTATATTATTCAAACACACGAAGCTCAGTTTAGTGGAAACCGAATATAGGAGATTCAATACTAATTTTTATCAATACTAAATCATTATGAATGAGAATTTCGCGAAATTATTCAGCTTTATCCAAGCTGCTTTTATTTAAAGTAACTTATATTTGGCTGCCAAATTCGGCGATTTCTTAAAGTGCCTGCCATTTTAAGACAACACGGTGGATGAGGCTAACCAGTAAATTTGGTCGAGACCTTAGTAATTGCTGTGCACATGCTCACTCACATCGGAATCGATTGATATATACGAGTGCTGTCGCAGGCAAAAAATCAGATTTTTCAAAATGTCACCCACATTAGATATTGAAATTGCTATATCTGAGCCATTTTTTAAGATAAAGACAAACAAAAAATGCTCCTGAATCCTTAAATCAAGGTCAAATACTTAGGAAAGAAACCTTTTTCAATTTCTAATTTTTTTGCCCCTCACTTTAAATATAATTTTTTTTTAATTAAATGGCCGCCATTTTGAAACAAGATGGCTGATGAAGCTGGCCAGCGAACTTGGTCGAGATTAGTGATGGGCGATAACGAGATGTTTTTCTCGATTTTCTCGATTGTATGAACATCTCGATATTTTTCGATTGTGTAAATTTTTACTCGATGACTACAGTTTGCAAATTTCTTTTATAAATCATATATTATGTATTATATACGTCATACATTTATCAAGAATCGTCTGCAAGTGAACTGGAATGAGTCGATGTTAATAAACACTAGGTGACTTCGACCGCTAGCGGGCCCCTCCTTTAATCGGGGCCCCTAATTTATACGTAATCTTGTAATATGAAATCACGAACAGGTTACCCGCTATATAAGGCACTGATATATGATAGCAGGCGGGTGTGGTGTGCACGCACTACAAAATCTTGTAAAAAATATAATATCGAAACGAATGAACCTCGGACCAGATCTCTTGGGGGAGGGGTCAAAGCGAGTGGAGGGGTACAGCAGCTGCATAATATGATTAAGTCGTCACAGGTCTTTAGGCCTTTCCAACCATATGTCACATGAGAAGTCTGGATCTGAATTTACAAAAATGCCCTCCCCGTGGGGGCAAAGGGGGAGAGGGGTGCGGGAGGTCGATAACATGAGTAGGTGGTCATAAGCCTTTCCAACAATATGTCACATGAGGGGTTTCGGCTAAATTTAGAAAAACACCCCCGTGGGGGAAAAGTAGGGGGCGGTCACCGGAGGTGCATTACATCAATAAGTAGTCACAGACCTTTCCAACGATATCTCACATGTGGGGTCTTGGCTAAATTTGGAAAAGTGTCCCCCGGGGGTGTGGAAAATGGGGGGATGGACACCGGAGGAGCATAACATCAATAAGTAGTCACAGACCTTTACAACGATATCTCACATGAGGGGTCTTGGCTAAATTTGAAAAAGTGTCCCCCGGGAGGGGCAAATTCGGGGAGACTGTCACCGGAGGTGCATAACATCAATAAATAGTCACAGACCTTTCCAACGATATCTCACATGAGGGGTCTTGGCTAAATTTGGAAAAGGGCCCCGGTGGGGGGCAAAGTGATGGTGGGGACACCGTAGGTACATAACATCAATAAGTAGTCACAGACCTTTCCAACGATATCTCACAAAAGGGGTCTTGACTAAATTTGAAAAAGTGTCCCCCGGGGGGGGCAAAGAGTGAGGGGGACTGTCACCAGAAGTGCATAACATCAATAAGTAGTCACAGACCTTTTCAACGATATCTCACAAGAGAGGTATTGACTAAATTTGGAAAAATGTCCTCCGGGGGGGCAAAGTGGGGGGGGGGCGGCCACCGGAAGTGCATAGCATCAATAAGTAGTCACAAAACTTTCCAAAGATATGTCACATGAGGGGTCTTGGCTAAATTTGGAAAAGTGTCCTGAAATTTCATATATTATAAGTAATATTTAGCGGAGGCTCCATAAAAAATCCGATCTAAAATGATAAAAACGGAAAAAACTACCTTCGCAGTGGGGGCCAAATTGGGGAGGGGAGGAAGAAAGTCTCATAATATGAAAGAGTCATCCGAGAGCTTACCGATGACATATCACATGACTCGTCCAAAAAAAGTTTGAAAATTGCTCCCCCTCCCTCCCCCGTGGGCCTACTCTTTCGCCCCGGAATTCACACAGCCGCCACTTTAAAATTTTTATGTTCAATAAATAATATTTATAGGAAGATTGCATAAAAAACCCACATCTAAAGTGATATTTAAATTTATTATAGAAATCGGCTACGGTTTTAAAAATTTGTTCGCCCCTTCCCCATCCCCCTTTGGGCGAAGAAAGGTTCATAGTATGAAAGAGTGGTCAAAGGGCTTTTCGATTATATGCCAAAGGAAGGGTTCGGTAAAATTTTTAAAATTGCACCCCGCATGAGTCCACGTCCTCCTCCCTCGAAATCACCCGACCCACCTTCCTCTTTGAAATTTTTATATTTAATAAATAATTTTTATCGGAGGGCTCCAGGTATGTGACATCTTGGTAGGGCTAAAATAAGAGAAACTTTGAAATAGGGCTTCATTTCACAGCTCATTGTCATGTCTCTTTCACTATCTCGTCCCTTGGTACTCTCGATAAATTTTCTTACTTTTCTTCTCTGCCGAGGACGAGAGAAATCCTCGAAAAGCTTCTCATAGCGAAATGTTGAAAAGCGCAAGCGAAATCCTTGAAAGGCTTTTCATTGGGAGATTTCGAAAAGGACGAGAGAAACCAGCGAGAGGCTTCCAAGGTTGAAAAGGGCGAGAGAAACTCTCGAAAGACTGCCCATCCCGAAAGGTTTAAAACCGCGAGAGAACAAACCATCGAACAGCTTCCCATGTGGAAGCGTCGAAATGCTGGAAAAATCATCGAGATGAGATTTGCCGAAATGCGAGATAGAAATGAAGCTTTCAGAGTCAAACTTACCGCATTTCTGGTTTAAGTCATAATTTCTCAAAGGAGTCCATCTGCTTATCCAATCTCTTTTTAGCTCACAGGCTATCTAAGCCTGAGAGCTAATGTACCCGTCGGTTCTGTGTGTATGCATGTACGTACGTACTTATGTATGTATGTACGTAACGCGATAACTCTTGATTAAAATGTATGATTTGCTTCAATTTTTTTTATGTTCATTCTGATAAGGCGTTCCGCTGATTAGTTTTGACGGATCATTGATTAAGGATAAAGGTAGAGAAGGGGGGCTGGTCCCCCCCCCCCTCCTTAATTTAGATAAATAGGTTTTTCATTCGGAATTATTCGATTTTCTCCAAATTTCGTATACCGGTTTATTATGTTAAGTAGCTTCCCTGATTAAACTTGGAGGTTCATTAGTTAAGTATGAAGGGGGGAAGGGGGGTAGACGCCCTCCTTAATTTAGATAAATGGGTTTTTCATCCAGAATTATTCGATTTGCTCCAAATTTGGTATACCGGTTTATTATGTTAAGAAGTTGCCTTGATTAGATTTGGAGGTTTACGGGAAGTATAAAGGGGGAGAAGGGGGGCTGGTCCCCCCTTAATTGAGATAAATGGGCTTTTCATGCAGAATTATTCGATTTGCTCCAAATTTGGTATACCGGTTTATTATCTAAAGGAGCTTCCCTGATTAAACTTGGAAGTTCATTGGTTAAGGATAAAGGGGGAGAAGGGGGGCTGGTCCCCCACTTAATTTAGATAAATGGGTTTTTCATGCAGAATTACTCGATTTGTTCCAAATTTGGTATACCGGTTTATTATGTTAAGAAGCTGCCTTGATTAGATTTGGAGGTTTTTGGGTTACGTATAAAGGGGAGGGGCTAGTCTCCCCCTTAATTTAGATAAAAGTGTTTTTCATGCAGAATTATTCGATTTGCTTCAAATTTAATATACCGATTTATTCCGATATGGCGCTTCCTTCATTAGATTTGGAGGTTCATTGGTTAAGTATGCAAGGGCGAAAAGGGGGCAAGTCCCCTTCCCTTAATTTAGATAAATGGATTTTCATGGAGAATTATTCAATTTACTTTAATTTTTTTTTTCTATGATCTTTCTGATAAGGTGCTTTCCTGATTAGATTTCGAGGTTCATTAGTTAAGTATAAAAGGGTTAAAGGGGTTAGACCACCCTTAATTTAGCGATATGTTTCTTCTTTTCATGCAGAATTATCTGATTTGCTTCAAATTTGATATACTGATATATTATAGTTAAGGAGTTTCCCTGATTAGATTTGGAGGTTCATTGGTTAAGTATAAAAGGGGCAAACGGGGGATATTTCCGTTCATTTATTTTTTGAGGGACATTATTCTTTGAAATAAGAGTATAATATACAATTAGTGTGAATAACCTGTGAGCTCAATGCCATCAGTTTAACTGGCACTTATCTTTTTATTGCTATTAACCGATGTGGGTTATGAAGCATAGTGGTTTATGTATTCAGTTCTGTATAGTCCTAGTTTCAAACTTTACTGTTAAATTTAGTGTCATTTTGCCCCGAATTTTCAATGTTTCTCTTATTTTAGCTCTGCCAAGCTGCCCCATACCTGGAGACTCAGATAAATACTATTTATTAAATATAAAAAGTTCAAAGAGGAAGGTGAGTGAATTCTGGGGGGCGCGAGAGTGGACAAAGGAAGCCCGGGTAATTTTCAAACTTTTACCAAACCTCTTCTTGATATATCATCGGAAAGTCCTTTCACTACTCTTTCATATTATGAACCTTTCTCCTCCCAGAGTTGAATTCCAGAAGGGGGGGGGGGGGGGGAGCGGTGCGGGGGTGAATTTTTTTTTTAATTGTAGAGATTTCTACAATAAATATCATCAAATGAGGTTTTTTAATGGAGCTCTCCGATAAATATTATTTATTAAATATAAAATTTTAAAAGTGGGGCTGCGTGATTTCCGGGTATATTCTGGGATAAAAGAGGGAACCCACGTGGGAGGGGTAGATTTCAAACTATTTTTGGACCAGTCATTTCATATATCATCGGAAAGTTTTCGGTTATCATCGAAAAGTTACTCTTTCATATTAAGAACCTTTCTTCTTCCCTCCCTAGTTTGGCGCCCCGAGAGAGGCACTTTTCGAACTTTTTTGAAATCGTAGCGTTTTTAAACATTTTAGATCGGATTTTTTTACGGAGCCCTCCGATAAATAATTTTTAATATATGAAAATTTCAAAGAGAAGGATGGGCAGGGTATATTTCGGGGGGGGGGGGGGAGGGGAACGATAATTGGAATCCTGGGAGTTGGGACTCTTTTCTATCTTTTGCTGACACCCCTCATATGATATATCATTGGAAAGCTCTGTGACTACTATTTCATTTTATATATCGCCCGCGCCCCTCCCCTTAATTTGCCCCCGCGCGGGGGCACTTTTCTAAATTTAGCCGACACCCCTCATATAACATATCGTTGGAAAGTCCTGTGACCACTTATTCATATTATGCACTTTCCTTGCCCCTCCCCCCTACTTTGCTCCCCGCGGGGGTTCGATAATGTATTCCAGTCGAAGACTTTCTAAAAATGGGGAAATTAAAGATCCAATCTCAAATGACGTAGAAAAATCAATAAAAAAAATTTGATCCCTTTTATCATCCTTTAGTTCATGTTTTTGTCACTAGGGGGTGCTTTTGATTCTTATTTCTTTGGCCATTTTCGTGCAAATTGCCGAAAAATTCTAATTTTTGATACTTAAACTCCCCTTACCGCTTCATAGCTACTCGCGTTTTTTCAGCTTTTTTCAACCAGGGGACACCCTTACAAGACTTTTCCAGTCTTATGACTCCTTTATAGCCTCCCTTTTGTTTGTTGTTTTTTTATTCCATCTGTTTTCAATTACCCTATATTTAATAAAATATGCCTTATATATATGTAAAAACAATGATTTCAATAATCGATTCTAGAACATCTCCTTTGTAGATTCTCGAAAGTAATCGATGACTGTATCGATTGTGTATTTTACGATAACGATTTTTTTCGGTTGGTAAATTTTCGAGAATCGCCCATCACTAAGCCCTATCACTACTATGAAATTGTCGGCCAGAATAATAGCTAAGTTTTCCAATAACTGTTTTTAGCTTTTCTCGTTATAATCGATTGTAAAACATCTCGATTGTAGATTCTAGGAATTAATCGATGGCTGTATCGATTGTGTTTTTTTACGATGACGATTTTTCTCGACTGTCGAATTCTCGAGAATCGCCCATCACTAGTCGAGATATTGATGAATACTGTCCACATGCCTTCTTACATCGAAATAGGCGAATACGTATGTTATCGCGTGACAAATACCAGATCGTTTCAAAATGTTAGCCATGCTAGAAAATCAAAGTGCTATAATTCAACCATTTTTTTATGATATAAACAAAAAAACAAATTTTCAGAAACAAAAACTGCTCCGGAATCTTTATATCAAGGCCAAACACATAAAAAAAATCTTTTTCATTTTCCAATTTTTTAATACCTCATTTTAAATTTTAAATTTATTTTTTTTTAAATGGCAATCCTTTTGAAACAAGATGGCGAATGAAGCTGGCCAACGAACTCAGTCGAGACATTGGTATGTACTATGTACAGACCAAGTTACATCCAAATCGGTTCAAAAATACGCCTGTTATCGCGTGACAAAAATCAGGTCGTTTTAAAATGTCAGCCACAATAGAAATTCAAAATGCTATAATTCAACCATTTTTTTAGATATAGACGAAACAAAAACTGTTCCGGAATCTTTGTATTAAGGTCAAACACATACGGGTCATTCCATGTCAGTTCAGGCAGGCATGTAACCCACCATCACAGATTTTGATTAAACTGCGTGTGTTTGTTCCTTTTATTAAGATATGATTCCCAGTATTTTTTTTTACTCCTTGGTCAAATAGTTTCTGAGAAAAAAATTGTCAAAATTTTGAAAACTGCCATCAGTTGGCATTCTTGACTGCTCGATTTTCAAATGTAGCATGACATAAATATGATCATATTTCAATATCTATTCAACAAATCATCTTCAAATAATTTATGCATAATATATAGGGTACGTATTTTATGAAAAAATATACTGTTACGCTTATATAACATTTTAAGTGCATCTAAAAAAATGTTTAATCTTTGAAGTCGTGATTTTTTTATGAAAAATAATGCATTACCTAAAATAGCATTATTAACAAAAGGCGGTATTTTTATTAAATTTATTTTTTGTGGGGGATATACTTAAAGGTGTCCTTTACCTGATTCTGAAATAAAAGTAGTGGGATTTTGGGTGTTTTTAGTAGTATTTCTTATTTAAAAATATTTTGAGGCGTATTTCAAATCAAATCAAGCAGAGTCATTCCATGTCAGTTCGCCTAAGATATTTAATTCACTGTCACAAATTTCAATGAAACTGGGTATGTTTATAGCTCATTTTAAGACAGGATCAAGGAAATTAAAGGTGATTACAAGTAAAATATTTTTTAAGATAAAAAAAATATCTAAATTTTGAAATTTTTTTAAAAATGTTTTTAATGGCAGATCTATATTCAAAGACTGCATAAAGAAAAAGTCATTTCAATATAAAATCACTAAATAAGTTTCAAATAATGTATATGTGACAAATAATGTAGGCAGATTATTATTTATTGTTGTTTGTCATGTTTAAATGCTAAGAGTGTGTTTAATCTTGTGAATTCTTAAAATCAAAATTTTGTGAAAAATGATGTGTTAATCAAAAATTTATTATTAACCGAAGGCAGGCTGTTATTACTTTTTTTAATTGTACGTAAAAATATCTTTTCAATAGTTATAAAATAAAAATAGTGAAAATATGAGCAATTTTAACAAAATTTTCATAAAATGTGAATGTTTAATGATAAATATTGAAGCTTTTCATGCTAAGATGTACTAAAATGACTACGATATCGTGTATTTCTACTCTTGCTTAAATATAATACATACAATAATAAAATAACAAATATTATTTACAGCAATAAAAATTAAATTAAATAGTACCAGTTCCTTTACCAACACTACATTGCTCAACAGCCGACTTAAAATCAACAGCCCGTACTCTTATTGAAAAATACTTTCAACTGTTCAAATAATAAATAAACTGCATTTAAAAATTTTAATATCAACTTATTATCTTAAGACGATAATAATAACTAAACAACATGATGAATTTATAAATCAGCTTTTAATTGAAAAGTCATGAAATGGTCCCTTTAAATATTGTTGTTCATCGAGTCAATCAAAACAAATTATATAAAAAAAATAGTGAGCCTAATATGCTGACTGCAATGACACTTCTAACAAAACTAATTAATTCATTACCATCTGAAATCAAACCCGAAAGATCAAAAAGAAAAAAAAATCATCTGTAGTGTGAATGTGACATACTCAGTGGTTGTTGAGGTATGTCTTTGTGGCATTTTCACCTGTACTTCAATAAAATATAAACATGTAAGCTTTTTTCATTCATCCAAATTAAGTAAAACAATTATAAAATTTTGTTGTCATTACACCAGATGTTAAATTTTTCATTACATACTATTAGATAAGTTCTTTACTTTTAGACATTATTGACATAATATCATAAAATTTGCTATATGTATTTTCTGTAAGTGTATAAACAATATATATATGCTTTATTAAACATAAATGAATAATTTTTAAATAATTTGTTTGAGAACAGGGATATATATACACACATATATATGTTGAAAATTCATCTTTCAGCAATATTGTGATGAAATAAATCAAATTACCGTAATTTCCGGTGTATAGCCCGCAGATCATACAATCGTGTTTCGACCCAGAAATTTTTAAAAATAAAATGTAACTTTTTAGATCACAGTAAATATTGGTCTTCAAATACTGAATAAAATTTCTGGGTCCAAACTGAATTTGATCTGCGGGCTATACACCCGAAATTACGGTACATATCATTAGAAACTGAATAAAGTTACAAAAGTGCAACTCATTAAGTTTTAAATATTTTTTTAGATATAATTATTTGAAAGATATAAATATGATGGATTATGCATTTTTTGCATATATTTAAAGCACAATACGTCAAAATTTTCTTCAACAGAGTGAAATTTGGTTTTTTTTTTCAATATTAGCAGCTCAATGCTAAATTTTCAATATTAACAGCCAAATATGAGTTTAAAGATTAGGACTGTCATTTTGAAAATTTCTATTGGGCGGTGAGGAGCTAGTGATTTTTCTCTTTTTTGGAAAGGGATAATTGCTCTTCGCCCGAGAAGTTTTACTAAAAAACAATATTGTTTATTTTTTTCCTTAAGAAACGAACATAAAAGATAATTTAAAAAATAAAATAAATGTATAAATAAAAATATTTCCAGGGATGATGCATTGGATAGGTTTTACATTTGAAAATATTGATAATTTTAAATATGATTTAATACTACTAAAACCAACCAAAATCCCACTATTTTTATTTCAGATCCAGTTATAATGTAGTATTATGTACAATTTAAAATTAAAAAATTAGTCATAGAAACTCCGCCTCTGATTGATAAAGATTTTTTAATAATTTCATTATTTTTTGTAAAATATTTTTGATTTCAAAGATTATACAATTTTTTAGACACATTTAAATATTTTTTAACATTACAGCAATATTTTTTTTCATAATCTACATACTTTATTTACCTTGCTTAAATTATTCGAAGAAGATTTCTTTATTAGTTATTGAAATATGATTTTATATATAAAATGAGGCCTTTGAAAATTGAACAATCATTAATGGCAACTCGTGGCATTTTCCCAAAATTTTGATAATTTTTTCTCATATATTCACTATTTTTATTTTATAGCCATTTAAAAGATATTTTTACGTACAATTAAAAAAAAGCAATAACACCCTGCCTTCGGTTAATAATAAATTTTTGATTAACACATTATTTTTGACAAAATTCTTGATTTAAAAAATTCATAAGATAAAAGACACTCTTAGTGTTTAAACATGATAAAAAACAAGAAATAATAATCAGCCTACATTATTTGTCACATATACATTATTTGAAACCTATTTAGTGATTTTATATTGAAATGACTTTTTTTTTTTTTTTTAATGCAGTCTTTGAATATCGAACTGTCATTAAAAAAATTTAAAACAATTTTTCAAAATTTTGATATTTTTTATCTTAAAAAATATTTTACTTAGGATCAAGAAAATTAAAGGTGATTACGTCTTAAAATAAGCTATAAACAAACCCAATTTCATTGAAATTTGTGACAGTGATTAAATGGCTTAGGGGAACTGACATGGAATGACTCTGCTTGATTTGATATGAAATGCACCTCAAAATATTTTTAAATAGGAAATACTACCAAAAACACCCAAAATCCCACTATTTTTATTTCAGAATCAGGTAAAGGACACCTTTAAGTATATCTCCCACAAAAAATAAATTTAATAAAAATACCGCCTTTTGTTGATAATGCTTTTTTTGTTAATGCATTATTTTTCATAAAAAATTCACGACTTCAAAGTTAAAATATTTTTTTAGACACACTTAAAATGTTATAAGCGTAACAATATATTTTTTTCATAAGCTGCGTACCCTAAATATTGTGCATAAATTATTTGAAGATGATTTGTAGAGTAGATATTGAAATATGATTATATATATGACATGCTACATTTGAAAACCGAGCTATCAAGAATGCCAACTGACGGCAGTTTTTCAAAATTTTGACAATTTTTTTCTCAGAAACTATTTCACCAAGGAGCAAAAAAAATTACTGGTGATCATATCTTAATAGTAAGAACAAACACACGCAGTTTCATTAAAATCTGTGATGGTGGGTTACATATTGATATTTTACTGCCTGATTTGACGTGGAATGCCCCATATGAAAAAAATCTTTTCCATTTTCCAATTTTTTGGCATCTTATTTTAAATTTTAATTTTTTTAAATTTTTTAAATGGCCGCCATTTTGAAACAAGATGGCGGATGAAGCGGGACAACGAACTCGGTCGAGATATTTGTATGTACTATGTACACACTAAGGTACATTCAAATCGGTTCATAAATACGCCCGTTATCAAGTGACAAAAATCAGGACGTTTTAAAATGTCAGCCACGCTAGAAATTCAAAATGCTATAACTCAACCATTTTTTAAGATATAGACGAAACAAAAACTGCTCCCGACTCTTTTTATCAAGGTCAAACACATAAGAAAAAAATATTTTTTCAATTTTCAATTTTTTGGTACCACATTTCAAATTTAAATTTTTTTTAAATTTAAATGGCCGCCATTTTTAAACAAGATGGCGGATGAAGCTGGCCAACGAACTCGGTCGAGACATTGGTATGTGCTATGTATAAACGAAGTTACATCCAAATCGGTTCATAAATACGCCTTTTATCGCGTGACAAAATTCAGGACGTTTCAAAATGTCAGCCACGCTAGAAATTCAAAATGCTATAACTCAGCCATTTTTTAAGATATAGACGAAACAAAAACTGCTCCGGAATTTTTGTATAAAGGTAAAATACACAAGAAAAAAATATTTTTCCATTTTCAATTTTTTGGTACCGCATTTCAAATTTTAAATTTTTTTAAAAATTTTAAATGGCTGCCATTTTGAAACAAAATGGCGGATGAAGCTGGCCAACGAACTTGGTCGAGACATTGGTATGTACTATGTACACACCGAATTACCTTCAAATCGTTTCATAAATACGAGAGTTACAGTGTGACAAATGTCAGATATATATATATATATATATGGAGATATATATATATATATATATATATATATGTCAATTTTGAACGAAGGGTGGTTTCAGGGTCTGGGGGTCATGATCGATGAAAATATACCAAAATTTTTTGAAATCGCTTTCCTCCGAACGGCTGCAATAGGTAGCTTTTTGTAATGAAAGCTACCTAATAAATACACATTTTCGAAGCAAAATGATAAAATATTTTGCACAATTAAAATCTCTGAATAAAAATTGATAACAAGATAAGGATAATACTGCCTTATTTACAAACAGTATTTTGGTGTAGTATAGTTCATAGTTCATTTACAGGAACACTCAAAAGAATTCCGTTACATTTTGTTCATTGGAGAAAAATCGTTTGCAGTGTATTTTAATCAGGGCTGCGGAGTGGGTGGAAAAAATGGACGACTCCGACTCCGGGAATTTTGAAAATCGGATGTATAGTTTAATGACAGGGACAGTCAAAAGTTTCCGTTACATTAAGGCCAATGGGAAAAAATGATTTCATGTGCATTTTAATGATGTTACAGACTTTCGAACAGAATGAAATGGATATGCACTGATAAAGTACATTAAAATATACATTCATTACACTATGCGGTGCAAAAAATATTTATAAAACTAGTTATAGTACGAACGCACCTCATTTGCCAAGTTTGACGAGAAATTTACAACTTGTTGATTTTGGTATGCGCTTTTAAATTGAACTCATTTTTTGCATGTTACTCATTGTGGTATAAATTCTATACCCCGTATACAGGGCTGCACAAAAGAATTCACGTACTATTCTCCTTATGAGCGGAAACTCCTGAAGGGAAATTTTTGACTGTGGTATATATTTCCTAACTGAACTCAATATTTGCATGCATGTAGTTCATAGATACAAACCTATATATCCCATATAGGGCTACTCAAAGAATTCGGATCGTTTTCGGACTGTACATGGGAATTGCTGAAATTGGGATTTCAAATGTGTTATGCATTTACAAATGGTTCCATTAGACATCTTATTTCTGTTTAAACGGTGCAGTTTTGTTATGTTATGTTTATTATGTTATGTTGTGTTGGAAAGGGCTTCATAATCGATGCTTCACGCATGATTTTTCTCTCTCGTTTATAGCGTAGGCTCGTTTTAAAGTATAACCTGATTCTCAAAGGCACAAACAATCATTTCTCTGATCCAAAAAATATAGGATCTTGCTTCCGCTCAAGGTGAAAATCTGAACACAAGTTACTTAAAAATCCGGATGCGTAATATAAATATTTTTGCTTTATAACGTCGTAATGTATTTTGATATCCTGCTGCGCAAGAGGAACATTTAGATGTAAATATTTTCGTAATTTTGGCTCGTAAACGTCATTTCTTTATTATTATTATTATTTTGACGTCATACTTTGAAAATAAGTGCAATTCAGATTATAATGCGTTACACTATATTAAATTTAACACAATTATTGTTAGTTGTAAATAAATCATATGAGATGTAAATTTCCAACTGGGCAAAAAATATTCCGACCAGAATTCGAACCAGGAATCTCTTGGTTGAAGCCGCCAGTGCTCTACCATCTGAGCTATCCCGGACGAATCTGGTGGAACTTTCTCACCCAGCTAACCTTAATGATTATAGCAGCTGACCTGATATGTGAATCAGCTCGACAAAATAAATGGCAAGTAACGGACATACGTACAGTGAACAAAAAAAGTATTTGCACACCAGGTAAATTTGTTGTAGCATATGTATAAATAAATAAAAAGCAACTAAGAATTAAAAATACCAACACTTTTACGAAACAAATAAATATATTTAATATCTGACTTAATAATTATATTTAATAAAATGTGAAAACATAAAAAAGTAGCATTTGTACTGCCAAAAAAATATTTGCACACTAGCAATAAAAATAGAACTAGAGGAATTATTTATAAGTTAAAAACAGTGCTAATATTTAGTAAGCATGCCCTTTGCTTCAATTACAGCTTGTAATCGTCTGGGCATTGATTCTATTAATTTGTGACATGTTTCACTGCTGATTTGTAGCCATTCTTCCCTAAGAGCTTGTTCAAGTTCTGATTTGTTAGAAATTTTCTTTTTCCTTATTTTCACATCCAAAATATGCCATAAATTTTCAATCGGATTGAGGTCTGGTGATTGTAGTGGCGTTTTCAATCGATTTTTTACATTATAAAGCAACCATAACCTCGTAATATATGCAGTGTGTTTCGGATCGTTATCCTGTTGGAAATAATATGAATTAGGTATTCCTAATTTCAGAGCACTATCTGGGAGCACGGCAGTGCGTCCGCCAAGTTCGCACAAGCCGTAAGCTACCTTTTCCTGAACCATTTCGGCATACTTTTCACCCCCTCATAACGTCGTTTTAGGGAGAGATATAGAATTTTTTCTTTTATACACATGTTCGTATGATCAAACTGAACTAAGGTTCCACGATTTCATGTTTCTATATTTAGTAGTTTTCGAAATATTAAATACCGAAAAAGCGCTTTTTTGTCACTGACTCACTTCGCATCATCAAATAACTAAAGTACTTCTAAAAGTCGTAGACTCATGAAATTTCACAAGTAAGTCGGGTTTGTAGCACAATTAACCAGAAAAATCTGAAAACACAGAATTTCCGCCTCTAAACCCTTCATACAGGGGGTGTTCATTTGGCCGTAAACAGTTCCTACGCATTCAATTGTGCCAATGTTGGTCGCCAAACTTGATTACAGAGATTTGAAGGCGGTCACGTGATTTCAAGCAGAATAACATTTCATATATATGCTTTTCCAAAGCTGTTTGTTAAACAGAAAAAATGAATATACCTAAAAATTTTAATCAGTATAGGTTATGATGTATTTACGATATTAAAACAATAAAACATTTAACAAAATATAACCGCAATTCGGTACGTTTCCGATATAGTAGCCTTGGCGAAATACAGAAAATAGCCTTGACGAGAAAAGAAATTTGATAATAACATATTTTCTGGTAACCTATTTACTGTGTCATATACACAAGCAATTTTTTCCATATGTATACAATTTATTTAATGTAAGGAACCCGTTTATTTATTTTTATATACCAACATAAATAATCTGTATATAAAAATAATATTTTATACATGTATAAATAAAATGTTTATATGTATATAAAAACATATAAATAACATAAAAGTTCACCAGGTTTGTTTTCGTAGTTGTTTATATCATTTGGCAACATATCTCAGTTTCTGAAGTCCGAATTGCGCCAAGATTTTTTAAAAATGCCAAGGTCCCTATAGAGGAAAAATATCCTAATTCCATATGAAAGTTTAAAAATCTCCTTTTAATTAAATGAAATGTGTAACTAATAAACTATCTTTAACGATGTGCGACAGATGCGGCGTCCGAAGTCCGCTGCTAATGTTATTATATTGTATTATTAGCCTACTTACTCTTAATTTATTGTTAATTTTAAATCTGTAAAAGAAAGATTATAGTTATAGATAAGATATGTTGGTCGCCAAAACCCGATTACAGAAAATTAGCCTGAGTTATGAAGGTGTTACATGATTTCAAGCTCAATGAATTTTTATATGCTTTTACAAAAATCTTGATAAGGCAAATCTTTCAGTTTATCTGTCCATCTTTCTATCTTTTACTTCCTTAAAACAAATTTTATTAAACACCGGGAGGCGTCTGCACAGATCATCACCTTATCGAGTTGACGGCTGAAATTTTAGGATTAGTTAAATATCGATTAGCGTATTGAAATGTAACTGGTCTGCCAAGACATATCTTTGTGGAAACCACCTACAGACCCGATTTTACGGGTTAATTGGTTGATTTTCCATTGTGTTTTCCTGCACCCATTCCTCCATGTTTCCAAACTTTTTGATGCAGGAAAATACAATAGTAAAACTATCAATTAACCACTAAAATTAGGTCTTCAGGTGGTTTCTACCAAGATATGACTTAACAGACCAGTTTCATTTAAATATGCTAATCTACTTTTAACTAATCCTAAAATTTCAGCTGTGAACTCGATGAGGTGATGGTGTGTACAGACTTCTATTATAAATGTCAGTATTCTAATCTCAATAGCACTCTGGTCAATCTGGCAATTATCCCCACTATTTATGAAACACTATTCCTTTAAGTGCGTTTTAGTGATGTTAATGAACTTATGCATATGCATCATACATATTATACATAAGCATATAATACGTCATACATTTGCATCATACATATTATAGGTATGTGTATAATACATAATACATATGCATCATTATGACGTCAGAATAAACAAAACATTCTTTTGTCGCCAAATTTGAGAATTGGCATTATATATTAGCAAATTTGGCGAAACTTTGCTAAATGTCGCCAAGCTTGGCGAATATTTGACACTAGTGGCTATTTTTCAATGAGTTAATTATTAATGCGAGCCATCTATTTTTATTTTTCCGCATATCATCTGAATAGTTAAATGATATAACGTACTAATATTTCCAAAGTGCTAATAGTTTCGTCACTGCCCAAAACCTCTGCTATTTTTATTATATTGTACTGTTATTATACTTACTGTGACTATGTTGTTAACCTTTATACCGCTAAAACTTCTGTATTATGTAAGGAGAATTTACGGAAACTATTAAAGCATTGAAACTGCCAGTTCTCCTTATGATTATTATAATTCTATAATATATAACCTGTTAATCAATATGTACGTTAGAATGAATCTTCTATAATCCGGTTCCTCGTATTTTAGTTTTCAGGTTTCGAGTAAAATTAGCTAAAATCTTAAAACCATGGCACATTGACTAATTCTTCAACACGATCAGATGAGAAGAATGATAGATTTTCAAATGGATCATGGCAGTGAGCCGGTTTCCTTCTATTCTTCCGTAATCGAGTCTATTGAAAAGGTTAACGTGAAACAAAAAGATATTAGCATCAATATGGTTTAATGCAAATACAGATATTGTCAAAGGATTTCATAAGAACCATTTCACTTGTACCCAGTCGTATCAGTTAAAATACAACAATTGGCAGTGAGCCCAATTAGAAAAGATTACTTAATAGGATTAAAAATTTCCGCATTAGGGAACGAATCGTAACTGCTAAGGAAGCATGCATAACTGAGTTAAGAGATATTTGTCACGAAAGATGAAATACATAACAACACAAAATATATGATGTGCTTCCATGATCGTAAAGAGTTCTTGATTTCTCTATCAAAAGCTTCCGAATTGGTGAAAGAATGGGCAAGTAAATTAAATTATGAATCACAGTAACATGATGCAACGTTTAACATGGAAGTAATATGGTAAATACTGCTTGCTAGAGGCGGCTAGTACTTTAATATAAAAAGAAATAAAGTATAAATTTGTAATGCTCAATAAAATAAATTTAGGTATTTTTATGTTAGCCGGGCGCAAGTGGCAAATCGCCAAATACTGTTCCCAACTCCATTGTTCATATTGCATTCATTTCATTTAAAGATATATACTTTTCAGTCATCTCATTTAAAATAGATGCATTTCCCTCATTTTATTTAATAGAATATTTAACATAGAAATAAATAAATAAATAAATAAGAAATAATAACATAAACCAAAATATTTTATTTCAAAATCAAAGCATTGTTTTTAATTTACACATGTGAAAAATGAAAACAGCTATTGGCGAAAAAACAAAACGCTAATGAGGAGATTTTCTCCCGGCTAACATAAAAAAACCGAAATTTAAGTTTTTTCATATTAATATAGTTTAGAATAACAAACTTGAAAAAACATACAAAAAGTAGTGATATCCCAACAAAAAGTTTTCGGTAAAAAAAAAAAAAATCGCCAAGTTCTCCTTAATGTTTCGGCCAGAAAAAGTAGTGATATCTGATGTTCGCACAAGTAAAAAGCCAAACATCCCAAATCTTTCATTGAAAATGGCTTCCTGCGACTTGGCCGTTAATGCCTTCGTGAGAGTTTCTCAAATTTTAAAATATGTACAGATGAGCTACATGCCAACTACATTTTTTGATTATTTTAGGCATTTTGTCACACAGAATACAGAAATAAAATACACATTTGAAAAAAGCATTTAAACAACTTCAGTCTATTTAAATGCTTAGAAGTTAAAAATAACAAAATACTTGTATTCAGGCGATAATATCCCTAATTGCTAAAGCATAATTAATATCAACTTTTAACAGTTTATAAATCGAATACCTCTTAATGTTTGCAAACAAACTATAATAAATGTTCAAACGAAAAAAATCTCTTTCGTCAATACACATGATTTCAATATTATACAATAAAATATAATGTAACATATTGTGAGATATGAAGTAAGTAAATTTTGTTTTATTTCTTTGGTTTTACGTTAATGACTTTAGCTTTAGACCGTACAAAATGGTAATTAAACCGCAAGTGGACTAAATGATCTGTAATCAAAACTAATGTTTGTTGAAACTGAATAGTTATCAGAAATCTTTTACTTATAATGTCTTTATGTGAATTTGCCTCTTTGCTTTCTAATATTACTTTTAATATTTAAATAATTCATAAATGCGTAATTTTCAATCATTAATTTTGAAATGCTGTAGAAGGCATTAACGGCCAAAGCCAGGAAGCCAATTTCAATGAAAGATTTGGGATGTTTGGCTTTTTACTTGTGCGAACATCAGATATCACTACTTTTTCTGGCCGAAACATTAAGGAAAACTTGGCGATTTTTTTTTTTTACCGAAAACTTTTTGTTGGGATTAGTTAAATGATCTCGCAATATATTAATATATTGTTTAGCATTCATGTTGCTTTCAATATAGGTCATTTCGCCAACTCCGTTAAAAGACATGCATCCCCAAATCATTACATGACCATCGCCATGTTTTACAGTTGGTTTCAAGTTTTTAAAATGAAGAGAAGTATTTGGCTTTCGTCATACAGTTTTCTTACCACCTGAGCCAAAAATATTGAACTTGCTTTCATCGGAAAAAATAACAGTTTTCCAAAACACTAGTGATTTGCTGACATAAGCTTTTGCAAATTCAAGTCTTTTCACCCTATTTGTTTCACTAATAAATGGTTTTTTTCGAGAGGCTCTTCTTCGAATATTTGCATCATGAAGAATATTTCTAATTGATAGTGGTGTAACTATTGTTCCCGACGTTGAAGCGACATCAACAGTCAATTCTCGAGCACTTAGAAAAGGGTTTTTTGAAGATTCTTTTATGATGGCTCTCCTTTGCCTGGTATTTAGCTTTCTTGGACGCCTAGTTCGCGGCTTATTTATTGTCGAACCAGTTTCTTTTTTCTTCTTAATTACATAACGAACACTAGAAAAGTTTAGATTTAATTTTTTACCTATTCCTCGGTAACTTAATCCAGAATTGTGAAGAAATATAATCTTCTCACGGGTAGCAATAGGCAGTTCACATGTTTTCGCATCACATGCCATTAGAACAAAAACTCCCCAGAATCCCTGCTCAGTTAATATATTACGTGACTTTAAATTGCGGGGCTAATGTACTGCGGGACTGATATGCTAAACATTTGCATAATGTTCACATTTAATGCCTTTTTTAACAGTCAATGCTTCTTGTGCAAATACTTTTTAAGTATGAGAAAATATTAATTGATTTTTTAAAATGTGTAATATTACTGTTTAAGGAAAATGGGTAGTTATTTTTATTTTCTTCTTATTTAAATAAATGAATAATTAAGAGAATAGTATCAAATTTGCTTTCTATGGTTACTTATGCAAAAAATCGTCTGCGTGCAAATATTTTTTTTGCTCACTGTATCTGATTGAGTAAGGGCTATACTGCATTGCGTATTTTGTATCCTTCTGCGCTGGCTTTAAATACTCTTTCCCGAACTCAGAAATCATCTTTTTGTGTTTTCATTTGCTTCACCAAACTTTACAACATCATAGACCGGGAACCGACCAGCACAGATAATCACCTCATCGAGTTCACGGATGAAATTTTAGGATTAGTTAAATCTTGATTCACATATTAAAACGTAATCGGTCTGCCAAGTCTATCTTGGTGGAAAACACCTGAAAACACGATTTTAGCGGCTGACTCGTAGGTTTACGATTGTATTTTCCTGCTCCCAGTCCTCCATGTTTTCATACCTTTAGATGCAGAAAAACACAATGGCAAACCTACGAGTCAGCCGCTAAAATCGGGTTTTCAGGTGTTTTCCACCAAGATAGGACTTGGCAAACCGATTACGTTTTAATATGCGGATCAAGATTTAACTAGTCCTAGAATTTCATCCATGAACTCGATGAAGTGATTGTCTGTGTTGCCGTCTCCCGGTCTATCAGCAAACAGTTTTGACCCGCTAATTTGCATGGAATTTAACGAATTATTATCTGAGATGTTAACACAATATCTAATTCTGTAATGAAGATTCGTACCGAAATTTCCTACTGGAATTTAATAGTTTTTGAGCTTTTGAAAAAGCCTCATTGAACATTATGCTACACGTGTTCTATTATACGCGGGAAGAAAATTTTAAATAAAAATACTTGAATTCATGAATAATTCGTTCAAAAATACTACGTTTTGTATGGCTGACTTATAATTTCTGGGAAAACCCTGGTAGTTTCAAACTAACTGACTGCATAATGAGTAAATTTGTTCAAATATGTTGGGATATTACGCTATGAAAACATCATTATGGTCGTTGCGGGTAGTATTTTTTACCTGCTGTATTCTCATGATGTTAGCACGGTTTTAACACTTTTTCAACCTAGCTCGTTATGGTACCTTCATGGTAGCGAATATAAGGATTTCTAAATTTTTTAACCTTGATAAGATGCCAGACTATCTCTTTTACAAACCATGGTAAAGTAATTAAGTGTTACCAGTAAAAATCGGGCATTAAATACTCTGGAGGTTATACCTAGTTAAAGTTGAATTTTGATAAAATGACGGTTATTTCAACAAAAAAGGTAATTTTTTTAACCTTTTGCGAGCTCCAAAAAATAACTAATTAATAAAAATTGTACTTTTCGGTGGTTAAAGCTCCGGCGAAAACGATCGCTTTCATTAAAAATCGGTTAATAGTTCTAAACAGAGAAAAATGGTTTCGAGATTGGTTTTTTTGAGATGGTTTCGAGATTGGTTTTTTCGAGATGGTTTCGAGATGCAATAAACTTCGAGCATAGAAAAGCCTTTTCTGGTTGCTGTGGCGCGGACGGCGTTGCGACAAACGAGCAGTAAATATTGTAAGGAATTTGAATATTACGAACCATTTCAAGCCAGCAATCTACATATAGGATGAAAAGACAAAAATTTTGACCTGGAAAAGTAGAACCTTCCTTTAAATAGATACCTGTGAAGAATAATAACAATGACCCTCAAAATTTGCCAGCTCAACTCTATCTGATCCACGAATAAACTGACCCCTAGCGTCTAATGTACCCTTCTTTTGATTAAAAGGAAGCATATTTTAAGAAATCAGTCGTGTAGCTATCCTACTATAACATCGAACCTCAGTTCAAATCCAGTAACTTTCTTTCACGAGTCTTCGAAATATTATATATACAGGGTACACATAATTAAATTTCACTTACTTAGAGATGCCTGTAGCCGAAAATATTCATCAGAAAAATATGAAATTTGGAATGCGTCTAAATAAATGGATGCGAAAGACGTTTAGTAGTAAAAAAAATAATTTGAAAAATGACCACTAGAGGGCATTTTCTGATCAAATTTCGGCCTATATGCAAATTTTAGCAACCACGTGATGTAACTGCTTGCGCACATTGAAAATGTTAAATAAAAATATTCAATGAATCTCTTGTCCGTATCCTTTTCTACAGAAAATAATAGTGCACTTTATAAGATCATTCTTTACTGGTGAAATTTTTTTATTAAAAGGGTGATTCCGCATCAAAAGCTTTGCGGAGGTTTCAAGCTTTGAAAAACGTTCACTGAGTTGCAATGACTGTAAACGGAACATTGCCAGAACTTAAAGACAGCATTTCGCGTCACGCCGTCAGCATTTCTAAAAATTTTCTTCACGTGAGTCTTGGACTTGCCATTTTTCTACTTTAAACGGTGCTTGACACTAATAGCCAATACACTAAACAGTATTTATCTTGTTAAACCAATACTATAGTAAATAAGCATGTATTTTGTTAAATTATTGAAAAATCAATAATACGCCATTTGTGAAATTAATTTTTTTTCTGCTAGATGTCTTTCGCATCCTTTCAGACGCATTCCAAGCTTCATACTTTTTTGATTTTCCGCATCCAGCTGTTATGTCGGCGCTTGCGAAAATAGCTGATTGTGAATGGAGAAGATGTTTGTTTAGCACAGTACAAGACAAAAACCGATTTTACATCTGCATAAAACTCACCATTGAACAAATTAAACAATTTCAATCTGTCGATTCTAGCTTTCTAGTCACATTCGAAAGTTAAAAAACTCATGGGGCAGTAAAACCGGAACGCAACTATTTGTTAAAGTAACTTAAAACAAAAATCCATTCATTCACAATTAGGGTAGCAGCCTGCATGTCTTACAACACTTGTGTAAATAAATTTTACTAGCGATATATATATATATGGAACTTAAAAAAAATACTGATATTAATCTGAAACCAGTAACAGATGTTACGTTAAAAGCCTCAAGTAGTTTTAAAAGCTGACCTTCAAATATTTCTAATTCAATAAATTTTGTTAGTAGATGGTGTGTATATACCATTACTTCCTCTTCGTGATGATGCACTAAACCTTAATTTCTTTTCTAATAAGAAACCCCTTTTATTTTATTTTTTTGTTAAGGCTTCTAAAAGCTTTCTGTTTTTATCATCGTACTTATTAGAACGCAGCATATAATTTGCTTCGAGAATAATTATGTTACATCAGAGAATAATTATGTAACTTCAGAAATAATGTGACTTTTTCTAAATCAGAATAGGAACATCACGTCTTTGTATTTTCTGTCAAATTTTGTTCTTTTATTTAGATACATTCGGTTTAAAAAATGTGTAGAAACCTTGAAGGAATCGAGGAACGAAATAAAAAAACGGCGATTTTATGATGAAGGAAAAATTATTATAATAAAAAAAATACATTTTCAATACATTTTTAGAGATTGCTGTTTACGAAAATAGTTTGGCTAATTATGCAATACATGTTCTTTTTATTTATCAGTTGAAAATCACTAATTATAAGTTATTGATTATATAGTCGTAGAAATGCAATGTCAACTGAATGGCCTTTAAATTGTAATTTCAATGTCATATAATTTCACTGTCAATCCAACTGTCTCTCTCCCCTCTTTTTAATCATAATTTTTATGTTGAAATTTAAGATAAAGAAAGCATGGCACAGATGTAGCAAAAGTGTCATCACATCTTATGTTACAGATAAGGGTTTAACATACGAATCAGTTAGCATATGTTTGCTCACTGGTTAAATGTTACGCGTGGTGAAACATGAAGAATGTGTATTGCGATATGCATACTTAAAATACAGAGTAGAAATTTATTTGTGTGTGCATATGTTTGCTCACACACATATTCCAATGACTTACAACAATTGTTGTTCTATGCATCCAATACTCATTCTTGTATTCCTTTTTTTAACACTTTTGCTAAAAAAATTAGCTTTTTTAAGGCTGTTCTCAAATCCTAAAGGCAACTTTATGGCATAAGTTTTAATTTATTTTTGCTCGGAAATGCATAAAACTAGCAGGTGGCGGTGTTCAGAAACTATGTCATCGAGCTGTTTTTTCAGTTTTTATGAAAATACAATAGATCTTTCAGAAAATAGTATCAAAGTGGCATTTTGAACCGAATTTCTGCGCGAAAAAAGAATAACCACTCAAGAAAGGTTGACGTGTTTGTCACGTGATCAAAGTCGCTTCTAACTCAATACATAACTTATTGATCAAAAAATGAAAAACACAGCTCGATTCCAAATCACTTCCATGGTCAGGCTTTCCAATTTTATATATTTCCGTTAAAAAAAGAATTTGTAAATGTGTTAAAATGTTTTGCGCTTGTTGACCAGAACTGTTTATGTTGAGAACAGCCTTAAGCACTTTTTGTCTCATAAAAATTTTACCTCTTTTTTAGCACTTCCCCCCCCCCATAAAAATTAACCCGTTTTTTGCCCTTTTTATGCCCCTCTTCAGCTCTTTTCAAATTTGATGAGTTTACAGTGCTGTTTAACCCGTAACTTTCGAGACAGAAGTTGTTGCATAGCTATTGTGAACTGTCTCTAGAGGTCTGACCGGGCCCTGGCCTCGCCTGAGGCCCAGCGACGGGCCGGGCCGCCAAATGTAGTTAATTTTAACCGGCAGAATAAAGACAATTTTTTTTTTTTAACGGGCTGGGCCAATATAAATATTAAACGGACCGACCGTCCCAATATAACAAATTTAAAAGTATCTGACTGAGTCGATAAAATATGAACAATTTTTAATGGACATGACTGGGGCGGGAATAAGTATAAATGTGCTGCACGAGCCGATGCTAGCTTCACAACATCAATAATGAAAGATAACATCGCTCACCCGCAAGAAAAGTGACACATCTCGCAAAAATCCCTTTTGCGTTTTAACCCCTTGAGGGGCACCGGTATATATTATATACCACCTACGATTAATGAAGTTTTACACCAGAAAAATTTTATTAAATTTTACTTTTCTAACTTTGGTAGAAAAAAGCCGTAACATTACTTTTACTTATTTTGAAATAGAATTTTTCAAAGATTCCGGTGGGAATTCAGCATTTCACAAACGTAATTGCTTGCCCCTCAAGGGGTTATTCCACTAATAGGTTTGTCATAGGTGTGTCTTGCTACACAAACAGTTTCATAAGTGTAGTTATACGGAAACTCCCTTTATAATGCTATATGTTCATTGTCACCACAGAAGAGGAGTGAATTGTGTGAGGAGGTAAAATGACCCAACTCTCCAAACCTCATTCTACGTCTTCATTCTTAAGGGTTTTATGCTTTTGTGCACGTTTTTATTCCTGCATGCAAAGCTAAGTGCTGAAATTTCATTTTATAGTAAAATTAAGCAAACTTTCTTTTACCTCTCCTGTGAAATTTACTTTTGTCGAGATGTGTCACTTTTCTTGCAGTTGAGCGACATTTCCAGCGTAGAGTTCGGCATCGGACTCTTACATCGTGTCTGATGATGGTCTTAATTTTTTCACCAGACTTGGACCAGTCCAGAACATGTCATATTTATGCCCATGAACGTGTGGGGTAAGCAATCTGTTTTGTAAAAATAGTAATAGCGATAATGAACTTATGTTAACGGAAATATACTTTAATAAATCACAGAGAAATATTTTCAACAATCTTACTGTTTTTTTTTAATTATACGCTTCAGAAGTTATGAGGATTATAACCATCTTTTTTCTTTTATTCTAAACTACTATATTTTTTTAATGAGTCTTTATTTGAATGTAACAGTCTAAGAGTATAAGTTATTGTTATTCTTTATTCTATGGATTGCGAACATATAGTAATCTAAAATATACCGAACATATACTAATCTAAAATATACTGAACATGAGTAATCTAAAATATACTGAATATGTAGTAATCTAAAATATACCGAACATGTAGTGATTAATCTAAAATTTTATATGAAACCAGTATTCTTTAAAAAAAAATCTTAATTATATGTTTTAAAAAAATTGGAATTTTTTATACAAATTGAGTCAGATCGGACCTGTTTTCATTGATTTTTGAACGAGCCGGGCCCTGAACTGAGAAATTATAAACAGGTCTGATCGGTCCCGCGCCTGGAAATTTTGGCCCGTGCAGACATCTAACGGTCTCTATGGCCGTTTGATGGAAAGGTGAATAAGCGGCTCAAGTAACTCATAAGATACTGTTTCTGTACTAAGCTTTATGTACAGGGCTATTATAATCGAAATTCATTGATACAGAAATTTTTAGTGATAGTGCTTGGGCTTCAATGGAAACAAAATTTCACGAGTATCTGTAGTTAAACTGAAAATAACAAGTTTATGTTAAAAATGAAACAAGTCGGAAATTGTACGTCAAGCGTGGCAAATGAGGTGCGTTCGTACTATAACTAGTTTTATTAGGATGAGCGAAGCAAATCCTCTACTAGGCTACACAAATTACGTTTTGTCGTACACGTTACAAAATAACTATTCAGTATTTTGACTTGAAATAATAAAACTTTGTAAAAAATCACCATAAAATAAAAACAATACATAGGACGCGTTTCGAGCTAAAAATATAACAGCTCGTCATCAACTACAGTAAACACGTGTCCGTAAGCGGACAAGGTCAAAAATGAACTGAAAGGTATAGAATGTTGCAAAGAATTCTTTGCAACAATTCTTGCATTCTTTTCAACATTCTCTACCTTTCTGTTCCTTTTTTACCTTGTCCGCTTACGGACACGTGTTTACTGTAGTTGATGACGAGCTGTTATATTTTTAGCTCGAAACGCGTCCTATGTATTGTTTTTATTTTATGGTGATTTTCTACAAAGTTTTATTATTTTAATTGCTTCATATCGCCAGTTTTCGGTGCTGTTTCGCTATTCAGTATTTTGACTTGAAATTAAACATAAAAATAAATTACTATCTGTAGATTTGCACAATATATATATATATATATATATATATATATATATATATATATATATATATATATTTTTTTTTTAACAGAATAACTTTAAAAAAATTATTATTTTAATTAATTTATTTTACATGTTTTTCCATTACGGACGCATTTTTGCAAATAAAAAATGAAACACGTCTATTTTCAGAAGAAAAAATAAATCATGGAGTTAGTCATTATAGATAGAATCATGATTCATTAAATAGTATCACGATTTCTTTTATGAAATTTTTAAAATACCCTTTTTTATGAAAATTATAGCATATTTTTAATGAATTAAAATTCGTGAAAATTCAATTATTTACGTTCAATTATAAAAGTATTTTTTCAGTGTTAAGAATTCCAATACACAATTTATTCTTATTATGTGAAATCATTTACGCAGACGATACTTACGCATTTTAAAAGAATTATATTATGATTTATTTATTTATTTATTTATTTATTTATTTTTTTTTTTTGTAAAGTGGGAACTAAAGAATTATAAACAAATAAAATTAATTGTTAAATTCACTGTATCATAAATAAATAATTCCGAGGAAATTCTTAGTTATTTGGCTGAATTTACATTTCTAAAATTAAAATGCGCCAAAACATAAAATAACGTTTCTGCTTAATAAAGATGCAAAAATAATGTAAACAAGTAAGAAAAATCATGCGTTAAGCATAGATTATGAAACACTTTCCAACACTCCCTGAATGCTTTAACAAAACTTCGTTATTTAGGGAAATAAGGTAGTGAACTAAGTAAACATTTTAGAAAACACATAAAACATTTGAAAAACTGATTTCAGCAGTTACCGTCCATAGCAAATGGGTATTCCAATTCTTTTGAACAGCCCTGTATTGGATCTGTAGGTTGATATATATACTATATAATGGAGAAATTTAGTTTAGCAAGAAAACACATAACAGGTTGAAATTTCTCTTTCAGAAATTTATACTAATAGATTTAAACATACTTGTATACTTTTGTAAAACTCTGCAGTTAACCTAATACCTTTATTACACGCCACTATTTAGCTAAAGTTTAATTCAAAGTAAAACATTCTTAAAACTACCGGAATCACATTTCCAGAAATTATCATTTATAGACGGCCATGTATCCAATTCTTTGCGTGACCCCGTATATCATTTTATCCATGTTCTACAAACATTTCCTAGTAAACCAAATGCGGTTCAGCGTAAAAATGCCTAACTCATTTAAAAATCACCTTTAAGCAATTTGCAATCATACCCAGTAACCATTACGAATTCTTTTGTGTAGCCCTGTATATGAATTACAGCATTTATACACACCATATACAATGCATAAATATAGTGAAATATAAAAGCACATAACATAATTAAAAATGCATTTCCAGCAATCATCGCTACTTTACAGTACTTCGGGTACAATATAGTATCTGAAATCTTTTGTGTGTCCCTGTAAATGCTCTGCATTTCGTATTATCCATGAAATAAGTTATAGTAAACCTTAGCGACGTATATCTATTTCATCATACATGTAATAGTTTAACATAATTAAAATGCGCCGGAAAAAATTCCCTCCACTTCTATATCATTATGTAAAGGAATTCTTTTGTGCGGCCCTGTAAATGAATAATAACTAATGTTTGGGCCGCATATTGTACAGAAAATACATATTTTAGTCAATTTGATAAATGCATATCAATTTATTATGTTTGAAAGCATGTAACATCATTAAAAATCATTTTAAACGATTTTTTCCCATAGGCCGTAATGTAACGGAAAACTTTTGACTGTCCCTGTAAATGAACTAAACATGCTACAAACTTCATTTGCAATAGGGTTCGTGCTTTGGTAGAAGTCACTAACATCCAAAAATTTCAGAACGATCCGAGTGTATTTACGGGAGTTAGAGCGTGTAGAGGTGGCCAGACGGACAGACAAACCGAAGTCATAAACACTTTTCAACTTTGTTGGAAAGTGTTAAAAATATTGTTACTTTCAAATATTTGCCTTATTAAATAATGCTTCGCGAATTCAAACAAAGCATGGCTTTTGCTAGTAAATATTCAGATCTTGGTGCCATAGCTGTTGCACTCTTATGAAAAAATGCACGACTACAAAATTTATTATGGTTCTATGTATATTAAATTCAGTAATACGGGAATAACAGGACTCTATCTTTAATAGGACGCAATAACCATGGCAACACCTATCATGGGACATCCTTGAATGAATTACGTAGGATAGGATTTAATAGAATGAAGAAAACTTTTATTAATATCGTTTTATGTTTTGTTTTGAATTTTCATAGAATTTGAAAGGTCTTATCACAATTCTTCAACGATTCTATATATTAAATTTCGAACCAATCGTTGAATAGTTTTTTCGCTGTTATATGCGGACGAACCAGATGATGACTGTAGGTGCTACGCATTTACATAATTACGAACGCCCCTAAAAATCAGCGGTCTATGACGAGATTTCTGACAGCAGTTAAGGATTAAAATACAGTAGAAACTCCCTGTGCGACCACCTCCCTGAACGACCATTTTTTCATGGAACGAAATTTATTCCCATAGGCTCAATACTAATTTTACCTCCATTCAGAGACCAACCTAGTTGGACTCCCTCCATGAGCGACCCATTTCTTTGAAGAAAATAATACAAATTCCTTTTTTTTCTGGCCGCTTGAAGAAGGTTTTATTACAAAAATAATTCCGGAAAGCGCATTATTCATGAAACTTCTAAACTAAGTTTAGAATTTTTTTTTATTTAGGTAACTTTTGTGTGTTTAAACCCGTTTGTGCATTTTTAGCCAATGAATTTAACGCTGATGACAAATTAATAATGACGGTCAAGAAACACATCTTCGCTATTCTGTCAGGAAACTCTCAAAGAAATAGATAAATGAATGAAATCGTCATTATTTGTTCCCGTCTAAAAAAAAAAAAAAAAAAAAAAAAAAAAAAAAATGCTTTTATTTACTGAACTTCGAAAGGGCTTGGAAATACAAGTTATTAAAGATAAAACCGTAAAATCAAAGCAAACGTCAATGTATTCATTTTTTAAAGTCTGCAGTGATTAACTTATGTAATTACCTTTTGTTTTGATACTTAAATTCTCATATTTTTTCCTAATGTGAAAAATAAATTTTAGTAACATTAATTGTTACGTTTTTCTAACAATTAAAATCTAGATTCAAACAGGACCTCCATTAAGCGACCACCTCGGAGCGACCCATTTTTTATTTAAACGGAACGTGGTCGCTTTAGGGAGGTTTTACTGTACTTCACTATTGTATTGTAGGATCTTTTCATATTATCCGAAGGAAGACACTTTGAAAAATATTAAGATTTTTTTTTCTGTGCCTGTATTTCATTTTTTTTTTTTTTATAATCTTACTCACAATTTCTATGAAATACTCCTTGTATCATCTCATTTTTGAAATTTTACTATTTTGTAGAGAATTGTGAGAAAGAGCGGAATGGATCTATCTAAAAACTCATCTTCTTTTGATGTCATGATTTTTAGATTACCCAGCTTTTATAAAGTCTCACCATTTTAAAACCAAACAAAAATACGATATCTTCTTTCCTTCTACACTATCATGACCCAATTACACCCTAAAATAAGAACCTCATCTTTTCAGCAGCTGATAAACGCCCCCCTGCTAAGTACCCAATGAGACTCGTGACGTCTGAAAAGCTATTGTTTCAGTGTAACTACTATTATATGAATGGTAATAGAAAGGAAACATCAACAATGTTTCCTCACATTCACATTTCGAAGTGAGCTCGCATCTTAAAATTTCACCTGTTTGTGACGCGGTTACGAGATGTCTTCGAAAGAACAATGATTGTTAAATGCCGGAAGAAAGAAGAAGATATCGTAGATTCCGGTGAGATTATCCCATATTATCCCACAAACAAAATATGTTTAGACAACCCAATGATTTTGTTTAGGATTAAAACACATACGTTTACGTATTTCATCAGGAGCAAAAAGACTCGCTCTTAGTAACAAAGCAACCAAGAAATGGTCATTTAGTGGACTTATATCAGCAATTCCCGTTACAATCGATTTTTCTTTGCCAAAAGCTTCATGTTAAAGGTGTACTCAAAAAATTTTTTTCTCCACCCTCAACATCTCGAAATTTTCGGACTCATTTTTAAAAGTAAAAACATGAAACTTGCTGACGTGATTTTTTGAAGAGATTTATAAGCAACCTGTGGGTTTTCATTTTTCGCTCAATTCATTGATTTATAAGCAATTATTTTCTCAGTATGACCCCTTTTTTTTCGTTTCCAGCTCTCTCGCTTCGAGAAATTTGGTTCAAAACGCCCATTTTGACAGCGTTTTTTGCAATATATTCTGCCTTTATCCAAAAATCGACAAACACGGCACTTTATATAATTTCTGAATAAGAGAACCTGCCAATTGGATGCGTTTCGAACAAAAATAAATTAAAAAATAAATCAGAAAATAAGTAGTTTGGATTTGAGTGCACCCTTAAACAAATGAAATTACGTGAGGTGGCCGGTTCCATTCACACTCGAAAGTTATGAGACTTCTAGGAAAATAAACTTTAACCCCTTCGGGACCAGCGGCTCTTGCACAAATTTTATTCGGTTGGCACCACTTTTTTTAAAAAGTTATATTTACTTAAGTAATCACGAAAACGCTCTAATTCAAGAAAGCAAATATTGTCTTTGTATTTCATTGGTACCAAAACAAATTCTTTATTAGTTGAAAATTTCCAACTGGGCGAAAAATGTCCGGACCAGGATTCGAACCAGGGATATCCTGGCTGAAGCCGCTGAAGAAATTCTTTATGTTCTTTTTGTGGGTGCATATATGCATCCATGGTCCGGAATGGGTTAAGTGTTAGTTAAAATACCTAATTTAAAGGGAAAATCTATTCATTCACGCTTTACATATCTTGCAGACAAATTAGTTAATTAAAACACAAAATATTTTGAAGTCTTAATCGATGCGTTACATTAACAGTCTAGATTATATAAAGTACAAATATGATCGTGCGTCATGCTGACGTCATTTTGAGGTTGGCAACACCTGATGATTTTACTGCAAACATTTTGGACTTCTAAACATCGCATATTTTCAAATTTAACACCATCGAATGGGCAAAAAATACAATTTGTTTGAAAACTGTATCGCAATTTATTCAATTTTTATTGTTTTAAAATAATTTTCAAGAGTGAAGTTTTTAAAAATCTATTTCTATCGCGTACAGAGAATTACGAAAGATAAATCCTTTTGAATAAAAATTAAATTAATCCGTATAGTTCAGCATTTGTTTCTGTGTCATATTCCAAAACGAAATTGATAAATAATAAAAATATAATTATAACACAAATTTGAGAGATATAATCGAACTCCGCGCTAAAGCCACTGAACTGAACAGAATCATAAAGGCTGCTGTATATAGCGATCGTTGGCGATTTCTTCGGCTGTTAACTTCTGCCAGGAGACGAATAACGAATTATCGATTTCGATAAATTTCAAAACCTTATATGAATGCATAATTGCTATTTGTATTGCGGGCAATCTAAAAAATATATATTAAATGTAAAAAACCTATTAGGGCTTTCAATTAATGAGACAAGGGACCTTAAAATCCTTAAAAATATTTCTTTTTCTTTTCTTTTCTTTTTTTTTTCTTTTTTTTTTTTTTTTTTTTTTTTTGTAAATTTCATCTTAAATATTATTCAAGGGTACATTATATGCATTATGGCATGATTTATCACAAAAAAGTAAAAAAAAAAATTATTTTTGAGAAAAAAATGGAATTTTACGTGTTGTCTTAGAAATCTTCGAAATGCCCCTTGCTCATTCCATATCAATGAAAATCCCCAGTATTTTTTATAAAAGTTTGGTTTATATATATAAATAAAACAGGGCATCGAATTTTATATATTTGAATTTTAAAAAAAAATTAAAAATTAAAAATTTTGAAATTTTTTCAAAAAGATTTCAACATTTTTCAATTTTTTTAAACCTTTAAATTCAAATATATAAAATTCGATGCTCTATTATATATATATATATATATATAAACCAAACTTTTATAAAAAATATTGGGTATTTTCATTGATATGGAACGCGCAGGAGGCATTTCGAAGATTTCTAAGACCGAGTAAAATTCCATTTTTTTCTCAAAAATAAATTTTTTTTTTCATTTTTTTGTGATAAATGCATGCCATAATGCATATAATGTACTCTTGAATAATATTTAAGATGAAATTTACAAAAAATAACAACAACAAAAAAATTGAAAATTTTTTTTAATTTTTTCGAAAAAATTTCAAAATTTTTCATTTTTTTATCGTTAAATTCAAATACATAAAATTCGATGCTCTATTTTATTTATATATATATATAAACGAAACTTTTATAAAAAATATTGGGGATTTTCATTGATATGGAATGCGCAGGGGGCATCTCGAAGATTTCTAAGACGACGCGTAAAATTCCATTTTTTTTCTCAAAAATATTTTTTTTTTTACTGTTTTTGTTATAAATCATGCCATAATGCATATAATGTACCCTTGAATAATATTTAAGGTGAAATTTACAAAAAATAAAAAAAATTATTTTTAAGGATTTTAAGGTCTCTTGTCCCCTTAAAAAGAATAGTTTTCACTTATATTCTGTAACCGGAGAAGCCCCAGGTTGTTCCCCTAGTATTTGTAAATGCATGAAATCTTTTTAAATTGCTGTCAAGAGCATTTATAACTTATCACTCTAGCGTTTAGCTAGGTTAAATTAAAAAGATGTTGGTGATGATAATAGAAATAATAATAATAATAATAACCACGATAAGAAGGAGAAACTTTTTGATTGCAAACTTTTGTAAGGTTGAAATTTACGAAACATTTTCTTATTGCCAAATATCTACTTAGACGCAACAGTTAAAAACTTAATTTCACTTAATAGTCCAATTTAACGCTAACTACCTACTCAATTTTTTTTTAAAGCGAGTCATGAATAATGTTATAAGAGACTTAAATTATGTGAACTATGAAATTATTCATTAACTAGTCCTGGCAAATTACGAATCTTATAGACTACTTACTACCTGGCATATTACTTGCGAATTACATTACCCAGCATTACGGAATGTGATATGAACCGTTAGTTTTCTTTCTTTTTTGTCAAGTTAGTCATGCAAATAAGCGAGTGAAAATCAGCCATCCATTAACAATTCTGTACTTGGTGACGAGCGTACATCTTTGACCACAATTTCTTGCTTATTTTTTAGTTTGTGATTTAAAAAAATATATATGCGTATTGACTCACAAGTGACATTTACCCAGCATTGTTAGGGATTGCGTAAATAATCAATTTAATTCAATTACGTATTTTTTTGTATAAACCTTCTTACAGATATTTTATGCATTGCTAGTTATCTAGATTTTCGCTATTTTTTTTTTTTTTTTTTTTTTGCTACCTTTTTCCTTTTAATTTTCTCTGTTGCGCGGGATTATAATAGATAACTAGTATGTTGTGGCCATCACAAGACTTTCTTCTATATAAATCATGTCAATTAAACCATTTAAATAGAACAAGAAATTACATTAATTTAGCACCAATTCATATCAAAGTATATCTGAATTTGAAGTTTGGTGAAAATTCATACATTAGTTCTTGAGATAAAGCTATAGTGGAAATTCTGAAAAATGCAGTAGAGCAGTGCCACCTGTTAAGCGATTTACACCAAAACATAAACAGCACTCATTCATATCAAGGTATACCTGAATCTGAAGTTTGTTGAAAATCCAAGCATTAGTTCTTGAGACAGAGCTATTGCGGAAATCACAAAAAGGCCGCATAGCAGCGCCACCTGTTGAGCGATTTACACCAAAATTTATAAAACGTCAATTCATGTCAAGGACTAACTGAATCTGAAGTTTGATGAAAATCCGTACATTGGTTCTGGAGATTGAGCTATTGGGGAAATCGTGAAAAATGCTGCATAGCAGCGACATCTGTCGAGTGATTTACACCAAAAACTAATCAGCACTCATTTATATCAGGGACTAACTGAATATAAATTTTTATTAAATTCCGTTTATTAGTTCTTGAGGTAGAGCGCCTACAAAACTTGTGTCACGTACATACAGACAGAGCCACAGAATCACAGACAGACATTTTGTAAAAACATGTTTTTCGGATTCTCTGACTCCTAAAACGTGTAAATCCGTCGAAAACCGGAAGTCGAAAATTTTCACGAATGCAATACTTTCTTCTTGTAAAGATAGAAGAAAGTAAAAATGTATATTCGAATTGTTGTTCTAACATGTTTGAGAAATTAAAATTTGTTAAAAATATGTTTCGGTGAGGGCAGAAAACATATTTTTGGGGAATTTGTAATATACGAGGAAGTGAATCGCTCACGCCAAGTCAATGTATTGTAACGGAAGTTTTGTGAAAAACATGAGGACATGAGTTTCAAAACTCGCCTTGTCCAGAAAATGAAATTTTGGGAAATCGCGAAAAACCTCTGACTATGTCCATTGGTTTTCATTGTAAACCAAGATTTTACAATGCCAGAATTACACTATAAAACTACAGTAGAGCGCCGATTATCCGAACAAGTCGGGACCCATCGTAGTTCGGATAAGCAAAAGTTCGGAGACATGGACAGACAATTGAAGGGATGATCCTGACTGTTCAAAAACCTTCATAATTTATCCAGGCTTAGAACTGGCAGCACCAATTAGTGCTAGCGTGTTTAAAAACTGTTTTTTTTTTTTTTTTTTTTTTTTTTTACTTTTTTTATCATTTGAAATTTATTTTTTCTCTTTTTATACTTTTCTGAACCACCAGAGATTATAATTTAAGCAAAAAAGCTTTCGATTGTTGCTTGCTTCAAAGAAGACGTTCTTTCAAATGCTGCCCTATCTCGAATTCTTCCTAAACACGTTAGTTGAATAGGATCAGAGTTCTTCTGCCGTTCGAGCCATTTCATAGCTGTTTCCAAACATTCAAAGGCTTTGTTATGGGATAGACCTGGGTTCTTTTCAGAGCACTCGTTTTCATTTCTTCAATTTCTTTTTCGTCTTAAATCTCATCCACAATCTTATCATCATTTTAAAAAAAATTGAGAGAAATAGGCTATTCGGATAAATAGAATTTCGGTTAAAAAAAAATTTTTTTTTGAGAGAAATAGGCTGTTCGGATAATTGGAAGTTCGGTTAATGGAGTTCCGGTAATCGGCGCTCTACTGTGGTTTTTTTATCAGATAGTAGTGTGTTTTTTCGATGCAGGTTTTCACCAAAAGAAAACATGTATACAGAAAACTCGATTTTTTAAATGTTTGGATAAAGCGAGTTTTGAAACTCGCGTCCATTAATGAATTGTAGTCATGAATGGCTCAGGCGTGATTTTTAACCCTTAGGCCAATGTCAGACGGACGTCTTTTTGCACGCTTTTTTACTTACGTATTATCCCTTCACAATGCTAGCGGCATTGTATAGGGATAATACGTAAGTAAAAAAGCCTGCAAAAAGACGTCCGTCTGACATTAAACTTAAATGCGCGATTTTTTTTATTTTGTTTCGAAAAAAATATATATGATTCTCTGAAAGGTTTTTCACACAGGAAAAATAATGAAAAAAATCAGAAATATATTTTTCATATAACACGTGAATCTTTTCTTCTGTTGCATATCTGCAATACATGTAAAGACTACTGTGGTGTGGCTGTTTTACGCTAAAATAATGCAAATTAGAAAATATTTTAATAAGTATATCTTCAAATACCTTATTTTATATTACTAGGGGGCTTTGCTCCCTACGAACTACGCTCGCCAATACAGTTCAGACACCGCAGTCTCTAAAAGCACGCTAATTTGACCGGCTTTAAAAAGATTTCGAAAGATTGAATTATAATTTAAAAAACATTGGCGATCTACCTATAAACGGTTTTCTATTAATTTCTCTTTGATTGGGGAATTTTAAGGCCAAATCAGCTGCTATTAAAAGATACAATGGCTGTTTCCGTCTTTGATTAAATAAAATCAGTTAAACATTTCAAAATAAGCTAATATAAAATGAATTAAGCAAACAGAGTCTTTCTCTCCCGCTATTTTTTAACAAAGCGAAAAGAAAGGTTTTTTTTTTTTTTTTTAAATAAGCCATTTTAAATGTATCCTTTTTAATCTGACGGAATTTTCACCAAACTTTTTTTCCCCTTTTTAATATTCACGTGAAAATACTTTTGTTAGAAATGAAATGTTATTTGCGCTGTCCTAACAAAAATAGTCGAAAAGATCATCTAAAAATATCAAATAAATAAATTGCGCAATTTTTAAATTTAAACTGTTTTACAATATTATTTTTGCTCATTTTACGTAAAAAGTGTAATGTGATGTAAATGTGACGTAATTTATCCTATTTAAGACTTCTAACGCATGTTAATGAATTTATTATTTTACAATATTCTTTCTCCTTTAAAATTCACGTATAAATATAGTTTTTATGACGTAATTTTCAATGAGTTCCTGATTTTATATTTTCTGTTTATAATTGTCACAAGTAAATAAATTTTTAATTTGAAGTAATCATTATTCTTTGCGCTGTTTATACAGTTGGCAACAGTTTAAATTAATATCATTTTCTAAAATATGTAAAAAATGTCTCTCGAAATGCAGAAAATTTGAATTTAAAATAGAGATAAAACCTCAAAAAATGAGTCAAATTAAAGAAATAAATGCAGTTTGCACACCGGGAAATTCTATTGCATAATATGATCTAAAAATGATTAAATTCTCATGTATAGTTTTTGCTCCTATAAAACTTTTTAATGGATTTGAATTTAAAATAGAGATAAAACCTCAAAAAATGAGTCAAATTAAAGAAATAAATGCAGTTTGCACACCGGGAAATTCTATTGCATAATATGATCTAAAAATGATTAAATTCTCATGTATAGTTTTTGCTCCTATAAAACTTTTTAATGGAACGATTTTGTCCAACTTTAGCATTAAATATCTCTTTAAATAATTCTTCGATTTGAAAGCTGTCTGCATCAGTCTGTTTATCAAACATTTCTCTATAACACCACCGAATTTCATATTTTTGTATGCAATATTTTTCTTAATATTAACAAAGAAAGACTCCCGGTCACAAAAAATTCAAAACTGGCGGCGGCGGCGGCGGTGACAGCGTTAGTTACTTTTTTTTTTTTTTTAGAATAGAGAGATTATTTATTTTATAAAACTTAAACTTTAATCCTTTAATTCCCAAAATAGAATGCGTTCTAGAAATTACGTAGTTCAGAGACTCTGACTTTATACCAGAAAGTTTCAATGGTTAATTTCGCTTTATTTAAATACGAAATGTCTGTTTTTTAATTAAAGAAAATATTGCTATTTTAATTTTCTGGTGTGAATTAGGTATATGCGAATAAAAAAAATCTGTTAAATTAAAAACAGTGTTGTTTGCATATATGCGAAGCTGCGAACTAAAAGGTTAAGACAAAGACTGAAGGCTTCTAAAAGAATGTTTAAGGGGGCTGGTCACTCAGCTTCGGAATTCTCCTCCGTAATGTTAAGTCTATGGAGTTTTGATGCATTCCTATATTTAAAATATCGTTTCGGGAAGTTCATATTTTTAACATCTTTTTTCTGTGTGCTCTTCTTAAGGGTGTATTCCGATCCAAACTGCTTATTTTCTGATTCATTTTAAAATTCATTTTTGCTCTCAAACGCATCAAACTGGGAAATTCTCTTATTTAGAAACTACATAATGTGCCGTGCTTCTCGATTTTTTGATAAATGCAGAAAATACTGTATTAAACGCTGTCAAAGTTGGCGTTTTGAACCGAATTTTCCGAAGCGGGCGATCTGGGAATGAAAAAAATGGTCATACTGAGAAAATAATTGTTTAAAAATCAAATTCTAATGAATTGAGCTGAAAATAAAATCACACGGCATGTTAAACATGCCTTCAAAAATCACCCCCAGCAAGTTTCATGTTTTTACTTTTAAAAATGAGTCTGAAAATGTCTCAGAAAATTTCGATCTGTTGAGGGTGGAAAAGCATTTTTTCGAATACACCCTTAAAGGATGTCTCTTTTTTAGCTCACAGGCTATCAAAGCCTGAGAGCTAATGTGCCCGCCCGTTCTGTATGTATGTACGTACGTACGTACGTATGTATGTATGTATGTATGTACGTACGTAACGCGATAACTCTTGATAGAAACATACGATTTGCTTCAAAATTTTTTTCTAGGTTCATTGTGATAAGGCGCTTCCCTGATTAGTTTTGGGAGTTCATTGGTTAAGGATAAAGGGGGTTAGTCCAACCCCTTAATTCAGATAAATGGGTTTTTCATGCAGAATCATTCGATTTGCTCCGAATTTGGTATACCAGTTTATTGTGTTAAAGAACTTCCCTGGTTAGTTTTGAGGGTTCATTGGTTAAGGATAAAGGGGGGAAAAGGGAGGTTAGCCCGCCCTCTTAATTCAGATAAATGGGTGTTTTTCATGCAGAATCATTCGATTTGCCCCGAATTTGGTATACCGGTTTATTATGTTAAGGAACTTCCCTGATTAGTTTTGGGGGTTCATTGGTTAAGGATAAAGGGGGAAGGGGGGCTAGTCGACCCCCCTTAATTTATATAAACGGGTTTTTCATGCAGAATTATTCGCTTTGCTCCAAATTTGGTATAGCGGTATATTATGTTAAGGAGCTTCCCTGATTCGTTTTGGGGATTCATTGGTTAAGGATAAAGGGAGGGGGGCTAATCCACCCCCTTAATTTAGATAAATGGTTTTTTTTTGCAGGATTATTCGATTTGCTCCAAATTTGGTATACCGGTTTATTATGATAAGGAGCTTCCCTGATTAGATTTGGAGGTTCACTGATTAAGTATAAAGGGGGAAACGGGGACTAATTCCCCTTCACTTATTTTTTTGAGGGGCATTATTCTTTAAAATAAGAGTATGATATACAATTAGTGTGAATAGCCTGTGAGCTCAATGCCATCAGTTTAGCTGGCACTTTTCTTTTTTATTTCCTTAGTTTTCAAAATATTTCTAAAATCTATGCTGAATTTAATATTTTATGTGTTAAAAGCGGGCGAACTGCAAATAAGATTTCAATTCTTCCTATAAAATGAAGTCTATACTTTAGAAATATTTTGAGAACTAAGAAAAAAAAGAGACATCTTTTAGGAAGTGTACACGAAAAATAGAAGTTAAAAATATTAATTTGCCGAGGAGATATTTTAAATATACGAATGCATCAAATGCGTCAAATGCCCACAAGCTTTACATTAGTGAGGGGAAATTGGAAGCTGAGTGAGCAGCATTCTTAACCCCTTAATTCTCGCTCCCGTCAATATCAGGGGCTGAGATGTTCGTTATTTCTCATGACCGTCATATTTCCGGGCTGGAGATTTAATTGCTGGAAAAACTTCTGAAACCAGAAAAATTTAACTGGCATTTCCGTGTAAAGTCTTTCAATATTACAGTTTGCGTTCGGTTTTTGGTGCTGATTGTGATGTTGGACTTTGTATTGTATCTTTCGAAATAGATCACACAAAAAATTATTAATACAGTCGAACCTCTATTTAACGAAGTCGCTAAATCCCGGAAAAAAGTTCGTTATATGGGAAATTCGTTAAATAGAGATTCACCTTTTAAAATACTTTCAGCTACATAAAACAGATTTTAAATTCATAAACACTAAATATTTTTACTAAAAGTAATTAATCATATTTTTTTTATAAATTATATCGATTTGTTTTATCTATTTTACCCACCAATATCCATCATCAATTCATTTTTTCTATGTGTTTAAATCTTTGAAATATGCAAGGAAAACAAAACATTGTCCGGGAATACACTGTATTTTCTGTTTAAAGTAAATAGTTTACATTAAAATTAACGAATTTTAATGACCTTAACGTATTTATTATTATTATAACAAATAATTTTAACCATACATTAACATATGCGTCCGTAAATTTAGTTTAGAGAAAAACTCTTAATTTTGTCTGAGTTTTTTCTTTTTAAAAGTGCTTTCTCTCATAATACGTCTCGCATCTTTGCAATACACCAAAAACCCGTTCATGCGTATTTTCTTCTAACTATAATCCGGGTCGGATTGTTTCAAATGATTTTCATTTCATCATACGAAGTTTTGTTATTTCCTGCATCATGATCATTTCCATCATCATCATATTCGTCTTCATCGCAATTCATTGTTGTAGTTTTTATTTCTCACACTGTCGAAAATATCCAATTCGGATAGTGTTTCCGAGGTCTCAATTTCAGAATTAAGTGAAATACAATCATCAATCAGCACATCATGGTTAATATCTTCTTTTTTTCTCATTTGTATCCACATTTTTTAAAGTTATTCTAAGGGATTATCGTCTTCGTCCTTCGTACTTAACGAATTCTCACTGCTGACAAAGAAGGTGCCTGGTAAAACCAGTTCAAGGCCATTGAACATCATAAAATGTGTTTAAAGAAAGAATAAGTTTGAAATGTCCAAAAATACTTTGAGAAATGGGGAGAAAAAAAATTTTAGATCACAAGAAAAAACTCGTTAAATAGAGAATGCACTTCGCTATTTGGACGTTATTTTACGAAGAAATTCGCAAAATGTTCTTGGTTCCAAGGAAAAGTTCGCAAAATAGAGAAATTAGCAAAATAGAGAAATTCGCAAAATAGAGATTCGTTAAATAGAGGTCCGACTGTAATTAAAATTTAATGTATATATATATTATTTCAAATATTATTTGTAAAAATTTGTGTGATGATGATAAATAAAGTTCTAAGATGTGACAAATAATAATCTTCACTGTAAAAAAAAATCTGTAGTTCTACAGATGTAAAGTTACATGCTCACTAAACTTTCATCTGTAACTGTACAAAAAAAGCTGCAAATCTACAAAACTAGTCTTTGTAAAGCTACAGAAATCTGTAACTTTACAAATGAATCTGTTAAAATTACAGTAATCTTACTAAATTTGTGTCTGTAACCCTGGTTGTAGTTACGTGAAAAGTTCTAGGCATCCCAGTTTCCTAAAAAAATCTTAGTAGCCTTACAGATTTTCTGATTTTCGGCGCAAAAGTGTGTATGTTACATGAATTTTTGTTGTTGCCGTTACATAAAAAGTTCTAGGAATCCCAGTTTCCTAGAAAAACTTTAGTAACTTTGCAGATTTTTTTTTACAGTGTTGTTGTCTCATTAATTTGTATGGTGTAAAAGAAACATTAAGACACAGAATTCTCGGATGATGACTTTTTTACAAATGTGAATTTGTTCTATAACATTTTTTTTTCGCCTTAATAAAACTAATTGCATATTTTATTTAGAAACCTTATAATTATTCAATTTCTGTAATAAAAAAATAGGTACTTTTTTATGGTTTTTACAAAGATTAAGCGATCCTTAAGGGTTAATTTTTTTTCTTCTACTTTCACACTTATTCACTATGAAGTTGAGAATAATAAAGATGCAAAATCAAATAAATCTTCGCGGGATATTTAACAGTAGTCTATCTGTGTTGCAGATTTTTAGTGATTAATCTGATTCTCAGATCTCTCTTGGGTGATATTGCCTTCTTTTGTCTTTCTTATCTGGTGACCCATTTATTATTATTTATTTATTTATTTATTTATTGACAGAATGAATTCGACCTAACAAGTGTGAATTATATCCGAAGAATCTTCTTTGATCCGCACGGTTATGGTCACAGGGAAGGAAGTAAACTGAACATTTAATTCGACGGGGAAAAGATTTTAATTCAGTTTCCGACTGTCTAAGTGTTTTAGAGGAGGAAATAAATCCCCCGATAAAAGAGAAAAAACAATCAATGGGTTTATCAGCTTTTTTTTTTTTCTTGTTAACGACTAAATTTTTTCATTTACGTCTATTTCTATTACATCTATTTTTACTTTTTCTAAAACCAGAATTTTACAGAGTTATCCAATAAATCTTGGAAATTTTAAATTTAAATAAAATAAAAAGTGTTTTCTAATACTCACCGTTTATTTTATTATTATTATATTTTAGACAATTAAGGATCGTTATCAGTGTCAGTGGATGTGAAACACCCCTCTCCTCATGTTAATCTTATGGCCTTGGAACGCACTCGTGTATCTCAATACTTATTAAAAAAAAAAAAAAAGTAACTAATGCTGCTTTTCTTAACTGCTGCTTCCATAATTGAATTTATTGTGACCTCAGGACTTTCTCGGCTCATTATAGTAATAATAAAATATTGCATATAAAAGCTGGTAATTTTATAGAGAAAAGTATGATAAACATGCTGCAGTAGATCTAATATATAAAAATGAAAATTTGTCCGTAATTCTACACAAATCCACAGTTTGGAAACCAGAATTATGAAATGTTACGTATATGTGTATTAAAACCAGGGCTGTGGAGTCGGAGTCGGGCCCATTTTTGAGCGAAAGAGTCGGAGTCGTCCATTTTTCCAACCGACTCCGCAGCCCAGATTAAAACAGGGCCGAGGCAATTAAAGTAATCCGGAATTTAAATAATTTATAGTTAATTTTTAATTAATAAAAAACCACTTATTTAACAGCATTTCCTATCAAATTGAAACATTTTTCGTTATAGTAGTTGCCAAGAATTAAAAATTCACAATAAAATTCTGACCACAACAAATTCTTTTCTGTTGCAAGATTTGCACGTGAAAAATGAAAATGAAATAAATAATTTGAAGAATTTAAATAAAAGTGAACATTACGTCATGTTGGAAATATAATGTACATCAGCAGGTAAATATAAAACGTCATATGAGTTTGAAAAAACATATTGAAACATGATAAAAAACCCAATTATGGAAATATTGTAATTTTTTATTTAACATTAAAAATATTTTAACATTTTGAGGTTCTCTGAATTTCTTTTCTCCATTTTTATCTGTTCCATATATATACATGTGTGTACGCATGTGCATTTGAATTTCCACAAAGGTTTAGGTCCTTAGAGCTCATTCTTCATGAAGAACTGAAATAAAGATAGCTTTATTGCTTTCTTTTATTGTTTATTTTATACTGTATGTTTAATTTTGAAATTAAGTTTTAAAAATAAACATTCTGAAAATTCCGGGCAACGCCGGGTGCTTTAGCTAGTTGTTTCTAAATCGAAAAATTATTTTAAGCGCTATTTAATTTTGAAATCGGTCAGATGTACAGTTATATTGCATGGTAGTTTGATAATCTTTTGCAGTCCTATATATGGGAGTAGATAATGGTGTGCAGTGGCAATACATTTTTTAATTTGTCTAATTTTTTAGGACTTCTTCCGATTTGTTATTTAAAATTTCATTATCAAAATAGAGATTTAATCCATAGTTAACGTTGGGGGGTAACTTTTTATATTTTAGATTTATTAGGCTTAAAAAAAAACATTTTTATTCTTTTTTGCAGTTTATATTATTAATGTGAAATTATAACAAAACTTAGTGCCTACCAATGACCAGTTTAATCGAAATAAACTTTTAAAATCAATTTAAAAAAGTATTTCTTTTAACTAATTTGTTTATTTAAACAACTGCTGTGAAAAATTCATATAAAGTTTTTGTATGGAATAATAACAAAAAAGAGGATTCTTTTGTTGATTTGTGGAATTTCCATGCCATTGGAATTTTTTTTATTATTCTTTTAAATACTGTGCATTTTTAAAAGAAATAAAACAGCTTTTCTGTGTTAACCGTAAAATCTTAAACTGAAAGAAGAAACATTGCCAACTAACAAATTTATGTATCGAATTTAGTCAGATATTTCCGTTTTTTACGTTTTTTTTTCCATTAAAAAAAAAAAAAAATAAATAAATAAATAACGCTGTCACCGCCGCAGTAAATGAATTTAATTTTTTTGTGACCGAAGATCTTTCTTCGTTAACATTAACAAAATTACTGCATACAAAAATATGAAAATGAGTAGTACTATAGAGAAATGTTAGATAAATACGCTGATGCAGACAATTTTCAAATCGAAGAATTATTTTAACCCGGGAGAACTCGCTAGTGAGAATTTCTCTCACGTTGCCCAATTGCTTTTCTTTTACTTTACATTCGCTTAATATAATTTTTTTGCTTGGCTTAGTACTTTTACTCACAAATAGGTAAAATAATTGAAATAGCATTTTAAAATTTTAATTCAAATGAAAAATGGTTTAAATAAGAGTCTTTAAAAAAAGTACGACGGTGAGAGAAAATCTCATGCAGCGAGTACTCCCGGGTTAAGAGATATTTAATGCCAAAGTTGGACAAAATCGTTCCATTAAAAAAGTTTTATATGAGCAAAAACTGTGCATAGGAATTTAACCATTTTTAGATATTTTATGCGTCAGAATTTCCCGGTGTGCAGATTGCATTCAGTTTTTTAATTTGACTCATTTTTTGAGGTTTTATTTCTATTTTAAATTCAAATTTTCAGATTTCGAGACATATTTTTTACTTAATTTAGAAATTGGTATTAATTTAAACTGTTGACAACTGTATAAACAGCGCAAACAATAATGTTTGCTTCAAATTAAAAATTTATTTTACACGTGACTATTATGAACAGAAAATATAAAAAGCAGGAACTCATGGAAAATTACGTCATAAAAACTATATTTATACGTGAATTTTAAAAGAGAAACAATATTGTAAAATAATAAATTCATTAACATGCGTTAAAGTCTTAAATAGGAGAATTTACGTCACATTTAAGTCACTTACACTTATTACGTAAAATGAACAAAAAATGATATTGCAAAACAGTTTAAATTTAAAAATTGCGCGAGACATTTATGTGATATTTTAAGATGATCATAATATTTCATTTCTAACAAAAGTATTTTTACGTAAATCTCTATATTCTAAAAAAAAAGTAACTACCGCTGTCACCGCCGCCGGTTTTGAATTTTTTGGGACCGGGGGTCTTTCTTCGTTAATATTAAGAAAAAAAATGCATACAAAAATATGAAAATCGGTGGTTTTATACAGAAATGTTTGATAAACACGCTGATGCAGGCAGTTTTCAAATCGAAGAATTATTTTAAGAGATATTTAATGTTAAAGTTGGTCAAAATCGTTCCATTAAAAAAGTTTTATAGGAGCAAAAACTGAACATAAGAATTTAATAATTTTTTATAAGGATATACTTTAGAAGTTTCCGGTGTATAGACTGGATTTATTCTTTTAATTTGACTCATTTTTTCAGGGTTCATTTCCATTTTAAATTCAAATTTTCAACATTTCGAGAGCTATTTTTACACATTTTAGAAAAGATTTAGAAAATTTTTGCCAATCGTTAAAACCGCACCAGGAATAATATTTACTTCAAACTAAAATATTATTTACACGTGACTATTATAAAAAGAAAAAAAACTTTCAAATTAGAATTAAATGATTAGGTATTAAAAGCAGAAAAATATTGAAAATTATGCCATGAAAACTATATTTACGCCTGAATATTAAAAGAGAATGAAATTTATAAAATAATAAACTTATTAATATGCGTTAAAAGCCATAAATGGAGTAAATTGCGTCCTATTTAACCATTCACTGCACGACGTGGCACATCTGGCACATGTCTAAAAACACTGTAATTCTTATTATGTGCCATGAATTTGGCCAATATAATCTCTATCCCTGATTAAGAACAGTCCAAAGAATGGAATAACACTTATTTTGTCCATGTCAGATGGCTGCATTTGACAAAAAATTAGAATTTGTTCTTCAGAAGACAAAAAAAAAAAAAAAAAAAAAAAAAAAAAAAAAAAAAAAAAAAATCGATCAAGCTATTAAGGTAAAATTTACTTTCATTATATTTAGTGAATGTTTAAAAATATTATAATAAAAAAAAATTGCAGAGTGTTAAGCAGATAAAATTAATTAATTTAAGCTCATTTAGTTGTAAAATATAGCAATACAATATTTTAAAATCGTAATTGTGTAAATAGGGTGCACACCATAAAATATAAAATTTTAGCCAAAAATTTGAAATTTATTTTTTTTTTTTTACTATTTTTTCCATCATTAGACCGATATATAGATTTCAAATATTTTTTTCCATAAAAATAAAAAAAATCGTGCAGTGAAGGATTAAAATGGCCATATAATATAATATTACAAAACAATTTAAATTAATAAAAAATATATTTACTCGAGACATTTATTTCATATTTTGAGATGATCTTTTTTCACTATTATTGTGAATTCTAAAACCAGCGCAAATAATAATTCCTTTCTAGGTGAAAATTACATCAGACTTAAAACGATACATTTAAAATGTCTTATTTAGAACGACTTTCTTATAGCGTTGTTAAAAAATACCGGGAGACAATTACTCTATTTAATTCATTTTATATTAGTTTATTTTAAAATGTTTAACTGATCTTATTTAATTAAAGACGAAAACAGCCACTGGAATTCTTAACAGCAGCTGATTCGACCTTAAAATTCCACAATAACTGAGAAATGAATGGAAACCCGTTTACAGGGAAATCACCAGTGGTTTTTTAATTATAATTCAATCTACCGTAATTTTTTTTAAAGCTGATCACATTAGCGTTTTTTTAGAGTGCACGGCGTTGGAACGGTGGTTGGCGAGCGTAGCTCGTAGGGGCCAGAGCTCCATAGCTCTTAAGAGGCTACATCAGTCATGCGAAAAGAACCACTCGCTAATGCTAATCGTATGGAAGAAATTTATAAAGATATCTCGTTTGCATTTCAATATTTTTAAGTGTTTTTTTTTTTTTTTTTGCATTGTATAGCTGAGGTCGATCTGTATAAAGGCCATTTTTTACTTCTATTATTTTGATTACAGATTTGTTTTATGAGGATGCTTTTCCTCTCGAAACCGGTTCCGAAAATGAAAGTCTCCTCTTTAAAAATATCTGTAAACAAAATCGAAAAAGTAAAAAACGGCCTTCGTACAGATCGATCTCAGTTATCCAATGCAAAGAAAAAAAAATCATTTAAAAATATTGAAATGCAAACGAGATATCTTTATAAATTTCTTCCATGGATTAGAATTAGCCAGCGTGTCTTTTCGTGTGACTGAAATAGCCTCTTAAAATAAGGCTAAAAAATATTTTAAATTAGTGTTTCTCATAACGGTGTACGCGTATCTCTTGTTGTTACAAGAAGCAGTTTCTGGGGAATACGCATTTCGACAACGAACTACACAGCGTAGCTCAACTAAGAAATTAGTGAAAAAAAAAGGTTTTCACCATTCCCTGTTCTAGAAACACATTATAAAAATACACTAGATGTGATAGATGACTTATGTTTCTACTGTAGCAAATTAACACTAAACATGTAAGTAATATGCAAAGGTTAAAAAGCACAAATGTCACTGTCAGTATCTTGCTACTCGCAAGCCTTATAACTGAATGCAATACAAAAGTTATGTTTACTCAGGGGTGTAGTGTAGGGTATACGGGGGTATACGCCGTATGCCCTCTGGATTTTTTTGAGAAGTTCCGTATACCCTCTGTTTCTCAAATAAAGCACTGGCGTATACTGTATCCATTAATGTTCATGACTGTAGCATATACCCTCTGATTTTTTTTACGACTACAACACTGTAATAAGTACAGAACTTGTGTGAAAATATAAATTATTGTAAAACAACGTTTAACCTCTTCAGACCCCAGGGTTTATTTTCATATATATTTTTACTTCAGTTATGAATTTATGTTTGCAAAGTGATAACTAAGAAAGATTGAAAAGCAAAAAAAAATTAAATTTATTTTTTGTGCATAAAATTTGATATATCATATATGATACATAGGACTCAATAAGTACATTTTTTGACAAATTGTTAGGATATTTTCTTTTGTTTTGCATGGACAAAACAATGAAAAATATTAAATAATTATGCATTTAATAAATTTTTATTTTGAATGGACTCTCCATATGGTATTTTAACGTGTAAAAAAATGATTTACTTTTCGATTTTGTATATTTCCCGCATTTTTTCTGCAAGTCATTTTGAAATCCCATTTTATGGCCGAAAAAAGCACTATAAGAAAGAAATTGATACTTTGCTTTAGTTTGGCTATCTTTTAAGTTTCCATTCACACCATTTTCATTTTTTTAATCATCATTTATATACAAGAAAAAAATTTGTAAAGATGTGTATCCTATAGGATACTTCAGGTCCGAAGAGGTTAAACACACAATAAAACAGGCAGATTTGACCATACGTATACGTTTCGTGAGTACTAGGACTCACATCCTCAGTGTAAAAACTTTAAAAACTTTAAAAACAATATCCCCCCAACTGCATGTACGGTGAAAAAAACCCAAATGTCAAAACATAATACCAAAAAGACCATCAAGTTCTAACAGCCAATGAAATTAATGCGGAAGTGAAGTGTCGTGACACAACAAATCCATCCAGAAAGTTGAGATGTATAATGTACTAGATAAATCATTAACCAAGGAGTCTTTAAATTTATGGATATGAATAGCCTCATAAAAGTCTAAATCCAGAGGAGTAATACATTTCTTGATAATGGTAGCTGAGTCAAAATTAAAATTATGTCCCTCCCCCCAGCAATGAGAGGCGATAGAGGATTTCTGTAATTCTTTTTTCTTCACATAGTTTCTGTGTTCATTGATTCTGTAACGGAGTTTTCGTTTAGTTTGTCCAATGTAGGACAAACCACATTGGCATTGAATGTTGTAAATGCCCCAATAATTATGTGGAGGAATTTGGTCCTTAAGTTGCGAAAAAGATAATTTATTAACCGCTTTAAAAACCACATTAAAATCATAATGTCTTAAGATATTAGCCATCTTAAAGCTAATGCTATTATAAAATGGTAAAATGATAAGATTGGAAATGGAAACCGTAGTAACAGGAGAATCAAGATTATTAACATATTTATTAAGACTATGAGAAATTAAATTATTGATATAAGATAAACTAAAACCTCGATCAATAGCCACAGATCTAAATAAATTACATTAGATCTGTGGCTATTGATCGAGGTTTTAGTTTATCTTATATCAATAATTTAATTTCTCATAGTCTTAATAAATATGCTAATAATCTTGATTCTCCTGTTACTACGGTTTCCATTTCCAATCTTATCATTTTACCATTTTATAATAGCATTAGCTTTAAGATGGCTAATATCTTAAGACATTATGATTTTAATGTGGTTTTTAAACCGGTTAATAAATTATCTTTTTCGCAACTTAAGGACCAAATTCCTCCACATAATTATTGGGGCATTTACAACATTCAATGCCAATGTGGTTTGTCCTACATTGGACAAACTAAACGAAAACTCCGTTACAGAATCAATGAACACAGAAACTATGTGAAGAAAAAAGAATTACAGAAATCCTCTATCGCCTCTCATTGCTGGGGGGAGGGACATAATTTTAATTTTGACTCAGCTACCATTATCAAGAAATGTATTACTCCTCTGGATTTAGACTTTTATGAGGCTATTCATATCCATAAATTTAAAGACTCCTTGGTTAATGATTTATCTAGTACACCATACATCTCAACTTTCTGGATGGATTTGTTGTGTCACGACACTTCACTTCCGCATTAATTTCATTGGCTGTTAGAACTTGATGGTCTTTTTGGTATTATGTTTTGACATTTGGGTTTTTTTCACCGTACATGCAGTTGGGGGGATATTGTTTTTAAAGTTTTTAAAGTTTTTACACTGAGGATGTGAGTCCTAGTACTCACGAAACGTATACGTATGGTCAAATCTGCCTGTTTTATTGTGTGTTTAAACGTTGTTTTACAATAATTTACAACACTGTAGTTTACTTGTATTCATTTGCTGTTTTCCTTGATTTCTTTTTTAGATTCAAGTTAAAAAGTATGAGTACACCATGATCATCTAATTTTACAAGATATACGCAAGGCATAAAAATTTGATAACACTTCGTCTAAATTATATTTCAAATTCGAATAACTGACTTTATCCAATATTAAAATAGTCCGCCTAAATCAGAAATTAACAAATTGACATTATAGAAAATGCATAAAAATTCCCTCCCACCCCCCCCCCCCCAAAAAAAAATATATATATATGTTATACTTCTAAATATTAATGTAGATTGTGATGGTGAACACATATCATATCATTGCACACCAGTAATTATTCCGTAGAATATTTAATTTGCAGTCGTAAGTGGCTAAAGGTGGAAGACAGGAATGCATTCACTGGGAAGAATTTCAATCAAAAGAAGTTGCATAATCAGACACGAATTTATTGGAATTCATATATCAACAAGAAATTCCACTAGATATCCAGTTTAATCTTGGATCTGGTCTGCACCACTTCATAGCAAAGACGACGATGTTAAAACGTAATATAACTTACACTATTTAAAAAATAACTCCGCCAAGTGACAGGGGTTTGTTAGCAGATTAGAAAACGTATAAATTCTGAGTTCCATGCCAGTGCACTCGTTTTTTATAAATTAGCTCAATGATATCTTGACGCTGTTTTTGTAGCTCCAACGAAATTCAAGATAGGAAGAGTGTGTGTGTGTGTGTGTGGGGGGGGGGGGGCACCTAGCTATTGGATGAAAACGAGAAGCAAGGCGGGAAATTCATGACGTAATATCAGAACTCTTTACTTATAGCTGAAATTTTAAAAGGGGAAAAGGATTAGATGCGGCAAAAACTTGCAAGGAATCCTGGGATATTGAATAATAATTTTAATAAAAGGTAAAAATGGTATTAATAAACATTCGAAAGAAATAAAAATTTAATGTCTCAAAATATGAAGGAGTAAATAGATTACGGGTTTTTACAAAGAGTGTTGCTTTTAATAGATTAAGATTTTAGAATGAGAAATAAAAGAATGCGCTGAATTAAAGGCATGGGATTAAAATATAATTGATATTGAAGATATTATTAAAAGACAGCTAAGAAAGTACATATACAAAAACAAGATTAAAAAAAGTGCTAATCAAAATTTAAAAAATCTATATTCATAATTTTTAACTATTATATTTATATATTTTTTAATTTAGCTTAGCAGAATATGAAGTGTTTCATAGATAAAGAAAAAGAAAAAAACATCATGAAATAATTTACATTTCCTGTAAGTTTTTGTAATTGACTCATTCGCTTTAATGAGTCACATTGAACAGGAATCTCATAAAAGAAAAGAAAGAAATACTATCTGCAAAAACTCTAATTTACTCCTTTTTCCCCAACAAAATCATTTACTTACAGGAAGTTTAAAAAGTAAAATAGTAATACTAACAAAAGTAAATTTTTTTCATATTGCACTGTAAACTTTCTAACTCTTAGCATAAAAAATAGAAAATAAATCATCAAGCCTGGTGCACAGCATAAGGAAATCATACCGGTGGTGGAGGAGAAATCATTCGAGCCTCAGCTCCAGGAAATAAAATTGATTTTCTTTTTGTAATTAAAAAAGAAGGATCACTTGTCATAGGGCGAATCCTTCCTGTGAGAAATCAGCAAGTCATGTGTAGAAAGAAGGAAAATGAAAGTGATTTCAACGGTGTGATTCCTAAAATCTCATTGTTTTTCTTTTTATTTTAATAAAGTAAACTATATTCTTTTTTATGGTAGATTGTAACGCATTTTTTAAGACAGAAGACAATGTACTATTTGTATTTTGTTTGTTAAGGCTGTTCTCAAATCCAAAGGGTCAACTTTCTGACATAAGTTTTAATTCATTTTTGTTCGGAAACGCATGAAGCTAGAAGGTGTTGTTATTCAGAAACTATGTCATCGAACTGTTTTTTTTTTCCCGTTTTCTTGTAAACGCAATAGATCTTTCGGAAAATGCTGTCAAAGTTGGCATTTTGAATTGAACTTCCGAACGGAAGAAGAAAATCCAGTCAGTAAGGGACGAAAAATGCCGTGTCACATTATCCAAATCGCTTCTAACTCAACAGGTAATGGATTGATCCAAAAATGGAAAACACAGTTCGATTCAAAATCGCTTCCTTGGCCAGGCTTTCCAATTTTATACCTTTCCGTTAAAAAATGAATTTGTAAATGTGTCAAAACGTTTTCCACTTGTTTAGCAGAGCAGTTGAGAACAGCCTGAAATCTAGAAAATCTATCAAGCTTGTTGCATTTCTGATTTTTTAACGAAAATTTTTATAGTGTGCTTATAAAAGGTAATTTTATAGAGAAATATATTTCTAGTTTAATTTTAAAGTATATCCCAACATATTCTGGTGTTCTAATAAAATTTAAATATATACAAGCAGGAAGCAGGAATTCTTCTTTTTCAGAATTTAGTGCCCGCTCCGATGATAAAGGAAAAATTAGACGAGGTGGAACCCGTCAAATTTTGACGAAAGAGAATATTTAAGAAGGAACTGTTTCATTAATTTATAATGAACCTACAAAATCAGTTATGATTTAAAAAAAAAAATGAATCTTATATTGGTTCGTCTAACTCTCAAACAAATATTATTTTAACCAAAAAGTCGCTTCTCTTCTATAACGAGACTCTAATTTTTTCTAAAACTTTACGTTTTATCAGTGTGTGATTTCCATTGCGTTATTTTGAAAAATGAAGCATTTCCACCTGTGAAGAATTTAAAAGCCACTGGAGTGAAAAGCATGCACTTCTACAAAACATATGTCATTACTATTTAAAGCGTGTATTTAAAATACTCGCTTTCATTTTATAGAAAATGATGTCATTGGCATCCGCTGAAGAATTCCACATTGACGATCCAGTCTTAAACAATATCTATAAAAAAGTACGCATAGGACGGCATTATCTCGGAAGAATACACAAACCCAACAAAAAACGATGTCGTAAACTCGAAGAAAAAGTCGGTTATCTAATGATTCATATGCCTTCATTTGTTTGTCACATTAATATAGATACTTAAAATTAAATATAATTTGTAATAGCTCCATGTTTTATCATAAATCATTCATTTATATATTTTTCAAAATAGCACGATTACAATTAATTACAATTTTGTTACAATCTGTTGTTATGAGAGAATGGCAACAAAAAGATATAGTAATTTAACTATTTTATAACTGTTTTACCCTTTACTTTCTACAGAAATGGAGTACTCCAGTTGCCACCATACAGATGTGATATTAAAAACTACAAAAAACTTAATATCTCAAAAATAAATTGAGGTACAGTTTTCAAACAAATTGCAGTTAAACGTATTTTTCCACCTATACGAAGGTGTAAAAATTGCAAATGTGCGATGCTTAGAAGTTAAAAAAATTGCAGTTTAGATTATCAGTATTGAACCGTACAATGATACATCTGCTTCGTTTTATGGCTGGCTTATGTAACATAACGTTATTTTTGAGGGAAGATATTTTAATTGTTATTATTTTAACACAATCAAACTGATTGGTAATGTTATCATACGAATTGAATAATTCCAACTGAGAGAAAAAATGCCCAGGCCGGGAATCGAACGCAGATCCCAGTGAAATGTGCTCACCATTTGTCGGCCCTGTTAGCTTAAACGGTAGAGTATTGACCCTGTAATCCAAGGGTCTGGGTTCGATTCCCGGCCTGGGCATTTTTTTCGTTCAGTTGGAAATATTTAATTCGTTTTTTAATTGGTTGCCTGAAAGAAATGGCATGTCGGAGGATAATAAATAATAATAATAAATATTTAATCAGATTGATTTTGATGATTTTATTCTTAGTTAACCCATCAACAAGATGAAAAGTTTAACGCTAAAACAGTTTGTATTGTCTACGGTACACATGAGAAAAATATCATAAATAGGACGCGAGCTGGGGGTACTTCTACAAATATCTGTCAATTATTTGTGGTAGTGAAGTCAATTTTCCAATGCAATTTTTTGCAAGTCTTTTTTGTTTTCACTCTTTTATTCAACTCCACTTGGTTTTTGAATATAAGGATGAGATTTTGCAGTCGATTTTCAACCTACTTCCTGATTGGCTAGAATTATACAAATTAGGTAAAAAGGTATGTTTCCGATGACAATACAACATTTTAACATTTTTACAACTTAATTATAAGTTAAAAAGTTGGCTGTTGTACGTCAAACGTTCCAGTGAGGTGCGTTCGTACTCTAACTAGCTTTATAAATATTCAGATCTAGGTGTGATAGCTGTTTGCACTCTTATGCAAAAATGCATATATACAAATTTTATTACGATTCATCGATATTCAATTCAGTCGTACGGAAATAACAGGGTTCCCTCTTCAGTAAGACGTCATCACCATGGCAACCTAGAATCACGCACTCTCAGAAATGAATACTCAGATTTTTTTTACCTTGTTCGGTTGCGGACACGTGTTTGTAGTAGCTGATGACGAGCTGTTATGTTTTTAGCTCGAAACGCGTCCTGTGTATTGTTTTATTTTATGGTGATTTCTTACAAAGTTTTATTATTTTAATTGAATACTCAGATTTCACGAAATTTTCTTTGTTTTTGACGAAATCGTTTCCTGGGAAATGCTCCGAGCTAATGTTTCGTCAAATTGATGAAATTACTTTCTTCACTTGCTTGCCGATATAAATTTCGTCAAAAGGGGGCTGGTGCTGACATCTATTGAACAGTTTGGAAGCTCCCGTATTTATTGAATTGGAGGAAGAAAAAATTCACCTCGCTTTCCTCGAAGTGATTCGAACCCACGGTGTTTGGGGTGGGAAACCGTTACTCTTCCGGCCTGGCTATTGGGGACTTGTATAAATATGATTTTAGATTGGTGCAATGAAATCTACGACGCGTTTATATTTTTATAAGTTAGATTGTAATTTTATCGGTGCTGCTATAATTTCTGAAAGTTTTAAGTAAGGCTAATTTATTATTATGGTTTTCTCATGGTCAATGAATAATTATAATATGGTTTGATTAAATAATTTATTAATGAAATTGTCTTTGCTCAAAGAATGGTTAGAATATGGTCTGGTTAATTTGTTGCTCACAAATAACGAATTGTGATGTGCATATTGCGTGAGATTTTATCACTTTGAGTAGGTGGATAAGATTTTAACACTTAACTGTTTATAAAGGAGAGCGGGATCAATTATGTTTATTTTTAGTTTGATTGAAAACGGAATATACTTCTTAAATAAATTAATATATATATATATCCTGGAAGTTTGAAATTTTATTGACCAAGTATTCTTTTTGAATGGTTTTGAAGAACACAGGAAATTTATTCTTTTCGAATTAAAACATAACGAACAACAACATATAAATAAATAAATAAAAATAATAATAAGCATTCCTAAAAATTTTAACACCTAAAAAAATAACTAATGAAGAAACAATAACTACTTATATTTCAGTATTTTCTGAAAAGCACTAAAAAGTGCTTTTTTAAAATAAATTATTAAAGCACTAACATAAACAAGCAAATATCTCCTTGCTAAAATCTCAGGATTTGAGGAGGTACAGCAACTGTTTCCTTAAAATGCATCGAGTCTGACCGTGATTGAGGCAAAACTTTCGTCAAGTATTTGTCAAGTATTTTTTATGTTTCGTTAAAAGTCACGTGATGTTGATAAGAAATGATCGTCAAAAACGTCGAAATACTGCTCGAGGATTTGTGAATCGTCAAAAGTGAGAGTTTTATTTCTGAGAGTGTGACCTACCATAGAATATCACTGAATGAATGACGTAGGATAGGACTGAATAGAATGAAGAAAACTTTTATTAATATATTTTCAGGTGCGTTAGTAATTATGTAAATACGTAGCACCTATAGTCGTCATTCGGTCCGTCTGTCCATCTGTCCGCATATAACAGAGCAAAAACTACCCAACCGCATGGTCTGAAATTTTAAATATAGAATTGGTGCACAATTTTGTCGAGTCATTTCAAATTGTAGGAAAATCGGATGTATAGCTTAATGGACAGGGACCGTCAAAGTTTTCCGTTACATGGGCCAATGGGAAAAAATTATTCCAAGTGCATTTGAATGATGTGACAGCCCTTTGAACAGAATCACATGGATAGGCACTTACGAAGTGCGCTAAAATATACATTCAGTACACTATGCGGTGCAAAAAATATTTATGAAACTAGTTATAGTACGAACGCGCCTCATTTGCCCCGTTTGACGAGCAATTTCCAACTTGTTAAGTTTCGGCTCGATTTTCGTTAAATTTGAAAGGACTCGTTCTATGCATTAAATTTCAAACCGTTCGGTTGGTATTTTTGCGTTGTTGTATGCAGACAGAAGGACAGACAGACAACGACTATAGATACTACGTATTTTATATAATTCAGCTGTAAAAAAAAAAAAAAAAAAAAAAAAAAATCTGTAATTTTACAGATGCAAAGTTACATGCTTACTAAAATTTTATATGTGCAATGTACGAAAAAAAAAAAAAAAAATCTGCAAAACTAGTTTTTGTAAAGCTACAGATTTCAGTAGCTTTACAAACGAATCTGCTAAAATAACAGTAATCTTATCAAAATTTTATCTGTAACCTGGGTTGCAGTTACGTAAAAATTTCTAGGCATCCCAGTTTCCTAGAAAAATTTTAGTAACTTTACAGATTTTTTTTACAGTGTATGAACGCACCTAATAAGGCATAGTTTTCAAAGAGTCCATCATCCACTATTGTCTGTCACCCGTACGATTGTATGGGATTTGATAGGCTAATAATAAGCTCGAAGCAGCAGGAGTCGGTTCGGTTACTCCGAACCCTCCCTTCCCGCTTTTCGGTGTCTTTAATTTGTGCAATTTCCCTTTTAAATTTGTCCGGTTTTAATTTTTGATTTTTTTTCCAAACCTGTCTTTCGCTAGAGTGTCTTTTACTTGAGACGTGGCTGGGGACCAAGAACCTTGCTTCCGCAAAAGAGTCGGAATAAGCGGAAGAATAAAGGGCTGTGGACGAAGAGAGGCCTCTCGCCGCTGCGGTTATCCCGCCCGCCTGCCCCCAACCTCCGACCGAGACTAATAATAGGCTCGAAGTAGCAGGAGTCGTTCGGTAGATTCATCGCTCCGAGTCCTCCCTTTCCGCTTTTTGGTGTCTTTAATTTGTGTAACTTCCCTTTTAAATTTGTCCGGTTTTAATTTTTGATTTTTTTTTCTAAACCTGTCTTTCGCTAGAGTGTCTTTTACTCAGGACGTGGCTGGGGATCAAGAACCTTGCTTCCGCAAAAGAGTCGGAATAAGTGGAAGAATAAAGGGCTCGATACAGCCCTTAATAAGAATACAGTCTCATAACACTCGCCAAATTGCAATTTAAATTATACAATGTTTTTAGGAAATTTACTAAAATCTTAGATTTACTTTTGTGCTTTTTTATTTTTTTTTCGGAATTTTTAAATTTTGACAGTGATTTACAGAGCTTCAAAATCTGCTGCTATGACAGAACAATTATATCATGCTTTACATTCTTTATAGTATATTAGAGTTCACTTCCAGTTATTACAAACGTAAGCCTCTTTAATCTTTTCCTCGTTTTCTTACATAAATAAATCCCTGAGAAGGCATTTCAAGGTTTCAGTGAGAGGGAAAATTAAACATACAAAGCCGATTTCTCTTTTCAATATTATTATCTATTTTTTTTTTTTTACCTTATCTATATTATAAAGAAAAAACGTGTCTGTGCATCTTGCTGCTGTCATTTTGCCGGTGGCAACAGCATAAGATTAAACTTGACATTTATTAACTTCAATTGCTAATTTTAAAATTCTAAACTTCGCACATTTTCAATTTTTATACCGTCGAATAAGGAAAAGATGTCGGAAATTGTACGTCAAATATTCGCAAATGAGATACGTTCGTACTATAACGAAATTTTATACCTTACTAATTCGTTTGTGTAGCCCTGAATATGATCTACAGAATTTATACACTCAACGTAATATTCAAAAATTTAAACTTAAAAACACATATCACAACTAAAAATGCACTTCCAGAAATCATCGCTAATATACAATATTTCGGGTACAATATAGTATTCGAAATCTTTTGTGTGTCCCTGCAAATACTATGCACTTTATATTATACAAGAAGCAACTTGTAGTAAACCTCAGCAACGTATATCAATTTCCTTGTGTGTGATATAGTTTAACCCTTAAATGCCGGGTGTTGCTTTTCGGCAGCATACCCAATTTAGGCTTCTAAAATACTATTATAATAATATTTAAGCTATAACGCCTAATGTTGCCCATAAAATACATTCTGAAAATATTATTAAATAGATTTTCAACATGTAGATGGCAACACTTGTGCTGTTTAAGAATAAAGATAGATTTATTTTTTCATTTGCTGCTACGTGTTCTTTTTGTTTTGTTTGGAAGCTTGCGAAATACCCTATTTTGCTCTGCCGTGAGCAAGTAAAATTTATTTCTTATGCCAGTTCTGAAAATTCTAGAGTGTTTAATATTATAGAATTTTATCAGAGAAAATTATTTTTTCAATTAAAGACCAGTATTGCCGAATAGTAACAAACTGTTTTTTAGCCGTAAACCATACTTAAAACAAAATATGATTTTCTAAAAGTATTTTTCCCATGATTTATTTAAAAAATGAAAGCCAATAAACATTATTAAAATGATTTTTGGAAAATCAGGCATTTAAGGGTTAACATAATTAAAATACGCCCCAAACAAAGGTTTCTCTCTATACCATTATGTAAAGGAATACTTTTTTGTGCGACCCTGTAAATGAATAATAAATATTCTATGTACTGCATATCCTACAAAATTCATATTTTAGTGCACTTCTTAAATGCATATCAGTTTCATTCTGTTCGAACGGGTTTAATATCATTAAAATGCACTTGAAACTATTTTTTCCCATTGGCCGTCCTGTAACGGAATACTTTTGACTGTCCCTGTAGATGAACTATACATCCGATTTTAGTAAGATTTTAAATGAATCGACGAAATTCTGCAACAATTACATATTTTAAATTTCAAACCATTCGGTTGGGTAGTTTTTGCAGTGTTATATGCGGACGGAAGGACTAAACGACGAGTATAGGTATGCTAGGTATTTATACGACTACGAACGCGCCTAAAATTGCACTTTCAAATGAAATTTGTTTGAAAACTGTATCGCAATTTGTTTGAAAACTGTATCGCAGTTGACTCAATTTTTATAGTTTTTAAATTAATTTTCAAGCATGAATTTTTTTCAAATCTATTTTTATCGCCTGCAGACGATTACGAAAGGTAAATCAGTTTGCACTTAAATTAATATAAACATTCTATCATTTTATACCAGCTTATATTCCACAACGAAATGAAAACATTCATCCATCAATCAATAAAACAATAAAATAGAAATAAAACACAAATTTAAGACATGTCATCGAATGACGCGCTTAATCCACTGAAATGATTAGAATCAATAAGACTGATTGTAAATAGCAATCTTTGGAAATTTCTTCGGCTGTTAACTCCTGATATGAGACCACTATGAAAATATCCCTTTTAATACGTTTCAAAACTTTATTTGACCGCTTTATTACTATTTTTCACATAAATATGATGTTTAGTATTATTAGTAAGCATTAAAAAAAAAATATATTAAATGTAAAAAATCTTTTAGAGTTATCAATTAAAAAGGAGCGAGGCTTTCTCACCGCAATCTTTGATATTATTTTCTGATATGTTTTTGCATTAATCTTTCATTAATTGCAATTCATTTTATTAAACAACGTGTTTTAACAGTATATAAGTGAATTGTAAAAAAAAAAAAAAAATCTGTAAAGTTACGAAGTATTTTCTAGAAAATTCGGATGCCTAGAACTTTTTATATATCGGCAACAACAAAAATTCATGTAACAGATACACGTTTGCACTGTAAATCAAAAAATCTGTAGGGTTACTAAGAGTTTTTTAGAAAACTGGGATGCCTAGAACTTGTATGTAACTGCAACTCGGGTTACAGATAAAATATTAATAAGATTACTGTAATTTTAGTAGATCTACAGATTTCTGTAGTTTTACAAAATCTAGTTTTGTAGATTTATATCTTTTTTTGTACAGTGTACAAATAAAAGTTTAATAAGTATAGAGATTTCTGTAGAATTGCATCTTTTTTTTTTTTTTTTGACAGTGTATACTATGTCAAAAGCCAATTGCAGAACCTTTCATAAAATACCTCATTCATCAATGTGCCTTTAGTATTTGAAGAGAATAAAATACGTTAACATCAGAAATAATTTATGTTGTGGTTTTCACCTAAATTCTGTAATCCGGGGAGCACGGGTATATCCCCTTGTGTTTCAATGATGCTTTTTAATAAAGCGCTTCACTTTAAAAAAAAAAAAAAAAAAACGGACAAAAAAATCGAAGATTCTACTGGCAATCGAGACGCCAGTACTATTTCCGTAATTTAACGGAAATACGGTCTCCCCCATAAATTACAGAAATCCGTATTGTTACGAAAATTTTCCCCCATATATTACTGAAATTTTTCCGTTTTTCTGGAATTTATGGGGGAAATTTCCGTTAAAATGCGGAAATAGTACTGGCGTTGCCAGCAGAATCTCCGTTTTTTAGTCCGTTTTCTTTCTTTCTTTTCTTTCTTTCTTTCTTTCTTTTTTTTTCTTTTTTTTTTCGTTACAGTGTTTGTTCATTAAAGAAGCGCCATAGTTTGATAACCTCAAATACTTCATTTTTACGTGTAACCTAATGCGTTGCGCTTCCGGCTGCGGGTTTACAAAAGCAAATGACGTATAATAAAAATATTCTTATTCTTTCACTAGGCCAAAATACCTTCACACATTTTAAATTGTAATAAGAAAATGAAGAAATCGGCGTACAAAAGTGCGATTTAGCCGAAAATACATTTTCTCGTGATTGAAAATTTTGCTTAAGCAAAATAAAAAAATTAGTTCTAAAGTTTGGCCCCAAGTGGCTCAATAACTTCAAAGCTGCAAACAACAACAACAACAACAACAACAACTTAACATAAGCAGCTATAAACAATTTATTTTGCATAATATCCTACCCTAGTTCAATGTATTGAATGAAATAGTGTAGCGTTCAAATTACCAGTTTGACCTCAGTTTTTATTTAGAAATTCAGAATTGATTACAAAAATTCGAAATAGTATTTTTTGCTTCATTTAATAACAGGCATTTTGTGATTACCTAAAGTAAAAATTCTTCTTTCGGAATTTATGGTAGGAATTCGGAATTTCTGAATAAAAAGGGGCGCCAAACTGGCAACCCTGGTAACAGTTGGATGTGGTTCGAGCTACAAGGGGCACACATAGTTCAGACTTCGAGTCTTCTCTTACCTTCATAGTCAAATAAATGTATTAGCTGTGGCGTGTGAATTATGAGATTATATCATGGTCTTTATTAATTGTGACTGAAACAAACCGAAAATGATTATATCTGTGAACGAGATTATACAATACGAGGATTTTTTAAAAATTAAATGGCTCTATGTAGGTGTGTGTTAGCTGCGAAATAGCTTAGGTGAAAAATTATTCTCCCAGTTGTTTTAATAAAGTATGAACCTACCAGGGCTCGCAGCTCTTTTAAATTTTTTTAACATTTCCTACCACTATTTCAAAATAAAAATCTTCGAGGTAGATTCCTTTAACATCTGTAATAGAAAGCTAACAATGATTTTTGCTTTGAAATAGTGGTAGGAAAGCTAGAAAATATCAGCAACGCTGTGAGCCCTAAGGTTACAGTCGTGAAAGAAAAAAAAAAAGTAAACACCCCTTACTAACTCTGCAAAAAATTATCCTAGAAGAAAGTTACTGGTACCACACGATTGGTAATAAAGTATACTTTTAAATGATGCATATAAAATTTGCTTAGGGGGGCATCTACATATTAAAACGAACCATAACTTCGTTTTTTTCAGTAGCAGTACACAATTCTGAAAGCATAAATGAACTCTACACCCTTCAATTAGCCTAAAAACAAATTTTTATGCAATTCGTACTATAAGTTTCTGAGAAATTAATTATTTTAAAACGAGCGTATTTTAGGGGCTGTATCCAAATTGAAGTTTGGTACTCGATTGTTGACCGAGAGAGCGCCCTTCTTGATCAAGGCAAATTAAGCACCATTCAAGCAGTCATTGAAGACTGCTAGATCACAAGATAACAGAAATTTCAAACTATCTAGTCACTTTTATCATATAGATAACCATCATTAAAACCACCATTTTGCCGTTTTTTAAGCATAATTTGAAAACTACTTGGAAGAAAAAATGTGAAATTTTGGATTTCCATAAAGAAGGACTTAATAAATCTAAACCCATAAAAAAAAAATTGTAGGTTGCAATTCAAAATTTTTTCGAATATATTAATTTCATAATTCATATAATAAAATTATAAAAATTGCAAATTCAACGTATTTATGTTTGGGTATTTTAGTATTATTGCTACACAAAAAATTAGCGCAATAGGAGTATAATTTCAGGAGATATTAATAAACATACGAAAATGTAATTTAACAGTAGAAACACAAAATTTGGAATATTTATAATTCAAAAACTTATAATTCAAATGACTTGAAATTTGGCGTCTAGGCATAGTTTGAACCGAAGACTTGAAACATCTTGTTAAAGTTGGGTATTGCCATTGAAAAAATGAAGTTTGGGTTTGTTTTAATATGTACATGCCCCCCTAAGCAAATTTTATATAAATCATTTAAAAGAAGACTTTATTTCCACTCGTTCGGTATCGGCAACTTTCTTCTGCGATAATTTGTTAATGAGTTAGTAGGGGTGTTTACTTTTTTTTTCCCCACGACTGTACATTCCAATAAAAAATGTGTTTATTTATTGTTAAAGTTTTTGTGTTATCATAAATGGATGGTTGTATAAAATCAATATACATTTAAAGCTGTTCTTAGAAGCCCTTTACTGCAATTAGTATGCCAATCACTCGATTTTTTATTGAGTTTTAAAATGTGTCAAGGACTTTTCGACCACCTTGCAGTTTAAATACTGATGAAGTTAATCGGTGTTATAGTGATTTTGCATTAGCGAATGCTAAAATATGTAGAAATATGTTTTTATTTTTCTGCTTCGTTCCTATTCTTAAAAAAAAAAAAAAAGAAAAAAAAAAAAAAGAAAAAAGAAAAACTACTGAAATTTTGTAATTATTTTATTTTGTAATTTAAAATTAACCAATTTTCTATTGTATATTTTAACTTTTGTTTATTTTCAAAATTTTTAGTGAAATTTTGGACATTTCTTGTATATTGAATGTTTTAATACGAGATGCTTTGAAATAATGTGGGAAATTTTTCGCGAGATAATACGATATATCTACCCTATTTATATAAAATCCTAATGAAACGAATTTATGAAATGATTTTATGAAACGACTGCTTATGTTTCACAGCTATTACCCCTAAAATATGGAACGATTGGCTGTGAAATTATTACCAATTAACAACGTATTGATCCGCATATATCAAAAATTGGCATTAGAATTTTAAATTTAAATTAGTTTCCAAAATGTTAATTTTTTCTAATTATAATGATATTTCTATAACGATGGCAACTAAATGACTCCATTTTTGTTGAAAAAATAGAGGAAAGGGAAAAATATAGGGATTATTAGGTTTCTGTTTTTTGTTTTATCATTTTCAAATTAAAATTGAAACTATCTTTTATTTCAATCGAAAAGGAAGACAATATTATATGATTAAATATAATATATGATTAAATTATGTTTTTCGGGAAATTTTGAAAAAATAGTACTATAAATAACAATAACAATAATAATAATAAATAATAATTTCTTATTTATTTTAATCAAATTTTCATGATTTCAAAAGATATATTTTCATATTTTAGAAAAGGTCATCATTTCAAATTGTTGTCAATTGTAAAAGCAGCGCAAAGAATAATATTTCTTTATGATTAAAAATTTACTTGCAGGTGACTATTAAAAACAGAAAAAAATTAGAATTATATGATTGCATATTAAAAACAGGAAAACATTGAAAATTAACTCATAAAAATTGTATTTACACTGACTATTAAAAGAGAAAGAAAATTTTAAAATAATAAATTCATTATTATGCGTTAAAAGCACTAAATGGGGGTGGGGGGAGGGAATTACGTCACATTTAAAATGGCTAAATAATAATATTGCCAAACAATTTAAGTTAAAAAATATATTTACGATTAATTTATTTCGTATTTCGAGATGATTTTTTTAACGTTTGTTGTCAATTCTAAGACAGCGCAAGTAATATTTCTTTTCTAACGAGAAAAGTATTTTCACGTGAATATTAAAACAGAAAGAAAACTTTAAAATGATAAATTCATTAATATGCGTTAAAAGTAGTAAATGGGAGAAACTACATCATATTTAAAAGGGACAAATGATAATATTCATATAAATAGTTAAAAATTAAAACTATATCTATGCGGTGCATTTATTTCATATTTCGGGATGATCTTTCTAACCAATGTTAGCAATTCTAAGACAGCGCCAATAATAATATTTCCTTTGTAAAATTAAAAGTATTTTCATGTGAATTCTAAACCTTGGTGAAAATTAGGTCAGATTTAAAACAGTACATTTAAAATGTCTTATTTTAAACATTTATCTTTTTATAGCGCTGTTAAAAAATACTGGAAGGCAAAGACTCTGTTTGCTTAGTTCGTTCTATATTAGCTTATTTTCAAATGTTTAACTGATCTTATTGAATCAAGCACGAAAGCAGCCATTGGATGTGTTAACAGCACCTGATTCGGCCTTAAAATTTCACATTCAAAGGAGAATGAGTGTAAACTTGTTTAAAGGGATATTCTCACTGGTTTTTTAATTATAATTCAGCCTTCTTCAATATTTTTAAAACCGATCAAATTAGTGTGTTTTTAGAATCTGCGGTGTCTGAACAGGGGTTAGACAGCGTAGTTCGTAGGGGACAGAGCCCCTAGTATATATATATATATATATATATATATATATATATATATATATAGTTGTATTACATTTGGCTAGCTAGATATTTATCTTTTTCATATTCCTTGAAAATCTTTTTGGCTAATTTTTCTGAAAGGAGGATTTTTATAGGAAAATTGACGAAATGTGTAAGATCTGAAACAATTATGTACAGTTGAACGAAAAAAAAAAAAAAAAAAAAAAAAAAAAAAAAAACCCGCACCACCCCAGGTTATATTGATATATTACAATCTCGTTGAAGAAAAAGAAAAAAGCTAATGAATTGAAAAAAAAAAAAAGTTTATTATTATTTTTTTAACATTTATTTTCTTTGGTATTATATGCACATTAAAATGACACAAATTTTAAATGTTTTAGTAATAATTCCCAAGAATAATAAAAAATAAGATGCAAAAAATGAAACAAATTTACATCTTGCAATTAGCCAAATATTTATATTATAAAATATTTTTATTAATGTAAAAAAAAAATTAAATTTCTAAATTCTAATTAAAGCAAAGCTTATCGTAACCCATGGGTTTGTTATCTAACCTTTTTGAATTTCTGGGGTATACGCGTCATATGTATGCACGTATATGCATGTCATTTGATGGCGAAAAAAAACAAAAAAACAAAAAACAAAACAAAACAAAAAAAACAGAAGCAGCGATGTATGGTTCATTTTGGATTTTTTAAAACAGCTGATTTCAACAATGTTTCAAATTTTCCTCATCCCCTGAAAATATATAATAGCCAATCAGAACAAATAATTCTATGGATTCTGAATAGGCTACTTTAGGGCATAGTGATACCTGCTTACTTGTCTACTGTCGAGAATACTGTCTGCTAGTCAAGAGATGCCAAGTTCGAATCCTGATTGTGGCGTGAATGTCCGTAAGTGTGTCAAATGCTACTTTAAGGAGATATCCCGGAGTGATTAAATTCTGATTTCAAAGGGTAACCTTTTAAGTCAACAGTTTATTGTTAACATTTTAGCAATTTTCGTTTCAAGGTTTCACCAGTTATGGTTCAACCTGTTTTTTAGAACAAGATTTCCCTCTCTTATGGTGGCAACATATTTTACTAAAATGTTAAACCGATTTTTTAACTGTGTATGAATACTATAAAAAGCCATTTTGATTGGATTTTGATAGGCTACACAAATTACATTTTGTCGTACACTTTACAAAAAAAAACTATTTAGTATTTAGAAACATAACAATAAATTATGATCTGTAGATTTGCCCAATATTATTTTTTTTACAGAACAACCTTAAAAAATTTATTATTTTAATTAATTTATTTTACATGTTTTTCCATTACGGACGCGTTTTTGCAAATAAAAAATGAAACACATATATTTTCAGAAGAAGAAATAAATCATGGAGTTAATAATTATAGATAGAATCATGATTTTTATATCAGGATAATTAGAAAAATAGTTTCACGATTTCTTTTATGAAATTTTTAAAATAGCCCTTTTTATGAAAATTATAGCACATTTTTAATGAATTAAAATTAATTTGTGAAAATTCAATTATTTACATTCAATTATAAAAGTATTTTTCAGTGTTAAGAATTCCAATATACAATTTATTCTTATTATGCGAAATCATATACGCAGACGATATTTAGGCATTTTAAAAGAATTATATTATTATTATTTTTTTTTTTGTAAAGTGGCAACAAAATAATTGTAAACAAATAAAATTAATTGTTAAATTCGTTATATCATAAATAAAAAATTACGAGGAAATTCTTAGTTATTTCGCTGAATTTACATTCTAAAATTAAAATGCGGCAAAACATAAAATAACGTTTTTGCTTAACCCTTTCGAGGGCGGTGTCCTTAAAAAAGGACACATAATTTTAATTCCAAAACTGACAAACGGCACCAAGAATATTTAATTAAAATTTTCCTATTATAATTTACGGGAAAATAAGGAAGTTCATATTTTCTAATAAATTCGTTTATAAATTCCGGTGTCAGTCCATTATTTCATCAGCTTATGAACAGAATTACTCCGCGCTGGTAAGGGTTAATAAAGATTAAAAAATAATATAAAAAAATGTTGTTACTTTCAAATATCTGTCGTTTTAAATAATGTTTCGCGAATCCAAACAAAACATGGCTTTTGTTAGTTTATTATTGTTATGAGAGAAAGAGAGAAAGTAATTGTGTATGTATGTGCGTTATGACTGGCAAATAACCGCGACTGGGAAATAACCACGATGAATAACTGGAATACCATCACGGACGGAAAGACTTTAGGGAGGATTTTAGAGAGAAAGGGACTGAAATTCCTTAGTTCGTGTTAGAAAAATACTAAAAATTTTTTACACAGCTCGCTCCCTGGCTCTGATCGCAGGTATTCGAAGCGAGTAACGTTGATACGAAGCACTTTATGTGCTTGTGATCAGCCTGCTATCAATGAAGCTCGAGGAATCTCCCTTTACACCAGCCCCCCCCCCCCCTTCAAAAAATTAATAAATAAAAAAATAAACTAGAGAACAGGAATTTTGCTTTTCCAGAATTTAGTGTGGCCCCCGATGAAAAAAGAAATATATGTACTATATAAATATAGATACAGTAGAGTCCCGATTATCCAAGTTAATCGAGCTTATACCTTTGGAATGGATCCTTTTCTTCTGATGGACTGATGGCTTCTATTATTATGAAACAGCCATTATGAATGAAGTGTTAGGTGAAGATGAAAGAGCAGTCGTAAAAAGTTAGAACTCTGATTTTCTGGTCAGAATGGGGGGAAAAAATGGTCATAATTAAAAAAAAAAAAAATTATGGCCATTTTTTTCTCCATTTTGACCAGAAAATCAGAGTTCTAACTTTTTACGACTGCTCTTTCATCTTCACCTAACACTTCATTCATAATGGCTGTTTCATAATAATAGAAGCCTTCAGTCCATCAGAAGAAAATACCTGGCTTAAAGCGGAAACTCGGTTAAGCGCGGCTCGGATAATTGAGACTCTACTGTAGCTCAGTTTTAAGACTTAAAACACGCGATTTTATTTATATAAAATGAAGTCATCCGAATCCGCTACAGAATTCCTCATTTACGATCCAATCATAAACATCTACAATAAAGTTTGGGTAGGACGTCACTATCTCAGAATAATACACAAATGCAGCAAAAAGAAATCAATTCATTTATATTTTTTCAAAATAGCACGTATTTTAATTACTTTTTTTTCAGTTTTTATCAGAAAGTGGCAACAAAAAGGTACAATTGCTATTTTCCAACTATTTTTCTTTTACTTTCTACATAAATGGAGTACTTGAGTTGCCAAAATTAAACAAATGTCGCTAAAAACTACAAAAAAATTTATATTTCAAGAATCAATGGAGATACAGTTTTCAAACAAATTGCATTTAAAAGAACTTTTTTTTCCCAATACGATGGTCTAAACGTTGAAAATGTGCGATGCTTAGAAATTTAAAAAATTGCTATAGAGCATTTAATTGTACAATGATACATCTGATTGTTTATTGCTGGCGTCTGTAAGGTAACGTTATTTTTTGGAGTCAAATTAAGCTGGGAGAAAGAAATAGCATAACGTACCGGGGGCTAATAAACAGAAGAATCGTATTTGCCTGCATAGTTCAACAGCGTTATATTATGATTTTATCTTTCTGAGGCTATTCTCAAATCCAAAGGAGCTATTTTCTGACACATTTCCGAATTCAATTTTGCTCGTAAGTACATGAATTTCGCAGGTGTTCGTATTCAAAAACTATGTAATCGAATGGAGTTTTAATTTTTTTTTTTTTTTTTTTTGTAAAGGCAAAAGATTTTCCAGAAAATACTGTCAAAGTGGGCGTTTTGAACCGAATTCCCGACGCGGAGGCACGAAGAAGGAGAAAACTTGTCGTCACGTGACAAGAGAACCTTATAATTCGGTAAGCAATTTATTCATTTAAAAAAAATGGAAAATACTATTCGCTTAAAAATCGCTTCGGTACTCATGTCTGCCAATTTTATGTCTTTACGATTAAAAATGAGAAAATTTCGCGGTTTTGAGCAGTGAAGTTGAGAATCGCCTCAACAACTGTTAAATGTTTACAAAATATGTTTCAAGATATATTTTAATCGTATACCTTCGGATAACTTTTAGAAAATTCTGCTTTTAATGGTGTATTCGAAAAAATATTTTTTCACCCTCAACAGCTCGAAATTTTCTGAGATATTTTCAGACTCATTTTTAAAATTAAAAACATGACACTTCCTGGGGTGATTTCTGAAGACATGTTTAACATGCCGTGTGATTTCATTTTCAGCTCAATTAATTAGAATTTGATTTTTAAACAATTATTTTCTCAGTATGACCATTTTTTTCATTCCCAGATCGCCCGCTTCGGAAAATTCGGTTCAAAACGCCAACTTTGACAGCGTTTTTTACAGTATTTTCTGCATTTATCAAAAAATTAAGAAGCACGGCACATTATATAGTTTCTAAATAAGAGAATTTCCCAGTTTGATGCGTTTGAGAGCAAAAATGAATTTTAAAATGAATCAGAAAATAAGCAGTTTGGATTGGAATACACCCTTAACTGATTTGATAAACGTTCTGGTTATTTTTAAAACAGTTTATTGCTCTCTCTAAAAACTCGAGAGCATAAAAGATTGATATTGGAGTTAGCCACTGACGACTTAATTGATAATAATTGCTTGCACTTTTAACGGCTCGAAAAATGGCTATGCCTTTTCGTGCCGCAGTTAAGAGTAGATATTCTAAACCAGTTAATTGCACCTCGGCTAATGGACCGTGAAAATGATATCACAAAAACGAAGAAGAAAACCTGGACAGTTAAAACTTCTTTTCCTGCTTTTCTCTCGTAAAAAAAAGAGCAACATTTTGCGTGCTGTCGTTGAAGCGTGCCATAAAGCAACTGTTTTGTGGGCTGTATGACAAAGAGCTTTGTTTAAAATCGGAAGTTAGAAAACAAATGTGGAATTATGTAAAAAAAAAAAAAAAAAAAAAAAAAAAAAAGAAAGAAAAATAATGAAAGAAACAATAACGCTGCGCTCTGAAGAAAATTATCATCACTCAGATAGTGGATTTCGAATTATATTTTGCTGATATTCCAGTAATATTTGTATTTCGAATTAAACAAAAGTATACCTCAATCAGAATGCCGTTATATACAGACTCCGTTTACGCCAGGTTTTGCTATATTTTCATATTTTACGGCGTTAGACTTTAAAGTATCTTGCCACATTTCTTTCAAAAGCTCCACGGCTGACTATTTTGTGTATATTCAATATTTAGTAGGATAACCCTTCTTTTTTTATTGCAGCTTTACAGCTTCTTTTCATTGAGAGAACTAGTGTTTAGGAGTTCGTCCTTTTTAATCACATGTTGCCAAGAGTCAATTATAGCCTCAATAAGTTGCGTTTTATTTTTTTATTCAAGGATTTTCAAACATCGCCACAATTTTTTATGGGATTCAGATCAGGGCTGTTTACTGGCCGGAGAAATAATTGTATGATTTTATTTTAAAACCACTCTTTGTATATTTTTGCCGTCTTGCATGGAACTGAATCCTGCTGAAAGATATATGGTGCTTTATTGGAGAAGAGATTCCTGAACGGTATCAATTTTAGTTCCGGGACAGTTTCGTTGTTTTTTTTTTTTTTTTTTTTTTTTTTTTTTTTTTTTTTTTTTTTTTTTTTGCATTCAGAATGCTATCAATCACTTGAATGCGACCCACACCATCTGCAGACATACAGGCCCAAATTATGACATTTACTGGGTTCTTTGTAGCTTGCAGTCAGGATGCAGCTCTTCTACTACTCTTCTCCTCACATATTTTCGCCCATCACTACCAAAGAACGATATTTTAATCTCATCGCTCCAGATTATTTGCTTTCACTGATTTTCTGACCAATTAATGTGCTCTTTTGACCTCTGAACTCATTTCTTGCGTTGCTGAAAATTAAAAAATGGTTTTTTCCTCGGATTTCTACCTTTCAATCCACAAGGGCCCTATTATGTAGCTTGAATCGGTATCAGCGGATACATGAGTTTAGGCAAAATTCAATTAATCATTTGTCGATTTCTTTCTCCCAGTCTTTTAAACAGCTCAAAAATTAGTTTCAAATGGTAAACGACGCATTGAGGAGCAACACAATAGTAAATGAACATAATGGCGCAACCGTAAATATTTAATTAGCAAATATGCATGGTACTGTTTTGTACTAACCCGTATTTGTGCGTTGATCTAATATCGTCCATGTACAGGGTTATTCAAAATGATGGATTGAATTTCGCACGGCTATACCCCCAATGTGAATGACCTACAGACCATCTCAAAGAGGATGTTTTAAAGTTTCAAATATCATCGCTACAGCGCTCCTAAATTTTGCCAGTGCACGCAGCAGCTTCAGTTATCCATTGGCAAGATGGCTACTATGCAGTAAAAGATTTTGGCAGTTGTGAGTTAGATGAAGCCGTAATCTTTTAATGTGAGGTTTAATTAAATTAAATTAATTAGGTTTAATTAGATGAATTCAATTTCCGTCTAGGTAGCTGAAAACCGTACACCTCGAGCAGAGCACATTGAACGGTAACGCGAGTATTTTCAATTCTAATTTATATCATTCACGTACTATGTATAAATCAGACTGTACATCCGTATGAAATTAAATACGCTTTGCTTTTCTATCACTTGCATTTTGTACTAATTTTTACTTTCTTCTATCTTTACAAGAAGAAAGTATTGAATTCGTACAAATTTTCGACTTTCGGTTTTCGACGGATTTACACGTTTTAGAGGTCAGAGATTCCAAAAAACATGTTTTTACAAAATGTCTCTCTGTGAGTCTGTGAGTCTGTATGTGACACAAATTTTGTGGGCGCTCTATCTCAAGAACTAATGCACGGAATTTAATAAAAAATCATATTAAGTTAGTCCCTGATATAAATTGGTTCTGTTAATGTTTTGGTGCAAATTTTTCAACAGGTGACGCTGCTATGCAGCATTTTTTATGATTTCCACAATAGCTCAATCTCGAGGACTAATGCACAGATTTTCATCAAACTTCAGATTCAGTTAGTCCTTGACATGAATTGATATTTTATACATTTTGATGTAAATCGCTCAACAGGTGGTGCTGCTATGCTGCATTTTTTGCGATTTCCGCAATATCTCTATCTCAAGAAGTAATGCTTGGATTTTTAACAGACTTCAGATTCAGGTATACCTTGATATAAATTAGTGCTGTTACTTTTTGGTGCAAATCGCTTAATTGGTGACGCTGCTATATGCTGCATTTTTCAGAATTGCCACTATAGCTTTATCTCAATAAATAATGCATGAATTTTCATCAAACTTCGGATGCAGATATACTTTGCTATGAATTGATGTAATTTCTTGTACTATTTTCCTTATACAAATAAATAAAAATACACGTATAAAAAGGAAAACGAGATTTCAAGTATGCAAAATAACAATAAATTTATTATAAAGGGGTGATAATGACACTTTATATGCGAATTTTTGCTCTTTAAAAACAGAGTGGAGAATAAACAGGTCGTTTTCTCTTTGTTTTGTGTCCTTTTTATAACAAAGGATATCTGTCCTTTTATTGTCAAATAAAGGATAAACTTCCAGTTTTATGGATCGAGGTGAAGCATCTTAAAGGTTGTGTTTCAGACATAGTTTTATGTCTATCCGACATGCTATAGTTGCGAATGACAGCTTTTTTTTATTTCTTATACTTTAAGACTTCAATGTTGTATTCGATTTTCATAGTATAAAGTACATTTATGTCGTTTTATGAGACAATGAAGGTTATGTTTATTTTTAGCGTATGGGATTGTCTGTACTGAATATTTTAGCGCGATGTCAACAAATTTCAACTTTTATAGTTTTTGATTTTTACTTTTTTCTATCTTAACAAGAAGAAAGCATTGGATCCATGAAAATTTTCGACTTCGGTTTTCGATGGATTTATACGTTTTATAAGGTATTGAATACAATTTGATTGTTTTTAGAAAATGTCTGTCTGTCACTCTGTGAGTCTGTATGTGACAAAAATTTTGGTGGCACTCGAGCTCAAGAACTAATGCACGGAATTTCACAAAACTTTAGATTCAGTTAGACCTTCATATAAACTGGTGCTGATTACTTTTTGGTGTTAATCGTCCATCAGGTGGCGTTGCTGTGCTGCATTTTGCACGATTTCGGCAATAGCTCTTTCGCAAGAATTAATGCACGGATTTTCATGAAATTTCAGATTCAGTTAATCGTTGATATAATTTGGTGCTGATTACTTTTTGGTGAAAATCGGCCAACAGGTGGTGCTGCTATGCTGCATTATTCATGATTATCGCAATAGCTCTATCTCAAGAACTAATGAACGAATTTTAATCAAACTTCAGATTCAGTTAGTCCGAGATATAAATTAGTGCTGTTTAGTTTTTGATGTAAATCGCCCTACAGGTGGCGCTGCTAGGGTGCATCTTTCACGATTTCCGCAATGGCTGTATCTCAAGAGCTAATTCATCAATTTTTATCAAGCTTCAGATTCAGTGAGTCCCTGATTTAAATGGGTCCTAATGAGTTTTTGGTGTAAATCGCTCACCAGGTTGCGCTGCTATGTAGAATTCTTTTACGATTTACGCAATAGCTTTTTCTCAAAAACTAATGGACGGATTTTCATAAAACTTCAGATTTAGTTAGAAGTAGACATAAGCTGTTGCTGTTTAGATTTTGGTGTAAACCACCTAACCGGTGGCGCTGTTATGCTACATTTTTCAGGAAATATTAACATGTATGAGATAGAAGAAAGTTTTGGGATTGCCACAACCGACTAGTTCTACAGTGAGATCATCCTAATGCGACGTTTTCTATAGAAAGTGTTTGTTTTTAAGGCTTTTTTAAAGATGATTTATTGACATTTATTTTGCTATTTTACAGAATTAGTTTACTTTGCTAGAAAATCGTGCATTTATCATTTTATCTTTTTTTATGGTAAAAAATTTGCTGACATAAAAAAGAAAAAAAAAGTATTAAAAATATTGAAGGTAAACTGACAAAACTTGTCACATACACAAGTATACGTCTTTTTAGCATTTTCCAACATAAGTTTAAAAGATATTATGAATTCAGTTTGTCTGACTGAGCTCTAACTCGTGTAAATATACTTGGATTGCCATGTAATTGGTATATATTACTTAGATTTACTATAACATGTTCTGTGTTGATAATGTGTGTCATATTAAAAGCGTTTGCAGGGACACTCAAAATAATTCACTTACATTATAGTCTATGGGGGAAAAATCGTTTGCAATGCGTTTTTAATGATGTTGCACTATTCCAAATGTACTGAAACTGATATATATCACTGAGGCGAACTACAAGATGCTTACTGAAGAATAGGTTAAGCGTAGCTTTTATCGTCCATTTATAGGGACGATGAATGCTGATTTCTTTTTACCCGACTGTCCAGAAGAGTTATGTGTTTCACGCGTATCTGGGTATGTGGATTTCTTTATACACTCGAAACATCCCAACGGCTGGATGGATTTTAATGAATGAGGTCTCTATCGATTCGTCTCGACAGTCCGATGGTTATAGGATAGATTTTGTTTTTATAAATTCAAAATGGTGGCCGTAAAATACAAAATGGCGGTAGAGACAAAAAATTTATACGCACTCTATTGAGTAGCCTATCATTGGACAGGTCTTTCAAAATGAAGACAATGTTTCATTGTCTATTTTACAGTCAGAAGCTCCGTTTAAATATTACACAACCTGCAAGTTGTGTATAGGTGGGATCTCCTCTAGCTTTACTGCAACTCTAATATAGGCCCCATCAAAACACTGTCCTTCATAGACATCTATAGGCCTCATCAAAACAGTGTTTATCGAGAGGAACCAACAATCAAACACAACTTAAAAGTCATCAGTACAAGTAAATAGGTAAGTAATATAAAAAGTAGTTTCACATTGATGAGAAATAACACTGTACAACAGTGGTTTCGTCCTAGAACTAAAATTAGTTGATTCTAGATCAGTTTTTGGCGCTGGTTCCGAATATGCTTTCCGTTTATCTCTAGGTGGTCCAGGTTTTGAGAAATTTGCATATTTAAATTTATGTAAATTTAAGCATTTTTGTGCTATTTTATGCAAATTTTAGATACAATATATGTCACATCTAATTACGTTTTCTAGATAATGACTACTTGACTATTTGCTTCAGATAAATGTCACGATTTGCATATTCTTAAGATTTATTTATCAGTTATTAAGCCTAATTTGCATATTTTTCAATGGTGTAATGTTTACATCACTATCAACTTTAAAGTAGTTGCCACAGAATTGACGTAATGTTTTTCTAGACTAGATTTTTATGTTTATTTCAAATCTGTAATCTATTTTTTTTTACATAACGTCTAGGTTTTGAGTAAAATGAATTTCTACTTTTGCACGGCATTAACACAGGTTTGATATAAGATACTTTTTAGGGGTGTGTAATTCATTGACAAGAAGGGGAACAGGGTCAGATTCATATCACAGACATAAACAAAAATTTATATAATCTAAAAAAAAAAAAAAAAATAAGTAGTAGAATATATCCTAACTAGTTGAAGTTTATCATACAAAGTAGGACCAAAAACTAAAATTTCACTTTTTTTCAAAAACTAGACGTGATAGAAGAAAACAGATACAAGATTTGAAATCAGCTCAAAAAACTGGTTTAGAAACATATTAGCGTACTCGTGCGGCGGAAATATTTGAAAGTCAAGAAACATCATTATTAGAAAAACATGAAAAATATGCAAATTAGGTACACTATTTCACAGTCACATGTCAGTATAATCTCAGAAACAACGTTTTTGTGAAGTAAATTAGGTAGTAATCTTAACATAAAACAAAAAACCCTGTCTGATATTACTTTATACCTTAAATTTGCAAATAATTGTGTAAAATTTACTAAATTTGCATAAATTGAAATATGCAAATATCTCTCAAACTTGACGTGCTGGAGTAAATCTAAAACTAGATTCGGAATCAGCACAAAAAACCGCATAAAAAACAACTAATTTCTGTTTTAGGACAGAGCAAAAGTTCAAATTTGTTGACCAGTGTAATTAATTAGTTCGCTTTTTACACAGTCGGCTTTTTTGTTTTTTACTTTCTTCTATCTTCAATAGAAGAAAGTATTGTAATCGAAATTTTTTTCGACTTCCGGTTTTCGACGGATTTGCATGTTTTAGGGGTCAGAGATTCCAAAAAACATGTTTATAGAAAATGTCTGTCTGTCTGTGTGTCCGTCTATCCGTCTGTCCGTCCGTCCGTCTGTCCGTCTGTCCGTCTGTCTGTCGCCATTGTACCATCAAAAAGTGTATGAAGTTATCTATAGAATTAAACCAAAATTTTATTAGAAGTTTTAGGCTATGGCAAGCAGGTCCTCCCGGAATTTGGAAAAAATTCGCCGGTAGGGGGCGCTAATATAGCAATTTTTGTGCGATTTTGAATATTGTACCATCCAAAAGTGTATGGAGTTATGCATAGAATTGAACCAAATTTTTATTTTAAGTTTTTGGATATGACAAGCAGGTCCTCCCTGAATTTGGGAAAAATTCGCCGGTAGGGGGCGCTGTAAATGCGATTTTTGTGCGATTTTGAATATTGTACCATCGAAAAGTGTATGAAGTTATGCATAGAATTGAACCAAATTTTTATTTTAAGTTTTTGGCTATGGCAAGCAGGTCCTCCCTGAATTTGGAAAAAAATTGCCGGTAGGGGGCTCTGTAATAGCGATTTTTGTGCGATTTTGAATATTGTACCATCGAAAAGTGTATGAAGTTACGCATAGAATTGAACCAAAAAAAAAAAAAAAAAAAAATTAAGTTCTTGGCTATGGCAAGGAGGTCCTCCTTTAATTTGTAAAAAAATCGCTCGTAGAGGACGCCGTAATAGCGATTTTTGTACAATTTTTGTGCCATTTTGAATATTGTACCGTCGAAAAGTGTATGAAGTTATGCATAGAATTGAACCAAATTTTATGCGTTTATTTTTGGTCATGTCACGAAGGTCCTCCCCGAATTTGGAAAAATTCTGCCGGTAGGGGGCACTATAATTGCGATGTCTGTACCATTTTCATCATTGTACCATCCAAAAGTGTATGAAGTTATCCATATAATTGAACCAAATTTTTTGTGCATGTTTCTGGCTATGGCAAACAAGTCCTCCCTGAACTTGAAAAAATTCCGAAAGAAGGGGGCGCTATAATTCCGATCTCTGTGCCATTTTCATTATTGTACCATCGAACAGCGTATAAAATTATGCATACAATTGAACCAAAATGTTTGTGCTTGTTTTTGGCTTTTGCCAACAGGTCCTCCTTGAATTTCGAAATATTGCGCGGTAAAGGGGCTCCGTGCTAGCGATTTTTGTATACTTTTCTTGATTGTTCTTAGTTCTATTGTGCATCGGCGGCTCATGCAGCGGCGGGAACTCGCTTCCTGCTAAGCCGGCTATTCGCAAACAGCTGATAACAACAGAATAAGGAAAAATTAATAATTTTAACAAATATCATGATATAGATTAACTCGTTTTAGTCCGTTTAATTGACTTAAGCAGAAATTTAAGATGAAAATCAAAGTTGGTATAGTATTGAACTAATAATATTGAAGTATTAACATGTGTAACTTGGTTTTGAAATATTAAGATGTATAAGATAGAAGAAAGTTTTGGGATTGGCACATCCAACTAGTTTAAATTTAATACTAAAAAAAAATCTGTAAGAGGTCTATAGGCGATAATGGCTGGAAGCGCGTTTTCAGTTGTGATGTACGTTTTTAAATACATTTGTGCATATTACTCGGTGTATGTATAAATTCTATAGATCATACATAGGACTATACAAAAGATTCTGGTATGTTCTCGTTTATTGACGGAAATTCCTGATAGGGAATTTTCGACTGTATTATGCGTTTTATAACTGAACTAAATTTTAGCATACTATGTAGTAAGTATACAAATGTATAGATCATATACAGGGTTGAATAAAAGAAATCGGATTTTTTTACTACTATGGATGATGATTGATGAAATTGAGTTTTTAAATGTGTAATACATTTTCGAAATGTTTTACTTAGAAATTATTTTTCTCTTTATTCAATTGTGAAGTTTTGTTACAGTATTCCAGGTGTGTTCGAAAGTGTTGTATAATCTATGTTGGACGCGTGATTTTTTTTTCCTTGTTTAAAATTACCTTCAGTAGATTTAATTAATTTGTTATGTATTACGTTTGATTTGAAAAATGTTTGTTCTTTTCTTTTTACTTTTTTTTAAAACCAAACAGTTAAATATAAAACAAATATGCAGGTGTAAATATTTTGTTAATTTCACTGATATTGCGCTTCACACTAGTATAAAAAGATTTGATTATATTTAAGTACTTTTATTTGAGTATTATTATAAAATCACGACTTCCTTGATTTTATCTCTTGATCCTTTTGAAGTTAAAGAATGGATCACCAAACTTTTTATTGTTATCGTTTCCGACAACTTAAGACATCTTCCTCCCTTTCGAATGCGGTACGCATTTTTAATTTCTGATAAAACTATTGTCAGTGAAAAGTTAAAACAAAGGCTTACTTATTTAAATTTTCCCAAAATCATCTGCCAAGATAATTTTCCGCATTACAGTATCATCCAAATCCCAAACAATATGTTTAACCTCTAACAGGCAGCATAACATTAAAGTCACTTGCAGGACTGTGAAAGTGATTTCAGGCCTGGTTGGGTATCCAGGACAAATACTCTGCCACCTCTTTTGTTTGGACACCGTTATCACCAATTTATAGTATAGACATCCGTTATGGTATTGTGGAAAGGAAAAATACTGTCAACTTCTGAAGGTACGAAAGATGCGGGTTTTTTCCGCCGAGAAAAATTAAATGGACGTCGCTTCCTTGTCTTTACATTTTACGATGTCCAGAAAAATGTTGTTTCCTGCAACATTGAGTAGAAAAACAAATAAATTTTAAAAGATAAGGTTTTTAAAAAACAATCAAAGCATTGTATTGGACATGAAAATTTTCATAGTGAATAATAGTGGTGCCACAACACTTATCTCTGTTGTCGATTAATATTAATGTTACGCATAATTTATGATATAAATAAACATACTTGAATAAAGACGTAAAGACAAAGTATATGTGTTACTAACAATCGAATGTTACGGTAAGAAAAAAAAAAAAAATAAAATAAAAGGCTTTCGCTTTGCAGTTTTATTATAAACAAAAGTGCTTTTATCTGATTTTATTGAGGATGCTTTTATAAAATTGAAAAGCGATTTCCATATGCTGCTTTATGCATCACAACCAGGGCTGCGGAGTCCTTAGAAAAAATGGACGACTCCGACTCCGACACTTTCGCTCAAAAATTGCCGACTCTGACTCTGACAATGCAAACATGCTTGTAAAATGGACGACTCCGACACTTTCGCTCAAAAATTGCCGACTCTGACAACGCAAACCTGCTTGTAAAAGGGACGACTCCGACTCCGGGAATTTTAACAGATCCAACTCCGACTCCGACTCTTTCGGTCAAAAATGGGTCCGACTCCGACTCCGCAGGCCTGATAAAAACACACTTCTTTGAAATTCATAGTTTGTTTTGCCGAACTCCCTATACATTAATTAAAATGAATCAAATCACGTGTCTGCACCACAATTAGCGGCACAGTAAATAAAGCGTCCGATTTTAATGCGCAAGAATTAAAAAATCCGACTGTTTCAATAGATCTTTAACTCACATTAGCACTTACAGAAATTTTATTCTATAGTCTTCGATATAATCCGTTAAAAAAAGAATAGCAATGTGATTAATGACTGTAAAAATAAGAGATCAAAATCATGCATCGCGCCTAGATTATAAAGTTAGTTAATGCTGATTTTTTATTGTTATGTATATTGAAAATTATAAGAGAAGGCTAGGGTGTTTTCTTCATTCGACAAGGTGAATATTTGTGGCACATTAAAGAAATAATTTTTAATCCTGTATGCGTTAAATTCGCACTCTATTAAGATGTTTACTGTGAAATAGAATAGTGGATAACCTGATGGTAATAATTTTTTGTTTGATACTGGTTTCTGTCATGCCACACACTCCACTTTCACAAGTTTTACTGTAATTACAATAATAATAATGAGGATGATGATGATGTCGATGATGATAACAGTAAGCAATTAAATAAAACTAAAAATTCATAAATAAATATTAATTAAATGATAGCAATTATATATTTTCTTTTCTTAATAGTTAATTTTGTTAAAATATCAAGTTGTTTAAATATATAGCAAATTAACATCTTGTAATAATATACTAATTTCAATTGTTAAAAGGTATAAATTAAAGCTTTAAAAATAAACATACAGAGGTGGGAAAATTGTTAGAATAATTGTGAAATTTACGTTAAAGTCTTGTTATATTAAAGAAATAATCATTATTTAAAAAATATTGATACATTTAATATTTATGTGCCTCCCCTTGTTTTTATTAAAGATTCGATACGTCTTGGCATACTTCGTATGAGTTTTAGTTTTCGGCAATTAATTTGTATTTCGTTGTCATGATGCCAAATTTGGATGTCTTTCTATCAGACCATTCTTCCTTGTGATGTTTGGATTCCGTTAATTTTTAATTAAAGAAATACTCCCATGGCCTGGAAACAGTCCAGATATGAACCCCACAGAGAATCTTTCTGCCATTATAAAGAAAAAATTAAAGAAATGCAACATCACAAACAAAAAGAGTCTGATAGAAAGACTCATCCAAATTTGGCTCCATGACAACGAAATACAAATTAATTGCCAAAAACACCTACAAAGTATGCCAAGACGTATGCCTGCACACTAAATTTTAAACGTATTAATATTTTTAAAATAATGTATCATTTTTTAATATGATAAGATTTTATTGTAAATTTCACAATTATTCTAATAATTTTCACACCTCTGTAGATCTTTCCCCCCCCCCCGTTCTATACTATCCATCCATTATATAGAGAAACCACAGAGATTGTAACACGCAAAAATTCAATGTGTAACGATGCAGCATCCTTTTGCCAAAATTATGGCTCCAACGACTCAGTGGTTACGAAAAAAACATCCAAGTAATAATAATAATAAAAACGAAAATAAAAAAACGTGCATAATATGAAAGAGTTCATGAAAAATTAATGATGGCGTTTCATCAGACCGTGCAATTTTAGAATATTGTTTTGAAGATGATTCGAGTAGAGTCGAAAGATGTAAACAGTCGAATAAACCTATTTTTACTGTTTTAAGGTTTTAATTTACACCTTTTAGCAATTAAAATTAGTATGAAGTTGTTTTATTTTAAAAAAGTTAAATAAAAATATGTCAAATTTTACGTTAATTCTTTAAAATTCTTTAAGTGTATATTACAAAAAAGAAAAAAAAAATCACATACTTTGTAATTTATTTTACATCATTTGAAAAATTAAAATATTTTTTTTCCTACATAAATAAAACAACTTAACTTTAAATAAACTTTTAACAAAATTGATTTCTTTAATACTTTTCAATTCAGTAAATGTAGCAAAAGCTCCTATAATATAATATCTTTCAGAATACACGTGTCTAAAATATAAACTGGGAGAAAAAAAAAAAAAAAAAAAAAACGTAAAAATGAACAAAAAAACTACCACGTTTGGTCGGTTTCAACCATTTCTCTTTTCTGTCAATTCCAGATGAGCGAACAAACCGTTTTAATACGTTATACAGTGCTATACGATATTCTGAAAACAGTGAAAGAGAGAAAGCTTTCTTTTAACGAAATAGTACAAGTCTATTTCCGATAGGTCCAGAAATTCAAAGTCCAGTGCAGAATCCTTTTATTTCGGTAAGAATTTCATTTCTTGTCAAAAAATAGCTTTTGTTTTGTTCAGAGAGAAAAGTTATCTGTTACCAAAATTTTAGATACTTGCTTCTATCCACAAGAGAACACGAGGATTATTATGCATAATTTTGCTTAAGGTAGATAAGGTTAAGGTTTTATATTAAAAGAAATATAATTTTTTTTATATTGCTCATTTAACAACGATAATATTTTTAATATAGCTAGAAATTCATTTTTATTACAATAATAGCCGTCTGGATTTGCTCGTGTCAATTCACGGGGGAAGGGGGACTTTGTAGCAAAATAAACAGAAAAGTAATACAGTAGACTCCTTCAAATGCGCAACCTTAAAATCCGCACATCATTGCAGACGTAAATAATGAAACTTTCAGTTCAGATGTAGAGAAATAAAATTACAGACTTCTTTTTATTTTTATATCATTCTGTAGGTATTTTAATATGTAATTCTTGTTAATATGACTAAACTCATGCTTTTTTATGAAGGGAGTATATAAATTAATTTCTGAAAAAATTCAAGATATTACTGGTAATCACAATCGTTTTACAAAATATACTTATGTATTAATTAAGCTTTTTTTGGTTATTAACTCTGGCTTAATCTGTAATAAATTTTCCTTATTTTATGATTTTGATGTGAATTAGTAGGGTATCTTGATGATGTAAGTTTCATTGAATAATTCATGATAAATGTATCTCATATTTATTATACATATTTAATTATACATTATTAATTATTTATTTGAGCTTTACTTTTAATAATTTAATCCTTTTTTAAATTATCTTAATTTTTATTATTTTAGTTTATTACTTTATTTAATTATTTTACTATTTTACTATATTGAAAGCATTCATTATAATTTTGATTGCCTTATTACATTGAAATTACTACTTAGAAATGTAAATAAAGCAATGACCAAAAATCTGCAAAATTCTAAAATCCGCACAGCCTCTGCTCCCAAGCTGTGCAGATTTAAGGGAATTTACTGTATTCTAAAAATAAGGCAATCACAATTACGAAGCACTGTGCATTCGTGTCCATAAATCTTTAAAACGCTAAACTGTAAAAAAAGACGAAAAGAAAAGATATGAAATGTAACTTTTGATTTTTTAAAAACAGAAATCTATTTCTAGAAGCTTCAAAAATGCGAATCCATTCAAATTTATAGCTTATTCTGCGAAGTTGTTTTTTGAATTATGCTTCAAAAATGTCACGCTTTGCAATCTGTTTTACAACGTTTAAAAATAAATTTAACATTAGGAGTTCCAAATTTTAAACCTTCCTAATACCTAAACTACTTGGTCGAATGACTTCCCGTTTGGTATACGAAAACAAGTGTTAGTAATGAAAATTTTAAAGTGTGATATAACTTCTATGTATAGATGAACCCCTAAGCAAAATTATTAGTAGACGGCTACTTCGATTGATAGTAGTCATGGCGGAGTTTGTTGATGATATTCTCTCTATCTCTCTCTTTTAGACGATTGTACATTTATTCATATAAGCGTTGTAATTTTCAAAAATTATTATTAAAATTAAAGAATCTTTTTCGCAAAATGAGCTATTATTTTTACTTTAATATTAAATTTGATAATTGTTATTTTGACAAGTGTAATCTTGGTAATTATTCTTTGTTTTACATTTGGATATCCATTAAAATATATATATATATATCTATTGAAAAAATTAGAAAGTGATTGAAAGAAAAATAATAAGCACAGGACACTTTTATCATAAGTTATATGTGCTATTTTAAAATTGCATAAAGTTAAAAATAAATAAATAAATAAATACCTAATTGAAAAATGAAATTAAAATAATAATAATTATTATTATAAAATAAAATGAAAAATATAATAATTATAATCATCTATTTAAATAAAATCCAAGTCTCTGTGTGTCCCTCACAATTCCGGTTGAACCGCCTCATTGATAGCGGCCATCATTCCGATGCCGTAAATAAGGCGATTGTTCGACTTTTGGAAATAATCTATGTTGTGTTACATCTGTTCTTCTTCATTTTCTCTAAAACCTTCAAAACTATACAATTATAATGTTTTAAATTTGAAATTAAAAATAACCAGCTAACAACAACAGATTACCGATATAATAAACTAAAATTTCAGAAATTGGGATTAATTTTACAGATGTAAACAATGTGTAGTGAGTCATTCATTTTTGAAAATTCATTGATAAAAATTTAAAAACTTTCGAAGGTTGAATATTTTAACACCTGTTGTAGTATTTATAAACCTTTGACGTCATTCGTCTATAAACCAGTGAAAATTCTTTTTAATTTAAAAGCAAAGTCTTAGAAAACGCAACACTGTTTTCGGTACTCTCATATTATCCGGGTGCAAATCTACCCAATAACGGTTTTTTCCCCGCCAATATTAGTTGTTTTTTCGCGTGTGTGATTTATAAACAACGTTTTGAAGTTGAAATAAAAATAAACGAACATTTCAGAAATTGGGATTAATTTTACAAATGTAAACAGTGTGTAGTGAGTCATTCATTTTTGAAAATGCTATGGTATTTATTATTATTAATGGTAGTGAAATTAATGCAACATAAATGATGTCAATGGGAACAATATTTGGCAATTTATCGCATCGCCAAGCTTGCATAAAAATACTCTATTTTCTGAGTATTAATGTAATAAAGATATCTTTAGTTTATTTGTTTCAGGTTTGTATGTTTAATTTATTTTAGGAAGATTGATTTTATGAATCATTAATCCATTTTTTCTTTTTTTTTTTAACACTTAATTACTTTTCAACATTGCATAATTTTAAATTTTACACTGTTGTATAGGGATGGTTTCAAATGTAAAATTTTTGAAAACTGTATTTCAATTTATGGACTTTTTATGATTTTTAAACCAAATAGTTCGATAATAGTATATGAATATTTTTATCAATTATTTCAAAATTTAAGGAAAACCCACGATTTCTATAAACCGTCCTAGGACGGGCGTTTACACTAGTAGTAAAATAAAAATTAAATATTATAATAATTATAAACATAAAATAAATAGAACATAAATTTAATAATAATAATAATAATAATAATAAATACAACATAAATAGAACAATGATAATAATAATAATAATAATAAAATAAATAAAACATAATTATAATAATAAAAAATAAAATAAATATAAATATAATAATAAAAAATAAAATAAAACATAAATATAGCAATAATAATACTAATAATAACGACAGTAAAGTAAATTCATAGAAAAGGGAGATTGAAAATTAAATAAATTTATGTAAAATTAATTAATTTCCCAAAATAATATGAAAAAGAAATATGGTTGAACTGAATAAGTTTTCCAAGCTACAGATAACATAGTGGAATTAGATTTTTCATAAACTATAACTTCACGATTCAGATATATAGCTAACTTTTCTAGAAAGTGCACCTGACAATAAATATAATCTTAGCATTTTGAAAATAAAAACTATAGCAAAATCCCAACAGTACCTGGCAACAGAAGAATAGGAAATGGTTTGGTTAAATTCATAATGGGGGTTGCTTATTTAAGCGGGTTTCAATATCTAGACACACGGCAGTGTGTCAGCCAAGTTCGCCTGACATAGCCGTGTGTTATTTACACGAACCATTTCGAGCTGTTTTCGTCAAATTTCAATGCTCTACAACTGAAAATCTATGAGACCTACGTACTTGTTATACGAAATGTGTAGTAAGGCCACCCTAATTACCTAAAATCTAAAATTTTAAAAATAACGCATAATTAGTTTCCGAGATAATGACATTTGAAAATGTCTGATAATCGATAATTTTACCACTGACTGACTGACTGACTGACTCACTCACTCATCAAAAAGATCTCGTATATCTACTGCAGTTACAGACTTCAAATTTGGTGCGAAGTTCGTTTACACTATAAAACTAAGGAAAAAAATAAAAAATTGGGAAAATCGATGAATTACCCACCTGGGGGTGCCCATTTTTAGTTTACCATTGCGTCTATTAGGCGAAATTTTAATTTGCCATAGGAGGGGACGCTGTTCTGTCGCCAAATACCGCCAAGTTTCTCGCCAACATGGCGATATATCGCCAAATTTGGCGACCAAAATTAGTCGCCAAAAGTGACGCCACCTTGGCGATATCTCTAATATTTCGCCAAATTCCCATAGACTTCCATTGTAAACCTATCTACTTACTGGGTGTTTATCTGGGTTTACTTGCTTACAGAAAATCAACAAATTGAGATATTCTGTCCGTCACAGAGCCCGTTCTCAGAAACTATACATGCTGGAAGCGTGAAATTTTGCATGTTTACAGCTGAAGACCTCACATCAAATGACAAATCATAAAATTTTGAAAAAGTTATAAATTTAACCCTTTGCGTTCCCACATATGTATTTTAAAGAATTCTTTCTAAGTGAACCCTAATTAGGTTGGAGGCGTGAAATTTTGCATACTTATAGATGAACACTTCACATCAAACGAGAAATCATAAAATTTTGAAAAAGTCGTACATTTAACCTTTTGGGCTCCCCCATGTGTATTTTAAACAATTCTTTCAAAGTGAGCCTCTAATTAGGTTCGAGGCGTGAAATTTTGCATACTTATAGCTGAACACCTCACATCAAACGAGAAATCATAAAATTTTGAGAAAGTCGTACATTTAACCCTTTGGGCTTCCACATGCGTATTTTAAGCAATTCTTTCTAACTGAGCCCCTTATTAAATTGCAGTTTTGAAATTTTGCATACTTATAGCAGAACACCTGAGGCCAGGCGACAAATCATAAAATCTTGAAAAAGTCTTACACTTAACCCTTTGAGCTACCACATATGTATTTTAAGCAATTCTTTCTAAGGGAGTCCCTAATTAAGTTGGAGACATGACTTTTTGCATACGTATAGCTGAATACCTCAGACCACACGGCAAATCATAAAATTTTCAAAAAGTCTTATATTATTTACTCCTCCGGGCTCTAACTTGTGTATTTTAAGCAATTTTTCTAACCTCCGCCCTTTTCACCCTGGGAGCACTTTTCCAACTTTTGCCGACATCGCTTTGACCATTCTTTCATATTATGCACCATAGTCTTACATATTTTAGTTCCACTTTTTATCACCAGGGGCGCCTACTTATCTCGGTTACTATGGGCTCAATCCCCTCGACTAATATATCTACGGATAGTATGTAAAACGGAATTTCGTTCGGATAGAGGTTTGTTTAGAATAGAGTTCGCCCCTGGTTGTGAAATGTGGAAACTAACAGATTTTTCAAAAGGATAAAGTGTTTTGAAAGGAATATTAAACGAAAACCTCTGTGCGACCTGTGATTACGCTTACCCACTTGTTATTTTCAAAATCATCAGAGAAAAGTTTATTTAGTTAATTAAATTTGAAAATCCAGGGAGGAGCAATGTCCTTCCTCTACACTGCCTCTTTGCCCGCACCCCTGGATGAATGATACATTGTGTGGCATAAGCACATAACTTTATTTTTCACTTTCAGTACAAAAAAGCAGGCCCAGCTACAGGATATTTAATTGGAAAATTTAATAGGAAAATTTAATATAGGAATTTAATAGGAATTGTTGTTTCAGAAACAATAAAAATTTCGAATCAATACATTTCGTTTTAAAACATGCATTTAGTGTAGCAGTATTAAAATATAGATTTCTGCCGCACATTGACAGCCAAATAGTTTATTGTAGGAAATTTAAATTAAAATTGAATGTTGCTTGGTGAATAAAATAGTCTCATGTAAACACATTAAAAGGCATTAAGTAAAGTGTCTGAATATATTGTAACTTTACAAAAAGTAATGATATCTAACAAAAACATAGCTGTGAAAAAAGGGAGCCAAGTTCTGTAAAGACAATGGCAAGAAAAGAAGTGATATCTAAGTGGGTGCCAAGTTCAAATAAAATTCACTCAAACTTACCTACTGAAGTATTATAGCATTTTTTAAATTGTTTAGAAATAAAAATTATTGATAGCATATTAATAATAAATCTAGAACTTGGCAAGTTTTTGATAAATGTTATGCCTATCAATTTCATGTCTTAATAAAATGATGATTTTAATATTAACAACAATGTCATTATAAAAAATTAATATAGTTATTATTATAAACAAATGACTCAAACAATGACTGAAGAAAAAGAATTACGAAAGTTATCGTGTCCAGAAGAAAGTGATATAGATAGATAGATAGATAGATAGATAGATAGATAAAGTTTTTTTTTACTGAGGGTGGGTTTGGGTTCTAGGGGTCATGATCGGTCTAGATCTGCAAAAATTTTTCAGAAATTCAAACATAGGAACGATCCGAATAGGTAGTATTTCATACGAAATCTACCTAAAATTAATTTAGTTATTATTATAAACAAATGACTCATGTTAAAGATTTGATAAACCAACAAATACACAAATACATTCCCGCTCGTCTTTGGTTATCACTCTAGCACCCACCCTTCGGAAACCTCAATGCAAACAGACTAAAAGGCCTGAGAAAGAGACAGATACCTTTACGCTTGTTCTTGGTCATCCCTCTAGAGACTGCACCCCTTTAACCCTTCAGGGGCAAAGAGCTTTTATTCGTGACATGCTGAAATGATTCAATCACACCGGAATTTAAAAACATATTTATTTCGAAATGGGTAAAAGCTTCTTTTCACGTATTTAATAAAATTAAACTTTTTAGTCCTGAATTCTAGTGTCAATGTGGCATTTTGCAGTTAAAATTAGGTGGGATATATTTTATCCCACCATCCTTCAAGGGGAAGGAGCTCATTCAAATGAAGGCTTCCAAACATGAAATAACAAGTTTTGATATAATAATGTCATTAATAAAAATAAATGACTTGTAGGTAAAAACTTGCCAAGCTCTAGATTTATTATTAATATGCTATCAATAATTTTTATTTCTAAACAATTTAAAAAATGCTATAATACTTCAGTAGGTAAGTTTGAGTGAATTTTATTTGAACTTGGCACCCACTTAGATATCACTTCTTTTCTTGCCATTGTCTTTACAGAACTTGGCTCCCTTTTTTCACAGCTATGTTTTTGTTAGATTTCTTTTAGCTTGATCTACATAAGATAAATGACGTTATACATTACCCATTTACGAAGGTGAGAGACGGAAGATTTATTAGAAGGGAACTTGAGGTTATCGACAAGTTTAAAGATGTCATTAAAGTTGAAACGGTTTAAAACTTGAGCTAATTTAAAACCAGTAGGAGGATTGAAAAACAGAACAATCAAATTATCATGTTAGATTTGGAAACGGTAGATTTACTAGAGGCGTTATTGAGTTTATTAACAACTTTATGGGCAACAACAAGATTGAAATCTCTTTTAGCTGCAACAGATTTTAAGTCATTAAGTTTACCATTAATAGAAGCAGAATCTGAACAAATTTTGAGAGAGGCGTACACATAAGTGGGAATCACTGTGGTTTTTGGGTTAGCCAAGCGAGTTGGGAGAGTATGGGGGGGCGGGGTATTAGATACATAAAAAGATTTCTATAAACACAATTTTTGAAAATGTAATCACATCTGGTAACTAAAAAAAAAACAAGGAAAAGAAGTTTATTACAATTTTCTCACTGAAAAGTAAACTGAATATGTAGTCGATAGAACTGTCAGTTTGAAGAACATTCGAACTTTTGTTTTACTTGAAAACCTTTTCAATATTTTCACTATTCTTCAGGAGGTCGATTTTATCGACCCACGTGTTCAGCTTACTTTTCAGTTAGAAAATTGTAATAAACTTCGATATAAAAATCGATGTATTTTCTCACCTATAGAAATATTTGGTAACTGAAACCCCCTCCCCCCAATCTTACAACGTCAAGAAAGCTGAAAAGATGTAAAGGCAAAAAAAATCATCCTTTTAAAAATAATTTTGTTTTGTTAAACCCATAATGCTTTTGGAGCAAGATAAAGTAAAGTATCTATAACTCATTCTAAACTGTATTACTACTAATCGATGGATTAAATGAATTTTATAACAAGTTATTTAAATGGTACTTTAAAGTACCGTCGTGGCATAAAGGGTTAAAAGATCCACCTCCATAAATGTAAATTTTACTGAGACAATAAGCGGTCATTTTCTTCAAGCATTTCTTTAGTTTGGTTAATTTCAACGTATTTTTGTATATTATGAAATTCTCCCACGCTGGAAGAATATTTCGCCAAGCAATGACATAGTTTCAAACCGAACGATTTTCGTGCAGGGTATTCAGCGCAATCAGAAATTTATGGAAATCGTGCACATATTATTTTCGCATCTATTGTTATGTAAGTGGCAGATATTCCATTGACTCAAAAGAAAACGTGTTTTGTTTGGAATATTAAATCTGATGACAGAAAACTTAAAGCTTTCCTCAAATTCGAACTCGCCACTTACTGACACAGTGAGAAAATCATTTTCGTTTGTAAATGAATAAAACTTGCAATTATTCTTATTCAGATTATAGACTTGAAATAAGATAGCCCGAGCTTCTCGATTGAGGGGACTTTTGAAAAATGAATAATGCAGTTAGTTACATGAGTTAGTCGTTGCAATCTGACCTAAACATCTTGAATTGAATAAGAGATCCATCTAGTTGTTATTTCTTTTATAATAATCCCCATTTGCATACTATCAGAAGATATATTCTCATTATCTCTCTATATTGGAATTTTTTTTACCAATTATTTTTTTTTTTCTGTTAAAAAAATTCCGAATTTTGGTAATGCATTTACTATAAATCGCACTTCCATATGAATGTTTGTTATTACTTTATTCTTCATTTACAAGAAGAAAGTAATTGGATTCGTGAAAAATTTCGACTTTCGGTTTTCGGCGGATTTATTCGGTTTAGAGGCTTCTGAACAGTGTTTTTAGAATGTGACTGTCATCAACACTTCCGCTTCGCTTTTAATGTGCCAAACAGCCATTTTGGTGCTTTAATGTTGGCCAGGCACAAGTGATAAATTGCCAAATATTTTTCCAATGCCATCGTTTTATCTATATTATAATAGTCCAAGTCATGTGACTGCCATAAACCATTACGGCCTAACCCCTTCGCTTTTCATATGCAAGGCTTCCATTTTAATAAAAAAATCTTTTTTTTCCCGAATAAAACTACATAAAATTGGCACGATCGCAAAGAGTTCATGGTACTTTTATGCTAGCCTGACGCAAATGTCGCCAATAGCATTTTTTAACATTCCAGTTAGCATTTTTTATTTTCGCGTGGTTAATTAAAACAATGCTTTTAATTTGAAATTAAATGTCATGATTTATGGTATTATTTATTATTTTTCTTTTCATTTCTTTTTTGAAAATTAAAAGAAAAAAAGAGAAAACCACGAATTTTAAATGTTTCAGTTTTAAATGAAAATTATGGAGTGAAAAGATTATATTTTAAATGAAATTAATGGAATACGAAAAAATGCGAAAAAATTCGAGGAGTTGGCGATTTATCACCTGTGTCCGGCTAACATAAAAATACAGAATTCTTGATTTCTGTATCAGAATCTTCCGATTTGGCGAAGGATTGAGCAAGTAAATTAAACTATGAATAAAAGTAACATGATAGCATGCATAGCATCCATATAAGGGAGATCAAACTGGTCACCAAGGGCGACTAGTATATATGCTGGGTGTCCGCAATTAAACGACCCTACTTTAAAGTTGTCTAAATGCGAAACTGTTGGTCAGAAAGTTATGAAATTTTGTTTCGGACATAATAAAAGAATGGGAATTTGTTTAAGCGAAAAAAAATTATTTAAAATTTCGCCACCAGAGGGCGTTTTTTAATAAATTACACATTCAGCCACCGCCCACTGAATACTAGTCCTGAGCTCCGAGAAAAAAATGGCGACTGTCGCAGGCGGATTTTTTTTTTTTTTTTTCAGAATTTGTACGGTTCGTTCAATTCGAACACCAATAATTTTTTTAAGTTTTTACGCTTTATTTTTTTCAGGTGGCGGTCTGTATATTTGTCTTATTTAATCTGAGAAAAATATGGCGTAAAAACTTAAAAAAAATGTGTAATTCATTAAAAAAGTCCCCTGGTGGCGAAATTTTGAACTAAATTTTTTTTCGCTTAAACAAATTCCCATTCCTTCATTATGTCCGTCGCAAAATTTCACAATTTTCTGACCAATAGATTCGTCTGTAGACAACTTTAAAGTAGGGTCGTTTAATTATAAGGACACCCTGTATATATTTATTTGCACACCTTATATACTATTTAGAGATGTATTGTTTATGTGTCTCGTATTTTCGTGATCACATTGAAAGAACGTTTAACATGATGTATGGATGTATGAGACGAAGAACAAAATGTCAATTATTTTAGTTAGTTGATTTCTTTCAGGCACGAAAGAAATAGAAAATTAATGATATTCATAATATTAGATAATTTATTAGAGGTAATTGCATAAAAACTACGTTCAGATTTACATACATGTTACTCAGTTTTCTAGAGCCAGCGTTCATTGATTCTAAAAATTTCAATGAATTTTGTCAGCTACACGTGTTTTTAACATTAATGGATCGTTTTTCAGTGATGAATACGTAGAGGATATTGAAAAGATTTGGTTTCCAAGGGAATTTATTTTTTTAATTAATTCCTAAATAATTTTTATTTAATAATGTTTCATTAATTACTAAACTGTTTCCCTCGGAAGTATTTTAGAAAATATTTATTCCAATTTGAAAAAAATATCAATTTTGTGAAAACAAAGAGATTTATGTAATTCGAATAAACTGTAAAACATTATATTATGATTTATATTCTGAGAATATCAGCCCCTCTAATATATACTTATTCTTTAGACGTCTGAGAATATACACAGTAAAAAAGACAAACGTTTCAACTCTCTAAGCGGTTTTCCTGTATTTTTCCGTTTCCTAAAAACAACCTAAATTGGTTGTAGAGAAAAATACTTTTAACAGAATTGTGTTTTAAGATGTATATCTCACAAAGGAGCAGGGAGTGTATTTTAGAAATAAACAGGGAATGAAAATTTAAATTAACGTTAGTTTTTTAAGTATTTTATGAAAATGCAGGAAAGCCCTCAGACGAAAAGCGTTCTTTTATCTTTAAAAACTTCAGAAGCCAATATATTTTCGAGATTTATAAAAGCATTTGTAAGAACAAAATTTCTTTTGCTGCCATTGAGTTTCGAAAACATTTCCAAGTAGTTTTTCCTAGTGGTTATGTTCAACAAACATGTTTTACACAAATATGAAAAATTAACTCATTAATATTAACACTAAAATTTATATTATTTTGTTACTTTTGCGTTATAAATCCAAGTAAGCAGCTTAAAAAATTTCATTGGTATAATGTATGGTATTCTTAAAACCGATATATCGAGTTGAAAAAATGGTTTAATACACCTTAAATAGAATCGGAAGCGCTTTCGAAAATCAGCATCAACAAAAGAAAGTTTCTTTAAATCTTGAAAATATATTGGTTTCTGGAGTTTCTAAAGATAAAGAACGTTTTTCGGGGTTACGGAGTTACTCAAAAGTGCATATTTTCGCTTGTAGTTATATTATATTTTCATAAATTGAGAAACATTTGTCTTTTTTAATTGTGTGTATTGATCTAATGAACGTATCATTTGTCTTTTTTCTCTTTTTAAACATAGTGATTGTTAACGGTATACATAAATATTAAATAGACATACAACAATAAATACAATAAACCCAACTGGAGTGAAAAATCAGCTAGGGCCAGGAATCGAATGCGGGACCACAGCATTCCAAGCTGTCGGCTCTAACCACTGAGCTACTCCGGCCGATATCTGGGGATATATTGTAGTGTTTGTGTTCTATAGTGATTGTTCTTCGATTAAAATGATACTTTTTATAATTTTTACGGTTACATTTACAAAATGCCAAATTTGGTAAAAAGTCTGCCGCACATCGCTAAGAAGCGTGGCCTGTTTATTTTTCTTTAAGAATAATTAAGGAATGTTATCGTATTTATATGTAACGTTCTACAACAACATAAAAATTAGTTGAAAATTAATCTATACTCATATTATAAAGAGGAAAAAATTGTTTATTTGTAGGAGGTAAGCTCAGGAACTACCGAACCGATTCCAAAAGTAATGGTATGAAAATGATGGTATTAGTCCAACTTAGAACATAGGCTAAATCTTATGTCCATGCGACTGACCAAAAGGGGGTGGAGGAGCAAAAATCGTTCTAAAAATGCGATTTTTGTGTTACTGAAGAGCTAGAAACATGAAATTTGGAATGGTAGTTACTTATAAGATACTAATGATCTCTAGGGACATTACTTAAAAAAAATCGAAATTAAAAAGGGGTGAAAATGCTTGAAAAGCGCTCTAAAAAACGTTCTAAATGGCGATTTTTACGCAATCTCAAGAAGTACCAAACCGATTTAAAAAATAATGGTGTCAAAATGATGGTGACAACCCTTGCTCCAACATAGGCTACATTTTATGTCGGTGCCATTACCCCCAAAGAGGGTGCAGGAGCAAAAAAAACATTCGATTATGCGATTTTTGTGTTACTGAATGGTCTAGAAAAATGAAATTTGGAATGGTAGTTACTTATCAGATATAAATGAGGTACAGATGTCATATTCGCCCCATATTGGCGCGATTTTTTTCTGTCGCCAATATCATACAGGCAACAGGTACTTAACTTGCGCCAAAGTGTCGTTATTTTGCTTGATGTGCTAACATGGAATATGTTGTTTATGCTGTTGATGTTTTCGCCAAATTGGCAACCGAAAAAAATCGCGCCAATTTGGGGCGAATATGACATCTGTACCATAAATGATTTCTAAGAACATTTCTTAAAAAAATCGAAATTTAAAAGGGGCGAAAATGCACGAAAAGAATTCTAAAAAACGTTCTAAATGGCAATTTCTACGCAATTTCAGAAAGTACCCACCGATTTCAAATATAATGGTGTCAAAATGATGGTGACAACCATTGCTTCAACATAGGCTACATTTTATGTCGGTGCCACTACCTCTAAAGGGGGTGCAGGAGCAAAAAAACGTTCGAAATTGTGACTTTTATCGTTACTGACGGGATCAGATACATGGAATTTGGCATGGTAGTTACTTATTCGATATAAATGATCTCTAAGAACATTTCTTAAAAAATTCGAAATTTAAAAGGGGTGAAAATGAGCAAAAAAGCGTTCTAAAAAACGTTCTAAATGGCGATTTTTACGCAATCTCAAGAAGTACCAAACCGATTTAAAAAATAATGGTGCCAAAATGATGGTGACAACCCTTGCTCCAACATAGGCTACATTTTATGTCGGTGCCATTACCCCCAAAGAGGGTGCAGGAGCAAAAAAATCCCGGTCGATTATGCGATTTTGGTGTTACTGAAGGGTCTAGAAAAATGAAATTTGGAATGGTAGTTACTTATAAGATATAAATGGTTTCTAAAAACATTTCTTAAAAAATTCGAAATTTAAAAGGGGTGAAAATGCGCGAAAAGAGTTCTAAAAAACGTTCTAAATGGCGATTTCTACCCAATCTCAGAAAGTACCCAACCGATTTCAAATATAATGGTGTCAAAATGATGGTGACAACCATTGCTTCAACATAGGCTACATTTTATGTCGGTGCCACGACCTCTAAAGGGGGTGCAGGAGCAAAAAAACGTTCGAAATTGTGACTTTTATCGTTACTGACGGGATCAGATACATGGAATTTGGCATGGTAGTTACTTATTCGATATAAATGATCTCTAAGAACATTTCTTAAAAAATTCGAAATTTAAAAGGGGTGAAAATGAGCAAAAAAGCGTTCTAAAAAACGTTCTAAATGGCGATTTTTACGCAATCTCAAGAAGTACCAAACCGATTTAAAAAATAATGGTGCCAAAATGATGGTGACAACCCTTGCTCCAACATAGGCTACATTTTATGTCGGTGCCATTACCCCCAAAGAGGGTGCAGGAGCAAAAAAATCCCGGTCGATTATGCGATTTTGGTGTTACTGAAGGGTCTAGAAAAATGAAATTTGGAATGGTAGTTACTTATAAGATATAAATGATTTCTAAAAACATTTCTTAAAAAATTCGAAATTTAAAAGGGGTGAAAATGCGCGAAAAGAGTTCTAAAAAACGTTCTAAATGGCGATTTCTACCCAATCTCAGAAAGTACCCAACCGATTTCAAATATAATGGTGTCAAAATGATGGTGACAACCATTGCTTCAACATAGGCTACATTTTATGTCGGTGCCACTACCTCTAAAGAGGTTGCAGGAGCAAAACATTGTTCGAAATTGTGATTTTTCGTGTTACTGAAGGGCCTAAATACATGGAATTTGGCATGGGAGTTACTTATTAGATATAAATGATCTCTAAGAAGAGTTCCTTAAAAATTAGAAATTTAAATGGGGTAAAAATAAACGAAAAGCGTTCTAAAAACATTCTAAATAGCGATTTCTACGCAATCTCAGTAAATATAAACCAATTTCAGAAGTAATGGTTTCAAATTGATGGCTCCAACATAGCCTATATTTTACGTTGTTGTCACTAACAGCTGGGGTTTACAGGAGCAAAAAATGTTTCAAATTGCGTTTTTTGTGTTAAAGAGGAGGTCTAACATTTTAAATTTGGAATGGTACTTACTTGAAAGAGGTAAATGCTTTCTAAGAATTGTCGAAAGAAAATTCCAAATTTAAAAGGATGAAGTGAGCAAAAAGCGTTCTATATTACGATTTTTATGCAATCGCATGAAATACGAAACCGATTTAAAGATAATGGTTGCAAATTTATGGTTACAGAACCTGCTCAAACATAAGCTATATTTTATGTCGGTACATAATCGTCCCTAGAGGGTTGCAGGAGCAAAAAACTTTCTAAATTGCTATTTCTGCGGTACTGAAGAGGCTAGAAACTTTAAATATAGCACGGTAGTTACTTATAAAATATAAATGTCTTCTAAAAACAGTTGAAAATAAATTAGAAATTAAAAAGGGGTAAAGCGAAGGGATAGAGCGAAAAGCATTCTAAACAAGTCCTAAATTACGATTTCTATGATATCTCAGGAAATACTAAACCGATTATAGAAGTTATTGGTTGCAAATCAAGAGTGATAGTCCCTAATCCTATATGGGCTATATTTTATGCCGGTGTCACTACCACCTGGTTAGCAGGAACAACAAGAAAGCCTTTAAAAACATCTAAATTCCGTTTTCTATAGAATATTAGGAAATACCAACCGATTTCAATGTTAATGTTGACAGAATAAGGTTTTATTAAGGTTAGGACAAATTATTACTCAGGAAATAATACAGCGGAAATAATAATTACAGAAGTTATCGGTTGCGAATCAAGAGTGATAGTCCCTGATCCTATACGGGCTATATTTTATGCCCCGGTGTCACTACCACCTGATTGGTCGGAACAACAAGAAAGCCCTTAAATACATTTAAATTCCGTTTTCTATAGAATATTAGGAAATACCAACCGATTTCAAGGTTAATGTTGGCAAGTTAATGGTGACAGTCTCTGTTTCAACATTTTTCGAGACATTCTATTTCAACTCTGTTTCGGCATTTTATGTTGGTGCCACTAACACCAGAGAGGGGGTAGACAGTTAGACAAGAAGCTTAGAATTTGACATGATGGTTAATTTTAAGATGTAAATGTGTTAAGATGGTTTCTAAAAAAATATCAAAACTTCAAATGAATACTGAAATGAGCGTATGAAATAAGCATAAAAGATTCAAAATACTTTCTAAATTATCATTTATTTGGAATTAGTTTTAGTTCTTCTTATTAATTAAAATCTCATTTTTATCTATTGCACTTTTATAATGAAGTTTAGTCAAACTGTGGCTTAATTTTTATTTTTGAATTATTCCAAAAAGTGTTCTTCTAATAAGAAATATTCATTCAAATATCACTTGGCATACTTCCACTACTACGCGAGCAAAGCCGCGGGGTTTGCTAGTATATTATATTTAACTATGTATTTAATTGTGAATTAATATCCATTTACGCTCATACGCTTACTTATACCAGTTAAAGAAACATAAACTAAATTTATTCCCATCCAAAATTTTATTACGTTGCTAAAAAGATATATTTACGTTTTCTCGTTAAGGTGTCATATTAATTCTGCAGAAATGGATTTACAGTCAAGCTAGAATTTTCTGAATGTATCCTTCTTATTATGTTCCATCAATTTCTCATCATTATGACACACAAATTAACAAAAAGGTTTACATTGAACTAAAATAAAATAACGTAACAACCCAAATTTTATTTAAATCGAAATTTATACTGCGCTGTTTATAAATTATATTTCTACTTTCCCCTTAGATTTAGTGTTAATGCCGATTAAATGGATTTACAGGCTAATTGGAAATCTGTGAATCATTCTTTTTATTTTATTTTATTTCATTTATATATTTATATTATTAACACTTGTTTTCACTCTTTATTAAACGGTTAATCAGCAATACAAACAGCAATACAAATTTTGCAGATTTTCGTGAAAAGAGCCATCTTTAACAATAATTTTCAACAATAAAACGGTGAATTTTCATTTTTATTTCGTATCTGAATGAAAATAAATAAATAAATAAATAAATAAATAAATAAAAATAAAATAATAACAAGCATTTCTTCATATTCTAATTCCCTTTTGCTACAAAAATGGTTTGAAATTCAAGAAAAAGCAGTTGTATTATAAAAGTGATATTAGAATCCTTTTATATCAGAATGTGAAATCTTGCTGAAATTAAATCAGAATGAAAGAAGAAAGAAAAAAATATTAATAATTTCATTTTCTTGAAATTAACAACTTATTTTTATGTATTACAAAAAGGAAAAAAAGAAGAAAGTTTTCCTTGAGTTTACCAATATTTTTTATGATAACAGTTATTTATTTTACTTTGTGATAGAGCTACTGATATTTCATTTAATATTTTTAATTATATTAGTGTAACAGTTCTGCAATAATATCTAATTCCCGATTATCTCCTGATTTCGGATGATTGGGAGTAGAGTTCTGCAGTGGTCGGGTACAACCTGAACTGAACCCGAAAATTATGTTTAAAGTCAACCCGATCCGAATCTGACTCATTTTATCCCGAAAACGGCCCTAACCCGAAATACTTAAACAGGAACCCAAAGTGAAAGAAAATTAAGCCGTATTTTAATACTATTATGAAAAAGTAGTTTACAATTACATTTCAAATATCGATTCCTTTTTAGCTCACAGGCTATCAAAGCCTGAGAGCTAATGTGCACGTCGGTTCTCCCGTCGATAACTCTTGATAGAAACATCCGATTTGCTTGAAATTTTTTTTTTCGAGGTTCATTCTGATAAGGCGCTTTCCTGATTAGTTTTGGAGGTTCATTGGTTAGGTATAAAGGGGGAATGGGGGGGGGGGCGCTAATCTCCTCCTTAATTTAGATAAATGGGTTTTTCATGAAGAATTATTCGATTTGCTCCAAATGTGGTATACCGTTTATTATGTTAAGGAGGTTCCCTGATTAAATTCGGAGGTTCATTAGTTAAGTAAAAAGGGGGGTAAAGGGGGATAGCCCCCTAATTTAGATAAATGGGTATATCATGCAGAATTATTCGATTTGCTCCGAATTTAGTATACCGTTTTATCATGTTAAGAAGCTGCCTTGATTAGATTTGGAGGTTCATTAGTTAAGTATAAAGGGGGGAAAGGGGAGCTAGATCCACCCCTTAATTTAGATAAATGGTTTTTTCATGCAGAGTTATTCGATTTGTTCCAAATTTCGTATACCGGTTTATTATGTTAAGGAACTGCCTTTATTGGTTATAAGGCTTATTGGTTAAGTATAAAGGGGGTGGGGCTAGTCCCCCCCTTAATTTAGATAAATGGATTTTTCATGCAGAATTATTCGATTTGCTTCAAATTTGATATACCGCTTTATTCCGTTATGGCGCTTCCTTCATTGGATTTGGAGATTCATTGGTTAAGTATAAAAGGGGGGAAAGGGGGCAAGTCCCCTCCGCTTAATTTTGATAAATGGATTTTTATGCAGATTTATCCAATTTACTTTAATTTTTTTCTATGTTCATCCTGATAAGGAGCTTTCCTGATTAGATTTGGAGGTTCATTAGTTAAGTATAAAGGGGAAAAAGAGGGTTTAGACACCTCCCCCCCCTTAATTTAGAGATATGGTTTTTCATGCAGAATTATCTGATTTGCTTCAAATTTGGTATACCGGTTTATTATGTTAAGGAGCTTCTTTGATTAGATTTGGAGGTTCATTGGTTAAGTATAAAGAGGGGAAACGGGGGCTAATCCCCCTCCATTTATTTTTTGAGAGGCATTATTTTTTGAAATAAGAGTATAATATACAATTAGTGTGAATAGCTTGTGAGCTCAATGCCATCAGTTTAACTGGGCACTTTTTTTGCATAAAAATGAACAAATATACACCCATTAATTATGAAGTATATAATTTTTTTTCAATTAAAATATTTCCAGGATTTTCTTTTGAAAAATCGGTTCAGCTTGAACCCGACCCGAAAGAACCAAATCTAAGCCCGAAACCGACCTCAACCAAAAGCATTCAATCCCATCCAAACCTGACCGGCAACGAAAAAAATGAGCGTTAACCCAATCCTACTCGAATTGCAGGTCGGATCGGATTCTGTTAAAATCGGGTTACCCTACCCGATGCATGACTCTAACTTATATCTAACTACTACACTAGCCCACTATGTCTGATAATAGCTTTAATAACAATTTTAATTCGCCAGATTAAGGTGTTTCATTTCGTTAACAATCCTCCTCAACGTATGCGTATCAATCGCTGAAAAATGATTTATTGGTCACGATGACTCCTAAAAACCGGGAATGAAAAATCACGCCAAAGCTTCTGTCTGAGCTTTTAATAATAAATGCGGCGGTAACAGACCTGGGGTCAAAACGGAAATAATTACTGCTGGTCACCAAGCGAGAAATGGATGCAGCGTGATTACCTGGCGGTTGAAGTGAAGATTAGCTTTCGGTGAACAATGCTAGTGGGAATGATAATTGCGAATACAGCCGTGCAACATGCAGAACGCCGTTATTATTTATTTGTCTTCTGAATAAATAAGAAAAATGTAACTTTAACCTTTCAGCACGATTTTTTCTATTTTTATATAAAAAATTTATTTGAAATCTATATATCGGTCTAATAATGGGGAAAATAGTAAAAAAAAAAAAAAATAAATTTCAAATTTGCAGCTAAAATTTTATATTTTATGGTGTGTGCTATACGTATAGAATTAAGTTTTAAAACATTGCATTGCTATATTTTGCAACTAAATGAGCTTAAAATAATTAATATTAACTGCTTAACACCCTGCAACTTTTTTATATTAATATTTTTAAGTATTCAGTAAAAATAATGAAAGTAAATCTTACATTAATAGCTTGATCGAATTTTTACTTTCTTCTATCTTTACAAGAAGAAAGTATTGGATTCATGAAAATTTTTGAATTCCGGTTTTCGACGGATTTACACGTTTTAGGGGTCAGAGATTCCAAAAAACATGTTTTTACAAAATATCTGTCTGTGAGTCTGTCTGTCTGTCTGCGACACAAATTTTGTTTGTGCTCTATCTCAAGAACTAATGCACAAATTTAATGAAAATTTGCATTCAGTTATTCCCTAATACAAATTGATGCTGATTAGTTTTTGGTGTAAATCGCACAACAGGTGGCGCTGCTATGCTGCATTTTTCACGATTTTTGCACTAGCTCTATCTCAAGAACTAATGCACGGATTTTCATCAAACTACAGATTTAGTTAGTCCTTGATATGAATGGATGCTGATTACGTTTTGGTGTAAATTACACAACAGGTGGCGCTGTTGTGAAGAATTTTGCAGGATTTACACGATTTCCCCAATAGCTCTATTTTAAGAACTAATGCACGGATTTTCATCAAACTTCAGATTCAGTTAGTCCTTGATATGACTTGGTACTGATTATGTGTTGGTATAAATCGCCCTACAGGTGGCGCTTCTGTGCTGCCTCTTTCACGATTCCAGCAATTGGTCTATAGAACTAATGGACGAGTTGTCATCTAACTTCAGATTTAGTTATACGTTGACACAAGTTGTTGCTAATTAGGTTTTGGTGTTAATCACCCAACAGGTGGCGCTGCTATGCAGGAATTTTCATGATTTTTGCACTATCTCTATCTCAAAAACTAATGCACGGATTTTCTCCAAACTTCAGATTCAGTCAGACGTTGACACAAATTGTTGCTGATTAGGATTTGGTATAAATCACCCAATAGGTGGCGCTGCTAGGTTGCATTTTGCTGGATTTAGACGATTTCAGCGATAGTCATACCTCAAGAACTAATGCACGAAATTTCATATCTTTAGAATCCTCATGAGATGCACAGATTGCCATTTAATTTTGGCAGTGTGATAGCGAATTTTGAAGTATTAACATGTATGCGATAGAAGAAAGTTTTGGGATTGGTACATCCGACTAGTTTTTTTTTGTTTCCGAAGAACAAATTCTAATTTTTTTGTCAAATGAAGCCTACTGACAAGGACAAAATAAGTGTTATTCCATCCTTTGGACTGTTCTTGATCAGGAACAGAGATCATGTTGGCCAAATTCATGGCACATAATGAGAATTATACTGTTTTTAGGTATGTTCCACATATGGCACGTGGTGCAGTGAAGGGTGAAGAGTGCGAGGTAGCCCAGGTATACGCAAATAACTCTTGAACAAATGAAGTTAACAAATTGTGTAATAGGGTGGAACAAAAAAAATTATTATTAGTTTTTTTTTTTTTTTTTTTTACCAAAAACGAGTAACTGCCAAAAATTGCCTTTATACTAGTACATCAACTGCGTGCAATTTTGCCGCTGAAAAGAAATGGCTTGGCTCTGCGCCTTTGGTCCAAAAGTCGAAATTTTGGGTGAAATTTGAAATTTTTTCAAAAACATAAAAAAAATTACTATTGAGCAAGTTATTATTTAAAAGTGTTATTTAAACCTTTATTAAGAAATACTTAACATATTCAAACGATAAAACGATATCTTTATTCTGTATAATTTCTGCAAAAGTGGCAACTTGCTCTCTGACGATCGTCATCACATTAAACAGCTAGCTTCTCAGCACATAATACATGCAGGAGGTAGAGTAATTGAATATCAGTCACTGCACGGCGGGTGATTTGCCGATTCTAGCTCGCCAAAAGTCGATTTTTAAAAGTTTATCCTAGCGCAATTTTTCCCCCTGTTATAGCTCAATAGTTACGGCGTTGTACCCTGCTATTGGTTTTGCTCTAAATATAATTGTATGTTCCATAGACTAGTGCAAAGTTGGTGCTTCTTAGTTGGGAATGAATCAATCAATTTGAGTATAGTTCTTTAATTTGTTACTAGAAGCGAAATGAAATATTACTGCTCGATTATGGACTTTATTATATCGGATTTATGTGCATAAATTTTGCACATATCAGCTGTTATTTCATATTTAATGTCGCAAAAAACTCTGTATTTTTTTTTTTTTTTACAAATTTTCAGTTTTAATATAAAAAAAGTTATATGATAAAGCACGATTAAGCTCAATTTTTGATATGATTAAATAGTTCAGATTATTACCCTTTCGTTCCAATTTAATTAGTCTGCCCTTATCTGCCCTCTAGTTTTTAGAATTGTTTATAGCTTATTAAGTCTAAATATCGTTTTTTTTTTCAATTTTAGTTTAAGTATCATTTTCTTTTTATCAAAGAACGCAGAATTTAAGTTAGTCACATAAATAAACTTTTGCAACATTATGCAACGTCAACAAGATTTAAAATATAACGAGAATGTGAATTTGATTGAAAATGTTTTGTTTATAGAGGAAAATTACAATGAAGAACACATGAAGTTTTGGAAGTGCGAAATGTTTACACTTATGACCAAATTTGGACAAAAGTTGCCAGTTGCATGCACATATGTCAGGACAAAATGATGTAAAATATATTACATGGCTGCAAATTTCGAATGGTTAGAAAATTGATCCAGACAAATTCAGATTTGATACAACGAAAAACATAATGTAGACATTTTCTCATAATATCTTATGATTCCCATTCTTTACATAAGTTTCCTCTGTGCAGAGATAAATATAAATATACAAAAGAATATCTCAACAAAAAGTTTTCGGGGAAAAAAAAAAAAGTGCCAAGTTCTCCTTAGTGTTTCGGCCAGAAAAAGTAGTGATATCTGAAGTTCGCACAAGTTAAAAGCCAAACATCCCAAATCTTTCATTGAAAATGGCTTCCTGCGACTTGGCCGTTAATGCCTTCTACAGCATTTCAAAAGTGATGATTGGAAATTACGCATTTATGAATTATTTAAATATTAAAAGTAATATTAGAATGCAAAGAGGCAAATTCACATAAAGACATTATAAGTAAAAGATTTCTGATAACTACCATTCAGTTTCAACAAACATTAGTTTTGATTACAGATCATTTAGTTTACTTGTGGTTTAATTGCCATTTTGTACGGTCTAAAGCTAAAGTCATTGACGTAAAACCCAAGAAATAAAACAAAATTTACTTACTTCAAATCTCACAATATGTTACATTATATTTTATTGCATAATACTGAAATCTTGTGTATTGACGAAAGAGATTTTTTTCGTTTGAACATTTATTATAGTTTGTTTGCATGCATTAAGAGGTATTCGATTTATAAACTGTTAAAAGCTGATACTAATTATGTTTTAGCAATTAGGGATATTATCTCCTGAATACAAGTATTTTGTTATTTTTAACTTCTAAGCATGTAAATAGACTGAAGTTGTTTAAATGCTTTTTTCAAATGTGTATTTTATTTCTGTACTCTGTGCCACAAAATGCCTAAAATAATCAAAAAATGTAGTTGGCATGTAGCTCATTTGTACATATTTTAAAATTTGAAAAATTCTCTCGAAGGCATTAACGGCCAAGTCGCAGGAAGCCATTTTCAATGAAAGATTTGGGATGTTTGGCTTTTAACTTGTGCAAACTTCAGATATCACTACTTTTTCTGGCCGAAACATTAAGGAGAACTTGGCGCTTTTTTTTTTTTTTTTTTTTTTTTTACCGAAAACTTTTTGTTGTGATATCACTACTTTTTGTATGTTTTTTCAAGTTTTTTATTCTAAACTATATTAATATGAAAAAACTTAAATTTCGGTACTTTTATGTTTGCTGGATGCAAATCTTCTCATTAGTCTTTTGTTTTTTTCGCCAATAGCAGTTTTCATTTTTCACATGTATAAATTAGAAACAATGCTTCGATTTTCAAATAAAATATTTTGGTTTATGTTATTATTTCTTATTTATTTATTTATTTATTTCTATTTCAATATTCTTCCAACATGAGGGAAAGAATCTGCAAGTAAATTAAATATAATAAAAAAATGCTATTGAACAATGCGAATTGAATAGAGTATATGACTGCTTGCTAGAGGCGGCTAGTACTTAATAAAATAAAAAATAAAGTATGGAATTTGTAAAGCTCAATATTATTTTATTGAGCTTTACAAATTCATACTTTATTTTTTTTTATATTAAAGTACTAGCCGCCTCTAGCAAGCAGTATATACTCTATTAATTGCATGTTAAACGTTGCATCATGTTACTGTTATTCATAATTTAATTTACTTGCAGATTCTTTCGCCAAGTTGGAAGCTTTTGATAGAGAAATCAAAAACTCTTTACGATCATGGAAGCACATCATATATTTTGTGTTATGTATTTCGTTCTTTCATGACAAATATCTCTTAACTCACTTATGCATGTTTCCTTATCAGTTACGATTCGTTCACTAATGCGGAAATTTTTAATCCTGTTAAGTAATCTTTTCTAATTGTATTTTATTATTGTATTTTAACTGATACGATTGGGTACAAGTGAAATGATTCCTATTAAATCCTTTGATAATATCTTCATTTACATTAAACCATATTGATGCAAATATCTTTTTGTTTCATGCTAACCTTCTTAATAGACTCGATTACGGAAGAATATAAGGTCTACGTGCTCACTGCTATGATCCATTTGTAAATCTATCATTCTTCTCATCCAATCGTGTTGAAGAACTAGCCAATTTGCCATGGTTTTACGTTTTTAGCTAATTTTATTCGAAACCTGAAAACTAAAATGCGAGGAACCGGATTATAGAAGATTCCTTCTAACGGTACATATCGATTAACAGGTTACATATTATAAAATTATAATAATCATAAGGAGAATTGTCAGTTTCGGTGCTTTAATAGTTTCCGTAAATTCTATTTATATAATACAGAAGTTTCAGCAGAGTAACGATTAACAACATAGTCACAGTAAGTATACTAACAGTGCAATATATTAACAATAGAAGAGGTTTTGTGCAGTGACGAAACTACTGGCACTTTGGAAATATTCGTACGTTGTATTATTTAACTATTCAGATTATTATATTGCCACACTCTTATTAACTAATTACTCTTAACTAAGGAAGAATGCATAACTATAAGATTACTCATAGTTTATTATATACATTATTTACAGCAGCTGATAAGCGCAGCTCTCAGAACAAAACACATCGTACAACAGCGTGGAATCTTCTGGTAACATGCGATACCTTACAAACAGATTGTGTAGTGCTGCCATCTATTAACGCAGATCTCAACTATTTGATTGAGATATGACACCCCTCCCCTCATAGTTCAAACGAACTACAGGCAATCTTGTTCTATGACTTCTTCGAACTGGAGCACTTTTCTTAGAGTCCTCGTTATAAGTTTCAGTCAAATTGTCTTTCACAGATTTATCTGTCATAACATCATTTTTACTACTCACAACTGTACCTGTTACAACATCATGCGAAGGCTGAGATTGGCTTGGTTCTATAGTATCATCATTATTAAGCTGTTCTTTTATTTTTTTATTAATTCCCGAAAAACGGTTTTGGTTAACCCTTTCATACCTATCATAATTACTGTAATTTTTACCACTATGTCCCTCAACTTTGTCTGACATTAGTTTATCATTTCGATTTATCTCTATAACTCTCTCTGGTATTTCATAACTTATCTCTTTATTACGTCTCAACTGATCGACGTGACGTTTACACATTACTCCATCACATCTATTTACTAAAACCCATCTACTCCCCAATAATTTCATAATTTTTCCTTTTACCCATTTCTCCCCTTTTCCAAAATTTTTAACATAAACTAAATCATGAAGCTTATATTTGTGAAGGGGTTGGTTGTATTTTAGGTTTTGATGGTAATACCAAGTGAAGGGCTGTTCGAACTGGCCTTCCAAACATTAATTCAGCAGGAGTTTTACCAGTCACCGAATGAGGAGTAGAATGATTTTCTAACAAAAATCGTGAAATTGACAATGTTATGTCACTTTTATCTAGCTTTTTAAGGCAATTTTTCACAGTTTGCACATACCTTTCCGCTTGTCCGTTTGAAGACGGATGATAAGGTGGAACAGGCGTATGCTTAATTCCATTATTTTTAAGAAATTCCTCAAATTCATCACTTGTGAACGCGGGACCGTTATCACTGACCAATTCAACAGGTAATCCAAATGTAGCAAAAATTCTCCTTAATACCTTCATTGTAGTTTTACTATCAGACCTGAGTGCTACTTCTACCTCCAACCATTTAGTATAAGAATCGACTACTATTAAAAACATTGTACCTTCAAAAGGACCGGCATGATCTATATGGATCCTTTCCCAGGGCAGTTCAGATTTCCATTTCAAGGGTTCCATTTTGGGACAATCGCTCGCAAACATCTGACATCTATTACAAGAATTTACCATTTGTTCAATTTCTTTATCCATATTTGGCCACCAAACAACTCCCCTAGCTTTCGCTTTCATGCTCGATATACCCTGATGAACGGAATGCAACAATTTTAATATATATTCTCGACCTTCCTCTGGTATGATCACTCTATGTCCCCACAATAGACAATTTTCTAGACAGGAAATTTCCTCCCTTCTACGAAAATATGATTGATATTCTACTTGTTTAACCTTTCGCGGCCACCCATGTAACACCCACTCTAAAATTTGTTTAGTTACAGGATTTTCAGTTGTCCACTTTGCAATCGTTTTAGAAGTAACAGGCCAATTATCATTATTTGAAACAAACATTATTTCCGCAGGGTTACTCACTATATTTACAGTTTCTGGGAGAGGTAATCTACTTAATGCGTCAGCATTTTTATTATTTTTACCTTCGCGATACTCAATTGTATAATCATACCCAGCTAACATTAACGATCATCTCAGCATTCTAGGTGATAATGTATCAGGTACCTTTTTAACAGGATCAAATAATCTAATTAAAGGTTTATGATCTGTTATAATTTAAAAAATTTTTCCAGCTAAATATTGGTGATATTTAGTGACACCAAACATTACAGATAAAGCTTCTTTATCAATCATAGCATAATTCCTTTCAGTTTTATTTAAAGTTCTCGAGGCATAAGCAATAAGGTTTCTCTTTACCCTCAACAATGTGGCTTAAAACTGATCCTATGCCATATTCAGAAGCATCACAATTTAAAACTATATCTTTGTTTACATCATATAATTCTAAAACAGGAGATGTACGTAATAATTGTTTCACTTTTTGAAACGCTTTTTCATGCTTTTCTGACCATGTCCAGTTTACATTATTATCTAATAATCTATGTAAAGGTTCTGAAACATCTGAAATATTAGGCAGGAAGTTTCTATAATAAGAAATTAAGCCTAAAATGAACGCAATTGTGACACATTATTTGGAATAGGAGCATTCAAAATAGCATTAACTTTTTCCGGAATAGGTCTAATTCCTTCCTGAGATATTTTATGACTTAAATAAGAAACTTCCGAAACCATAAATTTTAATTTTTCCTTATTTAATCTTATACCATGCTCAAAAAAGCATTTCAGAACATTTTCAACTCTTTCAGAATGTTCTGATTCATTACTAGCACTAATGATTACATCATCTAAAAATACACCAACATATTCAAATTTTTTAAAAATATGTTCAATTTTTCTTTGGAACATACCAGGAGCACATTTTACCCCAAATGCTAATCGTAACACATTAAACAAACCTTTATGTGTATTTATAGTCAAAATTTGACTACTTTCGTTATCTACAGGTTGTTGTAAATAAGCATCTTTTAAATCAAAAACAGTAAAAAATTTACCATCTGATAATTTAGAAAATAATTCTTCCATTCTAGGAAGAGGATAGTTATAATTTTCAGTATTTGCATTTACTGTTGCTCTATAATCACCGCATATTCTAACAGAACCATTAGGCTTAGGAACAATTACTATAGGACTAGCCCATTCTGAATGATCAACAGGTTTTAAAATATCCTCATTAGTTAATCGTTCCAATTCAACATCAGTAGCTTTCCTTAAAGCAAAAGGAACAGGTCGAGACTTAAGAAAAACTGGTTTTGCATCTTTTTTCAATTTTATTGACGCGGGAGGACCCTTGATTGTTCCGATCCCGTCAGCAAAATCATAAGGAAAATCTTTCGAAATGCTTTTAATCATATTTACATTAGGCCAAAATAATTTTGATGCTTTTAACCAAGTTTTTCCGATTAGACTCGGACCCTCCTCTTTAATAACTAACATTTTTAAATCAGGTATACAATATTCATTAACAACAGCATTTACTTTTAATTCCCCCAAAACAGTTAAAGGGTCTTTAGTATAAGTTTGCAATTTTATATTAGATTTAATTAAAGGCAGCTTACCTGAGAACAATTTATGAGCACGATCTTATGACTTACGATCGTATGAGCCGCACCACTATCGATTTCAAATTGTATATTTACACCATTTATTTTAACAGATTTTATCCATGACACCTTATTGGAGTTGTCGTCCATAAAATTTAAACAATATTCTTCCTGAACAGTTTTAATTTTTCTGTTCTTAAAAGGTTTCTCACTTTTCATTCCAAATTTTCGGTTACGACAACAAATTTTTAAATGACGCAATCGATGGCAGAAATGACATTCTGCAGATTTAAAAGGGCATAATTTTGGATTATGATTTTTAGAACATCTATAACACGGTTTCTCAGGCGCGAATTTCTCTTCTTTAGGCTTAGGTGCATGAGCGGGCGTCTGCACTTTCGATTTCTATCCTTTAGAAACACGCACTTGATTGACAGTCGTAGTATCTCCGATGTGTAGGGATTTCACTCCAGCCTCAGCTATCTCAAATGACTCAGCTATTTCCATCGCTGTTTGGAACGTTAAGTCTCTAGAATCCAGTAATTTCTGCTGTATCTTTTCATCTTGGATGCCAAACACCAACTGATCACGCAGGCGGTCATTAAGCGTATTCCCGAAGTTGCAATGTTCGGATAAACGACGCAAATCTCGTACGAAATCGGCTATGTTCTCTCTTTGCTTCCTTAGTCGTTTCTGGAACTTAAATAGTTCGACAATTTCACTGGGGCGTGGTGAAAAATGATCTTTAGCTTTCTTTAAAAGATCCTCGTAACTGATTTCTTTCAGCGTATTTGGAACAATAACATCACGTAAAATAGCAAAAGTTGTTGTTCCAACCGAACTTAATAAAATATTTTTTTTCATTTCATCATTCTTGATGCTATTTGCTGAGAAATAAAAATCAATTTTCTCGACGTAAATAGTCCAAGGAACATTTGCATTATATTCTTCCAAGCGTCCCAGAGTAATTATTTCTTTCTCGGTCATTTTCCGTGCCACTTTTTCTTTTTCTCTTTCGAAAAAGATTTTTTTTTTTCCACACGAAAAATTTTTCACTGTATTTTAATTTGGGTTAAATCCCATTTTCGTCACCACTATTATATTGCCACACTCTTATTAACTAATTACTCTTAACTAAGGAAGAATGCATAACTATAAGATTATTTATAGTTTATTATATACATTATTTACAGCAGCTGCTAAGCGCAGCTCTCAGAATAAAACACATCGTACAACTGCGTGGAATCTTCTGGTAACATGCGATACCTTACAAACAGATTGTGTAGTGCTGCCATCTATTAACGCAGATCTCAACTATTTGATTGAGATATGACACAGATGATATGCGGAAAAATATAAATAGATGGCTCGCATTAATAATTAACTTATTGAAAAATAGCCACAAACGTCAAATACTCTCCAAGCTTGACGACATTTTGCGACGTGTCACCAAATTTGGTAATATATCATGTCAATTCTCAAATTTGGTGACAAAAAATATTTTGTTTGTTCTGACGTCATAATGATGCATATGTATTATTTATTATACACATACCTATAATATGTATGATGCAAATGTATTACGTATTATATGCATATGTATAATATGTATGATGCATATGTATAAAGTTCTTTAACATCACTAAAACGCACTTAAAGGAATAGTGTTCCATAAACAGTAGGGATGTTTGCCAGATCGACCAGAGTGCTATTGAGATTAGAATTCCGACATTTATAATAGACCGGGAGGTGTCTGCACACACCATCACCTCATCGAGTTTACAGCTGAAATATTAGGATTAGTTAAAACTAGATTAGTACATTAAAATGCAACTGGTCTGTTAAGTCATATCTTGGTAGAAACAACCTGAAGACCTAATTTTAGTGGATGACTGATAGGTTTACTATTGTATTTTCCTGCATCCAAAAGTATGGAAACATGGAGGAATGGGTGCAGGAAAACACAATGGAAAATCCACCAATTAACCGGTAAAATCGGGTCTGTAGGCATGTGATATGACTTGGCAGACCAGTTACATTTTAATACGCTAATCGAGTTTTAACTAGTCCTAAAATTTGAGCCGTCAACTCGATGAGGTGATGATCTGTGCAGACGCCTCCCGGTCTTTAATAAAATTTGTTTTAAGGAAGTAAGAGATAGAAATATGGACAGATAAACTGAAAGATTTGCCTTATTAAGATTTTTGTAAAAGCATATAAAACTTCATTCAGCTTGAAATCATGTAACACCTTTATAACTCAGGCTAATTTTCTGTAATCGAGTTTTGGCAACCAACATATCTGATCTATAACTATAATCTTTCTTTTACAGATTTAAAATTAACAATAAATTAACAGTAGGTAGGCCAATAATACAATATAATAACATTAGAAGCGGACTTCGGACACCGCATCTGTCGCACACCGTTAAAGAGAGCTTTATTACTTACACATTTCATTTAATTAAAAGCAGATTTTTAAACTTTCATATGAGAATTAGGATATTTTTCCATTATAGGGACCTTGGCGTTTTTTAAAAATCTTGGCGCAATTCGGACTTCAGAAACTGAGATATGGTGCCAAATGATATAAACAACTATGAAAACAAACCTGATTAACTTTTATGTTATTTTATATACATATAAACATTTTATTTATACACGTATAAAATATTGTTTTTTATATACAAATTATTTATGTTGGCATATAAAAATAAATAAACGGGTTCCTTACATTAAATAAATTGTATACATATCGAAAAAATTGCTTTTGTATATGACACAGTAAATAGGTTGACAGAAAATACGTTATTATCAAATTTCTTTTCTCGTCAAGGCTATTTTCTATATTTCGCCAAGGCTACTATATCGGAAACGTACCGAATTGCGGTTATATTTTGTTAAATGTTTTATTGTTTTAATATCGTAAATATATCATAACCTATACGGATTAAAATTTTTAGGTATATTCATTTTTTCTATTCAACAAACATCTTTGGAAAAGCATATATATAAAATGTTATTCTGCTTGGAATCACGTGACCCCCTTCACAACTCTGTAATCGAGTTTTGGCGACCAACATTGGCACAATTGAATGTGTTAAGGAACTGTTTACGGCCAAATGAACACCCCTGTTTGAAGGGTTTAGAAGCGGAAATTCTGTGTTTTTAGATTTTTCTAGTTAATTGTGCTACAAACCCGACTTACTTGTGAAATTTCATGATTCTACGACTTTTAGAGGTACCTTAGTTATTTGATGATGCGAAATGAGTCAGTGACAAAAAAGCGCTTTTTCGGAATTTAATATTTCGAAAATTACTAAATATAGAAACATGAAATCGTGGAACCTCACTTCAGTTTGACCATACGAACATGTGTATAAAAGAAAAATTTATACATATCTCCCTAAAACGACGTTATGAGGGGATGAAAAGTATGCCGAAATGGTTCAGGAAAAGGTAGCTTACGGCTTGTGCGAACTTGGCGGACGCACTGCCGTGCTCCCAGATACAACGCAGCACTTTTCATTAAAGCTGTCGAATGTTTGCCCCGTATTTTAAATTTTAGAAAAAGAAATTTTAGAATTTGTTATAATAATACAAAAATAGTTTTATCACATTAGCTTCCATGCCGTTAAGAAAGTATCATTAAAATTATCAAGAAGAATGTAAAATCATTCTTCATTCAGATTATGAAACATTTTTTAATGCATTCGCACTACAATAATAAAATTTCATAGCTTAATAATGTGAAAACGATGTCCAAGTATAACACGTTTGAAAACGCTATTTCAACCAATTTATATTAAAAGTCGAAAAACTAACTGAAAATTTTGTACATACCTGTATATGAACTATTATATAATTCACAATATGCTAAAATTTAGAACAGTTAGTGAACGCATAGCACAGTTGAAAATTCCTCGTTAGCAATTTCCGACAAAAAACGGAAATGTACTTCAGATTTTTTGTGCATCCCTGTATATGATTTATAGAATTTATACATACTAAATAGTATGCAATTTTTATAATTTAAAAAAGTGTTCCACAACTGAAAACGCACTTCCATCAATTATTGTTCATAGAGAGAGAAATATAACTGATTTATTTTGTGTGCCCCTGTATATAAAAGATGAATTCTATGCACATCATATTCATTAGTAAGCATCTTATAGAGCACCTCGGATATATATATATAAATTTAAATAATTTTGTAATAGTATAACATGAACAAAATACACCACAAACAATTTTTCTCCATAGACCGTAATGTAACATAATTATTTTTAGTGTCCCAGCAAATGATCGATAAATACTATCCATACCATATTCTGTAGGAATCATCTTATAGAGCACTTCATAGGTATGTATATAAATTTCAAAGTGTTTGAAATTATGAAACATCATTAAAAACCGTAATGTAATGTAATAGGCCGTAATGTAATGAAATTCTTTTGAATGTCCATGTAATGAAATTATGACTGTTACACGCTACATTTTGCAGCACCTAACATTGAATAGTGAATATCAATAACATTTTTCAATTTCATGGCGATGCGGCTATATTGAAGCTAAAAATAATTTTGCGCAGCTAGAATAGGGAAATCACCCACTGTGCATGTGCACTGACAGACTTGTGACGAGCAGAAAATTGGTATAACAGCTTACGCGCAGGATTAGAAAATATATATTGCAACTATAAGGAAATTTTTTATGCCTACTTATACTTCATATTGCTATAATTACCCTGAACAATACAAATTTATTTAGCGTTCAGGGCCTGAACCCTAAATAAATTTGTATTTAAAGCATTTATATTTTTTAATACAAAGTTGTTTTCAGCTAATACAGAATTTTGAAAATTTCAACAGTATAATCACCTAAAAAAATTATTTTTTGAACAATGAAAAGGAAATTTTAAATTCAGTTCATACAAACTAACATGAAACATATGTTTTGAAATTTTCATGAAAAGATATTCAGAAGTTTTTGAGATATCTTGCGCGTTATGCCCAAAAACGTCATTTGGAGGGAAATGACTTCAAAGTTTCGGAAATGCCGCTTCAGCTATTGAGCGGGTATAATCTTAAAAGCCGTATCTTCTGTTCTAATAGGAATTTCAAGGAAACAATTATACCAAAATGTTCAGAAAAGGTAGGAATTTAACATCTAAAAAAATTTTAATTTCGAAAATTTTGAAGCTTTAAGAGTTTTGAGAATTCTTAATATATTAGTCTAATAAAAAAGAAAATTTTGTAATGGCCACTGCATAATACTTTAATTATATGTGTTTTTATAATACTATAACTATACACTACACATCATTCTAAGTTGCAGGACCGATTCTAAATTACTGCACTTCATAATAATTATGCATTTCTTTAATGTCCTCATAAACATAAAAGTGTGACCCAATTCGGGATGTCATTTTTAGTGATAATACGTGCAATTAAAGATTTCATTTCTACTTCCGCTTCCAATATGTTTCGTTAATTTCGTCAATATTTACACACACTCATTACGCACGATCATAAAATATAACTTCTATTATCTCTTCTAAGTTTTGAATTTTATGGTTAAAGACATTTCCATAACCGTATAAAATGGAGTGCTTCAATAATTTATGGCAGCAAAGGTCGACATACGATCATTTTGGCTGCTTTCTGTTGCATAATTAAAACGATAATGGCCGAATGGCTGGATGCCTCGCGTTTCCCTTGACGACAAAAGGGATCCTGTTTGAATATGGCCAATTTTGGTGGAACCATAACTGTAACTGAAGTATAAAGAGAAAATAGCCAATCAAATTTAAGCATGTTTTATTGGTGTTTCAGCAGATCTCAATTTTTTTTCTTAATTTGAAAACGGGAATTTTCCTTACACATTAAAAAAACAGTTTTTATGGATTTTCAAGCATGCGTGGTATTTTGAAGCACTTTTCTCAAGTAATAAAGAATCGAAGAACGATTTTCATTTCCATAACATGTATATTAGTCTTTATGACAAAAAAGTCGTAAATATTTACACAGGAAATTTGAAATTTGCCATTGAACTTGATTATATAGTACATTCCCATTTAAAAATGACGTGTGTCGTAATTGTCGTTTATATTGAAAAATACACAAAATCATTAGGATTCATTGCAGCTTAAGGGCAGAAACTGTCAGAACTGAGTTTCAACGATGTTATTATGTTTCAATTAGATTAAAGTTAACATATGCTATATTTAGAGTATCCAAACCCGAAAATTATATTTTAAGTCGACCTGAAACCCGACCTGAACGCACATAAAAATGTTTGTTGATCGGAACTTTACACACTTAAACCCGAACCCAAAATGCTTAAATCCGAACACAAAATGTGAGAAAATTAATGCTTTCTCTTTCAAAACCGGTTCCAAAAGTGAAAATGTCCTCATAAAAAAATTGCAAGCAAAATTTAAAAATAAACAAGAAAAAAAAATCATGCGTCATGCATAGATTATGAAACTCTTTCCAACACTTCCTGAATGCTTTAACAAAACTTCGTTATATAGGGAAATAAGGTATATAAGAGAACTAAGTAAGCATTTTAGAAAACACATAAAACATTTGAAAAACTGATTTCAGCTGTTACCGTCCATAGCAAATATGTATTCCAATTCTTTTGAACAGCCCTGTATTTGATCTGTAGGTTGATATATATACTATATAATTGGAAAATTTATTTTAGCAAGAAAACACATAACAGGTTGAAATTTCTCTTTCAGCAATTTTTACTAATAGATGGAAACATACTTGAATACTTTTGTACAGCCCTGTAGTTTACCTAGTACCTTTATTACGTGCCACTATTTAGCTAAAATTTAATTCAAACTAGAATACTCTTAAAACTACTAAAATTACATTTCCAGAAATTATCACCCATAGACGGCCATGTATCCAACTCTTTGCGTGGCTCTGTATTCATTTTATCTATATTCTGCAAATATTTCTTAGTAAACTAAATTCAGTTCAGTGTAAAAATGCATAACTCTTTTAAAATCCACCTTTAAGCAATTTATGCTCATACACAGTAACCTTTACGAATTCATTTCTGTAGCCCTGTATATAAACTATCGCATTCAGTGGTGTAGTCATAAAAAAAAACAGAAGGTATGCGCTCTAAGCAGAGGGTATACGCCCAAGGCAGAGCGTATATCCTAGAGTGTATATACTATGGCTTTCTTGAGAAACAGAGGGCATACGGTGTTCCTTAAAAAAATCCAGAGGGTGTACGGCGTATACCCCCGTATACCCTCCACTACATCCCTGTTTATACGCAATTTATAGTATGCATAAATATAGTAAAAAAAGCGCATATCATAATTAAAAATGCATTTCGAGCAATTATTACAAATATGCAGTGATTCGGATACAATATAGTATCTGAAATCTTTTCAAATACACCGAAAACAATTCCCCCTATACTATTATGATCGGAAATTTTTGTGTGGCCCTGTTAATGAACAATAACTATTCTTTGCACCGTATATTCAACAGAATGCATATTTTAGTGGATTTCATAAATTAATATCAATTTTACTATGTTTGAAAGAGTGTAACACCATTAAAAATCGTTTGAAACGATTTTTTTCAATTGGCTGTAATGTAATGGAAAACTTTAGACTGTCCCTGTAAATGAACTAAACATGCTACAAATTTCATTTGAAATAGGGAGCGTGATATACGTGATATGGTAGTGGTCACTAACATCCAAAAATTGCAGAACGATCCGAGCATATTTACGAGAGTTAGAGCGTGGACAGACGGACAGACAAACCGAAGTCATAAACAGTTTTCAATTTTGTTGGAAAGTGTTAAAAAAGCGCATATCATAATTAAAAGTGCATATCGAGCAATCACTACTAATATACAGTAATTCGGATACAATATATTATCTGAAATCTTTTCAAATACACCGCAAACAATTCCCCCTATACCATTATGAACGGAATTCTTTTGTGTGGCCCCGTAAATGAACAACAACTATTCTTTGCACCGCATATTCAACAGAATGCATATTTTAGTGGACTTCATAAATGAATATCAATTTTATTATGTTAGAAAGCATGTAACATCATTAAAAATCATTAACGATTTTTTTCCGTAGGCCGTAATGGAACGGAAAACTTTTGACTGTCTCTGTACATGAACTAAACATGCTACAAACTACATTTGAAATAGGGTTCGTGCTATGGTAGAGGTCACTAACATCCAAAAATTTCAGAACGATCCGAGCATATTTACGAGACTTAGAGCGTGGACAGATGGACAGACAAACAGAAGTCATAAACACTTTTCAACTTTGTTGGAAAGTGTTAAAAAATCAGTGTAGAAGTAAAATATTGAAGATATGAATGAAAATAATTAAAGAATAATTTAACATTAAGAGGTTAAAACTCAGTATTTTTACAACTTCTAAACTTCTTGACGGAATGACTTCTTGTTTAGTATGGAAAATTAAAATATGCTATAGAGTTGAAATATGAATTCAATGTTTTATGTTAGTATCGACATTTTTAAAGTTTGTTTACTATTTCCATATGAAGACTGCTCTTTAAGATTTATTTTTTTAAACGTAGATTAAACGAAGTCATAATTTCCAATCTAATAATTATTATCCCCGGTACGGTATGCTACTTCTTTCTCCCAGCTTATTTTGTGCCCAAAAAATAACGTTAGCTTACAGACGCTAGCAATAAACAAAGTAGATGTATCATTGTACAATTAAATGCTCTATAGCATTTTTTTAAATTTCTAAACATCGCACATTTTCAGTTTTTATACCATCGTATTGGGAAAAAAAAAGTACTTTTTAATGCAATTTGTTTGAAAACTGCATCTCTATTTGTTTTTGAAATATTAATTTTTTGGTAGTTTTTAGCGACATTTGTTTCATTTTGGCAACTCAAGTACGCCATTTCTGTAGAAAGTAAAGAAAAAATTGCTGAAAAATAGCATAAATATCTTTTTGTTGCCATTTTCTCATAAAATGGAAAAAAAAATTAATTAAAAAAAATTAAATTAAAAAAAATTAATTAAAATACGTGCTACTTTGAGAAAAATATAAATGAAGGATTTGTGATAAAACAGGGAGCTATTATAAACTATATTTAATTTTAGGTTTCTATATTAATGCAAATGACGTCATTTTACATAACATAAAAGCCTGTGCTTTAAGTCTTAAAACTGAAATATGTTTTGCAGTAGAGTCCCGATTATCCGAGTCACGCTTAACCGAGTTATTTTCTTCTGATGGACTGGTGGCTTCTATTATTATGAAACAGCCATTATAAATGAAGCGTTAGGTGAAGATGAAAGAGCTGCCGTAAAAAGTTAGAACTCTGATTTTCTGGTCAGAATGGAAAAAAAAAAATGGCCATAATTTTTTTTTAACGCTGTTTAATGGCTGTTTCATAATAATAGAAGCCACCAGTCCACCAGAAGAAAATGAAGTAATGGAAATGCCGGGGCGACGCTAAATTCTGAAAAAGCAGAATTCCTGTTCTCTAGTTTTTTTTTTCTTTTTAGACTGTACATATTTGATTATCGCTTGTTGCTACCTCATGAAAACCTTTTGGTAGTTTTCATTTCTCAAAAATTGGTTTAAAACACGTTGATCGTATTTTCTTTCTTTCTTTTTACTTTCTTCTATCTTTACAAAAAGAAAGTATTGGATTCATGAAAATTTTCGAATTCCAGTTTTCGACGGATTTGCACATTTTAGGGGTCAGAGAACCCGAAAAACATGTTTTTACAAAATGTCTGTCTGTGCGCGACACAAATTTTGTGGGCGCTCTGCTTCCAGAATTAATGAACGGAATTTAATAAAACTTTAGATTCAGTTAGTCCCTGATATCAAATGGTGCAGATTACTTTTTGGTGTAAATCTTCCAACAGGTGGCGCAGCTATGCTGCATTTTTCACGATTTCCGAAATAGCTATATCTCAAGAACTAATTTACGGATTTTTATAAAACTCCAGATTCTGTTAGTCCTTGATATAGCTTGGTGCTGATTATGTTTTAGTGTAAATCGCCTAACAGGTGGCGCTGCTATGCGGCATTATTTGTGATTATCGCAATAACTATATCTCAAGAACTAATGCACGAATTTTCCCCAAACTTCCGATTCAGTGAGTCCCTGAAATAAATGAGTGCTGTTTTGTTTTTAGTATAAATCTCCCAACAGGTGGCGCTGCTATGCGGCATTATTTGTGATTATCGCAATAGCTCTATCTCAAGAACTAATGCACGAATTGTCACCAAACTTCAGATTCAGTGAGTCCCTGATATAAATCAGTGCTGTTTTGTTTTTAGTATAAATCGCTCAACAGATGGCGCTGCTAGGCTGCATTTATCACGATTTTCGCAATAACTCTATCTCAAGAACTAATGCATGAATTTTCATCAAACTTCAGATTCAGTAAGTCCCTGATAAAAGCCCAGATTAGTTTTTGGAGTAAATGGACCAAAAGGGGGCGCTGCTATGTAGATTTTTTTACAATTTCCGCAATAGTTCTACCTCAAAAACTAATGCACGGATTTTCATCAATCTTCAGATTCAGTTACAACTTGACATAAGTTGTTTGCTGATTAGATTTTGGTGTAAATCACCTAACCAGTGGCACTGATATACTTCATTTTTCAGGAAATATTAACATGTATGAGATAGAAGAAATTTTTGGGACTGCCACATCCGACTCGTTTTTAATGCTTTGCTTTTATTCATTTTTAACACTTTCCAACATAGTTGAAAAGTGTTTATGAATTCGGTTTGTCTGTCCGTCTGTCCGTGCTCTATTTCGGGTTCACATGTAACTGGGGTTTACTATGGCATGCATTAAAACAGAAATGTGTGGCATTTTCGGTTCATTGGCAGAGCCACTCAAAAGAATTCCGTTACATTATGGTCTATGGGGTAACATCGTTTGCCGTGTATTTTAATGACATTACGGTATTTTAAGCACATTACGGTACTTTAAGCACATTGTAGTTGATGTACATCACTGAGACGTACTAAAAGATTCCTACAAGAGAATAGGGTGTGCATAGAACTTATTGTTCCTTTACAGGGACACACAAAAGGAATTTAAGTATAAAAAATGTGCAATTATTGAAGTATTGAAGCTACGAACAATAATGGCTGGAAATGCATTTTCAGTTGTGGTATGTGTTTTTAAATTGAACTATTATTTAAATATTACTTGGTGTTTATGAATTCTTCAGATTCTATACAAGGTCGCACAAAAGCTCTCAACACCATCCGTTTACGGACGGAAATGGCTGCGTGGAAGTTTTCTACTGTGCTATGCGTTTAACTAAACTGACATTTAGCATATTATGTAGTATGCATACATATCTGGAGATCCTACACAGGCCTGCACAAAAAAAATCGTCTATTTTAACGGCTATTCATGGTAATAGCAGAAATCAGGTTTTCAAATGCGTTATGTGTTTTTCAAGTTGTTCATTTAGATATCCTCTTTCACCTTACAAGGAAGGTCTCCATACGGGCATACTCACAAGGAAGGTCTCCTTACAGGGCATACTTAGAATATGTTGTAAAAAATGCTAGGAAAACTACTCATGTATGTAATAAGGGATCAGTTAAATTTAACGGCGGAATTTCAGTAGAAAGCGTGTAAAAAAATTAAATACTTTCGAATATGTGGCGCGAAAATACGAAAGTGACACGGGATTTGGCGAGCAAGATTTTTCCTCGCCAAAAGCAAACGATTTTAATGCATCTGAAAATTGTTTATTAATTGTTTTTTAGAATGCACGATTTTGAATGAATTTAATCTTAATCAATGAAAGAGGTTATTATATATTTTTTATATTACATATATATGTTGCTTGTTGCTGTAGTTATTTAATTTTATCACTGTAAAAATATTTTCTCTACTTTGCAAGTTGCAAATATCTATTTTAAGTTATAGTCAGCTGACATTTGATTGTCATAACACATTTCCATATCGAAGACGAAGTCATTTCCATAGCAACAAAATCAAATCGACAGTGTTTTATCTGCCATTTTTGAGCTTGAAACAATTTAAATTTTGTTTTAATTAGTAAAATATGATATTTAAATTTTATTATATATACATATAAATATATATGACAAACTATAATTAAAACAAACTAAAAATGACAAAACTATAGTTATTTAAATTAAACTTATATAAACAAATTCAACATAAAAAGTTTTTCCCTACATAAAAGCGTGTATTTTTTTTTCATCGCCAACCGATGATAAATCGCCAAATATACGAAAATTTCATTATTTTTTTACGGACGCTGTATCGGGGTTCCGCCAAAAAAATTTTTATAAACATATATATCCATATGAGAAGAACATTCTGTAATTTTTTCAGATTTTTCTGACAAGGAAGGTCTCCATACGGGCATACTCAGAAAAATCTGAAAAAATTACAGAATGTTCTTCGCATATATATGTTTATAAATTTTTTTTGGCGGAACCCCGATACAGCGTCCGTAAAAAAATAATGAAATTTTCGTATATTTGGCGATTTATCATCGGTTGGCGATGAAAAAATAATATACGCTTTTATGTAGGAAAAACCTTTTTATGTTGAATTTGTTTATATAAGTTTAATTTAAATAACTATAGTTTTGTCATTTTTAGTTTGTTTTAATTATAGTTTGTCATATATATTTATATGTATTTATAATAAAATTTAAATATATTTTACGAATTAAAACAAAATTTAAATTGTTTCAAGCTCAAAAATGGCAGATAAAACACTGTCGATTTGATTTTGTTGCTATGGAAACGACTTCGTCTTCGATATGGAAATGTATTATGACAATCAAATGTCAGCTGACTATAACTTAAAATAGATATTTACAACTTGCAAAGTAGAGAAAATATTTTTACAGTGATAAAATTAAATAACTACAGCAACAAGCAACATATATATGTAATATAAAAAATATATAATAACCTCTTTCATTGATTAAGATTAAATTCATTCAAAATCGTGCATTCTAAAAAACAATTAATAAACAATTTTCAGATGCATTAAAATCGTTTGCTTTTGGCGAGGAAAAATCTTGCTCGCCAAATCCCGTGTCACTTTCGTATTTTCGCGCCAAATATTCGAAAGTATTTTATTTTTTTACACACTTTCTACTGAAATTCCGCCGTTAAATTTAACTGATCCCTTATTACATACATGAGTAGTTTTTCTAGCATTTTTTACAACATATTCTAAGTATGCCCTGTAAGGAGACCTTCCTTGTTAGTAAACTGTGAAGTTTTGTTATAGTACAGGGCTATTACAAATGATGGACCGGATTTTAAAAATATCATATATCGAAACTACTGCACATATTACAATAACTGATGCATGAATTTAAAGAGAAATATACCAAGTTTTTTTTCAGTTACAAATGTTCGATGTGTGACCCTCTTGTTACACGGCATACGTCCAATCTGTAATCCAGTTCGTCCCAAACATTTTGTAGCATCACTCTGTCAATGGTTCTGAATTCCACACAAATATGCGTTCTTTAAGTTCTTACAGTGTCAAAGACATTGTTTATGTACCACCAATGCCGAAAACAAAGTGTTCGGAACTTAAAGAACGCATTTGTGAAGTTTTCATAACCATTGACAGAGTGATGCTACAAAATGTTTGGAACGAACTCGATTACAGATTGGACGTATGCCGTGTAACAAAAGGGCCACACATCGAACATTTATAACTGAAAAAACTTAGCATATTTCTCTTTAAATTCATATATCACTTATTGAAATATGTGCAGTAGTTTCGAAAATACGATTTTTTTTAATCGATTACATCATTTGTAATAGCCCTGTATTCTGAATGTGTTGAAAAGTGTTTCGCTTAATTTATGTTGTACGCATGATTTTTTGTTCTTGTTTCTTTTAAATCCTGTTTTTCGATTCTGGAACTATGAGGATAAGGAGATTTCCATAAAACGTAAAATCGGTTCTTTGGTAGTTTTATGGCGGCAAAGTTCGACATGAGATCGTTTTAGCCCCTTTCTATTGCATAATTAAAGCGAATATAATGGCCAGATGTCTCATTTTCCTCTTGACGAAGATGAGAATTCCGTTGAAATTGCCAATATTTTGAGAAAACGTAACTGCAACTGGCGTATAAAGATAGAATTGGCAAATGAGCCTCAGCAGATTTTATTTGATCTTTTAATGTTAGTGTATAAAGTTGAGGGAAATTATTTTCATCCATTAAATTGAGAAAAGCATATATTAAATACAAATTGTATTTATTTCTGTATTTTTTATGATTTTATTAACAAAGATTATTGCTGAAAAAAAGTTATGTTTTTCTTTTTAATCCTCAAAATGTATAGTAACAAGAAAATAATGATACTCACCATGGAAATAGGGCATTTTATAAATCTATAAGAAGAAAAAATATTCGTAATTAGTTTCAGTGCAGTGTGGTTTGCAATTTCGCTGAGTTACTCCAGTGTTTTATAGGTTAGGGTTATATATATACTGTGTAGAATATATGATTCAATTATATATAGGTCTAACATAGGTTAAATCTAAATAGCTTAAATTCTTTACTTTAATAATAAAATTAAAATTCTAGAACAAGTACAGTCTAAATTTACACGTTATTTATTGTTCAAGAGTAATCATATTTATTCTTATGATATTTCTTCTTCCTATCTACGTAGTACTTTTGACATTCCCAGTTTGAAATATAGACGGGATCTTTTTTGTGTTTTATTTTTTTTACAAGGTTATTAATAACAGGATTGATTGTAGTGATATACTTAATTCTATTAATTTTAATGTTCCGAACAGATCCCTCAGGTATACTCAATTTTTTATATTACCATTTCTAATTTCTCTTTATATAAATTTTGCAAAATATTTAATGAATTTTCTGTGCATCTTGATATTTTTGATACGTGCTTTACAGCTTTTAAAAATAAATGTTCTGAACTTTTAATCTCTTAATTTGTGTTTGTATCCGTGTTGTGTGTATTTATATCTGTGTTTTTATGTATATGTATGTTTCTCAGTATTTTTTATGATGTTCTTGCAACACTGTAAATGGATTCGTCTGTAGTATGCATTTCAATAAATAAATAAATAAATATAAGATTGAATTTATAATAAAAGAAAATAAAAATATTTTAGTCTAAAGCTTAATAATAATGCATTTTTTATTTTGTCATATTTTATTATTATTATTATTATTAGCAATTGTTCTTATTCAAACAACATGCATTTAATTGCACAACTTTTGATTGAATTGATTTACATCCAATCAACCGAATCCAAAGTCACAGAATCCGAAAATATTTTTTTCTTTTTTTACAAAATGTCTGTCTGTGAGTCTGTGACAGAGTCACAGTCTCTGTCTATATGTATATGATACAAATTTTGTGGGCGCTCTATCTCAAGAACTAATGCACGGAATTTAATAAAAATTTATATTCAGTTAGTCCATGATATAAATAGGTTCTGGTTAGTTTTTGGTGTAAATCGCTCAACAGGTTGCGCTGCTATGCAGTTATATTCAGTTAGTCCATGATATAAATGGGTTCTGATTAGTTTTTGGTGTAAATCACTCAACAGGTGGCGCTGCTATGCAGCCTTTTTCACGATTTCCACAATAGCTCAATCTCTAGAACTAATGCACGGATTTTCATCAAACTTCAGATTCAGTTAGTCTTTGACATGAATTGACGTTTTATGCATTTTGGTGCAAATCGCTCAAGAGGTGGCGCTGCTATGCAGCCTTTTTCACGATTTCCACAATAGCTCAATCTCTAGAACTAATGCACGGATTTTCATCAAACTTCAGATTCAGTTAGTCTTTGACATGAATTGACGTTTTATGCATTTTGGTGTAAATCGCTCAAGAGGTGGCGCTGCTATGCTGCATTTTTTGCTATTTCCACAATAGCTCTATCTCAAGAACTAATGCTTGGATTTTCAACAAACTTCAGATTCAGGAATACCTTGATATGAATTAGTGCTGTTTATATTTTAGTGAACATCGTTCAACAGGTTGCGCTGCTATGCTGCATTTTTCAGAATTTCCACTATAGCTCTATCCCAATAACTAATGCACAAATTTTCATCAAACTTCAGATTCAGATATACTTTGATATGAATGGGTGCTAAATTGATGTAATTTCTTGTACTATTTAAATGATTTAGTTGACGTGATTTATATAGAAGAAAGTTTTGTGATGGCCACAACATACCGGTTTTATTTCACTTTAAATATTAATCAAGAACACACTATATGCATTATGGCATATATTTATCACACAAGAAATAACTAAAAGAAAATTTTTTGCATAAAAATAAGGAATTTTCTTGAATATTTTAAGCGGTAGGAAGAACATTTCAAAATGCCTGATGTGCAAAACTATCAATTAAAATCCCCAATATTTTTTATAGCTGTTTGTCATTATGTAAGTCATAAAACTGTGCATCGTTTTTTGAAACTAAATAGAATTGGAAAGTTAAAGGTAGTTAATTGCAGAAATAGGATGCAAAAATGCTGGAAAATTCATAAAATTCAGATTTTTTAAAATACCTTTTTATTCGGATAGATAAAATTCGATGCACTGTTTGTTTTACTTGTATATGTAAACTAAACTGGCAAAAAAAAAAAAAAAAAAATTGGGTATTTTAATTGATATGGAATGCGCATGGGAAATTTTGAAAAGTTCTCCATAACGCTTAACCCTTTATGTACTGAATTATGAATTAGAGAAAGTTTTATCTTCTAAAGCATTTTTCGTGAATTGTTTAAACTACATTAGAAGATTTAAATAATCATTTAATAAGTTTTAGAAGGATTTTAGAAGGATTGAAGGATTCATTAAATTCATTTTTTAGGGATTTTGTGCCATATTTATGTCCCTATTCAAATCTTTTATTTTAAATATTTTTCTTAATATTTTGTAGAATTAGGAAATGAACACATATAATCTTCTTACAATAGAAATATAGAAATATTTCCGAATTGAAAAATCCCCCCCCCCTCCCCCCAATGCCTAGAAAGCTGAAAAGATGCAAAGGCCAAAGAAATCATCCTTTTAAACATATTTTTGTTTTGTGTAACCCATCATGCTTTTGGAACAAGATAAAGTATAAAGTATCTATAACTCATTCTGAACTGTATTACAAGTAATCGATGCATTAAATGAATTTGATAACAAGTTATTTTAAGGTATCCGCACATCTTCGGAAGGTTTTTTTTTATATTTTTGAAATTTTCTGTTGTTATGCATTTTTTATAATGACATTTACTTTAAAACTTTGAAAAAAATATAAAAATTTTAGCAACTACCCAGAAATAATTTTTTAAAGGGAAAAATAGTCAAAATTATGCCAAAATTTGACATTTCCGCAAAACATGATAACTCAAAAATAAAACAATGTATTGACATTTTGTAAATTGCATAACAAACAGAATAACTTTCTCTAGGACTTAGACTGCACACATTATAATCGCATCTCTATCTCTGATGATATGGCAGTTAAAGTACTAATGTAATGAAAAATTCGCAAAATTTAAGTCAAGTTTGTCATTTATACCAGTGTAACTAAAAAACTATTAAATATATTATCATGAGTGTAGTCTATTCCCTCAAATGACATTTGTAAAAGAAGTACAAAAAATTTCATGCATAATTTTTTGTTTTAGGATGTTTTGCGTATAGTAAAACTCTGAAAAACTTCATTTTGAGAAAAAGCTAAAAATAACTTTTAGGATAGATATAACGTAATGTAAATAACGTAATAGATGTAATTTTAAACGGCTGTAACTCGGGTTCTATTTTAGATACAGACAAAATTTAAGCAGATTTAGATAGATAAAAGATTCAATTTTAATATTATTGCAAAAATGAAAAATCAATATTTTGATCAAAAATTGCGTTTTAAAGGTGTTCGGATACCTTAATGGTACTTATAAGTACCATCAGTATAAAGGGTTAAAAGTTCAAGAAAATTCCTTATTTTTCTCTAAATTTTTTTTTATTTCTTGTTTGATAAATGTATGCCATAATGCATATAGTGTGCCCTTGAATAGTATTTAAAGTGAAATTTAAAAAATGAGTTCCCTTGTTCTCTTAAAACGCTCCTGGAACCTTTCTTTTAGATCTCATGTTACTCAATGAAAATGTAAAGAATACATATTTGTCAAAATCTTCCCTGTTTTCGCAAAAATTAAAACATTAAAAGACACAACAGTAAATCTATGTCAAATCAATAAAAAAAAATGTAGTTCTGTAGATCAAAATCCATCCTTTTTTACATAATTCATTCATCTGCAACATCAGAACGACGGATGATTGAACTTGATCGCGTTATGACTTTCCTGATCAGACTGACTGTCTGTCAGACGGAATTGTTAATAATTAATTGTAAACAACTATGACAAGAGAAAGTAAATAAAAATTCCGATAAAGAAGCACAGACCCGGAAATGCTAGCGTATTGTCGGACCTGTCGCTCTAATGGTTTTTAAGCGGTTTTGCACGCAATGATCAAGTTATACCCAAACATTCGCTTCTGCTGCCGCGCACAGAATTACGAATAAAGAAAAATACTGAATCACTTTGGCTTTGACTGGCCTGCAGTAAACAGGAGAGGCAAAAAGTTCAGAGAAGCGTGAAGACTACTAAAATATGTATACTGGCCGTTAGTCACGTGTGGTGCTTGGAATATATTTTCGAAGGTATGTTCGACGGGAGGTGATTGAACTCTTCGATAAATGGCATTTTTCACGACCAGATAAAAGCTAATGCATTTCCAATATTAAGCTGATTAAGTGGCTTTTTGTTTAAAAGTGCGGAAATACCTACGAAATTACTATAGATGAATAATCACTTTAATTTCGCCGTTGCACTCTCTCTCACAGTGCGTTAGCAGTCAGTTTCAGTTCGTAAAGATTTGTTTCTCTTGAGCAGAAGCGTTGTATTTATTAGTTACAGCACTATTTAACGGCGATCGTTTGATGAAATTAGTACATAATAACTGGTGATAAGGGTTACCTTTAATGAGAAATATTTGAAAATAACGTCAGCTGGTTGACTTAATAATGGAGTGTAAAACAAGAGGGTGTTTGTTTCCTTTTGTACTGTAATAACTTCAAAAATTACCATGTTCAGAAACAGAGTTGTTGACTGGCATTTTATACGAAGAATGTACTCACAGGCGAGGTGCTGTCTGGAAATTTTCTACTGCTGTGAAGTTCTGTAACATTAATGTGAAAGCATCTATGTGATTATCTTTTTCGTTTTAAAATCTATAACTTCTTAGAAACATGAAGTATATGCATCACTCTGACTGAAAATTCTAACTAGTCATGAAGAGTAACTATACGAGCCTTCTGATTAACACTTCTGTAACATTCGAAAACTTATAGGTTCGAAGGATCCGTTGATCCCTAGATGGCAACTATCACACCTTCTCTTATTAATCCGATGAAAGCTGCTTTCTTGTAAGTCTTTTATTCTTATTCTAAGCTTTTGCTTAAGGGGTCTCAGGACTCTTAAAATTGGAAAAAGTGAAAAAAAAAAAAGACCATTTTCAACATTTAATATCTTAAAATATGTATGATTTCAAAACACGATTTGAGTTGATGAAAGATATAAGTATGTTCTTTCATTTCATGTTTTTAAAAATTTGCAAGATGAATAATTAGAATTTATATAGCGCTCCAAAATGTCCGTCATTTGTCGAGCAGAAAATAGGTATAACAGCTTACGCGCAGGATTATAAAATACATTTCGCAACTAGAATGAAATTTTTAGTACCTAATTATACTTCAGGCTGTAGTAATCACTGTGAACCTAAATACATTTGCATTTAAAGCATTTTTATAATTTTAATGCAAAGTTCTATTTAGCAAATACAAAATTTTGAAAATTTTAACAGTATAATCACCTAAAAAAATAGTTTTTTGAACAATAAAAATGAAATTTCAGGTTCAGTTTATACAGTTAATTTCATGAAAAAATACGGAGAAGTTCTTGAGATATCCTGCGCGTTATGCCCAAAAACGTCATTTGAAGAAAAATGACTTCAAATTTTCGGAAACGCCACTTCAGCTATTGAGCGGGTATAATTCTAAAAGCCATAACTTCTGTTCTAAGAGGAATTTCTAGAAATCAATTCTGTCAAAATGTTCAGAAAGGATATGAGTTTAACATCTAAAAAAATTAAAATTTCGAAAATTTTGAAACTTTAAGAGTCCTGAGACCAACTTAAGGGGACTTATCTGGTGGGGAAGGAAAAAAGTGGAATCCGGTGTTATCCAATGGGAAAAAATACTTCTTGTTCATTCAAATTTTGAAATTTGAACAATATTTTTTTTCAGCCCGCAGACAGGAAGGTTATTTATCCCTCTGTAAATCTAAACTATTTTAAAGATATTTATGAGTATATAAAATTTATGTTAACGTTTCAAAAGATTCCGAAAAGTATAAAAAATACTCTTTACACGTTTGTAACTTTGGACTGGAAAAATATACTAAAATTTGGAGCTTACAGAGGGATAAAGAACCTTCCTATCTAGCTGAAAAAAATATTGTTGAAATTGAGCGGGTATTGATCTAAAAGCCATAACTTCTGTTCTAAGAGGAATTTCTAGAAATCAATTCTGTCAAAATGTTCAGAAAGGATATGAGTTTAACATCTAAAAAAATTAAAATTTCGAAAATTTTGAAACTTTAAGAGTCCTGAGACCAACTTAAGGGGACTTATCTGGTGGGGAAGGAAAAAAGTGGAATCCGGTGTTATCCAATGGGAAAAAATACTTCTTGTTCATTCAAATTTTGAAATTTGAACAATATTTTTTTTCAGCCCGCAGACAGGAAGGTTATTTATCCCTCTGTAAATCTAAACTATTTTAAAGATATTTATGAGTATATAAAATTTATGTTAACGTTTCAAAAAATTCCGAAAAGTATAAAAAATACTCTTTACACGTTTGTAACTTTGGACTGGAAAAATATACTAAAATGTGGAGCTTACAGAGGGATAAAGAACTTCTAGCTGAAAAGAAATATTGTTGATATTTCAAAATTTGAATGAACAAGACGGAAAAGTATTTTTTCCCATTGACTAACATGGGATTCCACTTCTTTTCTTCCCATGCAGATAAGTTCTATTTCTTTGGCATAAAATTCAAATGATTTTTACAATTTTTTTTTTTCAGTTATAAAGTAAAAAGACATCACCTTCGGACTTTTTACAATACATTTATTGGCATTTTAGTGATATATTTAAATTTTTTGTGCAAAAAAAAGTGAGATGTGCGCCATGGACTTCCGATCGGGCGTGACCGGTTTTCTCCGATCCAAGCTACGCAAACGCATTGGGTCATGCTATTATGAAAAGGCATTCGATTCTCTGGAGCCTACACGAAAATTTAGTTTAAAAAGTTAATTTTTGATAAAATGGTGATCATTTAAACAAAAAAAGAAAGAAAAAAATGTCACAATTTCGCCATTTTTAACACTTTCCAACAAAGTTGAAAAGTGTTTATGCATTCGGTTTGTCTGGCCGTCTGTCCGTCTGCCCGTCTATCCGCGCTCTAACTCCCGTAAATATACTCGGATCGTTCTGAAATTTTTGGATATTAGTGACCGCTGCCATAGCACGAACCCTATTGCAAATGAAGTTTGTAGCATGTTTAATTCATTTACAGGGACGGTCAAAATTTATCCGTTACATTACGGCCTATGGAAAAAAAATCGTTTAAACTGATTTTTAATGATGTTACATGCTTTCAAACATAAAAAAATTGATATGTATTTATCAAGTGCGCTAAAATATGCATTCCGTAGAATATGTGGTGCAAAGAATAAATATTATTCATTTACAGGGCCACACAAAAGAATCCCGTTCATAATGGTATAGGGGAAATTGTTTCCGGTGTATTTGAAAAGATTTCAGATAATATATTGTATCCGAATTACTGTAAATTAGTAATGATTGCATGAAATGCATTTTTAATTATGATATGCGCTTTTTTAGGGTTTCGTTCATCTGACGAAACCCTATTCGTCTCGCTATTCTGTCTGTCTGTCTGTCTGTCACAGAGCCCGTTCTCAGAAACTATATATGTTGGAGACTTGAAATTTTGCATACTTATAGCTGAACACCACACATCATACGACAAATCATAAAATTTTGAAAAAGTCGTACATGTAACCCTTTGGGCTCCCACATGTGTATTTTAAACAATTCTTTCTAAGTGATCCCTAATTAGGTTGGAGGCGTGAAATTTTGCATACTTATAGCTGAACATCACATATCATACGATAAATCATAAAATTTTGAAAAAATCGTGCATTTAACCCTTTGGGCTGCCACATGCGTATTTTAAGCAGTTCTTTCACACTGAGACCCTTATTAAGTTGGAGATTTGAAATTTTGCATATTCATAGCAGAACACCTTAGGCCAGGTAACAAATAATAAAATCTTAAAAAATTCTTACGTTTAACCCTTTGAGCTACCACATATGTATTTTAAGCAATTCTTTCTAAGAGAGGCCCTAATTAAATTGGAGACATGAATTTCTACATACGTATAACTGAATACCTCAGACCACACGGCAAATCATAAAATTTTCAAATGTCTTTTATTATTTACTCCTCCAGGCTCTAACTTGTGCATTTTAAGCAATTTTTCTAACCTCCGCCCTTTTCAACCTAGGAGCACTTTTTCAACTTTTGCCGACACCCCTTTGACCATTCTTTCATATTATGCACCATAGCCTTACATATTTTAGTTCCACTTTTTACCGCCAGGAGCGCCTACTTATCTCGGGTGCTATTGGCCCAATCCCCTCGACTAATATATCTACGGATTGTATATAAAACGATTCTTAAATCATATGAGACAAGTCTGAAATATCATCTTATTTTTCCGTGCGTTTTTTAACATTTTCCAACATAATTGAAAAGTGTTTATGAATTCGGTTTGTCTGACTGTCTGTGCTCTAACTCGAGTGAATAGCATCAGATGGCCATGAAATTCATATTATTTTATTGAGGTTTACTATGAAATGTTCTGTGTTGGAAATGAAGTGTGTAGCATTTATGGTTCATTTATAGGGACATTCAAAATAATTCAGTTACATTACGGTCTATGGTAGAAATCATTTGCCGTGTTTTGTATTGATATGATACTACAGGGTGATTACAAATGATGGACCCGATTTAAAAAAATCATATTTTCGAAACTACTGCACCTATTACAATAAGTGATACATGAATTTAAAGAGAAATATACCAAGTTTTCTTCAGTTACGAATGTTCGATGTGTGTTCCTCTTGTTACATGGCATACTCCCAATCTGTAATCCAGTTCTTCCCAAACATTTTGTAGCATCACTCTGTGAATGGTTCTGAAAGCCATTCATTCTGCGCTCTTTAAATTCTGGCAGTGTCAAAGACATTGTTTATGTACCATCAATGCCGAGAACAAAGTGTTCAGAACTTAAAGAACGCATTTGTGAAGCTTTCAGAACCATTGACAGAGTGATTCTGCAAAATGTTTGGAACGAACTCGATTACAGATTGGACGTATGTCGTGTAACAAAAGGGTCACGCATCGAACATTTGTAACTGAAAAAATCTTAGCATATTTCTATTTAAATTCATGTATCACTTATTGTAATATGTACATATTTCTATTTTATGAACATTATATTTGTACATTTCCTAATTCTACAAAATACAAAGAAAAATATTTAAAATAAAAGGTTTGAGTGGGGTTATAAATATGGCACAAAATCCCTATAAATTCAAATTTAATGAATCCTTCTAAATCCTTCAATGCTTCAAAAATTTATTAAACGATTATGTAAATCGTCTAATGTAGTTTAAAAAATTCACGAAAAATCCTTTAGAAGGTAAAATTTCCAGGAATTATAATTCAGTACATAAAGAATTAAAGTTTTCCAAATTGTTTTTTTAGGTAACCTTTTTTTTTTTTTCCTTTTTTTTTTTTTTGCTTTATTAAATGGTGAAATTTTGTTAAAATTTGTAGTCGGGAAGTGTTGGAAAGTGCTTCATAATCTAGGGTAGACGCATGACTTTTCGTTTTCTTTTCTTTTCTGGAAAGGGTCGCAAAAATATGTATAAAGAAACCTCTAAGTCTTAAATTCTTAAATAATTTTCCGTTTCAATTTCAGTATGAACTTCAATCAATATAACTTTTTTAATCTATGAAAACTAAAAAAAGAAAAGTAATAAACATAATAAATAAATAAATAAAGTAGAATAAAATATTAAAATCAAAGTTTGAGAATTTTATTTCATTTATGTAATAAGAGATTTTTATTTCTCTCCAGCGATAATGTATCTTTGCTAGCTTTAAGCTAAAATTACGAAATAACGCATTTGAAAATCGTTAACCTGACTCAACTTATTAAAGAAAAGGGAATGGTAATTTTATCTCACAATCGAAAAGGAAAAAGGGAGAAATTTTCCACTTTTCGCTCGGGCATCCAGGAAAAATAATATGAAAATTGGATTCAAAGTACTTGTACTTCAATTTGTCTCCATGGTTACCTTCTGCCACTTTTTTAGCGGATGGTGTAACCTCTTTGAAGATGGTGAATAAAATTCATATCCTTTCGGGAATCTAGAATAGAAATGTGATTTTTCACTGTAACTTTAGCGGCTCTTTTGGGATGAAATTTTGTATCGATTGGTAGAAAGTGGGAAACAAGATTTTTGTAAATCAGAATGTTAAGTAGAGAATGGGACATTAATTTCGGATTTGAGTTTCGTATTATGTAACCTGAAGCGACAGTTAGAAAAATGTAACAAAAGGATTTGTAAATGTTAATTTTTATTTAAGTAGTACAGAAATACTCGTATAATGGTAAAGATATAAAAAATAATCCTATAATGTACAGTCAACCCATGTTTTCCTATCTCCCTGTATACAGGATAGCTTAGATGTATCGAATATTCATAAATAAATCGCATTTTTTAAATAAATCGCAATTTAATAGATCAATCAATCAATTTAATAAATCGCATTTTGCTCACTACTAAAATAGATTTTTAATTTGATTCTGTCACATGTAACCCTTTTTAGTTCAATTTTAATCATTTGTTTTGGCTTTCCAGATTTGGTTAATTTTGCTATTTTTTCTGGTATGACTTTTCTTTTTATTTAAACTAGCAAACCCGCTCAACGTTAGTCGGATCTACAAAAAGGTATACCGTCTATTTAAGATATTCTTTTTTTTTTTTTCATTTCCATTCGGACAATTTTGAGCTGAGAAAAACCAGAAAGTTACAAACGACCGCCAAAAAAAGTTTTTGAAACAACAAATATAAGTGTTTATATCGTCGGCTTGTCTGGCCATCTCTCCGTCTGTCCGCCTCTATCTCTCGTAAACAGACTCGGATTGCACTAGACTTTTTGGATGTTATTGACGTTCACCATCGGACGATCCCTATTTCAAATGAAATTTGTAGCATGTTCAGTTCATTTACAGGGACGGTCAAAAGTATTCCGTTACATTACGGCCAATGGGAAAAAATCGTTTCAAATGAATTTTAATGATGTTACACCCTTTCAAACATAATAAAATTGATATGCATTTATAAAATGCACTAAAATATGCATTCTGTAGAATATGCGGTGCAAAGAATAGTTATTATTCATTTACAGGGTCACACAAAAGAATTCCGTTGCATATTGGTATGCCGGGGGGATTGTTGCTGCGTAATTTAATTATGTTAAACTATTTCATATATAATGAAATCGATATACGTCACTGGGGCTTGCTATAAGTTATTTCATGTGAAATACAAAGTGCATAGCATTTACAGGGACACACAAAAAATTTCAGATAGTATATTCTATCCGAAGTACTGTATATTAGCGATGATGGCAGGAAATGCATTTTTAACACTTTTATGCATTCGGTTTGTCTGGCCGTCTGTACGCGCTCTAACTCTCGTAAATATACTCGGATCGTTCTGAAATTTTTGGATGTTAGTGACCTCTACCATAGCACGAACCCTATTTCAAATGTAGTTTGTAGCATGTTTAGTTCATGTACAGAGACAGTCAAAAGTTTTCCGTTCCATTACGGCCTATGGGAAAAAATCGTTAATGATTTTTAATGATGTTACATGCTTTCTAACATAATAAAATTGATATGCATTTATCAAGTGCACTAAAATATTCTTCCCGTACAATATGCGGTGCAAAGAATAATTATTATTCATTTACAGGGCCACACAAAAGAATTCCGTTACATAATGATACAGGGGTGGAGGGAATTTTTTCCGGCGTATTTTAATTATGTTAAATTATTTCATATATAATGAAATTGATATACGTCGCTGAGGTTTACTATAACTTATTTCATGTATAATACGACCTGCATAGCATTTACAGGGACACACAAAAGATTTCAGATACTATATTGTATCCGAAGTACTGTACGGTAGCGATGATTGCTGGAAATGCATTTTTACTTTCTTCTATCTTTACAAGAAGAAAGTATTGGGTTCGTAAAAATTTTCGACTTCCGGTTTTCGACGGATTTACACATTTTAGGGGTCAGAGATCCCAAAAAACTTGTTTTTACAAAATGTCTGTCTGTGAGTCTGTGAGTTTGCCTGTCTGTCCGTCTGAGTGTCTGTATGTGGCACAAATTTTATGGGCGCTCTATCTCAAGAACTAATGCACGGAATTTAATAAAAATTTATATTAAAGTAGTCCCTAATATAAATAGGTGCTGATTAGTTTTTGGTGTAAATCGCCCAACAGGTGGCGCTGATATGCTGCATTTTTCGAAATTTCTGCAATAGCTCTATCTCAACAAAGATTGCACGGATTTTTATCAAACTTCAGATTTAGTTATTCCTTGATATGAATTGGTGCTGGTAACGTTTTCGTGCAAATCGTCCAACAGATGGCGTTGCTATGCTGCATTTTTCAGCATTTACACGATTTTCGTAATAGCTCTATCTTAAGAAATAATGCACGGATTTTCATCAAACTTCAGATTCAGTTAGTCCTTGACATGAATTGACGTTTTGTACCTTTTGGTATAAATCGCTCAACAGGTGGCGCCGCCGTGCTGCATTTTTTGTGATTTCAGCAATAGCCCTATCTCAAGAACTAATGCTTGGATTTTCAACAAACTTCAGATTCTGGTATACCTTGATATGAATTAGAGCTGTTTGTGTTTTGGTGCAAATCGCTCAATAGGTGGCGCTGCTATGCTGCATTTTTTAGAATTTCCCCTATAGCTCAATCTCAAGAACTAATGCACGAATTTTCGTCAAAATTCAAATTCAGATATACTTTGATATGAATTGGTGCTAAATCGATGTAATTTCTTGTACTATTTAAATGATTTAATTGACGTGATTTATATAGAAGAAAGTTTTGTGATGGCCACAACATACTAGTTAATTATGTTATGTGCTTTTATGTTTCACTATATTTATGCATTGTATATGGTGTGTATAAATGCTGTAATTCATATACAGGGCTACACAAAAGAATTCGTATTGGTTACTGAGTATGATTGTAAATTGCTTAAAGATGGTTTTTAAATGAATTATACATTTTTACGCTGAACTGCATTTAGTTTACTAAGAAATGTTTGTAGAACATAGATAAAAAATTATATACAGGGTCACGCAAAGAATTGGATACATGGGCGTCTATAAATGATAATTTCTGGAAATGTGATTCCAGTAGTTTTAAGAGTGTTTTACTTTGAATTAAACTTTAGCTAAATAGTGCGTACAATAAAAATGCTAGGTTAACTACAGGGTTGTACAAAAGTATACAAGTATGTTTCCATCTATTAGTATAAATTGCTGAAAGAGAAATTTCAACCTGTTATTCCTTTTCTTGCTAAACTAAATTTCCCCATTATATATAGTATATATATCAACCTACAGATCCAATACAGAGCTGTTCAAAAAAACTGGAAAATGTTTTATGCCTTTTCTAAAATGTTTACTTAGTTCACTTATATACCTTATTTCCCTAAATAACGAAGTTTTGTTAAAGCATTCAGGAAGTCTTGGAAAGTGTTTCGTAATCTATGCTTAACGAATGATTTTAGTTACTTGTTAATTATGATATGCGCTTTTAAGTTTCACTATAATTATGCATACTATATGGTTTATATAAATGATATAATTCATATACAGGGCTACACAAAAGAATTCGTAAGGCTTACTGGGTATGAGCAAAAATTGCTTAAAGGTGGTTTTTAACGGAGTTACGCATTTTTACGCTGAACTGCATATAGTTTACTAAGAAATGTTTGTGGAATATAGATAAAATGATATACAGGGCCACGCAAAGAATTGAATTCATGGCTGTCTATGGATGGTAATTTCTGGAAATGAGATTTCAGTAGTTTTAAGAGAGTTTTAGTTTGAATTAAATTTTAGCTAAATAGTGGTGTGTAATAAGGGTACTAGGTAAACTACAGGGATGAATGAAATTATTCAAGTATGTTTCCAACTATTAGTATAAAATTCTGAAAGAGTCATTTCAACTTGTTATGCGTTCTCTTGCTAAATTAAATTTTTCCATTATATAATAATGTATATCAACCTGTAGGGCGGTTCAAAAGAATTGGAATACATATTCGGGTATGGACGGTAACTTCTGAAATCAGTTTTTCAAATGTTTCATCTGTTTTCTAAAATGTTTACTTAGTCATTTTATTTACCTTATTTCCTTAAATAATGAAGTTTTGTTAAAGATTTCAGAAAGTGTTGGAAAGTGTTTCATAATTTATGCTTAACGCATGATTTTTCTTTCTTGTTTTTCTTAATAAAAGATACTTTTAAGAGCAGAAAATACATCGAAAAACCTTCGATGGTATTTTTTAATTTTTTGTATTTTTATCAGGGCCAGGGGAATGGAAATTAACAGCTGCAGAAAAATCAAAAGAATAAAAACAACTACGAAGATTTTATTTTCAATAGTAAATATTAGTATTTTTTAAAGCAAAAGATCCGTTACAACAAGGCACTTAACCCCTAAAAGTACGTATTTTATGAGTTATTCCATTTTTAGGTGCGTTCGTAATTATATAAATACGTAGCACTTATAGTCGTCGTTCAGTCCGTCTGTCTGTCCGCATATAATAGAGCAAAAACTACCCAACCGAATGGTCTGAAATTTTAAATATATGATTGTTGTAAAATTTTGTCGAGCCATTTCAAATTTTATGAAAATCGGATGTATAGTTAAATTACCGAGACAGTCAAAAGTTTTTCTTTACATTACGGCCAATGGGAAAAATTATTGCACGTGCATTTTAATGATGTTAAAGCTTTCCGAATGGTCTCAAATTTTAAACATATAATTATTGCGACATTTTGTCGAGCCATTTCAAATTTTATGAAAATCGGATGTATAGTTTAATTACAGGGACAGTCAAAAGTTTTTCTTTACATTAAAGCCAATGGGAAAAATTATTGCAAGTGCATTTTAATGATGTTACAGCTTTCCGAATGGGCTGAAATTTTAAATATATAATTGCTGCAAAATTTTGTCGAGCCATTTCAAATTTCATGAAAATCGGATGTATAGCTTAATTACAGGGACAGTCAAAAGTTTTCTGTTACATTAAGGGGAATGGGAAAAAATTATTGCAAGTGCATTTTAATGATGTTACAGACTATGCACTTATGAATTGCAAATAAATACACATTCAGTACAATATGGGGTGCAAAAAATAATTATAAAACTAGTTATAGTACGAACGCACCTCATTTGCCACGTTTGACGAGCAATTTCCAACTTGTTATGTATTTTATGGCGCTGATCCCAAAGTGACCTTCACTTTTTACCATCACGTCAGGCTTTTTCGCAAAATGCAAATTTTTAAATTTCTAAAAAGTTAAAATGTTGCGAAAATCACATAGTATAAAATAGACGCATTTTATATATATATATATATATATATATATATAATAATAATTTCTTCCTTTTTTGGCTTATACTTTGCATTTTTTACAGCTAAAACATCTAAAATAGTGTGTATTTAAAAGCCTTAAAATCTTATTCCATGTGTGGAAGTTTCTTTGAACCGCTCAAGCTCTGTCTCGTGTATTTCCTTTTGTATTGTCTATGGGGTTCATCTCGGTGTCTCTTTAACACTTTCCAACAAAGTTTGATAGTGTTTATGCATTCGGTTGGTTTGTATGTTCGTCTGTCAGTCTGTCCACGCTACTCCCGTAAACAGACTCGGATTTTCATGTAATTGGTAAAGGTTATATAGGGCCACCAAAGCATGATTGTTATTGTATATGAAGTATCTAAGATTAATAGTTCATTGACAGGGGTACTCAAAAGCATTCCATTACATTATGGTATAGGGGGAAAAATCGTTTGCAGAGTATTTCAATGACATTACGCTATTTCAAATGTATTCAAACTGAAATAAATCACTGAATTTCACTAGGATTACGTTAGAACAGGGCATTCATAGCATTTTTCATTCATGTACAGGGACACACAAAAGAAATCGGTTACAGTACTGCCTTTGAGTAATAATTGCTGTAGTGTACGGTTTAAAACACGGTATGCACTTTTAAATTAAATTAATCTTTTTCATGTTACTCGTTATATATAAATTTTATATCTCCTATACAGGGCTGCACAAAAGTATTTACGTACAAGGACGTCCTTATTAGAGGAAATTGCTGAAGGGAAATTTTCAACTGAAGTAGTATATGTATTTCTTATGTGAATTAATTTTTGGCATGCATGTAGTGAATAGATACAAATCTATCTATCCTATGCAGGGCTGCTGAAAAAATTTGGATAATTTTCCGATTTTAGATGGGAACAGCTTACATTGGGTTTTGAAATGCGTTATGCGTTTCCTTAGGGTTGAATTAGACGTAATATTTAAATACGGTGCAGTTTTGTTACATTATTCTGATCGTGTTGGAAAGTGTTTTATAATCTATGCTTGACGGATGACTTTTTCTTTCTTGTTTAATTTTGGCTGGTGATAAGTCTGGAAATTTGTTGCAGGTGTATTTAAAACATTTGCCTTCTTTTGGTAACGCTATGACAAATTTCTTTGACAGATTTTAGCTATTTTTTGACTTTTTATCTTTAAAATATACAATATGCGAAAAATCCTGACGTGATGGTTCAAAATGAAGATCATTTTAGGATTCAGCGCTAAAAAATACATAAAAATCAATTATCAAAAGTTAAAAAACACAACCACCACAGGCTTGTGGAATCAATGCTTGCAACAATATTAAGGGGCTACTTCGCACACGAAAACATCCGCTCACTTATGTTGATCCTACGGGAGAATGTCTCGTTTGCATTTCTATATTTTTAAGTGATTCTTTTTTTTTCTATTGGATAGCGGAGATTGATTTCTACAAAGATTGTTTATTATTTTTTCGATTTTGTTTGCAGGATTTTTTTTAATGAGAATACTTTCACTTTCGAATCCGCTTCCGGAAGTGAAAGTATTCTAATAATAATAATAAAAAAAAACTAGTCGGAGGTGGCAATCCCAAAACTTTCTCCTATTTCATACATGGTAATACTTCCTGAAAAATGCAGCCTATCAGCGCCACCGGTTACATGATTTACACCAAAATCTAATCAGCAACAACTTATGTCAACTTCTAACTGAATCTGAATTTTGATGAAAATCCGTGCATTAGTTCTTGAGATATAGCTATTGGGGAAATCGTGAAAAATGCAGCATAGCAGCACCACCTGTTGGGCGATTTACACCAAAAACTAAACAGCACTAATCAATATCAGGGACTCACTGAATCTGAAGTTTGATGAAAATTCTAGTTCTTGAGATAGAGCTATTGGGATAATAATGAATAATGCAGCATAGCAGCGTCACTTGTTGGACGATTTTCACCAAAACGTAATAAGCTTCAGTTTATATCAAGGTCTAACTGAATCTAAAGTTTTGTGGAATTCCGTGCATTAGTTCTTGAGATAGTACGCCCACAAAATTTTTGTTACATACAGACTCACAGAGTGACAGAGTGACAGACTCACAGACAGACATTTTCTAAAAACTATTAAAGCGTGTTCTGAACCTTCTAAAACGTATAAATCCATCGAAAAACGGAAGTCGAAATTTTTCACGAATCCAATATTTTCTTCTTGTAAAGATAGAAGAAAGTAAAAACTGTAAATAAAATCGAAAAAGTAAAAAATATCCTTTGTAGAGATCGATCTCATCTATCCAATGAAAAAAAAAATCAATTAAAATATGGAAATGCAAACGAGATATTTTAAAGCTTTCTCCCATAGGATTAATATTAGCGAGTGGGTGTTTTCGCGTGATTGAAGTATCCTCTTAAGCGTGAAGAACTCCAATATATTTATTGACAAACTAGTAGATTGGTTGTTGGTTGTATTTATGACGGCCAATTATCTGCACGAGGGATATAGGCCCAGGGGGGAGTGCCCTTCGTGGGGGTCTTTCTAATGGAACCTAACCCGTATTAACGCTTGGAAATCCAAGGTTCGAAGAAAACCACGAAAACTCCGAACGATTAGGCCGACGGGCGCGATTGGGTTCGAACCCAGTACCTCCCGTCTACCAGCTTCGAGAGCAGAACCTCTCAGCCACTGGTGGGGCGACAAACTAGTAGAAGAGCTAAGTTTTATAACGGACAAGAGAAAACTCTTTGAAAGTGCTTTGTAAAATGCTTCCCCCACCCCAATTATGTTTCCAGGATTTGAAACTACATATTGCATTTAAAAATGAAAGTGGCATATGTGAACAAAGTGGCGGATTGAAATAAATGAAACTGCAATTAAGGGGTCTCAAGACTCTTAAATCTTCCAAATTTTTGAAATTTTGATTTTTTTAGACGTTAAATTCCTATCTTTTCGAAAATTTTGATACAATTGCTGTTCCTTGAAATTCCCATTACAACAGAAGTTATGGCTTTTAGAATTATATCCGGTCAATAGCTAAAACGACGTTTCCGAAACTTTGAAGTCATTTTTCTCCAAATGACGTTTTTGGGCATAACGCGCACGTTATCTTAAAAACTTCTGAATATTTTTTCATGAAATTTTCAAAACATATGTTTCATATTAGTCTGTATAAACCGAACCTAAAATTTAGTTTTTATTGTTAAAAAAATATATCTTTTGGAGTGATTATACTGTTGAATTTTTCAAAATTTTGTATTAGCTAAATACAACTTTGCATTAAAAATATAAAAATGCTTTAAATACAAATTTATTTAGGTTCAGGTTAATTATTACAATTGAAAGTATAATTAGGCATAAAACATTTCCTTCTAGTTGCAAAATGTATTTTGTAATCCTGCGCGTAAGCTGTTATACCAATTTTCTGCTCGACAAATGTCTGACCGTTTGGAGCCCCTGTAGAAACTAAATCAGCATCTTGCAATTTTTTAAATAAATGAAATGAAAGAACATACTTTTATATTTCCTCCCAATAAAAATTGTGTTTTTCAATCATATACATTTTAAGATATTAAATGTTGAAAATAATCTTTTTTTTTCAGATTTTAAGAGTCATGAGACCGCTTAAATATTTTTCTCTACATAATTTCAATCCAAGGCACTGCTACTTCTACTTTCAGCTACTCTAATAATTATAGATTCTCTCATTTGAAACGAAGTGACGTATTTGTATGAATGGAACAGCAATTAATAAAATTATTCTCTGACGATGACAGCTGCAGGCCGAAATTACTAAAAAATTTAAATAAAATGTACATTATATGGCCAAAGGTGACCGGTCACTTGCGATTTTAGATGTTTTGTTAAATACCTAGAAAAATACTTGAAGAATAATCCTGAAACTTCAGGTGTGTAAATAGCATAGCAGACGTCATATATATCTACGAAGATTTTTATTCCCAAACCCCGGAGGGGACCGTAAACAAACTGAAGAAAAACGAATATCTTTTGGATTGCCCTGTAAAAACTAATGTCGTAAAACCGTTGAAACTGTAGCACATGATTAAGGAGGTTTCTTGTAATAAACTGTGTTCATTATTATAAGGATAGCACTTATAGTCGTTGAGAAATTAAGGATTTTATAAAAACAATCCCAAATTTCACCAAGTTTTTACTTTCTTCTATCTTTACAAGAAGAAAGTATTGGATTCGTGAAAATTTTCGACTTTCGGTTTTCGACGGATTTACACGTTTTAGGGGCCAAAAACCCCAAAACGAATGTTTTTAAAAATGTCCGTCTGTCGCTCTGTCACTCTGTGAGTCGGTATGTGACAAAAGATTTGTGAACGCTCTATCTTAAGAACTAATGCACAGAATTTCACAAAACTTTAGATTCAGTTAGACCTTCATATAAACTGGTCCTGATTGTTTTTTGGTGAAAATCGCCCAACAGGTGGCGCTGTTATGTGGCATTTTTCACGATTTCTGCAATAGCTATATCTCAGGAACTACTGCACGGATTTTCATAAAACTTCAGATTTAGTTAGTCCAAGATATAGTTAGGTGCTGATTACAATTTGGTGAAAATCGTCCAACAGGTGGCTCTTCTATGCTGCATTATTCGTGATTATCGCAATAGCTCTAAATCAAGAAAAAGTGCACGAATTTTCATCAAACTTCAGATTCAGTTAGTCTCTGATATAAATTAGTGCTGTTTAATTTTTGGTGTAAATCACCCATCAAGTGGCGCTGCTAGGCTGTATTTTTCACGATTTCCGCAATAGCTATATCTCAAGAACTAATGCATGAATTTTCATCAAGCTTCCCATTCAATTACTTTCCGGTATAAATTGGTCCTAATTAGTTTTTTGGTGTAAATCGCCCAACAAGTGTCACTGCTATGCAGAATTTTTTACAATTTCCGCAATAGCTCTATCTAAGGCTGATATGCTGCATTTATCAGGAAGTATTGACATGTATGAGATAGAAGAAAGTTTTGGGATTGCCACATCCGACTAGTTTGTTTATAATTTGTAGAGTTCTTAATATACAAGAATGTCCTTTTTAGGAATCATGACAAACGACATTGTACACAACACTCTGCAATCAGAATTAAAAAATAAAAAATATTGGGTGAAAAATGAGCAGGTTCACTAAATAATGCTTCACTATGCATGCGCGAATGCAATCAAAATATAATGTGCATAATGTATTAGCTAAATGTATAGAGCAACTTTTGTGAAACTCTCATAAACATAGCTTGAAAATTCTGAAAGTGATCGTCGATAGTCTCAGCTCGAAATCCGTTGTTTCCAAAAGAAAACAAAAGGATGAGGGTCTGTATACAAACATAGTAGTACGTGCAATAGCAATATCAAATTTTATAAAAAGTTAAAATACTGAAAACTTAACATTAAAAATATCTTTAGTATACGGTTCGCCAAGCAACTTCAAGGCCTCATCAGTACAATTTAAATCATTGTAAAACAAACAAAAAAAACAAATCAAGTACAGTTAAAGTCAAAGTTATTTTGAAAATGTTAAAATTTTACAATGGTTAAATCGTACTGATAAGGTCTTGCGGTTTCTTAGCGAAATGTATACTAAATGTTTTTTTTTTACATTTTTTAAAACTTTTTATAAATTTTTATTTTAAACTGTATTCAAGACTGTCTTATTTTATTTATTTTATTTAGTCTTTTAAAGATTTCAAATTCACGCGTTAAATGTATGTACATTTCAAAGGTATTATTATATCTAATCATAATGGTTTTATATGTATGTACGTAACGCGATAACTCTTGATAGAAATATCCGATTTGCTTCACAAATTTTTTCTGGATTCATTCTGATATTGTGCTTCCCTGATTAGTTTTAGTGGTTCATTGGTTAAGTATAAAGAGAAGAGAGGTAAAGGGGTCTAATTCTCCCTTTAATTTAGATACATGGGTTTTTCACGCCGAATTATTCGATTTGCTCCAAATTTGGTATACCGGTTTATTCTGTTAAGGAACTTCCTTGATTAGATTTGAAGGTTCATTGGTTAAGCATAAAGGGGGAAATGGAGGAGCTAATAGTCCCTTAGTTTAGCGAAATGGTTTTTTCATGCAGAATTATCTGATTTTCTTCAAATTTGGTACACAGGTTTATTCTGATAAGGCACGTCCCTGATTAGATTTGAAGGTTCATTACTTAAGTATAAAGGGGGGAAACTGGGACTAATCCCCTTTAATTTATTTTTTGAGGGGCGTTATTCTTTGAAATCAGAGTATAATACACAATTAGTGTGAATAGCCTGTGAGCTCAATGCCATCAGTTAAGCTGGACACTTCACTTTTTATTTTTATGACGTTTCTGAGCATTCTGAATTCGTCTATCTCTCTCTACTACAGTAAAAACATGCACGAAGCAAGAGACAACGGGATCAAAGAGGAATCTCAGTGTTACTAAATTAGCGGGGTTTTTTAATTCAAACATCTATTACCATTTCCGATTAGTATTGTGCACCTTAATTAATTTCTCTCTATTCTAAAAAAAAGTAACTACCGCTGTCACCGCCGCCGCCGCCGGTTTTGAATTTTCGTGACCGGAGGCCTTTCTTCGTTAATATTAACAAAAATAATCTCTCTATTCTAAAAAAAAGTAACTACCGCTGTCACCGCCGCCGCCGCCGGTTTTGATTTTTCGTGACCGGAGGCCTTTCTTCGTTAATATTAACAAAAATAATGCATACAAAAATATGAAAATCGGTGGTTTTATACAGAAATGTTTGATAAACACGCTGATGCAGACAGTTTTCAAATCGAAGAATTATTTTAAGAGTTATTTAATGCTAAAGTTGGACAAAATCGTTCCACTAAAAAAGTTTTAAAGCAGCAAAAACTATACATGGCAGTGTAATCATTTTTAGATCATTTTATGCGTTAGAATTTGCCGGAGTGCAGATTGCATTAATTTTTTTATTTTGACTCATTTTTTCAGGTTTATTTCTATTTTAAATTCAAATTTTCAGCATTTCTAGAGATATTTTTTACAGATTTCAGAAAATTGTACTAATTTAAACTGTTGCCAACTGTATAAAAAGCGCAAGCAATAATGTTTGCTTCAAATTAAAAATTTATTTACACGTGACTATTATAAACAGGGAAAAAAATTTAAAATTAGAATTAAATAATTACGTATAAAAAGCAGGAACTTATTAAAAATTACGTCATAAAAAGTATACACGTGACTTTTAAAAGAGAAAGGATAATGTAAAATAATAAATTCATTAACATGCGTTAGAAGTCTTAGGAGAAATGACGTCATATTTACGTCACATTATAGTTATTACATAAAATGAACACAAAATAATATTGCAAAAAAGTTTAAATTTAGAAATAGCGCTAGACATTTATTTGATATTTTAAGAATTAATTTAAAATGTCTCATTTAAAAGAACTTTCTTTTCGCTTTGTTAAAAAATACCAGGAGACAAAGACTGTTTACTCAATTCCTTTTATATTAGCTTATTTTGAAATGTTGTTACACGTGTATATGTCATCAAGTTATTTTTATTTCGACGTTTCATTTGTGTTTTTATTAATGTTGTACGAATTTATTTGTTCTTTCGTTATTTAAAATAAAAATTATATCAATTTGTATAATTTGGCGAGTGGTTTGGCGATTTATATAATTTGGCGAAATTGGTCGACAGGATAATCAAGTAGTACCGCAGCGGATTTGGCGTTAAAATTCCCCAATCAAAGAGAAATGAATATAAATTCGTTTATAGGGAGATCGCCACTGTTTTTTAAATTATAATTCAATCTTTCGAAATCTTTTTAAAGCCGATCAAATTAGCGTCCATTTAGAGTCTGCGGTGTTTGGACGGGGGTTGGCGAGCGTAGCTCGTAGGGGGCCGAGCCCCCTAGTGTAATAAAATGAAGCAATGTTACTATTCGGAAACAGTGGTTTTTATCTGAATAAAAAGATCCCCTTTAATTGGCAACATTGGAGAAAAGAGATGGGATTTTCATCTTGATCTATGAGTTCGCGTCTTAAGCACGATTGTTTGTTTAAAAAGACCAAAAATCTATCGCGTAATAAGCGAGGTCGCGTATAACGTGATATTTTTGCATTAGCTTTATGGGCGATATTCAAGACACCGGAAAAAATTCGTGTATTAAGCGGAATCGCGTATTAACCGTGAACGTCTTAACCGGGTCCGACTGCCTGTCTGTCTATCTGTCTTTATCTATGCATGTTATATGTGTGTGTGTCCTATTACGGTATAAATCTGAATTTTTTTTACTAACTTTTTATTTTTATTTTTAACTTTTTCCGAATGAGAGATACGACCTAATGGTACGACAGTTTCGAAATTGGGATGTTTTACTTCTGAAATATGTGACATTTTTATCATTTACCGGGGACCGGGGAGTGCTAATAAAATAAGTAAAATATAAAAAGAGCTTCTTATTGTACAGTTCATTCGAATCGAGAAGAAAACAAAGCATGGATAAAAATTAAATTTGAAAAACCCAGCTCTCCAATTTGTCTCCATGGTGATGTTTGCCACGTTTCCCAAGGATCCAAATGAAATTATCTCGTCTCGAATGGCAATAAAGATACCGAGCTCATTCCCCGAGGAAAACGAGATGAATACTTGATTTGGTTTATGACACTTCCCGAAAATTCTCCACGATAAATATTTGTGTAGATTGATAAATAATGTGACATAAAAAAGTTTGTATATGCATTTCATGATTTGGAACAATGAAGCGAGAGTTAAATTTGGGTTAAGATCTTATTGACAATGCATATAAAAAAGGGCATATTTTCTTTTTTATTTTCTCTTATATATTTTCGTGATAAATAATTTTTGATGTTACGCGAAAATTTAATGTATCTCTCTATTCTAAAAATGCCCCAGCCGCCCCGGCGCCGCTGCCGTAATTGAATTTGTTGTGACCTTTACATCTTTCTTGACTCGTCATAAAAAAAAATCTGTTGCATATAAAAACATGAAAAGGGATAATTTTATACAGAAATGTATGATAAACACGGTATAACAGACAGTTTTAAACCGATGAATTATTTAAAGCGCCATTTTATGTTGAAATGGGTCGAAGTAGTTCGATTTAAAAAGTTTTGTAGGATTAAAAATTATACTTAGATTTTATCCATCTTTCGCAGTTACATACCGGGACTAGATTGCGGTGTGCAGTTTACAATATATATATTTTTTTAATTTGTCTAAATTTTTAAGGATTTTTTTTTTAATTTTCTAACTAAAATTTTCTTATTTGAATAGAGATAACTATTTTTTACCTACTGTTGCCAGATTTTAAAAGGCCCAAATAATATTTACAAACTCATTTTAATTTCATTTATTTTCAAATAAATGTATACGTGAATTTTAAACAAGTAAAAATTAAATAAAAAAAAAAAAAAACATGACTTTTAAGTTATGTTCAATTGTTAGTTCCTAGCTATAAACACTGTTTTGATGAGGCCTATAGATATCTATGAAGGTTAGAGTTACGGTTAAGCTAGAGATCCTACCTACACAACTTCCAGGTTGTGTAATATTTAAACGGAGCTTCTGACTGTAAAATAGTCTAGGAAACATCATCTTCATTTTGAAAGACCTATCCAATGATATGCCACTCAATAGGGTGCGTAAATTTTTTTCGTCCCTACCGCCATTTTGTATTTTACAGCCGCCATTTTTTATTTATAAAAACAAAAGCTAGCCTATAACCATCGGACGGTTAAGACGACTCGATAGAGACCTCATTCATTAAAAGCCATCCGGCCATTAGGATGTTTCGAGGGTATAAAGAAATCCACATACCCAGATACGCGTGAAACACATAACCCTTCTTAGCAGTCGGGTAAAAAGAAAGAAAATTTTAAAAGATCCAGCTAATAACGTGCGAAAAGCTTTAAATGGTGAAAATTACGTCAGATTTAAAAGAATATATTTTATAATTAATATCTAAAACAAAATCTTGAAAACGTCATATTTATAACCATTTTCTTATAGCGTTTCCAAACATTGTATTTTTAATTGAAATATATATTTTTAAATAAATATTGGAAAAAGAGAGAAAACTTTAAAATAATAAAAAATATTATTCGAAAATCATTTAATGGTGAAAATTACGTTATATTATTTACGCACTATAATAATCCAATCGTTCTCCGTTGGATTTACGTTCGGACTATTCACCGGACAATCAAGTGTGATTATCTTATTGTCCTCAAACCACATCTTTATGCCTTTTGAAGAGGGAATTAAGGTGTTGTCTTGTTGAAAAATATAGTTAATAATTTTCCCCTCTGTTACACAAATGCTGTTCTAACATGTGAATATGGGTATGTCTATTTTTTAGCCCTAGAAAACAATTCTAAGTTTACCTCAGAAGAAAAAAAGCAGTCCAAACCATTAGGGAGCCTCTACCTAGTTTAGGCGTGGAAAATACGTCCATTTCATTTCGAAAGTGATACCTATATGAATGAATATCATGCGGACCATCGAAATTAAATTTCTTTTCATCATTAAAAATAATTTTAGACCAATTTGTTTGTTGCTTCATATATTTCTCTGTAAACTGAATGCGGTCTTTTGTATGGCCAGGTGTTAAACACGGACACCGACGTGGTTTTACATATTTAACGCTCCCCGACCTTTTTATTGTTCTTTTTATAGTCAGTATTGTTGCTGGGCGTCTTTATCTGGCTCCCAATTTCTTTTGTGTCAATCTTTTGCATGCGACCTTGCGAATAATTGAACTTTTGGAGCGTTTCGAAGGAATTCTCGGCCTTCCGGTAGATTTTCCAGTGCCGTAAATAGCCGGATTATGTAGGAAATTACAATTGAAAGTCTTTTAACGTTTAACCCCTTCACCGGCAGCAGGTATAGGGAAACAGTGCTTTTACCCTCGATTTATCTTGGGGCAAACGTTGAAGTGGTTGTTTATATCAGCAGTTCTTTGAACTGACATTTCGATGTTGTTATGAGCTAGAATTTGGTACCTTTAGAAGTCAGAAAGCCTTTTTCTTCTCTCCATATTCAAAAAGTTTTGCGAACTAAACGAATCTGCTTAGAAAGTCTTTTAAATACTTTGTTAAATGGTATTCAAAATATCCACCAATCACGAGCCACAGTATTTACGGCGTTCTTGTCATTTTGCTTCAGCGTAAATTTGGCAAAATATAATTTTTAATATAGATTAAAAAAATATTGGCACAATTTTTGCAAGCAATTTCTTTAATATTAATTGGAATATGATGTATCTAATTTTAACAGTAAGATTTGCGCATTTGCATATCAAAGGGGAACTGATTTCTATGTTTCTGTGTCTTTCCTATCATTTTACATCCGGCCATATTTAGTTTGATTCAAGAATCGTTTGTAGAAAGCGATCAGCGTAGCGGGAGAAGCCTGGTAGTTTAGAAATAAAATACTCATGTTCTTGCCTGAATGCTTAATTTTCTAATTGATTAATTTTGAATGAAATTTTATTACTAAGCTCAAGAATAAAGGGTTTTTTTCTTTCAGAAATCCTCCCTGGTGGAACAGAAGATCTCGTCTCGAAAGGATACTATGCGGTGTAGCGGGACTATGTCTTCTCATGTGTACAGCTATGGCGGTCGCGCTGGCCATCGTAGGTTATCATTACCAGACGATGAAATCAGGTACGTAGGGGCTGATTTTAAAATATATGACTATTTTTAATATTCATAGTGCTTCCATACCCAAATTTAGCAATTTAAGATCAAGTTCGCATATTGTGTTGTACAAGTAAGTACTTCTGCAGTTCTGAAATCATTTTTTGCAACAAGTTCTAAGCTTTTACGCTCCCCTTTTCCTGCGAATGACGAGACGCACAAACATCAATCCATAGAACATCATGCACAAATCATCGTATGTTGAAAACCTTTAAGGGTGTATTCGAAAAAATATTTTTTCACCCTCAACAGCTCGAAATTTTCTGAGACATTTTCAGACTCATTTTTAAAAGTAAAAACATGAAACTTGCCGAGATAGTTTTTGAAGAGATATATAAGAGGCCATGTGATTTCCTTTTTCGCTCAATTAATTAGAATTTAAACAATTATTTTCTCAGTAGGACCATTTTTTTTTCATTCCCAGATCTCCCGCTTCGGAAAATTCGGTTCAAAACGTCGACTTTGACAGCATTTTTGCGATATTTTCTGCATTTACCAAAAAATTCACAAGCACGGCACATTATTATGTAGTTTCTAAATAAGAGAATTTGCCAGTTTGATGCGTTTCAGAGCAAAAAGGAATCTAAAAATAAATCAGCAAATAAGCAGCTTGGATTGAAATACACCCTTAAAAAGCAGTGTGGATTTCAGTAAAACTTTTTCTTTTCCTCTCATCTCTGTTTCTATTGGTTGTTTACAATGATGTTCTGTGGATGTGTCCTACGTCGCTGTTTTTTGTACTACATGTATCGTTTCGTTCTAACGCCATTTGTAGTTCTTCAATGAGCTTATTATTTTGGGATGGAAAAATGAGGGTGATGCCATTAAAAAATTTTGCCCTTTTCCCACTGTAACCGTAATTGCGCAGGTTTCATTGTTCTCGTTCAACGTCAAATTCAAGCGCATGTCTTCAAATCAACTCTCTCGTATTTCATTTCGGTTTGTTGATGAAGATAATCAGGTAGCCCACGATTTTCACGTTATATCACAATTCACGATATTCTAATGGGGAGAGCATTAATTGGAGAATTCACGATTTATTAAAAATCATATTAAAGTCATCACTGAGAGTTTTACGCTGGTGTTGTTCAATGTAAATAAGCACAAGAATTAAAAATTTTCCTAATTCTATTTTTACACATTTAAATATTTACAGATTATTTACAGCGAAACATTTGGTTAATACTTGTTTAAATATATATATATATCCCGCACTGGGAATCCAAGATAATTAATTTATGAAATCAAGAACATTTTATTTTCTTCCAGTTTTGGAAGATCAAGAAATAAAACTACAGCGTGCAAGTCGCTATCGAATTTCACATTCTACTACTAAAACATCATATTTTAATACTTGAAAATCACTTGTTCCTTTCTGGGAACCCTGTTTTACAATTAAAATTTCAACAACTATTTTCTTCGGTTAAGAAGCCATAATAAAAAATAGCATGTTTTCATGCTCGAGAACAATAATTTCCTTTTTAAAATTAAAACAACATTTTTTCTATTTTTTAGAAGACCAAGAGAAAAAATGCAGTCTACTTACTGCGTTCATCTTTTTCATTACTGCTATAAAACTAAAAGAACAAGGAAAATGTTTTTAATATCAATTATCTGGTAGGTCACGTGGTCAAGTCTGGCGAGGGCCCGAAAGGGGTTTGCGAAATATTCCACAGTTGAAGGAAGCTGGGGATTCATATATCGACAAAGTTTCTTTATGATCATCCTGTATCGCGACCAACAACATACAACGCCAGTTCGTGAGATCTCAAACATCACACGGAGTGGATCATCTTTACATGGTGATTGGTACAAAGCGGAGCGCCGATCATTTTGTGCCAATCGCTGTGTAAAGTTGATCCACTCCGTGTGACGTTTTAAAAGTCACGAACCGGCCTTGTATGTTGTTGGTCGTGCTTGTATGCGTTTAGGATGTCATTTTTCAGTGATGGAATGGACAGAAGCTGACGTCATGATGTCCCGTCCCGATAATTCGTTTAAAACAACAATTTTGATAATATTTTCCGAAACCTGGTTTAAAGCTGTTCTCAAATCCAAAGGGTCAACTTTCTGACATAAGATTTAATTCATTTTTGTTCGGAAACGCATGAAACTAGAAGGTGTTGATATTCAGAAACTATGTCATCGAACTGTTTTTTTCGTTTTCTTGTAAACGCAATAGATCTTTCAGAAAATACCGTCAAAGTTGGCATTTTGAACTAAACTTCCCAACGAAAGAAGGAAATCCAGTCAGTAAGGGGAGAAAAATGCCGTGTCACGTGATCAAAATCGCTTATAATTCAACAGGAAATTGATTGATCAAAAAATGGAAAAGTCAGTTCGATTCCAAATCGCTTCCATGATCAGGCTTTTCAATTTATTACCTTTCCCTTAAAAAAAGAATTTGTAAATGTGTCAAAACGTTTTGCGCTTGTTGAGCAGAGCAGTTGAGAACAACCTAGGCGGTTCTTAAAACAAACATTTTACTGCACTCAACAACGCGAAACTTTCTCACATATTTACGCATTCATTTTTAAACGTAAAAGCATGAAAATAGCAGGCATGGCTATTGAAGTAATTTTGAATAGATTTTTTTTCCTTTTTCGATAACTGTTTTAAGTTTTGAGTTATAAACAATTTCTGTTTCATGATGACCTTTCTCGGCCTGTTGTCTTTCGGAAATTCGGTTCCAAACATCCACTTTGAAAGGTCCTTTACATTTATGGAAAAAAAAAACCGCTATTCGATTTAAAAATATTTTGAATACGAACACTTGCACATCATCATCGTGCGTCTAAGAATAAAAATAATTTCATGAAACTGTCAAAAAGCAGCCACAATGGATCTGAGAAATAGCCATAATTATAGAACATAAAACCGTTCGGTATTTTAGAAGTTAAATGAGACTATCTGAAAATAATTTGTACATCTGAATAAAAAAATTCTTTAAGATTTTATCAGAAAATAGCAAGTTTAGGCTACAAGAAGTACAATCGAGCCCCGATTCAGTGAATCGCGATTTAACGAATTTCTCGATTTAGCAAATTTTTTTATGATCCCGGTGAAAATGGAACAAAAATACCTCTATTTAACGAATTTATAATCCCGATTTAACAAATAACTTTATATGTAAAAAAAAGTGAAAAATTGAAGAGATTTTCTAATATTTGTAAAATATTTTCAGTGTTCCTGATTATTGATTTTCTGAATATGTATCATATGACACAGAAATAACTACATGTGAAAATGTACATTATACCGAGGTTATTCATGCTGTAGTAATGGATAGGATGAAGAAGATGAAATAGAGATGAAACATTCAACATTCAAAGAAGCAGTTAGTAGTTTAGATTTTTTGAAATGGAATTTGATGGCTTATAATGTTGATAATACTATTTTCACAGCTTTAGGAAAAAATCGATAAAGAAGTTTGGAATAAAAAATTGAAATAAAGCAAACAAATATCTATAAAAATATCTTATAGTTTATCTACAAAATTTGAATAAATGAGATTTTTCTTAATTACAATGATTGTGATTTATAGCGGTGCATAAAAAAAGAATGAATTTTTATACAATGTATTTTCGTAAAGCAACAAGTGTTTAAAATCGTTATTAAGGTAAGTGAGCAATGCTCTTTTTTATTTGCAGCCATTTTTTAACTTATGCTGTTGTATAAAAAAATTTCTTTGATTATCCCGATTTAACGAACAAAGTTTCTGGTCCCGAACGATTCGTTAAATCGAGGTTCGACTGTATCTGTAAAGTATCATTTGTGCTAAATCAGTTTAAAAAATTCCAAAGTATTTTTTTTCTTCGTCTGTTTAGATAGTTTAAAATTCTGAATAATAAAATTTTATATTACAGCATTCATTCAAATTAAATATTCTGGAGATTTTAACATACTTTATCAATGACTTATTTAAAAGAAAATTCCATATTTTACGAGAAAACTTATATTTCGAAGATAATTTTACCTTTAAGAATGAAAAGAAAAAATGTTCTTTGTTCTAAAAGAATAAGAAAAAATTATCTAATAGACTACTCACTTATTGGTGTTGCGTAATTAATACAGAGTAGGGGTAGGGATTTAAGGAAAAAATCAAATGGTCCCACATATGCAATGCATATACAGGTAGTCCTCAAAATTTTGCAACAAAAAAGGAGAAGAGGTAGTACACACCAAAGGGAATACTATTTCAAAGCACCTCTGGCACATTCCACTTATTCTGTCAAAAATACAGGGTATCCCACGACAAATCGTATTTTTTTTTTTTTCGTGACTTTAACAATATTGAGGATAATGTAACGAATTTTTTAAACTCATATTTACGTTGCTTTGAGTGAGATGAGATGAGATAACGATAAAGGAGAGGTACAGTCGTGGAAAAAAAAGAAAGAAAAAAACAAGTAAACACCCTTTACTAACTCTGCAAAAAATTTCCCTAAAAGAAAGTTACTGGTACTATATGATTGGTAATAAAGTCTACTTTTAAATGATGTATATAAAATTTGTTTAGGGGGCCATCTACATATTAAAACGAACCATAACTTTTTTTTTCGATAGCAGTACACAATTCTGACAGCATAAAGGAACTCTACGCCCTTCAATTAGCCTAAAAACAAATTTTTATGCGATTCGTGCGATATCTTTCCGAGAAAATAATTATTTTAAAACGAGTGTATTTTAGGGGCTGTATCCAAATTGAAATTCGATACTCGATTGTTGACCGAGAGAGCTCCCTTCTTGATCAAGGCATCTTAAGCGTCACTAAAGCAGTCATTGAAGACTGCTAGATTACAGGATAGCATAAGAAATTTCAAAATATCTAGTCACTTCTATCATACACGGTCCCTTAAACCATCATTTTGCCGTTTTTTAAGCATAGTTTGAAAACTACTTGGAAGAAAAATGTGAAATTTTGGATTTCCATAAAGCAGGACTTAATAAATCTAAATCCATCAAAAAATATGTAAGTTGCAGTACATAATTTTTTCGAATATTAATTTCATAATTCATACAAAAAATTAGCACATTAGGAGTATAATTTCAGGAGATTTTAATGAAAATATGAAAATGTCATTTATAATTAGAAGCACTCAATTTTGAATGTCTATAATTCAAAAACTTATCATTCAAATGACTTGAAATTTGGTATCTAGGCATAGTTTGAACCGAAGATTTGAAATATGTTGTTGAAATTGCGTATTGCCATTGAAAAAAAAAACTGAAGTTCGTGTTCGTTTTAATATGCAGGCCCTCTAAGCAAATTTTATGTACATCATTTAAAAGTAGACTTTATTTCCAAAACGCGTGTGCACTAGTAGCAATTCTTGGAAAATCATTCGATTTCTTACAAAGCAAAATAAGTGCCCTTACAATGCCTTCGTTAATGTCAAAATTATGAACGAAAATTCGCATCTCGAGTCGATCTTGTGCAAGTTAGTCCACAGTGCAAGTAAAGACGAAACAAATATCTTTGCTGTCATTGTGTCAAAAGATCCTCAAGAGTTCATGGGACTTTTGAACCTTCAAAAACATTTAATCTTTGAATAAATATATATATTAAAGAGTAACCATTTCTGTACACTTTAAAACAAAATGAATGACACTCTTAATAGCTTTTAAATATGGAATATTTTCAAATAGCTAACTTTAAAGTTATTTTAACATTTTTTCATGAAATTTTCAGGATATATACTATAAGCTCTATAAAGATAACCTAAATTTTCATCTCTTATTTTGTTGAAAATATATTTTTTTGTTTGTGTGTGTGTGTGTGTGTTTTAACCTTTTTTAGGTAGATTTCGTAAGAAATACTACCTATTGCAGTCGTTACCATGGTGCGACTTTTGAAAAAGTCCTTCATAACTTTTCATTATAGGACCCCAGGAACCCAAAACCACCCCCACCTAAAAAGTTTATATACCGGGTGTCCCAAAAAGGACTGACTGATTTTAAAATTCAATAACATCCAAACGGTGACAGATATTAAAAAAATTCTTGCAGGAGGGTTATGCATAAAGTCAAAAGTTTTTTTACAGTGATTTTCAATTTTAGTTCGAATTACAAACAATAGATGGCGCTGCGATCAATAGAGGCTAAATTCAGGCTCGATTTTTGGTACTTCGTGGCCCGGATAATACATTTCCATCTCCTATTTCTGCATGAAACATCAGAAAGGACCAAAAATCGAGCCTGTATTTAGCGACTATTGCTTACAGCTCCATCTATTGTTTGTAATTCGAACTAAAATCGAAAATCACTGTAATAAAACTTTTGACTTTATGAATAACCCTCCTGCAAGAATTTCTTTAATATCTGTCACCGTTTGGAAGTTATTGAATTTTAAAATCAGTCAGTCCTTTTTGGGACACCCGGTATATATATATATATATATATATATATGTATGTATGTATGTATGTACTAAATTTTGTCCGCACGATAAAAGTCGCAATTATGCACGAATCATCTTCAAACTCGCCAACAACTTTGAGATGGCTAATATCTCGGCGGGGATTGAAAATGGGCGAAATCGGCCCAAGAGGGTGGAAATGGGGAGGGTTCAAAATTTTGAATACTGTCTTAACATGATTCTGATAAAACCAGCTCTTACACAACAATGGCAGGAAAAAAATAAAAGTTTTTCGTTATAGCAGTTGCCAACAATTAAAAAAATAACAAATAATAAAATTCTCACCACAACAATTACTTTTCTTTTGCAAAATTTTCACGTGTAAAATTAAATAGTTTGACAAATTGAAAACAAATTGAATATTACGTCATAAGTTTCCTAGAGCAAGATTTCAGCATGAAAACTCAAAATAAATAGTTTGACGAATTAAAAAAATATGTATATTGCGTCATATTGGAAATATAATGGACCTCAGCAGGTGAATATGTAACGCCATGTAAGTTTGAAGAAACGTATTAAAACATGATAAAAACCCGACTATGGAAATATTAACATATTTTAACACTTTAAGGTTCTCTGAATTTTTTGTAGCCATTTTTTAAACCTATTCCATATATATGTGTGTGTGTATTCGTATATATTACAATTTTCACAAAAAGTTTAGCTCCCTTCAGCTCGCTCTTTGTGAAGAAACTGGGTTTTATCTCTAATCTTGATTTAAGTTTTGTTGGAGAATTTAGTACTTAACATCGAAATCTACCTCCGCCTGTAGGCCCGAGCCGGCAGGGATTTTTTAGGTAGATTTCGTAAGAAATACTACCTATTGCAATCGTTACCATGGTGCGACTTTTGAAAAATTCCTTCATAACTTTTCATTATAGGACCCCAGGAACCTAAAACCACCCCCACCTAAAAAGTTTATATATATATATATATATATATATGTATGTATGTACTAAATTTTGTCCGCACGATAAAAGTCGCAATTATGCACGAATCATCTTCAAACTCGCCAACAACTTTGATATGGCTAATATCTCGGCGGAGATTGAAAATAGGCGAAATCGGCCCAAGAGGGTGGAAATGGGGAGGGTTCAAAATTTTGAATACTGTCTTAACATGATTCTGATAAAACCAGCTCTTACACAACAATGGCAGGAAAAAAATAAAAGATTTTCGTTATAGCTGTTACCAACAATTAAAAAAAAAACAAATAATAAAATTCTCACCACAACAATTACTTTTCTTTTGCAAAATTTTCACGTGTAAAATTAAATAGTTTGACAAATTGAAAACAAATTGAATATTACGTCATAAGTTTCCTAGAGCAAGATTTCAGCATGAAAGCTCAAAATAAATAGTTTGACGAATTAAAAAAATATGTATATTGCGTCATATTGGAAATATAATGGACCTCAGCAGGTTAATATGTAACGCCATGTAAGTTTGAAGAAACGTATTAGAACATGATAAAAACCCGACTATGGAAATATTAACATATTTTAACACTTTAAGGTTCTCTGAATTTTTTGTAGCCATTTTTTAAACCTATTCCAAATATATGTGTGTGTGTATTCGTGTATATTACAATTTTCACAAAAAGTTTAGCTCCCTACAGCTCGCTCTTTGTGAAGAAACTGGGTTTTATCTCTAATCTTGATTTAAGTTTTGTTGGAGAATTTAGTACTTAACATCGAAATCTACCTCCGCCTGTAGGCCCGAGCCGGCAGGGATTTTTTAAACATTTTTCTTGGGTGTGTATTTTGTTTTTTGCTAAACTTTTGAAAATTCTATAAAAGCAAGATACAGTTTAAAAAAATAAAATGCTATAAATAAACACTTTCTTTAGGTTCAGTGTAAGCATAAGACTTTCAAGTATAATTATATGCCAAAAAGTTTGTTTTACATGCTGAAATTCTTTTGTAATCATGCACGCATCATGCGGTTCCCATTTTTTGCTCGTCAAGTTTAAAAACCTCTATAATAAATAATTTTCCACATTATGAATTGAAAAAACATGAAATGAAAGCAAAAACATGTACCTATTACCACCTTAAAAATTTTTGTTTTTGTAATATATATATTTTTTAAGATATCAAAAGCCAGAAATAATAATTTTTTTTCATCTTTCGACATTTTAAAAGACCTAAGATCCCTTAACCCCTTGAAGCACCTAATTTAATTAAGATTTGCACCAGAAACTTTTAATTGAGTTTTACTTTATAACTTTGGTGAAAAATAGCTGGAAAATTGATTTTCCTTTTTTTTAAATAAAATTTTTCAAAATTTCCGGTGGGAATTCAACATTAAAGGAATACAATTGCTTGCTCCTCAAAAAGTTAAAGATAATTGAATATTAAAGACGTGAATTATCACTTTGCTAGCTAAGCGTATACCAACAGAGTGAAAAATGTCCAAGACTGGAATCGAACTCGGACCCCTGGAATAGCGCTCCAGTGCTCTACCATTAAGCCACGAGGACGATGCCCAGCTTGGCATCTCTCACTCACATAAGTCGGTTAGGCAGCTACCGCAGCTACAAGATGGAGACGTCTTCATGAGCACACAATTTTGCGGCGTAACATGAGTGCGGCATAACGAATGAACCCAGCATCGGTGAATATACATTTAAGGCTGTTCTCAAATCCAAAGGCTCAACTTTCTGACATAAGTTTTAATTAATTTTTGTTTGGAAACGCATGAAACTAGAAGGTGTTGTTATTCAGAAACTATGTCATCGAACTGTTTTTTCCGTTTTCTTGTAAACGCAATAGATCTTTCAGAAAATACTGTCAAATTTGGAATTTTGATCTGAATTTCCGAACTAAAGAGGAAAATCCAGTCAGTAAGGGGAGAAAAATACCGTGTCACGTGATGAAAATCGCTTATAATTCAACAGGTAATTCATGGATCAAAAAATGGAAAAAACAGTTCGATTCCAAATCGCTTCCATGGTCAGGTTTTTCAATTTTATATCTTTCCGTTAAAAAATGAAATTGTAAATGTGTCAAAACGTTTTGCGCTTGTTGAGCAGAGCAGTTGAGAACAGCCTTAATATACAATAATTTCAAGCGTAATTTCACTGCTGAAAAGTAGTTGAAAAATTAATTAAAAAAGAGTTCACGATATTATAACTTTTTTACTAATTTTGTTCTCGCTTCTTACGATTCATTTGATTTTTTCTTTCTGCTTCTAATTAAGCTGTTTTTAATGTAACGTATTGTACCCATACCCATTTTTAATTTTTAGAACAAGAATCTTTTTGTATTATTTACAGGTAGCAGTTACAGTCTTCCAGGCAAAAGTGATAAGCTAGTTTATTTATCGCCCTTGTACAATGCCATTTACCCACCTAAAGAAATCGGTATATGCCTCACTCCTGGTTGCGTGAAAGCAGGTGAGTACGATTCATTTCTCAATTTTATCCACCAACAATTCTTTCTATATAAATTCAATATAATGAGCTGAAAAATCATTTTGCTGTAATGCAACTGTCAGGTTTTCTCTTAGTCCACACGGCTTCGAAGAATGTTCTTTGTTTGTTGATATGCTGCCACCACCGATATAATTACGTGATATTGGACACGCTTTGAGAGACTTATCGAAAGTTATACTAACTCATTCAATTAAACTTAACTAATAATTTATTTACATATTACTTACAAATAACAAAACAATATTTATAATTAAGAACTCTGATGTAGATGATCCGGTCCGACATTAAGCTACATATAGAAATTACTTTCTACGTACTGGTCCGCTTACTAAAGTATTCTATATCCCTCTCACACTCGTTAGAGAAAAGACTTATCGGAGATTACCCTTAATCTCCCAATACATCGGCTCAATACTCTAAGAGCACTGACCTCACACCTCGAGCTTCCCGCATCAACTCAACTCTCTCAGCTATCTCACTCACCTCTCCGAAAAACCTATACGGGATTTTTCCTCTGACACCAGGGTCCACTCCCTTCATCCAGCCTTAACTGTCACATTCCCGTGACGTCCATTATCTCGCTAGAAACTATTTTGTCCGCCCCATCCTAGATAAGCACCTGAATAGGCAAGGGAACTGCTATTCATTGACACAAAACACTTCAAGAGACGGAATAAATGTAACTTAAGATTCCCAGTACATAGAAAGTGACATGAATACAATATACATGTAAAAAGATAATATCATATACAGTAATTCGAAATAGTATCTGCTCATCAGAACCTGACAACAACATCTATTAGTTTTTTGTACATGGCCGACAAATGAATTTAACTTCACACTATTCGAGACTATGCCCGTTCATAGGCACATAGAAATCATCTAATACAATCTGAGCGGATTGTTGCCATATGTAATTTATACTTTGCGCTGGCTGCGCCCCTCAAAAAATAGCACAAAACTTGAAAAAACGCTACAAAAAAGTTAAAAATCGCTGCACAAATTCCGAATAAACTTTATTTAAAAAAGAACAAAATTTACTATAGTCGACTAGAAGATATAAACCGGATTCCTTTTACTAATGTGGATAAAACGCAGAGGAATCGAGGAAAAACGCTGAACGTGGAATAAAAAAATTCGCCAAAACTTCAAAAATCGAGGGGAACAAAATTTACTATACTGGGCTAAAGGATTAAAACGGAATTCCTTTTACGAATGTCAAAACATCAAAGCGGAACCCAAAAACATGCTAGAACTCACACTGAAAATCGGAAAACTGTGAAAATCACGGAAGACAAAGTTGATTATATTTGGCTTAAAATTTGGAACAGAATTCTTTTTACGAATATTAAAAAATCGCCTGAAAAGGGGAAAAAATGCTAAAAATCGCTAAAAAATCAAAAATTGCTGAATACAGAATGCATTAGGGTAAAAGTAAGAAACCGAATTCCTCTTACGAATGTCACAAAATTGCCTCGGAACGCAAAAAATCGCATTAATAATCGCTAAATCCGAGAAATATTCCTTTATCTTGAGAAACCTCAGAAATCTATAGATTTCAGAGATTTAAATAAGCTTTTCTGAAACAAAAGTTTCTTTTTCTGCCAGTAATTCTCGATAACGTTTCAGAGTGGTTTTTACAGTGTAAAAATCCTTTTCCTGAACCTGGAACATAAGTTTTTCGGATGATATCAATGTTCAAACAAGCATTTTCAGCTGCGTAATAGAATTTCTATATGTAACATAATAAATTTAATTTTAATTTTAATTTTAATGCAGTTAATTTAGCATGTTTGTATGTTGAACATGAAAATGTTTACCTGAGAATTTATAGAAATCATAAAAAAAATTAAAGATTTACTTTCATTGAATAGCACTGCATGTAGAATTTGAAGGGAAAACAGAGAAAGAAAAAAGTCCAGGAAATAATTTTATTCTTCATAAGTCATCAGAAATTTTTTGAAATAATAATAATTAATAATTAATTTAAAAATTCGGTTTCATATTTCACATTCTTTTAAAAATAACTTTTACTTTTATTTACTTCTGTTTCAGCTGCCACGGTTCTAAACAACATAAATGAAAAAGTTGAGCCCTGCGAGAACTTCTACGAATTTGCTTGCGGAGGCTGGCTGAAGAAGCAGCTCATCCCCGATGACAGATCATCAGTTTCTGTATTTTCTTTACTTCAAGACGACCTGGATCAGCTCCTCAGATGTAAGTATGCTATATATATATATATAAACTCGGTTTATGGCGTCAGATGCCGCCATCCGAAGAATCCACAAGAGTCTTTTTCCATTTTTTCCGGTCAAGGGTCCATTCCTCTTCCAGACCTCTATCCCTCATTGCCTTTGAAATATCATCCATCCAGTTCTTTTTTGGTCTTCCCCGTTTCCTTTTTTTGTTTGTTTCATAATTGAATGCGATTTTGGGTAGTCTTTCATCATTCATTCTTTTGACATGGCCTTACCAGATTAATTGTTTTTTTTTGTTTTTTGTTTTTTTTTAATATCCTCTAATATGGTTCCCTTTATTTTCATAATTTCCTTAATTCTGTCATTTCTTATTCTTTCTATTCTTGATATCCTGCATGATCTTCTTAGGGCGTCCATTTCTACTGCCGCTAATTTCTTTCTTTCTGTCTCCATCATTCTCCATCCTTCTGCTCCATATAACAATATGCTCTTTACAGTACAGTTGTATATATTATACTTTCTTTTCCTAGAGATCCCCTTACTCCACCTAATAGAATTTAATAGTTTTACAGCCTTTCGCCACTGACAAATTCTGTATTTCATTTCCTGCGAGTCTCTTCCTTCTCTATTAATGTCTACACCTAAATATCTATAATGCTTACAGCTTTCTATTTTTATGTTATTAGTTAGATTTAGGTCTGTCTCATTTCCTCCTATACATAGGTATTTAATCTTGCTGACGTTCATGTGAAGTCCCAATTTCTCATATTCTTCCTTTATTTTCACCGTCTTTCCTCTAAATCCTTTTTTCTTTTTGCAATTATAACTTGGTCATCTGCGAATTGTAGAGTAAAAATTGACGTCCCATTCCTCTGCATTTCTCCTTCCACATTTTCAATGTTTCTTCAACATAAATTTTAAAAAGTGTTGGGGAGGTACAATGGCTACTTGCAAAATTTGAAATTTCCTAATTAAACCTCATTAAGGGATCACTGAAGTAAATTACAAACACTTCGTTGATAGGAAAATAAGACAACTAGAAAACAGGAATTCTGCTTTGTCAGAATTTAGTGTAGTCCGGAGAAAAAGAAAGCCAGTAAATATAGATAGTACGAAACATATTTCATTTTAAGACTTAAAACACACGTTTTTATTTTATATAAAAGGACGTCATTCGCATCCGCTGAAGAACTCCACATTGACGATCCAGTCTTAAACAACATCTACAGTAAAGTATGCATAATACGTCATTAGCACAAAATAATACACAAATCCAGTAAAAAGCGTCATCATTCAAGAAACTTGAAAAAAAAAACAGTGGCACTCCGGGAGTGCCAATAGAAGTGAAAACTTCAACAATTACGTGTGTGTTTTTTTAATCGTCAGGAAATGTTTTATTGTGCAGGAAATACTTTTAAATGTAGTGTTTTTTTATTCATTATTATAAACTATTACTACCAAAATTATATTACAGTTTTCATAGTAATGTAATTTAAATTTAAATTACATATAAATAAACATTAATAATTTGTAATATATATTGTTATATTAAATTATATTATTAAATTATACATGTACATATAAATAAACAAATTTTCGTACAAAAATTCTCGTATTGCATTTAAAGATTTATCCGGTGAAATATAAACGGCAACCATTGCAATTCAATACTATCCAAATATTGAAATCCATACTCCAATTCAATACTATTCAAAAGTATTTTTATTAATGAATACAATACCACAATTATATTACGCTTGGCGCGCTAGTGTCTATGTGCCAAAATGCTAGCATGCCAGTTACGTAACAGTGTCTTCAAATCAGTGGTTTTTCTCCATCTCAAAAAAAGCTCAACGCGCCTAAAGAAGTTTTCGAAAATTGATAATGTGTGTGTGTGTGTTCCTGTGTGAACGCCGGGAGAAAAAGTGAGTTTTAACTTCGTTCTTCTTTTGCGGATTGAGCTGAAGAGGGAAAAGTTCCTGTCATCCACCGCTTGGCGCGCTAGTGTCTATGTGCCAAAATGCTAGCATGTCGGTTACGTAACAGTGTCTCCAAATCAGTGGTTTTTCTCCATCTCAAAAAAAGCTCAACACGCCTAAAGAAGTTTTCTCTTCAAAAATTAATTAAATCATATTAATTCATTTGCCATGATACGGTGTCGATTACGTCAATAGGATACATCAATTTAGAAATCCTAAAAACATCATTTAAAAAATGCTCCATTTTTTCTTTCCTGTTGCTCTGTAGTAAAAAAGAAACAGAGCAAAAATTATTACATATATTTAAACAAATTCACTTGCTTGCTATTTCTATCAAGCGTAAAAGAAGCAGTGAATTTTACCTAATTGTATTCAGTATTCCAATTTCATTTATTGTAACAGAAAGAACATGAAATGCAGTAAAAAAATTAGGCGTGATTTTCTAAATAAAAAATCTAATGCTCCATAAAAGATTTTTTTTTTAACCATTTGGTAAAAGGGTTATTGTCCTCGTTAGGGTAGGAAATCAAAAACATATCTGAAGCTTTTTATTAGTTGAATCCGCATTTTATTCGTTTTCTGATGGGTCTATACAGTAATCTGTATTTTCCCTTTACTTTCAACAGAGTTGGATAATTCTGTTGCCACTATGACAAAAAAGTAATAAAAACTACAAAAAAAATTAATAACTCAGAAACAAATTGTGACACAGCTTTCAAACAAATTGCATTTAAAAGTACATTTTTTTTTCTCTATACGACGGTGTAAAAAGTAATATTGTGGGATGTTTAGAAGTTTAAGAATGAAATTTCATTTAAAATTGGTCCAGGAATGTTAATGTTTAATCCATGGCTCACGTAATGTATAACCAGCTCCGTAGAAGTTTAAAAATGTACAGTACCGAAAAATGTAATCCATGGCGTACGTAATATATAATCAACTCCGTGCGATTTTTTGTCTTAAATTTTAGTCTTTGAAAAAATCATTTTCCAAATGGTCGTTGTAATTTGTTAATTTGCATTTTTTTAAAAACAGTTTTTACTCTTATACTTATCTATTCATTATTCTTGCAGCCATGGTGGAGACGGGCATCAAGGATAATGATCCACAATACATTCAAAACTTAAAGAATATGTATGATTCCTGCATGAACACGAGTAAGTATATTATGATTAGTTAATGTGATATTTCTTAATCAAATCAAAATTCATTTAAATGTTATGCCACATAATATATAGTACTATTTCATATTATAATAACTTTCATTTTAAATTTTTATATATTGATGATAACTTTGGAAATGCTTACTTGAAAAAAACTATTTTTTTTTTTTCGCTCGACTTTCTGATTTTCCGTATCTGGGACACTAAAGACGGAACAGCGAAATGAAAAGTCAGTGAAAATTTACGTCATTTTTACGTAATTAAGTGATTTGTTACAGTTTTATGAGTGAAAAAATACGTTTATGACGTCATTTTTTACTGGTGGAAGCATTCCGCCGTTCCGCTTTTAAGGTTCCTGACATACCCATGATGGTAAGGGTACAGCGTCTAGAATATATAGTGTGGAAATCAACTATGCCAGTAATACTTAAAAAGTGTTAAAATATTTGATCCCTTAAATGTCAAACGATGCTAAAATCCAAAGAATCGATCTGCGATCAATGGAGGATATTCCATGTACGTCATGGTCACGTGGTCAAGGCAAAAACTTTCAGTGTAAAGAAGGGAAATCTCCGTAGACGCAATGTAAATCCCCGCCAACCAGTGAAACAGTTCATGGGAAAGCAGTAGTAGCTCCATCCCTTGCCCTTCTTATCAGTTATAGGTTCTATGGGTAATTTACTTGTACCACGTGACTTTTTTCAACCTCGAACCCAGATTTGGAATATAGTCCATTCTTGAATACTTCTTTCTTTACGAATGTTGAAGATATAGAGTGACAACCGGCTATTTGAGTAATGCTTTAAAAGAGGGCTAAAAAATTGAATCCCATAAATGTTGAACGATGCTAAACAACAAATGTCGATCGCTGCGACATCTACTAGCTCTTCACTGGCCGAAACGTTATCTTAACCGAATCCTAATACAATTTTACATTTGAGCTACCAGATGTCGCTGACATCACTATTTATCGTTCAGCATCTTTCAAAATGTATGGGGTGCGTTCAAGGACCGGAAAAAGCGTTACTCTGAAAATTGAGGAATGGTGTAATATTCGTTTTTCAGTGTATGGCTGGGTTAAAACGCCTCGGAACGCTTTTGGGTAAAGATATGGGTGTTTTGTATTTACATTTACAAACATGGCGAGAACTGAACTTTTCATAGCGCAAATATTTTTTGATTATTCCTCAGATGAGGAAGATAATGACAACGAGGAAGATTTCCCAATTAATACTCTTCTTAGAGGGGAAAGTGTTCCAAGAGTTAGGTCGGAATCCAGATAGTTTTCTCGCTGTTCGCGAGACGAGATAGACCAATCAGAAGCTTGCATTTTTGCGATCTTTTCGCTGTTTGAAGTAAATAGCGAAAAGTTCGCAAAAATGCAGTCTTCTGATTGGTCAATCTCAGTTCACTAACAGTGAAAAATTTACCTGGATCCCTGCCTTAATCTTTATGTGCAAAATACTGCCGCAGCAATTTCTGATAGAGATTTTGTATGATTTATGCACTAATTAACAAACAAAACTGCGCGAAAACACGAATCAAAACTGAAATATTGCGATTAACAGTCACACTTAAGCTATAGCGACTAGAATACATAGTGTGGAAATCGGCTATCTCTGTAATACTTAAAAAAGCGCTAAAATATTGTATCCCTCAAATATGCAACGATGCTGCTGCAATATACAGATCGCAGCGACATCTGCAGGATATTTTCTACAACTGCAAGGTATTGTTAGTCTATACAATGGAGTTATGAATAAAAAGGAGGAGACATATAGTGCATTGTCTACCAGTTGCGAGTGAAGTAACTGAGGAGGTTGTCACAATATGGCGGCTGCTTTTTTAAAATCGGTTCTTCAGTTTCTGATTACCGATAGGTCACACATCCCGCCAGTAAAATTGAATAGAAGATTTTATCTTAAAGAAGCGTCTTATTCATGGAATTTTTTTTCAAAAATGTCATAAAAATTTCTATTTGTTTTTACTGGTGTCAGTATGCCTTATAAAACGGTCAGTTTGTTTCCATGGTTGTCACAATATGGCGGAAACGCAGGGCCTAACTACCACCAAAGAAAACTCCTACCAGTAAAAATGAAAATATGTTTCTACCACTATTTATGACTGAAATCTTGTAATAATAAGGCGTTTAAATAAGTTGAAAATATCTATATAAACGTACTGGTGGGAGTTTCCACCGTCGATAAACAACTCCTGTACTAGCGGTTGCAGTTGAAGCTTCACTATTTTAAGGATATGTCAGTTCCTCTTTATTAATAGTTCCATGGTCTATACAATGTAATACTAGTAATACGAAAATCCCGCAGATGTCGCTACGATCGACACTTGGCATTTTAGCAGTATCGTCGCATATTTAAGGGATACAAATTTTTAGCATTGCTTGGATAGCATATTTCCACACTAGGTATTCTAGACGCTGTACTTAAGCTATAAAATGAGAAACAAATCAGATTTCCCAATTACGTGATCACTTTACCCAACCAAATTCTGTAGGCAATGCAAAGACTTTTAAGATACATAGACCGGCAAACTGTTAGTTTAACTGAGGATTTTTGATCACAGCTGTTGTACGGCAGTTTATGTGTTTTATATTTTAATTTACCTAAGAAAATGCTTTCAGTAGCGTATTTTTTCATTGCGGTTCATTAAGTATTAGTCTACCCTATTTCATTTAGGCCTTTAAAAAAAAAAAAAAATACTTTATTATTCATCAATTTTTTTGTTTTTTTCGTAGAGCAAGTAAGTATTTCAAAAAACATCCTCCAAGGATAAAAATATAGTGTTACTTTTGTTAATATGCATTTTTTTAATTACCTTTTTGCATAAAAATTAGTTTAAAAAACGTAAATTTCTTTACAAGTAATTCGAAATTTTGTAAATTACTATATTATGTTACAGTTGCTACCTTTAATCTAAACTTCCTTTACAGTTACTTTTGTAAGTCAAACTTAAAAAAAGGTGAAATTATAATCTTTAACAATCTGGTTCCATATAAATTTCGCCTTTATTTAGGTTTATATGGCATGTTAAAATTAGATACTCTTTTGTAAACATACCATCCATAAAAGTATTAATAAATCGCCTTTTTTAACTTTATTTCTGAAAATTCAAAATTTATAACGCATATTTAGGTATAAAAAATAGCTTCATGTAAAAAAATATGCCATAAACTTCATATATATTGATAAAAATTAATTTATAAGCCATAGCACTTAATGGCAAATACGAGGCTAACGATAAAGACAGGCTACCGCGGTGGGTCTGATTCTTCTTTTTTTACAGGCCGCTGGGGTCACGTGATGCTCTTTTCGCACACCGTCATTGGTGCATTCGAGCATCACGTGACTCCAGCGGTCTGTAAAAAAAGAAGAATCGGGCCCACCGCGGTAGCCTGTCTTTCTCGTTAGCCTCGTGGCAAATAACCACAGCTGACGTACAAACCTCGCGGTTCAGGTGTTTCAATTTACTTCAGATGGCTGCCATGATTTCGCATGCTTTTGAATGGGAATTGCCGGTCTATGTATCTTAAAAGTCTTTGAGGCAATGTGGGTTACCCGAAGTACAGCGTCTAGAATACATAGTGTGGAAATATGCTATCCAAACAATGCTAAAAATTTGTATCCCTTAAATGTGCGACGATACTTCTGAAATACAAAGAGTCGATCGCAGCGACACCTGCGGGATTTTCGTATTACATTGTATAGACTAGCAATATCTTGCAGTTTTAGAAAATATCCTGCAGATGTCGCCGAGATCTGTATATTGCAGCAGTATCATTGCACATTTAAGGGATACAATATTTTAGCGCTTTTTTAAGTATTACAGGGATAGCCGATTTCCACACTATGCATTCTAGTCACTGTACCCGAAGTCTGGGTAATTTCCGGCTCTGAATGCTACGGGTAACCCGCAAAATGTCGCGTGATATCGGTCGCTGAACGCTTCGGATTACATATGTGTAAACCTATGTAAATCAGGCTCATGGGATTTAATCTTTTAGCCCTTCTTGGTTTGTTGATTGCCACACGTATCTTCTAGGCACTATACCCCAACTCAACAAATGGAGGATATTCTAAATATGGGTTCGAGGCTGAAAAAGTCACATGATACCGGTAACTTACTCAAATAACTTCTAACTGATAGGAAGGGAAACTACTACTGCACCCCCATGAACATCATTGCTAGCGGGGATTTACATTACGTCAACGGAGCCTTTCCTTCTTCACTCTAAACGTTTTTGGCTTGATCACGTGATCATGACGTAAATGGAATATCCTTCATTTTAATCAAGTGTCGATAATGAATTATATTCCAAATATGGGTTCGAGGCTGAAAAAAGTCACGTGGTACCGGTAATTTACCAAAAAAACTTCTAACTGATAAGAAGGGAAGCTACTACTGCTGTCTCCCATGAACTGTTTCATTGGCTAGCGGGGATTTACATTACGTCTACGGAACCTTCCCTTCTTTACACTAGACGTTTTTTGCCTTGACCACGTGATCATGACGTAGATGGAATATCCTCCATTTCATTAGGAGGGAAAATATTTTGTTCCAGGTACAGTTTAGCAATTTCCCAACATGAGTAATCTATTATTATTGTTCAAAATTTTCGTGAAATGCGAATATTTACGAAACAGAACAATAGTTTCCCAAATTGTAAACTGTGAAAACTCTATTTGGATTTCAACCTAACTGATCATTTTAAATGGAAAATTATAGCTAATGCAGGATATTACATCTACGTGATGATCACGTGGTCAAGGCAAATACTTCTAGCATAAAGAAGGGAAAGCTTCGTAGGCGCAATGTAAATTCCGGCCAGCCAGTGAAACTGTTCACGGGGAAAGCAATAGTAGCTTCCCTTCTTATCAGCTAGAAGTTCTTTGGGTAAATTACCGGTACCACGTGACTGTTTTCAGCCCCGAACCCAGATTTGGAATATAGCCCATTGATTTCTTAAAGGAAAGAAAGGCCCATTTTAAATGATCCAAATTCAGATAGACTTCGTAGTTTTAGAAATCAGTTACTTTTTACGAAACCTTGTTGGGGGCTGAAAGATTCCAGCTATAATACCTTTATAGTAAAGTAGCGGCATACGAACAAAGTACATACTCAGGTTCGACGTTTTTGTCTAAACAATGGTAATCCCCTTTTCAGAACTTGGAAATACTCGCTGATGCTCGTATTCACCATCTGCCTCAACCTAGAAAACCTGCGTTGGGCGCTCTCATGGTATTCATCATTAATCTGCCTTGACTTGGCTCACAATCAGGTCCACTAAGATTAATATAATACTAATCGGGAATTTTCTAAGTTCAGATAGATGATGAATACGAGCATTAGAAGAGTTCATCTATGATCAAGTATTCTTTTTAGCTTTGTGTCGAGTTTTGCTGTGCTTACATTATAGCGTAACCATCTCCCCAGGTCTACCGCGACCAACAACATACAAGACCAGTTCATGACGTTTAAAACGTCACACGGAGTGGATCATCTTTACACAGTGATTGGTGCTAAGCGACGGGCCTATCGTTTTGTGCCAATCGCCGTGTAAAGATGATCCTCTCTGTGTGACGCTTTAAAAGTCATGAACTGCACTGTTAAGAATATAGCTCCTAGTACAGCGTCTAGAATACCTAGTGCGGAAATATGCTATCCAAACAGTGCTAAAAAATTTTATCCCTTAAATGTGCGACTATACTACTAAAATGCCAAGTGTCGATCGCAACGACATCTGCGGGATTTTCATATTACTAGTATTACATTGTATAGACTAGCAATACTTTGCAGTTGTAGAAAATATCCTGCAGATGTCGCTGCGATCTGCATATTGCAGCAGCATCGTTGCATATTTAAGGGTTACAATATTTTAGCACTTTTTTAAGTATTATAGAGATAGCCGATTTCCACTCTATGTATTCTAGCCTAGAATATATAGTGTGGAAATCGGCTATCCTTGTAATACTTAAAAAAGCGCTAAAATATTGTATCCCTTAAATGTGCAATGATACACTGCTGCAATATGCAGATCGCAGCGACCTCTGCAGAATATTTTCTACAACTGCAAGAAATTGCTAGTCTATACAATGTAATACCAGTAATGCGAAAATACCGCAGATGTCGCTGCGATCGACACTTGAAATTATAGCAGTATCGTCGAACATTTAAGGGATGCAAATTTTTAGCATTGCTTGGATAGCATATTTCCACACTAGGTATTCTAGGCGCTGTAGTTAAGAATATCCTGAAAAATTACCTCTCTTTTTAAAAACTATCTATTTTATGACCAATGAGGACGCTATATAAACACCTATGGACCATTCTCATTGGTCAGAAAATAGATAGCCGTTAAAAACAGAGGTAATTTTTCACGATATTTTTAACAGTGTGGCCTTTATGTCGTTGGTCACGGGTGTAGGTGGTCTGCGAGGCACAGGTTTTCTAACCAGTCAGTGTGCTTCATTTGTTGTTAACGCGCTGCTGATTGATTTATTCATGATTTAATGTCTCTTAAGCAGGGAACTCACATGCGGAAAAATATAGACGGAAATCTGCAGCGGCAAATTTTCCGCTACGCGAAATTTCCGACTTGGAAATGATGAGAATCGCACTTGCGTTTTCCGCTGGCGCTTCCGACGAAATAATGAAAAGCGTTCTTATTGGTTGATTTCTACAGATGCCGTCGCGGAAAACGGAAAAAGTTAAAACATGTTTAACTACAATTCCGATACGTTTTCGCATTTGTACACCGCAAATATGGGGTCAATTTGCCGTTCCGCTGTCCAATTCCGTCGTATTTTTCCGCATGTGGGTTCCCGGCTTTACGCTCAGCAGGATAACGTCATAATATAAATGGACCTTGAAAAGAGTTATGTTCAACGGATTGTAAACCTTAATTAATTAAGCTAACTAGTAAAGGTATTGATATTGTTGATTTGATTCGAAGTAATTTATAATAAAACAAAGCAATAATAAAAGCACATTGCAACTTTAAATGGCTTTGTAAAGAAATTTTGTAAATAAACATTAAGTTGGCAATTATGGCCCCTCATATTTTCGTCGAGATTGATTTTGTCCAAAATCCTCTCCATCCTAGAGTGTCTTTATAAGAAAGTGATGACTTACGCAGAGGGCGCATGCTCCGATTGACATTTTTAGCCCAAATCTATGACAAATCACTCGCTTGGACGAACTCACTGTCTTGTAAACCTGCAATAGCCTGACGATAATGACAGCTTCGCCAAGTCATCTTTTGTCCAAATTCCTTTCGCCTATTCAAGTTTCATTGGCCACTGTTCCTAACTGTCTTACGAAGGTACTTTGGTTCCAATAAAAAAACATCGAACCAAACTGTGGTAAATGTCTCCTTTTAAATATTTAGACAACCAACCAACCAACCAACCTAACTTAGCATGTGTACAACGTGTGATTTTTTTTTTTTTAGCTGACCGACAATACATGCTTGAAGTATAAATATTTCCACACATTCCTCATTCTGGATTTTGTTTAAATGTGTGATGATGAAGAAAAAAGCCGTGATTGTTTTGAGGGTAACATACCTTTGGAAGGTATTACCGGAAATCACTTAAACAACTTATTGGATTTGTCGTCAGATATGAACAGTTTGTTGAAAAGCCGTCAGATGACTGATATTGTGCTCTCGATCAGCGGTAAAGACAAAATTCACTGCCACAAAGACATCTTAAGATTCCGTTCGAAATGGTTTTACAATGCTGTGTGCGAAGCCGATTCTAGAGGAGTGGATGTGATTGAAGTGAACGAAGACCCTCGTGTGATGGAAGCTGTATTATGCTACATCTATACCGGGGATCTGAGACTTTTAGAATCTTTAAATCTTTATTTGGTGGAGGTTTATGAAGCTGCAGAAAAGTACGGATTTATTCGACTGCGAGAAATTTTGAAAAGGATGCTTCAAAAGATCGGATATCGTGAAGTAATGAAATATACACAGTTTCAGTGGATTGTTAAGGTTGAAAATGGCAGTGTTATGGATACCGTGTGTCCAGCTCTATACAATTTTACAACCTGCGGTGATGATAAATGGCAAATGAAATGGAAATGTATAAGTTCTTCAGATGAGGATGATTATAGCATTGTAATTTACTTAGAGAGGCAAACTGAAGAACCTCGCACAACAACCCATAACGTACATCTAACTTTACGTATCAGTGACTGCAATGGTAAGCTGCTTTATTATCTTTCTGATAAACATGATATTTGCGTAGACGGTGAATACGGTCTTAGTAAGCATATACCACTTACGCGGCTATTGGAAGAGCCGAGTAGCTTGCTTACATTTTCGTTTGAATTGACGTTTTGGGCGAAAGTAGGTTTTTTGACATACTTCAGATTGACTGGTCCTTATTGCAGATATATTTCTAATGAATTAGTTCACCTCTCTGAAGATATGTTCAACGTTTTTAGAGACGGTAGAACTTATGACATTTCCTTCAGTCGATGCCACGTAAAAATACACAGTTACATTTTATTAATTAGATCCTGCATACCTAAAGAATCAGTAAGAGAGCTAGAAATACGAGTCGGCTTTGGTAAACGTTTATGGATGTCATTCGCATCTTTTTTGTACACGGGTCAATCTCGATTCCTAGACGAGCACGTGAGAACTGTTTACTCTGCTCTATCCGAGATGAAACTGACGACGGCGAAAGAAAAGTACTCTAATTTCCTGGCCAAAAACTTGACTTTAGAAAATGCATTTTGTATTCTGAACGATGCTGTGTCCTGCGATGATGACAGCCTGTCACGTGCTGCTGCGCATTTCCTCGCTAGAAAATCGGAGATTGAAACCGATCCACAGGCCTGGATCCGAATGGCAAGGGATAAGAGAAATTTGCTGAAGTTCATTCCTCAGTCATATACTTTCAAACATTTTTTGTAGCATAGCTTCAAACTCATTTTTCATCTTAAAATGATTATATTCCACCATCTTTTTTTTTTTTCATCAAAAACCTTTGCGTTTTTTGAAGGTGAACAATAAAAGGTTTATTGCATTTTACAATTGATTGTAATATTTTTTATTGGGTACTGCAAATATAATTGAATGTGAAAATGAGTAATTGATTATATTACTTTAATTTGAAAATTATATCCTTAAATTAAAATGCTATCATTAACTTTTTAGATTCCGATTATTTTTATTTTTAATTTTGATGGAAAATTACTTTTAAGAAAATTAAAAGTAGCTATCTAAATGGCAGAAATTAAAGAAAATTGTTGAATTGCATACATTAATCATATATTTTCAAACTATTTTTTGTAGCGTAGCTTCAAACTAATTATTTTTCATCTCAAAATGCTTATATTTCATCTCTCTTCTTTTTTTCTATCAAAAGTCTTTACTTTTTATGAAGGTCAATAAAAGTTTTTTGCATTTTACAATTGAAGAGCTAAGTGGAAGAACATGTTAAGTAACAAAAGTACGAATTTGAAGAAATTTGAAGTGAAAGTTTTTGCTGTAAATTTTAATAATTTATTTTTTATTTGATACATGTGTTTAAAATAGTAACAGGTATGGTACTAAACTCTCTCAGAAAAACTTATTCATATTTAATTTTCAAATATTAAAAATTATTAATATTATTGACATTATTAAATATTAAAATATTAAATATTAATGAATAATGTCTTAAATCTTCAAGACTAAATGGAATCTTAGTATTTTAGCTTCATCATATGATAGGATACCTCATAACGCTTTCATCCAAAAGATAAAAAAAAAAAAAAAAAAAAAAAATAGAAAAATGTAGAATAACATGTTCATCCACTCAGCTCTTCAATTGATTGTGATTTTTTATTGGGTACTGCGAATATAATTGAATGTTATAATGAGTAATACATGATAGTACTTTAATTCGGAAATTGTATCCTTAAATAGAAATACTATCATTAACCTTTTACGTTACGATTATTTTGAAGTTTAACGGTAAACTGCTTAAAAAATTTTAAAGTAGCTATCTAAATAGAAGAAATATAAAGAAAATTGTTAAATTTCATTCCTCAATCATATACTTTCAAACATTTTTTGTAGCATAGCTTCAAACTCATTATTTTTCATCTCAAAATGATTATATTCCATCATCTTTATATATATATAATATATATATCTTTATATATACGAGTTGCAACCCGTCAAAATTCGACGTACTAAAATGTTTGAAAGGAACTGTCAGATCGAAATTATAATAAACCTACAAAAATAATTACAATTACAATAAAAAAATCTTCTTACATTGGTTGTCTAACTCTTAAAACAAATAATATTTTAAACCCAAAATTACCAAAATATTATTTCTACAAACTTCAACTGCTTAAATTATTGAAAAATTAAACTGTATTAGATTACGTAATCAAGATGAGTAATTATGATGAAGTTATCGATGGAGCTCTTATGTTTGTTTTTACGGGATGAAAAATCAGTAAAAAGGATTTCGCTTTGTCACATCATAAAGTTTCCCCCCATAAAATCTAAACTGTACGTTATTTTCACATTCTCGTAATTTACATACGCACCACTCAAATTCACAATTTGAAAGTATTTTAACGCGCAAAAGAATAGATTATTAATGAATGCATTTCCAAAATTAAAGTCACGTTTGTCCGATACAACTTTTCATCTGAACATTCGCACAAACCTTAAGTTCTAATCTTAGTACCCGTGAAAAAAAAAAATTCAGAAATTTGACTTTAGTTTTCATAGTATTCACCATTTATAGTATTGGTCAAATATTTAGTTTTATCAAAAAAAAAAAAAAAAATGATCGTTTTGTTTTAAATATATCATTTTTACTCAATGAATCATTTTGCCGAGCGCCTCAAACTCATTTATCAGCGTAATGTAAAAATATTAAAATGTAGCTGATTTATGAAGAAGAATGCGTGTTTTATTTAATGTCTGGCATCATTTTCTGTTCAAAAATTATAAAAAAGTTACTTTTATTTGTAATGTGAAAATGGCATCAATAAGGATATAATGAATAAAAATAATAAACCATGAATATTTTCCCTTTACTTTCAATATAAATGGAGTACTTCAGTTGCCACAATTACAAAATTTGTATTAAAAACTACAAAAAAATTAATATCTCAAAAACAAATTGAGATACAGCTTTCACACAAATAGTATTTAAAAGAGAATATTTTTCCTTATACGATGGTGTAAAAAGTTAAAATGTGTGATGCATAGAAGTTTAAAAATTTGCAGTAGAGAAAATGCAAAACCAAAATTTTATTTCAAATTTCAAAGTGTTGCCATTCGCAAAATGACGTATGCGTTACGCACAGATATGTTTGTCCTTTATAATATAGATAGATATGCATATCAAAAACTTTTACTTTTTGTGAAGGTTGAATAATGAAAGTTTTTGTATTTTACAACTGATTGTAATTTTTATTGGGTGCTGCAAATATAATTGAATATGAAAATGAGTAATGGATTACAATATTTTAATTTGAAAATTGTATCTTTAAATTAAAATACTATCATTAACCTTTTAGGTATACCAATTATTATTATTAATAATTTTGAAGAAAAATATTTTTTTAGTTAAAAAATTAAAAGTATCTGTTTAAATGGCAAAAATTAAAGAAAATTGTTAAATTTCACTTCTCAGTCGTATATATTTTAAAAACTTTTTTGTAGCATAGTTTCAAAGTCATTATTTTGTATCTCAAAAAGCTTTCATTTCACCATCTTTTTTTCCTATCGAAAATCTTTCTTTTTTGTGAAGGTTGAATAATAAAAGGTTTCTCACTTTTTACAATCGATTGTAATATTTTATTGAGTACTGCGAATATAAATGAATGTGAAATTTGACTATAATGCTTTAAGTTGAAAATTATAGGGGAAAGTGGGGAAGAATGGGACACTTTTTACAAAAATAAGAAAATCAACTTTGTTTGACACAAAAACAAAAATTTCGATATATAGAATACAAAATGAAACACTTTCTAATGCCCTTGAACAATATAGAAACATAATTTGCAAAAACAATTTCGTAAATAAAGTAATTGTAAATTTCAAAATGTGTCCCATACCTCCCCACTAACAGGGGGGTATGAGACAGCTATAAAACAATGTATGATAAGGCATAGTCTAGTGTTGGTTATATATACAGTCTAACAAAGATTGTAGGTTGATAATGTCTGTTCTACAATATCACATTCCATTACCTTCATCACTGGATCGAAAATTCAGGATTGTCAGTCAGAGTTTAAGTCATCAGTTTAATTTATTTACATTTTGAAGTAAATGTACATATTTATAATGTTATAATTAATATACTTCCTCGAAAAATATTTGCATATTAGCAATTTACATTCACCTTTTTAAAAAGAAGGAATTAGACATGTCCCATTCCTCCCTGTACCTTCTTTTATGTTAAACTTCTTGTATAAATAAAAATGCTACTTTTAAGCATAGTTTAAATTAGGGATAATATACAGTATAGTGTTCCATAAATGGGGAAACTATTATTAAAAGGTAGTAGGTAAAATACAGGGCTATACAAAAGTATTCAAATATGTTTTCGGGATACTGGTATAAATTTCTGAAAGTAAAATTTCAACCTATTATGCATTTTCTTACTAAACTAAATTTTCTCATGCTATATAGAATATATACCAACTTATAGATAAAATTCACGGCTGCACAAAAGATGGGAAGTACATATTCAGGTATGGTCTGTAATAGCTGAAATCAGTTTTTCAAATGTTGTGTTTTCTAAAATGCTTACTTGGGTATCTTATTTACCTAAATAGCGAAGTTTTGTTAAGTAATCTAGGAATGTTTTAAAGTGTTTCACAATCTATGCTAGAAGTATGATTTTTTTTCCACTTATGTAGGAAAAAGAGGGGACTACTTCACCACAGTCTCTCTTAAGGCCTTTGTCCCTGCCGGCGAAGACACTCACGAGCTAATGTTAATCATATGGGGAGGGATTTTTCTAATATCTCATTTGCATTTCCACATTTTTTGGCTTGGATAGCCGAGGTCCGTCTCTACATCGCACCTTTTATACTTTTTCGATTTTGGTTTCAGATATTTTTTATAAAGTTACTTTCACTTTCAAAACCGGTTCTGAAAATGAAAGTATTATTTTTTAAAATATCTGTAACCAAAATCGAAAAAGGTAAAAAGGTGCGATGTAGAGACGGATCTCGGCTATCCAATGCAAAAAAATTATTTAAAAATATGGAAATGCAAACGAGATATTAGAAAAATCCCTTCCCATAGGATTAGCATTAGCATAGGATTAGCATCGTGAGTGACTTCGCAGGCAAGGCCTTAACTCTTTAGCGAGGAGGGTCCTTTACAGAAATTTTAATCTTTTATCACCAGTTTTTAGAAATAGAAAATTTTGCCCTGTTGAATCACAGAATTGATTTAATGAAATAAGGCAAAAATTTCAAATAAAAATTGCTGGCATAAATTATCAAGGATTCTAAGCCCTTTACGCGCTTCGCATATGTGACGCTCGTCGAGAAGGGGTTAAATAATGATTTCCAACATTTTTTAATATTCCTTATTGTTTAAATATTAAGAGAAAATATTTTTCTTTATTGTTGAGGGTAAAATTGAAGGTTTTTTTTTAAAGTAAAATCTTTAAAGAGTTTTAAAAGCTCTTTTATTTAGTAATTTTGATTTGTGGTAAAACTTCTGTTAAAATCTTTAGGTTTCTGGTGGAATGTTTTTATATTCGTTCTTACTTCTCTCCACAATGACCTATAAGTTAAGCTGGGTGTTTTCATTTTAGGTAGATTTCGTCAGAAATACTATATATTCTCCGCTATGTAGGAATTTCTAAAAAAATTTTGCAGATCTACGCCGATCATGACCCCTAGAACACAAAACGACCCCCCAGTTCAAAACTTAACTTTTTTTTTATGGGCACGATAACTTTCATAATTCTGCCCCAATCTTATACGTAAAATCAAGGGGCAGAAAATCTCAGTCAAGTTCGTTATGGGCAAAATCGGACCACGGGGGTGGAAATAGGGTGGGGTTTTGTAAAAACAGAAAAAAAAAACCGTAACTTCTTTATTATAATACATATCAAATCAGTATAAAGTTATTATTAATTCTAGAAAAAGGGCCAAAAATTTATGTATAACAGATTTTTGATATCATTAAAAATGGGCTCAAAATATAGGGTTTTAAGAAAAAAATTCATAACTTCGTCCATTCACAAGATATCAAATCCACTTAAATTTATTAAGAAGCTTCTTAATCTTATCTACAACTTTTTTATTGACAAGTTTTTGGACAGGACAAACCCCTACAGCCAAAAAAAGGGAGGGGGGGGGGGGGGTAAATAAGAACACAAATCATAACTTCGTTAATTCATAAGATATCAAATACGCTTAAATTTATTATAAATCTTCTTAATATAATCTAAAACTTTTATATTGACAAGACTTTGATAGGACCAACTCTTACAGAAAAGTATTTTTTTTAAATGGGGGGTGGGGGTGGGGGGGAGTGGGATGAAAAAGAAAAAAATCATAACTTCGTCAATTCATAAAGATATCCCATCCGCTTAAATTTATTATAAATCTTCTTAATATTATCTACAACTTTTGTATTGACAAGATTTTGATAAAACCAACTCTTACAGAAAAAAAAAAATAGGGAGTGAAGAAATAATTATCGTATTAAGGCTGTTCTCAAATCCAAACGGGCAACTTTGACATAAATTTTTATTCATTTGTGTTCGGAAACGCATGAAAGTGGAAGGTGGTGTTATACAGAAACTATGTAATTGAAAGGCATTTTCCGGTTTTTTTTGTAACACAATAGATGTTTCAAAAAATACTGCCAAAGTTGGTGTTTTGAACCGAATTTCCCGACGAAAGCAGAAAAACCAGTGATCGAAGGAAGAAAAACGCCTGTGATAGGTCTGCCAATTGTATACCTTTCCGTTTAAAAATGTATACGTCATTGTGTCAGAAAGTATCAGGCTTGTTGAGCAGTGCAGTTGAGAAGAGCCTTAACATGATTCTGATAAAACCAGCTCGTACAGAAAAATGAAATTAAAAACTCGTCAAAAGCGGCCAGATAAAAATGTTAAACTTGGTTTATCTCTAATATTGATTTAGTTTTTGTTTGTGAGATTAATATTTAAATTCTAAATCTATCTGTGTCTGTAGGCCGAGCCAGCAGGAATTTTTTTAAATTGTTACTGTGTATCCATATTTATAAAAATTAAAACCACTTTATCTATTTTTTTTTATCACAAAAATTGACGTAGTTCAGATATCCGTTTCATATTTTTCATTGCACAGACAAAGGTCCAAATAGTGCGTTATTAAAATGAAATTAAAGTGTTTATTAGAATTAACTATGGCATAGTTTGGCAAAGCACCAAATTGTTCGCCTTTTTTTTTTTCATTAATTGAGAATTTCGTTAAATTTCCATAAAATATAAAGATTTTTTTATAATTTTGAATCAGAATCTAACTATAAATAAAAACATTTTGATAAGATACATTTAACTTATCTTAAATAAGTTATATTTTTTGAAAAAAAAAATATATATATATACTAGAAAACAGGAATTCTGCTTTTTCAGAATTTTTCAGTTTCGCCCACGATGAAAAAAAATATTTATCTATACAAATCTATACTAATATTATAAAGAAGTAAAAATTGTTTGTATGTTAGAGGTAATCTCTGGGCGGTTTCTACACAATCTCAGGAAATACCAAACCAATTTAAAAAATAATGGTGCCAAAATGATGGTGACAACCCTGGATCCAAAATAGGCTATATTTTATGTCGGTGCCACTACCCCAAAGTAGTGCAGGATCAAAAAACGTTCTAAAAATACGATTTATGCGAAACTGAAGGGCCTAGAAATATGAAATTTGAAATATTAGTTATTTATTAGATAAAGAGGATTTCTAAGAACAGTTCTTAAACAATTCGAAATTTAAAAGGGGTGAAAATGCGCGAAAAGCGTTCTATAAAAACCTTCTAAATGGTGGTTTACACGCAATCTCAGGAAGTACCAATCCGATTTAAAAAATAATGGTCAAAATGATGGTGACAACCCTTGCTCCAAGATAGGCTATATTTTATGTCGGTGCCACTACCCCAAATGGGATGCAGGAGCAAAAAACGTTCTAAAAATGTGATTTTTGCGTTACTGAAGGGCCTAGAATCATGAAATTTGGAATATTAGTTACTTATTAGATATAAAGGATATCTAAGAACAGTTTTTCAAAAATTCGAAATTTAAAAGGGGCAAATTACATTTTGTCGTACACTTTACAAAAAAACTATTCAGTATTTTGACTTGAAATTAAACATAAAAATAAATTATGATCTGTAGATTTGCACAATATTATTATTATTATTATTTTTTTACAGAATAACCTTAAAAATTTTATTATTTTAATTAATTTATTTTACATGGTTTTCCATTACGGTTGTATTTTTGTAAATAAAAAATGAAACACGTATATTTTCAGAGGAAAAAATAAATCATGGAGTTATTAATTAAAGATGGAATCGTGATTAATTAAATAAAATATATTTTCATTTTTCTGCCAAAATATCTCAAAAACTGTGCACAATTTATTCTTATCTGAAATCATTTACGCAGACGATACTTACGCATTTAAAAAAAAATTATATTATGATTTTTTTTTTTTTTTTTGTAAAGTGGCAACAAAAGAATTGTAAACAATTGTAAAAGTAAAAAGAATTGTAAACAATTGTAAAAGTAAAAAGAATTGTAAAAGTTAATAATTCTTAGTATCAACGAGAGCAGATTTCAAATGTTTTTTCCGAAAAAGGGATTTTGAAGAAATAACTTTCTTCAAGCTCTCTTCGAATATATTATTCTAAGATTGCTATCAAAGATTATTTGACGTGAATTACAAAGATTGGAAACATACCCATTTCAAACCATTTGAGAAAACACCAGAGGCTATTTAAAAATGTAAAAACATCTTTAAAAGAGCTTTTAGTTGAAAATTTAAAAATATTTTGTAAAATTTTGCTTCGAAAATATTCTTTTTTATACCCGTCTTATATCATAAATAAAAAATTCCAAGGAAATTTATTTATTTGGCTGAATTTACATTTCTGAAATTAAAAGGCGCCAAAACATAAAATAACGTTTTTGCTTAATAAAGATGCAAAAAATAATATAAAAAAATATTGTTACTTTCAAATATTTATTTTATTAAATAATGCTTCGCGAATCCAAACAAAGCATGGCTTTTGCTATATTAATATAGATACTTAAAATTAAATACAGTTTATAATAGCTCCATGTTTTAACAGAAATCATTCGTTTATAATTAATATTTCAAAAATAAATGAAGATACAGTTTTCAAACAAATTGCATTTAAAAGTACTTTTTTTAATACGACGGTATAAAAATTGAAAGTGTGCGATGCTTAGAAGTTTAAAAAATTGCTATAGAGTATTTAACATTGCAATGATGCATCTGCTTTGTTTTACGACTGGGTTATACAATGTAACGTTATTTTTTGGAGACGACATAAAATAAGCTGAGAGAAAGAAATAGCATACCGGGGCAAATAAGCAGTTTCCATAAAGATCATTTCACACGCCATTTAACCCCTTGAGGGGCGGTGGTATTTTTATGAAACCACTTAATTATAATTCCCAAATGCCACAATGGCACCAGAATTTAGGTAAAAAAATTTCGTTATATTATATATACGAAATATTGCTTTTTCTTATTTACAAACAAATTTGTTTTCAAATTCCGGTGCCATTCATTAATTTCAACACTTTCGCAATGGAATTGCTTTGCCCCTGAAAGGGTTAAAATAAATTATTAGACACCTTTGATGTATCAACATAATTGAAAGGGTTTATGAATTCGGTGTCTCCGTCTGTCTCTCTGTCGTCTGAACGTACTCTAACTCACGTACACAAAGTCAAGTTGCAATTAAATTGATGTTATTTGGGTTTAATATGGCATATTCGGTATTGAAAATAGTGTGCCGCATTTATGTTTTACAGAGGCACTCAAAGAACTTTGGAGTTACGTTTACAGAGGCACGGAAAAGAATTCTTTTACACTGCGGCCTATGGGGGAAAATCGTTTGCGGTGTATTTTAAGGATTTTTACACTATTTTAACCCCTTAACGGTCGCTTAATATTTGGAAAAACCATCAAAAAAGTATCTATTTTTTTGTTACAGAAATTGAATAATTATAGGGTTTCTCTATAAAAAATGCAATTAGTTTTTTTTAAAGGCGAAAAAATAAAAGATGTTATAGAACAAATTCAAATTTGTGGAAAAGCCATCATGCGAGAATTCTGTGTTTTAATGTTTGTTTTACATCATACAAATTAATGCAAATTAAACCTTTAATTTTCACATCTTAGATCTTTATTTATCATCATCAAATTTTTGCAAATAATATTTGAAATAATATAATATACAATAAATTTTGATTATTAATATTTTTTTTTTTTTTTTTGAGTGCGATATATTTCGAAACATGCAATGCAAAGTCCAACATCACAATTAGCGCCAAAAACTAAACCCAGGCGCTAATATTCAAAGACTTCACACGGAAATGCTAGTTAAATTTTTCTGGTTTCAGAAGTTTTTTCCAGCAATAAATCTCCAGTCCGGAAATATGACGGGCACGAGAAATAACGAACGACACCTCAGCCCGTGATATCGACGGGAGCGAGAATTAAGGGATTAAACATATTGAAATGGATACATATCACTGAGGTATACTGCGAGACCATATTGTTGAATAGGGTGTGCATAGCATTGATCGTTCATTTACAGGGACACACAAAAGTATTTGGCTACAGTACTGCCGATGAAGCATAATTGATGGAAGTGAGTTTTCAATTCTAGTACGCATTTTTTAATTTAACTATTTTCTTTTCATAATATTTCTTGGAGTGTATAAATTATATTGATTTTATAGAGGACTGCCCAAAAGTTCTCAAGTACGTTTCCGTTTATTGACGAAAATTGCTGAACGTTAATTTTCAACTGTGCTATGCGATTAACTCAATTAACTTTTAGCATACTACGTAGCATGCATACAAGTCTATAGATAGTGTACAGGGCTGCATTAAAGTAAATAAATAAATTTTAAAAGATGGACATTTTTCTGACTAGTGATGTAATTGCAGATATAGTCTTTTTAAATGTGTTATGCGTTTTCCAAAACTATTATTTTATACTGTAAATACTACAGGGTGGCTACTAAATACTGTAACACTCCAAAAAATACGAATTAATTTTAATCGTTTGGTAAAACAATTTATTTCTCTATTTTAGCGTTTGGCAATCTTCTATTAGTGCAGACGAATTTTGTTATAAAGCAAATATTTAAAATTGTTTTAAAGAGGGAAGCCAAAAGAATGATGATTAAACAGCTCTTTGATCGCAGATTTTCCGCAGGTAAAATCTTTAAGCAATTAAAATGCCTTTGTTTTAATGGAAAATTTATACAGTGTGTCCACGTATAACCTGACCGACCTTTTTTTTTTCGCAACCGTTGGTCCTAGATGCATACTTCCAATTACAAAAATCGTTTAAATAAGGTAAAGAATTATTTTAAAGCGATATGGGTCAAGAAAAACATTTATTAAAAAATTACGAAATTTAAATTTTTATACGGTCCCCCGGTTCTATAAGTGATATTTACTAAAAATTTACTGTGACACTAACAAGTAAGACAAAAAAAGTACCATTCATATAACATTAAAATTGACCGAGTTATGAAACTTTGAAATGCGTGACTTATACCACTTTTTTCCATATCAAAACAGATGATTTCGACCATGCTTTCACGGGTCGTGTATAAAGTACTTAAACTTATTTCAAGGTATCTGCGCTTTGAAAGAAATCGTACAAATATTACGATTAACTTTTATCAGTTAAGTTTCAGATTAGTTAAAATAATTGTAATTTAACATATGTTTTATTTTGTAAGGATTTGAAGCTATGATTTCTTTTAGTTAAAATAATTGTATTTTAACATATGTTTTATTTTGTAAGGATTTGAAGCTATGATTTCTTTTAAATAAAATTGTGTTATTTTCATAAGGTTTTATTTAACTTATAATGATAGTCTTTCCAGTTTAAAATTTGTTCTTGAACTTTAACTTATTTTCAAATGTCCGATCGAAGTTAAACTTTACATACTGACTTAAATCCGATGACAATGCAATATTATTATGATTTTCGACTCTTACCATCTTATACATACTTATATTAGAGGATAACACAAAAATATTCGGATAGATTACCGTCAAGAAGTTTAAGAAAGAGTTTTAGATTAGATAACATAAACCTGCGATGGTTGTGTTTTTTAACTTTTATGATTACTTGTACGTATTTTTTAACGCTGAATCAAAAAATTACCTTTACTTTTAACCATCATGTCAAGATTTTTCGCAAATCGTAAATTTCAAGGTTAAAAAATAGCGAAAAATCTGATATTATAAAATAGATGTAAGATTTTTTTATTATTCAGTTTAACTTTATTTAATTCAATAATTTATTAGATTTTTTGGCTTATACCGGGTTTTTTTACAGCTAAATAGCTCGGGGGTCCGATGAGGTTGGGAGGGGAGGGGGGATCAATTTTAACTTTTAGCTTTTTAACTTTGAAATTTGCGATTTGAGAAAAATCCTGACGTCATGGTTTAAAATGAATGCCATTTTCGGATTCAGTGCTAAAAAATACATAAGAATCAAATTTCAAAAGCTAAAAACATGCCACAACCCAAAATTTGAAAGACAATGTAATCTAACAGCATTTTAAAATATGTATCATTTTGTAAAGAATTGAGGCTCTTGTTTTTCATCCTTTTATTTAACAAAAAATCTGTTATTTTTATCCTCTCATAATAATCAGTACAAATTGTAAATTTTGCAGTAATATGTCAGAATTATTAAAGATTTCAAATTTATATTGCAATGCTACGAAATTATATTTCTAGTAAATTTGTGAATGACCCCTAATATGCAGCAAAAAATATATTCCAACTTTAAACAGCTATTTTTCGGTCAATTTTAATCGTAGAATAACGGGACTTAAAGTAAGCAGCCGCCTTAAGTAAGCAGTGAGTTTGTGCCCCCCCCCCCCCCCCTGGGATTGTAGGATAATGACGCTCAGAAGGGTAATCCCGCTCACCAAATATATCTAAACAGAATAGAATTGAAAACGTGCGATCGGTACCGGAACCTAGCGAACTTCATCCTAAGTTCCCAGTAAGGATTTAGTGCCCGTGAAAGTATTTTTGTGTCCTCACGTTATTAGTTTGAAGTTGTTTTATTAGAAAATTCTATAACATCTAACTTGAAGGTAAGTGTACACTCTTATTGTAAAACATTAATTTACTCATTATGTCTACAAAATAAATACATTTAGCTGTACTTTCATGATTTTATTTATTTTTGTAGTGCGTTGTTACGCCAATTATAATGCACCAACATGGCGATAACGGGTAATGGCGCTCGCGTGGAATTCCAGAAGAAGTGTTGCCAGTGGGAAACTTTTTTAAAATTCAAATTTGTTGATTGACACCACTTTTTTGAAATGGTAAAATTTCCCCGTTTTCGCCTCTATTAATATGTCATTAAACAAGGAGAATTTTACGATTACAAAAAAGTGGTGAAAATCAAAAAACCTAAATATAAAAAAGTAGCCCACTATATGTCTAACACAATGTGGGCACAATATATGTAAAGTGGTCGCAAAAAGTCTGCAGTGGTGTGAACAGCCCACACAACTACATATGTGACTTTTGTCTTACTTAAATGTGGTATTCAAACTCTGAGCGCAATTACCCTACCATGTCGGGCATTACCGCTCAATCGATGGTTATTTAAATAAAACGATAAAAAAAAATTCCTGTAACTTTTATGAAAATTAGTTGATTGCACATTGTTCCTTATGCTTTGGAGTTATACTTCGTTAATAAAATATTGATTTTTTTGTCTAAATTTGACTAGCTATTCATGTTTTCCCTTAAGTGAGCGTCATTCCCTACTTTCCCCTACTTATACTCTAGGGCGAAAACTGAGTTCCCGGGGAGGTCATCCCTTGCTTATTTAGACATCATCTTTCACAGTTTTGTTACAGTATTCTGAATGCGCTGAAAAGAGTTTCATAAAATGTGTTGGACATATGATTTTTCGTTCTTATTTTTCCTATCCCAAAACACGAGTGATGTTTTTAATCCTCTTTCAGAAATGATTTCTCACTCAAGTTCAGACAAAATGAGAAAGTGTGTCGCGACCTTTATCTCATCTGTTTTAGACTCTCTCCCGTTCATGACCCGTTTTCCACACATCAGTTATAAACAAAAATGTTTATTTTATTAGATAGTCACCCTGGGTGGTAGTCCCATGATTTACTATTTCAAAAGCCAACATGCTTCAAAATGAAGGCACACTATACAGGATGTATACTCTCAACGATGTCTAATATGAGCGGGGTCATTTACAAATCTCGCAGAAATATATCGTCAGATATATTTTAAAACAAGAAAGAAAAGAATCATGCGTCAAGCATAGATTATGAAACACTTTCCAACACATTCAGAATCATGATACAAAACTGTGCCATTTAATAAGTTAAAATATTATGTCTAATTCAACCCTATGGAAACGCATAACACATTTGAAAACCCGATTTCAGCTGTCCCCGTCTACAATCTGGAAATTATCCGAATTATTTGACCAGCCCTGTATATATTGCAGTGCCCTATTGTATAGTAATGATCTTATAGTGAAATTCAGTGATTTATATCAATTTCAATACATTTGAAACAGCGTCAATGTCATTAAAATACACTGCAAATGATTTTTCCCCATTGACTATAATGTAACGGAATTCTTTTGAATACCCTTGTACATGAACTATTAATACCACATACTTCCTATACAATACCAAACATGCCTTGGTGACGCTAAATAAGGCTTATCAATTGCATGAAAATCCGAGTTTATTTACGGGAGTTGGAGCGTGGACAGACGGACAGACAAACCGAAGGCATAAACACTTTTTAACTTTGTAGGAAAGTGATAAAACAGTTGAGAGTAAAATTAACATTACAATATAAATTTGAAATCTACGATAATTCTGACATATTAATGCAAATTATACAACTTGTACTAAACATATAAGAGGAAAAAAGTAACAGAATTTTTCTAAATTAAAATGATGAGAAGCAACAACCTGAATTCTTTATACAAAATGATACGTATCTTAAAATGCTATTAGATTACACTAGCCTGCAAAATTTGGGTTGTGTCATGTTTTTTAGCTTTTGATAACTGATTCTTATGTATTTTGTAGCGCTGAATCTGAAAATGAGCCTAATTATTTACCAGCACGTGATGATTTTTTGCAAATCCTAAATTTCGAAGTTAAAAAGTCAAAAAATAGCAAAAATGTGATACTTTAAAATAGATGTGATTGTTGTGTTTTGATAATTGGTTTTAATATTTTTTTACCGCTGAATCCGAAAATGACCGTCATTTTTAACGACACGTCAGGATTTTTCGCAAATAGTAAATATCAAAGATAAAAAAGTTAAAAGTTAAAATCGCCCCCCCCCCCCCTCACACACACACATACCTCATCAAACCCCTGAACTGTTCAGATGTAAGAATCCCAGTATAAGCCAAAAAGTTGAATAAATTAATGAATTAAATCAAATTAAATTGAATAAAAATGTTTTACATCTATTTTATAGTATCAGATTTTCACTATTTTTTAACTTTGAAATTAACGATTTTCGAAAAATTCTAACGTGGCGGTTAAAAATGAAGGTAATTTTCAAATTCATTGATAAAAAATACATAAAAATCGGTTATCAAAACTTAAAAAACACAACCATCTCCTCTATTTTATAGTATAAGATTTTTGCTATTTTTTAATCCGTTAACCCGGGAGAACTCGCTGCATGAGATTTTCTCTCACAGTCGTACTTTTTTAAGACTCTTATTTAAATCATTTTTCATTTTAATTAAAATTTCAAAATGTTTTACAATTATTTTACTTATTTTGTGAATAAAAGTACTAAGCCAACCAAAAAAAGTTGATATTATATGAATGTAAAGTAAAAGAAAAGCAATTGGGCATTCTCACTAGCGAGTTCTCCCGGATTAAACGCGACGCCGGACCCTAGGGACGGCGGTATAAAGTTATAAAAATAATATATTATGTAATATTAAAAACATTTTTCACTTTTTTAATGTATTTTATTAAAACATTTCAAACATAAAAAGGGTTTTCCTTCACAAGAATTACAAATTTTATTCACAAATTTTGTACAAATATATATATATACACAATTTCTGTGAATGCTGTCGTTTAAACGGTAATTAAAGTAAAATTAGTGTCGCGTTTAATGTGTTAACTTTGAAATTTACAATTTGCGAAAACTCCTGACATGATGATTAAAAATGAAAGTCATTTTCGGATTCAACGCTAAAAAATACATAAAAATCGATTATAAAAGTTAAAAAATACAACCATCGCGGTCTGGTGTTACCTAATTTAAAACTTTTCCTTAAACTTGGCGGTAATCTAACCGAAATTTTTTGTGTTATCTCGTAAAATAAATATAATTGGTAAGCATCGAAAATCGACATAATGTTACATTGTTGTCGTATTTACGTCAGTTTGTAAAATTTAACCTAGATCGGATGTTTGAAAGGGAGTTAGAGTACAAATTTTGAACCGGAAAGACATACATACGACCGTTGCATGTTAAATGAAAGCATATAAAATGAGATAATTTTTTTTAAAAGAAATCATGAAAAAAAAAAAATGAAATACATGGCTGTATGTATTCTAATATGCTTCCGTCTGTTGGTACAAATTCCTGAAGGTGAATTTTCAACTTATTATACGTTTTCTTACTAAACTAAATTTTCTCATACTATATAGAATACAAACCAATGTATAGGTTCAATGTAATAAACTTTTGATTAAAAGTGTTTTACTTAAATTGTTTTAAGTTATATTTCTTTTTTAAAATGAAAAATCATAGGCTAAAGACAAAAAAAAAAAAAAAAAAAAAAAATTGCGCAACCAATTAAGACGTAGCATCTGTTAAAGAAGAAGAGTGAAACAATATTCTAAGCAGAGTGAAAGTGAAGCAAAGACTGTGAGTAGGTCGCAATAAAATAAAATTCCCACTTGATGCGGCTTTTCCAGCAACGAATGGCAATATCCTTTGATTTTATAAATATTTCATTCCAATTTTCCAGTAGTACGAAATCAGAATATTTTCTTCTTTTGGGGTCATTCATTAATTTATGTCACACTTCAATAGGAAAGGGGGAAGGGAGGTCCACAAAGTGTGACAGAGGAAAGGGGTGAGTTTACACATTGTGACCAATAAATAGGCAAACTATCTTTTTCTCCCGGAAGGAGTTTTTAACTATGTAGGGGAAAGTAGGGTATGGCGCTCAGCGGGCAATCCCACTCACTCTAATACCTCTAAACAGAATAGAATTGAAAACGCGCAATCGGTACCATCACCTAGCGAACATCATTGCAAGTTCCCAGTAAGGGTATAGTGAGCGTCGGAAGGAAAAGGTTTTCGTGCCCTCACGTTATTAGTTTACAATTGTTTCATTATGAAATTATACAACATCTAACTTGAAGGTAATGTATACTCTTATTTTCAAATGCTAATTTACTCATTATGTCTATGAAATATATACATTTAGCTGTTCGTTCATGCTTTTATTTATTTTTGTAGTGCGTTATTACGCCGACTATAACGCATTATAATCCAACATGTTGATGAAGGGTAATGCGGCTCACTGCAAATCAGAGATGTCAAAATAAAAAATTAAGAAGAAAAATGCTTTGAAGAAGTCAAATGTCAAACTAACGAAACGTAAAGTTTCAAAAAGGGAGTTAAATAACAGAAACTATGAGGAAGACGTTGATGAGACGCAACTGTGTGATGATCATGACCCAGATGATTTCTTTCTAACCGGACAGGGTATGGAGAGGAAAATCTGCTGTTTTTGCAGAAAATTTGGGAGAGATAATGCATGTGTTTTCTCTGCCCAATATGTGGAAAGTGAACACATAAAGCCTGCAGAGGTGTGAACAGACCACACAACTACATATGTGACTTTTGTCGTACTTAAATATTGTATCCAAATTTTGAGCGCTATTACCCTACCATGTCGGGCATTACCGCTCAATCCATGGTATAATTAAATAAACGACTGAAAAAGTTCCTAAACCTTTTATACACATTATGTGATTGCAAACTGTTCCTTATGCTTTGGAGTTATACTTTGTCAATAAAATTTTAATTTTTTTTTTTTTTTTTTGGGGGGGGGGGGGGGTAAATGTGACTAGCTATTCATGATATCCCTGAAGTGAGAGTTATTGCCCTACTTTCCCCTATTTTTTTTTTCCTTGGTTTGAAAATAAGCATCCTTCACTTTAAAATATTATTGTTAAAATTATTTGAGCTAAAAGGAATGATACTTATGTCGTTCTGTTTTCTTCTTAGCGCACATCGAGGTGATGGGCAACGAGCCCCTGAACCGCATCGTCCAGGAGCTGGGTGGATGGCCGGCGGTGGAAGGGGAGAAGTGGGAGGCGGAGAAGTTCGACTGGATGGAGGCCCTCTTCACCCTCAGGAAGGTGGGCTTCGGACACAACATCTTCCTCTCCGTCTCCATCGGACCCGACATCAGGAACAACACACGACACATTGTGGATGTAAGTGGATGCATGGCAGAAGATTTTTTTTTACCCATAATCGTATTTTTAAAATATCTCCTAGGGAAATTAATATTTTAAACTTCTATTTTTTAGGATCTCTTCTAGAAGGATTTCTCTTTCTTTTTTAGTTATAAAATCAAAATATTTCTAAAATATGTGTTTAATTTATTATTTAATGTGCTAAAATCTTCGCGAAATTGAGTAGGAGTTAAACACTTTTGTGATAAATGCACGTCAATCATGAATGACTGGTAGCGTGAGACCAGCAAATACTTCTATTTAAATTAAAAAATCAGCTTTAATGTGTATATCAAACTTTCTAGATTAAGTAATTGAATATATGAAATAAAAAAGGAAAATTTGTGAGTTCTTTAACATAATGTTTATATTTAAAAAAGCAGTGAGAATTTTAAAATATCGAAATCAGTCTTTCAACTCTTGAATGTTGCACTCAGATACGTAGATTTTCATATGTATTTATTTGAGCTTACAACCAGAAGTTTCCGCGACTTATACATAAGCCATACCACTTAAGAAAGTTTCTCCAATCTTTTACACTAGATACAGTCGTGGGGAAAAAAAAGGAAACATTTCTACTAACTCTGCAACTCATTATAATATCAGAAAGTTGCTGCTATCAAAGGATTGGAAATAAAGTCTACTTTTAAATGATGTATATAACGTTTGCTTAGGAGGCCATCTACAAATCAAAGTGAGACCAAACTTTGCTTTTGTCGACGGCAACATCCAATTTTAACACTATATTTTAAATCTTCGGTTCAAACTATGCCTAGAAACGAAATTTCAAGTTATTTGGAGGATAAGTTTTTGTATTGTAAGCATTCAAAATTTAGAACTTCTAATGTTAAACTACATTTTCATATTTTTATTAATATCGCCTGAAATTATAATCCTAACGTGATAAATTTTGTGTGGTTATAATACTAAAAAAGCCCAAACACAAATACATTGAACATGTAGTTTAAAAAAAGTTATGATATTATAAATTATGAAAGTCATATTCTAAAAAAATATGAATTGCAACCTAGAATTTTTTTGATAGATTTATATTTATTATGTCTTGAGCAGTTTTCGAATTATGATTAAAAAACGTCAAAATGATAGTTTGGGGGGCCGTCTATGATGTGCAGAAAAGCATAATTTGAAAAAATATTTTTTACTCATTTTATTGAAACTTTTTGGGCTGGCAATGGTCGAAACATATTAAGCGAGTGAAATGGTAATATTGGCAAGATGTAATACATTAATAGAAATGACATAGTCATTCTGTAGCATTTCAACCATCGAGTACCAAACTCCAATTTGGATACAACCCCTAAAATAGACTCATTTTAAAATAATTAATTTCCCTGAAACTAATCGTACAAATTTTATGAAAATTTCTTTTGGTGTTTTGAAGTGTATAGAATTTATTTGTGGTGTCAAACTTCGGAATTGCTAATTAAAATAATAAAACTTTGTAAAAAATGGCGCTAGCTGTCGCATTCTTTGCAATATTATTCACTTTTCAGTTCATTTTTGACCTTGTCCACTTACGGACACGTGTTTACTGTAGCTGATGACGAGCTGTTATATTTTTAGCTCGAAACGCGTCCTATGTATTGTTTTTATTTTATGGTGACTTTTTACAAAGTTTTATTATTTTAATTGCTTCATATCGCCAGTTTTCGGAGCTGTTTCGCTGTTCGGAATTGCTATTTAAAAAAAGAACTAAGTTTGTGTTCGTTTTGATATGTGGATGACCCTCTTAGCCAATTTTTTGTACATCAAATGTAGACTTTAATTTCCAATCGTTTGGTGCCAGTATCTTTCTCCTACAATAATTTTTTGCAGAGTTAGTAGGGGGTGTTTACTTTTTTTTTCCACGACTGTACATCGGTCATACGAAGCGACCCTTTAAGGTCCACTTGGGGGAGTATAAAACTAGTGTTAAAAATTGTGGCATCAAATGTTCCGCTATTACTAACCACTGCAGGTCTAACAATCGTAATTTTAAATTTTCCGAAGCCTCCAGATAATACAGAAATGCTCATCAATTTACAATCTAGATTTTTGGGAAATTTAGATGAGCTTAAATAAGCATAGATGGATTATGAAGATTCTTAAATGTTGTACTTGACAAGCACTCAATTTTTCTAACATATTTGAGGGGTGTTCGTCATTCTGGTAACGATTTTTCCAGATATATTGCTGCATTTACGTAGTTGCGAGTTCATATTCTCCCTACCTCATCATGAATATATTGATAAACATTTTAGATTTAGAACCAATGCCAGATTTTACTTTAAAGGTGTCATGTTTCAAAATAATTTTAAAAAGCTACATTTCTTTCAAAGATTTGAAAAAAAAAAATTTGCCTCATTAGGTTCTTTTTAGGTGCGTTCGTAATTATATAAATACGTAGCACCTATAGTCGTCGTTCAGTCCGTCCGTCTGTCCGTCTGTCCGTCCGTCTGTCCGTCTGTCCGTCCGTCTGTCCGCATGTAACAGAGCAAAAACTACCCAACCGAATAGTCTGAAATTTCAAATATGTGATTGTTGCAAAATTTTGTCGAGCCATTTCAAATTTTATGAAAATCGGATGTATAGTTTAATTACAGGGACAGTCAAAAGTTTTTCTTTACATTACGGCCAATGGGAAAAATTATTGCAAGTGGATTTTAACGATATTAGAGCCTTCCGAATGATCTGAAATTTTAAAGATATAATTCTTGCAAAATTTTGTCGAGCCATTTCAAATTTTAGGAAAATCGAACGTATAGTTTAATGACAGGGACAGTCAAAAGTTTTTCTTTACATTACGGCCAATGGGAAAAATTATTGCAAGTGGATTTTAATGGTATTAGAGCCTTCCGAATGATCTGAAATTTTAAAGATATAATTGTTGCAAAATTTTGTCGAGCCATTTCAAATTTTAGGAAAATCGGTTGTATAGTTTAATTACAGGGACAGCCAAAAGTTTTTCTTTACATTACGGCCAATGGGAAAAATTATTGCAAGTGCATTTTAATGATATTACAGCCTTCCGAATGGTCTGAAATTTTAAAGATATAATTGTTGCAAAATTTTGTTGAGCTATTTCAAATTTTAGGAAAATCGGATGTATAGTTTAATTACAGGGACAGTCAAAAGTGTTCCGAAAAAATTATTGGAAGTGCATTTTAATGATGTATCAGACTATGCACGTTATGAAGTGCAAAAAATTATACATTCAGTACAATATGGGGTGCAAAAAATAATTTTAAAACTAGTTATAGTACGAACGCACCTCATTTGCCACGTTTGACGAGCAATTTCCAACTTGTTTAATCATTTCGCGACGTGACGTATAAGTTGCTTAGAATCATGGATTTCAGAATCCTCGAATATTCTTACCGGTAAATTTGAATTGAAAATTTTGCCTTAGTCGATCATAGCATTTCTGTAATTAAATTAAACAAAAAAATATTTCCTGAATTACATGTAATAAAAGATTCAAAAAGTATGTAAAAAAAGCTCATCGCGAAGTGGTTAAGTATAAGGCTACTTGCAGTCTCGGGTGTAAAAATTCAAACGTCAAAAAATAAGTCTATACATACGTAGAAACACAGTACATTTGCACTTTTCGCACCTCCTTTATGATCAGTCCCGCTCTATTTATAGTTACTTCTTTCAACTGGCCGATGACCTTCATAGTCACCGTCACTAGTTTCCGTGGAAATCACAGATAACTCGGTTTTCCCACTCTTTTCGTTCTTGACTATAAAAACTCTGGAACAACCTCAAACGTAGTGTGAAAAAAGTATCCAATTCAGAACCCATTATCAGATAAACATCCTCAAGGTCATACGCCTGTCTTCGCGAAAAATAGTATAGAATATTCTATTCTATCTTGAATTATTCCGAACGAAAAATATAATTTTCCAGTGAATCATCCTGCACATGTTTTATATGACTTGATTTAACATAGTGCATCCTTTTTTCGCAGTTAGATCAAGCCAGCCTCGGTATGCCGGATCGCAATTACCTCCTGAAGGGTGTGGAAGATCCGTTGGTGTCCGCCTACTATCAGTTGATGGTGGACAGTGCGGTGCTTCTCGGAGCCAACAAGACTAAAGCCGAAGAGGACATGAAAGCGGCACTTCTCTTCGAAATAGCCATGGCTAACGTAAGTACCGATACAAAAGAGTTAAAATGCATTGTTACATCAGCTTGGTGTAAATTTTAAGAGGTCAGGTACCTTTGAAAGTGTCCAAAAATATTTCTTTTATTTAATCTCTTATATTAAAATTTTATTCTTAGGGAATATTTTTTGTTCAACACGATAGAATATTCTCACTGTATCATTCTCTCTGTATTATTGCTATAAAGTATGTTATATATTGTAACAGTATTAATTACAAAAACAATCAGTATGAAAAGTATGTAGTACATACTTCTAAATCTTACACTATTTACAGATTTACAACGAAAGGACATCAATCCAAATTACATTTTTAGCTCAATTCAGATTGGTTTAACCATGTATCTCGAGTCCTATTAAGAATTTCTAAAAAATTCTTTCACATTCTGAATGCTTATTTTTTCGACAAAAATAGCCAGATTTGGCGACATTCTTGAATTTGGTGCCGAGTGATGTGCTTTGACATTAGTAATCTTCAAATTCGATTTTTCGGCCAAATGTTGCCAGTATTTCGCCAACTTCGTGGTTTCGTGACTCTGACCCGTAGTGACCCAAAATGACGCACTAATCAAATCTGCTCGAACATGTGACTTAGCTCAATGTTCTGGTAATCAAAAACGGTAGGATACATAATTTAGTCAAAATCATTTAAGCCGTTTTATAGATAAAATTAGCTTGACCCGCAGTGATTACAAAATAACCCACTAATCTAATTTTCTCTAATATGTGGCACAGCCGCGTGGTCTTCTCGAGCCCGAAAACGATAGAATACAAACTTTAATCAAAATCGTTAGAACTGTTTTTTAGATAAAATTAGCTTGACCCGTAGTGACCCCAAAAAGACCCTCTAATCGAAATTTCTCAAACATGTGACCTAGCTCAATGGTTTTGTACCCAGAAACGGCATAATACAAAATATTTTCGAAATTGTTTGAGACGTTTTTTAGATACAATTATCTTGACCCTAGCACATTGTGACCCAAAACGACCCACTAATGGAATATTCTTTAGCATGCGACCTAGTACAATGCTCTTCTTGAGCCCGAAAACGATAGAATACAAAATTTAGTCAAAAGCGTTAAAGCCGTTTTTTACATAAACTTAGCTTGTCCCGCAGTGACCCACTAACCTAATTTTCTTGAACATGTGACCCAGCCCAGTGGTCTTCTCAAGACCGAAAACGATAAAAACAAAATTCAGTCAAAATCGTTAAAGCGTTTTTATATAAAATTAGCTTGACCCAAATATGACCCACTAATCGAAATTTCTCGAACATGTGATCTAGCCCAATAGTCTTCTCGTGCCCCAAAACCGTTGGATATAAAATTTAGTTAAAATCCTTTGAGCCGTTTTTTAGATATAATTAACTTGACCCTGACCCATTATGACCCAAAATGACCCACTAATCGAATTTTTTCGAACATGCGACCTAATCCAATGATCTTCTCGATCCCGAAAATGATAGAATACAAAATTTAATCAAATTCTTTAGAGCCATTTTCTAGACGAAATTCGCTTGACCCGTAGCGACCCAAAAATGACCCACTAATAGAAATTTCTCGAACATGTGACCTAGCCCAATAATCATCTCGTGCTCTGAAACGGTAGAATACAAAATTTTGTTAAAATCATTTGAGCTGTTTTTTAGACTTAATTAGCTTAACCCTGACACATTGTGACCCAAAATGACCCACCAATTGAATGTTCTTGAACACACGACCTAGCCCAATGGTGTTTTTGTGCCCGAAAATGGTAAAATTCAAAATTTCGTCAAAATCGTTAGAGCCGTTTTCTAGATAAAATTAGCTTGACCCACAGTGACCCAAAAATGACCCACTAATCGAATTTTCTCGAACATGTGACTTAGCCCAATGGTCTTCTCGTAATCCAAAACGATAGTATTCAAAATTTAGTCAATATCGTTAGAGCCGTTTTTTAGATAAAATGGGCTTGACCTATAGTGACCCAAACATGACCCACTAATCGAAATTTCTCGAACATGTGACCTAGCCCAATAGACTTCTCGTGCCGAAATACGGTTGGATATAAAATTTAATTAAAATCGTTTGAGCCGTTTTTTAGATATAATTAGCTGGACCCTGACCCATTATGACCCAAAATGACCAACTAATCGAATTTTCTCGAACATGTGACCTAACCCAATAGTTTTCTCGTGCCCTAAAATGGTAAAATACAAAATTTAGTCAAAATCGTTCTAGCCGTTTTTAAGATACAATTTACATACACACACACACAATTTTTGCTCGTATTATAGCATAAGATTAAATATCAAATGAGGTTTAAAAAAAAAATTACAGGCATCTAGACTTTTTTTCAGAGCATGAACTATTAGCCTATGACTCTTTTAATGTGTATTTAAAATTTCATATCCAAAAGTTAATCAGATGCGGAGTTATAGCAATCCATATCAGTTTTTGATTTGCATGCATTTTCTCAGCTTCACAGGTACCTGGCCCCTAAGTCGCTGTCTTTTTATACAGTGAGCAAAAAAAGTATTTGCACGCAGACGATTTTTTGCATAAGTAACCATAGGAAGCAAATTTGATACTATTATCTTAATTATTCATTTATTTTAATAAGAAGAAAATAAAAATAACTACCCATTTTCCTTAAACAGCAATATTACACATTTTAAAAAATAAATTAATATTTTCTCATACCTAAAAAGTATTTGCACAAGAAGCATTGACTGTTAAAAAAGGCATTAAATATGAACATTATGCAAATGTTTAGCATATCAGCCCCGCAGTACATTAGCCCCACACTTTAAAGTCACGTAATATATTAACTGGAGCAGGGATTCCGGTGGGTTTTTGTTCTAATGGCGCCGAAAACGTGTGAACTGTCTGTTGCTGCCCGTGAGAAGATTATATTTCTTCACAATTCGGGATTAAGTTACCAAGGAATGGGTAAAAAATTAAATCTAAACTTTTCTAGTGTTCGTTATGTAATTAAGAAGAAAAAATAAACTGGTTCGACAATAAATAAGCCGCGAACTGGGCGTCCAAAAAAACTAAATACCAGGCAAAGGAGAGCCATCATAAAAGAATCTTCAAAAAACCCTTTTCTAAGTGCTCGAGAATTGGCTGTTGATGTCGCTTCAACGTCGGGAACAATAGTTACGCCGCAATCAATTAGAAATATTCTTCATGATGCAAATATTCGAGGAAGAGCCCCTCGAAAAAAAACCATTTATTAGTGAAACAAATATGGTGAAAAGACTTGAATTTGCAAAAGCTTATGTCAGCAAACCACTAGAATTTTGAAAAACTGTTATTTTTTCCGATGAAAGCAAGTTCAATATTTTTGGCTCAGATGGTAAAAAAACTGTATGGCGAAAGCCAAATACATCTCTTCAAATTAAAAACTTGAAACCAACTGTAAAACGTAAAGGTGGTCATGTAATGATTTGGGGATTCATGTCTTTTAACGGAGTTGGCGATATGACCTTTACTGAAGGCAATATGAATGCTGAACAATATATTAATATAATGTGAGATCATTTATCTGATAGTGCTCTGAAATTAGGAATTCCTAATTCATATTATTTCCAACAGAATAACGATCCGAAACACACTGCATATATTACGAGGTTATGGTTGCTTTATAATGTAAAAAATAAATTGAAAACGCCACCACAATCACCAGACCTCAATCCGATTGAAAATTTATGGCATATTTTGGATGTGAAAATAAGGAAAAAGGAAATTCAAACAAATCAAAACTTTAGCAAGCTCTTAGGGAAGAATGGCTACAAATCAGCAGTGAAACATGTCACAAATTAATAGAATCAATGCCCAGACGATTACAAGCTGTAATTGAAGCAAAGGGCATGCATACTAAATATTAGCACTGTTTTTAACTTATAAATAATTCCTCTAGTTCTATTTTTATTGCTAGTGTGTAAATATTTTTTTGGCAGTACAAATGCTACTTTTTTATGTTTTCACTCTTTAAATATAATTATTAAGTCAGATATTAAATATTATTTGTTTTGTAAAAGTGTTGGTATTTCTAATTCTTAGTTGCTTTTTATTTATTTATACATGTGCTACAACAAATTTACCTGGTGTGCAAATGCTTTTTTTGCTCACTGTACATGCTTGATCGGAGACTGTCATGTCAAGACACTTTTCAGATCTGCATAGCATGGAGGCAGACAGTTTCAGTTGCCAATTGTGATAACCCTCTAATGCCCATGGTAGAATGCGTTCTAAAAATTCCGTCAATCAGAGAATCCGAATTCATACCGGAAAATCTAAATAATAAATTTCGCTTTATTTATTGACGGAATGTCTGCTATTAAATACAGCAAAGATTACTATTTTAAATGTCTGGTATGAATTCGGAATATCTGAGTAAAGAAATCAAATGCTATCATAAGTGTTAGAGGGATAAAGCTACCATTCCCTTCTTAGTTGTCCATATTTATTTATATTATTGTTCATGTTACATCTTAAAAAATATAATCATAAAAAAATAAGTTTTCAAACAAATTTTGATTCGAAACTACGTTATTTGTTCTATTCAATAGTGTGAAAACTGAAATTATGCGATACATTAAACTTAAATGCGAATGTATATATATGCACTATGCAGCATAATTTAACTCGTATATAGTTGTATCCATGTTATTTCCAGCATGGAAATTTGGAATAACAACATTTATGATCAGTTAGACAAGTCCATTCAAATGAAGAAAAAAAAGGATAGCATAGTTTGGAACTGAGGAATTCAGAACCTTTTGGCTTAAATTGCCTATCTTTCATTTGAACTACCCAATGATTAAAAATACTCTTTTATTTTTTTTAAATTCAAATATAGTATCTTAAAACAACATTTGTATTATACCGTTTCTGAGCATGAGAACACGTATGGGCTAAGTCACATGTTCAAGAAAATTCGATTACTGGACTATTTTCCGGTCACTGTAGGTCAACTAACTGTATCTAGGAAAAGGTTCAAAACATTTTGACAAAAGTTTGTATTATATCGTTTCTGAGCATGAGATGACCATTGGGCTAAGTCACATGTTCGAGAAAATTCGATTAGTGGGTCATTTCTGGGTCACTGTGGGTCAAGATAATTGTATCTAAAAAGCAATTCAAACGATTTTGACAAAATTTTGTATTATACCGTTTCTGGACATGAGAAGACCATTGGGCTAAGTCGCATGTTCCATAAATTCGATTAGTGGGTCATTTTTGGGTCACTGTGGGTCAATCTAATTGTATCTAAAAAACGGCTCAAACTGTTTTGACAAAATATTTTATTACACCGTTTCCCAGCACGAGAAGACCATTGGGATAGGTCGCAAGTTCGATAAATTTACATTAGTGGGTCCCTTTCGGGTTACCGTGGGTTAAACTAATTTTATCTATAAAACGACTTTAACGATTTGACTAAATTTATATTCTATCATTTTCGGGTTCGAGAAGAGCATTGGTTAGGTCGCATGTTCGAAAAAATTCGGTTAGTGGGTCATTTTGGATCACTATGCCTCAGAATCATGCGAATTGTATCTAAACAGCAAGAATGATACAGTGAGAATAATATATCGAATTGAACACAAGGCTAATTTTGACCGAGCTTAGCTCGGTCATTCCTGCTAGTTAATGTTAAGCAACAACCCACGAGTAAGCAAGATATCTAGAGAAAACTACATCCGATTGTGACACCAACTACCAAGATATGTGAAAATAATACTCATCTCATGAAAATGTTAATTTGACCAGACTGTGACCACAGCATTTAAGATACATGACAACTATCACCATAATTTGTAATTAATCATGACAAGAGAATCCGTTATCAAGAAACGTCAAAGAAAATCTTTAGTGAGAACAAACTAAGAAACGTGACCAAAAATCAAATAGTGACGAATTTATGCCAGCATCAAAGGCTGGCAACAAGACAAATTGGCATATACGGGCAACGTTTACCCAGTTGGCAGAGCGTCGTGCTCGTAGCCGAAAAGTCACGAGTTCGAGGCTCATCGCCAGCTAAAATTCCGCTATGTACGCTAATGACACCTGGTGCATGTAAAATCCGTCTTGGGTGCAAAATCCACCAAGTTTCCTATGAATTATAGCTCTGGAGGTGCCTAGTAAGGTGAAGATTTCGTCACCTGATCAAGGTTTTAAACTACGGGATCAAACTCGATTAGCGATAGCCTCCCTTTATAGGCGGCCCGTATGAGTTGTGTAGAAGAATGAGCAACTCCCTCCCACGTCTTTTCTTTTTTTTTTCTCCTTTCCATTTTTGACATCATACAAACAAATCCAAACAATACAATTAAAAGGAATCTAGAACCGTCCAACACACTGTTAAAAATTTGCAGCATTCTGGCAGGTCATTTGACCGTTTTTTCCGAAAACGGTTACTCAACCGTAATTTTAACGCTATTCTCACCATATTATTGGCCATTTTATGGTCAGAATACAGTTAAATTATGGTTATGAAACCGTTTTTTCAAAAAACGGTCGAATGACCTGCCAGAATGCTGCAAAATTTTTAACAGTGCACAGTAATAAAAGTGATAAAATAAATAGCGATACAACCAAGAAAGTCGAGTTACTATCAGGTAGATCTCCGTCACTAGGCGATAAGGCGATTTTCGCTCCGCTGCCAGATACAAAATTCATTAAGCTAGGCATACTGCCCGGCAGGTAGGGGCCTCATCTACGGTATAATAATAATAATAATAGTAATAATGTTCGCCTTAGTATAATGGCTTATGATTTAAAAGGAATGTTTGTGTGAATGGCTTAAAATGTTTTGTGATTTAATAGTTTTTAGGCATTGTAAAAAAGTGACAGAGTGATACTGAATCCTTCTTATGAGAAATCCTTTATCGTGACAAATTCGCTGTTCCAATGATGGTGCTGAACTATTTAGTACCTAATTCCGAATAAGTCAACGCGACTGTTCACACGGGGACGAATAGTCTGTGTCATCTACAGTTCAGATGATTGAATTATATTTTAAAAAGAATATTCTTTTAAAGTCTGTTATTTACTTATTTTTGTTAGTTTTCAGTGCCAAGGGAGGAAAGGAGAAATATCAGCCGCTTGTACAATAAAATGACAGTAGATGATTTATACAAGTTATCGCCAGAGGTAAGCTGCAAAGTTATTAAAAGCCTTTTTTCACAATTTTCATTAAGCAAAAAATTAGTTCTGAAATGTCTGTTCTTATAAACTGTTAATAATATAAATAAAAAAAGACTTTTATTCAACTGAAACGTACTAAAAAGAAGAATTTTGTTTTTGTTCAATTAGTGAGAAAATGAAGAATTCTTTATACTTTATCACACATATGAGGCATTCTCACATATTTTTGACTTTTAAGTCCCTGAATAATAATTTTTATTTTACTACATATTCTTGTTTGGTTTTTTCCTTATACTGTAAAAGATCCCATTGCATGACTGTATAACAATATTAACGAGATAAATAAGTTTCGGACAATTTTGGGGATCCAAATATACCACGAAATTCCTTACCGTCCCGTGTCCCTGATGTTGATTTTTAAGTTTGGAGCTGTCTGTTTAAAACCGTTTCAATAAAAGTAATTAGATGTAATTTTTTTCCGAAACTGGGACTATTGTTTTATATAAATATGTAGTAAAAAATTAACCTGCATACATTTTTGCGGTTGTTATTATTTTTTGAACTCTGTCCATGGATTTTAGATTCCCTACCTCCCCTCTTGCTAAAATTATACAGAAAATCACTTTAAATGCAGCCACTGATTTTTTTTCCAACTCTTTTCTCATGAAGAAGCATGCTAGAGAAAGAATGGCTAAAATTCTTTGACAGGAAAATTACAGCAGAATTTAAATCAGCATTTAAATATCAATTTCAAGTATTGTGGCTTTATTGGTAGTCTTGCCGTCCCCAAGGTTTATTCCTGCTGCACTTTTCGAGGAAAAATATTTTTTTTCTTCTATTTAATCCAATGTAAATAACTGTTGCCAAAAATCAATGAACATTGTGGCTATCACTTAATCTTAACCTGATTTGCCTAAAAATAGGTGGTAATTTTTCCTTACCGCCCTTTTCTTCCGTTGCCGTCCCTTTTTTTTTTCACTACCGTTCCCTTTCTTTCCTTAGCGTCCCTTCCTTAATACCCCTTTAAAATAATGTTATACCAAAATTTTGTACTAAAAGTACTACATTGTTATTATTTCTTATTTGAATGTTCCGTGGGTACTATGCAAATTCATTATAAGTAAAAATTTAGAAGAAAATAAAAAGTTAAGTGGGGTGAAACGGTAAGGAAAATTAAACTCGCAAGTTTAACTTAAACCTCGGTTAAATAAAAAAAATCTTCGCTGCTGACCATTTTTTCTTTATTTTGAATCATTAAGGCATTTATCTATAAGTTTAAAATGTTATTTTATTAAGTTTAATTTCACCAAATTTTTATTCCTGAAAGTTAAAATTTTGTGAGAATGCCTCATATACGAATGGTGTTTTTAAGTAAGCACAGTTTTGATATTAAAAAACACAAAGCCACTTTTTAACAATTTTATTTTTACATGAAAGCCTGGACCTTGATCTACTTTTCAGCATAATTTCTGCCGATATTAAGGCACTTATATCGTATCGTACGACCAGCTTATGTATCCCATCCTCATATAGAAATATCCCGACTATTGTCCTAACCATTGCATCACCGCCACTTTGATGTCATTATCATCGTTGTAGCTCTGACAATCAAGGTGCTTCTTTAAGTACGGGAACAAGTGGTAGTCACTTGGACCTAGGTAAGGGTATACGGAGGATGAACCAGTCCTTCCCAACCATATGACGCGATGAGATTCTGGGCTTAGCCCTAACCTAGAGCTAAGTGAAACATAAAAAAAGACATTTTTAATTTGTAATTATGCAATTTCCCAGCAGAGTCGCTACCAGATTTTTTTTTTAAAGCTATCATGTGAAAATTTTTATAAAACATAAATTTAACCAGGGCAGAAGCTTATTCAAAATATTTATAACAAATACATATGGAAAATCAATTAAAAAAAATTAGTTGCACTGTTTCCCATGGGACGTTATAAACGTGAAAGAAAATTCTGTTGACTCTATGCAATCCGTTTTTAACTTCAGTGTAGCTGTCACACAGGGAAACACGAAAACAAAATAGTTTTTTCTTAAATTTTATTACCGTATTTTTTCCAACAGAGGGCGCTTTAAATGCAAAAGAAAATTGGGGTCAATCAGTACTACCTATTTTTGTCTTCAGTACCATACAATGAACCATAACAAAACCGACTTTTATTAACATCGTGAATTATACGACGTAAAAAAAAATTAAGTTTAAATTATCCTATTTAATTTTATTTTTTAATGTGTCTGCATATGAGAAAAAAAAATCATTTTAAAATTTTAGCTATACAATTTCCTGTTTTGAAAATATTTTATGGCATCAGAGACAAAACGGTGGGAAGATTTTTAGCGGCATTGCTTAAATATATGAAGCATCATTAATTGAATAATAGTCTGAGAAAAGTACTTTTCTTGTAAATGTTACAATATATACGTTAAGTAAAAACTAAGAGACAAATCATAAAAAATCACCAAACTGTAGATACAACAATAAATATATTGCCACAGATGACATGCAATGGTTCTATCCTCCACTTCATTTTCAAAGTCAATAGCGAAGTCATTTAGTGGAAGCTACTTCATTGAATTCTGTAAAGCTAAAATGACGTCAACATCTGCATCGGTCTTTCCTCCATGCGCCATCATTTGGTCAAAATAGCTATAGAAACGATTAATTTAATGAAAAAAGAGTTTACAAAATCAATTCTTTTGACGATTTGAAGATTTCCATATGGCAAACCATGACTTGCAGTTCTAAAGGAACACATATGATGACGTTATGGAATTTGTTTAGACAGAGGAATAGCTGCCATGAAAATGCCTTATGCTAGATTTTGTATTACTATTATTGTTTATGGTTTCTTGAAAAAGGTGTGAATGGCGTTTCGTAGTAATTTTTATATCATGTTGTTCTATAAATTTTGACGCTTATAATATTAGTATAATTTTGTTGATAATAATTGTTTCGATGGCAAATAAAATATTGATTTGATTGCAGTTGAACTGGGACAAGTATTTCAACAAACTCCTCATGAACAAAATTTCTCGTTCCGAAGAAGTCATCGTTATTGCTCCAGATTACGTGCAAAATTTGGAAAAACTAATGCTTTCAACCGATAAAAGGTAAGACTCATTTACTGATGTATAACGGCCAATCAACTAATCTTTATAATATAAGTAGGTAACACGAAGTTTTAAGCACCGGAACTTTTTAACTAATTTCAGACTAGTTTCGATAGCATTCAGAATACCGTCATGAGTGCAAAGAATGATGGAATGTTTCCCCTATATATGGCTGAGACACAGACTCGAAGGATAGGTTTATTGACCAATAGAAATGCAAGAAATTACAGGGTACAGCCAATAGGAAATTATATAGAGAAAGAAACTGGTTATCATTTCTCTATGCAATTTCCTATTGGCTGTTGCCTATAATTTTCTTCAATTCTATTCATCAATAAATCTATCCCTCAAATCAGTGCTCCTCCATATATAGAGGCAAAATTTCATCATTCTTTGAACTGATGACGGTATTTTGAATGCTACCAAAACTAGTCTGAAATTAGTTTAAAAGTTCTGGTGCTTAAAACGTTGTTTTTTCTCCTTATATTGTACTGCGCCAAGTATCGTCTTAATTTATCCACTATTTTGTACACCAAACACTATAAAAGTATTTTTTTTAACTTATAAATAGTTAATTCAAAATTTTAGTTGTTACTCTTACTAGATTAGTAAATGAAGTTTTAGATACTATAACCAGCAGTGCACTGTTTTGGTTTCTAAGACCCATTTTCGGCTTCATTAATACCTCTCCTATATTACCTGACCTAAATTTCATGTTTTGTTTCCTGATGTACCATGAAAAAACAAAGATATAAACAATTATTTCTGAATGTTGAACTGTTAAAGTATTGATTCATGGCCTAGTTATTCTTCGGATAAAAGAAAACTACAATTAACAAATTTAAAATAGATTTACTAATTTTTTTGATGAAAAGAAGAGGTGCAAAGAATAGTCGATTGACCCATAAAATATGTCGTGGATAGTGTCGTGAGCTATACAAAATACCTTTCGCTGATATTTATTTTTTGTAGAGTTATCGCCAATTACTTGATGTGGCGAGTGGTCGGTCAAGCCTTCCCGACGCTGCACCGCGCTTGGGGTGAGATTTCGCAGCACTACAGTTCCATTCTCACGGGCAAAATTCGTCAGGAAGCCAGATGGGAACACTGCTTGGGAACGTTATCTGGAAGCTTGAGCACTGCTCTCGCTTCTCTATATGTCAGGCATCATTTTCAAGATGGCAGCAAAGACCTGGTAAGGATTTCCATTGAATATGACTCTCCTCTTTTTTTTTCTTTCCTTTTTTTATTGAAGTTAAAAGCCGTTCTTAATCCTAAGTTGTTTACACTGTAAAAAAAATGGACAAAGGTTTCTTACGCTCGTATTCACAAATAACTTCGACCGAGAGTTAAACCGCGGGTCCACTAACCCCAGGTTAAGATTTTCAACCGAGAGTTGAAAACTCGTATTCACCGTTTACTTGTGGTGAAAAGTTACCCAACTCAGAGTTCTTGGACAACGGTTGAATGAAGTATGCTTATTGGTTAAAAAAGTCATATGCTCTGTTCGGTTTCGCGTCGACGTATTGTTTATTTACATTATAAAGGAAAGGGCCGAAGAAAAAATATTCAATGTAGTATGGATTTTCTTTTTTCCTACAAAATGTATGCACTAAATGAAAACCTGCAATCATTAAATATATATCAACTTAATTTAAATTATTTTCTTGCAAATTTTTAATATTTTTTAAACAATCCATTCAGTTTTTTATTGACAACTGAGTTAGGTCAGTAATATGAAACGTGTTAATTGCTAATGTAATTTTTATAAGATTCTTTTTCAAATGAAATTTCGCATAGTAGCTGATTAATGAAACTTTATTTGGATTAGTGTATTATTCCGTTTTTTCTACCTAGAGTATAGGTTTTTTTGCCGCTGTCATTTCTCATGTAAACATTTTCATGCTCAAAAAATACGTTTTACAGACAAACATGCTAAACTAACAGCGTTAACATTAAAATCAAAACTATTTTGTCACTCTGGCATGTATCCATTTAATTATGCAGCTCAAAGTGGTTACATGAGAATGGATAGCGTCTGAATTCCGGCTTGAGAAAAATGATTAATAAACCATAAAAAAGACTCGGAAACGTTCCCCAAAATCAGCGGCAGCAAAAGAAACTTTTTTTTAATAAGTGATTCCTTAAATCTCAAATATACATTGGTTTCTGAGGTTCTTATAGATAAAAAACGCTTTTCGGAATCCTGGGTAACCCGGAAAAGGTTATTGTATATTTCCGTCCGTGGTTATATTATATTTTTGTAGATTAAGAATTTTTTACAGTGTACAGTGACTGGCTTTTAGTAAGTCACATCATTACTCTGTAAATAGCAGGTATATGACTGATTTAAAGCATCTTTTTGTTACGGGTTCAAGTAGTACCTCAAAGTAACCCCAAGTTACAGTACAGTAATAAAATCCACCAATTGCAGTTTTCTTATTCGTTCTTTAAATAAAATATTGGAAAATATATTAAGGAGTTTTCTTGCTTTTTTTCAGGCACTTGAAATGGTCAACTACATCCATCGTGAATTTCTGCACGTTTTGTCGAATGTTGACTGGATGGATCCTCAGACGAAAGAGAGGGCGAAAGAAAAAGTGAGTATCGGGGGCAACAAGAAACTTTCATTTTTAGGCGCGTTCGTAATTATATAAATACTTAGCACCTATAGTCGTCGTTCAGTTCGTCTGTCTGTCTGTCGGTTCGTCCGCATATGTCAGCGCAAAAACTATCCAACCGAATAGTTTGTAATTTAAAACATATTATTGTTGCATGATTTTGTCAAGCCATTTCCATTTTTATGAAATTCGGATGTATAGTTTAATGACAGGGACAGTGAAAAGTTTTCCGTTACATTAAGGCTAAAGGGAAAAAAATATTTCAAGTGCATTTTAATGATGTTACAGACTTTCGAACAGAATGAAATGGATAAGCACTTATAAAGTGCACTAAAATATACATCCAGTGCAATATGCGGTGCAAAAAATAGTTATAAAAATAGTTATAGTACGAACGCACCACATTTGCCACGTTTGATGAGCTATTTCCAACTTGTTTAATACACAGCTGTCCGACCTTTCAGCAAGCGCGGGCCCACCTCACCAAGTGACAAACGTTAAAGGGCGCCATTATTCACATGTCTGGAAGTATTACCTCACTATAGTAGGAAACAAGATTGCCAATTTGTCCTCCCTTTTCATTCAGAAATTCCGAAAGGAGAATATTACTTTCAGTAATCCTAAAATCATTAAATAAAGTGAAAATTATTATTCGTAATTTCCGGCATGAATGATTTCGGAATAAAAAGGGAGGCCAAACTGACAATCCTGGTCAGGAGTAACGATATGGAGATATCTTATAAGATGCACAGTTACCTCTTAATGTGAGCCATAAGGACTCCTACTGTGTAGATCTCGGTGTGAAAAATAACATCACCTAACAGCATTTCCGTTGCATGAAATATTTTAATTGATTTTGAAAGTATTATTTTCGCTGATTTCAAATATATAATCAGCATTTCTGCATCAGCAATAGTTATCGAGATGTGAGGGTTTTTTTTAGGGCTGTTCACATTTGCTCTGTTCAACAAGCGCAAAACGTCTTGACACATTTACAAATTCATTTTTTAACGGAAACATATTACACTGGAAGGCCTGAATAGGGAAGCGATTAGAATCGAGCTGTGTTTTTTATTTTTTGATCTATCAATTACCTATTCAGTTATAAGCGATTTTGATCACATGTCAAACACGTTTTTCATCCTTCCTTCAGTAATTATTCTTCTTTCGCGCAGAAATTCGGTTCAAAACACCCAATTTGACACTATTTTCTGAGAGATCTATTGCATTTGCAAAAAAACGATAACACAGTTCGATTACACAGTTTCTGAACAACAACACCTGCTAGTTTCATGCATTTCCGAAAAAAATAAATTAAAACTTATATCATAAAGTTGGCCTTTTGGATTTGAGAACAGCCTTAAAAGAACGTACTGTTTCTTGATAATTTTATTTAATCATTCTAATTCAACTTGACAAAATTTTCTCTTATAAGATTTTCAAAATTTAACAAATGTGCAACTACTACTCTGAATACTCCAGCAATAGTCCGTCCGCCATCATATGGTTATCCCAACGACCCCGGTATCTCTTCTCTATAGTGAGGAGATCTTGATGGAAGTGTTCTCTTTGTTCTTCATTCAGATCACCAACATTTTCAGGGAAAATGGCTATATGTAGGAAGTGTACCTTAATGCTCATATTGCATCCAAGCTTCTGAAAATGTAATAACATCTCTTCAACATGATTAATGTAAGACTCTCTCTTCTCCTGTTATGAGATTTCGTTGTTTCAACCAGGAAGTGAGAAGTACAGATGCAGTTTTAGACTGTCCGAGATCCCTAACGAAATCATCAAGTTCATTTTGATTAGATAACCTTGGTTGTGAAGAATTTACAAACTGTAAATTAGCTCTTACGTCGTGTCGGAAATGAATGTGTCAGAAAAGTTTTCTCTGAGAAAAATACTGTTTTTTGAGAATACCTTTAAAAATTCAGTACATCTTTAACATGCTTATATATTTTATTAATTTTTTTTTATTTTTTATTTTTTTCCAAAACAGGCTGAAAATATGGCTACATATATCGGCTATCCCAACGAACTCCTAGAAGAATGGAAAGTTGCTGATATTTATGACGGCGTAAGTGAATAAATTTTGGAAACTACTTCAAATTATAGGGGGTGAAATTTAAGCGTATATTCTTACGAGAAAATACTATCTTTTCTTTTTTTTTCAGCTGCATCTCAACTCTTCGAGCTATTTCGAAAATGTCCGTACTCTTCGCAAATGGGCTACAGATTACGTACTATCGAAACTGAGGAAACCCAACGTAAAAGGAGAGTTAGTATTGGATTTCATTATGTTGTGCTTTTTTTTTTCTTTATCCATTCTAAATAATTCGAGTTAATAACTCTATTATACGCATTTTCAAAAATCATTATCCTGAGTTCAATCGTTAGTGCCAAATCATGGACTGAACTTTATTTTTTTCATTTATCCGAAATTAACTGGCAATATGCTTTGTCGCAGTGTCTTGTTGTGTTAGTAAGTCAATTTTATTCTACGCTCAATTCCTTCAGCTAAAGATAGATCCCACAGCTAGAACTTGATTATTTTCGAAATAGTTAGTTAAGGAAATATATAACACTTACGAAATCGAAAAACAGCTGATTTTGGGGAAAATAAATTCCTGGGGAATACAGAAGCGAATTCAAAAATGCTTTTTAAATTAATTTTATTTTTTTTTATTCTTGTTTATTTGTCTTGGTACAACCAAGTATAGTTTATCTAAACTATAAATGAAAAGTTCGGCATGAAGTAAAAACAAAAAATGCAATAGTTACGTGATTTTTCGAACAAAAAAACTTAAGTGTTCTTAAAATTAGCGTTACTATTAAAGGATTGATTTTCCAGAAAACAAAACGTTATAAATATAGCTACTTATAACAAAAAAATAAATAAATAAAAAAGGAATTTATTAAAATCGCTTCTGTAGTTGCTGAGAGAAAGGTACATGAATGTCAGATGTTTTCCGTAGGATTTCAAAATTGTTATTACTCCCTTAATACAACAGCAGAAATATCCGCTTCGACATTACCTAAGTACTCATTATGGGATCTTCGATTAAAATAGAAGTTACTGCTCAACTAATTTGAGTAAAGAATATAAGCTCACCGGGGAAAAAAAAAAGTCATCCTTGCATGAAAGTACAATGGTTTCGATTTGTAATAGATACAGATGACGTTGGATAGGAGTGTTGCTATTTTGCGGTCGTAGTAATAATATGTAGCAATTACTGTGAAGTGTGGGATTAATACAGGGTTATTACAAATGAATCATCGGGTTTTGATAGGTTACTACGTTTGAACTAGGAAACGTATATGTTTCCATGAGAACTCAAATGAGGTAGCGTTAACTACAGTTTTGCGCAGCGTATGTGTCATGTGCGTGTGGTTACCATGGTTGCTGCGCGAGCGTCATATTCAAAATGGCGACTGGAGACCAGAAATTTTCCACACAGTTGGCTGTGGAATGGAAAGTTCGCGGCTTGCGTGATTTGTTGATTTCCTTGGGACTACGGATGAAACTCTCTCTAACTCGGATCCCTGTTTCTTCAGTAAAACTTGGTCGGCCGGAACTTTTGCCTTTACATAAACAACCGGTTTCTTTGAACTGTCGATACCAGCGAAGAATGCTCTGTTGGGTTGGTGGTTTGCATTTAAATGCCTTCCGGAATGCTCTCTGAACGGTTATAAGCGATTCACACTTTGAAAATTCTAGTACACAAAACGGTTTCTGCTGTCCAGTCGCCATTTTGAATATAACGTTCGCGCAGCAAACATGTCATCCACACGCGCATGACTCATACGCAGCGCGAAACTGTAGTTAACGCCCTCTCTTTTGGGTTGTCATGCAAACATATACGTTTCCTAGTTCGCGCGTAGTAACGTATCAAAACCCGATTATTCATTTGTAATAACCCTGTACATTAAGATGAGTGAATACAAAGATGTGACAAAATGGCGAAAGGGGCTTTCGTGTTTCGGTGTGACCACGACCCCATAATGAGTGAAAGTGCTCGTTGATGTATCAAAGCGGATTTCCCAAGGTATCCACAAGGAACAGCGCACCACTGATGCCACTGAAACGCGGCATCAGAACTGTGGTCGAAAGAAGATGCCAACCTTAACTGAACGGAGATGAGTGCTACGTCTTCTCATTGAAAACAGTTTTCAAATACGGCATTAGATGCTACATTCAGTGAAAGAAGGCCCATCCTAACCTGTTTCCAAGCGAACATTGTGATGGAACAGGAGTTGGGTACCTCACGTTGCCCACAGCGTTACATAAAGCTGCACGTCAGCTCAGGCCAAAAAATAGCAATCTTGAACAGTAGCTGACTGAGAGCGTCATTGACTCATTTGGATTTTGACTTTTTTACAATGACGATAAGCGTCGAGTGAACCGACGATGGCCAAATAAGGCATTCATTTTGCAGTGTGTGGAGAATGTAGTTCTGACCGAGGGTGGCTCTCTGGTGGTTTAGGGATGTTCTTCGCGGCATGATTTAGACCCAGTAATTCAGGTGACCATTAACATGAGCCAAGCTGTTTATAACAACATTCTCGGGGATCACGTGTTAGCTTTCATTTAACATCTTCATGATGAGTATGCTGTGGACACATCCATTTTCAAAGATGTTAACAGCCGTGTTTACAAGACTGCTTGCATAAGTTACTGGTTGGATGAATACCCAAGCACCTTTAACTGTTTTGCTAAATTATCCGATCTTAATCCTTATAGAAAATCTGTGGGACATACTTGGAATACGAAATAAATTAATGGCGATTATGTTCCCGTAATTTGGTATCTTTGCGTAATCTACTCATGAGCAAAAGCATCATCTGAATGTAGAATACCTGCATAACCTTAGGGACACCCTTCTTTCCCTATTCCAAACGATTTTCAGTGTCAGAGATGGTAATACACCATATTAAGGAGAGGTCTCCAGGACAGGGGGGATAATATTTTGTCCGGTGAGCTTATTAATTGACGCAATCGTTGCTCGTCGCGTAAAAATCTATTCTACCCAAAGATATGCGTCAGATTTATAGGAGAAGGAGGACTCAGTAATAAAGTTCCATTTTGTTAAGATGAGAGGCTTAATAATAGCCCTAAAATGCATCCCTACCGAAAGTAAATGAAATATTTGACAGTTTTTTAAAAGGAATGCCGGCGAAGTCAAATTACTAAGAAGTACACTTCTTCTTCTGCGATTCGGAGATTTGTAAATTTTCAGTGATTATGGAACTTTTATTTGTTCCTAATTAATTTACATCTAAGATCGTTTTTTCTATTTCCTCACTTTTTTTTCCTCTTTTACAGCTGGAAGAAAAGATCTGCTGCTGCAGTTGTCAATGCCTTTTATAATTCCATAGAAAACAGTATAGGTAAGTAGAATAATTTTCGATATTCTTCTTATTAATCAGGGTTTGAAATACTGTGCAGAATTGCGCGAATCGCGCACAAAATAGAAAAATTCTATGTGCGATTCTCTCTCCCTTCCTTAAATTATTCCTGAGGCATGTGATTCTTTCGCGAATACTTTTTTTTAATTTTGAGAAATTTCCCAAAATAAATTCGTCAAAAGGCGACGAAAAAAAAAATCACGAATTTTGCCAATCGACCACGGTGAAAAATGATGAATTTCGTCAGTTGGTCGCGGTAAAAAATCACGAACTTTGTCAAATAGCTACATAAAAAATCGCGAATGTCGTCAGAAGATGGCAGAATCAAATAGCGAATTTCACCAATCAGTCGCGAAAGAAAATAAATTTCGTCAGTTGGTTGAAAAAAATTTTTAAATCGCGAATTTCGTTAAACAATCGTGAAAAAAAATCACGAATTTCGTCACTGTCGTGAAATTCAATCGGTCTCGATGCAATCTGCCACGAATCGTCTCAATCAGCACGAATATACAATTCTCTGCCTTCCTCTTCAGTAATGACTGAAAATCCATACATTTCAGAAATCTGCAAACCCTTGGTGCAGTGCAGATTTTTGAGAGTACACTGCAGATAGGGTCAGGAGGGGTAATTATGATCACTTTTTACATTTTCAACATTGTTATTTATTTTTGCTTATTTCTATTTGAAAAAGTGGTGTTTTTAGTACATAGGAAGTAACTTTGATCCTTTAAGAAAACTTTTTAAAAGTTTTAATTCTTATTTTCTTTTTTTTTTTTTTTTAAGTTAAAAGGATGGTTATAATTACCCTACCAAAAACTCACAATCACATAAGTTTGGGGTAATTAAGACCACTAGTGGGGAAATTATGACCACTATATTTTCTCTTTATACTTGCCAATACACAATTATTTGGGGTAATTGAGACCACTTTAAACTCCAAAGCGACAAATCCGTTTATCAAAAATTTTATGCACTTAGTTTCAAATTGCTATTCGGATCTCAGAAAGGCTTCAGACTTGTAATAAAGAATATATAAGATGAATTATACATTATGAGGTTAATATCTCATCTTGAAACAAAATTTTACCATACACAGTTTTCTCCAATATGACGGTTGTCAGAATTACCCCCTGATCATAATTACCCCACATGACCCCAATATGTTTGAATAAAGCAAATGATTATATAGCATTATAATGTTTTTAGTAATTATAGTGTGACTGTAAGAATGCAAAAAAAGAAATGTGAAATAATTCAGAATTTGAAAAATTTCCTAAAATTTGGACTAAGAGGACCCCCCCCCCCCCACCCACCCACCCTAAATTTCAAACCCTGTTAATGCATAAATTCAGAACAATTAAGGTGATTTTTATTTTCTCGTGCAAAAGCAAACATAATAGAAAACTGCTGAAAACCTGTGTGTGTTCATCTTTAAATGATAGGTGGAATTATGATCATATTTCATTGAGAAAGAATGCTAAAACAGGCGTTTCGAAATGAAAATGATCCGTGAACTCTTTCTCTTGAAGAAAGACAAACTTATACAAAACCATCTCTTTTAAGCCACCAACTTTATTTATAATTCCATAAAAAACCATACCATGAGTGATTTTTAATATCTTTCTTATTAATGTATATATTCATAATCATGGAACTAATTTATATTTCAAAGGCAAAAGCAAATATAATCAAGAGTTGATGAAAACGGGATCGAAATCTTAAAAGCATTAAATAATTCCATGGAAAAGTAAAAGTTGTCAGTTTTTGCTACAATATATTTTAATGTTTAAATTATTAAAAAGAAAAGCTATCAGACTGGTCCGATAGCTGGTTTTAACTTTCATTTAATTTATTCGTAAATAATTTATGAATCTAGCGTATTAGATAATTTGCTATCATCAACATTTTAAGACTTTTCCCTTAAAAATAAACGAAATGGAAGAGTCATTTCTTTTGTGCTATTCATAAGGTAACTTTTTTCCTTGATAATACGTTATCATCTTGTAAGGCAACGCTACTTATGACAACCTTGAATAGCGTATCTCCATTTAAATCTTTCCTATTTTGACTGTATTATAAAACAAATGTTCTTTGTTTCGTTACAGAGTTTCCAGCTGGAATTTTACAAGGCGTCTTCTTTAGCAAAGACAGGCCAAAGTAAGTAAGATTCCCTCATTAAAATAATAATATTTTACAATCATGTACAAGAAAAGTAATTAAGAAATAATCCATTGTAGTGACCAAATAGAAAATTTTGAAAAAAAGTTCATTATTAATCTACCCGTAAATGAAACAATGTAACAGAAATGAAAATTATTTTTTAAGGTCATTCTTCAATTATAATTCGAAATACGGCACTCGTAGATTGTATTTTCTGCGATTATTGAATTTTAACCGCTTCCCTTACCATTTTTTTTTATTGCAAAAAATCATCATATTTTTTTAACTCCATAATACAAGGAACTGAAACAAAACATTATATATAGGTTTTTAATTGAATTTATAATTTTTACTTATCCATCATGCGTAGTATAGAGTAAGTCTTGTAATCATTTTAAAAATCAACAAAAAAAAAAAAAAAAAAAAAAAAAAAAAAAAAAAAAAAGACGGATTTACACGTTTCAGACATTGGAGATTCCGAAAAATATATTTTTAGAAAAAAAAAATTGCCGTCCGTCTGTCTGTAAACGCTCTATCTCCCGAACAAATTGAGATAGAGACTTGAAATTTGGTGTGTACTTAGTATGTAAGAATGGAAAGAAGCCTACAGAATATCAGTAACTTCTATTGTCCGGAATTATTTTTTCGGACTCTCGAAATATTCGTTCTGATAAAAGGTGTATGAAAATTTTCGAAATTGTTTATTTTAAAGAGTGAATACAAAAGACAATAAAAAAACATAAATGTTTCATAAAGAATGAAGTCGATCGGATAATGAGTTGCCGAGATATTTGTAATCCTATTTTACACGCTCTTCGATTTTTCATGACCCTGTATTTCATTCAAATTTCAATTCAAAGATATTTTAATTGGAAGTGAGACGCTTAATCCGACGCAGTAAACTGTTAATTAATAAGATAATCATTTTTGGAGTTATAAGGATGTTTCTTTTATGCAATTCGGTACTACTTGATTATCTCATCGACCAAAAAAACTATCGCCAAACTATAAGATTAAATCATTAAATGCCAATAATGTCATTAAATTGAATGTCACTTTCAATGGACATTAAATACGTTACACGTGTTTGTTGCGTCATTAAGGGATTTTTAATTCGACGTTTTATTTGTATTTTTATTATTTTTGTACTAATTTATAGTTCTTTCGTTATTTAAAATAAAAGTTATGCCAATTTGTATAATTTTGCGGGTAGTTTGACGATTTATATAATTTATTGAAATTGATCGACAGTATAATCAAGTAGCAGCCGCAATTCAGTAACAGAGCATTACTATGTATTAAAAATATTTAACTAGTAAATCTGCAGATCAGGAGCCTCAACGTCATCTTTGCAAGTCATTGTTTTTTAACACTCATTGCGTAATATTCATCTTCCTACAAATCGCTTTTTAAAGTTTCCAAATTACATAAATATTTATAAGAATACAAAATACTTCGTAAAGTTTCAGAAATTAAATGTGTTAAACTAGTGGTTATACACTGAAGTTCTGAAATTCTGATGAGCTGCTTATTCTGGTAACTTTTTAAATCAAAAATTGCATTTCTTCAGGGGGGCAGAGCCCCCCTGAACCCCCCGTAGTCTATTTAAATTTATATTCGTAATTTTTTATTGATTGTGCGGATGGTTATAGTATATCATAGATTTTTTTTACGCTGTGATTTATAAGGATAAGCATAAGTTTTTTTTATAAATTAATAAATTTAAAATTAAAAAAAAATCCTCATGTTAACCGTACGCAAACAATAAATCTTGAAATGACGCCAAAAATGTAACCCTAAAATCCGCTACATTCGACCGAAACACAACTGCGGAATTTGCCTTTTTTCCTCGTGGAGGAAGGTTGAATTTGTGGTTTGTCCCAAGGAAATAACGCCATTTTTGTGATCATTTGAGGTCATGCCGGCAAAAGCCGTAGCGAATACCTCATAGCTTAAATAACTAAATAAAAAAAAAAACACAACTGCGGGCTTAAAAAAAGAAAGAAAGAAAAGAAAAATATTTTTAGTAATACAGTTTTTAATTCATAATACGATGAAATGCTACTTTAGAATGCTTAAATATAAGCAGATCATTTTCATTTTACAGAAAAAATGCACGGATGAAGTCAAAGTCCGTATTCCACGTGCTTGTTTTGTTTGGGCCGAATGAGGGCATTTAAATCTGAGCGATAACGCACATCATATTGCAAACTGTTTTTACGGCATACTGCATCTCCATCTATCTCTTTCCTCCGTGAATAATAGTTAATTTTATTTTAGCCAAGATCTTTTTATTCCAACATCTTTTTTTTTTTATAAATGACGTATAATTCACCTGCTATTCGTACTTACTCAAAACCTTTCATCTTGTTATATTAAGAAATACTTGAGAGTTTTCTTTTTATTCCCAATATGTCGCCATATTAATTTTTTTTTTATTCTTGATTTTTTTTTTTCATTTTCCTGTTTCACGTCAAAATCTTTCAATTGAAAATTGTTTAAGAGAAAATATTATTCAGGGTTTTGATTTTCTTGGCAACGATTAAAGAAACATTGATAAATTTTATGAAAAAATGTCACATTATTCTCTATGAAAATAATGAACTTTGTATTTTTAAGCAAAATATTTGAATAAAATAAATAAAATATTGCCTATTTTTATTTCTGGGGCTAAAATCCATCTATATGCAAAAATACAAATGCATTAATTCATCCGTTTTGACGTTGGCTTTACTGAAACATTATAGATGCATTTATACTAATATTATTAAGACCAAATACATTGCTAGGCAACTGATGAAAGAAAAGGTAAAAAATGAAATATGTATTATGTCAAATTGATAAAACAAAATGCTTTATATTATTGGAAAACATGCATAAATTTCCCCCAAAAATTATAAACCTAATTTAAAAAATCTCGCAAATATATTGACAAAATTTCAAACTAATTGGAATAATTGCCGAAACGTCAGTGAAGGCTTACTGTGGAGACACGAAAAGTTTTGATTTCCGTTTGTCTGTCTGTCTGTCCCGCGATAACTGCCGCAAAAAGCACCCGATCAGTTTGAAATTAATTGGGCATATTCGTGAGATACCCGGACGTAGCTGTATAGCTTTTGGTTAAATTTGGTTCATTCGTTCGGAAAATATGGAAGATTTTATTTTTCTTTATAATGCTTTTCTACGGCAAGTCAGACGATTTTCAAATTTCCATTTGTTGAAAGAAAATGACACGTTTGATTAATGGATTTAAATGTCAAATTATGGATACTAAAATTCCAAATAAGGGTTTTAAATTATTCCTATTATATTGAAGTTTTATCAATATATCTATCAGATTTTTTTATTTACGTGTATAATGTTTTGACGACATTTATACATGTACGTATTCCAATAATATAAAGAATTTTTAAATTAATTTTCTTGTTTTATATGATACATATTTCTTTTTTTTTTCCTTTTCTTCGTTGCCTAGCGACTGTTATTCGTAGCCTATCATTGCGTCAAATATGAATGAAGTTAGTAAATTACGTTAATTTTGTTGCAGGTACTATTAAAAGGCTATCACAAAAAATATTTTATCGCGCCAAATCGATGCAATTTATGCAATTAACAGTGGGCACGATAATGAATTATTTTCCAGTAGATTTATAGATCTCCAGATATGCATATTTTGGGGGGCTTTTAATATGTTATTGCTATCGCATGGATTAGGATGTTTAAACTAATGTTTAACCATGCTATAAGTGAAAAAAAAGTACAGTTAAAGGCATGTAAATCCTTTTTAACACTTTCCAACATGGATGAAAAGTATTTATGACTTCAGTTTTTCTATCTGTCGATTGCCGTGTTTCTCTACGTGCTCTAACTCGCGTAAATATAGTCGGGATTACATGTAATTGATATACGTTATTGAGGTTTGCCAAAGTATGTTTGGTATTAAAAATGAAGAGTGTAGCATTCATAGCTTAATTACAGGGGCACTCAAAACTATTCCGTTACATTATAGTCTTTGGGAAAAATCGTCTGCGGTGTCACAAAAAATATTTTATCGCGCCGAATCGATGCAATTTATGCAATTAACAGTGGGCACGATAATGAATTATTTTCCAGTAGATTTATAGATCTCCAGATATGCATATTTTGGGGGGCTTTTAATATGTTATTGCTATCGCATGGATTAGGATGTTTAAACTAATGTTTAACCATGCTATAAGTGAAAAAAAAGTACAGTTAAAGGCATGTAAATCCTTTTTAACACTTTCCAACATGGATGAAAAGTATTTATGACTTCAGTTTTTCTATCTGTCGATTGCCGTGTTTCTCTACGTGCTCTAACTCGCGTAAATATAGTCGGGATTACATGTAATTGATATACGTTATTGAGGTTTGCCAAAGTATGTTTGGTATTAAAAATGAAGAGTGTAGCATTCATAGCTTAATTACAGGGGCACTCAAAACTATTCCGTTACATTATAGTCTTTGGGAAAAATCGTCTGCGGTGTATTTTAATAATGTTACACAATTTTAAACGTAATGAAATTTATATACTTTATTAAGATGCACTAGAACCTGGTTACTATAAAATATGTTATGTGTAGCACTTACAGCATGCGTACAGGGAACTCAAAAGTATTCATAATATTACAATCTTTGAAGAAAATCCTTTTGTGGCGTTTTTTAATGATGTTACTCTGTTACAAAATAATAAAATTGATATGTATTTTTGAAACATTTTTGTAGTATATGGGGTGCAAAGCATATGTTTCTTTCAGGGTCACACAAAAGTGCTCGATTAAAATGTGGTCTACGGGGGAAAAAAACTAACTCCTCACAGCTTATTTTAACACATTAGCGACGGGAAACGAGAATTCTCGTTTTTATTCAGAATACATCATTGGCTAAGGGAGTGACTTCTACCTTACAGAAAAGACATTTATATTGTGTTGTCCATATTTTTTATAGATTGTAAGACATTATATATTACATCCGTACATTGAAAGATATTTACTGCTGCATAAACATGAAAAACATATCTCAGAAACCAATTTCCGAGACACTTTCAGAAGAGGGAGGAGCTTCTACTGTTTTTAAACCCAGATTTAATTAAATTGCCTGTCGTCAGTGTGTTAATTGTGTTGCACTAATTCAAACATTATGAAATTAAATTACATTACTGTGGTTGACTACAAGAAGCTTGAATATGATTTGTATCGTATTTATCGTTCATTTATAGGGTCACATAAAAAATTTCGGATACAGTTCTGGTCTATTAGGGATGATTGCTGAAGAGCATTTTCGATTATGGTGTGCGTTTTAACGTTAAGTAAATTTGTGCTTAATAAGTCGTGCTTAAATATTGTATAGACCATGTACAGGGATACACAAATGAATTCGTAAGTATAAATGAAAATAAACGCGAATTGCTTCAGTGTTTTTTTTTTTTTTTTTTTTTTTTTTTTTGAGTTATGTATTTTCCAGCCCACTTACATTTAGTATACTAACAAATGTTTGCAGAATTTAAATAGAACCATATACAGGACTCCGCAGAAACTGGATATATGGTGCACACTATGCATACTAATCCCCGGAAATGTGATATGAGCAGTTTTAAGAGGGTTTTTTGTCTGCATTAAATTCAAATGTTATAGACGAAGCGTAAAAATCTTCACGTAATATACAGGGCTGTAGAAAAGAATTCGTGTACGTTTCCGTCTATTGGTAGAATTTACTAAAGGACAATAACACAATTAATTGATAATTACAAATGTAAATTAAATTACACTACGAAGGGGTTCAGGGGGGGCTCTGCCCCCCCTGAAGAAATCTACTTTATTATCTAAAAATTACCAGAATAAGTAGCTCATGAGATTTTCAGAATACCATTACATAACAAGGGGTTTAATTTAACGCATCTAATGTCAGAAACCTTCGAAATATTTTTTCGTTTTATAAATGTTTATGTAATTTCAAAACTTTAAATTTCGTTTTTTGTAGAAAGATTAATATTACTCAAAGGGTGCTAAACGCAATGAATTGTAGAGCTGACGTTGAGGCTCCTGATCTGCAGATTTACTAGTTTAATAATCTTATTTAAAAATTTCAGCATCCAAAATTTACCATTTAAATCCATTTTTTATATGAGCCATTTCTTTCAACAAATGAAAATTTGAAAATCGTCTGACTTGCCATAGAAAAGCATTACAGAGCAAAATAAAATGTTCTATATTTCCCGAACGAATGAACCAAATTTAACCAAAAACTATACAGCAAAGTCCGAGAACCTTATTAACATGCCCAATTAATTTCAAGCCGATCGGATGCTTTTTGCGGCAGTTATCGCGGAACAGACAGACAAACGGAAATCAAAACTTTTCGTGTCTCCACAGTAAGCCTTCACTGACGTTTCGGCAATAAAAATATTTAAATATACGTTTAAATTGTATTTTGGAATTGCAATGCATTTTATAAATAGTTTACACATATTTTATTTTCATATTTTATATTAAACATATCCATGATGGGTAAGTGTTACGGTGGCCCCCAACGACTAGTTTACAGGTGTGAAAACATTTAGTTTTATTGTCAGTTTACTATTCCGAGTTATCTCGACTATGGTGAAATTGATATACATTGCTGAAGTTTACTAAAAGATGCTTGCTGTAGAATAGGATGCGCATCGCATTTATCGTTTTTTTTTACAGGGGCGCATAAAAGATTCCTAACACAATGTTGTATCAGAAGTATTGCCTGTTAGAGAAGTTTGCTGAAAGTACGTTTTCAGTAATGGCATACGCTTTTAAGTTTAACTAATTTTTTGCATGCTACGTGATGCATAAATTTTATAGACCCTATACAGAGCTGCACAAAAGAATTCGTAAGCAATACTGAAAATTAGAGTAAATTGCTTAAAGATGGTTTTTTTTTTTTTTTTTTTTTTTTGAGACATGTATTTTAAACTCAACCACATTTAGTATTCAAAGATATGTTTGTAAAATATCTCTATATATATTTCTCTTACGTAGCGCTAAAAAAGGGCTGTATTTGTAGCTTGCTATTTGGCAACAGCCAAAGCGACGTTTCTCAGTGGTAGTTACGGTCACATGTCACAAAACACTCAGCAAATCAAAATCCAGACAGGATCTCTCTTTTAACGCAAACCGTTTGTGCAATACATGAATGACAATTGCTATTGGTCCGTTTTACGGTGACGTAGCTTTTTGATCCAAGGTTGTATTTAGACACAGGCGAAAACGTTTTGTTTACATTTCGATAGCGTGATACGTAGCATGTTTTATAGCGTCTTATTATAGTTTTAAATTAATTTAAGCCGTGGTTTTCAATACTATAGGCAAAATGAAAGGAGAAGGACCCCATCTGACACTAACATGCCATTTAAATTTAAACGGCGTCAATTTCCTGTTCGCTTAGCTTTCTCCATGATGATCAACAAGTAATAGCGCCAAACTTTTGATAAATGCATTTTTATTTATATTTTCAACAAAATTTTCAATTACTTTTTTATGAATTAAAATATTTTTAAATTTCATATATTGCTTGCTCGGATCTCATAGCGGCCCAACTAAAAATATTTTTTATTTTGTTTTCACTATGTTTTTTAATTAATTCTGTTTCCAAGGTACGTTTTTATTTACAGTTTTCCATTACTTTTTTATACATTAAAAATCTTTTAAAATTAAATACGTTGTAAGGATTTATGATAGCACTCAATCTGGCTAGAGTTAACATAAATAGTGGCGAGCGAGCGAAGCGAGCTAGGATCGCGTAGCGATCCTAATATGAATTGCGTAGCAATTCGTGGGGGTTGGTGAGCGTTAGCGAGCAGGGGGCTGAGCCCGCTAGTATAAATAAAATCATATATGTCATTATCATTAGGGGGTAATATGTCATAAATCATCAAGGCAATGCAAGAAACTGTATACAGGGTCACCTGTGGATGAAAATTTTTGAGAAGTATGATTTCAATAGTTTTAAGCGTGTTTTTGCTTGAATTAAATTTCAACTGAATATGTGACCTGTATAAAAATCTATAGGTAATATACAGGGCTGTACAAAAGAATTCAACCACGTTTCCGTCTATTGGTAGAAATTACTGAGGTGAATTTTAACTGTTATACTTTTTCTAACTAAATTGTATGATACTATTTAGAATATATACAAACCTATAGATCGTATACAAAGCAGCAGAAAAAAAAGGGAGTACCTTTCCTGTTATGTGCAGTAATTGTTCAAATATATTATGCGCTTTCTAAAATGCTTATTTAGGTATACTTTTTATACTATTAAACGCCAAACTTTGGTTTAAGTATTCTGGAAGTGGTGGAAAATGTTTCATAATCAATGCTTAACGTATGATTTTTCTTTCTTGTTTTTAAATATATTTTCACTATTATAGTTATTTTTTAACAATATTTTTCAACTGTGTTATGTGTTTTCTTACCGTACTAATTTTTAGCGTAACTATGTAGAATATATACAAATCAGTAGATCATATGCAAAGCTACACAAAAGAAATAAAGTATTTTTTTCCGGCTGTCGACTGCAATTACTGAAATATGGTTTTAAAATGTGCTATGTTTTTTCTAAAATGTTTTCTTGGGTATCCTTTTTACATTATTACATCCTTTTTTATCTCCTTTTTACATCCTTTTTACACTATTTACATATTAAATGGCGAAGTTTTGTTAAAGTATTTTGGAAGTTTTTGATAATCTATGTATGACGCATGATTTTTTTACTTTCTTCTATCTTTACAAGAAGAAAGTATTGGATTCGTAAAAATTTTCTAAATCCCGTTTTCGACGGATTTACACGTTTTAGGGGGTCAGAGATCCCGAAAAACATGTTTTTAGAAAATGTCTGTCTGTGAGTCTGTCTGTGTGTGACACAAATTTTGTTGGTGCTCTATCGCAAGAACTAATGAACAGAACTTAATAAAACTTTAGATACAGTTAGTCCCTGATATAAATTGGTGCTGATTATTTTTTGGTGTAAATCGCCCAGCAGGTGGCGATGCTATGCGGCATTATTCATGATTTCCACAATAGTTATGTCTCAACAACTAAAGCACGGATTTTCAGAAAACTTCAGATTCAGTTAGTCATTTATAAAATTAGGTGCTGACAACTTTTTGGTGTAAATCGCCCAATAGGTGGCGCTGCTTTGTCGTATTATTCATGATTTTCGCAATAGCTCTATCTCAAGAACTAAGGCACGAATTTACATCAAACTTCAGATTCAGTTAATCCCTGATATAAATTTGAGTTGTTTAGTTTTTGGTGTAAATTGTCCAACAGGTGCCACTGCTATGCAGAACTTTTCACGATTTCCCCAACAGCTCTACCTCAAAAACTAATGCACGGATTTTCATCAAACTTCAAATTCAATTAGAAGTTGACATAAGTTGTTGCTGATTAGATTTTGGTGTAAATCACCTATCCGGTGGCGCTGCTATAGTGCATTTTCAGGAAGTATTAACATGTATGAGATAAAAGAAAGTTTTAGGATTGCCGCATCCGACTAGTTCTTTCTTGTTTTTTAATTGCATTGTTTTACTAAATCAGATAAATGTGCAATAAATAGTTTGTTCTATATCTCTGTTGCATTATCATTGTGTTTTATGTCTATAGCTACTTGAATTTCGGAGCGATCGGCTTCGTGATAGGTCATGAAATTACTCATGGATTCGATGATAGGGGTGAGTACAATTTTCCTTTGTGTAATATTTTGTTTTGAATTTGAATTTTTATCTATTATATTTTTATTTGAGAAAACTTTACACACATATTGCACCTCATGAAAATGCATGCGTTCAACCCATTTTCGAAATAATGTTCTTGATTTAACACTGACACAACCAATACTAGATATTTGAATCAGATCAAATTAACCTATATTCGGTTATTCTGTTATAAACCTATATTAGGTTATAACCTATATTCGTTGTTTGCCTACAAAAAGATTGACTGATGCCATAACTTTAAATAGACTTTCAAATTTTAGGATGATATTTTTTGCTATATTGTGTATCACTATAGAATCAAATATAAAATATAATAAATCAATAAGTGAAAATTTCAGGAAAATTTAATTTTGAAAGCCAGTTTTAACCGACATTGACCTCGGCTTTTATTCCTTAAATATTGATCATCGATATACAGTGAAATCTGTCTAGGGTGGAATCGCTTCTGACTGAAATAAAATTCCGCCTTAGACAGAAAAACTTTATAGACATCCTGTTCACAGAGCATTAAATATTTCTTTGGCTAAAAATTAAAAGTAACGTATCTTTTAATTTTTTTTTAATTAAATAAACATAAAGTCTTTGTACATATTTTTATACATTTATAGTATTATTAATTTACACTACAAATTGGTGGTACATAAACACACTGGTATAAATCAGAATTACAGGTTTCAGTTTTAAAAAAATGTCATATTTACCTTAATAAATGCCTTAAAATTCTATTATCTTAAACTTATTTAGAAAAAAAATCTAATATTGTTATTTGTCACTGTCATCAATCCGTGAGGCACCCTTCTGATCTCTGGGAGTGGGACTGGAGAATACATGTCATTATGAAAAGATAAGGTTTCTTTCCATTTATATTTCCCTGCGGAATCTTCTTCCTTCTTAAACAGTAACTATGCTACATGGGACCCCAAAATGAATGAACAGTTCCGCGTTACACAGAGTGTTTCCGTCTTAAACAGATTTTTCGAAAATCTCTATGTTTAAAAATGTGGGACTCTGAAGTTTTGCCGCCTTTGACAGTTTTTCGTCTTAGACAGATTTCACTGTATATTACAAATTGCATGCGCAAAAAATGGTACGAAATTTATGAAATCGATTAAAATTTTTAGGATTAAATTTGAAAAAGTACAAAGTTTAAATGTTTATAAGGCCTCAGTACAGAGAATTTCCCAATGAGTAAAATGTGCCTCATATACAAATGAGGTCATTTACAAAATTTCAGTATTTTATCATAAAAAGTTGCAGAGACATGAAAATGCATGAATGCTGACTTAAACCACTTTTCGATGTCTGGATACGAGTTTGCAAAGAGCAAAAATCACGTCGGAGGATCGCGTTTCAGAGGTCGTACACAAATTACGAAAGAAAACAATGATTGATCGTCAGCTATAAACGTTTACATTTTATTAACATATACTGGACAATTGCACCATAAAATATAATAAATAAAGACACACAACCTTGCTTAATGGTACATAAAAAATGAACTTTAAGAAGTTAAAACTTAAATTCTACGTTTCGAGCTGTTTCTGCAGCCGTCTTCAGGAAAATATGATGGTTAAATGGCTAAAAGCTCAGAGATGAAGGCTTCCTGTGCGAGAAACAATTTGTCGAACATTGACTAAAGATATGAAAACAAAAATGTAGTGGTACCATCCAGTGAAAATAAAGACCAAAAACTTGAATGAAAACTTTATTGAATGAGGTTCTGGTCCTCGTGCATAGATGGCGACCCTCGTGGTTTCTTCAATCGAATTTTTGATTTATATGGACTCATTTCATTAATAAGTATTTATTTTAACTGGATGGCACCACTACATTTTTGTTTTCATATCTTTAGTCAGTATTCTACAAATTGTCTCTCGCACCGGAGGCCTTCATCTCTGAGCTTTTAGCCATTTAACCATCATATTTTTCCGAAGATGGCTGTAGAAACAGCTCGAAACGTAGAATTTAACGTTTAACTTATTAAAGTTCGTGTTTTGTGTACCATGAAGCAAGGTTGTGTGTCTTTATTTATTATAGTTTACATTTTAATTTATGATTAGCCCCTTGCCAACTTTGTTTAAACATATCTCTGCGATGTTATGATAAAATACTGAAATTTTGTGCATGACCTTATTTGTGTATGGGGCATATTTTACTCACTGGGAAATTTTCTGTACGGAGCCGCATAATAATTTAAATTTTGTATTTCTTCAAATTTAATCCCCTGAAAATTTAATCAATTTCATAAAGTTCCGTTTCTTTTTTTTACGTAACTTTGTAATTTATAATATATGTCTATGATGAATATTTAAGGAATAAAATCCAAGGTCAATATTTTTGGCACAGCCTGTATATACTTGATTTTTAGATAATTATTTTAATTAAAACTGATTTCATAAATCGGTAGTTAGAGCTCTTTTTGTAAAACATTGACAAGAATAATTAGATTGATGAACAAGAAATACTGCTATGGAAATCTTACCATTCTAATAAGAACAGTGTTAATAAATATAGCGTGATCCTATCTGTAACAGAGAAGTGTTTTGCAGTTGCACATTTTTCGTATATCATTTTTGAATAGGATAAAAGCGACAGGTAAAGGGTTGAGAAAATAATCACATTAAAAAAGTAATGAGCTTCGATTGTTTCACTGTATGCTTTTTAAATAGGATTGAGCAAATTACTTTGTATGAAAAGTGCAATCTACTTTTGTGAGTAGACGAATTATATAAATTTCTCATTGATTTTTCTTTAATGGTACTTAAAAGTGCATATAAAAGGTTAACGAACTGCATGTAAAATCCGTCGTGGTCGCAAAGTCCTCCAAGTTACCTATGAATTATACCTCTGGAGGTGCCTTGCCAGATGAAGGCCTCGTTACCTGACCAAGGTTTCAAATTACGAGATCAACATCAGTAGCAAGGTGCAGGTAAAGCAATCGACATAATACCGTTCACAACTAAGCAAGAAGCACTGCTGGTACGTTCTAGGCGCTCGTTAGGTTTATTGCCGCTATGCGGCGATTAGGCGGTCACCCGTCCCGATACCAAGTATCAAACCCGTTCAGCTGGGGCTTCCCGGCAGGTAGGGGCCTGGTTATCGGATAGAAAGAAAGAAAAAGGTTAACGTACTGTCGTGGAAAAAAAAAGTAAACACCCCCTCCTAACTCCTCAACAAATTATCGTAGAAGAAAGTTACTGGTACCGAACGACTGGAACTAAAGTGTACTTTTAAATGATGTACGTAAAATTTGCTTAGGGGGCCATCTATATATTAAAACGAACCCAAATTTCATTTTTTTCAATGGCAATACCTAATTTTAACAAGATATTTCAAATCTTTGGTTCAAACTATGCAGACACCAAATTTCATGTCATTTAAATAATAATCTTTTGAATGATAAACATTCCAAATTGAGTGCTTCTAATGATAAATTACATTTTCATATTTTCTTTAATATCTCCTGAAATTATACTCCTAATGTGCTAATTTTTTGTGTAGCACTAATACTAAAATACCCAAACATAAATACGTTTAATTTGCAATTTTTATAAATTTATGATATGAATTATGAAATTAATATTCGAAAAAATTATGAATTGCAAATTACAATTTTTTTTGAGAGATTTAGATTTATTAAGTCCTGCTTTATGGAAATCCAAAATTTCACATTTTTCCTCAATGTAGTTTTCAAATTATGCTTAAAAAATGGCAAAATCATGGTTTAGGGGCCGTCTATGGTAGAAGTGACTAGATATTTTGAAATTTCTTATGCTATCCTGTAATCTAGCAGTCTTCAATGACTGCTTGGGTGGCGCTAAAGATGCCTTGATCAAGAAGGGTCCACAATCGAGTTCCGAACTTCAATTTGGATACAGCCCTAAAATACGCTCGTTTTAAAATAATTAATTTCTCGGAAACTTATTGTACGAATTGCATAAAAATTTGTTTTTAGGCTTATTGAAGGGTGGACAGTTAATTTATTTTGTCAGAATTGTATACTGCTATTAAAAAGAAATTCCCTGACGGCTCGGGCCTACAGGCGGAGGTAGATTTCGAAGTACTAAATTCACCAACAAAACTTAAATCAAGATTAGAGATAGACCCAGTTCCTTCAATAAGAATGAGCTCCAGAGAGCTAAACATTTTGGGAAAATTCTAATATACACGAATACACACACGAATGTATATGGAATAGGTTTAAAAAATAGCTAAAGCAAATTCAGAGAACCTCAAAGTGTTAAAATAAGTTAATATTTCCATTGTCGGATTTACGTCATGTTTTAATAAGTTTCTTCAAACTCACATGACGTTACATATTCACCTGCTGAGGTCCGTTTTATTTCCAATATGATGCAATATATATTTTTTTTTATTCGTCAAACTATTTATTTCATTTTGTGTTTTCATGCGGAAATCTTGCTCTAGGAAACTTATGACGTAATTTTCAATTTGTTTGAATTATTCAAGCTATTTATTTAATTTAATTTTTCACGTGAAACCTTGCAATAGAAAAGCATTTGTTGTGGTGAGAATTTTATTTCTTTTTTTTATATTGTTGGCAACTGCTATAACGAAAAATATTTATTTTTTCCTGCCATTGTTGTGTAAGAGCTGGTTTTATCAGAATCATGTTAAGAGGGTATTCAAAATTTTGAACCCTCCCCATTTCCATTCCCTTGGGCCGATTTTTTCCATTTGCAATCCCCGCCGAGATATTAGTCATCTCAAAGTTGTTGGCGAGTTTGAAGAAGATCCGTGCATAATTACGACTTTTATCGTGCGGACAAAATTTAGTACATACATACATACATATATATATATATATATATATATATATATATAAACTTTTTAGGTGGGGGTGGTTTTGGGTTCCTGGGGTCCTATAATGAAAAGTTATGAAGGAATTTTTCAAAAGTCGCACCATGGTAACGACTGCAATAGGTAGTATTTCTTACGAAATCTACCTAAAAAACAAAGTTATGGTTCGTTTTAATATGTAGATGGCCCCGTAAGCAAATTTTATATACATCATTTAAAATTAGACTTTATTACCAATCGTGTGGTACCAGTAACTTTCTTCTACGATAAACTTTTTGCAGAGTTAGTAAGGGGTGTTTACTTTTTTTCCACGACTGTGTGGCAAAAAGGGAATTTGTAAAGAGACACGATGTTTATATTTCTTGAGATTTCTTTTATGGAGCATATTATTTCAGTTAGCCAACATTTTTTTCTTTACAGGTAGACAGTTTGATAAAGACGGAAACAACATAAACTGGTGGGAGCCCGAAACGGATTCCACTTTCCGAGAGAGGGCGCAATGCATCATCGACCAGTACGGAAATTATTCTATCGAGGATGTTGGCTTACAGGTAATTTCGAAAACATTTCCTAAAGAAGTATAAATGAATCCATAATTGTTTTTGTAATTTTCTGTCACATTACATTCCTGCCTGTCGCAACTTTTATCGTAATCACCACACTGTGATTATGACAGCAGTACTACAAATACACGAGTTTCAATAAATAAGGATTTGATTAAAGCCAGCTATATTCGAATCGTGCACATCGAATTGCCTAGTTTAGATGTAGTTAGCCAATAATTTGTTCTAAATATCTACTAGAAATTCCGATTTATTTTGCTATCAAAGCCTGATAACTAATGTGCCCGCAGGTTCTGTATGTACGTACGTGTGTATGCACATAACTCTTGATAGAAATATCCGATTTGCTTCAAATTTTGTATACAGGTTTATCCTGATAAGGCGCTTCCCTGATTAAATATGGAGGATCATTGGTTAAGTATATAGAGGGAAAACGGGGTCTAATCCCCTTAATTTATTTTTCAAGGGACATTATTCTTTGAAATAAGAGTACAATATAAAGTTAGTGTGAATGGCCTATGAGCTCAATGCCATCAGTTTAACTGGTCATTTTTCTTTTTCTTAACTCAATTATTCAATTACAAAATATTTTTATTGCACACTGTCATCTTATGTTTCATCATAAAGTGACTTGATTTAATAAAAATATTTTTTTTTTTCTGTAAACGAAGAAAAAAAAAATTCTGTAAGAGTATTAATCTGAAAAAAAGTATGGAAATTTAAATATTCAGTACTTTTGAGAAAAAATGCGAAATATTTACATTTAAAGCAACTTAAAACTTTCATTAGCAAAAGTATGAAATTTCAATTTTAATATACTTCTTTTCTTAATGCTCATGTCCAGGCCTTGTGTTTGAGTAATAAGAAAATAAAAAGAAATGTGCCCAGTTAAACTGATGACACTGAGCTCACAGGCTGTTCACACTAATTGTATATTATACTCTTATTTCAAAGAATAATACCCTTCTGAAAATAAATAAATTGGGATTGGCTCCCCCGTCCCCCCCCCCTTTATACTTAACCAATAAACTTGCAAATCTAATCAGGGAAGCTCCTTAACATAATAAACTGGCATACCAAATTTGAAGCAAATTAGATAATTCAGCATGAAAAAACCATTTCGCTCAATTAAGGGAGGTATTAGCTCCCCCATTTCTCCCTTTATGCTGAACCAATGAACCTTCAAATCTAATCAGAAAAGCTCCTTATCAGAATGAATCTAGAAAAAGAAATTGAAATAAATTGGATAATTCTGCAAGAAAATCCATTTATCTAAATTAAGGAGAGTGGACTTGCCCCTCCTTTCCCCCTTTTATACTTAACCAATGAACCTCCAAATCAAATGAAGGAAGTGCTATATCGGAATAAACTGGTAGATCAAATATGAAACAAATCTGACAATGCTGCATGAAAAACCCATTTATCTAAATTAAGGGGTGGACTAGCCCCTTTCCTTCCTTTATACTTAAGTAATGAACTTCCAATTATGATCAGTGAAGCTCCTTAACATAATAAACATGTTTACCAAATTTGAGCAAATCGAATATTTCTGCATGAAAAACCCATTTATCTAAATTAGGGTGGGGGGACTAGCCCCATTTCCCCCCTTTATCCTTATACAATGAATCCCCAAAACTAATCAGGGAAGCGCCTTATCAGAATGAACCTAGAAAAAAAATTGAAGCAAATCGGATATTTCTATCAAGAGTTATGGCGTTGAGTACGTACGCATGTACGTACTCAACGCGTATGTACGTATGGGTTTTTCCGACAGGCTTTGATAGCCTGTGAGCTAAAAATTAGAGAAAAATCGGTTAGACTGTGACACAACTATAAATTCATAAAAGGGGGAGAGGATTGTACTTTGTGTCAATATATTAAAAAGAGAGAAACAACGTTTAAAGAACACAAAAGTAAGTAATTAAAAAAAAAACATTTACTTACATTTGTGTTCTTTAAACGTTGACAAGTGAGGTTTCAAAACTGGGTAAAATTAGCTTGTTCTCAGTGCAGGTGAAATTGCATCATATTTATTTATTTATTTATTTATTTATTTTTTTTATGTTTCAATTTTATGAAGGAAAAGGCACGTTTTATTAAGAACCTGAAGTCATTTTCATCAATGGAAACATTTCACCTTTGAAAAATTAGAATCTTTTTTTTTTTTTTTATATTACTATTTATTTGAACGCATAGTATTCTGTAGATGTTTGGAAAGTCGAGTGATCATGTGCGTACGTAGGTTTAAAGATCAGCAGGCCCTGATTACCGAGTAGGCACGAGAAGCACGTGCTTCCGCTGAACAATTTTGAAGGGGCCTGAAATTGATAAAGCAAGGGGGGCCCCAAATTTTGTATTGAATTAATTCCATTCCAAAATTCTAATTGCTTTTCAAATTATTAACTCATTTATATATAGATACATATTTAAAGTGTTTCATAAAAATATCTTTCATAACAAATTAAATTTTCCTACAATAGATCAGTTTCAACCACATGATCAGAATTCTTCACTTTGTTAACCCAACCAAAGTCATCCATTTATCAGGTGGTATTATCGTCCAACCAATCAAAATCAAGAAAATCCAATAATAAAATATTTGTAGAAATTTGAATAATATTTTCAGCATGTGTGAGTTCCCGGTTATGCCGAATTTAGGAAACATCTCAAATGAAAGAGGTCCCCGAAATGACACCATGCTTCCCTTAGCTTCAAAGTTAATCAGGCCCTGAAGATCAGATTAAGGCCCGTGTCACATTGGCAGAGGGGCCATCAAATTCAAGGTATCCCAAATCTATTAGATAAAAACTGCTTTAAAGTAAACACAATCATTGGACGAAATGCAATATTCCACCTTGATTCAATCACAAAATACACACTATAAATTTTAAAAAGCTCATACTTTTAATCCGAAGCTCCTTCTACTACTTCCAGTTTAAAATCGATATAACGTATTAAAATGAATTTTACGGCAGTTAAATATTTTCATCTACGCATGTTTAATCCGAAACACTGCTACTTCTACTACTGTCCAGCTGCGTATTTAAAATCAAAGTGACGAATTAAAATAAATGGATCGGCAGTTAAGTTTTTTTCTCTACATAAATTCAATCCAAGGCACTGCTACTTCTGCTTCCAGCTACCCTAATCATTATAAACTCTCCCATTTCAAAATAAGTGACGCATCTGAATGAACGGAACAGCAATTAATAAAACTATTCCTTGACGTTGACTGCAGGATTGCAGGCCGAAAGTACTCAGAAATTTAAATAAAATGTATATTTTTAACTTGTAACATCTATATTATTATTATCTTTGTCGCCTTTTAAGTAAAACGGTGAGCTTTTTAACACTTTGAGGTCTAAGCCCGAGTGTCACTCAGGTTGCCGTTTTCGGTGAAGCGAACTAAGCCCGAGAGTCTCTCTGTTTACTTTTAACTCTCTGAACTATAAAAGTACCTATACTATATACGTTTGCGGTCTTTTCAGATATTATCTACGAACTTTTATTTTGAGAAAAAAATTGGTGGCAGCATTAAACAAAACTAAGTATGTACAGTCGTGGAAAAAAAAAAAAAAGTAAACACCCCTACTAACTCCTCAACAAATTATCGTAGAAGAAAGTTACTGATACCGAACGATTGGAAATAAAGTCTACTTTTAAATGACGTATATAAAATTTGCTTAGGGGGGCCATCTACATATTAAAACTAACCATAACTTTGTTTTTTTCAATAGCAATACTCAATTTTGACAGCATAGATGAACTCTACACACTTCAATTAGCCTAAAAACGAATTTTTATGCAATTCGTATACCATAAGTTTCCGAGAAATTAATTATTTTAAAACAAGTGTATCTTAAGGGCTGTATCCAAATTGAAGTTCCGTACTCTATTGTTAACCGAGAGAGCCGCCTTCTTGATCAAGGCACTGTTTCATAACAGGACAGCAGAAGAAATTTCAAAATATCTACTCACTTCTATCATAGACGGCCCCTTAAACCATCATTTTGCCGTTTTTTAAGCATAATTTGAAAACTATTTGGAATAAAAATGTGAAATTTTGGATTTGATAAAGCAGGACTTAATAAATATAAACCCATCAAAAAAATTGCTGGTTGCAATTCATAATTTTTTCGAATATTAATTTCATAATTCATATCATAAAATTATAAAAATTGCAAATTCAGCGTATTTATGTTTGGGCACATTAGTATTATTGCAACGCAAAAAATTAGAACATTAGGATCATAATTTCAGAAGTTATAAATAAAAATATGAAAATGAAATTTAACATTGGAAGCACTAAATTTTGAATGTTTATAATTCAAAAACTTATCATTCAAATGACTTGAAATTTGGTATCTAGGCATAGTTTGAACCTAAGATTTGAAATATCTTGTTAAAATTGGGTATTGCCATTGAAAACAATTAGGTTTGGGTTCGTTTTAATATGTAGAGGGCCCCCTAAACAAATTTTATATACATCATTTAAAAGTAGACTTTACTTCCAGTCGTTTAGTACCTGTAACTTCCGTCTACGGTAATTTGTTGAAGATTTAGTAGGGGGTGTTTACTTTTTTTTTTCCACGACTGTACTTGAAAATATCTAGAATTAGAGCTCAATTCGTCCAAGTATTTTTTTTTTAAATCATGAAAAGTACCAAATACCCTCAGTCCAGAGGAAGATATGCGGTTGGAACAGCTCAGACCTCAAAGGGTTAAGGTATGTGCCTACCTTCGAGGCACTTTAATATATATATATATATATGAAATTTTAGTTAAAACAGGGAATAAAATTATGAATTCATATAATTTCTTTATAGAATTTTACTTAACTTTTCAAATTTAAGCACTACTTATGTTAGTCAAATTTTAGTAAAGAAAATGCGTTTATGACAAACCTTCTATCACGAAATCTATTCAATATATTTCCCTTTTTTTAACACTATATTAGCAAACCACTTACCTGTGTTATGAAGCAAAAGCGTTGTAATACCTCTTAAATTTAGTAACATATACCAAATTTTGTATACAAAACATGATTTTTGAAGGGAAAAAAATGTATATTTTTCAATAAAAATAGCTCTTAAATTAATATATACAAAGTTACAAGCAATATTTTGCTTCATAGCATATCAACAGATGAGCAGAACCTTGTTTCAAAATTGTATTTCAATATCTTAAAAACTTTAAGAAATGATGTTTCTCGTAAACGTACACAATGAAAAACGCAGTTTTACAGAAAACGCAAATTAAGATTTTGATAGAGTACATAAAATTATGTATAAAATTTACAACTTTAAAATCCATCCTATTTCTAGGTGTTTATGAATTTGTGTATATACCCTAGTTATCAAAAATTAAGAAAAAGTCACAAAATGCTAATTTTCAAATATGCGAACACTCAAAAGGAAATAATATAATTCGAGTAATTACTATCTCTACAACACAGCTAGTCCATATAACATCTCATTCATGTCACACATAGTCACAAGTATCACAGTCACTACGGTGAAGCAAAAAAATAGGAAATTCAATGCATCTCATTATAAGTCTCAAATGATCACTATATGTGACTCCACTGAGACGTCACTGTGACTGCTGCTTTGTGACGAGTCACCATGTGACTTTACAATGTAGTTACATTGTGACTCTCATGTGACTGTCATTTGTAGGCTCAATTTCAAAGTCATCATGAACGCTGCATTGTGATAAGTTACCAAATAATGTCACTTTAAAGTCACATGATGACTTTCAGGTCACAGAGAGACTACTGTGAAGTCGCCATTGTGCTCTTTTGGGAAAAGTCTCCATGTGACTATAATATGATATTATTTGGTGACTTATCATAATGCATTCATGATGACTATGAAATTGATTTTAAAAATGACAGTCACATGAGAGTCACAATTTAACTACATTGTAAAGTCACCTGGTGACTCGTCACAAAGCAGCAGTCACATTGATTTCTCAATGGAGTCACATATAGTGATCATTCGAGACTCATAATGAGATGTATGGAATTTCCTATATTTTTGCTTCACCGTAGTGACTGTGACACTTGTGACCATGTGTGACATGAATGAGATGCTATATGGGCTAGCTGTGTTGTAGAGATAGTAATTACTCGAATTATATTATTTCCTTTTTAGTGTTCGCGTATTTGAAAATTAGCATTTTGTGACTTTTCCTTAATTTTTGATAACCAGTGTATTATATATTATATATTTGTGTATTAAAATGCATCATTTATCTTTCTGTGGCTCTTTAAACGGTCACTTCCGGTTTCAGAAAATTCATTTCCGGTTTATATTTTGGGGTATAACTTTGCTTTGAATTATCGCTGAACCAAAAGTTAGGCATTTTTGGAATCCTAAATGTTTGAACTTTAATTTAAAATAATTAAAGAAATCGAAAAATTTCGCAAAAAACAGCGACTTGGGCTAGGCCCATACCTTAAATTTCATATTGTGTATCCTGCAGTAGAGTTTTATGTTATGCTATTGAAAGATTTGAATATGAGATCATGAAAATATCCCCCCCCCCCCCCACAGCTTTAGAATCACTCTATCGCGTGATATGATGCAACGATTTCTCCCAAAATAACTCTTTTGCTTTATTATTATTGATTATTTGGGCGTCTGTTTATTTTTTACTAAATATGCATGTAAAATAATAATAAAAGAATTTTTTAAGCCAGATTTATGCTCTCTTCTATTTTCTGAAAATCCATACCGGAAGACGCTACACGAGAATAAAAATAAAACTCTTTCATTCCAAGGTGAAATGCCCATCAAAAATCTATTTGGAAGTGTTTATTTTTTTACTCGGAACTAACAGTATGTTATTTGATTTTATTTCTGCACAGGTGAATGGCATCAACACGCAAGGAGAAAACATTGCCGACAATGGTGGCATCAAAGAGGCTTTCAGAGTAGGTATCCTCCTATTTATTTTTTGAAAGAAATGTAACAGTCGATGTATTGGAAGAAATCCTAAAATTAATATTGGTACTAGGGGTGAAAAGGGTGTATTTAGGATAAAACAAATGAAGCGTATAATTCAGAAAATGAGACATAAAACCTGCAGGTATTGATTTATCGGTCAATAGATTCGAATTTCATAAATAATTAATATTCTGAACTCCTTCTGGCATAGTTATCATTAGACACTTCGCTACGAGCGTCGCGTATGCGTAACATATAGGGTGCGAACAATTCTTAATTTTTTTCTACCAATATTTTCGAATTCTGATTTTCCCTTTATTTAATCACAGATTTTCTGCGATTAAACAACGCGGCGATTTCTATTTGGAAATACTAGTACTAAAAGGCACTAAAAGATGGACTCAAAACGATGACCACGGAGAGGCAATTTCAACCTTGGAAATAAGAAAAAGTTACACCATGCCATATTAGGTAGATACGGAACTTCTGGTGCCTTATTTTTTGAATGTTTGGTTGAAAACTCACGAATAATATTTGCACTGTGAGAAGGCGCATGATCGTGATGTAAAACCCATGAGTTTTCTCGCCACATTTCAGGCCGTTTCTGAAGAATTGCTTCACGAAAACGGCGCAGAATACTCAAATAATACTTTTTATTGACTGTCCAGCAAGTTGCTACGCAAAAAATTGTTGATTTTACAGTATAACACTGGCAGCTGGGCGTCAGTTTAAAACTGTAAAATTAACAGTAATAAACAGTAAAATTAACAAGTAATATACGGTTTAATTAATTTATACGCATTAGGCACAACACCACAAAAATCAAAGTAAACAGTCAACATTACATTGATTTTTGAGCTACTCTGACGTAGTCTTTTCGGCCTTGTTTCACCTTTCAAATGCCATCCACTTGACTGTTGAGATGTTTTTGTATCAAAAGCATAAATTCAAATTTTATCAACGGTAATAATGCGTTTTAGAAAGGAATCACCTTGACAAAGCATCTCGTGCCACTTGAACATGTTGTTTTGGAAAAAATTCCAAGTTCTTGGAGCAACTCGAGAAGCGAGGCGTCGCCACCCTAAATGATTTTTTTATAATTGCTTGACAAGAATCAAATTATATAGGAATTTATGCAATAATGTCTCTTATTGTCAAACGGTGATTACCAAGTTCCAATTCTCTGAATATAAGTCTTAAATAGAAGTGGATGGTCTACCGCATCGCGGATGATATACGTCGGACTCTCAGTCTTTAAACTTTTTATAGTAATCAAATACTGTTGTTTTTGATAAACAGTCGTCTTTAAAAACTTTTTGAAACATTTTAAATGCTTTTGAAGCAGAGTTTTCCTTGCGAAAACAAAATGTAATGCATGTTCTTTTCTCAATAACATTCGCCATTTCAGAAATCAACAGAGTGAAGATTCTTATCTCATTAAAAACAAATTTGTATTCAGAGCGATAAAATGAAACAAATTCCTGACTATTGCCAGATGTTTAGAAAAGTCTTAAAAATGTTTGATAAAAGTTTGCAGACGATGTCTACTATTGATTTGATCACAGTAGTATAGAGAGAAAAGCTCGATTTTTTTTTTTTTTTCTTTTTCAAGAATTGAAACTTCTGTATTGCAATGAATCATACAACAGGGATTGAAAAAAATTGATCATTCATTGGATTTCCTATTATGAAATGTTTGATTCCTGCTACTCGTTAAGAATTCTTTTCGTGTTGTTTCAGGCTTATCTCCAATGGATCCAGGACCACGGTGCGGAGGATTATCTTCCAGGCATAAAATATTCTCCAACACAGCTCTTCTGGATTAGCGCAGCCAATGTACGTAGAAAACTCTGATGGTGCAACAATGCACCACTTTCCTTTTTTTCTGCTCCATTTATGATGATTCGTGTATCTCTATACATAAGTATGTCTTTATCTAACTTTACCAACGTAATTTAAACTCACTAGGGATTTTGCTCTAATCCTCAAAATGAGCTTCTTCCAAGGCTTGATTTTTTTTACGATAAGTTAATTTATGCTAGTAAAGCACCTGGTGAGAAATTGCTCAACATCGCAAATCAAACTCCCTTCCTACGAAGAACTTTCGCTCAGATCATTAGAATAAGCTTCTGCCATGATCAAATTTATATTTTGATAAAATTTTTCACGAAATAAGTGTATTTATGCTACTACCGACCCTGGTGGTAAATTGCATAACTGTCAAATTAAACTCACTTCCCCAAAACGAATTTCGTCCAGTTCTTCAAAGTAAACTTCTTCCATGTTCAAATATATATATATATATATATATATATATGCATTTTTTTTTTAATGTCATAATAGTTTTTTCTTTGCTAGTAGTGCTCCTCGTGGGGAATTGCATAACTACGCAAATTAAACTCATTTTCCAAGAAAAATTTAGCTCTAATCTTCAGAGTAAGCTTCTTCGATGTTCAAATTTATATTTAATTTCTTTTTTTTTAAATATCATAATAGTTAACCATTCATATCCCAATTTGAGACACTATTTTCCATTTTAAATCACCGTAATATATACAGGTCTGTTCCTATAAAATATTCTCGATATAACATTTAAATATATATTACACGCCACATTTAAAAAACATATTAAAAAGGATCATCTCAATAGTTCATCTCAATAACGTTTTCGTTCATACTAGAACATCCACAGTTAGTTGGTTGACTGAAGTCTTTCGTTTCTCCTATTTATTCTGTATTTATACCTATTTATTCTATTGAAATTGAAGTTAATTTTAGAGTTCAGCATGTGTTTTTGTAAATGTACACTTACACGCAAATATTACAGTATTTGCTGCAATGAAATATTATGTTTCACTGATTTCCGTACTTTTCTTATCAATCCAATATCATATTTTAGACATTATAACGGAAATATGACCGACACGACGCTTCCATTTCTTCTATTTAATAGATGTTTTTCTACTTGTCTTTAGGTTTGGTGTGGCAAATACAGACCAGAAGTCCTGAAACTAAGAATAATGACAGGTTCTCATAGTCCTGCCCCTTATAGGTAAAGTTTCCAGCTTTCATTGCTTTTATTAGTTAATAAACTAAAAAAAAACTTTAATTTAATGTAATTTAATTTTTAATCTTACAATTAAAATTTCAAACCCATATCGATAAAAAACAAATCGCAAGAAAATTTTAAGAAATAAGAGGAGAAGTCGAAAAATAAGTTTCAACTATGAGCTACTGTCGACAGTGTTTTTATTCAAGAGAAGCATTATATTGCAGACAAAAACAAATAGGCTTTCTTTATTTTTCTGCCTAATCATTAAAGAAATTGCTATATTTTTCATAACGTCTTATAGAGGTCTGCACGAGCTCGGCTCAGGCCAGCTATCTTGACCCGGCCCGTTGCAAAAACTGAAACTTCAGTCCGGGTCCGGTTCGCTTCGACCCGCTTGTATTTTCGTGGTTCATGGCCCGGCCCGTGCTAAAATAAGTGAAAACAGGCGCGGCCCGTGCAAAAATCAACGAAATCGCATCTGACTCAATTTTCAAAAAAAAAAAATCGATTTTTCTTAACATATAATTGAGGTTTTCTAGAATACTGCATACATATTTATGGGAAAGTTTAAAATTGCAGATTACTATATGTTCGCAAGCCACAGAATACAGAATGGCATCAGTACCGGCCCGCCATGTGGGCCCGGTATGTAGAAAAGAAATGTAAGCCTCATCCTGGCCAATGTCGATCTCTACGCTGAACATGTTATATTTATGTACTGATGTTGTCAACCAAGCATCAGCTCGTGCAGCTTATTTACATTTATACTCGACTCAGTCGCGTCCACTAAAAACTGTTCATATTTTATTGGCTTAGTTTGGTCCTTTTAAATTTTTATACCATACCGATTTTTTTATCGGCTTGGCCCGACCCGATCCGTTTATTTTTTTCATCGGCTTGGCCCGACCCGATCCGTTTATTTTTTTCATCGGCCCGTCCCGTTGGAAATTTCCCCATCACTTTGCCGGGCCGGGTACGAGCCTCGGACCCAGCCCGGTGCCGTGCAGATCTCTAACGTTTTACCAAAGCTAAAAACCCTCGTTGAAAAAAAAAAAAAAATGTGTCCTCCATCATTTTATACCTTTATGACCTCACTGGGTGCAGGAAAACACAACAGGAAACCGAGTAATCAACCACTAAAATTAGGTCTGCAGGTGGTTTCCACCAAGATATGACTTTGCAGACCAGTTCCATTTTAATATGCTAATCGAGTTGTATCTAGTCCTAGAATTTCAGCCGTGAACTCGATGAGGCGAGGGTTTGTGTAGCTGCCGCCTGTTTTATTGGACATAAACTTTCACTTTATTAAGGCTCCTGTCTCCTCAGGCGATGACACTCGCTAGCTAATGCTAAACCTTTGGGAAGATTCTTTTCCAATCTCTCATTTGCATTTTAATATTTTTAAGCAGTCTGTTTTTGTATTGGCTAGCTGAGCTAAATCCTTAACATCTGACTTTTTTTTTCTTTTCTTTCTTTCTTTCTTTCTTTCTTTCTTTTTTTTTTTTTTTTTGTTGCTTTTTCGATTTTGGTTATAGTTTGTTTTTACGATGACACTTACACTTTCGGAACCGGTTCCAAAAGGGAAAGTAACTTTATATATATATAAAAAAAAAAAAAAAAAAAAAAAAGGCAGATGTAGGGATCAAACTCAGCTAGCAAGCAAAAAATAAATAAATAAATAAAAATATCGAAATGTCAATGAGATATTTGAAAAGAACCTTCCCAAAGGTTTAGCATTAGCTCGCGAGTGTCTTCGCCTGACGGGACGGGAGCCCTAAACGGCGATGTTCGAAGTTTGTTAAAATATTCTGGAAGTGTTGGAAAGTGTTTCATAATCTATGTTTGACGCATGATTTTTCGTTCTTTTTAATCGTTCAACCGCTCGGATAAACGCTTATAGAAAAACAAAATCCATACAAAAAAACTGTTATATACGTTACATTCAGTTTTATTCGACATTCCATGTACAATCCGTGTTTAATATAAAATTAAATTATATTTTCTAAAATATTTGAATAATATACACATGGTTAAACTGTGTTTGTTTTCTCTACGAAAAAATACTCAGCCTCATACTTCTAAAGTTAATAACGCTATTCAATTCAATTTTTAAAGGTTTACTTTCTCGCCGCGGGGAAAACAAATATTTGAACGGCATCAGCTGAAAACGTTATTCAAATATTTTTATAAGCAAGTTTTTTGTTTGACTATAAAGAGGGCACTTAGGCGTCGTTTAAAATAGATTTAGTTAGATTGTGCTGTTATATGTCTGTGTTTTAGCCTTTATTTACACTTTCCTGAAACTATATAACATAATATAATCATCATGCAGCCATTTTTTTTTAATGCACTTAATGCCTTAAAAAGAAAAAGAAATTAATCGAAATTTTTTATTATTATTTTCTGAAAAAATTAAAAAATCAATATTTTGGCTACAAATTTTAATTTTACCATTGTTTAATTTGTTTTCGGCTTTTTACGTTTCCAATTACGCTCACAAATTCAAGCACAAATTATTGTTTCATGTCATTAGTTTCTGAGAAATTTAAGCAATAACTATCCATGAGAAAGCAGAAAAAATCTTTAAAAAAAACCCCACACATTTGGGTTTTTTAAATATTTTCGATATATTACAAATACGATTTTTCCTACCTCACATGAGCAATCTAAATATCTTACGCATGTTAGACTAATATGAAGTTTTATCTCACTGAACAACCCCCCCCCCCTCACCCCGTCGAGTGAATGGACTTGTCTCCGAATATAAAACTAACGGTAAATCAAGATCAACGACGCTTTGAACATCTCCACATCCTTTGATGATGACTGTAATAACAGTCGAAAGCGTACGGGTGATCCGTTTTAACATCATTTTCGCATATCCACGATGGTTTTAACCCTTTATATCCTGGCGGTACTTTTAAGTACCATTAAAGAAAATTCAATATACTTTTTTTTAATTCATACTTTAATAAAAGTAGTTTGCACTTTTCATACAAAATAATTTGCTCAATCCTATTTAAGAAAGCATACAGTGAAACAGTCGAAGCTCAATATTTTTTTTAATGTGGTTGTTTTCTCAACTATTTACCTAGGTGTTGCTTTTATGCTATTGCAGAAAATCGAACTGTTATTGCGATTCTACGTAAGAAACCCTTAAATAGATAAAGATATCATTAGGTATAGGAAATCCCATGTATTTCCAAAAACGGCCAGAGGCCCGACGGTTTAGGAAAATTGTCCATTTTTCATAATCTATCTTATAAGCACGGCAATTAAGCGGTAAGAAATGTCTTAGCCAAACTTTTCACAAAAGTGTCTAAATTACCCATTGAGATAAATGAGAAATTTTACCCCAATCCTTTATCTGAATAAATAAACCCACACACTATGAATGACCCACTTATGTTTCAGATAGACGTATCAGTCTATTCGCGGTCTTTTTGTTCTGCTCAGGCGGTGCTTTCTTGTGGCTACACGGCACTTTTCATCCCTAAAACCGAAGCATTGCATTGCATTGAAACGATCAGAAATTATCTAACATCCATTTCTGAAACAACGAATATTGATTGCAATTCATTGCATAATATTGAAAAAATAATTGTAGAAAGCACATATAGGGATAAGCAAACCGTAATTAATATTTCATGTAACAATAAAAAAACCAGTCATCATAAATCTGATTTTTATTCTTTTCAATTTGTTTTTGTGTATATTTTATTTAATAATAATGTTTTATTGCTTAAAACTGCAAGAACAGTTATAAATTTAAAATTGTCTTAGATTTTTTAAAAATACAGCTTTTTATAAACATATTTTTCTCCAACTCCGGTTACCACGACACTCCGCTTATGACGACACTTTTTTCTGAACATTTGAGTGTCAGGATAACGAGGTTCGACTGTATTATTATGCATGTTGTTCTGGATATCGTAAACATTAACGTAAATAATTATTCAGGTGAAGTAATTTTTTTATTCAAAATTCAGAATATAAAGGGTAAAGCTTTTAAAACCTATGTAACTACTTTTAGCACCTTCTTAATAAAAAGTAAAATCATTTATTTCGTTTTTATATGGTTTAATATTTTATACACTCTGAAAGTGAACATGATCTTCCAAAAACTATAATATAGATTTAATCTATCTATTTTATTTTATTTCTGACACATTCACCCCTCATTGTGCACTTCCATATGCTTGAAATTTTTATAATGCATTTCGATATGTTTGAAAATTTAAAATACTCTCATTCAAGTGGCAAAGAATCGAACAATGTTTTGTATTGTCTGGTAAATGAGATACACTTTTTATCATTCCCTCTTGCAATAAAATGAACGCCTTTTCGTAATTTTTTGGAATTTGATCCAAAACAAAAGATAATAAAAAGCGAAACGAAAAATAAAAGACGTGAATCTAACGTTTAAGAATTTAACACCGTGATAAGATTAATCCAAGAAAGTCAGGTTATAATGGAAAGACGGTACAATCCAGCTGGAACCCGCCCTTATACCGACCCCTAATGACACTAAAGCTTCTGGAAACTTAATGCTTTTTCTTGTATTTAAGGGGTCTTGTACCTTTTAAACGCGATGAAAATTAACGAAAAAATTCAATGTTTGAATTAGTCTATCTTCAAAACCTTTTTATGTAAGTATAAACATGAAATTTTGACTATCGATTAAACAGATTGTGCTTTGTAATATGCTGCCATTAGAAATTTATTAGACTTTTACAGAATTTTTGTATTGTTGAAATAAAAATAGCTCTTTTTTTTTTTTTTTTTTTAAAACTCCATAAGTCATCGCTCGCGTGATATCTTGAGAAAGTATGCATGGATTGTCATGAAATTTGGTAAAGATATTAAACAAATATGTGTGTTTAAAATGAACTATTCTTAGACTAAAATTATTTCATTAACTATAAAAAAAAAAAAAAAAAAAAAAAAAAAAAAAAAATCAAAATTTTACATTTTTAATGAATAAAAATAGTCATAACTAAAAATATTACCATTGTAAATACTTAAAAGTAGTTCATTTGAAACACACATATCTGTTTAGTTTAGTACCTTTACTAAATTTCATGACAATCCATACATACTTTCTCAAGATATCATGCGCGCAATGACTTGCGGATGAAACTAGTCGTTGTGGGCCACCATAATACTTACCCATCATGGATATAGATAATATAAAATATGAAAATAAAACATGTGATATTTGCTAAGCATTGCACCATGTTACTTTTATTCATAATTTAATTTATTTGGACTCCCTTAAATATAATTACTACCCTTAAGCTAATATTACTTTTTGTTGCATTAAAATATCTCAATTTGTTGATTTTCTGTAAGCAAGTAAACGCTATTGGTTTACAATGTAAGTCTATGGGAATTTGGCGAAATATTAGAGATACCGCCAATTTGGCTTCATTTTGGCTGCCAAATTTGGTGATATACCGCCAAGTTGGCGACAAACTTGGCGGTGTTTGGCGACAGAACAGGGTCCCTCCTATGGTAACACCCCTTATAGGTATGAAGATGCATTAAATACTTGACATTTACGATAAGCCATTATTGGCATTTAATCTTATAGTTTGGCGATAGTTTTTGGGTCGGCGGGATAATCGAGTAGTACCGAATTGCGTGCCATTTTTTTTTTTAAATACTCCTTGTTGTAGTTGGAAAATGTCGTTTTATATTATCTGATTAATAAATTAATCTTTACTGACTGTAGGAGAGAAATGCTCTGAGCAATGAATCATTCTTTAGATGCTTTCGCAATTATATAAACTAGGGGATCGTACTCGGGCTTCCCGGGTTACAGAATATAGGTGAAAACATTTTTTTTTTGAATGAAAACTAATATTTTTATATGCAATAAATTTTTTAGCCTGCCCACTGACATTAAAAAAGCATTTTTTATATGAAAAATACGAATTATACAATCAAAAAAATTTTTTTAATTGATCAAAAGCGATATTTTCTTATTAGGCACATGTTAAGAGTTATTTGACCAACATTTTGCTACTTACAGCATCCTTTTATATTCTGATAATTTCAAAGCTTACACATGTCTGTTAAATTTGTGTCTTATTCATATTATTTTTTTATTTATTTATTCATAGGGAAGTTTTTTTAATGGATATTAGCCGTAAAAAAATGATGAACTCTTTATTTTATTTTAAGGGCAAACGGATTAATCTTTCGTAATCGAGCTCCGCTTGATATAGATGAATTAAAAAATATTTCATGCTTTAAAATTGTTTTTAAACCATAGACAATCAGTAAACTGAGATGAACTTTGCAAACAAATTCCATTCGAAAAAAAAAATCCTATTTGGTGATCTAAAAGTTTAAATTGTACGATTACAAATATGTTAGACTTGTGTTTTTTCAATATTATTCTTTTATTTGTTTATAAAAGAAGTATTCATTTCGTTAATTTGTCTTTCACAAATATGTTAGATTGGTGTTTTTTTTTACTTTGTTTATAAAGGAAGTATTAATTTTGTTATGCAAAAAGAGTCTGAAACAAATGCTGAACAATGTTTGTTGCTTTATGAGCAAAATGTTTATTATTATTATGTATTGAAACGGGCACGTGATAAGATAAAATTTAAAAAAATCATGCTTAAAAATTATTTTAGAAAACATAATACATCAGTCAATTAAGATACAGTTTTTAAACAAATTGCATTTGAAAGTAAATTTTTTCCCTAAGCGATGAAAATTAAAAATGTACGATGGTCAGAAGATTAAAAAATTGCAGTAGCGAAAATTTCAAGACTGAAATTTGATCGTAAAGCGTTGCCATTCGCAAAATGACGTCAGCGTTACGCACAGACGCGTTTGTTCTTTACAATATAGATACTTAATCAGTAAAATATAATAAAGATCAGTTATTAGGATGTAGTTATCAATTGAGGCTCTTATGCTTGGTATTCCGGAATGAAAAACAGTAATTTCACCTTCTCAAAATTTGCATACGCACTTCTCATATCCATATTCATCATTTAAAAAAAAAAATTGTAATTTTTTTTTTTATCACGATTGTCAGCAACATATTTTATGTGAACAGACGCACCCTTTACTTAAGATTAATTAAGATTCTAATCTCAATTCCGGAGAGTAAAAATTTCCGTAATTTATGTTTTTTAGACGCGTGTTAAAATGTTTAGTTTTAGCTAAGAAAAGGATCATTTTCTTTTAAATATGACTTCATTTTCACTTAAATAAGCATTTCGCCTAGTGTCTGAAACTTAGTATCAGTACACGTGCAGAAGGAAAAACAATATAGATTATTTAGGAGGAAAAAAGCGTGTTTTCAAAAGCAGTGGGTCATTTACCTTTATTATGCCCTAATATAATATTATGCTCCTAATGGGATTTTGCGCAACTAAACCCTATACAACAATTTTCATCAACAATTTTGAATTTTTATCAGAAAATGGCATGAATAAAGATAATAATACCTCATTATTTCTCTATTGTCTGCAATAATGAAAGCTATCTAATTCTCACCATTTTGAAGAAATTTCATAAAATGCTTTTAAGATTAAAATATAGATATGGGGATATTTAAAAACAGATAGTGCGATCACATTTAGAAATGAACAGCTTTCAGTTAAAAAAAATATTAATAAAATTGGTTCAGCAGAAAGATCAGGGTAGATTACTAAAAAACTCACTTGTGTTTTAAATTATATAAAATTATGAAAAATTAAATTAAGGAAATTATGTTATTTTGATAAAATTATAGTAGAATGTCCTAAAGAATAGCATTAAAATTTTATTAATCTAGAGAATTTTGAACAAAAACTTCAGGAACATGATATTATTTTAAACCTCGAATTATTTGTTTGTTTGTCTAACTCGGCGAAGAAAATCCATCATGGCGAGAATCACCAATTTCTGTTATATAAATTGCTATTATTTGCATGTCACCTCTATTTTATAAAGACACTCTAAATTTTTGTAAGACATTGCATTTTATCAGTATGTGATTTCGATTACATTATTTTCAAAAGTGAAGCATTATCACCTGATAAGAATTTCAAAGCAGCTGGGCTGTGAAAATCACGCACTTCTACAAAACATAAATCAGGTCTAAGAATTAAATTACACGCTTTTTATAAAATGACGTCAATTGCATCCGCTAAAGCAATCCTTTTTTACAATCCAGTCTTAAATTTCGTCTATAGAAAAGTATGCATATGACGTCATTATCACGGAATAACAGACAATATTCTTGACATAGCCCATATTTTAATTTCAACCTTTTTTTCATGTTTATGAGAAAATGGCAACAAAAAGATACAGTATCTCCTATTTTCGACTATTTTCCGTTTACTTTCAATAGAAATGGGGTAATTTTGTTGCCACAATTAGAAAAATGGTATTAAAAACTACAAAAAAATTAATATCTCAAAAATAAATTGAAATACAGCTTTCAAACAATTTGCATTTAAAAGAGCATATTTTTCCTTATACAACGGTGTAAAAATTTAAAATATGCAATGTTTAGAAGTTTAAAAATTTTCAGTAGAGATAATTGCAAAACCAAAATTTTATTTCAAATTTGAAAGTGTTGCCATTCGCAAAATGACGTATGCGTTACGCACAGATAATGTTTGTCCTTTATAATATAGATAGTTTGGCGATAGTTTTTGGGTCGGCGGGATAATCGAGTAGTACCGAATTGCGTAAAAGAAACATCCTTATAACTCGAAAAATTACAATCCTATTAACTAACAGTTTACTGCGTCGGATTAAGCGTCTCATTTCCAATTAAAATATATCTTTGAATGGGAATTTGAACGAAATACAGAGTCATGAAAAATCGAAGAGTGTGAAAAATAGAATTACAAATATCTCGGCAACTCATTATCCGATCGAGTTCATTTATGATGCAAAATTTATGGATTTTTATTTTCTTTTATATTCACTCCTTCAAATAAACAATTTCGAAAATTTTTGTATACCTTTTATCAGAACGAATATTTCAAGAGTCCGAAAAAAATTGTTCCGGTTAATCGAGGTTACTGATATTCAATAGGCTTCTTTTCATTATTACTTCCTAAGTACACACCGAATTTCAAGTCTCTATCTCAATTTGTTCGGGAGATAGAGCGATTGCAGACACACAGACATACAGACGGACAGGCAAATTTTTTTTCTAAAAATATGTTTTTCGGAATCTCCAGTGTCTGAAACGTGTAAATCCGTCAAAAAAAATTTTTCCATTTTCAAAACGATTACAAGACTTACCCTATACTACGTATGATGGGTAAGTAAAAAAAGAGCTATTTTGATTTCAACAATACACAAGTTTTGTAAAAGGCTACTAAATTTCTAATGGTAGCATATTACAAAGCACAATCTGTTTAATCAACATCCAAAACTTCATGTTTATCATACAGCACGATCGTGCTGTATAGTAGAGCTCAGCCGCATCTTTTACGTTTTGAAACATGATGAAAAGACAACAACTCAATTACAATCCAAACCAGAAAACATTCATAAATGAATAATGGCTTTTTGGAAAGGTCTTAAATTAGTGATGTGCCTTTCGAAGGTCGGGGCAAAAAATATCCAATATTTAGGGAATGGCACTCATTTAAACTTTACATAGCGTTCCATGATTTAACAATATAGAAATAGCTCCTTCAATCTTTCTTTACTGTTGCCACATCCTAGAAAGCGGCACAATAATTTAAAAAAGTTATAACACGCGTATTTTGTTTTAAATAAAAATCAGATTTTCTCGCTATATTTTTGCATGTTTCAAATCGACGTCATTCTAATCAGAAAATGAAAACTTTTCCTATATTTATGTAAAAACTTTAACTAAACACGTGTTAAAATGACGCAGTATCTTCATATAAATGTTTTTAATGTTTAAAAATCTATTTTAATACAGGAGTTTTAATTTAAAAAAAAACAATTTAGGAAAAGATAATAATAAAAAAATCGTTTGCTAGGTATGACGTCAATTTCTGTTTAACTGACATAACTTTGAATTGATGTTTTATTCTGAAAAGAGACTCCTGATATTCTGAAATTAATCCTTATTATTACCATCCATAAAATGAAAGATTTATTTTTAAGTCATACGAAAGAAATTTTCGGTAAAAGCTAGTTCATTTGGTTCTATTTATTGCATTTTCCTGCGTATTGTAAAGGAAATCGTATCCTATTGCACGCGCCAAAGAAAACATGCATTTTAATTTTAAAATCTGAAACACTTTACTATAATTACGTCATTATAACGCCAAATGAAATTCAATTTCGCGAGTTTAAAAAAAAATAATATTGTTGGACCGAAAGTAATAATCTAAGATAGGGACGGCGTGCCATAAATGGCACGCTGCAGATTATTTTTGGCACGGCATAGATTTAAGTTTTACATCAAAATATAGTAGAATTTCACAAAATGCATTAATTAATATACAGGGTGATTCAGCTCGTCGGTGACAAACTTTAAGGATCGATAGAGCACACCTAGACGAACATTTTTGAATAGGGAATGTAGGGTCCCTGACGCGATGGTAAGGCGCTAGGCGCTTTCGAAAATTTGGGTGCCGAAATTCGAAACGTCATAAAAACTAGGGAAATGGTTAGATTTTCTTGCTTGTTGCGTCGAAATGATTCTGTTTGTTTAGACTTTCTTCAGTACCAATTTGATAAGCGTATCTCTTAAAACATGGATAGGGGGCGCTGCAGACTTTGGAGAGCTAGACAACAACTTTAAGCCCGTTATTTTGATAATTTAACACATGCTCGCCAAAGTTTATACTCTAACTTAAAGTTTGAACCCAAAAGTAGAGCCCTGCAAAAAGCGTAAGAGCCGGAATAAAATGTCAAAGTACAGGGTGGTCGAAACTCGAAGGCTCCTAGGAGATAAACAAACAGATTTCTTGACTTATGGCATGCATTTTCATGATTCTGTTTGCTGGGGCTCTCTGAAACTCAGTTGAACGGTACAAAAAGAAACATCGATAGGGGGCGCTTTGGGCAAAAAACATAATTCGTTGACATTTCGGACGCTAACTGGAAACGGGGCGCTACGATCAGTTAGAAACAAAACAAGAGAGTAATTTACTTATCATAAGAAGCTATTAAAACTGCAGTTTGTTTGTTTTTTTTAACAAACATAGCTGGTTTCAATCATGCACAATGCGCGCAATAAAATTTACATAAGGTGCTTTTTGCTGATTTATGCAAAAGATATCGTACCATATCGATATGCAAAAGATACGTAATGCGTAGACGACAACGCGAGATGACGTAGTTGTATGCGCAGACACGTCTTTTGAACGTGCGGTACCTACTTAAGCTTCGGGTTACTTGTCTGCAGATCGGTAGTAGGATGGAACGGTACACAAACTCTGAATTGGCTGACATGCATTTGGCGTATGGCGCTGCTGGTTGTAATGGACGAGCCGCTCAGCGGTTGTACGCCGAGCGTTACCCCAACAGGCAAATCCCCTGCCATGCCTTCTTCGCTCGAGTACACCAGAGGTTGTCCACAACGGGATCTTTCGACGGAGGCAGGCCTGAACGGGAGCGATCAGTGAGCACCCCCGACAACGAAGAGGCTGTGCTTAACCTGGTTGAGGACAACCCAGGTCTTAGCACGAGAGATATCGCCAGACATGTTGGCATTTCGCAAGCAACTGCGTGGCGCATCTTACGTTCCCGGAATCTGCACCCCTACCACATCCAGCGGGTGCAGTTGCTCAGAGAGCAGGATTTTGGCCCTCGAGTGGAATTCTCAAGATGGTACTTGGCGATGAGATCCAGGGATCCCCGTTTTGTAAACAGCATTTTCCACCTTCAGCCGGGAGGGAATGTGGAACGCCCACAACAGTCATGTGTGGTGTGATGAAAATCCACATGAAACCAGAAGCCGAGCAGCCCAGGAGCGTTTCTCAGTAAATGTGTGGGCCGGCATTCTGGGGGATTGCCTCATTGGCCCTTATTTGTTACCTGAACGGCTGACAGGTGGAAATTACCTGATTTTCCTGGATCAAGTGCTGCCGCAGCTTCTGGATGAGGCGCACGTACCCGAAGGTTCGCGTCGCCAGATGTGGTTCCAGCACGATGGAGCTCCGGCCCATTACACGAACGACGTGCGTCTCCATCTAAACGCAAGGTATGGCCAGCGGTGGATCGGGCGTGGGGGTCCAGTTCACTGGCCTGCCCGATCACCAGACCTCACCTGCTTGGATTTCTTCCTTTGGGGTTACCTGAAGGCCGAGGTATACCATACACCTGTCAGCAGTGCTGAAGAACTTGTGGCGCGCATTGTGGCAGCTGCAGGGCAGATCAGAGATACTCCTGGCATTGTTGGAAACACACACTCCTCAATGCGACGGAGGTGCGAAGCCTGCATCATGGCCCAAGGTCGAAATTTCGAGCATCTTCTGTAGTGTTATTTTTTGTAAATAAATTTCCAGTATCATTGATGTTTTTGGTCTAAATTTATTCAGAAGTGTTGAGCAGAGGTAGAAAATGTGTTTTCATTATTACTAACTGATCGTAGCGCCCCGTTTCCAGTTAGCGTCCGAAATGTCAACGAATTATGTTTTTTGCCCAAAGCGCCCCCTATCGATGTTTCTTTTTGTACCGTTCAACTGAGTTTCAGAGAGCCCCAGCAAACAGAATCATGAAAATGCATGCCATAAGTCAAGAAATCTGTTTGTTTATCTCTTAGGAGCCTTCGAGTTTCGACCACCCTGTACTTTGACATTTTATTCCGGCTCTTACGCTTTTTGCAGGGCTCTACTTTTGGGTTCAAACTTTAAGTTAGAGTATAAACTTTGGCGAGCATGTGTTAAATTATCAAAATAACGGGCTTAAAGTTGTTGTCTAGCTCTCCAAAGTCTGCAGCGCCCCCTATCCATGTTTTAAGAGATACGCTTATCAAATTGGTACTGAAGAAAGTCTAAACAAACAGAATCATTTCGACGCAACAAGCAAGAAAATCTAACCATTTCCCTAGTTTTTATGACGTTTCGAATTTCGGCACCCAAATTTTCGAAAGCGCCTAGCGCCTTACCATCGCGTCAGGGACCCTACATTCCCTATTCAAAAATGTTCGTCTAGGTGTGCTCTATCGATCCTTAAAGTTTGTCACCGACGAGCTGAATCACCCTGTAGATGTTGTCTGTGTTACTTGAATCCGATTAGTTCGGTTGGTTGTGATTGTCACACAGATTGAAGAAATTGAAATATAACTTAATTTACCCGAATCTCAATATTGGCTCAGAAAATTTTGAGAATTAGATGATTATGTCTAAACAAAAATTAAAAGTGTAATAAGAAAAATGCTGATTGTAAAATTATAACAACTTGGAATTTCAATTCCAGGCACTAAAAGCTGTAGTTTCTGGCGCTTGCTATTTTGAGAATTTTTTTCTGCAAAACATTTTTTTCGTAAAAAAAAAAAAAAAAAAAAAAAAAAAAAAAAAAATCAACTAAAAACGTCAAACTAAACTCAACTAAAAACGGTGCAATTAAACTTGCATTCTATCGAAAATAACTATACAAAGCGGATATAAATTATTTGGCATTTAAGATGAGACAACAGAAATAATATTTTTAAAATAAATTTCTACAGTATAACATCAAATATTACCTGCATTTTTTTAATGCTAAAAACAAAATTTTAAGTAGTTTTGATTCATTATTATTTGATCCATTAATTTTTACTTTCTTCTATCTTTACAAGAAGAAAGTATTGGATTCGTGAAAATTTTCGACTTCCGGTTTTCAAAGGATTTATACGTTTTAGAATGCCCAGAACACGATTTGATGGTTTTTAGAAAATGTCTGTCTGTGAGTCTGTCTGTCACTCTGTCACTCTGTCACTCCGTCACTCTGTCACTCTGTCTGTGAGTCTGTATGTGACAAAAATTTTGTGGGTGCTCTATCTCAAGAAATAATGCACGGAATTTCACAAAACTTCATATTTAGTTAGACCTTGATATAAACTGGACCTGATTAGTTTTTGGTGAAAATCGCCCAACAGGTGGCGCTGCTATGCGGCATTTTTCACTATTTCTGCAATAGCTATATCTCAAGAACTACTGCACGGATTTTGATAAAACTTCAGATTCAGTTAGTCCAAGATATAGTTTGGTGCTGATTACTTTTTTGTGAAAATCGCCCAACAGGTGGCGCTGGTATGCTGCATTGTTCATGATTATTGCAATAGCTCTAACTCAAGAAAAAATGCACGAATTTTCATCAAACTTCAGATTCAGTTAGTCCCTGATATAAATTAGTGCTGTTTAATTTTTGGTGTAAATCGGCTGTGCTGCATTTTTCACGATTTCCACAAGAACTGTATCTCAAGAACTATTGCACGGATTTTCATCAAACTTCAGATTTAGTTAGTCCTTGACATGAATTGACGTATAAATTAGTGCTGTTTAATTTTTGGTGTAAATCGCTCCACAGGTGGCGCTGCTATGCTGTATTTTTTGCGATTTCCGCAATAGCTTTTTCTCAAGAACTAATGCTTGTATTTTCAACAAACTTCAGATTCAGGTATACCTTAGTATAGTTTAGTGCTGTTTACTTTTAGTGTAAATCGCTCAACAGGTGGCGCTGCTATGCTACATTTTTTCAGAATTTCCGCTATAGCTCTATCTCAAGAACTAATGCACGAATTTTCATCCAACTTCAAATTCAGATATACTTTGATATGAATTGGTGCTAAATCGTTGTTATTTCTTGTACTATTTAAAGGATTTAATTGACGTGATTTATATAGAAGAAAGTTTTGTGATGACCACAACATACAGTTTTTATTGTTAGCACGTCATGATCGCGTAAAGTATATTTTTGGGAAAATTTGGCACGTGGACGTGAAAAGGTTCGCCATCTCTGGTCTAAGAGCTAGCAACGTTTTCGTCACTTGATTTTAACAAGGCTCATTTTTCTATTATATGCTCTTCCATTTTATGGTGTAGTATGTATGCGAACGGTCTGGCTGGCGGCAGACGTTGCGTTTACCTGCGGGAGAAGGGGTTATGCAGGTGAAAAAAATTCAAAATTACGTCATTTTAGCAAGGCTCATGTTTCTATATGCTCTTCCGTTTTATGGTGTAGTATGTATGCGGACGGTCTGGGTGGCGGGAGACGTTGCGTTTACCTGCGGAAGAAGGGGTTATGCAGGTGAAAAAACTTTAAAATTACGTCATGAAACACTTCTGACCTTCCTTGTATATTTCAAGGCCAAGGTTGAGAAAGGTTGTATGAAAGAATGTCTTTAGTTTGTTGGCTAGAAAAGTAGAAATATGGCTTTTGGAATTAAATAATCCCGCGCGTGTACAAACGTTACATTTCGATATGTTCATTCGCTACGGGATAACACACACTAAAATAATTTTACTGAAAGAGTGAAATAAAAGCTACCTGCATATATTGATGAAAGTGTATTAAATGTAATTACTGTAAATTTTATAAAATAATTCATGTTTTAAGAGGTAAAACAAATCGTTGCATATTTTCTAAGGGAAAAAAAACCGCCATTTTTACAGAAACTGTTATAAAATCGGAAAATAAATATGAAACGATTGATTTTTCCCTAAAAAGAAGTAGTACTGATGCATTTTACAATATAGAGTAGTAGACTTTTTTAAAAACGCATTTAGCCAAAAACATAATGGGAGACAAAATGAGGTGAGATTTACCCCACGCGTGTGTTAACGTTACAAAAATAGGTGCGTGCGCTTACGGTTCAGTTAATTATGCCCTAAACGACGCCCGGTAACATGCGCCAATTGTCTGTAGGCTCAATTATATAATTTATCCGTACCAAATATGCCAGTTGTCAATAGACTCGTTTACTTAAATTTAAACTATGTGTAAAACTGCTTAAAAGATGACAATATTTAAAAGATGTTAAATTACTTTAATACCTTAGTACTTTCAACTATAAAAAGCATAGTCTTCGTCAGAGGAATATAAGAAATACTATTGTTATTAACGCCTAATTTTCAAAATCCTCGTTTACGTAATTTATCTCCTTAATTAATGCATACTTTACAAAGGACACCTACTTTCCAATTTTCCTGATTTTTTGATCAATGGTTACAGATAGATGTAAATATGTTTAGTAATATAGATGTAAACAGATAGATGTAAATAGTTAATCATTATCGTGATATTTTAGTCTGACCTCAGAAATATTATTATAAATATCCAATATTAGTAATATTTCTGATATTATTTACTGGTGTATTATATAATATTTTCAATCACTTTTGATCATTTTTCTGCATTCAGTCGTTTTCAGATTTATTTTTTATTTTTTTTTTAAATTTTTATTAAGTTCCAAGGACAGAAATTTTCCCTTTTTATATTTTTATCGCAGTTTTAATACATTTCTTATGACTGTTTTTGACCCTAGCTTTTTGTGTGTTTGAGGGGTTGGCCTAGGATACTGCATAGTCCCTTAAACCAGAGGAGCGTAGGTACATAGCAGAAAAATTGAAGAGATCACACTATGTATAAAACTTAGTCTAAGGACTAGTCTGGTGGTCAGTCTTGAGTAAAGTATAGGTCAATATCCCAATATGGGGTTTAGCAATAAGTGTGGGGTCATCAGAGCTCTTGAAATACACTAGTGAACCAATGTTTCTGTTAGTTTTTGCTTGGGACAATTGGTTGGGCCGGTTAATTGGGATCATTGGTTGGTTAATTGGGGCGGTTGTTTGGTTAGTTGAGGTTGGTTGATTAAGTTCCTAAAAGGATCTGAAAAAGATGTGAAATGATATAAAAAAACTGGTGGAACCAGAGAGAAAAGTAAAGCTCGATCTAAAAAAGTTACAGTAAAAAATTGTCAAATAGTTTCAGTTTAAAAAAGTAAGTAGTGCGAAGAAAACTAATGGAAACAGATTATCTGTAAAGCTCATGAAATTACTCAAATTTTTGTTGATAGCTGAAAATGTGGACTGAGCTTTACTGGTGCCTTATATTCAAAATATTATCCCCTCAAAATGAGTACAGGGTATAGTAAACAGAATGTGTAGTTATGTGCAAAAGATTTTCTGTCAGGCCCAGAATTGTGGACATGATTGCATCAAGTCAAGCTAAATTCTACAAAGCTGAAAGGGTGTAAACCATGAAGTAATATTTTAAGTATAACATTAATATAGTCAAGTTGTTGAGGAATTGTAGTTATTAACATTTCTGACATACCACATGTAGCGTAATAATTTTTATTTCATGTAATAACTGTGAAAAGGGAGCCTTATGTCAATGGACTTAAACCAGACAAGTAGTTAGCACATGGTTGAATCGTACATGCATAGGGTTTTGGGCTTATTTTGGACTTTGATCTTCCAGGCTTATCAGTGACCCCTGGAATGGAATTTGGTCCATACTTCGTACTGAACGATCTCTCATGTTCTCCATACCTCTCATGTTCTCGCTCATTTCCAAATCAACCTCTAACCTATTCTTTAGAACCCAAATTTTTAAACTGGTTATGAATGATTGGAATTCAGAATGACTTAAAAATGCCTTTACTTCCCTGATTGATGTTAAGGCACCAGTAAAGCTCAGTCCACATTTTCAGCTATCAACAAAAATTTGGGTAATTTCATGAGCTTTACAGATAATCTGATTCCATTACTTTTCTACGCACTACTTACTTTTTTAAACTGAAACTATTTGACAATTTTTTACTGTAACTTTTTCAGATCGAGCTTTACTTTTCTCTCTGGTTCCACCAGTTTTTTATATCATACATAAAAAGGTTTTGTAGATAGACTTATTCAAACTTTGAAGTCTTTCATTAATTTTCGACAAAGCCAAAGTTTTAAAACACACTAAAGCCTTAAACTTCAGTTTGCAATAAAATATAACGACACGTGTTAATTTCTCATGAAAACAAGTTGGAAAATGTACGTCAAAAGTGGCCAATGACGTCCGTTCAAACTATAACTCGTTCTATAAATATTCAGATCTGGGTGCCATAGCTGTTGCACTCTTATGCAAAAAAGCACGAGTACAAAATTGATTACGATTATATATATATTAAATTCAGTGATACGGAAATAATAGGAGTTCATCTTAAATAGAACCTCATCGCCATAACCACCTAGATAATCATTACCTATCATGGAATATCATTGAATTAATTACGTATGATAGGATTTAATAGAATAGTCCCCATGGAAACCTACACTGTTAAAAATATCCCTGCACAACTACGAGCAGAGGTCGGCAGCAGAGATTCCAGTCATACACCGTAAAAAAAAAAGAAAAATCCATGCCCATCATTTTGTACAGCCCGTAATTTTACGGGGAAAAGATTTAATGCACTTCAAAACACAATAACACTTTACTTACTATTCCGTAGAACGTTAGGTAATTATCACAGAATCGCTTTTCTGGCGGGTTAAAAAATATGTTACGGTCGCGGTTAGATGACATTATTTTTCGAAACACGACTAAAATGAAGAGTTACACTCTAGCGGATGAAAGTGAATGAGGTCGTGCCGTATTTTTTTAGTGGATCAGACCGTTTTTCATCAAATAAAGCTGTTGCCCGTGAAAATGGAAGAACAAACGTTCATAAATTTACTGTTTTTTTCTGAGAGTGTAGAATTATTACCTATCAAGGGATATCATTGAATTAATTACGTATGATAGAATTTAATAGAATGAAGAAAACTTTCCTTAATATTTTAAAGTTTTGATTCGATTTTCATAAAATATGAAATGAAAAAATTCTGCAACGATTTTATATATTAAATTTCAGACCATTCGGTTGGTTCGTTTCTGCGCTGTTATATGCGGACAGACGGACGGACGGACCAGACGACGACTGTAGGTGCTCCGTATCTATATTATAAAGGACAAACATATCTGTGCGTAACGCATACGTCATTTTGCAAATGGCAACACTTTTTAATTTGAAATGAAATGTTGGTTTTGCAATTTTCTCTATTGCAAATTTTTAAACTTCTAAACCTCGCACATTTTAAATTTTTACACCGTCGTATAAGGAAAAAAATGCTCTTTTGAATGCAATTTGTTTGAAAGCTGTATCTTAATTTATTTTTGAGATATTAATTTTTTTTTAGTTTTTAATACCATTTTTCTAATCGTGGCAACAAAAGTACTCCATTTCTATTGAAAGTAAACGGAAAATAGTAGAAAGAGTCGAAATTAGGAGATTACTGTATCTTTTTGTTGCCATCTCCTCATAAAACCTGAAAAAAAGTTGAAATTAAAATACGGGCTGCGTCAAGAATATTGTCTGTTATTCCGTGATAATGACGCCATATGTATATCTTCTATAGACGAAGTTTAAGACTGGATTGTAAAAGTGGATTGCCTTAGCATTTTATAAAAAAAAAAAAGCGTGTATTTTAATTCTTAAAAGTGAATTATGTTTTGTAGATATGCGTCATTTTCACAGCCCAGCTGCTTTGAAATTCTTCCTAGGTGAAAATGCTTCACTTTTGAAAATAATGTAATCAAAATTACACACTGATAAAACGCAATATTTCACAAAAATTTAGAGTGTCTTTATAAAAGAGAGTGACATGCAAATAATAGTGATTTATATTACACGAATTGATCATTCTCGCCTGGATAGATTTGCTTCGCCGAGTTAGACAAGCAAACAAATAATTCGTGGTTTAAAATAATATCGTGTTCCTGAAGTTTTTGTCCAAAATTCTCTCGAATAATAAAATTTTAATGCTATTCTTTAGGACATTCTACTATAATTTTATCAAAATAACATAATTTGCTTAATTTAATTTTTCACAATTTTATATAATTTATATATTGAAAACACAAGTGTGTTTTTTAGTCATCTGTCCTGATCTTTTTGCTGAACCAATTTTACTAATATTTTTCGTAACTGAAAGCTGTTCATTTGTAGATGTGATCGCACTATCTGTTGTTTATTTTTTTAAATATCCCCACTTTTATATTTTAATTATAAAAGCATTTTATGAAATTTCTTCAAAATGATAAAAATTAGATAGCTTTCATTATTGCAGATAAGAGAGAAATAATGCGGTATTTTTATCTTTATTTATGCCATTTTCTATTAAAAATTCAAAATTGTTGACAAAAATTTTTGTATAGGGTTTAGTGGCGCAAAATCCCGTTAGGAGCATAATATTATATTAGGGGCATAATAACTGAAAATGACATACTGCTTTTGAAAACACGCATTTTTCCTCATAAATATTATATTGTTTTTCCTTCTGCATGTGTACTGATACTAAGTTTCAGACACTAGGCGAAATGCTTATTTAAGTGAAAATGAAATAATGTTTAAATGAAAACAATCATTTTCTTAGATAAAACGAAACATTTTAACACAAATACATCTAAAAAACATAACTTACGGAAATTTTTACTCTCCGGAATTGAGTTAGAATCTCAAGTAAAGAGTGCGTCAGTTCACATAAAAGATGTTGCTGACAATCGAGACTTCAAGTTTTCAGTTAAAATGATTTCAAAATGACCAAACAAAATACAATTTTTTTTTTTTTTTTAAAGATGAATATGGATCTAAGAAGTGCGTATGCCAATTTTGAGAAGGTGAAAATTGTTGTTTTTCGTTCCGGAATAACAAGCATAAGAGCCTCAATTGATAACCACATCCTAATAATTGATCTTTATTATATTTTGCTGATTAAGTATCTATCTATATTATAAAGAACAAACGTATCTGTGTGTAACGCTGACGTCATTTTGCTAATGGCAACACTTCACGATCAAATTTCGGTCTTGAAATTTTCGCTACTGCAATTTTTTAATCTTCTTACCATCGTACATTTTCAATTTTCGCCGTATAGCAAAAAAAAAATACTTTCAAATGCAATTTGTTTAAAAACTGTATCTTAATTGATTGATGTATTATGTTTTTAAAAATAATTTTTAAGCATGATTTTTTTTAAGTTTATCTTATCACGTGCCGGTTTCAATACATAATAATAATAAACATTTTGCACATGCAGCAAACATTGTTCGGCATTTGTTTCTGACTATTTTCGCATAACGAAATTAACACTTCCTTTATAAACAAATAAAAGAATAATATTAAAAAAACACCAATCTAACATATTTGTAATCGTACAATTTAAATATTTAGATCACGAAATAGGATTCTTTTTTTTTTTTTTTTTTTTTTTTTTTTTCCAGATGGAATTTGTTTTCAAAGTTCATCTCAGTTTACTGATTGTTTATGGTTTTAAAAACAATTATAAAGAATGAAATATTTTTTATTTTATCTATATCGCGCGGAGCTCGATTACGAAAGATTAATCTGTTTGCCCTTAAAACAAAATAAAGAATTCATAATTTTCTTACTGCTAATATCCATAAAAAAAAAACTTCTCTATGAATAAATAAATAAAATAATATATATAAAACTCAAATTTAACAGACATGTGTATGAGCTCTGAAATTATCAGAATATAAAAGGATGCCGTAAGTAGCAAAATCTTGGTCAAATAACTCTTAGCATACGGCTAATAAAAAAATATCGCTTTTGATAAGTTTCAAAAATTTATTTGTTTGTATAATTCGTATTTTTCATATGAAAAATGCTTTTTTAATGTAAGTGGGCAATCTAAAATTTTATTGCATATAAAACAATTATTAGTTTTCAATTAAAAAAAATTGTTTTCACCTATATTCTGTAACCCGGGACGCCCGAATACGATCCCCTAGTTTATATAATTGCGAAAGCATCTAAAGAATGACACATTGCTCAGAGCATTTCTCTCCTAGAGTCAGTAAAGATTAATTTATTAATCAGATAATATAAAACGACATTTTCCAACTACAACAAGGAATATTTTTTTTAAAAAAAGGTTTTAAGTTTTAACATCACTCTGACAGTTTAAAACATATCTTCTCTTTTTACTTTCTTTACAAGAAGAAAGTGTTGGATTCGTGAAAATTTTCGACTTTAGGTTTAAGAATGTCCTGACCACAATTTGATAGAAAATGTCTGTCTGTGAGTCTGTCTGTCACTCTGTCTATCACTCTGTGAGTCTGTATGTGACAAAAGTATTGTGGGCGCTCTATCTCAAGAACTAATACATGGAATTTCGCAAAAGTTTAGATTCAGTTAGAGCCAGGCATGTCAAACACGCGGGCCGCGGGCCACAACTGGCCCGCCGACCACGTATCTGTGGCCCGTGAAGCCTTTGGAATTTACAGTTGTTTAATTTAATTGTCAGAACGCGTAAGCTGAAGATACACTTTTCATGAACACACTTGCACCAACCGTGGTCTTAACACGTTAAACGCGACGCCGGACCCCGGGGACCGGCGGTATAAAATTATAAAAATAGCATATTATATAATATTAAAAACATTTTTCACTTTTTTAATGTATTTTATTAAAACGTTTCAAACATAAAAAGGGTTTTCCTTCACAAGAATTACAAATTTTATTCCCAAATTTTGTACAAATATATATACACAATTTCTGTGAATGCTGTCGCTTAAACAGAAATTAAAGTAAAATTAGTGTCGCGTTTAATGTGTTAAAGATGGCAAACAAACGAAAAGTAAATGTATGGGAACGGCCATTCGTCACTCTTCTGACAATTAGAGAAATTTTTCACAAATGCTTGCAATTATTTCATTATAAAATATATTTAAGATAAAAATTGATATAATCAATTAAATATCACTGTGTTCCACTCTCGTAATATATATCTAATTGGCAATAAAAAGCCTTTTATTTGTTTATATATTAAATCAAAATTTTGTTACTCTTGTGACACTCTGGTCACAAGAGTAACAAAATTTTGGTTTATTATATAGACAAGCAAAATGCTTTTTATTTCAAATTAGATATATATTAAATGAGTGAGCACAGTAGTATTTCACTGGTTATATCATTTTTTATCTTAATTATATTTTACAATAAAATAATTGGAAGTATTTGTAAAAAACCGCTCGAATGGTCACAAGAGTAACAGTGGACGTTTCCATATATGTTAATTAATTTTGTTGATTTTTAATTCTGATGTTAAATTAATTTTTATAGCCTTTGTCTAGTGCCTGCCAGCAATCGAGTTTTTCCAGGGACATCTCGAATTGCATTATTACAAAAGTCACCGGAGTAGAAATTAAAAAATATATATATTAAAAAAGGATTTCAAAAGAAGATTTTTGAATATCAAGAAACATGAAAATCAGTTTAATCTGTTTCCTTCATCTCTAGTTATTGACGTTCAAATTATTGTTCAGAATTTATTACTACAGCTAATCAAAATTTAACACGATTCCATATTAGCGCCTATATACAGTGGCGGTCAAAAGTTTCCGGCCAGCATAAAATTTTTGGTTAATTTGTAAGTATACCCATATGAAGAGATGTCTCAAAGTGATACTTTTACACTTTATTGACATAACAGTTAAGAACTTATTTATGGAATAAAAAATAAATATTAATAAATTTAATTGAAAAAATTAATTGCAAAAAAAAAAAAAATGCATGTTCTCAAAAGTTTCCGGCTACCTTGGCAAGTTTGGAAAAAAACGGTACTATAACAGAAAATAACAGTGATCAACAACATTTACGATTAGCATTTTGTATTCATACATTTAGCAATAAGTACTGCGTCGCAGCAACGTGGCATCGATTCAATGAACGGTTGTAGATTGTCAATGTTACGTTTTTTCCACGGTTCTTGCAATTTTTGTGAAAATGCTGCTGGATTGGAATATTTATAATTCCACACACATTTTCAAGTTAGTTTCAAAGATTTTCTATTAGATTCAGATCGGGTGATTGGTCTGTCCATTTCAAAAGCGGAATTTTTTGCTAAAACCACTGCTTGACGAGCTTGCATGCATGCTTTTGGCCCATTATCATGATAAAACAAATAGTTGCGACCATAATTTTTCTTCCAATAAGTTAGCAAATGATCTTGCAAGATGTCCTTATGCATTGCACTATTCATCTTGCCGTGGATTTCAAATAACGGACAGGCACATTTTCCAGAAAATGCTCCCCACAGCATAACGTGTCCTCCGCCATGCTTCATTGTAGGAATAACATATTTTGAATCTTATCTTTTGTTTTTAGGTCGTCGGTTGTAGTGTCTGTTATCAATCCGAAAAAGATTGAACGTTGATTCACCGCAAAATAGTACTTTTATCAGTTTTCACTTGACCAGTCTTTGTATTCCTTGTCAAACGCCAGTTGGGCCCTCTGATTTTTTTTACTTATGAAAGGTTTTTTAACACCGACTGTTCCATAAAGTTCTACGTCACGTAAACGTCTTGACACAGACTTATTTCAGCAACAGATTTATTTCAACAGTATTTTAACACCGTAAGTCTCGGGGAATTGCAGCGGCATTTTTATGGGGATCATGAACTGTTTTTCTCCTGATAATTATGTCTACAAGAATAGTCGTTTTTAGGTGTCCCCCGGACGGTGGCAAGTTCCGAAGGTCATGACCATCTTTATATATTTTTTTAAATATCGTTCAAAGCCAATTTTTCGATCCACAACTTTGCTGCAATCTCACGAGAGGATTGTCCCTTTAGCGACAAACAAATCACTCGTTTAGGAACAATAAATTGTTCAACTTTTCATTTTTAATTTCAAATACGTTATTTACGTTGATTAATTAACAAACAAGGCCAAAAAAACACTTTACTGATAGCAAAAACTAACTGATGACGAATGGCCGGATACTTCTGCACACAGGAATTTCGAATTCCTCCCCTTTGCATCAAGTATCTTCAGTATCCAATCAAATGGATCACGTGATTAGAGAAAATTTCCTTATTCATAACTTTCGGAGCAACTGTGCTTCTTCTTCGCTGAAACTTTCTGTCAAAGAAATCAAAGAAATTAACTGGCCGGAAATTTATGACCGCCACTGTACAAGATGACCATAATTAAACTGACGGTACTCAGAGTGTTCTGTAGCGCAATCTAATTGCGTGAAAGGCGCCAAATTTCGTAAGAAGATTAAACAAGACGAGAGACGAAGGATTACGCGAAAAAAAATTTAGTTCCAAAAATCACCGCCAGGGGTAATAAGTGGCACTGTGTATTCGGAAAAGAGAGTTTCAAAAAAGAATAATCAATAATTAAATAAAATTACCGTTTATTTAGCACATCCAACTCAGGTTCGATGTGGCCGCCGTTTTTGTGGACCACATATTGCATTCTGTGCACAGCATTTACAACAGCAGAGAATAACATGTCGGCAGGAATCTCCTGTACAGTTCGCGATATGTTATCCTTCAACGTAGTCAGGTCCTGGACACCTCCGTGATAGACCTTGGACTTTAGATAACCCCATAGCCAAAAGTCGCAAGGTGTAAGATCAGGCGACCGAGGTGGCCATGCAGTTGGAAAACAGCGGCTAATGACTCTTTCTGTTGTGAATTTCTGTCGTAGCAGCTACTGTACTCTCAAAGCAGTATGTGGAGGGCTTCATCTTGCATGGAAATTATTTTCTCCGGGCACTGTCTTTGCTGAAGTGAAGGAATAACAAAGTTGTTTAGCATTTGGCGATATTTGTCTCCGGTAACATAACAAGTTACAGGTCCTGTCGGAGTAATGTTCTCATAGAAGAATGGACCTATGATCATATCTGCGTGAAATCACGCCAAACATTTACCTTTGGTGAATGCAAAGGAATTTCTTTGTATGCTCTTGGTGGCATGTTATCCCAAATTCGTCAGTTCTGGGTATTTACAGTTCCATTCAGGTAAAAGTGGGCCTCGTCTCCCCATAAGATTTTCCAGGGCCAAGCATCATCCAATTCTATTCTGGTAAGAAAAGTGAGAGAAAAAGTCAATCGCTTATCATGGTCGGTGTGACGTATCTCTTGTACATTGCTGATCTTGTACGGATAGAAGTGGATAATCTTTCGTAGGATTTTTCATACCGTACAATAAGGCATATCTAGATTCCGAGCTATCCCACGAGCGCTGGAAGTGGTTGCAATATTGTCTGGTGCTCTGTCGACAATCGCCGTTGCCACTTTTTATTTCCTGTGATACGGGTTTTCGCCCTCTGCCTGACTGAACATTTAGATAATCTGTTTTCTCAAACTTCTCAACCATTGCTTTTAAACCATTAACTGACAAAGAACTGTTACCTTTGCGCATTTTTTGTGGTTTCTAAAAGCACGAAGAGCGGCTGGCGCATTGCACTGGTTGAGGTAAAAGAATTTGACTAGTAGAGCTCGCTCGACTAAAGAAGGAGACATTATGAAAGATAACTTTCAATGAAATTGCTTCTAACAGTAGCACATTACCTTTTAAAGCCGAGCAAGCTGGCACTAGGCAAAAAGGTGTAACGTGAAATTTAAATAAAGAACTTCTTCTTCTGCTGTTGCTCTTTGGGGCTCTGTAAGTGAAATTGCAGATAAAGAAACTTTAGCAGCGTTTATGTAAATTTTTAGCTTTTTATAAACTGTTACCATTTTGAGCTTGGATTAAATTTCTGATTTCATTAAATAAACGGTAATTTTATTTCAGGATTGATTCTTCATTTTTTGAAACTCTCTTTTTCGAATACACAGCGCCACATATTCCCCTGGCGGTGATTTTTGGAAATTTTTTTTTCACGGAATCCTTCGTCCCCCGTCTTGTTTAATCTTCTTAGAAAATTTGGCGCAATTCTCGCAATTAGATCGCGCTACAGAACACTCTGAGTACCGTCAGTTTAATTATGGCCACCTTGTATATGGATATGGAGTTCCAAATTTTTGTAATTATTCATTAATTGACTAATTTTTTGAAGAACAGTGTCCAACTTTTTATTATTTTTTAAGTCAAATAAACATAATTTGAACCAGAAAATGCATTTAATAAATGAAATCAAATAAGCAGGGAATATATATGACATATTTTATTAAATAGATTTTCTGATTCAAAATATGTTTATTTTTATTTTTTACTTGGAAAAAATACGGACGATTCACAGCTATGTCTTTGCTAAGTCCAGATTAGCGTGTACAAGCAAATTTTAAAATCCAATTATTTCTATAATTTTCTTTTGGTTGAGGAAAAGTAATTTTGATATATTTATTTATTTATTTATTTATTTATTTTTGAAAAATTAATATAAAATAAACTATGTACTTAATTGTGAAAATTTGCGTTAAAATTTCTTTAAAAACAAACTTTATTCTGTGCAATGATAATAATAATATATTTTGGTACTTTTCGGTTAGCCGGGCGCCAGTGTTTTATATACATGTATGTATATATACTTATATACACTCATTGCCATAAAAATTTGCGCTCCAAGAAATAATTGTGGGATCGTAACGAAACTTGGCATGAAGGTACATATTAGGCAGATATGCAAATGATTAGAAATGCAGCGTGATTGTGCAATGCGTAATGCCACTAGAGGGCGTTGAACTTTGTCCTCCTTGGAGTATAAAACTGGTAAGCAGAACGTGTCTGAGTGTACCTTTTCTTTTGCAAAGGAAACGCTGAGATAGACCTGCCGTTACGCAGCCATCGAAGACAATATGAGCAGCTGTCAGAGTTTTAGAAGGGACGAATCATCGGATGATGGAAGCTGGGAGGTCAGCTCGGCGAGTAGCTCGTCAAGTAGGCCGTTCTGATTTTACTGAGAGGAGGTGTTGGGACCATTTGACTGAAGAGACGTCATTTACACGGCGACCAGGCTCGGGACGCACTCGACAGACCAGTCATCGAGAAGACCGTCACATCATACGAAACGCAAGCGTAGAGTCAACTGCCTCAGTGGCCGCTATCCAGACACAGGCAGAATCTTCACTACGGATCCCTGTGTCTTTCCGAACCATCGCAAGGCACCTGGCCGAAGGACATCTGGTATCGCGGCGCCCATTACGTGTGCTGCCAATGACACCCACACACCGACGCCTCCGTTTCGATGGTGTCGCTTACGACAGGATTGGACTGTAACGGAATGGAACCAGGTCGTCTTCAGCGTCGACTCTAGATTCAATTTGAGCAGCGATGACAATCGTGTTCGTGTGTGGAGGCCCCGTGGTGAATGCCTCAATCCTGCCTTCGCTTTACAGCGACACACCGCTCTTACAGCTGGTGTGATGGTATGGTGTGCCATTGCTTACGATACACGGTCATCTCTAATATTGATCCGTCGCACAATGACAGCCCAGCGGTACGTCCAGGACATTCTTCAGCCACATGTGTTGCCACTCGTGGCAGGTCTCCCAGGAGCCATTTTTCAGCAAGACAATGCTCGGTCACACACAGCAAGGATGTCGCAAGTCTGCCTCCGCCACATTACCACCCTTCCCTGGCCTGCTCGATCTCCAGATTTGTCACCAATCGAGCATAACTGTGATCATTTGGGACGGCAAGTTGGCTACCCAACGAATTTTGTTGAACTCGAGGCGCGTTTACAGCAACTGTGGAACGAGATGTCTCAGGACATCATGCGGAACTTGTATGCCTCAATGCCCGCTCGTATCGCATCGTGCATTTGCTCTATAGGGGGTCCAACAGAGTACTAAAATTCCCGTTCATTTGTACTTTTTTCTGCAATAAATGATCCTTTTTCTTTGGTTTTCTATTCACTTACTTATATGACAGTAGTACTTACGCGTGTAAAATTTCGTTTCATTTGGACATCTTTTTCTTGGTGCGCAAATTTTTATGGCAATGAGTGTATATACATATATATGTGGAATTGGTGCAATTGGCTGTAGTGGACTTTTGGTGATAAATGCTTCTTATTGAACATTCGCTGGTGTAGAAATAATAGGGTTTTAATGTCTAGAGTAAAGCATAGATTCTATATACAGAGCACATTAACTATGTACAAGGTTTAGGAAGATGAGGGGGATTTCATACGGCAGTCTAACCGCTTTTAAGATACTCCGACGCGCTCTCGGCAGCCTGATTGGAACGTCTTTCCAAGTCAGCTCGCAGAACAACTCTGAAGTTACCTCGAACCTTCGCTCCCAGGCTGGAGGCTCAAAATCACTAACTCATCAGGTTTATTGTCTTTTAGAATTTGCACACTCTGTCAGTTCTCATGGGATTTAGCTGCACCCTCTTACTGCGGTCAGGATGTGGTTTAGAATGTTCTGGGAACCGCAGGCCACATCCACATATATATATGTGTGTGTATATATACAATATATGTATATATATAGATGTGTATATATACATACATGTATGTATATTTATATGTATATAAAACACTGGCGTCCGGCTAACCGAAAAGTACCTATATTTTTTTAATATGTCCCGCGTCTTTGTATATAATGCTTAATTTGGCCCGCGGCGGTAAATGAGTTTGACATGCCTGAGTTAGACCTTGATATAAACAGGTCCTGATTAGTTTTTGGTGAAAATCGCCCAACAGGTGGCGCCGATATGCGGTATTTTTCACGATTTCTTCAATAGCTTTATCTCAGGAACTACTGCACGAATTTTCACCAAACTTCAGATTCAGTTACTTCCTGGTATAAATGGGTCCTAATTAGCTTTTGGTGTAAATCGCCCAACAAGTGGCGCTGCTGTGCAGAATTTTTTACAATTTCAGTAATAGCTCTATCTAAAAAACTAATGCACGGATTTTCATCAAACTTCAGATTCAGTTAGAAGTTGTCAAAGTTGTTGATAATTAGATTTTGGCTTAAATCATCTAACAGGTGGTGCTATACTATGCTGCATTTTTCAGGAAGTATTAACGTGTATGAGATAGAAGAAAATTTTGGGATTGCCACATCTGACTAGTTTTTCTTGTCGCCAAAAGTATTCTTTATATACACGATTTTAGTCACACCTATTTTATTAGTTAGAAATCGATATCGAAAATGAAAGGGCAATTTTGGAACTATAGAATTACGCCAAAGCGAGCAAACAATAACAAAAACTTCACTGTACAAAAAACGACATTTTTACAGTACAAAGTACTGTTCATCTCGCGCACAAACTCGATCACAGTGAATGTGCTGTATCTTTCTTTGGTTTCCTGACTATATAAACATGGAAAATACAGTAGTTGCGTAAAATTGCCAGAACATTGTGCTGTTAATTTTACGCAACTACTGTATTTTCCATGTTTATATAGTCAGGAAACCAAAGAAATATACAGTACATTCACTGTGATCGAGTTTGTTCTGGCAAATCTACAGTGGTTTTTTCTTACAGTGTTTATGCGCAGTTTTCTAGAACAGCATTTTCAAAATTGGTGGGCACTCTACTTCTGCCATTTTTCAATTAATCAACTTCTGTTTTTTTGAAAATTAATTGTCATATAGTTTTCTAATGAAATGCGCAAGATTTTTTTTTTCGAAATATCGATATATCGCTGTTCTCCGTAACTTTAAATCATGTAATTAGTGGTTGAAAACTGATTTGTTCTCTTATAATAAATGCCATTTCCCTAAAAATGCATATTTTGTAAAACAGTATTTCACAAGTTTTTGAACTAATTTTTTTGTTACATTACTTTGTTCTAGAGGTCAAGTCTACGATGAGTTCACATGTCCGCCACTTGACCCTCTTTTATCGAAGGCTCCCGCCCATCAGCTGTCAAGCTGCCATTTTTAAATATATAAATTAACACTAAACGTACCGATATTTTTTTATATCTATTCCTACCGAAAGTGGTCAAATGACACCTATATAAAAAGCTATCTATTTTATGATGTTTTGCGAAAAATATACCAGTTGATGCGCTTTGGTGCATGAATAAAACATTTTTATAATTATTACAAATTGTTTATTTATTAAAGTAAAAAAAAAATTATAATTGTGCTAAAAAATTAAGAAAACAATTATTTGAAGAAATTCGAAAATTTAATAAACAAATATTGTGCAAATTTGGTTTATGTTCAACACATATTTTTAAGATTATTTCGTTCTCGATATATAACCTGAATTGTTCAAACTAGAATCTCACCCGGAATAAAGTCAATTTCTAACTGCGCCATCCCACATTAACCCTTTCAGGGGCGGTGGTTTTTTTATGAAACCACTTCATTTTAATTGTCTGAGCGAAGCGAAGGCTAATACTCAGCGAAATATTACTGTCCGGACACATTACTACTACGATGGATATTAACGCCATGTCCTACTAAAAGAAAAGCCTAATAAAAACCTTTCGTCAAGCATAACTCAAAAAATATTTGTCGGATTTCGTTTCTGATTGCACCAGAAGGTACCTATGAGGGTCGCCTACTGAATGCACCTACTATGAAAAATAAGTTCCAAACCGTTTAAAAATTATATAGAAAAAAAACTGATAAAAAAGCACAATTTATCTGCATACGTCACAGAAATTTGGTGTGCGTCACTTTCACCGGTTGATGTTTTCGTAGACAACTGGTTTGAACGCATGGAGCAAATAAAAAAAAATACGAACGCATTAATATTGAATAGATCAGTTTCAACCACGTGATCACAAACCTTGCAACAACCCGTGGCAACCAGTTTTGGTGGGCAAACAAATTATAATACAGTACTCCGTACCACGGTGACCGTTTTTAGCCTGTTGTATAAAATCTGGCCTGTTGTATGACATACAATTGTGGATGATTAAAACAAAAGACATGAGTGTTTATTGCTCAGGGAGGTTATCTTTCTCTGGATGTCTGTCTGTCTATCATACAGCATGCAATTTTCTTGTAAAGGATGATATTATTATGCAGTAAAACCTCCATAACGGACACACCCGATTAGTGGACACCTCTATTTAGGGGGCATTTTTTCGATTACCAACCCTTAAATAACTGTACATTTTTTACTCTCAGTAGTGGACACCTCCAAATAGAGGACAAATTCTACCCTCCCGAGGTGTTCGCTATTCAGAGGTTTTACTGATAAAACCTCCATAGCGGGCACACCCGATTAGCGGATACCTCTATTTAGCGGACATTTTTTCGATTACCAACTCTTAAATAACTGTACATGTTTTACTCCTTGTAGGGGTCACCTCTAAATAGAGGACAAATTCTGCATTCTCGGGGTGTCCGCTATTCAGAGGTTTTACTGTATATAATATTGATAGTTATTTTACAGGGCCACACAAAAGAATAAGAATATATGAAATGAATATAAACTAAATTCGGGATTGGTAGATCGCTGATGGTAATGTAATTTTAGGATGTTGTTACAGTCATCCGCAGCATGTTTTTAGAGTTTTGTTCATCTAACGAAACCCTACCTGTCTCATTCCTTTGTCTGTCTGTTTGTCCGTCTGTCACAGAGCCCGTTCTCAGAAACTATACATGTCGGAGACTTGAAAATTTGCATACTTATAGCTGAACACCACACATCAAACGGCAAATAATAAAATTTTGAAAAAGTCTAATATTTAACCCTCTGGGCTCTAACTTGTGTATTTTAAGCAATTTTTCTAATTCAGCCCCTAATTTAATTAGGTTGGAGACATGAAATTTTGCATACTTATAGCTGAACATCTCACATCAAACGACAAATAATAAAATTTTGAAAAAGGTTTAATATTTAACCCTCTGCGCTCTAACTTGTGTATTTAAAGCAATTTTTCTAACTCAGCCCCTAATTAAGTTGGAGACATGAAAGTTTGCATACTTATAGCTGAACACCTCACATCAAACGACAAATAATAAAATTTTGAAAAAGTCTAATATTTAACCCTCTGGACTCTAACTTGTGTATTTTAAGCAATTTTTCCAACTCAGCCACTAATTAAGTTGGAGACATGAAAGTTTGCATACTTATAGCTGAACACTTGCGATAACACGATAAATCATAAAATTTTGAAAAAGTCATATTTAACCCTCTGGGCTCTAACTTGTGTATTTTAAGTAATTTTTCTAACTCATCCCCTAATTATGTTGGAGACATGAAAATTTGCATACTTATAGCTGAACACCTCACATCAAACGACAAATAATAAAATTTTGAACAAATCTAATATTTAACCTCTAATATTTTGTCTCGCGCAATTTTTAAATTTAAACTGTTTTGCAATACTATTTTTTGTTCATTTTGCATAATAAGTGTAATGTGACGCAATTTCTTCTATTTCAGACTTCTAACGCATATTAATGAATTTATTTTACAATATCCTTTCTCTTTCAAATTTCACATGTAAATATAGTTTTAATGGCGTAATTTCCAATAAGTGCCTGCTTTTTATACCTAATTAATTAATTCTAATTTGAAGGTTTTTTTCTGTTTATAATAGTAACGTGTAAATATTTTTTTTATTTGAAGCAAACATTATTGTTTGCGCTGTTTATACAGTTGGCAACAGTTTAAATTAATACCATTTTCTAAAATATGTAAAAAATATCAGTCAAGATGCTGAATATTTGAATTGAAAATAGAAATAAAACCTCAAAAAATGAGTCAAATTAAAAAAATTAATGAAATCTGCACACCGGGATTTTCTATTGAATAAAATGATCTAAAAATGATTAAATTCACATGTATAGTTCTTGCTCCTATAAAAAATTGTTTAATGGAACGATTTTGTCCAACTTTAGCATTAAATATCTCTTAAAATAATTCTTCGATTTGAAAACTGTATGCATTAGCGTGTTGATCAAACATTTCGCTATAATACCACCGATTTTCACATTTTTTGTATGCAATAGTTTCCTAAATATTAACGAAGAAAGACCTCCGGTCACAAAAAATTCAAAACCGGCGGCGGCGGCAGTGACAGCTTTAGTTACTTTTTTTAGAATAGAGAGATATATAAAAATGAAAACTTGTCTATCTGTCTGTTTGTAATTGTATAAAAATCCACAATTTGGAAGCCAAAATTGTGAAAAGATACGTACATGTGTATTAAAACATGGCCGAGGCAACTAAAGTAATCCGGAATCGAAATAATTTATAGTTAATTTTTAATTAATAAAAAACCACCAATTTAACAGCAATTTCTTATCAAATTTAAACATTTTTCGTTATAGCAGTTGCCAACAATTAAAAAACACAATAAAATTATTACTACAACAATTAATTTTCTACTGCAAGATTTCCACGTGAAAAATGAAAATGAAATAAATAGTTTGACGAATTTTTAAAAAAGGTGAATATTACGTCATAACTTTTCTATTGCAAGATATTCACGTGAAATATGAAAATGAAATAAATGGTTTGACGAATTTAATTGAAAGTGAATATAACTTCATAATTTTTCTATTTCAAGGTTTCCACGTGAAAGAGGAAAATATTACGTCATATTGGAAATATAGAGGACGTGGTGGATATAGTATAACGTCATATGAGTGTGAAAAATGTATTGAAGCATGATAAAAACCCGATTAGGGAAATATTGGCCTATTTTAACATTATTGCTCCAATTATAAATTGAAATAAGTTCATTTATAGCTGTATTCTTTTGCGTCTGTTATATACATTTATACATTTTTATATAGCGTTTTCATATGATTCATTCATACAACATTTCGACTGCTTTTTTTAATGTTTGTTTTGTATTGTATGTTAAATTTTAAAATTGATTTTTCAGAACAAACATCCTTCAAATTCTGGGCAACGCCGGCACTTTAGAGATAAATGGCTTTTGTATCTGTACATCTAATGCTAATATTATAAAGCGTTATAATATTATAAAGTATTTAATATTATTAATGCTTGTACGTTTGTGAGGTGTTATCTCTGAAACTACATAGCCAACTTAAAAAAGTCCTTCCGGCCAGTGCCGGGAGGAAGAGGTAGCTTTCATAATCCTTATTTTAAAAAAGCCAACTTATATCATGCAAACACACGAAGCTCAATTTGGTGGAAACCGAATATAGGAGATTCAACACTAATTTTTATCAATATAATGAATAAGAATTTCGCGAAATTAGTCAGCTTTATCCAAGCTGCTTTTCTTTAAAGTAACTTATATTTGGCTGCCAAATTCGGCAATTTCTTAAAGTGCCTGTCATTTTAAGACAACATGGTGGATGAGGCTAAGCAGTGAACTTGGTCGAGACCTTAGTAATTGCTGTGCACATGCTCACTCACATCGGAATCGGTTAATATATAGGAGTGCTGTCGCATGCAAAAAATCAGATTTTTCAAAATGTCACCCACAATAGAAATTGAAACTGCTATATCTGAGCCATTTTTTAAGGTAAAGACAAACAAAAAATGCTCCTGAATCCTTATATCAAGATCAAATACTTAAGAAAGAAACCTTTTTCAATTTCTAATTTTTTTGCACCTCACTTTAAATATATATATGTTTTTTAATTTCATGGCCGCCATTTTGAAACGAGATGGCTGATTAATCTGGCCAGCGAACTTGGTCGAGGTGTTGATGTATACTATCCACATGCCTTCTTACATCGAAATAGGCGAAAACGTGTGTTATCGCGTGACAAATACAAGATCGTTTCAAAATGTTAGCCATGCTAGAAATTCAAAGTGCTATAAATCAACCATTTTTTAAGATATCAACAAAAGAACAAATTTTCAGAAACAAAAACTGCTCCGGAATCTTTGTATCAAGGCCAAACACATAAAAAAAATCTTTTTCATTTTCCAATTTTTTAACACCTCATTTTGAATTTTAAATTTAATTTTTTTTAAATGGCAACCCTTTTGAAACAAGATGGCGAATTAAGCTGGCCAACGAACTCGGTCGAGACATTGGTATGTACTATGTAAAGACCAAGTTACATCCAAATAGGTTCATAAATACGCCTGTTATCGCGTGACAAAAATCAGGTCGTTTTAAAATGTCAGCCACAAGAGAAATTCAAAATGCTATTACTCAGCCGTTTTTTTTTAGATATTAGCGAAAGAAAAACTGTTCCGGAATCTTTGTATTAAGGTCAAACACATACAAAAAAATCTTTTTCATTTTCCAATTTTTTGGTATCTCATTTAAATTTTTTTATTTTTTTAATTGGCCGCCATTTTGAAACAAGATGGCGGATGAAGCTGGCCAACGAACTCGGTCGAGATATTTGTATGTACTATGTACACACCAAGGTACATCCAAGTCGGTTCATAAATACGCCTGTTATTACGTGAGAAAAATCAGGACGTTTCAAAATGTCAGCCACGCTAGAAATTCAAAATGCTATAACTCAGCCATTTCTTAAGATATAGACGAAACAAAAACTGCTCCCGAATCTTTTTATCAAGGTCAAACACATAATAAGAAAATATTTTTTCAATTTTCAATTTTTGGTACCACATTTCGAATTTAAATTTTTCTTAAAAATTTAAATGGCCGCCATTTTTAAACAAGATGGCGGGTGAAGCTGGCCAACGAACCCGGTCGAGACATTGGTATGTACTATGTATAAACGAAGTTACATTCAAATTGGATCATAAATACGCCTTTTATCGCGTGACAAAATTCAGGACGTTTCAAAATATCAGCCACGCTAGAAATTCAAAATGCTATAACTCAGCCATTTTTTAAGATATAGACGAAACAAAAACTGCTCCGAAATCTTTGTATAAAGGTCAAATACATAAGAAAAAAATATTTTTCCATTTTCAATTTTTTGGTACCACATTTCAAATTTTAAATTTTTAAAAAAATTTTAAATGGCCGCCATTTTGAAACAAAATGGCGGATGAAGCTGGCCAACGAACTCGGTCGAGACATTGGTATGTAGTATGTACACACCGAATTACATCGAAATCGGTTCATAATTACGGGAGTTACAGTGTGACATATGTCAGATATATATATATATATATATATAACAAATTAACACATGCGTAAACAAAATTACAAAAAAATTATAAAATAAAAAAAAATCTCTATAAAAAATAAAAATTGTAAAATAACATAAAAAAATTATTATAGGATGGATGGGTGGGTAGATGTTAGAGTACGGAGGAGGGTGGTGTTGTCTGGATAATACGCAATGGTTAATTTATATATATAAAAAAAAATGGGGCTTTTGTATTATTACTATATTTTTAATACGTATTTTATAAGGATGTTGATTTGATATTTTATATGTAATTGGTGAATTTCATTAATTATTAGCTTTATTATTGTTTAATCTTATTTACAATCATTTGTTATAAATTTTAATTTAATAAGGACAATATCATATTAATTACTAATAGTATGCCATTTTTATAGTGATTAATATACATATAAGTATATTTAATATAAATAAAGTTATACTGTATGGATTAAAATTGGGTAATTATATTTATTATTATTCCTCTATTCTTATTAATATTTTAATATTTATTTATTTTCACCTAGTGTTATATAATTTATTATCGGTTTATTGTTTTTGAATGTCCCACATTCATACTTTTAGGATTTTTATGGATGTATAAAATAATCCACACACTATATTTGTACTTTTTAGGTAATTGGAATTTAAGTATCAGTTCACCTTCTTTATACTACCATATGTTTTTTATTTCCTGTTCATTTTATAATTATCTTATATATAATAGTTTTTATTAAAGATTTTTATATTTTTAATAATTATTTATATTAATTATTAATGAATTTATTCTGTTTTATAGCATATAGCTATATGCTATATTTTATCGATGTTCTAGAATTATTTAAATTCTTAGTGTAGTTTAAATAAATTTGCTAATAGAATATTTTGTATGCTTTTTAAATTTTACTAACAATAGTTTTTTTTTTTTTTTTTTTTTTTAAATACATTGTGTGGTTTATATTCAGTTTATAATTATCTATATATAAGGATATTTTTGGTTTTGCTGTTAATAAAACAATTGTTACATTCAATTGCTTACAACTGAAGCAAGTCTTTTGACAATTAAATCATAAATGTAATACTAGATGGCAGCACCACAATTTGTGTTTTTTTTTTTTTTCGATAAGTTCTAGATTTACTTCTTCCAGCTACATTTCAGTTATAATTTACTACACCAGGGGGAATTTTTAGCTAAATTTTGACAATATTGTTTAACGGTTTTTAATTAATTTAATAGTGCATTTTAATTATGTAATTACTTTCTATTTATATTATTTTATATTATATTAAAAGTTATTTAACATTTATTTCAATATGTATTAACTGCATCCTATGGTATCAATTACTGTGATTTCTTAACTGTTTTATTAACCTTAATCTTTACGATATGGGTGCCATGTGAGCGTGGATTTATTCTAAAATATTAATCGGTATGGTGTTTATTATTTCATTTTATATCCTATAAATATTTAAATAGGTTTTATTGTTTTTTCCAATTCATATTATTTGTTTCTATTCTGTTTTCATTTTTAATCAATTCACTTGATTTTAATGGTTGTTAGGGCACAGGGGAAAATAACTTTTAGCTTTAGCTTATTTTTCCCACAGAAAACAACCATTTTGCTTATATCATTGAATTCTGTGCCCTTGAAAACGTAATTCAATATATAAGCATTTCCATTATTTGTCGGTGTCCACTTTCTTATTTTTCTTCCATAATAATTCTTATAAATAATTTAATCTTTTTTTTTTATATATATATATATACTTACAGCTTTAATTCATAATATTACGGTTTTTGATGGTGGTAGGTTATGTTTAATTATTGGTTATATATATATATATATCAATTTTGAACGGAGGGTGGTTTCGGGGTCTGGGGGTCATGATCGATGAAAATATACCAAAATTTTTTGAAATCGCTTTGGTAGCTTTTTTGTAAAGAAAGCTACCTAAAAATGTTGGTGGCCATCTCTGCTCCGAAAAAAAGACTATTTTATGTCAGTGCAAGAACCTACATCGCTGCAGGAGCAAAAAAGTTCTAAAATTGCGATTTCTGTGGATTGGGTTAGAAACTTTAAATTTGGTGCGGTAGTTACTTTTAAGATGTAAATACTCGTAATGAACGCTCTCTAAAAGGTTCAATTTGACGGATAAACGTAAAAATTTCTAGAAAGTTTCTAAACTATGATTTATTTGGAATACTGAAATTTTTGGGATACTGTTGGGGTTAGAAACTAGAACTTTGGCATGGTAGTAATTAATAAGATGTAAATGCTCGTTGTAGAACGAATTCTAAAAAATAGAAAGACTAAACAAAGCGGAAAAAGATCTAAAGATGATCTAAGTAACGAAGTACAAGGAATTGTTAGGAATATAAACATGAAAATTGACATGGCTGTATTTATCATGACGTAAATTCTCGCAATAGAACAATTTCTAAAAATGTCGCTATATAAAACAGTGCAAAAACAAAAAACTTTCAAAAATTTCCTATTTCTGTGTTACTGCTGAGCCCAAAATCTTGAAATTTTGCTTCGGGTTAGTTTTAAAATATACAATTGTCTCTATGAATGGTTTCTAAAAAATTTAAAATTTAAAAAGATGAAATTAACGGAAAGCTATCTCAATTACCATTAATTTGGAATTATTAGGTATAGCAACTTTAAATATTTCATAATGCTGCATTTCCTCCGCAAAACATGCAATTTAAATGCAACAAAACAGATAGATACCCACCTAGCATTAAATAAATTGTGTAAATATTAAATAAAGACCTGTATGAAACAGTGAGTAGGTTGCCCGAAAGTACTTGTTAAAGTGTTCCTTCTCTAGGTTTTTCTCTCTCTCGCCAAGGCCACTAACAGAGGGAAGTGCCGTTTTAAATGTGATATGAATTTTTTATCCGATTCATTTTTCTAGACATTTTATCATAAGGTCATATTCTCAATTATCATTAGTAGCTTTTTTATATATTAACTTATTCTGGTGAAATTTTATAATCGGGATCATATTAGCGTATGTTAGCTTGCATGATTTCCTGAATAAATATGTATGGATTTGTAAATTACTTCAAATGACACTTTGACAGTTCAAAAGTTATGCAGACGATATATTCAGATCTTGTGTCATACTTTATGTTGTAATCATTGCCGATTTGTTTTATTTAATACATGCTAAATACAGCTCAACTTGTGCAGAATATGTTTGAAAACAAAACAATACAGCGTATGTAGTGGCCAGCATACACTCATCATTTAAATTCGATCGAGCATATCTAAAACACACTCTAACAAAGCATTGCATGCCACTGTTGATGTATTCGGTACTTTGATACTATATTAGATTTTGAGGAGAGAATTCCTTAAATGTTATCGACAACCTCATTGCATCTGTGGAAAACAGATATTGTACAATATTAACTATTCCGGGGGAGCACACACCATATAAAGTATAGTCCATTCTTTTTAAGCATCATATATTTGTCATTTAAAGTTACTCAAATTGGTGCAGAGCGTCTGATTATGCTCTTGACATCATTTAATACAGTTAAAATTCCGATATAAGTAATTTAGTGTTTCATTTTCTATTTTACTTTTAATATATTGCGTATTTTCAATTTTATATCCATGCATGGCTGTCTTGAATGGTTTGATTTTCCATTTTTTTAAACAGTGTATACGAATTTATATATAAGATTTTGTAATTCTACAATTCGTTTATTTTCATCATTTCAGTTTATCGCAGTATATGGACAATTAAAGATAACATCTCATTTTCTTTGCTTCCACATGTTATTATTAAATCTATGTTCTCAGTAATATCGCTCAGACTAATCCCTCTGAGGGAAGTCCTAGTTCCCAAACCCCTCAATGGCATCAGAATTTTGGTAAAATATTTTACATTTGATATGTATGTGAAATATAACCTTTTTCATATTTACAAATAAATTTGTTGGTCAATTCCGGTGCCAATTATTTACTTCAACACTTCAGCATTGAAAATGCTTTGCCTTTGAAATGGTTAACAAATATGATGTAATGTAGTAGAATAAATGATGTAATAGCAAAAATACGAAAGTTACTAATGTTCTTCCAAAATAAAACATTCATACCTTTATGATTTAACATAAATTTATTCCGGGGTCAAATGACCCCTTGCGGTAGTTAAGCCTAAAATATTTTTTTCTTGGCAAAAAAGTAGTCCGGAGATGAGACATTTTAAGGAATAATATGGTCATCTATTTATATAAAATCCAAGTCTCTGTGTGTCCCTCACTATTCCGGTAGGACCGCCTCATTGAAATGAGTAATTGTTGAAAAATATTAATGCAGGGTTACCACAGTAGCGCCAAATGTTAGCCAACTTGGCGATAGCTGGCTAATTTGGCGAAATTCCCATTTAAGACCATTAATCTTTCATAATGGAGGTCACCGTAATTTAATTTAAGCTCCACTCTTTTAAAATATTTTTTCGAAATCTATCGGTGAGAATTTAAAGTACATCTTTACATCTTCCTCCCGATGCTACTAATAAAATAACCGCCAATAGACAACGGTGTACTGTGTGAGCTGCTAACTGCGCGACTTTAATGTGCTTTAGGTACTTTTCCAGTATAGGTGCCTTGGCGAAAAAGGAAATTTGGTAACATATTTTCCGGGAACCTATTCACTGTTTTATTTTATATACACACGCATTTTTTTCGATTTTATACGATTTATTTAACATAAAAAAGCCGTTTCTCTAATTTTATACAGAAACAGATGTAATTTGTACATAAAAACATCAATAATATACATATAAAACAAACAAAAACGCTCATCAAATTTGTTTTCATAGCTGTTTATATGATTTGACATCAAATCTCGATATTTTTCCGTTATACGGACACCATGCCAAAATGTATGCTAATGCGCCAATTATTTCAAAATGCTAAAAGATATTTGTAATTTTATGCCAGCAGTTTAATATGAGTTTTATTTTATTGCTTTATTTTATAGCAGTTATTTGTTCACTTATTTTAAGTATATATTTGTGATTTGATGAAATAGTTCGTAAAAGTCTGGAATTTTTAAATGTTATATTTTTTAAATGCTCACTTTAGTATCGACAATGGTTTTTCTTTTATTTTTCAAATGCTTCAATTCACGATTTTGCGCCAACTATTACGTTTGGCGACAACGGTGTCCGCATAACGGAAAAGTACCCAAATCTCACTTTCTGATGCCCAAATTACACCAAGCTTTTTTTAAAAAATGCCAAAGCCCCTACAGTGGAAAAGTACCAAACTGTCTATTATTTTGCGCTATCTGTGTTACAGTTTGTACTATATGCAAGGGGAGTGGAGCGAAGAGTTTAAACATTAGATATTAAAGTTTCGGCACAGATGTCATATACGCCCCATATTGGCGCGATTTTTTTCTGACGCCAATGTCATATACACAACGGATACTTAACTGGCGCCAAAGTGTCGTAATTTTGCTTGCTATGGTAATCCGGATGTTGTTGTTTATGCTGTTGATGTTTATATTCGACAAATTGGCGTCGGAAAAAAATCGCGCCAATATATGACAACGTATATGACAACTGTGCCAAAGTTTCTATAAGGTTTCTATAAGTTTCTATAAAGCAGTATAAGCAATATAATTAAGTATAAAATAAATGCAAAATAAGATTAAAGAAGAAAGAAAAATCATGCGTTAAGCATAGAATATGAAACACTTTCCAACACATCCTGAATGCTTTAACAAAACTTCATTATTTAGGGAAATAAGGTAAATAAGATAACGTTACTTCTTAGATATCCCGTCGACCAATTTCTCCAAATTATATAACTCGCCAAATCAACAGTAAAACATTAATAAAAATACAAATAAAACGTCGAATTAATGGTTTTATTGGCCATTATTGGCATTTAATTAATTAATTAATGACAACCATTATTGGCATTTAATTAATTAATTAATGGCAACCATTATTGGCAATTAATCTTACAATTTGGCGACAGTAATTTGGTCGGCGGGATAACTAAGAATTACCAAGATAACTAAGTAAACATTTTAGAAAACGCATAAAAAAATTTAAAAATTGATTTCAGCAGTTACCGTCCATAGCCAATAGTACCGTTATTACATGCCACTATTTAGCTAAAATTTAATTTAAACTACTCTTAAAACTACTGAAATCACATTTCCAGATATTATCATCCATAGACGGTTATGTATCCAATTCTTTGCGTGACCCTGTATATCATTTTATCTATATTCTACAAACATTTCTTGGTACTTTTCGGTTAGCCGGGCGCTACTGTTATATATACATATATATATACATACATATATGTAAATATACACATGTATACATATACATATATTGTATATATACACACATATATATATGTAAATGTATATATACATACATTTATATATACATATATACGTATATATAACACTGGCGCCCGGCTAACCGAAAAGTACCCATTTCTTAGGAAACTAAATGCAGTTCAGCGTAAAAATGCATAACTCCTTTAAAAACCACCTTTAAGCAATTTACTCTCATACTCAGTAACCCTTACGAATTCTTTTGTGTAGCCCTGCATATGAACTGTAGCATTTATACACACAGTATAGTATGCATAAATGTAGTGAAACATAAAAGCGCATATCATAATTAAAAATGCATTTCTAGCAATCATTGCCTATGTACAATATTTCGGAGAAAAGTTTCTTGGCGAGAAAGAAGTTTTCCAACGTATTTTCTGGCAACCTATTTACTACTTCATACTCACTAGCAATTTTTTCCATATGTATACAATTTGGCACAGATGTCATATACGCCCCATATTGGCGCGATTTTTTTCCGACGCCAATTTGGCGAAAACATCAACAGCATAAACAACATTCAGGTTACCATTACAAGCAAAATAACGACACTTTGGCACCAGTTAAGTACCCGGTGCGTATATGACATCGGCGTCAAAAAAAAAAAAAAAAAAAAAAAAAAATCGCGCCAATATGGGCATACATGACATCTGTGCCGACAATTTAATATAAAAAAAGCTATTTACCCATTTTTATAAAGAAACAGAAGTAATTTTTGCACAGATGTCATATACGCATGGGGTTTGGTGTGATTTTTCTATGACGCCAATTTGGCAGAAATCTCGCTTTCGAATACCAGTTACTTATATATTTTTCAATTATTTGCTATCATTTTGAAAAGGAAATAACTATAAATAAATAAAAGTTTGAATAATAACTATAGAACAAAGCAGTTTATATAATTAAAAGACAGAAAATAAAAGTAAATAAACAATTTATTAATAAATAAAAAACAATAGCCGGGTTACCATAGCAGGCAAAATAACACCATTTTGGCACCAGTTAGGTATCCCGGTTCATATCTGAAATCTGTGCCATAATTTGTATATAAAAAAAATTATATATATTTAGAAACGATTTTTTATGCATATAAGTGCATATATAAACAAAGATAAAAGTTCATTAGATTTATTTTCACAGCTGTTTATATATTTTCGCAACATATCTCACTTTCTGATGCCCGAATCGCGCCAAGCTTTTTTTAAAAATGCGCTATAATGGAAAAGTACTTAAATGAATAATTAACAGAAATAACAAATTATACAAACTAAAACTTTTTATTTCGAGATCAAAGCATTGTTTTTAATTTCGATTAAAAATACATATATCCTTGGATAACTTCAATTGAAATTAGTTTCACAGCTTAATATCTCATTCCATAAACCTAAACAAACACAAGTGATTCATTCATCGTGAAACGTCAAAAATATTAAATCATTGAGGTAATCATTCACAAAGTAAGTTCTCCAACAATCAATGGGCAATATTCTAATGACGTCATAGTAGGTAAAATAGTGGCGGTATCGTTTGTTTATGGTTTGTAATATCAAAGATTTAATTTTGCAATGTCTCTTAGTTACATTATTTTATTGTCATATTTATGAGCTCAAAACAAAAGCCTATTATTTCATTATTTAGTTATTAAAGACGGAAAAAAAATCATAAATGCATGATTTGAAAATTTTAAATAATTTTCTTTCTTAATACTAAAAAATAACATCAGGAAGTAACAGCGGGTTTAAGTTAAATAAGTTTAACTGTTTAATTCTGTTGTAATATTCAAAATAACTGTATTTATTAGATTTCAGTACTCAACTTCAGGGCCCGATTAAACTTTGAAGTTAGAGGAATTACAATGTCATTTCAGGACCTTTCTTTTGGAGAAGCTTTTCTAAATTCCATATATACATGGAAAATCTTCAGTGTTAGAAATATTATTCCTAGCAGGGCTTAATTTGCGCCGGAGCCCATGGGAGCTCAGCTCCGGTACTTCTCTGTTTTCAGCAAATTTTTAAATATTGGTCGGAATTCACCGGAGCTCATAAATACAGGGCTCCGGAGCCCAGAGCAATGGCGCTTCCGAAAAACCGACGCCTAAATTACACTTCAGTTCGATTTTATTTTGTGACAGTAGGATATTTTTTAATTGGATCATTTATTTATTTTATTTTTTTAGATATCTAACCTGAAAAGAATATTTTATTTTGTTTTTATTCAACGAGCATCAGTTTGAGGTTTTTAGCCTTCTATTGTATACGAATATGGAAAAAAGTTAGGGATTTTTCTATTTATTTTTCATCATGAACGCTGCCCGTGCCAAGGCTCTACTCAGTACATTTACGAAGTCACTTTCATTTATAAGTAGATATAATTGCTATATGTATTGTTTGTTATTCTGATTAAAAGCAATTGAGCAGTGTTTCGCCTTTTTCTATAAAAGCATCTAATCGTTCTTTTTTGTGTTAACACTATTTCCTACTCATAATTCTTACATTATTTAATTGCAGAATTCTGCGATTAATTAACATTAAATTAGGCAACGATTTCTATTCGGAAGGCGTGATAAACTAAAAAGTGGGCAATAAGTATATGCAAGTACATATATTTAAATTTTTTATTTTACTGAAGAAAAAAAGATGCTTTAAATTTTGCAAATAATATATGATATATATATATATATGCGGATCAAAGTGAAGGCGGGGGGGGGGGGGGGGGGGGGCACGGTACGGTTTTAGTACTGCAGAATTTTAGGGCTCCGGTACTTTTTTTGGTAGGAATTAAGCCCTGATTCCTAGGACTGACATAACACGAGAACGGCCTGCAATTTTACACAAGTTTTTGAAAGCTACTTTATATCAGAAATTTTACTAAAAATTGGTTACTTTTTTGTTATAGCGGCCCACACTATTAGGATTATGACAAGTTGCAGCCAATTTCGCCAACGTCGTAACCAACGTGAAGCACACACATATAATACCATATAATACCATTTCATGAAATCGTATACTATAATTTAATAGTTTTTAACCTTACTTCAAGTGTGTTATTTATTTATTTTTAAGGCTCAACAATCTAAATTGTCCAATATATGAATTTTAAAAAAATGTAAACAAAGATTCAATAGACATTACCGCAAAAAGCCTCAAATCTGCATAACACTTGGAACCAAAGTGTGCAGATTACTGTACACAGTTTTTCATAAATGTGTTTCGTTCTTAAAATGTGTTATTTTCATCGATCGCTGCGGAACAAGCGAGAAAAGTCATATTCTTGCACATGAGTTGTATATATCTTTATATCTAAATTTCCGTCATTTTTGACGGGCTACCTTTCTAGTATTTTAATAAAAGTCGTGAAATATAAAGCAATTTCGTAATGTTTTAGTTTGAGAAATTCCAAAAAGAAATTAAAACTAGTATGTTGTGGTCATCACAAAACTTTCTTCTATCTCATACATGTCAATACTTCAAAATTCACTATCTCAGTGCCAAATTAAATGGCAATCCGTGTTCATCATGAGAATTCTAAAAATATGAAATTCCGTGCATTAGTTCTTGAGGTATGACTGTCACTAAAATCTTGTAAATCCAGCAAAATGCAGCATAGCAGCGCCACCTATCGGGTTATTTACACCAGAACCTAATTATCACCAACTTATGTCAACGTCTAACTGAATATGAAGTTTGAGGAAAATTCGTGCATTAGTTCTTCAAATAGAGGTATTGCGCAAATCATAACAAATGCAGCATAGAAGCTCCACCTGTTGAGCGATTTGCAACAACACATAATCAGCAACAATATTCATCAAGTTATACCAAATCTGAAGTTTGATGAAAATTCGTGCATTTGTTCTTGAGATAGAGCTATTGAGGAAATAGTTCAAAATGCAGCACAGCAGCGCCATCTATTGGGCGATTTACACCAACACGTAGTCAGCATCATTTCGTATGAAGGACTAACTAAATCCGAAGTTTGATGAAAATGTGTGCATTAGTTCGTGAGATAGAGCTACTGCGAAAATAGTGTAAATCCTGCAAAAATGCAGCATAGCAGCGCCACCTGTTGGGCGATTTACACCAAAACGTAAACAGCATCCATTCATGTCAAGGACTCACTGAATCTGGAGTTTGATGAAAATCCGTGCATTAGTTCTGGAGATTGAGCTATTGCGGAAATCGTGAAAAAGTCTGCATAGCAGCGCCACCTGTTGAGCGATTTACACCAAAACCTAATCAGCACCCATTTATATCAGGGACTAACTGAATATAAATTTTTATTAAATTCCGTGCATTAGTTCTTGAGATAGAGCGCCCACAATATTTGTGTCACATACAGACGGACAGACAGACAGACTCACAGACAGACATTTTGTAAAAACATGTTTTTTTGGAATCTCTGACCCCTAAAACGTGTAAATCCGTCGAAAACTGGAATTCGAAAATTTTCATGAAACCAATACTTTCTTCTTGTAAAGATAGAAGAAAGTAAAAGGGTAATTTGACCCCTCGCGGTAACTTTAGTGTTAAACAAAAAGACGGTTATCTACTTTAATATCGCTCACCTGCAAGAAAAGTGACGTATCTCGACAAAAGTAAATTTCACAGGAGAAGCAAAAGGGGGAAAATACGCATGATTTTTCTGTGACCTGAAATTTTATGGACTAGGCTCTGTATGCAGGAGTAAAAAAGTGCATAAAAGCGTAAAACCCTTAAAAATGAAGACATAGGAGATAGGATGAAGGGTTTGGAGGGCTGGATAAATTTACCTCCCCACACAATCCACCCCTGCTCTGTTGTAACGAATGGACAAATGGCGTAATAAAGTGATTTTCCTTATAACTACACTTATGAAATTTTAATTAAGCAGCCTTACTGACTTATATAAGTGAGAGATGCCAAGCGGGGCATCGTCCTTGTGGTTTAGTGGTAGAGCACTGGAGATCAATTCCAGAGGCCCGGGTTCGATTACCGGCTTGGACATTTCTCACTAAGTTGGTTTACGCTGTGTCACTTTTCTTTGCGGGTGAGCCATATCTGCTTAATAAATTAGTGTAAATGAATTTTTTAAAACATCGCGTTTTTTAGAGAGGCAGAAATTCCCTAAAAAGCCTTAGATTTCAGGGAACCAAAATGGTGTTACCCCTTAATTTTAAGCATTAGACTTTCTTAGGCAAACGAGATTTACTTCTCGAATAAGAAAATCTCGGATAAAGTTTTGTGCATAACAAGATGCTCATGCAAATAAGTTATTGTTGCACATTCAGAGAATTAAGTAGAAAATTAGTTTTATTTGAAATATTCTTAAGGCTGTTCTCAAATCCAAAAAGGCTACTTTCTGACGACAGGTGTTCTTTTATAGAAACTATGTAATCGAAATCAAAAGACATTTTCCATTTTTTGGTAAACGCAAACGATCTTTCAGAAAATAGTGTCAAAGTGGGCGTTTTGAACCGCATTTTCGAATGTAACAAAGCGCGAAAGAAGAAAAACCTGCCGTCACGTGATAAAAATCGCTTATAACTCGATAAGTAGTTTATTTTTCAGAAAAGGGAAAATGCACTTTGATTCCGAACTGCTTACGTATTCAAGTCAGCCAATTGTCTGCCTTTATGTTTAACAAGTTCGAAATTGTACGTCAAACGTGGCAAATGAGGTGCGTTCGTACTATAACTAGTTTTATAAATACCCAGATCTCGGTACCATGGCTGTTGCACTCTTATGAAAAAAGGCATGAATACAAAATTTATTACGATTCTACATATTAAATTCAATAATATGGAAATAATATGACTTCATCTTAAATGGGACGTTATCACCATGGCAATCTAGAATCATGACCTATCATTGGATATCATTGAATTCATGACGTATGATAGGATTTAATGGAATGGGGAAAACTTTTATTCACAACTTTTTAGGTTTTGATTCGATTTTCCTAAAATTTGAAATGACTTGACACTCTTCTGCAACGATTATACACATTAAATTTCAAACTCTTCGGTTGATTAGTTTTTGCGCAGTTATACGCGGACAGATGGACAGGAAGACAGACGGAAGGACCAGACGAGGACTATAGGTGCTATGTAATTATATGTAATTACGAACGCACCTAAAAATGAGTCAGAAAATGTGTCAGGAAGTTTCTCGTTTGTTAAGCAGGGAATTTGAGAACATTTTTAGTTACCATACTTATTATATATACTGAAAAAGTTTTTTAATTAACCCGTTCGGGACCATGGGTGCATATATGCACCCTCAGAAAGAGAATACACAATTTGTTTTAGGCACCAGTAAAAAAGAAAAGTAATATTTAGTTTCTTTAATAAGAGCATTTTCGTGATTGTTTAAATAAAGGTAACTTCTTAAAAAAAAAGTGGTGCCAACGGAATAAAATTTGTGTTAAAGTCGCTGGTCCCGAACTGGTTAAAACTCTCGAATATGTGGGGTATACGTATGTGTTGTGCCTAGACCAGAATCAGGCCCTATTTAAAATCTGTTTCTTTTCTTCTTTTGTCTTTCAGGGTTATCGGACCGCTCGCAAACACACCTGAATTTGCGGCTGAATTCGGATGTCCGCTTGGTTCGCCCATGAATCCTGTGAAAAAGTGTTCTGTGTGGTAAAATTTTCTATGGACCGTCCACATTATTTTTTCATCGTACATTGCTTCCATCCCTCATTTCGTTCTTCGAAAAAAATTCTGTGATCTGCATCTCTTTGTTGAGACGTTCATCGAAACGCCCAAAAAAAACATTCGACCGCTATTTCTTCTGCTGCTGCCATCTGTTGAACAAATATTACAAAAGAAAATGTGTGCGAAAATACGGAAAGACTCCTTGTTTGTTCATTATTCAGTTTCATTGAGACAGCGTGTATATTGATGTCATATTGTGTATAAAAAAAGTACTTTCAAAGACCAGCTGTTTCAAGGAAACTTTTTGAAAAGCGCTATTCATTTTAGATGTACAGTAGAACCCTGCTAATCTGAACTGATTAGAGCCTATTTCGGTTATCAAAATCTTGGGTATTCCGAAATGTAAATATTAAGTGTATAAATATGACTCCCTTTTTTTTCAAGTTAAGAAAAAACACTTTTTTCATTTGTTTGTCTGTCATAATGAAAGAAAGGTTTATTAACGTATTAGAAGTTGCAATATCTGTGCCAGGGCCATCGCTAAGATTTTTATTTTGGGGGGGGGGGGGGGGGAGGACTTTAAACTGCCAAGTAAATTTTCAGCATTTGCCAACTCATTGAGAAGCAAAAATAAATAGTTCTCGACACTTGCCAACTAGATTTATAATTTTGCCCAAGTTGCCACAATTAGAAAATGTAATATAGTTCATATTTGTAAAAAGCTTAATTACATTCCCAATTATATTTGTAACTTTTGCCAAGTCTGTCAGAAATAGAAAGTTTATTATAGTTTTTATTTAAATTTTTAAGAAAATTTACCAAGTGTAACAGCATTTGCGAACGTTTGAGGAGGAACGTTGAGGGAGGGTATCCCCCCCCCCTTCTTTAGCAAGGGCCCAGCATATGTCCAATTGTCAGATAACAAACGGATTCCGCAATGGCCTGTCTGTTTTGAAGCCGCATTCATCAAGTTAATTTTCTATTTATGCAAAAGAACTGAACTGTTCTCACGAATTGACACGCTACGTGGAGCAAAACAAAGGTAATATGAAGGAGCAAGATCTGGTAAATACAGTGGTTGAGCCATTATATTCCAGTGAAGTGCTCTTTAGAGTTTCCTAGATTGGTTTTTCACCATATGTGGAATCACTGATATTTTGGAAAACAATCTTCTCATGTATCTTTCGCCATATTTTGGACGTTTTAGCTTCGATGCTTGTTTTTTTTTTCAAATTAGTTAATACTTGCTTCTAACATTCACCATGGATTGTCTGCACAGCGCAATTTCATTAGAGTGGTCCTGTTTTTATGCAGAAATCAAAAATTGGCTTGGTGACTTTATTGCTTCAAAACGGCCAGTCTGTTCCTATTGCGGTATTCGTATATTTCCTAACAGATGGACGAATGGTGCAGCTTGTTGACTGAATATACTCTTTAAATTCATTTTCAGGAGAAATGAGTGTCTTTTCTTGAGTCGAAAAAGAGGTGAGTTGTATTTATACTCCTAATAGAATAACAAAAGCGGACAGCAAAAGAGATTACAAATTATGTGTTATCAGTGTTTCTTTCTATTTTTTCTTCAGAGTAATACAATAATGCTAAAAAGTTTTTGCTCATTTTTAATACTATTTTTAAGGCTTATTTCGTTTCTTTTGGATTATCCAAACTTTCAGACTATCAGAAATCGGATGGGTGGAGTTCTACTGTATTTCAATTTTAACGTTAATATTTCTGTGATGTGATTTTACAAACAGTTTTTTTACTGAAAAGAAATTTGTGTACGTCAAGCCTTTATTTGTACTTTTTTTTATTAAAATATTTTTAACCATTTGAAAACATTCAGAAATGTTCAATTGTTTTATTTTATTTTATTTTAATTTGGAAGATGTTACATGTGAAAAGATGTATAAAACATAGATTCATAAAGTCCATATTTTTACTATTCGGTTTTAATTATAATTATTTTAGAACAAATAATGTATTTATTCATTTTATTTATTAATGTTTATTTATTTGTTTCATTAATCAGTCATGAAAGCTTGTAATGTTCTCAGTAACAGTTTTTAAAAATTGCTGTATGCAGACTGAAACAAATTATATTTATTTTAATGAACATTTTATATTGTATTAAAATTGAAATTGTTTGAATGCTATGTCAGAGTTACGCTATTTTACGATGATTCAAATAACTTTGAAAAGAAAACATGATTATTTTTATGTTTACACATTGCATGCTATGTCTCATATTTGTATAAAAGAAATTAAATGTTTCATCTGTCACCATTGTATCTATCCGAAGCACTTTTTTTTTTTTACTTTATCTGTATTTTAATTTACAGTTTCCAATAGCAAAGAGGTGTATATTTCTTTCTGTGGAAAATGGCTATAGCGGGGGGAAAAAGGTGGAAATAGTGTTTAAAATAGTTTTTTTTTAATCTTGTTGTCTCTAAAATTCTTCCCAAAAAAATTACATTATGAGTCTTATACAAAATGTTTGGCTTTATTACTTTTGGTTTGGTACATGGTATGTATACCTGTTCTTAATAATATCATTGTGTTATTGATCTCATTTTCACATTGTTGTATTTTTCATGCGTATTTAAAGATGGAATTCTGTATTCGATTTTTAACTCATTTCCAGATAAGCTAGAATTCAAAAAATTATGTACCCAGATGTGTTTTCGATGACAATACAACATTTTAATATTTTTAGAGCTTAATTATACATTTACAATTTAATTTTAAGGCATCATCCGATTACCCACGCACAGGTGGTTGCAACGGTATACCAGCTACAATAACATGGGAATCAATTACCCGACAAACCATACTCGCTAAAATACTGTGCTAACTGCACTCATGAAATATTTTAAACACTAAAAAGTGTAAAATGAAATAAAATATAAAGTGTAACATTTTTTTTTAAATATCTTACATCATTAATAGATTAATATCAAATAAATTATGATTATACATTCAGAAAAGAGTTTAGAAAGACTAAATAGTTAGTTTAACATATTTTTTTAATTACTAAAAGGTGTTAAATAAAACTATAAAAATAGCTAAAAAGTTTTAATGAACTGTCTACAGGTACATGTTTCGGGTTCACCGAAGCCTTTACCAAGGCAAATAAGAATATACTACAATTGCGCGATCTATAATGCAAGGATTTGAAACGTCATCATTCATGTTTTCCCCGCCCACACTTAGATTACTTTCGTTATATTATTTTATTTTACATTGATGTTTATTTCCGTACTCATGAACATAAATTAACACAATCCATATTGTTGGTAATTTAAAGGAGGCTGCATCGTTACAAATTATATTTTTGTGAGAACTAAAGGTTGTTGTGTCTCTTTGCGTCTTCTATATTCACCCGGGAGAGACCGTTCTACTTCAAGGGTGGTATGGAATATAAGGTGGTAGGGAAAAGGTATGTAAAATTTCAACAAACACAGGTTTTATCTATTATGTAAAAATTCCTTCCAGATTGCATGTATATCATGGATCCGGGAAGGAATTATTACATAATAGATAAAACCTGTGTTTGTTGAAATCTTGAATACATTTTCCTTGCCACCTTATATTCCGTACCACACTTGAAGTAGATGGTCTCTCCCGGGCGAATCTAGAAGGCGCAAAGAGACACAACAATCTTTAGTTCCCACCGATGACGGCCGACTAATTTCGGTCAAAAACATTTTGATTTTAAAGGACTTTAATGTGTTTTAAATGTTTTTATATTGTGTTGTACGTACCTTTAAGTAATGATGATATATTTATTTGCATTTTTCTATAAATTTTCAATTAATTATAGATACTAGGGAATTTTTGTTTCGTTTGGAGCCCTGACTTTTGAATAGGTGAATTTTAATCATAAGAGTTTGTCCTGTATATAATGTTTAGTACATAAACAGTATCCCATGAGTTAATAGAGCTTTTTATTCATCTTTTGATCATGCAGTCTCAGTGACCGCTCACGGTAGTGATGTGAAAATTTCTGTCACAGCAGTTAAAGGTTAAGCAGATGTTGACACGTTTAAAGCTATATTTTAATTTTTCAAAAGCTTAGAAAACATTGAAGAGTATAAAGCTTATTTTTTTGCGAATTAAATTTGTTTCCAGACTCTTTATTATTGACAATAGCCAAGATTAATTGATTAATATGTTGTATACTTTAAAATCATTATTTAAAGCAATTCTACGAATATTATCTATTCATTATCCAAATTATTTTCAGTACATACCAAAAAGAGGCTCGCCTTATGGAAAACCTATAGGCTTAAATTTTATACGTAATTGGGGACGATGCATTATCCGGTATACTGGACTAGTTTGCCATGCATTTTCTAAAAACAGATCTGTCCATAGATTGGTTTATTCTGGTTAACTTTATTCTTTTATTATATTTAATTTCAACAGTGAATTCAATGCTATTGTCCACTGAATTCAGATGATTTATAAACCATCTGTTACAGCATCAAATAGTTTTATAACTCATCTGAATCAAAAGCTGTAAAGATCTCTGGGAGGTTGGATTTGTTATACATTTAAGTAGCTTAAATAATGCTCTTTTTTTCTATTTCTTTATCTTGGAAAGACACTACAAATATTATAATTTTTAAAATTAAATTCACTAGTATGCACTTTCTATCAAGCGTAAATAAAAGGGGTGAATTTTGCCAAATCGGTACACATGCCACATAAATTTATTTTTTTGATAATAATACTGAAATGAGGCGATAAACACTGTGATAAGAACTGAATGACTATAAATGAGTTATTATTATTATTATTATTATTCTATATTATTATTATTATTTTATTTTTTATTTTTTTACTTTATTTTCTGAATGCTTAAAAAAGTAGGAAGTGTGTAATGTAAAAAAGTGCATTTAGTGAAATTTTCCAACATAACATTTTAAAATACAACAGCTTATCCAAGTATATAAATAAAAATGATTTTATACCGGGAAGTAATTAATCGAAGTATCTATAATTATTCCCGGGCATTTACAGAAAAGGAAACATCCCTAATAATTCCTTATTGATAAACAAAAAAATACAATAATTATTAGACTGAATGTGTGACATTAGGCTGAATTTTTTATCACTTCGCGTGAAACTAAACCACACATTCATGACACGCTTATTAAGAAAGAAAAAAATTCAGTTTGAAAAAAAATTCAGCTAAAGATTACTCATTATGTACATTAGATTTGATATATGATCAGAAACGGTTAAGTAGTAAATGGGTCATTATTTTATTTTATTATTATTTTAACGTCCAGTGTTCTACGAATAGGCATCTACGACGCATCTTATTGGTTCTTGTTTGCACTTTTCGTCTATCTCAGCATTTACACTCACTCTTCCATTCCACTGGGTACCTGTATACACCTAGTTTTTTAATCTTTTTAATCTGCTGTTGGAGCTTGAACAATTCTGTCTCTGAAGTATATCGTTATTTTTTTTCCACCAAAGTATTACAATTGATGTGTAGTACGTTCTATCTTTAGTACGTCTTACCACAACGAGACAAGCAGAATGTCTCTTTACTGCTTTTACAGTGGTAAAACGTTTTTTGTGCCTGATAAAGAAAAAGTATTTCTTTCGAAACCTGCTACATAGTAGATACTTCTTCTTATGGTGTGTTTAAAAAGTGTCATTGCTTGATATTATGAGCCAAAACTTCAGAAATTCTTACATCTTGACGCTCTAAAGAAATCTGTTTTACAGTCAAACATTAAAAGTAACTTGGGTGTTAACGAGTTAGTTTATACAGGGTGTCCCTGATCTCATGGGCCAAACTTTAAGGGGCCGCTGCGCTGAAACTCCCCGATCATAAAATCTCATGTTAATCAATGGGAAATTTTTGAAGCGCGATGACTTATTACTTGATATAATTATTAAACTACCGTTTTCACCATCAGAAAGTAGAGGTCAGATGCCGATGATGTGCGTTTTTAAAAATTGTCTTCGTAAATTTTAAATATTTTAAAAAAGATGATAAAATTTAATCAAATGGAAATTTCAAAGTTTATAGAGATTTTTTATGCACTTAAAATTTACGGGGATAATTTTTAAAAGCGCACATCATCGGCATCTGACGTCTACTTTCTGATGGTGAAAACGGTATTTTAATAATTATATTAAGTAATGAGTCATCGTGCTTCAAAGTTTTCCAATAGGCTAACTGGGATTTCGCGATCGGGGAGTTTCAGTGCAGCGGAGCCCTAAGAGGCTACTTCAGTCAAACGAAAAGACCCGTTCGCTAATGCTAATCCTATGGAAGAAATTTATAAAGATATCTCGTTTTCATTTCAATTTTTTTGATTTTTTTTTTTTTTTTTTTTTTTTTTTTTTTTTTTTGCATTGGATAGCTGAAATCGATCTCTACATCGGCCGTTTTTTATTTTTTCGCTTTTATTTTCAGGTATTTTTTATGAGCGTATTTTCACTTTTCGAAACCGGTTTCGAAAGTGAAAGCATCCTCATAAAAAAAATCTGAAATGAAAATTGAAAAAGTAAAAAACGGCCGATGTAGGGATCGATCTCAGCTATCCAATGCAAAAAAACATTTAAAAATATTAAAATGCAAACGAGATATCTTTATAAATTTCTTCCATAGGACTATCATTAGCGAACGGGTCTTTTCGCGTGACTGAAGTAACCCCTAAAGGGTTGATACAGGACATTGTAACAATCACTTATTTTATAGGAATGTATGGGAGCAAATGAAGCGTTGAGGCACAAACACAGGAAAGAGATACGAAAAGAATGTTTATTGAAAGCGTCAATGGCAAGTGCTATGTTTGCAATAAGTGTTCAGAGTTGCGTGCACCTGTAGTAATACATGTCTGGCACCGTCGATGGAGCAATTGGCGTACAGATTCCAAGATGTCAGGCATTTCACACATACGTGCAGTAGTAATGGATATCCGAGCAACGAGATCTTCCTGGAATCGCATAAATCCGCACTTCCAAACTATCGCGCCTCATAGTCCAACACTCGACAGCACAAAAACCTATGTTATCAAGCCCAAGAAAAAAAAAAAAAAAACCTTTATTTTATGGAAGAGTAGAAGTAGGAGAATCTTATGATCTATGTCTGCCTGAAGTGAAGTGGTGCATAAGCCAAAAATTAATACCACCAGTGGTTCACTCGTAAGTTTATTTTTGTGTTTGTCCTACAAACAAAGGCATGAAAACATGGAGGACTGGGAGCAGGAAAACATAATGATAAACCTACGAGTGAACCACTGGTGGTATTAATTTTTGGCTTATGCAGCACTTTATTTCCGGCAGGTATGGATCATAAGATTCCCCTACTTCTACTCTTCCATAAAATAAAGGTTTTTTTCTTGTGCTCGATAACATAGGTTTTTGTGCTGTCGGCTCTTGGACTATCAAAAGTGGCATCCAGGTGATTGCGCACAACAGAGCTGAAATCGACTGACACCCCATCATATCATGCTGAAACCACAGTCGCTTTACGAATGGCGATCGGAACATCTTGAAATAGTTCTGGTAAAACGTCTTCCGGAAAAATACGATAACAATTACCTATCATGGCGTACTGACCAGTCCTACAGCAATGGTAATAGAATCCCTATAGCTCCATGCCCGCGACCATCCCGATTTGTCGACCCTCGGTTATTTTTTATGGGAAAATCTTGTTTATGAACAATTATTTTAACACAAGCAAACTGACTGGTAAAGTAAGTAACTTTACCAATCAGTTTGATTGTGTTAAAATAATAGTTCATCTACGTATCCATCGTTTATATTGAGTTCCTTTACCTGCGGTTTATTCTGTTGAGCTGCCTACGTGACAGACCAGATGTTACTACGAATAAGGTTATCTTGGCGAAATATGCTGGCTGGTTGTCGGCCCAGTTAGCTTAAACGGTAAAGCATTACCCTTGTAAGCCAAGGATCTGGGTTCGATTCCCAGCCTGAGCATATTTTCGTTCAGTTGGAAATATTCAATTCGTACATCTTGTTTATGTTTATGCCTTGTTAAGAGTCTTGTTAGAGTCGTGTAGACAATGTTGACGATCTCGTCGTTTGCCTATCTATTGCTGCTGCCTGTTTGTTTGAAATACCTGGCATCTTTGAATTTGTCCGCCACTCGCTTCATCGACGCTTCCAGGGGCGTATTACTGTTGATAGACGCAATTTTGAACACTTATTGCAAGTACAGCACTTGCCAATGACGCTGTCGATAAATATTCCTTTCATATCTCTTTCCTGTGTGTGTCAACGCGTCACTTGCGCCCATGTATTCCTATACAATATATGATTGTTACAACGTCAGCTATCAAACCTTAAAGTTTGGCCAATAACTTTAGGGTCACCCTGTATAATGAGTTTCATTTCATATTCAGCGAGCCGCGATAAGTTGATTTATCACACTGCTCTAATAATACTTTATTTTCTAAATAAAGTGAAAATTCATTTAAGTTCCATTGTTTGTTTTGTTTTTTTATTTTGCACAAATGCCTTTGTACTTTTTAGCTTAATAATTTTAATTTTGTTAGTTATTTGTTTTTTGTTAGATGTGCGATTCAGTATATATACTGTATTTAAATATACTTTTGTTAAAGTGTTAGTTTTGTGTTTTATATGTTTAAAAAAATGTATGTACTTGTGAATAAAATTGTTTTTATATAATGTCATTGCATTTTTTTTCCGTATCGAAAATCCACCTTTAAAACTACAAAAACGTGAAGCAAATGTCAACTCATTAAGGTAATTTAGAGTCAGATATGAAACCATCTATGCTATTTCTATTCGACTTCTATATTACTTTCAGAATTAATTGCATAAAATTTGGTAAATAAATAAATAGAAATGCTTAATTCATCTTTAAAAGTTAAACTTAAACTTACACTATGTGTAAAATTACTTAAAAGATGACACAGTATTTAAAAATGTTAAATTATTTTAATATCTTAGTACTTTCAACTATAAAAACATTGTCTTCTTCAGAGGAATATAAGAAATACGAATTGAATAAGGCGCCGATAACTGTTGTATTTCTTATATTCCTCTGAAGAAGGCTATGTTTTAAGAGTTGAAAGTACTAAGGTATTAAAATAATTTAACATTTTTAAATACTGTGTCATCTTTTAAGTAATTTTGCACATAGTGTAAGTTTAAGTTTACATAAAATTTGTTAGAAATGCGCAAAATGTGAAATGATTGAACAAGAATAACGGCATTAAAAACAAATGCATAAATACATACAATTTAATTAAACAGTTTAAAAGCACATAAAATCTTTAACAAATAACATTAAATGTTTGAATGGACATTTCGCTGATCTAGCAAACCATGCTTCCATGAAAGTACGACCCTTATATAACTGTTTAAAGTTCCTCATCAGTAATGTAAATAAACACGAATTCACCAGAGATGACACAAATTCAATTTCTGGTAGAGAACATGTGAGGACCCCAGAAGCCAAGGAGTATAAGTGATAAAATTGAACTAAATGAAATGCTTTGAAATATGCTTTTTTATTTTCAGGTAAAGAAATATAAGTGATTTTGTAATTATGTGTTGTTTTTTAGAGATCAACCACTTTTGCCGAATATTGATCATTATTGATTAATTATAAATTTAAAGAAAATTGCACCCTACTTTTTTCACATTTATTGAAATAAGATTTCAAAGTCCACTGTGAAACAAGCAGCAGTTACCTATTTCAATTCCGTCAATTATTATTGAGGTTCAACTTTAACGTCAATTATCTTTGAACTCAATTTACTCCAAATCTAAATTTTGTCACTTGTAACTCTTGGCTTCTGATGTGGATGTATGAGTCAGATTCAAGTAGCATATTCAACTGGAACTGAACTATCCTCATTGAATGGACATTTCGTTGATCTAAGAAAACCATGCCCATTCAGGAAAATACGGCCCTTGTATACTTTGCAATATGATTTAATGACCTTGGCCATCTCAAAATCTGGGAAAAATAACAGGTTTGTATGGCTTGAGCTACAATTTTAGAGTTTATGTCTCTTGAATAAAAAGCATTCTGGTGTTCTTTGTTAAATCAATTATCTAAATGCGCCATTTACCTTTCAGTGAATGATAAAATTTAAAAATGCAGGAATTTCTATAGAATTTTTCGAACAAATGAGCCAAATTTAACGTAAAACTATTAAGCTAATTCCGGGTACCTCATCAATATACCTACCTAAATAAAGACTAAACAAATACTTTTTGCAACAGTTATCGCGAGACATATGCACAAACAGACATCAAATTTTTTTCAGGAAGCGCAAAGAACTTAAACCACGGTGAAGCCGTTCTTTCGCGTTTTTGAAGCTAGCGACCACGCACCTCATCCTCTCCATTAGATTTCCTAATAGGAATGGATGTAAATTTTCTTGTACAAAAGTGCTTTATTGATTTATATATATATATTTCCTGCTTGTACTTAAGTTAAATTTAAAGCTAAAGATTTAAGCATATTTCTGATTTCGATTCTATAACGTTTTCACACTTTATCTTTTAAGGAATTGACAATTTTCGAAGCACATGTTAATGGTCGGACAGCAATCGTGACTAAAAGATTGTTATAACCGACATAAAAATTTTCATCGACCGCAACCCGACAGAATAATTTTCTGAGACCAGCAACCCGGCCAGAACCCGAAATGAAAAGAAAGCATTTTATCTTTTACTATACTACTATCTATTATACTTTTAGGAATAACTCAAAAATTAAGACACAGTTTGACTAAACTTCATTATTACACTGCATTATAGGCAGAAATGAAACTTAAATTAATAAGAACTACTAAAACTATTTCTAAATAAAGACAATTTAGAAAGTATTTTGAAGCTTTTATGCTCATTTAATACACTCATTTCAGTATTCATTTGAAGTTTTGAATTTTTTAGAAACCGTTCTTAGTACGCATTAAAATTAACCATCATGTCAAATTCCAAGATTCTTATCTGGAATTGTCCACCACCTCTCTGTTGGTAGTGGCACTAACATAAAATACCTATGTTGAAACAGAGACTGTCACCTCATTAATTTGCCGACATTAATTTTGAAATCGGTTTGGTATTTCCTAATATCCCATAGAAAACGTAATTTAGAAAGTTTTTAAAGTCTTGTTTAGAATGTTTGGTGTTCCTGAAAACTCCAGGTGGTAGTGGCACAGGCATGAAATATAGCCTGTGTGGGATCAGAGACTGTCACCATTGATTCGCAACCATTACTTTTGTAATCGGTTTATTATTTCCTGAGATTGCAAACAAATCGTAATTTAAGACTTTTTTAAATGCTTTTCGCTCCTTCCCTTCGCTTCACCCCTTTTAAATTTCGAATTTATTTTCGACAGTTTTTAGAGGGCATTTATATTTTATAAGTAACTACCATGCCATATTTTAAGTTCCTAGCCTCTTTAGTATCACAGAAATCTCAATTTAGAAAGTTTTTTGCTCCTGCAACCCTCTGGTGATAGTGGCACGGACAAAGCTTATGTTTGAGCAGATTCTATCATCACTAATTTACAACCATTATTTTTTAAATCGGTTTGGTATTTCATAATATTGCACAAAAATCGTAATTTAGGACATTTTTAGAACGCTTTTCGCTCACTTCATCCTTTTAATTTTGGAATTTTCTTTCGACGGTTCTTAGAAAGAAATTGCATCTTTTGAGTAATTAACATGCCAAATTACAAAATGTTAGACTCCTCAGTATCACAAAAAACGCGATTTAGAAAAATTTTTGCTCCTGCAAACCCCAGGTGGTATAGTGACAACAACACAAAATACAGTCTATGTTGGAGCAGGGACTGTCACCATCAATTTGCAACCATTACTTTTGAAATTGGTTTGATATATCCTGAGACTGCGTAGAAATTGCAATTTAAAACACTTTGCTCCTGCACCCCTTCTGAGGTAGTTAGCATGGACAAAAAATATAGCTTATGTTGGAACAGGGACTAATACCATCATTTTGATACCGTTACTTTTGAAATCGGTTTGATACTTCTTGAGATTGCATAGAAATTGCCATTTAAAACGTTTTTTAGAACGCTTTTCACGCATTTTCATCCCTTTTAAAATTCGATTTTTTTTTTTTTTTTTAAGAAATGCTCTTAGAGATCATTTATATCTTATAAATAACTACCATGCCAAATTTCATGTTTCTAGGCTCTTCAGTAACACGAAAATCGCATTTGTAGAACGTTTTTTGCTCCTGTACTCCCGTTGGCGTAGTTTCACAGACATAACAAATAGCTTATCTTGGAGCAAGTGCTATCACCATCCTTTTCATACCATTATTTTTTAAACCAGTTCTGTACTTCCTGAGATTGCGTAGAAATCGCAATTTAGAATGCTTTTTAGAACGCTTTTCGAGCATTTTCACTCCCTTTTAATTTTTTTTTTTTTTTTTTTTTTTTTTTTAGGAAATGTTCTTAGGTATCATTTATATCTAATAAGTAATTTCCATGCCAAATTTCAAGTTTCTAGGCCCTTCAGTAACACAAAAATCGCATTTTTAGGACGTCTTTTGCTCCTGCACTCCTTTTGGGTTAGTGGAACCGACATAAAATGTAGCATATTTTGGCATAAGGGCTGTCATCATCAATTTGACACCATTATTTTTTTTAATCTGTTATTCGGTACTTCCTGAGATCGCGTAGAAATCGCCATTTAGGACGTTTTTCAGAACGCTTTTTGCACATTTTTCACCTCTTTTGAATTTCGAATTTTTTAAGAAATATTCTTAGATATCTTTTATATCTTATAAGTAACTACCATTCCAAATTTTATTTTTCTAGGCTCTTCAGTAACACAAAAATCGTATTTTTAGAAAGTTTTTTGCTCCTATACCCCCTTTTGGGGTAGTGGCATCGACTTAAGAAATAGCCTATGTTCGAACGTGGATAACAAACGTGGTTCGAACAAAAATCTCTTCCTGGAAGTATAAAATGTAATTTTTTTTTACAATACTAGGGGGCTCTGCCCCCTACGAGCTACGCTCGCCAACCCCCGTTCAGGAACACCAAAATCCAAAACGCACGCTAATTTGATCGGCTTTAAAAATATTGAATTAAAATTAAAGAAAGAAAAAAAACAGTAGCGATCTCTCTGTGAACGGGTTTCCATTCGTTTTTCTTGGATTGGGGATTTTTAAGACCATATCTGCTGCTGTTAAAAGATACAATGTCTGTTTTCGTATTTAATTAAAAAAATTAGTTAAACATTCGAAAATAAGCTAATGTAAAATGAATTAAGTAAACAGTGTCATTGTCTCCCGGTATTTTTTAACAGCGCTATAAGATAGTTCTTTTAAATAATTCATTTTAAATGTATCGTTTCAAATCTGACGCAATTTACACGAAAGTTTTATTTCTCTTATTAATATTCACGTGAAAATACTTTTGTTGTTAGAAGGAAATATTATTTGCGCTGTCTTCGAATTTACGATAATAGTTGAAAATATTATCTCAAAATATCAAGTAAATGTCTCGCGCAGATATATCTTTTAATTTAAATTTTTTTGCCATATTTTTTGGCCATTTTAAATATGACGTAATTTCCCCCATTTACATGTTTTAACGCATAGTAATGATTTTTTTATTTTAACATTTTGTTTCTCTTTTCAAATTCCAGTGTAAATATGGTTCTTATGACGCAATTTTCCTGCTTTTAACATGTAATCATTTTATTCTAATTTTAATTTTTTTTTCTGTTTACAATAGTCCCGTGTAAATAAATTTTTAATTTGAAGTAAACATTATTGTTTGCGCTGTTTATACAGTTGGCAACAGCTTAAATTAATAACATTTTTTAAATTTGTAAAAAATATCTCTCGAAATACTGAAAATTTGAATTTAAAATAGAAATAAAACCTCATAAAATAGTCAAATGAAAAAAAATAAATGCAATCTGCACACCGGGAACTTATAACCTATAAAATGATCTAAAAATGATTAAATTCTCATGTATAGTTTTTGCTCCAATAAAACTTTTTTAATGGAACGATTTTGTCCAACTTTAGCATTAAATATCTCTGAAATTCTTCGATTTGAAAACTGTCTGCATCAGCGTGTTTATCAAATATTTCTTTATAATACCACCGATTTCCATATTTTTGTATACGACAGTTTTTTTAATATTAACGAAGAAAAGCCATGCTCAAGGCATACTTAGATACTACTACAGGCAGACTGATTTGCGTTTAATGTATGCAGTCGCTCGCCAGAGGACTCTGATACCCTGCCCAAAATTGAAATTTGACTCTGACCGTAACTGAAACAACCTGGGAAGGGTAGATATGTAAACAAACACCAAAATTACGTCATGTCGCCATGGTTACGTTTACAATTCTGCTGACATTCCAATCAAGCTTAGAAATGACAGCTAATTCGAATACAACTGTTAAGGGTTATTATAAACTGTCCATATCAATGTAAATGTAAAGTTCTATTTATTTAAGTAACTAATATAATGTGTTTCTCTTTAAAACTGTTAAACCAATACACATAAAAATATATAAATAAAAAACACATGCTTAGTCTAAAACATCAATGTCACAAATTTATTTGGTACCACTTAGTTATCCCGTCGACCAATTTCGCCAAATTATGTAAATCGCTAAAACACTCGCCAAATTATACAAATTGACATAATTTTTATTTTAAATAACGAAAGAACAAATAAATTAGTATAACATTAATAAATATACAAATAAAACGTCGAAATAAAAATCCCTTGATGACATAAACACGTGTAACTTGCTTACAGTCAAGTGAATGTGACATTTACCATCAAGCATTATTGGCATTTAATCTTATAGTTTGGCGATAGATTTTTGGTCGACGGGATAACTAAGTACCATTTATTTACTATTTTCACTGCTGAAACAATAAAACTGATAGAAATTTTTTTAATATATTAAAATACTCATAAAATTCCTTGTAATAATTAATAAATGTAGTTTATTAAGTAACAAATACCCTTGCACGATTTAATCAAAATTGCTTGGATAACATAGAATATTGCAACGATATTTAAATCCGTGATCACCATTTCTTTCTCTGATTAAAAATAAGAATATTTAATGTTTAAGGAAGATCGGCTTTTTTTTTCTTCTTGGTTCGGGCGATATTAAAACAAATATTTTACCGGTAACAGTAAATTAATCAAAAATAGCTGCTTCAAGTCAGTTATGAGAACTGTAGTTTGATAAAAATCAAATTTTAATTTTAAAACGGGTATATGAAACCAAGCTATTTTTATATAAATACGGGACATTCAAAAAAGAATAACAGAACCGGCATTTTTCATGAATGAACCAAACGATCAAGGTAAACAATAAATAATTTAGCTAATCTTAAAAGTATGTGTAACACTAAAATGCTACAATTTGTGTAAAATAGCCTTTTAAATCGGAGGAAATTGAAGAATATAAATATTTAATTTATTACATGAAAATACGATCAATGATTCTGAAACCTCGACGATGAGAAACAAGCTTCTATCTGGGCAGGGTATAAATGTAAACAAAGAGCACGTTGTGAAGTTTTGGTTCAGGGTTTGAAGTTGAATCCGACTTCACTTTTTCGGCGAAATGTGCGGGCCGTTATATATCATAGTAGGCTATGGCCATGCTTAAGCCAAGACATAAAACAGACTTGACAATTCGGAGAAAGTCTATGGGTGAAAATGTCCCCGATAATTGCCAACTTATTAGCTGACTTTGTCCCGTAAGTTACGCCACCTGGTGTATACTCCTGGTAATGCTCCATAAACGAATGCATAGTAAAAAATTGAAAATGTTGTGTTATTGGCAAAATTGTATCCCAACAAAAAGTTTTCGGTAAAAAAAAAAAAAAAAAAGCGCCAAGTTCTCCTTAATGTTTCGGCCAGAAAAAGTAGTGATATCTGAAGTTCGCACAAGTTAAAAGCCAAACATCCCAAATCTTTCATTGAAAATGGCTTCCTGCGACTTGGCCGTTAATGCCTTCTACAACATTTCTAAATTAATGATTGGAAATTATGCATTTATAAATTATTTAAATATTAAAAGTAATATTAGAATGCAAAGAGGCAAATTCACATAAAGACATAAGTAAAAGATTTCTGATAACTACCATTCAGTTTCAACAAACATTAGTTTCGATTACAGATCATTTAGTCCACTTGTGGTTTAATTGCCATTTTGTACGGTCTAAAGCTAAAGTCATTAACGTAAAGCCCAAGAAATAAAACAAAATTTACTTACTTCAAATCTCACAATATGTTACATTATATTTTTACCGACTTCAAAAAGGAGGAGGTTATCAATTCGACGCGTATGTATGTTTTTTTTTTTTTTTTTATGTATGTTCACCGATTGCTCCGGAACTTTTTGTCCGATTTATGCGATTTTTGTTTTAATTGAAAGAGGATACTCTCGAATTGGTACCACTTCCGTTTCATCGAAATTGGTTGAGTAGTTTTTTAGTAATTCAACAAAAACCAATAAAATGAAGGATTTCACCCAAATTATCTTTCATTGTTGTAACCGGTTTCTCAGTCATAAGCATAAAACTATGTGTTCATATACGTTAGCGCCAAGTTGTCGCAAAACTTGGCGCAGTTACGTGAATTATCGCCAAACTTGGCGACCAAAATAAGTCACCATAAATGAAGCCAACTTGGCTGTAACTGACTAATTTGGCGATATCTCCATTCAAATTCAGTAATGGATCTTCCCCAATCTGTTTCTTCGCATTTTCTAATCGACAGTCATATTTAAAATTCTCAATTGGCAATCGCATTCAAAATAGTAATTTAATATACATTAATTAAGTATACACCATTATTTCAAATGCTGAATAATACAGAAGCAAACTAACTTAATACAAAACAATAATTTAGTATACAATAGTTTAGTTTAATTAAACACATAACATAAGATTGGCGGCACATAATATATATATATATATATATAATATTGGTAATTCTTAGTTATCCCGTCGACCAAATCACTGTCGCCATATTGTAAGATTAAATGCCAATAATGGCTTGCCATTAATTAATTCATTGTAAGATTAAATGCCAATAATGGCCAATAAAACCATTAATTCGACGTTTTATTTGTATTTTTATTAATGTTTTACTAATTTATTTGTTCTTTCGTTATTTAAAATAAAAATTATGTCAATTTGTACAATTTGGCGAGTGATTTGGCGACTTATATAATTTGGCGAAATTGGTCGACGGGATAACTAAGAAGTGCCATAATATTATATACATACCTATATTATATTATATTAAACAGTTATATGTAGGAATGCTTTTTATTACCTTTAATATTTCCACTAGATAACATTAATGATAACTTTCCTGTATAGGGGCCTTGGAGAGAAAATGAAAATTTCACGCATATTTTCTGACAACCTATTAACTGTCTCGGTACTACTTAGTTATCCCGTCTACCAATTTCGCCAAATTATATAAATCGCCAAAACACTCGCCAAATTATACAAATTGACATAATTTTTATTTTAAATAACGAAAGAACAAATAAATTAGTATAACATTAATAAAAATACAAATAAAACGTCGAAATAAAAATCACTTGATGACGTAAACACATGTATCTTGCTTAAAGTAAAGTGAATGTGACATTTACGATCAACCATTATTGGCATTTAATCTTATAGTTTGGCGATAGATTTTTGGTCGACAGGATAACTAAGTAGTACCACTGTCTCACAAGCAAGTTTTTCAATATTTATAAATTTATTTATTGTAAACAACCATTTGTCTACTTTTATATGCAAACAGAAGTTGAGCCAAGATCCCTATGCTGTTAAAGTACAAGATAAACAACATAGAAAGAAATAAAAGGAGTTACTCTAATTAGTATTACAGACGGCATTGTTATGGTGCGTTGTATTTACATGGCACAGAATTTAAACATCAGTAGGCATAAGCATAATGGCGAAAGCAAGTCAGTGAGTTACGCAGTCATGAAAACATTTGAATTGTATCAAGAAATGAGAGCAAATAAATTTGGATCAGATTGCCCGATAAAAGCAAAAAGTGTGCGATACTAACAGCAAACATGGTTTAAAGGAAATGCGAATATCATAAGTTGCTTCCGAAAGTTCTATATGTTCTATATGTTTTGCAGTACTATACTCACTAAAATATGTCAGTTACTATGCAGACCAATGACACTTTCACCAAGACTATTAAATGAGCATGACGATGAATTTCTAATCTTCCGTAATCGAGCCCACAGTTAAGGCTAGCGTGAAACAAAAAAATATCAGCAGCAATTGGTTTAATGTAAATGTGGGTATCATAAAATATTTAATTCGCAAAACGCTTCAATGCACCAAATCATATTAGCTCAGAAACAACAATTGGTAGTGGACGCAATAACGGTAGATTACTTAATAGTTTTAAAATCTCCAGTGCCCAACGTATTGCAAATGATGATGCAATAAGAAGCATAAATGCCTAAGTGAGTTAAGCTGATTTTGTCAAGAAAGATTACAAATAAAAATAAACAAAATGCCGTCATGATGCAATGAGTTCTCAATTTCTCTATCAGAATCTTTAGATTTGGCGAAAGATTAAGCAAATAATTTAAATTATGAATAAAAGTACCATGCTGAAATGCTGAGCATGCATTTAAGCACATTGGCATTACGTATACATTATACATTACATATTGGCACTTGCATAATATATCCATATAAGAAAACATTAATGCCACCAAAAAATAAATTGTTTTTAAATTCTTGAAACCTCAAATGAATTATATATAAATTCTCTTTTGACACCACAGAAATTTAATCAATGACCAGCCATTTGAGGGAACGCCATTCAACACTTTCCCCCTGTAGTCTTTTCACGATCTTTCTTTCATAAGTTATTCGGCTGTCATGTACCCTAACGGCTCCTGGTGCATGTAAACTCCGTCGATAGGTGTGAAGACCTCGAACTTACCTATGAATTATACCTCTGAGGTGCTTTGCCAGATGAAGGTCTCGTCATCAGATTAACCTTCTAAATTACGAGATCAACATGAGTAGCAATGCGCAGGTGCTAAACAACAAGATATAAATGTTAAGTAACTGGCATAAAAAAGTTCATAATTAAGAAATAGGCACTGCCGATAGTAAAACGATCTAGGTATTCATCAGGTTTATTACCGCTACGTGGCGATTACGTGGTCTCCTACGCCGATGCCAGGTATCAAACCCGTTCATCTAGGGCAACCCGGAAGATAAGGGCCTGGTCATCGGTTAGAAAATATGAAAAATAAGTCATTGGGTCTCTCTTCTTTATTTCATAGAGCATTTTTAGTAAGCCGAAGAACTTTTTATTGTCAGTTTCCAAAGTTCGATATTTTTTCATGCGAGCAGCATCTCTTGTCGTTCTACCCGTGTCCAAATATAGAAACAAAAATATTTAATTAAAAAATAAAGCTATTAAATCTGAAGAAGAATAAATGTAATATATATATAAAGAATTTTCACAAAAAACCTCTGTTATTAATGTACACACAAATCTGGACAAAAGTATTTACTTATCAAATAACATCTCTAAAAGTTTCTTTAAAAGTCCGTAATTTCCTCCAAAAGGATGATGCAAAAATTGTAACTAAAAAAAAAAAAAAAAAAAAAAAACTAAAAAGTGAAAAATAAACTTTTTTACCAAAAATAAAACTGACTTCAAAAACTACTACAAAGTAAAAAATATTTTTTTTACATAATTGTTAATAAGAAATTAAATTAAGAGCATTGTATTTACCATGCGTATTATTATATTTATGTACATTAATTTGATTTTTTGGAGTCGGTGCCAGCCAAGCCAAGTTCAAAATTAAAATTGTTTATCCAAAACAAATCGTAACAAGATTCAGCAAAACCGTTTAGGAAAAAAATTCCATTCTCAATCAATTCTGACACCATCCTGCATTTGAAAATCTGTGTTTGGCTACGATTTTTTTACATAATAGCCTGTATAAACGCATTAATTTTAAAATAGCCCTTAATTTAGCACACATAATTACAACTAATCTCACTTGAAAATACACGTTTATAAAATGAGATGAAATGTTTCAAAAATGGTAAAATTCAAAATTTTTAACTAAATAACAAATCGTAAAAAAAAACTCGTAGATATTTGGATGTGTATCTGTTGGATAATTATACTTAACTTCGTTTGGCTGGCACCGACTCCAAAAAATCAAATTAATGTACATAAATATAATAATACGCATGGTAAATACAATGCTCTTAATTTAATTTCTTATTAACAATTATGTAAAAAAAATATTTTTTACTTTGTAGTAGTTTTTGAAGTCGGTTTTATTTTTGGTAAAAAAGTTTATATTGTATAATATTGAAATCTTGTGTATTGGCAAAAGAGAATTTTTTCGTTTGAACATTTATTATAGTTTGTTTGCATACATTATGAGGTATTCGATTTATAAACTGTTAAAAGCTGATACTAATTATGTTTTAGCAATTAGGGATATTATCTCCTGAATACAAACATTTTGTTATTGTTAACTTCTAAGCATTTAAATAGACTGAAGTTGTTTAAATGCTTTTTTCAAAAGTGTATTTTTTTCTGTACTCTGTGCCACAAAATGCCTAAAATAATCAAAAAATGTAGTTGGCATATAGCTCATTTGTACATATTTTAAAATTTGAAAAACTCTCTCGAAGGCATTAACGGCCAAGTCGCAGGAAGCCATTTTCAATGAAAGATTTGGGATGTTTGGCTTTTAACTTGTGCGAACTTCAGATATCACTACTTTTTCTGGCCGAAACATTAAGGAGAACTTGGCGCTTTTTTTTTTTTTTTTTTACCGAAAACTTTTTGTTGGGATATCACTACTTTTTGTAAGTTTTTTCAAGTTTGTTATTCTAAACTATATTAATATGAAAAAAATTAAATTTCGGTACTTTTATGTTACCCGGGAGCAAATCTCCTCATTAGACTTTTGTTTTTTCGCCAATAACAGTTTTCATTTTTTACATGTGTAAATTAGAAACAATGCTTTGATTTTCAAATAAAATATTTTGGTTTATGTTATTATTTCTTATTTATTTATTTATTTATTTCTATGTTAAATATTCTATTAAATAAAATGAGGGAAATGCATCTATTTTAAATGAGATGACTGAAAAGTATATATATATCTTTAAATGAAATGAATGCAATATGAACAATGAGGAGTTGGGAACAGTATTTGGCGATTTGCCACTTTCGCCCGGCTAATATAAAAATACCTAAATTTATTTTATTGAGCTTTACAAATTTATACTTTATTTCTTTTTATATTAAAGTACTAGCCGCCTCTAGCAAGCAGTATTTACCGTATTAATTCCATGTTAAACGTTGCATCATGTTACTGTTATTCATAATTTAATTTACTTACCCTTTCTTTCGCCAAGTCGGAAGCTTTTGATAGAGAAATCAAAAACTCTTAACGATCATGGAAGCACATCATATATTTTGTGTTGTTATGTATTCCATCTTTCGTGACAAATACCTCTTAACTCACTTATGCATGTTTCCTTAGCAGTTACGATTCGTTCTCTAATGCGGAAATTTTTAATCCTATTAAGTAATCTTTTCTAATTGGGCTCACTGCCAATTGTTGTATTTTAACTGATACGATACGACTGGGTACAAGTGAAATGGTTTTTATGAAATCCTTTGACAATACCTGCATTTGCATTAAACCATATTGATGCTAATATCTTTTTATTTCACGTTAACCTTTTCAATAGACTCGATTACGGAAGAATAGAAGATCTATCGGATCACTGCCATTATCCATTTGAAAATCTATCATTCTTCTCATCTGATCGTGTTGAAGAATTAGTCAATGTGCCATGGTTTTAAGATTTTAGTTAATTTTATCCGAAACCTGAAAACTAAAATGCGAGGAGCCGGATTATAGAAGATTCATTCTAACGTACATATCGATTAACAGGTTACATATTATAGAATTATAATAATCATAAGGAGAACTGGCAGTTTCAGTGCTTTAATAGTTTCCGTAAATTCTCTTTATATAATGCAGAAGTTTTAGCGGTGTAATGATTAACAACATAGTGACAGTAAGTATAATAACAGTGCAATATAATAACAATAGCAGAGGTTTTGGGCAGTGACGAAACTATTAGCACTTTGGAAATATTAGTACGTTATATCATTTAACTATTCAGATGATATGCGGAAAAATAAAAATAGATGGCTCGCATTAATAATTAACTCATTGAAAAATAGCCACTAGCGTCAAATATTCGCCAAGCTTGGCGACATTGAGCAATGTGTTGCCGAATTTAGTAATACAGTGGACTCTCTCTATTCTGAACACGCATGGGACCGACCAAAAATGTTCAGATTATGGGGTTGTTCATTATAGAGGGAGACTGGGAAATAAATGCATTATTACTACTACGATTGAGTTTATAGACTGCATAAAATGCCAATTGCTGAAATGGACGTGCTGAATTTAGATTTGGCGGCTAGTGCAATGTCAAACTGAATACAGTCGAACCTGTAATCTACCGTCTCTTTTTTTAATTAAAAAAGTTTTACAAAACATACATATATACAATATATTACTTAAAACCAAAATCGGTACATTATTTAACAAAGTGAGTAATTTTAGTTTGTTTTTACCACAGTTTTTATGCAGTGTTAACCAGTTGTTTAAACTCCTTAATTCTCGTTCCCGTGATATTCGCGGGCTGCGTTTTTTATTCAGATTGTTTGATTCCCACCAGTTTTATAAAATAGTGTAATTGGCTTTATTATGGTATCATTTTACCTGTCATTAAATACGGTGAATATTTCTTTTTCAAAAAACTGGTGCCAATAAGCAATATGATTTTTTAAACCGTAATTTAATGCGACCGTTAAGGGGTTAAAAAGGGGAAAGACTTCAGGTGATGTTCAGTTGCATAGTTCAACAGGTCTTGAATCCCTTGCCCATATTGCTTGAAGGTAAGCGTACTTCTAGTTTCATCGGTCTATTCTGGCTTTACGTTTTCTTCACTATCCACTACCTCTTCAATGATGTTGTTATCGCAAACTGGAAGGCTTCCGTCAGCTCCAGGATAAGCTCCATGGAGAATTGACCCCAAGTCACTTACACCTGTTGCTTCTTATTCCTCTATAAGAATTGCTCATTCTCACATTGGAATCCAGGTTTGTAGAAGCAGCTTTGGAATGCATAGGAGGTTACTTCATTCCAAGTTGTTGATATCCAATGGACATCATCCATAACGTTGACCTTCTTCGTTAGTTTGGTTGCCTTAAAAAATGGATTCGGTAGTGAGCTTTAAAGGAATACTCCTTTATCGAGTTGTTGGATTATAGAAGTACAATTCGGTGGTCAGGAACTTCAGACTCACATTGCTCAGCTGCATGTTTGTGTGTGATCTGGCATTATCCACAAAAAGAAGAATTTTTCTCTTTCTCTCTTCATCATCTCGTTACTGCCCTCCAATCATTGTGAGAAATTTGTGAATGTCATCATGGCTGTTCAATTTGATTTATAGTGCACAGGCAATGATGCGATTTTCACATTTTAGAAACATTGTGGTTTCTCACTTTTTTCGATCACAAGTGGTAAGAGCTTCTCACAAATAAAACTGGCACTGAGCACCACGACAAGTCTTTCTTTTGACATTTTTCAGCCCATGCCTTTCTCGTTTGCTTCTGTTAGGGTTTTATTTGGAAGACCGGTTTCGTTGGCATTGAAAATGTTAGCCCTGTCGAAATCCGTCATTGTATCCTGAAGATTTCTTTCCATTCCTTCCCAGTGTTTATATTTACGTCTGCAGCTTCACCAGTGATTATTTTGAATTCAATGTTGTGCCGATTTTTGAAGCGAGTCAACCATCCTTCAGCCTTGAATTCCATGATTTTCTCCTTTTCTGTAAAATTACGAGCAATCTTCTTTTGTGGGGGTCTAGTACAAGAAGATTCTTCGTTCTCATTTGGCAATAAAACTTCAGACGCGATTGTTTATGTTCTTGTTTCCCATTTTCTTTTATAAAATTCTACAGTTTGAGGAAATTTCATTTGATTTGTTCAAAAGTGATTATAATTTCTTTCTCTTTCTTGCTCATGGTGTTGACTTAACCTACTGAAATTCCAAACTCACATGCAATTTTCCTTTGACTTGTGTTTCATTTTAATTTTTGAACAACTTCGTATTTCTCCTAAAGCTTCAGTTCTTTCCGTTTTTCTACTTATTTCTAATATAGCTGCACAAGTGCAATGCTTCTTACCCTGCAACTGTAGAGAAACGGCGAACAAAAATTTACCATTGCCGAGCAAAAGGAAGAAAGAAACAGTAGCGATAATCCCCACGGAGGTGTGCGGAAAAGAAACCATAATCCTTTTTTAGCCACTCCCTCTAATACCTTTTGACTTTTATGTGTCACTGGGGGGCGGGGCCTTTCTGTTGCATAATCTTTCTATTTTTATCTCAGCTCGGGAGAAAGAGACTCTCCTGACATGGTTTTTACATTATTATTATTATTATTATTATTTTGTATACCTTTGCATAAAAATTGATTGTTTTGTTCATTTCATTTATCTGATTAACATGATTTACTTTTTGTGAAATGGCAACAGTTTTATATCTGGACTTTTTTGTTTATTAAAAATATAAGAATGTTCTAACTAGTTTAGATGTAGAACACGTAAAGGCGTACCTATTTGAAAAATATTCTTTCATTTTCTTTTTTTTTTTTTTTTTGTCATAACATATGTTTTGTTAACTGAAGATTTTATCTCAATTATTCAAACAAATTGCAGCATTGGGTAGATGCTTAAAATCTGGCAATGATTTTGTCTGTTTATTTTTAAATCGAGTTTATTGAAATTTTTATTTTTCTGCAACAATTCTTAGAATTTTAAATTGCAAACACACGTTCAGTTTACAGAGAGGTGGAGTAGAATGGGGATCAAAAGTAGCGTTCATAATAGCGAGGTGTTCACATTAGAGAATGTTCAGAATATAGAGAGTTCATCTTATGTTAAGTCTATGGAGTTTCGCTGGGACCGTCAGAATGTGTTCATAATACCGAGGTGTTCACATTAGAGAGTGTTCAGATAGAGAGAGTCCACTGTATACCATGTCAATTCTCAAATTTGGCGACAAAAATTTTTTTGTTTATTCTGACGTCATAATGATGCATATGTATTATGTATTATACACATACCTATAATATATATGATGCAAATGTATTACGTATTATATGCATATGTATAATATGTATGATGCATATGCATAAGTTCATTAATATCACTAAAACGCACTTAAAGGAATAGTGTTCCATAAATAGTTGAGATAATTGCCAGATTGACCAGAGTGCTATTGAGATTAGAATTACGACATTTATAATAGACCGGGAGGCGTCTGTACACACCATCACCTCATCGAGTTTACAGCTAAAATTTTAGGATTAGTTAAAACTAGATTAGCATATTTATATGTAACTGGTCTGTTAAGTCATATCTTGGTAGAAACCATCTGAAGACCTAATTTTAGTGGTTAACTGATAGGTTTTCTATTGTATTTTCCTGCATCCAAAAGTTTGGAAATATGGAGGAATGGGTGCAGGAAAAGATAATGGAAAATCCACCAATTAACCCGTAAAATCGGGTCTGTAGGTGGTTTCCATAAAGATATGACTTGGCAGACTATTTACATTTCAATACGCTAATCGATATTTAACTAATCCTAAAATTTCAGCCGTCAACTCGATGAGCTGAAGATCTGTGCAGACGCCTCCCGGTCTTTAATAAAATTTGTTTTAAGGAAGTAAAAGATAGAAAGATGGACGGATAAACTGAAATATTTGCCTTATTAAGATTTTTGTAAAAGCATATAAAAATTAATTCAGCTTGAACTCATGTAACACCTTTATAACTCAGGCTAATTTTCTGTAATCGGGTTTTGGCGACCAACATATCTTATCTATAACTATAATCTTTCTTTTACAGATTTAAAATTAACAATAAATTAACAGTAAGTAGGCTAATAATACAATACGATAACATTAGCAGCGGACTTCGGACGCCGCTTCTGTCGCATATCGTTAAAGACAGTTTATTAGTTACACATTTCATTTAATTAAAAGGAGATTTTAAAAAACTTTCATATGGAATTAGGATATTTTTCCACTATAGGAACGTTGGCATTTTTTTTAAATCTTGGCGCAATTCGGGCTTCAGAAACTGAGGTATGTTGCCAAATGATGTAAACAACTATGAAAACAAACCTGATGAACTTTTATATTATTTATATTATGTATTTATATACATATAAACATTTTATTTATACATGTATAAAATATTATTTTTTATATACAAATTATTTATGTTGGTGTATAAAAATAAATAAACGGGTTCCTTACATTAAATAAATTGTATACATATGGAAAAAATTGCTTGTGTATATGACACAGTAAATAGGTTGCCAGAAAATACGTTATCAAATTTCTTTTCTCGTCAAGGCTATTTTTTGTATTTCGCCAAGGCTACTATATCGGAAACATACCGAATTGCGGTTATATTTTGTTAAATGTTTTATTGTTTTAATATCGTGAATATATCATAACCTATACTGATTAAAATTTTTAGGTATATTCATTTTTTTCTATTTAACAAACATCTTTGGAAAAGCATATATATAAAGTTTTATTCTGCTTGAAATTACGTGACCCCTTCAAAACTCTGTAATCAACATTGGCGGACCAACATTGGCGAAATTGAATGTGAAGGAACTGTTTACGGCCAAATGAACACCTCCTGTTTTAAGGGTTTAGAGGCGGAAATTCTGTGTTTTCAGATTTTTCTGGTTAATTGTGCTACAAACCCGACTTACTTGTGAAATTTCATGATTCTACGACTTTTAGAAGTACCTTAGTTATTTGATGATGCGAAGTGAGTCAGTGACAAAAAAGCGCTTTTTCAGAATTTAATATTTCGAAAACTACTAAATATAGAAACATGAAATCGTGGAATCTTAGTTCAGTTTGACCATACGAACATGTGTATAAAAGAAAAATTTCTACAGCTCTCCCTAAAACGACGTTATGAGAGGGTGAAAAGTATGCCGAAATGGTTCAGGAAAAGGTAGCTTACGGCTTGTGCGAACTTGGCGGACGCACTGCCGTGCTCCCAGATAAAATATTTTTCGAATTCCAGTAAAATAAAGGCGTAAAAAAAATATTTCGCACAATTATGTTCTGGCTTTAAAAAATGAAACGTATCAAAAATGAAGATTTAAATATAAGATTTATTGATATTTTTTCAGGGTACTTGTTAGTTATCCCGTCGACCAATTTCGCCAAATTATATAAATCGCCAAACTACTCGCCAAGTTCTACAAATTGACACAATTTTTTATTTTAAATAACGAAAAAACTAATAAATTAGTGTAACATTAATAAAAATACAAATAAAACGTCGAAATATGGGTTTTATTGGCCATTATTGGCATTTAATCTTAAAATTAATTAATTTATGGCAAACCATTATTGGCATTTAATCTTGCAATTTGGCGACAGTAATTTGGTCGACGGGATAACTAACAAGTACCATTTTCAGTATATAGGATTTTGCGGGTTATTTTTTTTTTAAATCTTGGCACAATTTGGGCTTCGGAAAGAGCGATTTGTTGCCGATTGATATAAACAGTTATGAAAACAAAACTTATGAACTGTCAGCTTGTTTTATAAGAATTTACGACACAGATGTCATATTGGCGCGATTTTTTTCAGACGCCAATTTTGCGAAAACCTCGTTATCATATCATCTATATCCGGATAACCATATCAAGCAAAATAACGACACTTTGGTGCCAGTTAAGTATCCGGTGCGTATATGACATTTACGCCTGAAAAAAATCGCGCCAATATGACATCTGTGCCGAATTTACATGTATAAATTTAGTTTCTAGATATTATTATTGTTTTTTATATACGATTTGTTTATATTTGTATATAAAATAGATAAATGCCTTTTTTATATTAAATAAATTGTACAAATATTGGAAAATATTGGTTCGTTATGTGAAACAGTGAATATGCTTCCAGAAATTACGTTGCCAAATTTTCTTCTCTCGCCAAGGCCCCTATACTTGAAAAATACCGATTTATTATTATATAATGTATTATTAGCTAATGTTCTGTAATCTGTTCCACAGTCAAAGTTGACTGCAAAAACGCGATGCTGGAATAATGTGGTATCAAGTATACGGTTTAAAAATAAAATTAATTTTGCGCCAAACTACACTTACTTCAATTGGCTCTAGGTCTGATTAAGGAAGAATACTCAAATTAAGATTTACAAACACCAAAATCGTAGCATGACAAGAATACGGTATTTGCGGAAAGTTGAGGGACATGTATAAATTTAAGTGATTATTAAACTTTATTTTTCCAATTTTTTAAGTGTTTATGACTTCAGTCGGTTTTTTTGTGTATCTATGCGTGTTTTAACTTTCCTAAAATACTTTGATACATTTTAGTAAAACTTACATAACATATGTGAGTTGAAACAAGGAAATTAATTACGCACCAAACTATGCCCGCCAAGATATGCCAATTGGCTGTGGAGCCAATTATGAAACTTTCCATAGATTAATACATACAAACTTTATATGAAAAAACAGTGAAGCTTTCATCTAAAGTATGTTAAACTGAAATGATCCCCCATACCTTCAAAAATAAAACAAATGATAGGCCAATAAATAAATAAATGAGACATGTGCATTGAAACAAATTGAAGGAGCGATGTTAAATTAATACTGTAAGGTGAAATTAATTGTGAAAAGAAAAGAAATAGCAGAAATAAAATAAATCACATATTTGAAAATATAAAAGAGAAAATGAAATATTTTACATTTTCCGGATCTAGATACTATCCATTTATTTCAATAACTAATATCACGGAGAAATTCATGGTAAAATAATTTTCTTTCCTGATTATTATTATTATTATTATCATCATTTATTTACATAACGGAATACAGCAGTAAACATTTTTTTGTTTAACAGTAAAATAAGTTCATTTTTTAAATAAATTGTCTAGAACATATGAAAATTTTAAGATTAACAACTATCATTTGCAAACTACTAAGCACATCGTAAAGAAAATGGTAAAAGACAAATGGAAAACAAATTAAACTAGTCGGATGTACCAATCCCAAAACTTTCTTCTATCTCATACATGTTAATACTTCAAAATTCGCTATCACACTGCCAAAATTAAATGGCAATCTATGCATCTCATGAGGATTCTAACGATATGAAATTCCGTGCATTAGTTCTTGAGATACGACTATCGCTGAAATCGTCTAAATTCAGCAAAATGCTGCCTAGCAGCGCCACCTATTGGGTGATTTATACCAAATCCTAATCAGCAACAATTTATGTCAACGTCTGACTGAATCTGAAGTTTGGAGAAAATCCATACATTAGTTTTTGAGATAGAGCAATAGCGAAAATCGTGAAAATTTCTGCATAGCAGCGCCACCTATTGGGTGATTAACACCAAAACCGAATTAACAACAACTTGTGTCAACATACAACTAAATCTGAAGTTAGATGAAAATTGGTCCATTAGCTCTATTGATAGAGCTATTGAGGCAATCATGGAAAAGGCAGCAGAGAAGCGCCACCTGTTGGGCGATTTACACCAACACCTAATCAGTAGCAAGTCATATCAAGGACTAACTTAATCTGAAGTTTGATGAAACTCCGTGCGTTAGTTCTTAAGATAGAGCTATTGGGGAAATCGTGTAAATCCTGCAAAATTCATCATAACAGCGCCACCTGTTGGGCGATTTACACCAAAATGTAATCAGCATCAATTCATATCAAGGACTAACTAAATCTGAAGTTTGATCAAAATCCGTGCATTAGTTCTTGAGATAGAGCTATTGCGAAAATCGTGAAAAATGCAGCATTGCAGCGCCACCTGTTAAGCGATTTACACCAAAAACTAATCAGCATCAATTTGTATTAGGCACTAACTGAATATCATTTTTTATTAAATTCCGTGCATTAGTTCTTGAGATAGAGCGCCCACAAAATTTGTGTCACATACACACAGACAGACAGACTCACAGAGTCACAGACAGACATTTTGTAAAAACATGTTTTTTGGAATCTCTGACCCCTAAAACGTGTAAATCCGTCGAAAACCGGAATTCGAAAATTTTCATGAATCCAATACTTTCTTGTAAAGATAGAAGAAAGTAAAAATATTTCTGTTTGTCACGTTAGATGGTGCTAGTCACGGTAAACCATGTGGTTTCTAACCACGTGTACAGCGGACAAAGGAAACTTAGCGATTGCGAGGCTTGTTATTTCGATAAGGAGGCCTTGGCTTAAGCATTTAAATTGGATGAGTTCTACCCGGAATATCTACGCAGATTTTCATTGGTCCATTTCCAAATCAAAACTTTTTTTTATATATAGAAGGGAAAATATTTCTCGTTAATAAAAGTGAAACTTCTCGGATTATAACCGGTTTTATAAAGTACTAGCAACCTTCGCCCGCTACGCTGGTCGGTTTCTCTAATAGAATCTTGAATCAAACGAAATATATCTAGCAAAGAGGATTTTTTTTAAACTTTTTCTCAATATCTAATCAAATATACATAATTGTTGTCTTATTCGTATAATCTTACATTATCCAGTTCAAAGTTGATGTTGACGACATAATAGACAAAACAGATCTAAAATCACTGAAGTACCTGTTTTTAACTATTTTTTTAGTAGCTTTGTTATCTTCAATTTCCCGTTTCTACCTAAAACTGCTGCGGAGGTATGGCGAAATGTCGTAAAATTTTCGACTACCCCTTTAACCCCCTTAGGCGGGAATTTTATAAATCGCTGAAATGCTGTTATGCGCTGCTGCTGTTTAAGGCTGTTCTTAACTGCTCTGTTCAACAAGCGCAAAACGCTTTGACACATTTACAAATTCATTTTTTAACGGAGAGATATAAAATTGGAAATCCTGTCCATAGAAGCGATTTGGAATGGAACTGTGTTTTCCATTTTTTGATAAATAAATTACCTATTGAGTTATAAGAGGTTTTGATCACGTGACAAACACGTTTTCACCCTTTTTTGACTGATAATTCTTCTTTCGCTTGGAAGTTCGTTTCAAAACGCCCACTTTGACACTATTTTCTGAAAGATCTATTGCAGTTGCAAAAAAAAAAAATGGAAAAACAGTCTCTGAACAACAACACCTGCTATTTTCATGCATTTCCAAACAAAAATAAATTAAAACTTATGTCATAAAGTTGTCCTTTTGAATTTGAGAACAGCCTTAATTATTTTTTTATACGTTTCTTATCTTGAATTTCACGCTCCTATCTAAAACGGCTGCTGAGATATGGCCCAATGTTCTAAAATTTTCGACCCCCCTCATTTAACCCCATTAGGGATGAAATTTTAAAAATCTCTGAAATATATGTGTAATAATTTTTTAAATAAATTTTTTGTCCTGAATTTCTCGCTCCTACCTAAAACGGTTGCTGTGATATGGCCAAATGTCCTAAAATATTCGATCCCCCTTAACCCCCTTAGGGAAGAATTTCTAAAATCTCTGAAATATTTGTTTAATTATTTTTTAGTAAATTTATTTTCTGGACTTTCACGCTACTACCTAAAACGGCTGCTGAGATATGACATAATGCCCTAAAATTTCCAACCGCCCTTTAACTCCCTTAAAGAGGAATTTTCAAAAATCGCTGAAATATACGTTTAACTATTTTTAGTAGGTTTATTTTCTGCAATTTCACGCTTCTCCTTAAAACGGCTGCCGAGATATAGCCAAATGTTTTAAATTTTCGACCACCTCTTTAACCCCGTTATAGGGGGGGGGGGGGGGGTATTTCTAAAATCGCTGAAATTAGTGATTAATTATTTTTTAATAGATTTATTTTCTGGAATTCCGCGCTCCTACCTAAAACTGCTGCTTGGTTATGGCCAAATGTTCTAAAATTTTAGACCCTCTTTTACCCCCTTTGGGCGGATTTCTAAAATCGCTGAAATACTTGTTAAATTATTCTTTTAGTAGAGCTGTTTTCTGGAATTTCACACTCCTAGTTAAAACTGCTGCTAAGATATAGCCAAATGCTCTAAAATCTTCGGGCCTTCTTTAAGGCTGTTCTCAACTGCTCTGCTCAACAAGCTCAAAACGTTTTGACACATTTACAAATTCATTTTTTAGTGGAAAGATATACATTTGGAAAGCCTGATCATGGAAGCGATTTGGAATCGAACTGTGTTTCCCATTTTTTGATCAATCAATTACCTGTTGAATTATAAGCGATTTTGATCACGTGACACGGTATTTTTCTCCCTTTACTGACTGGATTTTTTGCTTTCGTTCGGAAGTTCAGTTCAAAATGCCAACTTTGACAGTATTTTCTGAAAGATCTATTACGTTTAGAAGAAAACGGGAAAAATAGTTCGATGACATAGTTTCTGAATAACAACACCTTCTAGTTTCATGCATTTCCGAACAAAAGTGAATTAAAACTTATGTCAGAGAGTTGACCCTTTGGATTTGAGAACATCTTTAAACCTCGACAGTGGGGGAGACTTCTAAAATCGATGAAATACGTGTTTAACTATTTTTTCAGTAGATCGATTTTCTGGAATTTCACGCTCTTACCTTAAACGGCTACTGAGAACTGAGATATGCCAAATGTTCTAAAATTTTCGACCGCCTTTAACCACTTAAGGGGGATTTCTCAAATCGCTGAAATACTTGTTTAATTATTTGTTTAGTACATTTATTTTCTGGAATTTCACGCTTCTACCTAAATGGTTGCTGAGATATGCTAAATGTTCTAAAAGGTTTGACTTCCTCTTTAATTGGAGGAATTTTAAAATCGCTGAAATACTTGTTTAATTATTTGTTTAGTACATTTATTTTCTGGAATTTAACGCTCCTACCTAAAACGACTGCTGAGATATACCAAATGTTCTAAAATTTTCGACCACCCAACTTTAACACCCTTAGTGTGTGGGGGGGAGGGGGGGTTCTAAAATAGCTCAAATACTTGCTTAATTATCCTTTTAGTAGAATTATTTTCTGGAGTTTCACGCTCCCACCTAAAACAGCTGCTGAGATATACCAAACGTTCTAATTAAGATACAGTTTTCAAACAAATTGCATTTAAACGCAGATTTTCTTCCCTATACGATGGTGTAAAAATTAAAAATGTACGATGGTTAGAAGATTAAAAAATTGCAGTAGCGAAAATTGCAAAACCGAAATTTGATCGTGAAGTGCTGTCATTCGAAAAATGATGTCAGCATTACGCACAGATACGCTTGTCCTTTATAATATAGAAGATAGTATAGATCATAGATTAATATACAAGATGGGACATTTACGGTAAAATCTGTAATGGCAACAGTACTAGCGTCACTACCGACAAGGGAGAAGAATTAACAAGCCTCCGAAATTTGCCCATGTTGAAGAAACATGTTCACGCTCTATGTTTTGAATATCTATTCTTTCCTGAAACGAAGCAGGTGTCAGACGATATTCCATTCGTGCTTTCTTTTTTAGGTGCGTTCGTAATTATATAAATACGTAGCACCTATAGTCGTCGTTCAGTCCGTCCGTCTGTCCGTCTGTCCGTCCGTCTGTCCGTCCGTCTGTCCGCATGTAACAGAGCAAAAACTACCCAACCGAATGGTCTGAAATTTCAAATATATGATTGTTGCAAAATTTTGTCGAGCCATTTCAAATTTTATGAAAATCGGATGTATAGTTTAATTACAGGGACAGTCAAAAGTTTTTCTTTACATTACGGCCAATGGGAAAAATTATTGCAAGTGCATTTTAATGATATTACAGCCTTCCGAATGATCTGAAATTTTAAAAATATAACTGTTGCAAAATTTTGTCCAGCCCTTTCAAATTTTAGGAAAATCGGATGTATAGTTTAATTACAGGGACAGTCAAAAGTTTTTCCTTACATTACGGCCAATGGGAAAAATTATTGCAAGTGCATTTTAATGATATTAGAGCCTTCCGAATGATCTGAAATTTTAAAGATATAACTGTTGCAAAATTTTGTCGAGCCCTTTCAAATTTTAGGAAAATCGGATGCATAGTTTAATTACAGGGACAGTCAAAAGTTTTTCTTTACATTACGGCCAATGGGAAAAATTATTGCAAGTGCATTTTAATGATATGAGAGCCTTCCGAATGATCTGAAATGTTAAAGATATAACTGTTGCAAAATTTTGTCGAGCCCTTTCAAATTTTAGAAAACTCGGATGTATAGTTTAATTACAGGGACAGTCAAAAGTTTTTCTTTACATTACGGCCAATGGGAAAAATTATTGCAAGCGGATTTTAATGATATTAGAGCCTTCCGAATGATCTGAAATTTTAAAGATATAACTGTTGCAAAATTTTGTCGAGCCCTTTCAAATTTTAGGAAAATCGGATGCATAGTTTAATTACAGGGACAGTCAAAAGTTTTTCTTTACATTACGGCCAATGGGAAAAATTATTGCAAGTGCATTTTAATGATATTACAGCCCTCCGAATGGTCTGAAATTTTAAAGATATAATTGTTGCAAAATTTTGTTGAGCTATTTCAAATTTTAGGAAAATCGGATGTATAGTTTAATTACAGGGACAGTCAAAAGTGTTCCGTTACATTACGGGAAATCTGAAAAAAATATTGGAAGTGCATTTTAATGATGTATCAGACTATGCGCATTATGAAGTGCAAAAAATTATACATTCAGTACAATATGGGGTGCAAAAAATAATTATAAAACTAGTTATAGTACGAACGCACCTCATTTGCCACGTTTGACGAGCAATTTCCAACTTGTTTATTTAGCTGCTTTTTTTTTATCGTACTTGTATTGTTCGCCTTTAACTTACAAAATGATAATTAGAGTAATAATATAAAAGAAAAACCCTAGAAAATTCTGTTAATAACGTAAATATGTAAGTTTATGAGATTAAATTGTAAAAAATTAAATTCAGGTATTGTATTTATTCATATCGAATAAAACTTTATTGAGTGTAATGTCAGTACCTCTATTTATTTTTAACTGTTAGGTTTATATAATTCTAAAAATTTGTCGAAAGGAATTTTTTCCCATTTGTAATTGTCTGAGCGAAGCGAAGGCTAATACTCAGCGAAATATTACTGTCCGGACACATTACTACTACGATGGATATTAACGCCATGTCCTACTAAAGAAAAAGCCTAATAAAAACGTTTCGTCAAGCATAACTCAAAAAATATTTGTCGGATTTCGTTTCTGATTGCACCAGAAGGTACCTATGAAGGTCGCCTACTGAATGCACCTACTATGAAAAATAAGTTCCAAACCGTTTAAAAATTATATAGAAAAAACTGATAAAAAAGCAAAATTTATCTGCATACGTCACAGAAATTTGGTGTGCGTCACTTTCACCGGTTGATGTTTTAGTAGACAACTGGTTTGAACACATGGAGCAAATAATAAAAAAAAAATACGAACGCATTAATATTGAATAGATCAGTTTCAACCACGTGATCACAAACCTTGCAACAACCCGTGGTAACCAGTTTTGGTGGGCAAACATATAATAATACAGTACTCCGTACCACGGTGACCGTTTTTAACCTGTTGTATGACATACAATTGTGGATGATTAAAACAAAAGACATGAGTGTTTATTGCTCCGGGAGGTTATCGTTCTCTGGATGTCTGTCTGTCTATCATACAGCATGCAATTTTCTTGTAAAGGATGATATTATTATGCAGTAAAACCTCCATAACGGACACACCCGATTAGTGGACACCTCTATTTAGGGGGCATTTTTTCGATTACCAACCCTTAAATAACTGTACATTTTTTATTCTCAGTAGTGAACACCTCAAATAGAGGACAAATTCTGCCCTCCCGAGGTGTTCGCTATTCAAAGGTTTTACTGATAAAACCTCCATAGCGGACACACCCGATTAGCGGATACCTCTATTTAGCGGACATTTTTTCGATTACCAACTTATAAATAACTGTACATGTTTTACTCTCAGTAGCGGTCACCTCTAAATAGAGGACAAATTCTGCATTCTCGGAGTGTCCGCTATTCAGAGGTTTTACTGTATATAATATTGATAGTTATTTTACAGGGCCACACAAAAGAATAAGAATATATGAAATGAATATAAACTAAATTCGGGATTGGTAGATCGCTGATGGTAATGTAATTTTAGGATGTTGTTGCAGTCATCCGCACCCGCAGCATGTTTTTAGAGTTTTGTTCATCAAACGAAACGCTACCTGTCTCACTCCTTTGTCTGTCTGTCTGTCCGTCTGTCACAGAGCCCGTTCTCAGAAACTATACATGTCGGAGACTTGAAAATTTGCATACTTATAGCTGAACACCACACATCAAACGGCAAATAATAAAATTTTGAAAAAGTCTAATATTTAACCCTCTGGGCTCTAACTTGTGTATTTTAAGCAATTTTTCTAACTCAGCCCCTAATTTAATTAAGTTGGAGACATGAAATTTTGCATACTTCCCGTAAGGCATGGTGACGTCACGGCGACGTCGTTGTGAAGTCACACTGTGATTTTGTGACCGTCGATGTGACGTCACAGTGACTAGAATGCGAGGTCGTTATGGCCGTTTTAGAGGACGTTTGTGACGTCACATTGTGACCACTCTGTGAAGTCACGGTGTGACAAATTTGTGAAAAGTGTGTCATTTGTGACTATTTTGGCATTAACTTTGTGACGAACCTGTGACGAAAGCGACAATGCTTTGAAGTCACATTGTGACCAATTTGTGAAATATGTGTCATTTGTGACGAACTTGTCATAAACACTGTGATTTCAAATGAAAATCAAATTTCAAATTAATTGCTTAAAAGACGCTGGGTCCATGCTGGGACTCGAACCCGGGCCATCAGTACAGCACACTGACATTCTACCGACTAAATCACATGGAACGATACCCAGGCTGGAAAATTTCTCACTATTACATGTTGGCAAGGCTACAAACGCAGCAAAAGATGGAATATTTAGCGTGAACCACCCACATGATGCAAACACGAAACTTAATTAAATCCAGCATTGATTGAAATTATATTAATACTTGGAAATTTTTCCAGAGAGAACCATTCGCCTTGCATACAATATTTCAAATGAAAGTCAAATTTCAAATTAATTGCTTAAAAGGCAATTTTAATTTGAAATGTTGTATGCAGGGCGAATGTTTCTCCCTGGAAAAATTTCCAATTATTAATATAGTTTCAATCGATGCTGGATTTAATTAAGTTTCGTGTTTACCCCATGTCGGTGGCTCACTATAAATATTCCATCTTATGCTGCGTTTGTAGCCTTGCGAACATGTAATAGTGAAAAATTTTACGGGCTGGGCGTCGTTTCATGTGGTTTAGTCGGTAGAATGTCAGTGTGCTACACTGATGGCCCGGGTTCGAGACCCGGCATGGAATCTTTTTCACAATGTTGGCCTTTGCGCCTTTTAAGCAATTAATTTGACATTTGATTTTCATTTGAAATATTGTATATAAGGCGAATGATTCTCTCTGGAAAAATTTCTAAGTATTAATACAGCGATGAATTTTAAAATAAAATTTTGCTGTAAATATAAAATCTTATCTTTTTACCGTACTTTTTAGCAAAATATCGCTACTTTGGAGTCCTATTCTTCTAAAACATTTTACATTTTTCCACTTAAAAAACAATGCTTATCAACTGACATATTTTTTTATTAAGTTCTATGCTTGATATTTAGAATGTGTAAGTTTTTTAATTTGTTTTGATTTGTCATTGCTTTATTAAATACGAACATGGAAACTAACGGATATTAATACAACTATTATTTATAGAGCGGCATGATAAGCGATATTTATTTAAATTTTTTATTCCCGTGTATATTGTACTTTGTGAATATGAGCTAAATAGATTTGGTATGTTTTATAGGAAAAGACTGATATGGGAAATAGAAAAAAAAAAAAAAAACGAGTAAGAAAAATCATGCGTTAAGCATAGATTAAAATATACTTTCCTTTCCAACACTTTCTGAATGCTTTAACAAGACATCGTAATTTAGGGAAATGACGTAAATAAGATAACTAAGTAAACATTTTAGAAAACGCATAAAACATTTGAAAAACTGATTTCAGCAGTTACCGTCCATAGCCAAATATGTTTTCCAATTCTTTTAAACAGCCCTTATTTGATCAGTAAGTTGATAGACTGAAAAAAATGAAGTACTCAAAAATGAGCAAACCGACGTACTCATATTGAATTGAATATTTTTGGATCAAAAATGAACCTATGCTTTCTCTATTTTGAAGCATCACATGTTATCAAACCCAAACAAACAAATAGTTTTGTACCCTGTAATGGTTCATTTCATTTATGGCGGCATAAGTGATGTTTATTAATGTAAATATTAAATTATGCACAGCATTTTAAAAATAATTGCTTGGAAATAATGTTCTTGTCATAAAAATATTCGATTTGAGTATCTTGTTAAGAATTTTGCTATTTTTCTTGATAAATAATCAATTAAACATTTCTTGTTAAGAACTTTGGACGGGAAATAAATGTCAGTACATTTTTACTTTACATTTTAGGGTTTGTTTTTTTTTGGGGGGGGGGAGGGGCAGTACATAACGATTCATATTTGATCACAGCCATGGAATAAAAAATGAGTACATGTGTTTCTCAACTTTGAGTACATTTGGATCGGAGCTATTTTGTGCATGTGACGCATTTAAAATTGAGTACTTTTTACTCAATTTTGAGTACCCATTTTTTTAAGTGTATATATACTATATAATGGGAAAATTTAGTTTAGCAAGAAAACGCCTAACAGGTTGAAATTCATTTTCAGCAATTTATACTAATGTATGGAAACATACTTGAATACCTTTGTACAACCCTGTAGTTTACCTAAAATCTTTATTACACGCTACTATTTAGTTAAAATTTAATTCAAACTAAGATACTCTTAAAACTGCTGAAATCACATTTCCGGAAATTATAATATATAGACGGCCATGTATCCAATTCTTTACGTGACCCTGTATATCATTTTATCTATATTCTACAAATATTTCTTGGTAAATTAAATGCAGTTCAGCGAAAAAAAGCATAACTCATTTAAAAACCACCTTTAAGCAATTTGCGCCCATACCCAGTAATCCTTACGAATACTTTTGTGTAGCCTTGTATAGGAATTATAGCATTTATATACACCATACACTATGCATAAATATAGTGAATCATAAAACTGCATATCATAATTAAAAATATATTTCCAGCAATCATCGCTAATGAACAGTACTTCGGATACAATATGGTATCTGAAAGATTTTGTGTGTCCCTGTAAATGCTATATACGTATTATTCGTATTATACATGAAATAATTTATAGTATGTAAGCCTCAGCGACATACATCAATTTCATTATATATGAAATAGATTAACATAATTAAAGTATGCCGCAAACAATTCCCTCCACCTCTATATCATTATGTATTTGAATTCCTTTTTTAGTCCTGTAAATGAACAATAACTATTCTTTGCATCGCATAGTCAACAGAATGCATATTTTAGTGCACTTCATAAATGCATATAAATTTTATTCTGTTTGAAAGCGTGCGTAAAATCATAAAAAATCATTTGAAACGACTTTTTCCCATAGGCCGTAATGTAACGGAAAACTTTTGGCTGTCCCTGTAAATGAACAAAGCATGCTACAAACTTCATTACAAATAGGTACCGTGCGATGGTAAACGTCAATACCATCCAAAAATTTCAGGGCAATCCGAGTATATTTTCGAGAGTTAGAGTGCGCACAGACTGCTAGACGGACAGACGGAGAGACAAACCGAAGTCATAAGCACTTTTCAACTTGTGTCCTACATTATGTATCCTGTATTATATGAACTTTAAAAAAATATATACTAAAGCAGTTTAATCTATAACTTCCTATCAGGCATGAAAAATACTTTATTTCAATGCTTAAATATCATATTTTACTTTTTAGTGCCAATAATTACCCGAATCATACACGTAGAAAATTAATTTACAATAGAATAAAATTTAATAACCCATTCAGAATGTCTATAATTAAATGTTTGATTAAAATCACAAACAGAAAAAATGCTTACATACAATTAAAAAAAAATAAATATACCAATTTGAAAAACACTAAAAATAATAATTAGTATTTATAATTGTACTGTTAAACAACAGCAAACTACAATAGATAAATTAAATGCATTATTAGATTTAACAATATCTCAAAAACATTTCCATATGGTATAAGGAATTCCTATTATTTTATAATTTTGGCAAATGTTAAATCTGAAAACATTGGTTTGAAGATTTAGGATTTTAAAAGATAATTTAAAATATTATTAGCACTAAAAGAAAATTCTTTCAAATGTTTCACTACTGTAATATGTTAAAAATACATTTTCCCAGTATAATGTTAATTTCTAATCTGAAACAGTTTCGTAATCTCATGATAATCGAACATCATATTTAACCTCAAAATAATAATAACTATACATGTTAGTAATCAAAAAATAGTAAGAAGCCGATAAAATAATTCCAAATAATTGTCGTTCCGTACATTTTCAATCTCAAGTAAGAGTAAATTAATGTTTATATTAATTCCAGTATGAATGTAGGCATGAATGTCTCTGCGCAGTTTTTTTTTTTTTTTCAAGCGATGGCAGATTAAAATATTTTTCTTCACAGTTATCAAATTGGAAAATATCGCTTCTGACAGTTAAAGATCAGTCTCTTACAAATATAACTATTTAACTCATAATATACAACCAGGAATAAAATATTTAAATTAAATAAAACTTACATGCACGTTCCATTAATATCCGTGTATCCTAAAATGGTCATTTCCTTATCTTAAAGTGTTGTAGACGTGTTGTTCTAAAACAAGTGAACTATTTCCCGCGTATTCTCATATTTATTTTTCTGTGGGCAGACGATTTTCGAGCAGATGGTTTGTTACAGATTGTTTGTTTTTGTATACAAGAAATATGGAATTTGAACGCGCAGAAATTTTCTGAAAGTATCATACATTAAAATTTTGTATTTGAAGAAATGTCCAATGTAATTAATCTTTTCTTTTTATCCGTACCAAATAATTCAAGTTAAAATGTATTGTAAAGTTCCTTTTTTCTAAATAATTATAATAATAATATTCATAATTAGAGTTTATTAGATAAAACATTGTTTAAATTTTTAAAAGGTGTAAAAATAAATTTAATGTATTAACGACACCCCCCCCCCTTTTTTTTTTCTATTTCTTTAAAGTAAAGTTTGTTTTCCTTTATTTTCGGAAAATGCTAATTTTATTTTAAAAGTCTGAAAGAAGTAGAATTTATGACTTGAATACAAATTATAAAAATATTCTAAAGCAAGAAATGCATAGATGACTAAACTCTGAAGACTCTTTCTACATGCTCATTAAAAGGTGCAGATTTAACTGTAATAGAAAATTTTTAGTTTGAAACCACAGAAGTGTTTCGAATAATTCTGGTCGGTAAAAAAAGAAAGAAAGAGTGAAATTTCCTAACAGCAAACTAAATATGTAAAGTGTATAAATTTAATATTCGTAATTGTAAATATATTATCCAAATGCTAGATAAAATTGAAATCATAAAAAAGTATACATTCACTGTCTTAGATATCAAATTGATAAAATATAGCCTAAAAATTTAGTTTATTAATGCTTGTATCGTGCACTTTATTTATTATGCCCCCCCCCCCCCTCCCCTTTAGTGACGGAATTTACCATTTGCTATCCACTAATATATTTTCATTCCTTATGCCGCTGTAACTCGTGGCTGTTTAAAATATTTCTCTTCATTTTCAAAGATTTTTGATGTTCATATTTTTTGTCACACTGTGACTTACAATATGCTGGTTTTTTTGTCACATATGTGACGTGGCGTACGTTACATAGCAGTGACATAACAGAGACGTCACAATTTTTTTTAATTGCCAGAAAAATATAATTTTACAAAAAGTAACATGTTTTGAAGAATTTTCGTAAGTTTTTAAAGTTTTCTAAGAAATTCACATTTCAGTCACAATTTGACATCACTGAGTGGTGGCATTTCGGTCACAGATGTGACGTGACCACAGTGACTTGCAGTGACGTCACAGTGACGTCACCGTGACCATGCATGCTATGAGGGTTATAGCTGAACATCTCACATCAAACGACAAATAATAAAATTTTGAAAAAGGTTTAATATTTAACCCTCTGCGCTCTAACTTGTGTATTTAAAGCAATTTTTCTAACTCAGCCCCTAATTAAGTTGGAGACATGAAAGTTTGCATACTTATAGCTGAACACTTGCGATAACACTATAAATAATAAAATTTTGAAAAAGTCATATTTAACCCTCCGGTCTCTAACTTCTGTATTTTAAGCAATTTTTCTAACTCAGCCCCGAATTAAGTTGGAGACATGACATTTTGCATACTTATAGCTGAACACCTCACATCAAACGACAAATAATAAAATTTTGAAAAAGTCTAATATTTAACCCTATGGGCTCTAACTTGTGTATTTTAAACAATTTTTCTAACTCAGCCCCTAATTAAGTTGGAGACATGAAATTTTGCATACTTATAGCTGAAATCCTCACATCAAACGACAAATAATAAAATTTTGAAAAAGGTCTAATATTTAACCCTCTGGGCTCTAACTTGTGTATTTTAAGCAATTTTTCTAACTCAGCCACTAATAAAGTTGGAGACATGAAAGTTTGCATACTTATAGCTGAACACTTGCGATAACACGATAAATCATAAAATTTTGAAAAAGTCATATTTAACCCTCTGGGCTCTAACTTGTGTATTTTAAGCAATTTTTCTAACTCAGCCCCTAATTAAGTTGGAGACATGAAATTTTGCATACTTATAGCTGAACTCCTCACATCAAACGGCAAATAATAAAATTTTGAAAAAGTCTAATATTTAACCCTCTGGGATCTAACATGTGTATTTTAAGCAATTTTTCTAACTCAGCCCCTAATTATGTTGGAGACATGAAAATTTGCATACTTATAGCTGAACACCTCACATCAAACGACAAATAATAAAATTTTGAACAAATCTAATATTTAACCTCTAATATTTTGTCTCGCGCAATTTTTAAATTTAAACTGTTTTGCAATACTATTTTTTGTTCATTTTGCATTATAAGTGTAATGTGACGCAATTTCTTCTATTTCAGACTTCTAACGCATGTTAATGAATTTATTTTACAATATCCTTTCTCTTTCAAAATTCACATGTAAATATAGTTTAAATGGCGTAATTTCCAATAAGTGCCTGCTTTTTATACCTAATTATTTAATTCAAATCTGAAGGTTTTTTTTCTGTTTATAATAGTAACGTGTAAATAATTTTTTTTATTTGAAGCAAACATTATTGTTTGCGCTGTTTATACAGTTGGCAACAGTTTAAATTAATACCATTTTCTAAAATATGTAAAAAATATCAGTCGAGATGCTGAATATTTGAATTTAAAATAGAAATAAAACCTCAAAAAATGAGTCAAATTAAAAAATTAATGAAATCTGCACACCGGGATTTTCTATTGAATAAAATGATCTAAAAATGATTAAATTCACATGTATAGCTTTTGCTCCTATAAATGTTTTTTTAATGGAACGATTTTGTCCAACTTTAGCATTAAATATCTCTTAAAATAATTCTTCGATTTGAAAACCGTATGCATTAGCGTGTTGATCAAACATTTCGCTATAATACCACCGATTTTCATATTTTTTGTATGCAATAGTTTTCTTAATAATAACGAAGAAAGACCTCCGGTCACAAAAAATTCAAAACCGTCGGCGGCGGCAGTGACAGCGTTAGTTACTTTTTTTAGAATAGAGAGATATATAAAAATGAAAACTTGTCTATCTGTCTATTTGTAATTCTATAAAAATCCACAATCTGGAAGCCAAAATTGTGAAAAGATACGTACATGTGTATTAAAATATGGCCGAGACAACTAAAGTAATCCGGAATCGAAATAATTTATATTAATTTTTAATTAATAAAAAACCACCAATTTCTTATCAAATTTAAACATTTTTCGTTATAGCAGTTGCCAAAAATTAAAAAACACAATAAAATTATTACTACAAATATTAATTTTCTACTGCAAGATTTCCACGTGAAAAATGAAAATGAAATAAATAGTTTGACGAATTTTTAAAAAAGGTGAATATTACGTCATAACTTTTCTATTGCAAGATATTCACGTGAAATATGAAAATGAAATAAATGGTTTGACGAATTTAAATGAAAGTAAATATAACTTCATATTTTTTCTATTTCAAGGTTTCCACGTGAAAGAGGAAAATATTACGTCATATTGGAAATATAAAGGACGTGGTGGATATAGTATAACGTCATATGAGTGTGAAAAATGTATTGAAGCATGATAAAAACCCGATTAGGGAAATATTGGCCTATTTTAACATTATTGTTGCAATTATAAATTGATATAAGTTCATTTATAGCTGTATTCTTTTGCGTCTGTTATATACATTTATACATTTTTATGTAGCGTTTTCATATGATTCATTCATACAACATTTCGACTGATTTTTTTAATGTTTGTTTTGTGTTGTATGTTAAATTTTGAAATTGATTTTTCAGAACAAACAGCCTTAAAATTCTGGGCAACGCCGGCACTTTAGTTTGTAACAGATAAATGGCTTTTGTATCTGTACATCTAATGCTAATATTATAAAGCGTTATAATATTATAAAGTATATAATATTATTAATGCTTGTACGTTTGTGAGGTGTTATCTCTGAAACTACATAGCCAACTTAAAAAAATGTTGGTGGCCATTCTCTGCTCCGAAAACAAGACTATTTTATGTCAGTGCAAGAACCTACATCGCTGCAGGAGCAAAAAAATTCTAAAATTGCGAAATCTGTGATATTGATTGGGATAGAAACATTAAATTTGGTGCGGTAGGTAGTTACTTTTAAGATGTAAATACTCGTAATGAACGCTCTCTAAAAGGTTCAATTTGACGGATAAACGTAAAAATTTCTAGAAAGTTTCTAAACTATGATTTATTTGGAATACTGAAATTTTTGGTATACTGTTGGGATTAGAAACTAGAACTTTGGCATGGTAGTAATTAATAAGATGTAAATGCTCGTTGTATAACGAATTCTAAAAAATAGAAAGACTAAACAAAGCGGAAAAAAGATCTAAAGATGATCTAAGTAACGAAGAACATGGAACTGTTAGGAATATAAACATGAATATTGACATGGCTGTATTTATCATGACGTAAATTCTCGCAATAGAACAATTTCTAAAAATGTCGCTATATAAAACAGGGCAGAAACAAAAAACTTTCAAAAAATTTCTATTTCTCTGTTACTGCTGAGCCCAAAAACTTGAAATTTTGCTTCGGGTTAGTTTTAAAATATACAATTGTCTCTATGAATGGTTTCTAAAATATTTAAAATTTAAAAAGATGAAATTAACGGAAAGCGATCTCAATTACTATTAATCTGGAATTATTAGGTACAGCAACTTTAAATATTTCATAATGCTGCATTTCCTCCGCAAAACATGCGATTTAAATGCAACAAAACAGATAGATACCCACCTAGCATTAAATAAATTGTGTAAATATTGAATAAAGACCTGTATGAAACAGTGAGTAGGTTGCCCGAAAGTACTTGTTAAAGTGTTCCTTCTCTAGGCTTTTCTCTCTCTCGCCAAGGCCACTAACAGAGGGAAGTGTTGTTTTAAATGTGATATGAATTTTTATCCGATTCATTTTTCTAGACATTTTATCATAAGGTCATATTCTCAATTATCATTAGTAGCTTTTTTGTATATTAACTTATTCTGGTGAAATTTTATAATCGGGATCATATTGGCGTATGTTAGCTTGCATGATTTCCTGAATAAATATGTATGGATTTGTAAATTACTTCAAATGACACTTTGACAGCTCAAAAGTTATGCACACGATATATTCAGATCTTGTGTCATACTTTATGTTGTAATCATTGCCGATTTCTTTTATTTAATACTTACTAAATATAGCTCAACTTGTGCAGAATATGTTTGAAAACAAAACAATACAGCGTATGTAGTGGCCAGCATACACTCATCATTTAAATCCGATCGAGCATATCTAAAACACACTCTAACGAAGCATTGCATGCCACTGCGGTACTTTGATACTATATTAGATTTTGAGGAGAGAATTCCTTAAATGTTATCGACAACCTCATTGCATCTGTGGAAAACAGATATTGTACAATATTGACTATTCCGAGGGAGCACACACCATATAAAGTATAGTCCATTCTTTTTAAACATCATATATTTGTCATTTAAAGTTACTCAAATTGGTGCGGAGCGTCTGATCATGCTCTTGACATCATTTAATACAGTTAAAATTCCAATATAAATAATTTAGTGTTTCATTTTCTATTTTACTTTTAATATATTGCGTACTTTCAATTTTATATCCATGCATGGCTGTCTTGAATGGTTTGATTTCCCATTTTTTTAAACAGTGTATACGAATTTATATATAAGATTTTGTAATTCTACGATTCGTTTATTTTCATCATTTCAGTTTATCGCAGTATATGGAGAATTAAAGATAACATCTCATTTTCTTTGCTTCCACATGTTATTATTAAATCTATGTTCTCAGTAATATCGCTCAGACTAATCCCTCTGAGGGAAGTCCTAGTTTTATTATTATCTCTTATATGAGAATATTATAAATATTATTGAATTGATTGTACGTTATTTACATTAAAAACAATATTTTTATATTATGTGTAAGAAAGTGAAAATGCGTAAATTTTAAAAGAGAACATGCGTAAATTTTAAAAGATTATTGTAACAATCTATATTATAAAGGACAAACATATCTGTGCGTAACGCATACGTCATTTTGCGAATGGCAACACTTCGAAATTTAAAATAAAATTTTGACTTTGCAATTTTCTCTATTGCAAATTTTTAAACTTCTAAACATCGCCCATTTTAAATTTTAACACCGTCGTATAAGGAAAAAATGCTCTTTTAAATGCAAGTTATTTGAAAGCTGTATCTCAATTTATTTTTGAGATATTAATTTTTTTGTAGTTTTTAATACCATTTTTCCTATCGTGGCAACTAAAGTACCCCATTTCTATTGAAAGTAAACGGAAAATAGTCAAAAATAAGAGATACTGTATCTTTTTTGTTGCCATCTTCTCATAAAACCTGAAAAACAATTTTAATTAAAATATGGGCTATGTCAAGAATATTTTCTGTTATTCCGTGATAATGACGTCATATGCATACTTCTTTATACACGAAGTTTAAGACTGTATTGCAAAAGTGGATTGCTTTAGCGGATGCAAATCACGTCATTTTATAAAAAGCGTGTATTTTAATTTTTAAACCTGAATTATGTTTTGTAGAAGTGCGTCATTTTCACAGCCCAGCTGCTATGAAATTCTTCACAGGTGAAAATGCTTCACTTTCGAGAATAATGCAATCGAAATCACACACTGATAAAATGCAATGTTTTACAAAAATTTAGAGTGTCTTTATAAAAGAGAGGTGACATGCAAATAATAGCGATTTATATTACAGAAATTGATGATTCTCCCACGGATGGATTTACTTCGCCGAGTTAGGCAAGCAAACAAATAATTTGTGGTTTAAAATAATACCATGTTCTAAAAGTTTTTGTCCAAAATTCTCTCGAATAATAAAATGCTATTCTTTAGGACATTCTACTATAATTTTATCAAAATAACATAATTTGCTTAATTTAATTTTTCCTAATTTTATATAATCTATATATTTAAAACACAAGTGTGTTTTTTAGTCATCTGCCCTGATCTTTCTCCTGAACCAATTTTACTAATATTTTTTTTTTAACTAAAAGCTCTTCATTTGTGAATTTGATCGCGCTATCGTTTTTTTTTTTTTTTTTTTTTTTTTTTTTTAATATCCCACTTTTATATTTTGATTTTAAAAGCATTTTATGAAATTTCTTCAAAATGGTGAAAATTAGATAGCTTTCATTATTGCAGACAAGAGAGAAATAATGAAGTATTTTTATCTTTATTCATACTATTTTCTGATACAAATGCAAAATTGGTGATAAAAATTGTTGTATAGGGTTTGGTGGCGCAAAATCCCATTAGGAGCAGAATATTATAGTAGGGACATAATAACGGAAAATGACATGATGCTTTTCAAAACACGCATTTTTCCTCATAAATTTTCTATATTGTTTTTCCTTCTGCATGTGTACTGATACTAAGTTTCAGACACTAGGCGAAATACTTATTTAAGTGAAAATGAAGTCATATTTAAAAGAAAACGATTATTTTCTTAGATAAATCTAAACATTTTAACACAAATGCGTCTAAAAAACATAAATTACGGAAATTTTTACTCTCCGGAATTGAGATTAGAATCACAAGTAAAGAGTGCGTCTGTTCACATAAAAGATGTTGCTGACAATCGTGACTTCAAGTTTTGAGTTAAAATGATTTTTAAATGATCAAACAAAATACAATTTTTTTTTTTATGATGAATATGGATATGAGAAGTGCGTATGCAAATTTTGAGAAGGTGAAAATTGCTGTTTTTCATTCCGGAGCAAGCATAAAAGACTCAATTGATAACCACAACTTAATAACTGATCTTTATTATATTTTACTGATCAAGTATCTATATTATAAAGAACAAACGTATCTGTGCGGAACGCTAACGTCATTTTGCGAATGGAAACACTTCACGATCAAATTTCGGTCTTGAAATTTTCGCTACTGCAATTTTTTAATTTTCTGACCATGTACCTTTTCAATTTCCGTCGCATAGGGAAAAAATTTACTTTCAAATGTAATTTGTTTAAAATCTGTACCTTAATTGACTGATGTCTTATATTTTCTAAAATGATTTTTAAGCATGATTTTTTTTTTTAAGTTTATCTTATCACGTGGCGGTTTCAATACATAGTAATAATAAACATTTTGCATATAAAGCAACAAACATTTTTCAGCATTTGTTTCTGACTATTTTTGCATAACGAAATTAATACTTCCTTTATAAACTATTAAAAGAATAATATTGAAAAAACACAAATCTAACATATTTGTAATCGTATAATTTAAATTTTTAGATCACCAAATAGGATTTTTTTTTTCAAATGGAATTTGTTTGCAAAGTTCATCTCAGTTTACTGATGTTCTATGGTTTTAAAAAAATTTTAAAGTGTGAAATATTTTTTAATTTATCTATAACGCGCGGAGCTCGATTACGAAAGATTAATCCGTTCGCTCTTAAAACAAAATAAAGAGTTCATCATTTTTTACGGCTAATATCCACACACACACACACAAAAAAAAAACTTTCCTATGAATAAATAATAAAATAATATAAATAAAACACAAATTTAACAGACATGTATAAGCTCTGAAATTATCAGAATATAAAAGGATGCCGTAAGTAGCAATATCTTGGTCAAATAACTCTTAGGATGCGGCTAATAAGAAAATATCGCTTTTGTTAAATTTCAAAAATTTATTTGATTGTATAATTCGTATTTTCCATACGAAAAATGCTTTTTCAATGTAAGTGGCAATCTAAAAAAAATTATTGCATATTAGTTTTCAATTTAAAAAAATGTTTTCACCTATATTCTTTAACCCGGGAAGCCCGGGTACGATCCCCTAGTTACGTTAAAGTTCATAAATTAATAAAACATTGGCTATAAAAAATTTCTACCAAATGGGAATATTTGGGAAAGTTTCTTAGAGTGCAATACTTCGTATATTTTTACATTACACCATTACTTTATGTGCTTTGAATGCAAATATATCCAAGTAAGGTAAACGCACTTGTAGTGGGCCACGTACCTGTAGTAGGCCACTAATTTTTAGGTAGATTTCGTATGAAATACTACCTATTGGGATCGTTCCTATGTTGGAATTTCTGAAAACTTTTTGCAGATCTACACCGATCATGACCCCTAGAACCCAAAACCACCCTCAGTAAAAAACTTACATATATATATATATATATATATATATATACTCTATGACGCAAAAGTTTAGACAATGAAGAAATTCTTACATACTTTGAAAAATATTTATTCAATTTTCAAATCACTGCTTGAAATTAATGTGCTGTACATATAAACAATATTTATAACAAAGAAAAGTGGAATTGTGCATATTGCAATAAATTAAATGGTAACAAAAATAAACTGCTGTCTCAAAAGTTTAGACACAAATTAAATAAAATCGAAATAAACAATTTTTAAAACCTGGTTGCGCATCCATGCTTATGTATTACGTCATATACACGAGATTGCATGGAAGAAACTAAATCTTGCATAGTTTGTGGATCGATATCGTACCATGCATTCTCAATAGATGTCTTAAGTTCCTTTTCAGAAGAGTATTGTCTAGCGTTGCTATAAACTTTGCGACACATGATGCTCCAAAGGTTTTCTATACGGTTAAGATCTGGGCAACATGCTGGCCAGTCGAGAACTCTTATATTATGGGAATTAAACCAAGATTTTGAATGTTTTGCAGTGTGAATTGAAGCATTGTCTTGCTGAAATTCCCACTGAGGACCCCCTAGAAGCTCAGCAAATGGCAGTAGGTTTTCTTCTAATGTCTGTGTATAATGCTGTGAAGTTTGACAACCACTGGTGAAGGTCAGAGATACTTGTCCATTATAGCAAAAGGCTGCCCAAACCATCACCGAGCCCCCTCCTTGTCTGCGACTAAAAAAACGTCGAGGTTCCTTCCGCAAGTCATGCCAATACGATAAACAACCATCTGGACCATCCAGATTCCACTTTTTTTCATCGCTAAATATGACTGACTGCCATTTCTCTCCATATGACATATGCTTTCGAGCCCACATAAGTCTTTGTAACTTATGATGTGGTTTCAGAGCTGGTTTCTTCTGCATTTTGCTATAAACGATTTTCCTTTTTCCAAAATTCGTCTACGAATCGTATCCTTTGATACAGAGAGTTCCGATGAGCTTTGAACTCCACGTACGCTCATTTGTTGAGTACTCGCTAGTCTTTGTATCAGGCGATCCTCTCGTACATTTGTCACACGTGGCCTCCCAGACCGACATTTTGCTTTATATTCGGAACCACTCGATAAAACTCGATAAATAGATTTTTTTGACCTATTAATAATAGCAGAAATTTCAGAAACGCTCTTCCCTTCACCTTTCAACTGCCAAATCCTTGAAACCTCATTCACTTGAATTTCTTTAGCTCTCGGCATGTCGACTATGAAGCGCAATCGTTTGCAGAACTTAAGTACTCCAAATTTGTGACATCATCGATTCTAAATTTGCATATGCCAGCGAATATTCAAAGAAATTTAGAATAGTGTCTAAACTTTTGCGACAAGCACATTTGAATTTTTATGAAAAAAATTAGTATTATAGCAAATAAAACGACTGTCTTTTGTACATAGCATTTTAAATCAGTTTTTGAATATATTTACAGGTTTTTGTAAGTCTGACGTCATAATTCTACATTTTAAAGCTGAATGACGTCATTGTCTAAACTTTTGCGTCATAGTGTATATATGTATGTATGTATCTATCTATCTATATATATCACTTTCTTCTGGACACGATAACTTTCGTAATTCTGCACCAATCTCTTCCAAACTGATACATAAAATCAATGGCCATAAAATCTCGGTCAAGTTCGTTAATGGGCAAAATCAGACCAAGGGGATGGAAATAGGGAGGGGTTTTGTGAAAACAGAAAACCCTCCATAACTTCTTAATTTTTGTACATATCAAATCAGTTTAAAGTTTTTATTACTTCTAAAAATAGGGTAAAAAATTTATGTATCACAGATATTTGATAAAGCTAAAAATGGGCTCAAGGGGCGCAAAAAATAGGGTTTTTGGGAGGAACAAAATCATAACTTCGTCAATTCTCAAGATATCAAATCCAATTAATTTTATTATAAATCTCCTTAACATTATCTACAACTTTTATATTCACAAGTTTTTGATAGGACCAATTCGTACCGCAAAAAAAAATTAAAAACAAAACAAAAAGGGGGTTTGAAGAATAAAAAAATCCATAACTCCGTCAATTCAAAAGATATAAAATTCCCATAAATTTATCATATATCTTCTTAATATTGTCTACATCATCTATATAGCCTAGTTTTGGATAGGACCAATTCTTACAGCAAAAGAAATTAAAAATACATAGCGGTTGACGAAAAAAAAACATCTTAATAAGGGTGTATTCAAATCCAAACTGCTTATTTTCTGACTCATTTTACAATTCATTTTTGCTCTCAAAGGCTTCCAATTGGTACGTTTTCTTACTCATAAACTATATAAACTACCGTAATGGTCGATTGTTTGATAGAGGCAGAATATATTTTTTAAAATGCTGTTAAAAAGGGCACTTTGAACAGAATCTACCGAAGCGGATTGTGTTGGAAAAATCATTGTCACTCAAATACAAACTGCTTATTTTCTGACTCATTTTTAAATTCATTTTTGCTTTCAAACGCATTTAATTGGTAGATTCACTTATTCAGAAACTATATAACGTACTGTAATGATCGATTTTTGGATAGAGGCAGAATATATTTCAAAAAATGATGTCAAAGTGGTCATTTTGAACGGAATTTCCCGAAGCGATTGTGTTAGAAACGAAAAATATTGTTCTTCTGAGAAAATAATTGTTTATATATCAAGTTTTAATTAATTGAACAAAAAATTAAAACACAGGTCGCTTATACATCTCTTCAAAAATCACGTCAGCAAGTTTCATAATTTTTTTTTATTATTATTAAAAATGAATCTGGAATTATGCCAGAAAATTTCAAGTTGTTGAGCATGGAAAAGTATTTTTTTGAATACCGCCCTAACATGATTCTTATAAAACCAGCTATTATATAAAAATGAAATAAGAACTCGTCAAAAGCGGCCAGATAAAATTGTTAAAGTGGATTTATCCCTAATCATGATTTAGTTTTTGTTTGTGAAATTAGTATATTTGACTTCGAAATCTACCTCTGCCTGTAGGCCGGGCCGGCAGGGATTTTTTAAAGTTTAAAAACAAGCTCATAATCCATCTCAGAAAAACGACTAAAAGAAATCTGATTAGCTAAAGTCCTTAAATGTTAACTTTCCATAAACAGTTTGGAATAATTGTTATTTTCTTGTAGATATATTAGTTTATATTCTTGAGTGTCTTCAAACACAGATTTTTTGACACATTCTTAGTGATTTCATTAAGAGATAAGGTTTTATTTAAAGCGCTGTTTCTTTAATATTACGTTTTATTTTAAATTACTAGGGGGCTCTGCCCCCTACGAGTTACGCTCGTCAACCCCCGTTCAGACGCCGCAGACTCTAACAGCACGATAATTTGATCGGCTTTTGAAAGATTTCGGAAGACTGAATTATAATTTGAATCTGAGAATTATAATCTGACGTAATTTTCACCAAACTTTTCTTTTCCTTTTTAATATTCACGTAACAATACTTTGTTAGAAATTAAGCATTATGATCATCTTACAATATCAAATAAATGTCTCGAGCAATTTTTAAATTTAAACTGTTTTGCAATATTATTTTTTGTTCATTTTATATAATAAGTGTAATGTGACGTAAATGTGACGTAAATTCTCCTATTTAAGACTCCTAACGCATGATGAATTTATTATCTTACAATATTCTGTCTCTTTTAAAATACACGTTTAATTATAGTTTTTATGACGTAATTTTCAATGAGTTCCTGCTTTTTATATTTTCTGTTTATAATAGTCACGTGTAAAATAAATTTTTAATTTGAAGTAAACATTATTGTTTGCGCTGTTTATACAACTTGGCAACAGTTTAAATTAATAACATTTTCTAAAATTTGTAAAAAATATCTCTCGAAATGCTGAAAATTTGAAATTAAAATTGAAATAAAACCTCAAAAAATGAGTCAAATAAGAAAAGTAAATGCAATCTGCACATCGGGAACTTATAACGTATGAAATGATCTGTGGTGTATTTGACTGTAACCGCGACTAGCGCGAAAGATAAATAGAATGTTTTTGTGCTTAAGCGGCAATTGTATGAATGCCGAATCTGTGTTTCCTGTGATCGTCTGCTGTAAAATGTGTTCGTTATTAAATACTTGTTTAAGCAAGATGTATATATTATTCTTGTAGATATATCTCTCCACGCAATGATATTTAAGTCCATAAAAATATGCAACAGCTGGCGACGAGGTGTTTGTAACTAAAAGTTTCAAAGTCATTACGACCACGGACAACGCCGATGGATAATTAGCTGCTGAAGACTGCCCAAGGTAAAAAAAAAATTCTTTTGTATTTATCTTTTAAAGAAGGATAAAAATGGAGCAGCTCGTTCAAAGTTTAATCGAACAGAATAAAGCCTTAATGGAAACTTTAGCCACTTTTGCCGGTCCGAAAACCCACGAACCTAAAGTTTCGGTTCAATTTGAAAAGTTCGATGATACAAATGAAGCTTTTGATGCTTTTATAGAACGCTTCGAAGCATTCATGGACATTCAAAATGTTCCGGATGGCAAACGTGGGAAAGTTTTTATTTCTAGTTTGTCAGCAAAATTATACAATTTGTTGAAAAACCTGCTAGCTCCTGACAGTCCTTCCGATAAAGATTTCCTTACCCTAAAAAATACGTTAAAAGCTCACCTCACTCCGACGCCGCTTATAATTCCTAGTAGGCATGTATTTCTAAATCGTAAGCAACGAGAGGGGGAAAGTGTCAGTGCTTTTATGGCTGAACTTCCCCAGCAAGCACAGAACTAACAGATTGGCACAAAAATTATATCTTTCATCAAGTACTAGAGGTGTTATTTCGATAACAGCGAATCGTAACCTAAAAGTATCGATTCTGTCCTTTCATTCGATATCTTTGGCGATACTTTCATGGGTTATCGACGTTGCGCCAGAAACATGGCACGACGACGGAAATCGGCGATATAGGTGATACGTGTTTGATGCAAATACGTACGAATTCCGAAATATCTGGCATAAAAATGTTGCACAAATTTCGCATTGCTGATATGCAAAGATCATCATTGCGAACTGCCTTTTTTATGCATGTATGACAATATAGATCTTGTGCCAATATAATGATATTTTATACGCATGTCGGCGAATACTTTTTAATCGATTTAATTATATATTTTGTAGTACAGAAACTATTTTAACCCTTTTAGGGCCAAAGCTCTCCCATTGCTAAAATGTTGAAATGAATATCACCGGAATTCACAAACAAATTTAATTTGGAAACATTCATTAACTCTTTTTTTTTTTTTTTTTATCAATATTCTGGTACCACTTGGGAATTAAAATCGATTTGTTTCATACATGTACCGCCGCCTTGAAAGAGTTAAAATAATTTATTCGTTATATAATTAAAAAAATAAAATTTCTGTACATTTAAAAAAGTATTCACATGCACATTTCTCAGTTACAGAATCATAAATTGTTGCAATTTTATGGTAGAGAATTGCAGCTTATGTTGTTTTATTGTGGAACGTTAGAACTGGAGGATCCCCCCCCCCCCCCTCCTCGACACACACACAGCGATTTTGCAGTTAACTTATTCTATTGCATAGTACTTGGCCTCACTTTAACTTAATAGATTCTTTTTGACTGTGTTATGCATAGAGAAAACACAATATATTTTTTAATATTTTATATACAAGTTTTTTATTTAGTTCATATTTTTGATTGCATTCCAAAGAAACATTTTTCTAACAAAACTACCCTTAACTATTCATCAAGCATTAATAAAAAAAGAAAAAAAAATGAAATTTCTGCTAAACTATTGAATGACCAACTTGTTTTTGACCATAAAAAATTCATTTATTATTAATGCTGAAATTAGCATTATATACATATAAAAAAAGATTTGTTTACATATTGAAGATTTTATACTTTGTCAAAAAGGCAAAGTATAAAATCTTACTTTGACTGGGCATAGAATTCTATTTATGATTTTTAAAAAAGTTATTCCAAAGAAGCAAATATTTTTCTGATAAGTGAAAAAAAAAAAAAAAAAAAAAATCCTGTAATTTTTCTAATTAATCATGAATCATACAAATATTCTAATTTTTGCTCATTCCAAGTGTAATACATGAAAAAATCAAATATTGTTCCAAAGAAGCAAACATTTTTCTGATATAAGAGGTGTGTGTGTGTGTAGGGGGGGGGGGGGGGAAGTCTTGTACCTTTTCTAAGTAATCATGAAGCATAAATTCTAATTTCTACTCAACTATTCGATGCTTTATCTTTCAATGTCAAACTTGTTTTTGACCATAAGATTTATTATTAATGCAAATTATAATTATTAATGCTGAAATTAGTCTTAAATAAAAAGCTTATTTCTACTTACTACAGATTTTATTCTGTTTTTCCCCCCTATGGCATTTGCCTTAAAATCCATGTTAAAAAAAAAAAAAAAAAAAAAAAAACGTATTACTTACAAATTTAAACATTATCAGGGGTTAACAGAGCCCCCCCCCCCCCCCTTGAGTATTAGAGTACTTTTGTGATATAACATTTTTTAATTGCAAAACTTCTATTTATTTTAATCTTGAATTTTTGTTTTCAATGTTTGTCATTCAATATTTTTGAACTCCAAAAAAATTTGAGCAACTAATTAAATTAATAACGTTTTATTTTTGAGATGCATAAACCATTTAAATAGCAAAAAATATATAAATAAAATTGCGACAATACAAATTTTTGAGGTGGGGGGGGGGGGCGGGGGGATAATTAAGTGGAATAACTCATGCTTCATAAACTTTTATGTTGAGAGACTTTAGTACAACTGAACATTCTGTATCAAATAGAATTAAATTAAAAAGTTACAAACTATTTAAATTCGATAATAATTACACATGCCAATCAAAATTAACTTTGCATTCATATACATGCACACACCAAATACATCTTATCTGAAATCAAATATGAGACACACAATCAAGCATTAAAGAAAAAAAAATAATACTAATACTTGTCCCCCCTCCCCTTTTGTTTACGATAAACCTTGAAATACACCTTTTCAAATCACAGCTGGAATTAAGCTAGATGGCTTTAATCATTTTCTGGAAATTCTTCTCTTTATGTTCTATCTGAAAATACCTACCGTGCTAGGATAGCTGAAATAAATAGACACAGACAATATAAAGCAATGCTAGTGTTTTCATTGTGCTACTTCATTTATTAAACAATTATTGCTTACAAATTATATATTTAGTATTTCTTTTAAAACAGAAATATTTTCTTTTTATTTAATTTTTTTAAAGATCAGATTTAGAAATACAATATATTTTACATCTACAGCTACCATGAGCTTTCACAATATATTTTCTTGCAAATTCGGAAACTGGCTTTACTCTCAAGTCTGGTATACTTCAAATCCAGATTCCTTCCGAGTCGGGTAAAAAAAGGTATTGCTCCAAGTATCTGATTAATTTCTCCACCTATTTAAACAATATAAAATGAAAAGATCTAAAATTGTTATTTGTGCACACAAAATCAAATTATTAAACATGTAGAAATATAATAAACAAAATAACTGAATTTCACACCTTGAAAACAAGTAAATTACACATTGCAGTAACACTAAATATATAGGAAATTTTATTCAAGATATATAAAAATGCAGGACTTTTATTTAAGCCTAACTAATTTTTGTGTGATTTAACTACTAGACAACATTTTCCATTGTCATTAGAAAATCAGCAGCTTATTGAAATTCTAAAGTATTCTCATAAAAATATATAAATGAAACTTACTGCTTTGAGCATTAGCCACTTTAACAAGGGCTCTTTGCTACAGCATTAAATCAGAAGTTATGTAGAAATTACTAATATGCAGTGTTTATAGGGATTTGAAAAAAAAAAAAATCCAAGGAGTCTAGAAAAATTCTAAAAAGTCAAAGAATTTTAAGCGACTTGTTTATTTTATCATGTGTGTTATGTACTCATGTAACAGATACACTCGCCCTACTTTTAATACCTCAATTAAGAAAAAAAAAACAGATTTTACAGTGTTAAAATCTTATGGCTAGTGCTAAAATTGCACAGAATTCAGTTCTATATAAATATAATATAAAAGCCAGTCAAATCTCAAACACCCATCATGTACCATGTGCTCCTAGATTTTGAAAGTAAATTTTTAAAAACAAAAAATTAAGGAAAAAAAAACATGTGGTAATACAAAAAAATTTTTCTTTCTCCTTACGCCCCCTCCCCCTTCTCTTTTTTTTCAGAAGATTTTATTTTATTTTATGGCTAATGTCTTACATGCCATATATGCTAAGAAAGTTTTGTATACAAGCAGTATTATTCATTGCAGAAGATATAATTTTACTTATCAAATATCCTTAAAAAAAAAAAAAAAGCACCAATAGTCTAACAATTTTTGTATTATGGATTAACAAAGTACAATTGACAGTGTCAATAAAATACCAGTTTTAATTTCGAAAATTTATTTCAAGATTTTTACAAACATCAGTAACGCAAAAGTAGAAAGTTATAAGCAAAACTATTATCAGACAAATACATTTAATAAAAGAGGGTTTAAAAGCTTTAACGGAAATATTCAAATTGTTTATCATTACATAATTAAGTTTATGCTATTCAATAATTTAAAAATGTCTTAACTAAAAAGTATAGTAAAAAGTCCTTTTCACCCTCAATTCTAATATCTATGATAGATTACTTATTTCACAATTTATGAAATAAATACTGTTTAGACAGGCAGGGATGAGGGCTATCTATATATATATTACGCTAACATACGTGGCACAGAAATCACGATTATTTGTTATTGTTTAATGGCAACGCCCTAGAATCGCATCTGATTGGCTATTGTGTAAGAGTCCTTGGCAGGATTTATGGCGATCGGGTTTGTTTACTTTTCGCATTTTCGGTGCGATATCTTTCGCTGCAATTATGTAGCTTCAAAATGTCATTTGAAATGCCCATAAAAAATCTCGGTGAATGCTTGAAAGTAAAGAAGAAGCCGAATTCGAGTAGAATAGAAATAGATTCGAAATCCAAATAGGGAACGCCGTTAAGCGATCGGCAAAATAGGCTTAATAACTGTAGCATGCATGCGTTGTTTCTGAAATCCAAATTACTGATTTAAACGTTCCGGGCATGCATAACTGTGGGTGAAACGTGCAATTTCTGCAAAGGACTGTATTGGAAATGCGAATTAAACAGCAGCAAGAAGTTTACAAAATGTTGTCATGACGTAAAATGTGATTTTGTACGGACAGGCAGGACAAGTAGTTTTGACTGTACGGACCTGCGATACGAATTTCAGGTTCATTTAAGAATATTATTACGCCCCCTCCCCTCCCCCAGAAATAAGATACAATAAAACCTGCTTAGACGAAAACGACCAGTGATAAATTTCGTTTTATGAAGGTTATTTAAATGGAACAAAGCATAATAGCATTTTTTTTGGGGGGGGGGAGAGCTGGAACTTTTTTTTTTCGTTTATTTTAGAATTCCGTTATAAACAGGCTTTACTCTATAAAAAAATAAATTTGCTTGATGGTACTTTAAAAAAAAATCTATATAGTAATATTTGCTTACAATTTTATTATTTCTTTTTCAGTATTACACGTTATGTTGTATTTGTGATTGATTTTTCATATAAAAATTTTAAATAAAAAATTAAATTATTGAAAATATAATTACATTTTAATTAAATTCATCAGTTAATTTGGAATAAAAAAGTTTAAAGTATGAGACATACAAAAATTAACCTTTGACTTTACACAACTTTGAGACTGAACAAGAGTCGGGCCCTGGTAATTTGCACTGTCTCCACCCAGCCCTTTCTGTACGGACCTGCGATAAAAATTTCAGATTCATTTAAGAATATTATCACGGGCCCGGGCAACGCCGGGCGGGTCAGCTAGTAAAGATATAATACTCAACTACTTGAGGAGAAGGAGTTTTGAAAACAACATTGTGTAGTAGGTAAATATTATTTTGGATGGATGGATGGATGGAAGTAGAGAAAAGTCAATTTCAATCACACATGTTAAATTTCAATTGAATCTCCTCCCGTTAAAATCTTGGCGAGTGAGTTACAGGTAAGCTCCCCATTAACACCTTCACACACCCCTCTCTACAAGAGAGTTAGTGATTAATTCAACATTCTTCAAAAGAACAGAAATCAACACTTTTCCATAAAATATTATGACATTTGATATTTTGTAACATAATATTTGCTACATACAATTAACGCATAATTTAAGAACTTGACATCTTCAAATTCCAACTTAATTATTCAGATTATAAATTTTTACAATTTAATATTAAAAATCTATTCATTGTGTAATCAGTAACAGTTATTATAGTTGGCATTGCAATTTAAAAAAATACTAACAATAAGTGCTGTTTGAAATGTATATAAATAAAATTATGAGGTTAATGTTAAGTAAAAGAGACAGGCAACTGGTATTAGCTAAATATAGAGTACAAGCACCAGTAGTCAGCCAGTTATACCAGAAGAAAAAAATGCCCGATCTCAAATCCCCCCCCCCCCCCCCCAAAAAAAGCAAAGTGTAAGGATTCTGAGCATTGGAAAATTGTATTTAATTTGGAACTTAAAATAAAGTTTATAAATGAGGACCCCAGAAGACAATGGGTATAAGTGACAAAATTGAACTAAGTGCACAGACGACCTGGAAATATGCTTTTTTCTTTTCAGGTAAAGAAATATAAGAAATTTTCTAATAATGTGTTGTGTTTTGGAGATCAACCACTTTTGCCGAATAATGATCAATATTGATTAATTATAAATTTAAAGAAAATTGCACTCTACTTTTTTCACATTTATTGAAATAAGAGTTCAAAGACCACTGTAAAACAAGCAGCAGTTTCTTACTTCAATTCAATCAATTATTATTGATATTCAAATTTAACATCAATTACCTTTGAACTCAATTTACTCCAAATCGAAATTTTGTCACTTGTACCCCTTGGCTTCTGATGTCCTCAAATATTATCTCACTATGACCAACTATTGAATATCAATATCTGTGAATATCAATACACAATTTATTTACATCACTAGTATATCACCCTCCTCAAAAATGATGGAATGCTGATCTGCATTTCATTTTCATAAAACATCATACAAAAGAACAGTATAAAGATTTCGTCATTGAAAGGTTTGTATGGTAGAAAAGTACATTTTAAAAATGAGAAATGATTTCTACAAATACAGATGAAGATATATTTTTTACTCCATATTCAATTTCTGAAATAGTTCCACGATCAATAAAGGCTCCTATTCTAATCTTTAGAATTGAGAAATAAAAAATAAGTGAAAATTACATGTTGGCAGAATCATAATCTTTATCTTTAGTTTTATTAATGCAAAAATGCATTTCAAGCTACGCTTAACATCACCAGCAATAACTTTGAAACACTTTATATATGTACTTTATTCTTAACAAATAAAAATATATTCTCTATTTAATATTTAATTGTAATGAAAAAAAAAAAAAAATATGTCATAATGCATAGTGATAAAATAAACCCAATAGACAACATTCTCGTGATGCTGCAATAAATTTTTTTTTTTTTGCTTATAAAAATAAAGCACATTGCATAATTTTTTTTTTTTTTTTTTAATAGCAATTAACTTGCAAATGAAAAACAGGGGTCGATGCAGGTTTTTATTCTTGGGGCCCATTTTGTGAAAAGTAAAAGTTATTTTTTTAAATTTTACTATATTTTTGTGAAAAATAACATTTTGTAAGGAAAGTTGAAATCCAGTTATTTAAATTCAAACGAAGAATTTATTGACAAAACTTCTTTAAATCTCCTTGCTAAAGTTTCTGTTTTTCATGAGCTGGTTTTATTTATAATTTACACATTTTAAAACAGTTTTTATGAAAAAGAATGTTACAAAGGGACCTATTTTATTAAATTTATTAGGTAGATTTCGTAAGAAATACTACCTAGTGCAGTCGTTACCATGGTGCGACTTTTGAAAAATTCCTTCATAACTTTTCATTATAGGACCCCAAAACCACCCCCCACCTAAAAAGTTTATATATATATATATGTATGTATGTACTAAATTTTGTCTGCACGATAAAAGTCGCAATTATGCACGGATCGTCTTCAAACTCGGCAACAACTTTGAGATGGGTAATATCTCGGTGGGGATTGAAAATGGGCAAAATCGGCCCAAGGGAATGGAAATGGGGAGGGTTCAAAATTCGGAATACCGTCTTAACATGATTCTGATAAAACCAGCTCTTTCACAACAATGACAGGAAAAAATAAATATTTTTCGTAATAGCAGTTGCCAACAATTAAAAAAAAGCAATAAAATTATCACCACAACAATTGTTTTTCTAATGCAAGACTTTCACGTGAAAATTAAATTAAATAAACAGTTTGGCGAATTGAAAACAAATTGAATATTACGTCATAAGTTTTCTAGTGCAAGATTTCTGCATGAAAACTCAAAATGAAATAAATAGTTTGACGAATTAAAAAAAAATCAAAATATTGTGTCATATTAGAAATATAATGGACCTCAGCAGATGAATATGTAACGTAATGTGAGTTTGATGAAACGTATTAAAACATGATAAAAACCCGACTATGGAAATATTAACATATTTTAACACTTTGAGATTCTGTGAATTTGCTTTAGCCATTTTTAAACCTATTCCATATACATGCGTGTGTGTATTCGTGTATATTAGAATTTTCACAAAATGTTAACTCCCTAGAGCTCATTCTTAGTGAAGGAACTGGGTTTATCGCTAATCTTGATTTAAGTTTTGTTGGTGAATTTCGTACTTAACTTTGAAATCTACCTCCGCCTGTAGGCCCGAGCCGGTAGGGATTTTTTTGTGATGGGGTCCATTTTATTAAATCTATTTTTGTGAAGGGGCCTATTTTATTAAATAGATTTTTGTGGAAGGGCCCTAAATAGGCCCCAAATTTTGCTTGGATCGACCCCTGAAAAATCCATCCAAAGAGTCATGAGTCTGGATATTTTTCATTATTTCTTGTTTAAATTAACAATGGAAGTAATCAAATTACCATCATTTAGAAGAAATTTCATAAAAAAACCCCTTTAAAATAAAAATATAAAAATGGAAATAGTTAGTGTGGACACATCTACAAATAAACAGCTTTAATTTAAAAAAAAAATAATTAGCAAAATTAGTTCAGTCAAAAGCTCGGGGCAGATGACTAAAAAGAAAAAAAAAAACAGTCATGTTTCAAATATTTCAAAACCCGCCTTATCAAGAAAATTAAATTTGGGAAATCGCAAAAACATTTATCTACATCCATTAGTTTTCATTGTAAACCAAGGTTTTACAATTCCAGAAATACAGGATAAAACAAAATATTTTGTAGGTAGTGTTTTTTTGGTGCAAGTTTACCAGTAGAATAGATTGAGATTTTCAAAATTTTGAATGAGGCCAGTTTCGAAACTCACGTCTTCATATATAGACTGTGTTTCCATGGTTCCTGTGTTACAACATTTCCCTTCTTGCACCTCATCATTCCAAAAAATTAGCAGCCTTCTTGCCTCCAGTTGTAAAAAGAATGCCTTTATTCCTTTGTGTATTAAAAAATTTAGTTACATTAGTAATTTTTTTTTACATTCCATTAAGGATTCTACATTATCTGGTTGCAATATGTTTATATTAACATATTTATTTGGGCTATTCAGTTTTAGATTAATACTAATAGAAATTCTAACGAAAGTTTACCGTGTAGTACTTTTAAATAAAAATTGACCACTAGTTTAAAGAAAGTGGCCCTTATAAAACTGGTACCAGTGACCACTAATGAACTTTTCTAGTTCAGCAAGGGTTGGATTAGCCATCAAAAACTAGTTTTTGAGATGACATAGGTTTAAACTGTGTTTTAACCGTCCAAAACACAAATATGTACGTAAACACAGAACAAAACAGAAAAAGTTCTGTTAATATAGCATTGCTTTTGTTTGATAGTTCAATGTAGTTTAGTATACATTAAATTGTAATCAAATATGAAATTATAATTTTTTTCTTTGTTTATGTCTACATTTCCAAGTTATGTGGATTTTTCTGGTGTGGCTTTTTTTGCATACTTGGTTGAATACCTTATTTTTAAATATATATATAGATACAAGCACAATTTTTTTTTTCAAGAAACGATAATTTACACTGATTTTAAGGAGTTTCACTTATATTCATAAGCTGTGTAGGACCTCCCTTAAAATTTTTTGTCTTCAATCATATGTGAAACCTTGGTAGTGATCAGGAAGAAAATTAGCAGACGAGACATCTAGTTGTAAATCAGAGAGTACAGAAAACACCCCTCATCATCGTTCTTTTGGAAACTTCTAGGATAGATGTGCCAGTAAGTAATGTGATTTATTCCTGTTATTTCAATTTATTTTGATTCATAATGGAAAATGTTACTACGAGATTGATTTTAGATCGATGCTATACAAATACAATACTATAAAAACTAGAATCTAATAATTATAATTGTTAATTGAAAAACGTTGGCTTTTAGCTAAATGCTTTAAATTGGATTTTGGCTTAACAAAAATCTGGTAGCATTAACATCTACTCTATGAAAAGGTGCGTTCCCACAAATATTTTTTTTTTCCAACTACAGCACTGTGCATTTATCCAGTTTTATTTAGAATTTATTGATTAAATTTTTCTAACTCTGCTAAATAATTCTTTTGATACTATTTTATTAAATCTAGGTTTTTGACACGACGGTTTCAACCATTACATGTTAAAAATTCAACCCTTTACTTTTAAAGTATAAATATAACCTTTTGGTGCTGAAGAAGGATAGTTCCTGATATCTAGTAAAATAGCATAAAAATAATAGATACATAATTTTTTTTTAATACTTTAAAGACAAAAAAATAGAATAGATTATACAAATACACGGACAGCATATTTTATACACCAGTGGTAACTTATCAATAAAAATATTGAGCCCCACCAGTGGCCGAGAGGTTATGCTCTCGAAGCTGGTAGACGGGGAGGTGCAGGATTCGAACACAATCGTACCCGTCAGCCTAATCGTTTGGAGTTTTCGTGGATTTCTTTGAACCATGGATTTCCATGCGTAAATATGGGTTAGGTTCCCTTAGAAAGAACCCCCACAAAGGGCACTCCCCCCTCGGTCTATATCCCTCGAGTAGATAATTGACCGACAAATCAAAATTCAACCCAATAGAAATATTGAAACAGTAGTAAGCATTCCAAACTTCAACCTTAAACATTGGTTGGACGTTAATGGAACTTTGGGAAGAAAATATATTACTGTATATACTCGTGAATGAGTCGAAAAATTTTAGACAAAATTTAGGAGTTGAAAATGGTGGTTCGACTTATATATAAAATAAAAATTCTCAGATAATCAGCGAACGGGTAAGTCTTTTAAGTTATCACATGAGAGATAAAAGCGAACAACGGTCATTTCCCTGTAATTGTTCCGCAAGAGTTCAACATGAGAATGCTTCTAGATATCGCTCTTAAAAGTCTTAAAATACAAAGTAGTACTACATTTTAGTAGTCTAAGAAGTTGTTTACCCTTGTAAATGAGGCTTGAATAGATTTTTAAAAGAATTTTTTCTTTTTAAGTATTACTGAATTGATGTGAATAGGTTTCAAAGTAGTTTAAGGTTCTTTGGTTTTACATAATTATACAGTTTTAAACATTGAATTAAAAAAAAAAAAAAAAATGTCTGATTAGAAATGTAAAAATGTTTACCAATTTCATGTCATGAAAATTTATTAATTTTTCTTATCCTCGATTGCAAATCATTTTTCAACATACTACCAGGAATGCGGTTAGACTTATACACGAAAATTCAATTTTTTTTCAAAATTTTGCTTAAGAATTGGGAGGGTGGGGAACTTATAATACACGAGTATATACGATAAGCACAAATGTTAATCACATAACTATTGCAGAATTCACAACTGAAAAAAAAAAAAAAAAAAAAACATAACTTACATATTTGGAAAAATACTGATTCACTTCAATAATATAATGCACTTCAATATATGATGCACTTCAATAACACTAGTCAAATATATTTGGAATACAAAGGAAGAACTTCCTGAATTTCTCAACCAGACCATCTAAAAACAGAAATTTAAAAATAATACAATAATAGAGAACAATAAAGAATTAAATTTATTATTAACATCTTTATGAATTACAAAATTTATGACATTATCAAACATACCACAGGGCTTGAAATTCAAATTTTCCCAGGAGGGGAGTCTCCCTCCCAACATTTATAAATAGAGGGGAGTGGGAGGGGCCAAAAAATATCTCTAAAGCCCTCTATTTTCTTAAGTGCAACTTCAAGATAATACAGACATGACAAAATACCATTGAAATAAATTAAATCCAATGTATATCCAAAATGTTTATTTTTATTAAAAAATAAAGGAAAATAATCAAGTTTTATGTATACCACATCTATTTTTTAACTTTTTATTATTATTTTTTTAAATAATCAAATATATGATTATGGGCACTTAACAATTGGATTGTTAAATGAATTTCTGAACTTAGATTTTATTCAATTTTAGATGATTTTTTTTTTTTTTTTTTTTTTTTTTTTTTTTTTTAGAAAACTTTGCAAAATCTGACGTGTTTTCATTATTAACTACTCACATAAACAATACATATCATATCGGCGATATGGTATTGTGAACATGGTCACTTCCCCAGTAGCAGAATTTTCTGTGTCCATCTGTAGCAAATAAATTTTATCTGTGACAAGACAATGCTGAAGCAAGCTACTATTATAAACACTTATAATAACCATAAAATAACCAAAAATTGCATTTTACAAAGAAAATCTAATAAAACACAATAACTCTTAAAACAAAGTAAATTTTTAATGATTTTTTTAAGCCCGGTATTTATTGTTAAGCTGGTAGATTAATCATAAAATAATCTGCAGCATTGCTGCCGTGCCATACAGTTTCTGCTATGGGGGTCACTTCTGAACAAGATTGTTTTATTATATCCTTAATGGAATTAAAATTAAAACTGGAATCCCTAGTATTTTCATTAATTGACCTAGGTTCTATGAATTGATATTTTAAACCCAGGCCCAAAGTTTAAAAAAGAAAACCATCAATTCATTTCTTCTATTACACAAAAAATGCTTGATTTTAAAAAGTCCTAATTTTAGTGAATTGCCAAGATCAACTAGAAGTTTGTTATTTCTAAATATATTTCTTTGGAGTTCCCATTTTTTTTTTCCACACTACATTTTTTTCTGCACTACATGATCTAATCTCAAATTTTGTTTAGCGCCAAGTCTATCCCTATTTGATAAGATGCAACATTACATTTGGTGGACGTTACTGCCCTTTCAGTTATTTCCTTTTCGGTCACGGGAAATGAAATCTTGAAGTATGTAAATCGGTCATAGAAGAAAATTGTGGATTCTGCCAATCCTTCAAGGGATAAAATAACGTGAAGTTCACCAATCAGTCATGGAAAAATATCACGGAATTCGTCAATCAGTCACTGGAAAATATCGTGAAATTAGTTGGTAGCAGAGAAAAATCGTGAATATCGTCAATATGTCACAAGAACAAACAAGGGAATTCGCCAATCGGTCGCAAAATGAAATCTCAAAATCCGTCGATCAGTTTCGGGAGGGGGGGATCTATTTCTTCAATGAGTTGCAGGAGAAAAAAACTAACTTTGCTAATCGGCCACAGGAAAATATAGCAAAATTTGGCAATTGGTCTCAGGAAAGTATTATAAAATTTTAGTTGGTCAAGGACAAAAACTCTAAATTCGCCAGTTGGCCGCGGGAAAATATCATGGAAAAAATGTCGTCAAACAGTTGCTGGAAAATTTCACAGAATTCATCATTCAGCAAAGGAAAAATATTGCGAAATTTGTAGATTGGTCATGGGAAAGTATTGCAAAGTTCATCAATGTGTTGTGGGAAAATATCGTGAATTTGTTCTGGTTGCAGAAAAGAATCAAGAAAATTTTTAGTCGGAAACAAGGAAAAAATTGTGAATTTTGTCAATATGTCGCAAGAACAAACGAAAATTTGTCAATCGGTCATGGAATGAAATTGCGAAATTCATCTATTGGTTTCAGGAAAAAATCAATAACTCGTCCATCTGTCGCGGGGGTAGGGGGGGGGGATTTGCTAAGCATTGATCAATGAAAAAAATCATGAAACTCGTCAGTCTTTGCAGGAAAATATCACAGAATCTGCCAATCAGTTGCGGTAAAATATCGTACAAATCTCTTAAGGCTGTTACTAATGATGAGCTAGAAGCGGCTAGGAGTCGTCTGGTAGCTTCATCGCCCCGAGCCCTCCCTTCCCGGTTTTCGGTGTCTTTAATTTGTGTAATTTCCCTTTTAAATTAGTCCGGTTTCAATTTTTGATTTTTTTTTTCAACGTTGCTTTTCCTAGAGAGTGTTTCACTCGGGACGTGGCTGGGGACCTAGGAATCCTGCTTCCACAAAAGAGTCGAACTAGAGTAGAAGAATAAAGAGCTGCGGACAAAGAGAGGCCGCTCGCCGCGGCAGTCGACCCCCCCACCCACCCCCGAGCCCAACCCTTCCCGCTTTTCGGTGTCTTTAATTTGTGTAATTTCCCTTTTAAATTTGTCCAGTTTCAATTTTCAATTTTTTTTTTTTTTTTTTTTAAACGTTGCTTTTGCTATAGAGTCTTTTACTCGGGACGTGGTCGGGGACCTACCAATCTTGCTTCCGCAAAAGAGTCAGACTAGAGTAGAAGAATAAAGGGCTGCGGACGAAGATGGGCTGCTCGCCGCGGCGGTTGAGCTCAAAGTAGCTTGGAGTCTTTCGGTAGCTTCATCGCCCCGAGCCCAACTCTTCCCGCTTTTCGGTGTCTTTAATTTGTGTAATTTCCCTTTTAAATTTGTCCGGTTTCAATTTTCATTTTTTTTTTAACGTTGCTTTTGCTATAGAGTCTTTCACTCGGGACGTGGTCGGGGACCTACGAATCTTGCTTCCGCAAAAGAGTCAGACTAGAGTAAAAGAATAAAGGGATGCGGACGAAGATGGGCCGCTCGCCGCGGCGGTTGAGCTCGAAGTAGCTTGGAGTCTTTCGGTAGCTTCATCGCTCCGAGCCCAACTCTTCCCGCTTTTCGGTGTCTTTAATTTGTGTAATTCCCCTTTTAAATTTGTCCGGTTTCAATTTTCAATTTTTTTTTTTTTTTTAACGTTGCTTTTGCTATAGAGTCTTTCACAAAAGAGTCGGACTAGAGTAGAAGAATAAAGAGCTGCGGACAAAGAGAGGCCGCGGCAGTCGACCCCCCACCCACCCCCGAGCCCAACACTTCCCGCTTTTCGGCGTCTTTAATTTGTGTAATTTCCCTTTTAAATTTGTCCGGTTTCAATTTTCAATTTTTTTTTTTTTAAACGTTGCTTTTGCTATAGTCTTTCACTCGGGACGTGGTCGGGGACCTACGAATCTTGCTTCCGCAAAAGAGTCAGACTAGAGTAGAAGAATAAAGGGCTGCAGACGAAGATGGGCCGCTCGCCACGGCGTTTGAGCTCCACGTAGCTGGGAGTCGTTTGGTAGCTTCATCGCACCGATCCCAGCCCTTCCCACTTTTCAGTGTCTTTAATTTGTGTAATTTCCCTTTTAATGTCCGGTTTCAATTTTTGATTTAACGTTGCTTTTGCTAGAGAGTCTTTCACTCGGGAAGTGGCCGGGGACCTACGAATCTTGCTTCCGCAAAAGAGTCGGACTAGAGTAGAAGAATAAAGGGCTGCAGACGAAGATGGGCCGCTCGCTGTGGCGGCGAGCGGTCCAGCTACTTCGTGTGTATTATTTTAAGGCTGTTCTCAACTGCTCTGCTCAACAACCGCAAAACGTTTTGACACATTTACAAATTCATTTTTGAATGGAAAGATGTAAAATGGGAAAGCCTGACCCTGGAAGCGATTTGGAATCTGTGTTTTCCATTTTTTAGTCAATCAATTACCTATTGAGTTATAAGCGATTTTGATCATGTGACAAACATGTTTTTTCCCCTTTTCTCGAGCGGTTTTTCTCCTTTCACATGGAAATTCAGTTCAAAACGTCCACTTTGACACTATTTTCTGAAAGATCTATTGCATTTGCAAAAAAAAAAAAAAAAAAAAAAATGGAAAAAAACAGCTTGATGACATAGTTTCTGAACAACAACACCTGCTAGTTTCGTGCATTTCCAAACAAAAATGAATTAAAACTTAAAAAGTAGCCCTTTTGGATTTGAGAACAGTCTTAAGACGGCCGCAGAAAAGATCCGTGAAATTTTTCAATTGGATGCAAGGGAAAAATACTGAATTTCGTCAGTCGCTCGAGGGAGAATATGGAATTCGTCAGTCATTCGGAAAGAAAAATCACGAAATTTTTCAGTTGGACACAATGACAACAATTGCGAATTTCATCAATATGTCGTAAGTAGTTAAATTCGCCAATCGCCCCTGAAAAAAAAAAAAAAAAAAAAATTTGTCAATTGGTTGCAGAAGAAAAAACAAATTGTGAAATCCGTCAATTGTTCCCGGAGAAAAATCACGAAAATTTTCAGTCAAATGCAGAAAAACTATGGTGAATTTTGCCAATTTGTAGTAACAAGAAATGTTAAATTTGCTGATTGATCGCGGTAAATGTCACGAAATTTGTGTCAGTCGCCAGTCTTATCGTCGTTCAAATCTGCCATTTTTGGGCGATAATCCAGCCATCCCACTTTGTACCATATTTACTGGTACCAAATGATTGGAAAAAAAGTACTTTTATAAAATTTGATTAGGGTTGTTCATCTACATATCAAAACGGACCCAAACTTTGCTTTTTTTCAATAACAATTCCCAAGTTTGACACAATAAATAGATTCTGCACATCTGCACCCTCCAATTTTCAACAGAAATCCACGTTCAAAACATTTGTATAAAAGAGAGATTCAAGGGAGGTGGATGGTGGGGGGGGGGGGGGGGGGAATTCACAATGAGCAAACGGTAAATACATAAATAGAGATTACATTTTTTCAAACGGTAAAGCAAAAATTAATTTTTAAAAATAAGTAAATTGCGAAAGCACAACCATAAAAAAAAAAAATTTAGCCATAAATGTATAAAAATACTGAGATTACAAAATCAAAATAATGAAAATATTTGTTTTTTAAAATATAAATTGCAAATTATTTCAAAAATAAGGCTTGGTTTTTAATCCAATACATAAAAATATTGGAAATATCAAAATGAATACTAAATAAATCACATTTTAAAAGATAAATTGATAAATTACTAGTTTTAAAAATAGGTTTTTTAAAGCATACAAAATTTTACAAGATGCTAATTTAACACAAAAAGAAAAATAGTATACATAAATATTCTAACAAAAAAAATGTTGAACTATCAAAATAAAGCAACAATTTATATTTTAAGATAAATTGTTAAATTATTTTCAAAAATAGGATTATAAAAGCATGACAATTTAATAAAAAATGCTTCCACAATAATTTAGCACTAGTAAAAAAAAGATAAACATACACATTCTAATAAAAAAATATTGAAAATATCAAAATAAAGCAAATAAAATCAAAATAATAAAAGTTGGTACAATCTGGTATAAAAACATGTGCAGCTCAATCTTTTTTTTTTTTTACAAATAATATTTGGAATGCCGATTTCTATTGAAAATTCCTTTATTGGGATTTTCTTTCTTTTTTCGTTTAATCTCTGTATTTTCAAAAAAATTTAATCCTAAAGTTGCAATAAATGACCACTCAGTAAATTAGTTCATATCACAATTCACCGAACAGTGTCACGAGGACACTTCGTTCTCGGAAAGTCACCGACCCGGAAGACCTGTGGTTGCCAGAACACTACAGCCATCAGGATTGAGTATCGCCCACAAAAACTGGCAAAAAAAAAAAAAAAAAAAGGCAGTCCTCTCAGGACATAATCAAGGATAGCCAAAACTTACAAAATACATCTACTGATAGAGCAGAAAAAATTTGTAAATTCCATCCTTTGGTTGTGGGTATCATGAAATTTGTCAACTGGTCATATGAAAAAAGTATTTTTAAAAAATCTTCAGTCAGTTGGGGGAAAAAATCTCGAAATTCTGGTTGTACAGAAAACACAGGGAAATTCATCCACCGAGTGTACGTGAAAAAAAGGTTGCGGCAATCAGTAGCAAGAGAAAAAAAAAAGGGAATTTCATCAATCAGTAGAAATAAAATATCACAAAATTTGTCAGTCGATTACAGAAATAAAGTTCTGAAAATCATCTTTCAGTCGTTGAAAAAAATAGTGAAATTCACCAGTCAATCATTTTTAAAAAAACGAGAAATCCATGTTAGCTGGCTTAAAATACTGCAAAATTTGTCAGTTGTTGAATGAAAAAATTGAAATTTGCGAGTCGATCATGAGAAAAAAAAATACAAAATTCTTCTGTCTGTTGCAGGGGGGGAAAAAAAAGTGAAATTCTCAATCGGTCGCAGAAAAAATAACGAGAAATTTGTCAGTCGATTGTGATGAGGAAAAGGGGGTAGGGGGGGAATCCTGAAATTCCAACAGTCACAAAATTCTATTGATAAAGGTGACAAACAAATATGTTCAGAATATTTTTTTAAACAAGGTACAAGAATGTCCTTTTTGAGATCTGTGTGCCCTTTTTATAAAAAATTCTGCCTGGTGGCCTACCCCTAGAGTTAACACTATATAACATACGGTACTTTTCGATTAGCCAGACGCCAGTATTATATATATATATATATATTGTATATATACATACATATGTATATATAAATGCATATATATGTGTGTATATATATATTATATATGTACATATATATATATATACATATATGTATATATATATACATAAATGTATATATACTTATATGTATATATAAACACTGGCGCCCGGCTAACCGAAAAGTACCTAATATACATATAGTATAGGTAAAAATATAATATATTCAATGATACAGTGTATATGCATTGCATATTGTTTATATGCATTTTAGTGGACAAACTGCAGTAAATAAAACTATCAATGTTAAAAAATATTAATATCAATTATTGCTGAAAGCAGCCTATTTGATATTATTTACTTAATAAATGTTTACAAAATGACTTTTCTATTATTTTGGTTTGCTGTTATATTTTTAATGATTTTATGAATTTATTAAATAATCATTTTTAACATGTTTGGCGACTGACAATAATATAAACAAAATCGACAATTGACAACCATTTTTTGAAATCTATTTACTTGGCCCAGTTAACAGGTAAGTCCCTGCATTATAACAAATTATTTAAACATCTATAAACAGGGGAAAGCAATCACATCATTCTACTCGCCACTGGCGAATGGATTTTCTGACTAGGCAAGTGAATTTTTAGGCAAATTTATAAATTGCAGGGTAGAGTTTGGTAGAACAAAAAATTGTTTATATTTTGCATTTCTGCTAATTTCCAAAATGTAAACATAGTATTAAGTTCTACTCCACACTAAACTTTTATCTGTTGCATAAATTTCTTAGGTTTATATGAAAGGGAGGGAAAAAAAAAAAAAAAGAAGAGACATAGAAAAAAAAAAAAAAAAAGAAAATTTTAATATGAAACTTCATTGTATAGTAATGAATTATATTTGCAATTGTGAAATTTTGTCCTAACTTTTTTCAACTGTACATTGCATCTAGCTGGCTGGTAAAATAAATCCTTTACTGGTAAGAGATGTGTTTGTCGTTTGCAAAATGAATTAGCTTTTTTTTTTTTTTTTTTCCCAAGCGTGCTAAAATGCCATTTTTGAAAATGATCGCTATTCTGAAACTCATGATTACTTTTAAAACTAAAGTGATTTTATTAAACAATTTTTCTTCGCAGTTTTGTAGTGTCATGATCGATTTCAATAACGGCATTTCCAGCGCATTACATATAAAAACAATTGAGAATTTAAATCATGTTATCAACAAAACAGGCCCCTTCACAGGATCGCCGATAAAAAAATACTTTTCATTGATTATTTCTATTAAAATGTTTAATATTTAAACAAAATAAACTCACCATAACGGAAAAATTTAATAGAAGGATTTAAAGAAATTATTGGCGATTTGTTTCGACTTTGAGAAACTGCATTTCATTTTTCGTGACAAAATGTTTCCAAAAAATAAATAAATAAATAAATTATAAATTTCATAAAAATAACTTTTATTTTTCACAAAATGGGCCTCAAGAAAAAAACCTGTATCGACACATGATTACGAATTTATCAGACTATTGTTTTGACGATTGCTTGTTTGTTTACATAATATTTTCAAAACGTGTAACATGCGTGTAATGTTGGCATTTTTGCCACTGACATCTACGAATTATTTAAAATTTCTATTCAATGACAAATAGTAAAAAAATAGAGTACTAGTAAAGCACTTACCTTTCACATTTACAGTGAGAAAACCACATGCTTACCAGGTGCCGTTCGATCCAAAACACAGCGGCCGCCGCCATTGAAATTTCCCCGATTTCATCTTACTGTTGCCACTCTTCACTATGATAAAGTTATACGAGTAACATGGCACAAAAGGGATAGGAAACCAGTGGCGCATTAGCAAATCATACTATCCGTGGTGTCAAATGATTACCGCCCGGCGCACATATTAGTGGCATGTTAAACAATCAACATATGTCGGATAGTTCATGGATAACAGTATTTAACGCTTTTGCAGGGCCACGATTTTCTATCGTCTGTCATACATTCTACTGGCACCACTTATACGATATAACTTTATTTTGCCATTAAATACATATCGCAATGTTACATAAAAATTGATGTACTTGACAATCATGATAAATTTGACATCCATTGGTGACTTTCCTGGCAAATCTGTGTTTGCTGGGTCGCTCCTTAGCAATTCCTTGTCAGTATAAACAAGAAATGTTAAATACGATGTTAAGGGATGTTTTTGTAAGCGGGTTAAGGGATAGAGCAATATTAGATAGACTTTTCGAGGAAGATGATATAGATATCGAGAATACCTTAAAAATTGCTTTAGCTATGGAGAAAGCTATGAAAGGGGCAAATGAGATAATGGGGAAATCTTTAGAAATTAAGGAATTTAGCGTGGGAAAAAATAAAGAGCAGTCAAAATGTGTTTCGCAAAGGAAAAACCTTGGAAAACAAAATCATTCGGGAAAGAAGGAAAAAACAAATTGCACACGGTGTACGGCAACTAATCACGATAAGCATTCCTGCAGATTTAAATTAGCTAAGTGTCATTTTTGTCAAAAATTGGGCACATTCAAAAAGCCTGTTTTGCCGCAAACAAAGGGTTAAAAGCAAACACGGTAAAACAAAAGCAGGTAGATACTCTGTATTCTAGTGAAAATGTTATCCCAATGTATTCTTTTGATTTGAACTCGCTAAAAGAGGAGGAGCAAAGAAAACCTCCTATTATGTTAACACTAATTGTTGAAAATAAACCTGTAAGTATGGAACTGGATACTGGAGGGGCCGTCTCGGTAATGAGCGTTAAAAAATTTCGTGAGATTTCGAAGAAAAAAATTAAGCCCTCAAAAGTAGTTTTTAAAACATATAAAGGTGAAATAATTGTACCTTTGGGATTTGTTACTGTTGATGTTGAATACAAAAATCAAAAATTCAAATTAAATTTGTACATTGTTAAGGAAAATTTGGATACAATTTTTGGCCGTGAATGGCTATATAGTATCAATTTGGATTGGAATTCTATCAAAGCAGTGAGAACATCTTGTGAATATGATTTGAATAAATTGTTAGAAGAGTATAAAGAACTTTTCGACGATCAGTTAGGTGAAATTAATAATTATGAAGTAAAGTTGGAACTTAAATCCGATGTAATACCAAAATTTTGTAGAGCCAGACCCGTACCTTTTTCTTTAAAAGATAGGGTTGAAGAAGAAATTGATAGGCTTGAAAGGGAAGGTATCATAGAGAGGGTAGAATCCTCGGATTGGGCAACACCAGTTGTCCCGGTTGAAAAAACTGATGGGTCAATACGCCTATGTGCAGATTACTCTGTTACCGTAAACCAAAATATAATGATACAACAACATCCTTTACCAAAATTAGAGGAAATATTTTCAAGCTTAAATGGGGGTAAACATTTTTCAAAAATTGATTTTAAGCATGCATATTTGCAAATGAAAGTGCATCCCGATAGTCAAAAACTCTTAACTATAAATACTCATAAAGGGTTATATGTATGTAAAAGACTTATGTATGGTCTAAATTCTGCCCCAGCTATTTGGCAAAGATATATTGATGGTCTTTTCCAGGGGATGGAAGGTATTAAAGTTTTTATGGATGATGTTAGAGTGACTGGATCAGATGATAATTTACATTTAGAGGCCTTAAGAAAATTTTTTCAGAAATGTAAAGATCATGGGCTGAAATTAAATTTGGGTAAGAGTAATTTTTTTCAAAAAGAAATAAAATTTTTAGGGCACAAAATTGATGAAAACGGTTTACATAAAACTGATGAGAAGATTTCTGCGATTTCGAAAGCTCCTAGACCTACAAACGTACAAGAAGTACAGAGTTTTTTAGGGCTTGTTAACTTTTATGGAAAATTTTGCCCTAATTTGGCTACAATAGCGAATCCTTTGTATAAATTAACACAGAAAGATGTTAAATGGGTTTGGTCAAAGGATTGTCAGGAAGCTTTTGAAAAAATTAAAAATGAAATTTGTTCTCCGCGTGTCCTAATGCATTATGATCCATCACTGCCATTGGTATTGGCAACTGACGCATCTCCTGTTGGGGTAGGGGCGGTACTTTCCCACTCTTTGCCTGACGGAACGGAAAGACCAATAGCTTTTGCCTCCAGAACTCTCACAAAAACTGAGCAAAAATACGCTCAGATTGATAAAGAAGCACTCGCAATTGTATGGGGTGTCAAGAAAATTTATCTTTACCTAAAAGGGAGACGATTCACATTATTAACTGACCACCAACCTTTAGTGGCCATCTTCGGATCGAAGAAAGGTCTCCCAATTCTGGCAGCGACAAGATTGTTACATTATTCTTTAGTATTACAATCTTTCCAGTTTGACATAAAGTATCGTCATACAAAAAACCATGGTAATGCTGACTGTTTGTCTAGGCTGCCGTCCACTTCCGAACAGCTAGACGTTAAAGATGAAATTTCTCTATTTCAGTTAGCACAAATAGAAACTCTTCCTGTCACAGCTAGTGACTTAGCCAAAGAAACTCTTTTGGATGCAGACCTCGCTCCAATACTTCATGTGTTACAGAGTGGAGGAGTTTTAAGGGGAAGAGAAGCAGAATATAGTCTACAAGATGGTTGCATACTGTTAGGTCAGCGGGTGTGCGTCCCTAAACGGTATCAGGCTCAGGTGCTTGAAGAGTTGCATCATGGCCATCTAGGTGCTGTAAAAATGAAATCTATCGCGAGATCGTACGTTTACTGGAAAAACATCGATAAGGACATAGAAAACACGGCCAAGAACTGTGTAGACTGTGCTCGATATAAAACCGACCCACAAAAAGTGAAGGTGCATTACTGGGAGTATCCTAGTACACCTTGGCAACGTATCCACATAGATTTTGCTGGACCTATCTTTGAACATATGTTCCTGATTATAGTAGATGCTCATTCAAAGTGGTTGGAAGCTTATCCAATGAGATCCACCACAACAACCAAAACGATTGAATGCTTAAGAGACTGTTTCTCACGATTTGGATTGCCACTTATGCTTGTAAGTGACAACGGTCCACAGTTCACATCGTTCGAATTTGACATGTTTATGCGTAATAACGGCATTAAACACAGAACCACTGCGCCCTTTAAGCCATCTAGCAATGGGCAGGCCGAAAGATACGTATTTACAGTGAAGCAATGTTTAAGAGCTATGCAAAATTATGGCGGAACGATACAACAAAAATTAAGTACGTTCCTTATGCAATACAGAAAAGCTCCGAACCTCACTACACTCCATAGTCCAGCCATGCTCATGTTGAAGAGAGAGATTCGGACGAGAATCGACCTGCTGCGTCCTGATCTTAAGAGCAGAGTGGAAGAAAAAGTTCGTAAAGGAACGTATGAATTCTCAGATAGAGGGTTCCGAATTGGCGACAATGTCGCTGTACGAAATTACCGGCAAGGAGACAAGAGATGGAGGTTTGGAAGAGTCGTTAGTAAAGATGGGCAACTACATTACACTGTGGATGTAAATGGCCAATTGTGGCGTAGGCATGTGGATCAAATACGGGATGGAGGAGACATAGAGGAAAAAGAATGCGAGCTCCGACGACAATCTGCAAAACCTGCCATTCCTGTGCTAGATGCTGAGGCTCCGACGTCCAGTGTTGAGTCAACACCCTCACCGACCTGTAGGGTGACGGAGACGACTGATGCAACGCCAGTCACAATTCCTACACCAGAGCATGCTCCACTCATAGCCCAGGGTTCAACTCCGACACCACAATCAGTTCGCCGATCCACTAGAGTCCGGAAACCTCCAAAGCGATTAGATCTATAGAAGAAGTTTTGGAAGGGAGGAGATGTGGTGTATTTGACTGTAACCGCGACTAGCGCGAAAGATAAATAGAATGTTTTTGTGCTTAAGCGGCAATTGTATGAATGCCGAATCTGTGTTTCCTGTGATCGTCTGCTGTAAAATGTGTTCGTTATTAAATACTTGTTTAAGCAAGATGTATATATTATTCTTGTAGATATATCTCTCCACGCAATGATATTTAAGTCCATAAAAATATGCAACATGATCTAAAAATGACTAAATTCTCATGTATAGTTTTTGCTCCAATAAAACTTTTTTAATGGAACGATTTTGTCCAACTTTAGCATTAAATATCTCTTAAAATATTTCTTCGACTTGAAAACTGTCTGCATCAGCGTGTTTATCAAACATTTCTCTATAATACCACCGATTTTCATATTTTTGTATGCAACAGTTTTTTTAATATTAACGATGGAAGGCCATGCTTAAACATTCAAATATGATGTGGATCTACCCGGAATATCTACGCAGATGTTCATTGGCCCATTTCCAAATCAAAACTTTTTTTTATATACTAGGGGGCTCGGCCCCCTACGAGCTACGCTCGCCAACCCCCGTCCAGACACCGCAGGCTCTAAATGCACGCTAATTTGATCGGCTTTAAAAATATTTCGAAAGATTGAATTATAATTTAAAAAACAGTGGCGATCTCCCTATAAACGAATTTCTATTCATTTCTCTTTGATTGGGTAATTTTAACGCCAAATCCGCTGCGGTACTACTTGATTATCCCGTCGACCCATTTCGCCAAATTATATAAATCGCCAAACCACTCGCCAAATTATACAAATTGACATAATTTTTATTTTAAATAACGAAAGAACAAATAAATTCGTACAACATTAATAAAAATACAAATAAAACGTCGAAATAAAAATAACTTGATGACGTAGACACGTGTAACAACATTTCAAAATCAGCTAATATAAAAGGAATTAAGTAAACAGAGTCTGTCTGCTGGTATTTTTTAACAAAGCGAAAAGAAAGTTCTTTTAAATGAGACATTTTAAATTAATTGTTTTTAATCTGACGTAATTTTTACCAAGCTATTCTTTCTCTTTTAAATTATCGCGTGAAAGTACTTTTGTTAGCAATGAAATATTATTTGCGCTTTCCTAAAAAAAATAGTTGAAAATATTTTCTCAAAATATTAAATAAATGTCTAGCGCAATTTCTAAATTTAAACTTTTTTGCAATATTATTTTGTGTTCATTTTATGTAATAACTATAATGTGACGTAAATATGACGTAATTTCTCCTAAGACTTCTAACGAATTTAATGAATTTATTATTTTACAATATCCTTTCTCTTTTAAAATTCACGTGTACACTTTTTATGACGTAATTTTTAATAAGTTCCTGCTTTTTATACATAATTATTTAATTCTAATTTGAAAGTTTTTTCCTGTTCATAATAGTCACGTGTAAATAAATTTTTAATTTGAAGCAAACATTATTGCTTGCGCTTTTTATACAGTTGGCAACAGTTTAAATTAGTACAATTTTCTGAAAACTGTAAAAAATATCTCTAGAAATGCTGAAAATTTGAATTTAAAATAGACATAAAACCTGAAAAAATGAGTCAAAATAAAAAAATTAATGCAATCTGCACTCCGGCAAATTCTAACGCATAAAATGATCTAAAAATGATTACACTGCCATGTATAGTTTTTGCTGCTATAAAACTTTTTTAGTGGAACGATTTTGTCCAAGTTTAGCATTAAATATCTCTTAAAACAATTCTTCGATTTGAAAACTGTCTGCATCAGCGTGTTTATCAAACATTTCTGTATAAAACCACTGATTTTCATATTTTTGTATGCATTATTTTTCTCAATATTAACGAAGAAAGACCTCCGGTCACAAAAAATTCAAAACCGGCGGCGGCGGCGGCGGCGGCGGCGGCGGCGGTGACAGTGGTAGTTACTTTTTTTTAGAATAGAGAGAAACTTCCATTGATATACTCGATTACATTGTAAATAATTTGTTAGATTAGCTGAAAACTTAAAAATTGGGTATTATATTGATTTTAAGGAGTGGCCCACTTCTGGATCACAGTTTCTTAAATTGTACCAGTAGTGGGCATGGAGGCCCGCTACTGGAGCATATACCCAAAATATAATTTATGTTTAATTTATTTTAATTAAGTATTTTTTGAGGTTCTAAGATTTTGTATATAATTTATTTAGGTTTTTTTTCATTAGAACCAGTAGTGGGCCAGGGGCCCACTATTGGTGCTCAAGTGGCCTACTTCTGGAGCAGCAAAAATGTAACTTCACTAAGCTATCAGACATATGATTATTAAAATAAATTAATATCTAACATAATTTATACTTCAAAGGTTCAATACTCAAGACAAAGATTAAAATTTTTGAGCCATATTAAATAAGCATTGCATAGAGCGACCTGTAGTGTTATTTGTGGCTCTTTGAATCAAATCACCATCTGTTTGGATCATGGAATTAAATAGTAGCTTTCTCCCAAATTCCACACATTTAATGCAACCAATGGACGTTGCTATTTTCCATACTCTTAAAAGTGCTTGGTGACAGGAAGTAGTGAACTTCAGAATAACCCATGAAGGCAAACAGATCCAGAAACATGACTTTACACCAGTCCCAAAATCAGCACTAGATCGTTTAACTCCTGCAACAATTGTGAATGGATTCAAAGCAGGTGGACTAGTTCCATGTTATCCAAAGAAAGTAACTGTTGAATCCACACTAACATAAAAAAAAAAGTGATAATATCACCAATAAAGGAGATAGAAATAATTTTTTCTTTCTTGGAAGTTCTTGAAGATAAAATTGGAGATGAAAAAATTAAATCTTCCTTAGAAAATAAAAGGAAATGGAAAGGCCCCTTGGAGTAAATATATCTTTACTACTTATGATTGGAGACGATAGAGACTTGAACATGGAACCAATTTCCCAGGCAATCTATCACAAAACAATTTGAGTATAAAACACTTGAGTATATTTTTTTTACAATTACTAGGGGGCTCGGCCCCCTACGAGCTACGCTCGCCAACCCCCGTCCAAACACCGCAGACTCTAAATGCATGCTAATGTGATCGGCTTTAAAAAGATTTCGAAAGATTGAATTATAATTTAAAAAACAGTGGCGATCTCCCTATAAACGGATTTCTATTCATTTCTCTTTGATTGGGGAAATTTTAACGCCAAATCCGCTGTGGTACTACTTGATTATCCCGTCGACTAATTTCGCCAAATTATATAAATCGCCAAACCACTCGCCAAATTATACAAATTGACATATTTTTTATTTTAAATAACGAAAGAACAAATAAATTAGTACAACATTAATAAAAATACAAATAAAACGTCGAAATAAAAATAACTTGATGACGTAGACATGTGTAACAACATTTCAAAATAAGCTAATATAAAAGGAATTAAGTAAACAGAATCTTTGTCTCCCGGTATTTTTTAACAAAGCGAAAACAAAGTTCTTTTAAATGAGACATTTTAAATTAATCGTTTTTAATCTGACGTAATTTTGACCAAACTATTCTTTCTCTTTTTAATATTCACGTGAAAATACTTGTGTTAGAAATAAAATATTATTTACGCTTTCCTAAGCAAAATAGTTGAAAAGTATCCTCTCAAAATATCAAATAAATGTCTAGCGCAATTTGTAAATTTAAACCGTTTTGCAATATTATTTTGTGTTCATTTTATGTAATAACTGTAATGTGGCGTAAATATGGCGTAATTTCTGCTATTTAAGACTTCTAACGCATGTTAATAAATTTATTATTTTAAAAATTCCTTTCTCTCTTAAAATTCACGTGTAATTATAGTTTTTATGACGTAATTTTTAATAAGTTCCTGCTTTTTGTACATAATTATTTAATTCTAATTCCAAATGTTTTTTTCTGTTTATAATAGTCACGTGTAAATAATTTTTTAATTTATTACACGTACAAATATATATATATATATTTTAAGCAAACATTATTGTTTCCGCTGTTTATACAGTTGGCAACAGTTTAAATTAATATCACTTTCTAAAAAATATCTCTCGAAATGCTGAAAATTTGAATTTAAAATAGATATAAAACCTCGAAAAATGAGTCAAATTAAAAAAAATAAATCAATTCTGCACACCGGGAAATTATAACGTATAAAATGAACTAAAAATTGTTAAATTCCGATGTATAGTTTTTGCTCCTATAAAACTTTTTTAGTGGAACGATTTTGTCCAACTTTAGCATTAAATATCTCTTAAAATAATTCTTCGATTTGAAAACTGTCTGCATCAGCGTGTTTATCAAACATTTCTGTATAATTCTACCAATTTTCATATTTTCGTATGCATTATTTTTCTTAATATTAACGAAGAAAGATCTCCGGTCACAAAAAATTCAAAACCGGTGGCGGCGGCGGTGACAGCGGTAGATACTTTTTTTTTTAGAATAGAGAGATATATTCAATTTTTACGTTGCACTTGTTATAGGGTACACCAGTCATATTTGTCGAGGCGGCATACACTGAAGAGTCTATTGACACTGTTGATACTGAGACTATTGAGCATGAGCAAAGAGCAATTGTTGAAGATGCTCAAATGGACCTTTATATTCAAGAAGGATCAACTGAGACTGGGAGTCATTCAGTGCTTTCAAATGGTGGGCCATCTAAAAATGTACTGACACCCTTCAAAAGAGTTCTCTTTTTACCAGAAGGGGGGGGAGTAACACAAAGAAAAGCAGAGAAACTTCCTGCAGTTGTGACTTCTCCCCAAATGCTTCAATAAGAAAAGAGAAGGTCTTAAAAATGCTAAAGATGCAGAAAAAAAAGAAAAACCGAAAGAGAAAAAAGAAAAAATTAAAAGAAAGTAAAAAATAGCCTGTTTGTAATAAATTGGCTGTAAAATCCTCTCACATTTTGAGATTTTTTTCGTTTTGGGATAAAGCATTTTGTTTTGCAGTCATTTCAGCTTTTAATTATCCTGTTTATTATATTTGTTTTATTATTTATCACCACTACTTAATAACGAATAGGGCAGATTTTTTTAAATTACAAAATATAACAGAATGTTATGTAGAGGGAAAAAAACTATGCATTTCGATAGAAAAAATTGCTAAATTAGCTACTATTATTGTCGATGAAAACTGATGATTTTTTTTTCTACCATTTGTATCATTCTGGTACAAAAACACAGAAAATGTATTTTCAATGACAGAAATCACTATAAATTCATTAAATTCATTGTAACACAATTCAGAAAGTTTTGATCACAGAATATGAGAATATTTACTGTTTAACAAGTCAAAGCATATAAGCAGATTTTTTTAAATATTACTTATAGATCACAAGAACTGCACAAAAATTAAATTTAGTAACATTAAGAAGATGTAACTATTTTGATGGTTCAGCAATTAAAATTATTAGGGGATCGTACCCGGGCTTCACGCGTTACAGAATACAGATAAAAACATATTTCTTAAATTGAAAACTAATAATTTTTTTATATGCAATAAATTTTTTAGATTGCCCACTTACATCAAAAAAGCATTTTTCATATGAAAAATGCGAATTATACAATCAAATAAATTTTTGAAATTTATCAAAAGCGATATTTTCTTATTAGCCGCATGCTAAGAGTTATTTGACCAAGATTTTGCTACTTACGGCATCCTTTTATATTCCAATAATTTCAGAGCTTATACATGTCTGCTAAATTTGTGTTTTATTTATATTATTTTATTTATTCATAGGGAAGTTTTTTTTTTAATGGATATTAGCCGTAAGAAAATGATGAACTCTTTATTTTGTTTTAATTGCAAACGGATTCTCTTTCGTAATCGAGCTCCGCGCGATATAGATAAATAAAAAAATATTTCATGCTCTAAAATCGTTTTTAAAACCATAGACAATTAGTAAACTGAGATGAATTTTGCAAGCAAATCCCATTTGAAAAAAAAAAAAAAAAAAAAAAAAAATCCTACTTGGTGATGTAAAAATTTAAATGGTACGATTACAAATATGTTAGATTTGTGTTTTTTTAATATTATTCTTTTATTTGTTTATAAAGGAAGTATTAATTTCGTTATGCAAAAAAAATCAAAGACAAATGCTGAACAATGTTGCTTTATGTGCAAAATGTTTATTATTATTATGTATTGAAACCGGCACGTGATAAGATAAACTTAAAAATTATTTTGGAAAACATAATACATTAGTCAATTAAGATACAGTTTTTAAACAAATTGCATTTGAAAGTAAATTTTTTCCCTATGCGACGAAAATTGAAAATGTATGATGGTCAGAAGATTAAAAAATTGCAGTAGCGAAAATTTCAAGACCGAAATTTGATCGTGAAGTGTTGCCATTCGCAAACTGACGTCAACGTTACGCACAGATACGTTTGTTCTCTATAACATAGATACTTAATCAGTAAAATATAATAAAGATCAGTTTTTAGGATGTGGTTATCAATTGAGGCTCTTATTCTTGGTATTCCGGAACGAAAAACAGCAATTTTCACCTTCTCAAAATTTGCATACGCAGTTCTCATATCCTTATTCATCATTTTTTAAAAAATTGAATTTTGTTTGATCATTTTAAAATCATTTTAACTCAAAACTTGAAGTCACGATTATCAGCAACATCTTTTATGTGAACAGACGCACTCTTTACTTGAGATTCTAATCTCAATTCCGGAGAGTAAATTTTTCCGTAATTTATGTTTTTTAGACGCATCTGTGTTAAAATGATTAGTTTTATCTAAGAAAACGATCGTTTTCTTTTAAATATGACTTCATTTTCACTTAAATAAGCATTTCGCCTAGTGTCTGAAACTTAGTATCAGTACACATGCAGAAGGAAAAACAATATAGAAAATTTATGAGAAAAAATGCGTGTTTTCAAAAGCAGTATGTCATTTTCCGTTATTATGCCCCTAATATAATATTATGCTCCTAATGGGATTTTGCGTCACTAAACCATATACAACAATTTTTATCAACAATTTTGAATTTTTATCAGAAAATGGTATGAATACAAATAAAAATACCTCATTATTTCTCTCTTCTCTGCAATAATGAAAGCTATCTAATTTTCACCATTTTGAAGAAATTTCATAAAATGCTTTTAAAATTAAAATATAAAAGTGGGGATATTTATATTAAAAAAAAAACAGATAATGCAATCACATCTACAAATGAACAGCTTTCAGTTAAAAAAAATATTAGTAAAATCGGTCAGCAGAAAGAGAGGGGCGGATGACTAAAACCACACTTGTGTTTTAAATATATAGATTATATAAAATAATAAAAAATTAAATTAAGCAAATTATGTTACTTTGATAAAATTATACTAGAATGTCCTAAAGAATAGCATTAAAATTTTATTATTCGAGAGAATTTTGTACAAAAACTTCAGGAACATGATATTATTTTAAACCTCGAATTATTTGTTTGCTTGTCTAACTCGGCGAAGAAAATCCATCATGGCGAGAATCATCAATTTCTGTAACATAAATCGCTATTATTTGCATGACACCTCTCTTTTATAAAGACACTCTAAACTTTTGTAAAACATTCGTTTTATCAGTATGGATTTCGATTACATTATTTTCAAAAGTGAAACATTTTCACCTGCGAATAATTTCAAAGCAGCTGGGCTGCGAAAATGACGCACTTCTACAAAACATAATTCAGTTTTAAGAATTAAAATGCACGCTTTTTTATAAAATGACGTCATTTGCATCCGCTAAAGCAATTCACTTTTACAATCCAGTCTCAAACTTCGTCTATAGAAAAGTATACGTATGATGTTATTACCACAGAATAACTGACACTATTCTTGACATAGCCCGTATTTTAATTAAAATTTTTTTTCAGGTTTTATGAGAAAATGGCAACAAAAATATACAGTAATCTCCTATTTTCGACTATTTTCCGTTTGCTTTCAATAGAAATGGTGTACTTTTGTTGCCACGATTAGAAAAACGGTATTAAAAACTACAAACAAATTAATATCTCAAAAATAAATTGGGATACAGCTTTCAAACAAACTGCATTTAAAAGAGCATTTTTTTCCTTATACGACGGTGTAAAAATTTAAAATGTGCGATGATTAGAAGTTTAAAAATTTGTAGTAGAGAAAATTACAAAGCCAAAATTTTATTTCAAATTTCCAAGTGTTGCCATTCGCAAAATGACGTATGCGTTACGCACAGATATGTTTGTCCTTTATAATATACTAGGGGATCGTACCCGGGGTTCCCGGGTTAAAGAATATAGGTGAAAACATATATTTTAATTGAAAATTAATAACTTTTTTATATGCAATAATTTTTTTAGCTTTCCTACTTACATTGAAAAAGCATTTTTCATATGGAAAATACGAATTCTACAACCAAATAAATTTTTGAAATTTATCAAAAGCGATATTTTCTTATTAGCCACATGCTAAGAGTCATTTGACCAAGATTTTGCTACTTACGGCATCCATATTCTGATCATTTCAGAGCTTATACATGTCTGTTAAATTTGTGTTTTATTTATATTATTTTATTTATTTATTCATAGTGAAGTTTTTTTTAATGGATATTAGCCGTAAGAAAATTATGAACTATTTATTTTGTTTTAAGGGCAAACGGATTAATCTTTCGTAATCGAGCTCCGCGCGATATAGATAAATTAAAAAATATTTCGCGCTTTAAAATTGTTTTTAAAATCCTAGACAATCAGTAAACTGAGATGAACTTTGCAAACAAATTCCATTTGAAAACAAAATCCTATTTGGTGATCTAAATCACTATTGTACGATTACAAATATGTTAGATTTCTGTTTTTTCAATACTACTCTTGTATTTTTTTTATAAAAGAAGTATTAATTTCGTTAATTTGTCTTTCACAAATATGTTAGATTGGTGTTTTTTTATATTATTCTTTTCTTTGTTTATAAAGGAAGTATTAATTTCGTTATGCAAAAATAGTCAGAAACAAATGCTGAAAAATGTTTGTAGCTTTATGTGCAAAATGTTTATTATTATTATGTATTGAAAACTGCATGTGATAAGGTAAACTTAAAAAAAATCATGCTTAAAAAATATTTTAGAAAATATCATACATCAGTCAATTAAGATACAGTTTTTAAACAAATTGCATTTTAAAGTAGCTTTTTCCGTGTGCGACGAAAATTGAAAATGTACGATGGTCAGAAGATTAAAAAATTGCAGTAGCGAAAATTTCAAGATCGAAATTTTATCATGAAGTGTTGCCATTCTGAAAATAACTTCAGCGCTACGTACAGATACGCTTTTTTTATAACATAGATACTTAATCAGTGAAATATATTAAATATCAGTTATTAGGATGTAGTTATCAATTGAGGCTCTTATGCTTGGTATTCCGGAATGAAAAACAGCAATTTTCACCTTCTCAAAATTTGCATACGCACTTCTCATATCCATATTCATCATTTTTTTTTTAAAATTGTATTTTGTTTGACCATTTAAAAATCATTTTAACTCAAAACTTGAAGTCACGATTGTCAGCAACATCTTTTATGTGAACAGACGCACTCTTTACTTGAGATTCTAATCTCAATTCCGGAGAGTAAAAAATTCCGTAATTTATGGTTTTTAGACGCATTTGTGTTAAAATGTTTAGTTTTATCTAAGAAAATGATTGTTTACTTTTAAATATTACTCCATTTTCACTTAAATAAGCATTTCGCCTAGTGTCTGAAACTTAGTATCAATACACATGCAGAAGGAAAAACAATATAGAAAATTTATGAGAAAAAATGCGTGTTTTCAAAAGCAGTATGTTATTTTCCATTATTATGCCCCTAATATAATATTCTGCTCCTAATGGGATTTTGCACCCCTAAACCCTATACAACAATTTTTATCAACAATTTTGCTTTTTTATCAGAAAATAGCACGAATAAAAATCAAAATTCCTCACTGTTTCTCTCTTGTCTGCAATAATGAAAGCTATCTAATTTTCACCATTTTGAAGAAATTTCATAAAAAGCTTTTAAAATTAAAATATAAAAGTGGAAATATTTTAAAAAAAAAACAGATAGTGTGATAACATCTACAAATGAAGTGTTTTTAGTTTAAAAAAAAATTATTAGTAAAATTGGTTCAGCAGAAAGATCAGGGCAGATAACTAAAAAACACACTTGTGTTTTAAATATATAGATTACATAAAATTAGGAAAAATTAAATTAAGCAAATTATTTTATTTTGATAAAATTATAGTAGAATAAAGAATAGCATTTTATTATTTGAGGGAATTTTGGAGAAAAACTTCAGGAACATATTATTTTAAACCACGAATTATTTGTTTCCTTGTCTAACTCGGCGAAGAAAATCCATCCAGGCTAGAATCATCAATTTCTGTAATATAAATTGCTATTATTTGCATGTCACCTCTCTTTTATAAAGACACTCTAATTTTTTGTAAATCATTGCGTTTTATCAGTGTGTGATTTCGATTACATTATTCTCAAAAGTAAAGCATTTTTGTGAAGAATTTCAAAGCAGCTGGGCTGTGAAAATGACGCACTTCTACAAAACATAATTTAGGTTTAAGAATTAAAATACACGCTTTTCTATAAAATGACGTCATTTGCATCCGCTAAAGCAATCCACTTTTACAATACAGTCTGAAACTTCGTCTATAGAAAAGTATGCATATGACGTCATTATCACGGAATAACAGACAATATTCTTGACATAGCCCATATTTTAATTTCAAATTTTTCTTCACATTTTATGAGAAAATGGCAGCAAGCTGATACAGTATTTCCTATTTTTGACTATTTTCCGTTTGCTTTCAGTAGAAATAAGATACTTTTGTTGCCACAATAAGAAAAATAGTATTAAAAACTACAAAAAAATTAATAACTCAAAAATAAATTAAGATACAGCTTTCAAACGAATTGCATTTAAAAGAGCATTTTTTTCCTTATACGACGGTGTAAAAATTTAAAATGTGCGATGTTTAGAAGTTTAAAAATTTTAAAAATTTGCAATTGAGAAAATTGCAAAACCAAAATTTTATTTCAAATTTCAAAGTGTTGCCATTCGGAAAATGACGTATGCGTTACGCACAGATGTGTTTGTCCTTTATAATATAGACTAGCAGGCTATGCCCGCTACGCTGGTCTGTTTAGTTTATCCAAACGAACCTTGAATCAATGAAAATGTATTATTGAATTTGATATTGTGATTTAAAGCATTATGGAACCTTACCTGGAATGTCCTTTCGCACTGCTGGAGACGATATGAACGCCATTGGACTATTATATTTTCTAATGTGCAGACAAATTTTCAGCTATTAAGGTCTTAACCCTTTTAGCTGATGAATCACAGTAGGATTTGGTAAAGAATGACAATACAATATGCAATATAATAAAACAAACCCTGAAAAATTTTTAAACTAATAATGCAAACATTCAAACTGACAAAATCCATCTAGGAACACTTTTTTAAAGACCGATCTTTCATACTGGGGTCCATCTGATTATAGAACTTTCCCCCATAATTCTATAACAAAGCAACGTAGAATGATACGCAATAAACTAAAACCTCTCCAAACATTGTCTAATCAACAAAGCAAGTATTATCAATATCCGCCATCTAGAACTTTTTGTAAAGTATAATCTTTCATAATCGGTTTCACATGATTAGGGAACTTTCCGTCATTACTTTATGACTAAGCAACATAGAACAATATGCAAAATACTAAAACCATATCTGAATAGGTATGTAACTAACAATGGAATTCCTATCAAAATCCTTTCTGTAGAAGTTTTTAAAAATGCTAAACTTTCATAATCGGGTTCAACTGATTGTAGAACTTTCCACCACGTCTCTAATATTAAGTAATGGAGAAGGGTATAGTACATACTAAAACGCTGCCTGAAAAATTATCCAACTAATTGTGCAAATTCAATAGAAATCCATTTGGCTGAATCTTTTAAAAAGGTTAATCTTTCATAATCGAGTTCGTCTGATTATATAACTTTTAAAACATAATTCTGTGTATAAGCAACGTAGAACGATATGTTATATGCTAAAATCTTCCCTGAAAAATTATCTAACTATCATTTCGATTTTCATCAAAATCCATTCAGGTGAGCTCAATTTATATGCAGCCGGGACGAATTTCCCGTGTGCATTTTACTCTCGTATACATAGTAAAAGCAGAAGTAGATAGATAGATAAGAATATTGATTTTTTAAAATTTATAAAACTGCAAGTTATTTCTCGTTGTCTCTAATGAATAATTTTAAACACTTTTCAATCGGCGAGTATTGAGATTTACGATCATGTCTACAACAAATGTATTTCATTTTGTACCAAAACATTCTTGGTAAAATGAGCCAATTTCGTGTGGGTTCCGACATTATAAAGTAAAATATTTTTTTTTTTTTAAATCGCCATTTAAACTACGCACATGACATTCTAAGTATCTCTTAGCACTGCAGTAAACATTTCTATTTTTTAATCAGCTAGAAATGAAGTTATAACTTAATTTTACTTAATAATAAAAAATACTTTCAATTTCAAAAATAGTAAATTAAAATGTGTTGCATGGTTACGATTAAATAATAATTAAAGCCAAAATAAACTCGTGTTCAATAAATAGCAAGCCACAATGTTTTGCACGGTTTGCAATAAAAATTTGGTAATTTTACACTATAGGCGACTTGGCGGTTTTTTAAACAGCTTGGCGAAATTCGGGCATCAGAAAGTAAGATTTGTTGCCAATTGATATAAACAGTTAAGAAAACAAACTTGATATTTTTTGTTTGTTTATATATGTATATTATTAATGTTTTTCATATACAAATTACTCCTGTTTCTATATAAAAATAGATAAATAGCATCTTTATGGTAAATAAATTGCATAAGCATTGAAAAAAAATGCTTGTGTATATGAAATTAAACAGTGAATAGCTTGACAGAAAATACGTTGCCGAATTTCCTTCTCCGCCAAGGCTATTTTCGCTATTTCGCCAAAATCTCTATACTGGAAAAATACCAAAAAATCTTTACACGTTTAGGATTGAAATAAATGGCGCAATAGCATACATTTTTAGGTGCGTTCGTAATTATATAAATACGTAGCACCTATAGTCGTCGTTCAGTCCGTCCGTCTGTCCGCATGTAACAGAGCAAAAACTACCCAACCGAATGGTCTGAAATTTCAAATATATGATTGTTGCAAAATTTTGTCGAGCCAGTTCAAATTTTATGAAAATCGGATGTATAGTTTAATTACAGGGACAGTCAAAAGTTTTTCTTTACATTACGGCCAATGGGAAAAATTATTGCAAGTGCATTTTAATGATATTACAGCCTTCCGAATGATCTGAAATTTTAAAGATATAACTGTTGCAAAATTTTGTCGAGCCCTTTCAAATTTTAGGAAAATCGGATGTATAGTTTAATTACAGGGACAGTCAAAAGTTTTTCCTTACATTACGGCCAATGGGAAAAATTATTGCAAGTGCATTTTAATGATATTAGAGCCTTCCGCCGAATGATCTGAAATTTTAAAGATATAACTGTTGCAAAATTTTGTCGAGCCCTTTCAAATTTTAGGAAAATCGGATGTATAGTTTAATTACAGGGACAGTCAAAAGTGTTCCGTTACATTACGGGGAATGGGAAAGAATATTGGAAGTGCATTTTAATGATGTATCAGACTATGCGCTTTATGAAGTGCAAAAAATTATACATTCAGTACAATATGCGGTGCAAAAAATAATTATAAAACTAGTTATAGTACGAACGCACCTCATTTGCCACGTTTGACGAGAAATTTCCAACTTGTTGTATGGTGTTGGCGCAACGTAAAAGTAGCAAAATGTCTCCAAAAAACTTTCTCCCAAATTCCACAAATTCTGTGTAAATTCCGTTATAGAATATGTTCGCTTTAAAAACACAGAATCAATTTAAACCTTTTAATGCTTTTTAAAATATGTATTCCTATATATAAACCTTTTATTTATGAATATTAATATTTTTGTTATTTATATACAATTTTCTTCTGTTTTTATATAAAAAGAGATAAATGTCTAGTTTATAGTAAACAAATTATATAATTACTGAACAGAAAATATGCATGAAAACCTTTCTTCTCTCGCCAAGCCGATTTCTTCCACCTCACAAAGGACCCTTATATAGGAAAATTACAGAATTTACCCTATTGCTCTATGACTAAACAGTGTCGAACAATATATTGCATATGCTAAAAATATCTCTGAAAAATTGCCAAACTAAAAATGCAAATTCTATCAAAAACCGTTTATTATAACTTTTTAAAAAGGGCTAAATTGTGATAAATGGGTTCACCAGATTACAGAATTTCCTCCAAAACTGTTATGGCTGAGCAACGTGGAAGAATATGTTGTATACTGAAAACTTCCCTGGAAAATTATCTTATTAATAGTCCAAGTTCCATCGAAATACATTCGGCAGAATCTTTTAAAAAGCCTAATTTTTCATTTAGAATTAGATTTTTCCAAAAATGCAATCGTCTACTTGAAAAATAACCAATATCGTGAACGCCGCTCCAACCGATGCTTATGCATTTTTGGCTTAAAATTAGCCTGTTTGGCGATAAAATGAAATCGTAATCAATATGTAACTCACAAGTACCGTCATTTTTATAATTACGTCTGTTAGTTTCTTCTGCAAGTCACATGATGGATGAGTTAAATAAATATGAAAGATAAATAAAAAAAAAATTGTCACACATATTATCAAATTTTCTGATGCATTTTTCTTAACCTGACGCAAAAGATAAATTGCCGAATATAGTTTAAAACTTCAATCTTTCATATTGAATAAATTTTTAAGCATTACGAACATTCCCTTTCATGTTTAAATTCGATATTTTCGTTTTATACTATTACCACTCGTCAAAACTGTTTTTCATTTTCTCTTTTTTTTTTAATAAAATTAGTAACAACTTTTTTCCGAGATGTACAGCCATTTCAATTCATTTATCAACGAAATTAATCGCCAATTAAAAAATGGTAACCCTTTTGCTCAAAATATCATAATTTTCCGTCATAATTCTTTAACTAATATAGGTAAAATGATGTGTTATAGCTTAAAACCTTCCCTGAAACGATACCAATCTAACGGTATAAGTTCCGTAAGAATCCATGCAGTAGAACTCGGAATCTAGGCGTTCGGAACGAAATTTCCGTTTGGATTTTATATATACGAGGTGGAACCTGTCGAATTTCGACGAAAGAAAATGTTTACAAAGGAACTGTTGTATCAAATTTATAATACATTGGTAACAATAATTACAATAAAAAATCCATCTTACACTTGTTAGTTTAACTCTCCATAGACATATTTTAACCTAAGATTAACAAAATACTTTTTTCATAAACTTCAACTGTTAAAATTATTGAAAATTTAAACTTTATTCATATACGTAATCAGTAACATATAATCGAGATAAGTAATTTTGATTAAGTTATCAATTAATGCTTGGTTTTACGGTATGAAAAATCAGCAAAAAAGATTTCATCTTAACATAATCATAGAATTTTTCTCCCTTTCAATCTAAACCGAATCAAGTCATTTTCCACATTTCACATCCATATTAACCATTTAAAAACATTTTAACGCGCAATAGGTTATTAATAAATATATTTTCAAGCTTGAAGTGACGTTTGTCAACTATTACAAATTTCCATGTTAAAATTCCCACTCGTGATTTGAGGTCTTGTATAATCTCTGTACCTGCACGTAAAAATTCCAGAAATTTATAACTTTTAGACGCATTCAAGGCGAAATATCTCGTTTTATCAAATAAAATTATCGTTTTCTTTTAAATATGACGTCATTTTCAGCCGCTGAAATATTTTGCCTAGTGTCTCAAACTCAATATCAGCAAAATGAAAAAATAGTGAAATATAACAGCATCATCAGGGAAATTATGTCTTTTTTAAAGCGTAACGTCATTTTCTTTTCAAATTTTTAAAAAACATATTTTTAATTGTAATTAGAAAATGGCATCAGTAAGAATATAATCAATAAAGATAACTAATCCACTTTTAATAGAAATGAAGTACGTCAGCTGCCACGATTAGAAAATTGGTATTAAAAACTATAAAAAAAATTAATATCTCAAAAATAAATTGAGATACAGCTTTCAAACAAATTGCATTTAAAAGTACATTTTTTTCTGCATACGACAGTGTAAACATTTAAAATGTGGGATGTTTAGAAATTTAAAAATTTGCAGTAACGAAAATTGCAAAACCGAAATTTCATTTCAAATTTCAAAGTGTTGCCATTCGCAGAATGACGTATGCGTTACGCACAGATATGTTTGTTCTTTATAATATAGACTAGTTGAGTAGCAACTCGTTGTGTTGCTTTTGAATTGCATGAGATCATTCGATCCTTTTGCGAAAAATGAAATCTATCTTTATTGTAAATTTAGAAAGCAATTAAAGTATTAATTTTTATTAAATACAATATTTCAAATAATAAGTTATATTTACACTTTAAGTCAAAAGTTTCCCGAATAAAAATGCGCATATATCATAACTTTATTTGCCTAAAGATTTTCGCTCTTCCAAGATTTTGCTTCGAATTTCGGAGTTGATAGAAATGCTATCATTTGGGTTAACTTATACAAAAATGAATTCGTTTTCACGAATTTATTCAGAAGCATTTTATATTTATGAATTAAAATAAATATTTAGAGAAAAAAAAATTTCTCGCTAAAACATTTCGTTTTTAATGTCCGCTTCTGAAATGTTTTAATAGCCATCTTAAGGCAATAGCTGAAAATCTAATTTTCGACTTAAAATTAAATAAAAATAATGATGTTTGATTACGATGTTTTTTTTTTCTTTTGACATCAACAGATCTCAATGTTCCAGTCGATAGTCGAATTTTTGTTTCTAACCTAAACGGATTCCTGAAGCTTTAATATGTGAACATAAAATAAAACACACACACACACACTACAATATATAATAAAACACAGATAAATAACGCCTGCATTCAGCTGTTAACGGTATATAAGAATATTAAACAGACGTACAACAATAAATACAATAAACCCAACTGGAGTGAAAAATTAGCCAGAGCAAGGAGTTGAATCCGGGACCACAGCATTCCAAGCTGTCGCTCTAGCCACTGAGCTACTCCGGCCGATACCTGAGTCGTTGTCCGGTCGTATAGGGTCGTATGTCCTGTCATCGTTGTTCGGTCATCCAAGGCTATCGTATAGATGGCTGGTGACTTCACAAACATGGCTTATTAGTGAAAAATTGCAGACTCAGGTATCAGCCGGAGTAGCTAAATGGTTAGAGCGACATCCTGGAATGCTGTGGTTCCGGATTTGATTCAAGCTCTGGCTAATTTTTCACTCCAGTTGGGTTTTTTGTATTTATTGTTGTATGCCTGTTTAATATTTATATATGTGAACATAAGTTTGTATTTCGTGAAGTTTTCTTGAAAAATACTATTCAATCACATTATTATTTTCCCTATTTATTCAAAGAAACGTTAATTTCAATTTAAAAATAATGTCAAACAATGATATCTAATAACCCTTGTCATTTTCTGTTTTCTCTTTTTTATTAAAAAAAAATGGAAGAATTTAATTTCCATCATTACATAAATGTCATTAATATATATATATATATATATATTGAAAACTAATCAAATTTTAAAATTATACGACAAATTTTGACATCCTTGGACCCATGTGGATAACTGGCGTCAATTTGATCACCTAACATTCCATATTCTAGGAGAGACAGCTGTGAAATACAAACGGACATTCACTTTTTAATATAATAGATAGATGAAGTTTTAATTTCACTATGAAATATTAGTCAGGGACAAATGCTGAACTATCTATATTGTTTTACGTGCAAATGGTTTATTTCGTAATGGAGCCTGCACGCAATGGAGATAGATTAAAAAACGTTATGCTTGAAAATTATTTAAAAAGCCATGATAAATAAATCAATTAAAATAAAGTTTTCAAGCAAATTGCATTTGAAAGTAGACTTTTTCCCCATATATAACGGTGTAAAAATTAAAAATGTGTGATGTTTAGAAGTTAAAAAAATTGCAGTAGAAAAAATTGGAAAACCGAAATTTAAATGTCGAGCGTCGCCATTCTCAAAATGACGTTAGCGTTACGTACGGACATATTTTCCTTTATAAAATAGATAGATTTTCAAACGTGAAGTCTCCTTTGTCAGCTACAACTTTGTATGTGTAAATTTATTCTTTTGGCTTGAGATTCTAATTTCAGTACCGCCGACTACAAATTCCAGAAACTGATGTCTTTTAGATGTATTCGTGGTAAAATATATAGTTTTATCTAAGAAAAGGGTTGTTTTCTTTTAAATATGACACTTACTGAAGCATTACGCCAAGTGTCGCAAATTCGATATCAGCCGAAAGAAAATATATTGAAATGTAACATAGCTTTATGAGAGAAAATGCATGTTTTTTAAAGCGTGATGTCATTTTCTGTTGAGACTTAAAGTTATTTTTAATTGTAATGATGAAATGGCATCTATAAGGACAAATAAACCCCAACATTTCTTTTTTTCTGCAACAGTGGAAATAATATGATTGCTACTATTTTGATGAAATTTCAAAAAACTTTTCATATTAAATTTAAAATATAAAAGTGGGAATATTTAGAAAAATAGCTAGTGCGAGTTCATCTACAAATAAAGAACTTTCATTTAAAAAAGAATAATTACCAAAATTGGTTCACTAGAAAGTTCAGGGAAGATGTCTAAAAAAGCTGTCATTTGTTTTCAATATATAGATTATTCTTTCCCTTTTACTTTAACAGTTGCCTAGCAACTCTATTTCAAAACTTATCTATTTCATACAAATTACATTTAAAAGTCCATATTTTTCCCAATTCGGCTCTAAAAATTTAAATTGTTCGTTTACAGATATGTTAAATTCGTGCTTTTTTATATATTATTCTTTTACTTATTGTTTGACGAAGCTTTAATTTCATTGTAGAAAATCAGCCGTGGATAAATTCTAAGCTCTTTTTTGTGTGCACATTGTTTATTAATATTTCGTAATAGAGCCCGCCGGTGCGCGATCGAGATAAATTTAAAAAACCACTCTTGAAAATTATTTTATAAACCATAATAAGTCAGACCATTAAGATACCGTTTTGATACAAATTGCACTTAAAAGTAGATTTTTTCCCTATAGGACAGTGTAAAAAATTATAATGTGCGATGCTCAGAAGATTAAAAAATTGCAGAAAGGAAAATTGGAAAACCGAAATTTCATCGTGAAGCGTTGCTATTTTCAAAATGACATCAGCTTTACGCACAGATTATTGTCCTTTGTAATATAAATGGAGTACTTCTGTTGCCACAATTACAAAATTGGTACAGAAAACTATTAAAAAAAATAATATCTCAAAAATAAATTGAGGTTCAGATTTCAAAGAAACTGCATGTAAAAGTACAGTTTTTTCCTCATACGATGGTATAAAAACTGAAAATGTGCGATGTGTAGAAGTTTAAATATTTTCAGTAGCGAAAATTGCAAAAAGAAAATTCATTTCAAATTTGAAAGTGTTGCCATTCGCAGAATGACGTATGCGTTACGCACAGATATGTTTGTCCTTTATAATATAGACTAGGGGATCGTACCCGGGCTTCCCGGGTTACAGAATATAGGTGAAACCATTTTTTTTTTAATTGAAAACTAATATTTTTTTATATGCAATAAATTTTTTTCGATTGCCCACTTACATTAAAGAAGCATTTTTCATATGAAAAATACGAATTATACAATCAAATTTTTGAAATTTATCAAAAGCGTTATTTTCTTATTAGCCGCATGCTAAGAGTTATTTGACCAAGATTTTGCTACTTACGGCACCCTTTTATATTCTGATAATTTCAGAGCTTATATGTGTCTGTTAAATTTGTGTTTTATTTATATTATTTTATTTATGTATTCATAGGGAAGTTTTTTTTAAATGGATATTAACAGTAAGAAAATGATGAACTCTTTATTTTGTTTTAAGGGCAAACGGATTAATCTTTCGTAATCGAGCTTCGCGCGATGTAGATAAATAAAAAAATATTTCATGCATTAAAAATGTTTTTAAAACCATAGACAATCAGTCAACTGAGATGAACTTTGCAAATAAATTCCATTTGATAAAAAAAAATCCTATTTGATGATCTAAAAATTTAAATTGTAAGATTACAAATATGTTAGATTTGTGTTTTCTTTTTTAAATATTATTCTTTTATTTGTTTATAAAAGAAGTATTAATTTCGTTAATTTGTCTTTCACAAATATGTTAGATTAGGTTTTTTTTAATATTATTCTTTTATTTGTTTATAAAGGAAGTATTAATTTCGCAATGCAAAAATAGTCAGAAACAAATGCTGAACAATGTTTTTGCTTTATGTGCAAAATGTTTATCATAGCAAACGCGGTAGCGTTAAGCTATAATATGATTAAGAAATAGAAAATGCAAACGACTTTCTTAAATTTCTGGAGAACCATTTGACGTACGACAACGATTTTTCTTTTGAAAGATAGAACTCCACGAGACGAATAAACTGATAGCATTTAAAAAATCACTGTAGCTTTCAGTAGTTTTGTATTTAACCTTAAACGAAAAAATGAAGACACAAAATTCAACAAAGTGTAGCTAACGTTCCAGTGGGTGGATTAACTTCGTTTTTGTTTTATTTTGATCCTCTTGTTAAAACTTAGAATAGGTTTTTTTTTCATCTTTGTATGTTTGACGGTCGCTGAGAAAATCGAATTTGTCTTTTATAATGTCTTCATAAAATTATAGAAATCTCTCCTTTTCCTTTTTTTAATTTTCTAATTCAATAACTTATTTCGTGTTGCCACTCCCTAAAAAGCAGTACAATAATATAAAAAAAAAAGGATAACACGTGTACTTTTGTTTTCATAAGTCAATAAAAATTGAAATTCAACTGACAGATTTTTGTATTTTTGAAACATACGTCAACCTAAGCAGAAAATGCATAATTTTCATAAATATATATATAAACTTTCTTGATTAATATTTTGAACTGAAGTAATAGACACAATGGGGCACAAACGAGTAGATAGGAAAAAAAACATGGTAAATCCCAAGCTTCTGTTCAGAAGCTAAATGTAAGTTTTTTTTTTTAATTATCATCATAACATCCTGACTTACACAAGCGATAGGTATGCAGTAATATAAATACTTCACATACTAAGCATACCTTAAAAAATACCATTTCGCACCAGAGTACATAACTGGCGCGATAATGCATTATTTTGCCTGATACGGTAACTGATCTATTATTGTTTATTTATCAATTATTTTTTTATTTACTTTTATTTTATTTATTAAAAGTATATAAATTGTTTGGTTCTATAGTTATTAATTAAACTTTTCATTATTTATAGTTATTTCTTTTTTAAAAAATAGAAAGTAATTTAAAAATATATCTGTAACTGCTATTCGAAAACGATGTTTTCGTTAAATTGGCGTCAGAAAAAAAACCCCACGCCAAACCCGTTGTGTATATGATATCTGTGCCTTAAATAATTAGGGTTTCTTTTAACTTTAGGTACTTTTGCTTGATATATTGTCGAAAATGTACAGCAAAAAGATACGGTACTACTTGATTATCCCGTCGACCAGTTTCGCCAAACTATTCGTCAAATGATACAAACTGACATAATTTTTATTTTAAATAACGGAAGAATAAACAAATTAGTAAAACATTAATAAAAATACTAATAAAAACTTGGGCACAGATGTCATATACGCTCCATATTGGCACGATTTTTTCCGACGCCAATTTGGCGAAAACATCGTTCATATATCATCTATATCCGGGTTACCATATTAAGTAAAATAACGATACTTTGGCGCCAGTTAAGTACCTAGTGCGTATATGACATTGGCGAAGTCAAAACAAATCGCGCCAATATGATATCTGTGCCAAAACTTGAATTAAAAATCACTTGATGACGTAACAAACACGTGTACCGTGTTTAATGTCAAGTGAATGTAACATTTGCTATGATCCATTATTGTCATTTAATCTTATAGTTTGGCGATAATTTTTTGGTCGACAGGATAATCAAATTGTAACAAGTATGGTACAGATGTCATATACGCTCCACGTTCCCGCGATATTTTGTCTGACACCAATTTGGCGAAAACCTCGTTTTCGAATACCGGTTACATATATATTTTTAAAAAGGAATTAACAATAAATTTAAAAAAGTTTAATTAATAACAATAGAACAAAACAATTTATAAACATTTAAAACAGAAAATAAAAGTAAATAAACAATTTATTAATAAATAAACTACAACATTCGGGTTACCATATCAAGCAAAATAATAAAACTTTGGCGATAGTAAGTACCGCTGTGCGTATATGACATTGGCGTCAGAAAAAAATCGCGTCAAGGTGATGTTCATATGACGTCTGTGGCGATTCAAGTACACTTCGGAACGTTACTTTGAAATCGGTGAGTTTCATCGCCAAAATCGCCAAGATGCTTAATGATCATCGCCATCGAATATATAAATAATGCCATATTTGCAAACTTATAGGTCAAAATATAAGGGGAAGCTCGGTTCACAACCACCTCTGTTTATGACCAGTTCGGTTTATGTCCAACTTCCATGATCAAAATTTGACTCGGTGGGCGTGCAATATCTCGGTTCATGACCAAGGCTGCCGAATAGTTCAGTTGGCAACCCTCACATAACTGTTGTTATTAGTCAAGTTTGGAGTAAGGTGTGCATATCAGAGAGCTTTGTATACCCTTATTACTGTAAAAAAAATTAAATTTTTGTTTTACTTTTACTCAGGTTTGCGCTAACATTAGCTCTCATTATGGCTTCTAAGAATGAAAAAGTGCTTAGTGATAGCAGTAATAGAAGCTTAAGCGAATTACTGTTCAATAAAAGAAATTGTAGCAAAACATGAGAACGATGTTAGTATAACCGGTCTAGCTAAACGATACGATGTGGACTCAGCCTTCGATTTCCACGATAATGTATATATATATATTACGCTATCGTATGTGTCACAGAAATCGCGATTATTTGTTGATTGTTTAATGGCAACGCTCGAATGAAACACATCTCATTATTTATAGAACAGCATTTAATGCATCTCCATACCTATAAGGGGGGGGGGTACCATAGGCTGGACCCTGTTCTATCGCCAAACACCGTCAAGTTTGTCGCCAACTTGGCGATATATCGCCAAATACCTGTAGACTTCCATTGTAAACCAACAGGGTTTACTTGTTTAGAGAGAATCAACAAATTGAGATATTTTAATGCAACAAAAACTAATATCAGTTTAAGGAATTATATTAATTATATTTAAGGGAGCCCAAGTAAATTAAATTATGAATAAAAATAACGTGAATTTGATTAAAAAACTCTGAACCTCTTAAAACAGTGTGCATTACTTGGTTAAATAGTACATTATTGTGGGACATAAGAAAAAAGTATTGGGAATATTTAAAAACAACTCAGGTTTATTTATATTCAATATATAATTATCAAAAAATTTAAATGACTAGTATTAAAAAATGCTCTGACGAGCACCAAAAAAGGTTAATATGTTTTTAAGTATGAAAAAGGGTTTGATAAGTGCTTCTAATTGAGCATGAAAAAGGACAAGGGGTCCCTTCTTGGCTGCAGCTCACTGTCAATGCCAACTTTGAAAAAATCATATTTGCATTTTTCCATTAAAAAAAAAAAAAAAAAAAAAAATCAGCCACAGTTACGATAAAAATGTGTAATGTAAAGACACAGCCAGTAAAGACGCAGCCTGATTAAATATGAACGTAAGGCGACTTAGTACCAAAAATCTTAGTTCCTGCAGCATATCACACTCATGCAGTGCCACCAAGCACGCCCGCAGTGTAGAACTGTACAGAAAACTGATTTGTAGTGCAGTGCAGACTGTTGCAGCACTCTGCACAGGAACAATTCTACATGTGCACGCATAACAGAATAATGCATTCATTGATTGTTGAAATTATATCCAAGTGGCTGCGGCTGTAAGATGTACTATGCAGTACAATAGTGCATATGTAAATTATAAACGAACATTAGACGCATACACCTTTAATACGGAAGTACAAAAGCACAGTGTGAGTGTGCGCTGAGGTTCAAAAGCATAATAGGAATGTACAGTGTAGTATAATTTGTAGAGAAATAATGGTACACAGTGCACTGTACAAAGTTGCATTGCAGACGCATGCGCAGTACAATAGTAGGACAGTGGAGTTAAGATGCAAAGCACGGCGGAAAGTTTTACTAAAGAACTGCGAATTTATTTTATATGGAATAAGAGCAAATATGATTTTTTCAAAGTTGGCATTGACAGTGAGCTGCAGCCAAGAAGGGACCCCTTGTCCTTTTTCATGCTCAATTAGAAGCACTTGTCAAACCCTTTTTCATACTTAAAAACATATTAACCTTTTTTGGTGCTCGTCAGAGCATTTTTTAATACTAGTTATTATTATGTATTGAAACCGGCACATGATAAGATAAACTTAAAAAATATTTTTTAAAACATAATACATCAGTCAATTAAGATACAGTTTTTAAACAAATTGCATTTGAAAGTAAATTTTTTTCCTATGCGACGAAAATTGAAAATGTACGATGGTGAGAAGATTAAAAAAATGCAGTAGCGAAAATTTCAAGACCGACATTTGATCGTGAAGTGTTTCCATTCGCAAAGTGACGTCAGCGTTACGCAGAGGTACGTTTGTCCTTTATAATATAAATACGTAATCAGTAAAATATAATAAAGATCAGTTATTACGATGTAGTTATCAATTGAAGCTTTTATGCTTGGTATTGCGGAATGAAAAACAGCAATTTTTATCTTCTCAAAATTTGCATACGCACTTCTCATATCCATATTCATCATTTTAAAAAAATTTGTATTTTGTTTAATCATTTTAAAATCATTTTAACTCAAAACTTGAAGTCACCATTGTCAGCTTTTATGTGAATAGACGCACTCTTTACTTGGGATTCTAATCTCAATTCCAGAAAGTAAAAATTTCCGTAATTTATGTTTTTTTGACGAATTTGTGTTTAAATGTTTAGTTTTATCTAAAAAAATGATCGTTTTCTTTTAAATATGACTTCATTTTCACTTAAATAAGCATTTCGCCTAGTGTCTGAAACTTAGTATCAGTACTTATGCTGAAAGAAAAACAATATAGAAAATTTATGAGGAAAAATGCGTGTTTTCAAAAGCAGTATGTCATTTTCCGTTATTATTCCCCTAATATAATATTATGCTCCTAATAGGATTTTGCGCCACTAAACCCTATACAACATTTTTTATAAACAATTTTGATTTTTTAGCTGAAAATGGCCTTTGTAAAGATAAAAATTCCTCTTTTTTTTTTCTCTCTCTCTCTTGTCTGCAATACTGAAAGCTATCTAATTTTCATCATTTTGGAGAAATTTCATAAAATGCTTTTAAAATTAAAATATCAAAGTAGGGATATTAAAAAAAAAGGATAGTGCGATCACATCTACAAATGAACAGCTTTCAGTTGAAAAAAAAAAATAGTAAAATTGGTTCAGCAGAAAGATCAGGGCAGATGACTAAAAACCACACTTGTGTTCGAAATATATAGATTATATAAAATTGTGAAAAATTAAATTAAGCAAATTATGTTATTTTGATAAAATTATAGTAGAATGTCTTAAAGAATGCCATTAAAGTTTTAATATTCGAGAGAATTTTGGACAATAACTTCAGGAGCATGATATTATTTTAAACCTCCAGTTATTTGTTTGCTTGTCTAACTCGGCGAAGCAAATTTATCGAGGCGAGAATCATCAATTTCTTTAATATAAATCGCTATTATTTGCACGCCACCTCTCTTTTATAAAGACACTCTATTTTTTTTTTTTTAACATTGGGTTTTATCAGTGTGTGATTTCGATTACATTATTTTCAAAAGTGAAGCATTTTCACCTGTGAAGAATTTGAAATCTGCTGGGCTGTGGAAATGACGCACTTCTACGAAACATAATTCAGTTTTAAGAATTAAAATACACACTGTTTTATAAAATGACGTCATTTGCATCCTCTAAAGCAATCCACTTTTACAATCCAATCTTAAACTTCGTCTATAGAAAAGTATGCATATGACATCATTATCGCGGAATAACAGACAATATTCTTGACATAGCCCGTATTTTAATTTCAACTTTTTTTTCTCGTTTTATGAAAAAATGGTAACAAAAAGATACTGTAATCTCCTATTTTTGACTATTTCCCGCCTACTTTCAATGACTTTCAATAGAAATGGGGTACTTTTGTTTCCACGATTGGAAAAATGGTATTAAAAACTACAAAAAAATTAATATCTCAAAAATAATTTGAGATACAAAGAGACTTTCAAACAAATTGCATTTAAAAGAGCATTTTTTTCCTTATACGACGTTGTAAAAATTTAAAATGGGCGATGTTTAGAAGTTTAAAATTTTGCAGTAGAGAAAATTGTAAAACCAAAATTTTATTTCAAATTTCAAAGTGTTGCCATTCGCAAAATAACGTATGCGTTACGCACAGATATGTTTGTCCTTTATAATATAGATAATAGATATAGCTCTAAAACTGGCTTCTTGGAAATTAGCTATTTTTAAACGATAAGAAAGGACACCCTGTTTTAATCTAAAAAAAATATACTTTGCAGCTTGTAGAACATCAGCTTATGTGTAAAGTGAGATAAAATTAAAATTGATTTACTGAACTGAAGTTGAAGCCTCTGATCTGCAGATTTACTAGTGAGATTATTTTACGTAATCATCTAAACTTCTATGTATAATTTCATTATTGTGTATATTCAATTTTAGAACTGTAAAAAAAGTATAACTTCAGTATTTTTACACTAAACTCAAAACTGGAGTGGCCCACTTCTGGGGGGGGGGGGCCCTACTGGAGCATCAAAAATTTACTAGGCCCACTACTGGAGCATAGAGGAAGGTGACTTTTTTAATTTTTCATTTTTTCCGAAGAATATATTTTGAAACTCTCAATGTTTATTCCGATACCTGAAGGTTAGGACTAGGTTAAAAAAATATATGTCTTTTAGAATTCCTTAATACTTTAATAATAATTAGATAAATGTCCTTAAGTGGCCCACTACCGGTGCGTTTACCCTATATCATATCATATCCTTGCATGAACATAGAATAGATATTAGATATATAAAACAGAATATCTATTCTATGCCCATGTATCGGTGTTGGTTGGTTGGTTGGTTGGTGCATACTGAGACCTGTGCTACAACCCGAAAGGGAGGCTTTTGTCTCGGAAGTCCAGCGTTGGGAAAAGCCGAAAAGACAGAAAAAACATGCAAGCAGCAGGAGTGCGATGTGCAGATCAAAGGCAGCAAGGGCAAGGAAGCGGGATCACAAACAGGCAGAACAAGGAAACATCAAAGCAAGTGCGGGAGAGCCAGACGGGAGAAACGGATGAGCGCAGTAACTCCATGGGGAGAAAAAAGGGCGGCCAACATGACGTCGCTATAGCTTGAGGAGGCGGGTAGTTTGAGGGTGAAAAAGAGCTAACGGCGAGGGCCGTTGAGATATATGCAGTGAAGCAGCACATGTTCCGGGGTGTCTGGCTCGAAACAATGCCTGCAAAGTGGGGAGAATACCTGGTTCATACGGAATAGACGCTTTCGAGTGAGGATCATCCTAGCCCTCCATCGGGCAATGACGACATCAGTGGCCCGGGACGGAGTCCACAGAGAATAAGACCGGTCTGTTGAAAGGTGAGAATGGGTAGGCGCATAGTCACTATTAAGCCACAAAAAGTCGTTCTCAGTGAACCAGTTCTTCTTGAAGTGGGAACGTAAGTCCTCCGGGGAAATCCAAGGAATAGGCTGATAAAGAAATGGACCATTTCTAGCCAAAGAATCAGCCCTCTCATTCGGGATGATGCCCTTGTGAGCGGGACACCAGACCAAGGTGATGGAGTAACCCATGTCGCATCTGTATGATATACTATGGATCAGGTGGAGAATAACCTTGGCGAACGAAAAGAGTGGGCCTGGAGAGCACGCAGGACGGACAGGCTGTCTGTCAAAAGAAAGACTGTTCTATTAACAGGGAGCAGATGAGTAACGGCCATCCACAGGGCAATCGCCTCCGCAGTAAAGATGGAGTTGTAATGCGGGATCAAGGCAGCAACTGCGCGGTTAGAGTCAGTGTCAACTGCCGCCACCGACGTCTTCGCATAATCTTTGGAGGCATCTGAAGATAAAACAGCACAGGAGCGGTGGGCCTCGCGCCAGCGGGCCCACTCGCCAACCAGCACACGGTCCGGGAGCGAGATGTCCTGAAAGGGAAGACCCTCAGTGATGATGTGGAGGGACAGGTGCTGAGGAGGAGGAGGCCAGATGAATCGGATTATCTGGGATGAATCAAAGCCATATGAGACAGTCAACTCGTCGCAGAGGCGAGACCATTTGGATCCAGGTCCAACAGGCAAAGGAGACCTGAGAGAGTCGCTGAGTGCGAGGCCTGGGAGGCATGGCGAGCTGCCTTAAAAGAAAGGTCTTGGCCAGGAACAGGAGCCGGCTTTGGATAGTGGTCTCGCCAGCTTCACGGCGGAGGATCGGGATAGGAGTACACAAAGGGAGACCGGTAGCGGTGCGAAGAGCAGCATAATAGATTCTCTCCAGAGTCGTCATGGCAGTCTTATTGCAGTCGAAGAAAAGCGCACTTCCATACTCGATGAGGCTTCTCACGAGGGCGTTGACAATACGCAACAAGTGCGTGCTAGCCACGCCTCTAGAATGACTTGCCACAGCCTTGATGTAGTTGAGACGGCGAAGAGCTTTAACACGGATCATCGAGAAGTGTTGGCGAAAGTTGAGGGTGCGGCTGATCCAAATTCCCAAAATTTTCACAGTGGCGCTCCACGGGACCTCCCGCCCAGCAACTATCGGAGGGATACCCGGGTCGCGGCGACGCGAGAAGTTGATGGCCAAGCACTTTTCAGGAGAGATTCTCAACTTGTTGGCCGCACACCACGTGCCTATCCTCTGAAGTGCATTATTTAACTTGTCCCGTGCACGACCCTCGTTGGGGCCGATGACGTACACAATAATATCGTCGGCATAGACTATGAGATAGATGCCGTCTTCCAGGATCTCCATGATATCAGCCAAGTAAATCAGAAAGAGGAGGGGGTAGAGCACACTCCCCTGGGGGACACCATGACGACAAGGGCCCACCCCAGAAGTAGCCGACCTCCACCTAATATGGATCCGACGATCCGTGAGAAATTCTGCAATCCAACGACCCATACGTCCGCGAATGCCCAAGGACGCCAACTTGTAAATCAGATTATCGATCCAAATCGAGTCATAGGCGGCCTTGATGTCCAAGCACACGGCAGCCACGAACTGGTTGAGCTCCCGTGCACGGCTCACATGATCAACAAGAGTGCACAGGGCCGTAGTGCAGTTCCTAAAGGGAAGAAAACCAAATTGGCTGGGAGGGAAAATATTTCGCATGCCCGTCTAGACCAGGAGGCGACGGAGGATCATCCTCTCCATGACCTTGACGCAAACTGAAGTCAGTGCTATTGGTCTATACAAACTTGTATGCATAGCTGGTTTGCCCGGCTTACGAATCGGGATGATGGTAGCCAACTTCCAGGAGTCAGGAAGTGTTGAACTCTCAAAAGAAGCATTATACATCGAAAGGAGCTTTTGCCGATTGCCAGAGTGCATGTTTTGCAAAAGACGGGCGGAGATACCGTCAGCACCAGGGGAAGTAGGTCTAGTGCATTTAAGCGCATGCGACAGCTCCTCCAAGGAAAAGCGGGCATCCAAGGCGCAGTCGCCATCGCTAAGATCAAAGGGCAGAGGCTCAAAGGCGTCCAATTGTTGGAAGTGGCGCAAGAACGCCTCGGCCTGGAGATGTGCAGAGACAATTGGATGTGGGTTGCATAGCACGTTGCCACCTTGTGGAGACTCTCGGTTCGCGAGGCGCTTCAAGATCTTGAAGATGCTACCACTCGTGCAACTATTCCAACAGATCTTGTCCCAATATTGGCGGGACACAAGTTTAATGTGCCTCCGAAGCTTTGCAGCGAACAGCTTGTAGTTTTTCCAGTGATCTCTAGAACAAGTCGAGCGGGCCCACTTCAGGAACCTCCGCTTCTGACGCAAGAGAAATTGACAAGTAGCATCCCACCAAGGGGGGACGAGCGCGCCTGGGCACGCCGGACCATCCGGTGAGAGTTAATTGCCTGCTGGCACAAACGTTCAAACTTTGCATAGGAGGGATCCGGGGCATTCAATAGCTCGTTAAGGCAGGCACTTGCCCTAGACCAATTCACCGACGTCAGGTTAGGCCCGGTCGGGGTGATCATGCTGTTGGAGAAGATGCAAATAGGATGATGATCAGAGTCAAAAGTGTCGGGGTGAACATAAAAGTGAAAGTCCCTATGAAGGGAGGGAGATAACAAAGTCAAGTCCAAGAGGGAGGAAGGCCCATTGGGAGCAGAGCGAGTTGGTGAGTCCATATTCAAAAAGCAAACCTCCTGAGTGGCGGACCAATTCAACAGCTGACGAACTCTAGGAGGGAGTGGAGGGTCACGAGCCAGCATGTTTATGTTGAAGTCGCCCAGCAGAATGATCGGTGAGTCGCACGTATCGATGACGCCAGAAAGCCACTCCTCTGGAAAGATACCCGAAGGGGAGTAGACATTCAACAATAAGATCCAGGAGCGATTAAGCCAGACTTTAACCGCCAAGGCCTCAAACTCAGGCTGTGGACAGGGAGGCAGAGGCACTAGGAGAGCAACCTAAGAGGTCTGAACGGCCGTCACAAGGCCACCATCGCGGGCAGCCAAACGGTCCTTACGGAACACGTTCATGCCCGGAAGCACAAAGACATCCGATGGGGAAAGGAAAGTTTCCTGAAGGCAGATGATACGAGCCTGGGCGAAGGTAGGGGAGCGGAGCCAATGACCATTGGCCCAGACGCTCCTACAATTCCACTGAACTAACAAGCTGAGCATAAAAGAAAAACGCGAAGAAAAGGCTAAACAGGACCCAGACAGCCAGGGACCCTTGAACCCCAGCCCAGGGACCCGGCAACAGAAACCGAACACGAGAATGGCTCGTAAAACCAACCCAAAGCCGAGAAAACATGGCAGGGCAAGACAATAAAACAACAAACTGCAACGCGAACATGCATGCAGAAAAACAAGCACTAAAAACACCCCGAAAGGGAACAAAAAGGAAAAAGAAACCTACCTCGACCACACTAGGTGATGGAGGCGCCAGGATCAGTCTTGTCAAGCATTGAAGAGGGGTCTTCCAAAATCCAGACATCCCCGAGGAACAGTCCATACTTGGCAGTTGGAGATGGGACAGGATGGGCATGGCTGTACACAATTTTTTGCTATTTTTGTTGCGTGAAGGCAGATGAGCCGGAGGGGTTGCAGGCCGCTGCTGTTTTCCAACAGGGCTCTGTAAAGGGGGAGGAGCACCTGGGACAAATGCGTCCCTCAGGACCCCGACGACCGACGACGTGATGGTAGTCAACATATTTTGGCAGTTTATGGCCTGGACTTCCAGGACCGACTGCATCATGGCAGCTATGTTTTCGGCGAAACCTTGAAGCATGGCTTGAAGGTCAATTTTTGTAACGTAGTCAGCAGGCGGGGGAGGGGAATCAGAGGCAACGTGGGCATATGATTCAGACTTAGCATAAACACTGGCCGGAAATTGTTTCCGAGCCTCACTGAATGACAGGTGGTTTTCACTTTTGAACTTCAAAAATCTGGTTTCTTGGATATACTTGGGACAGGCTTTATCCGTGACGCAGTGACTTCATTTGCAATTGGCGCAAACCGGGGAATCTGTCGTACAAGGACCTATGTGAGAAGCAGCGCACTGGCTACATACCCGGTTGCTACGGCAAGCGCGGGCGCCGTGTGTAAATTTCCAACAGTTTGAGCACTGCCTAGGCCTATCAATGAAGAGGGAGATTTTGTACACCTGGTACCACATTCTGACAACCTCAGGTATAGTGCAACCCAACTTCGTCACTAGAACGGTCGCAGTGGGGCCAGTGTCCTTACGTACGAATCGTCGCACCTCCAGAACCGGGATGCCAGAGTATTCTAGCTCCTCCGCTATGTCATTGCAATCCACTTGAGGATCCATGTTGTGCAGAAGAAATCTTGAGGTAATGTTGTCGGTTAACAACATGGTTGAGACAGGGATACCCAGAAGAGTTTTGATGTTTAAAGCTTGGACCGCCGTAACCGCATCATGAGTGTACAAGATGAGCTTCCCTTGCCGAGACAGCCGAACAGTATCAATTCCCACGTGATTGTTAACTTGTGCAGCAATGGCGTCGCGTAAGGCTTTCGGGTGGGCTTTCGGAATAACACCCGTGTCAGCAGAAAAGATTATGGAAACACCCGCTATACCAGCTTCATTAGCTTCATGGAAAATTTCGACTTGAGATTTGTTTTTGCGATATAATATAGCACTATTCTGTGAAAAGCCTTCCTCATCTTTCATGTCAACATTATCCACCTTCTCGTTACTACGTGCGGCCGCAGTATTTTCGACCACTTGAGTTTGGGGAGACCCCGACATTGAAACAACTCAGCAGTTATACAACATGAAAAAGAACAACACAGAAATACAAACACTAATCAAGGGAAAAACCACGAAAGAGCTAGCCAACAGCTCAATTAAACTAAATAACAAAAAATGTAATACAACCTGAAAGTAAAAGAAACCCTTCCCTTGAAGGAAGTAGGAAAGCGTGCACTCTTCACACGCAAAAACCAACAAACGCCCACCACGGCAAAGTAAATATCGGAGCTGTTGGCAATACGCACCAACCTACTCCGACCAAAAAATATAGCCCATGTATCGGTGTAAGATTCTACTGAAAACGTAAACATGCAACATCAAAAAAGGAAAGATAACAATAAGATAGATAATAATAAAAAAATTACAAGGATGGGGAGTTTCTTCCCCATTGCCACTAAAGGCGCTACGATCGCAATCGCATTCCCATTGCTATAGCGCCTAAAATATATAACGTGGGAATCGGCTATCCCTTTAATACTTAAAAAAGCGCTAAAATATTGTATTCCTTAAATGTGCAACGATCCTGCTGAAATATAAAGATCGCAGCGACATTTGCTGGATATTTTCTACAACTGCAAGATATTGCTAGTCTATACACTGTTAAAAATATCGTGAAAAATTACCTCTGTTTTTAAAGGCTATCTATTTTCTGACCAATGAGAACGCTACATAAACACCTATGGGGCCTTCTCATTGGTCAGAAAATAGATAGCCTTTAAAAACAGAGGTAATTTTTCACGATATTTTTAACAGTGTACAATGTAATGCGAAAATCCCGCAGATGTCGCTGCGATCGACACTTGGCATTTTAGCAGTATCGTCGCATATTTAAGGGATACAAATTTTTAACATTGTTTGGAAAGAATATTTCCACACTACACTGTTAAAAATATCGTGAAAATTACCTCTGTTTTTAAAGGCTATCTATTTTCTGACCAATGAGAACATTCCATATGTTATCCATATGTTCCATATATAGCGTTCTCATTGATTAGAAAATAGATAGCCTTTAAAAACAGAGGTAATTTTTCACGATATTTTTAACATTGTAGGTATTCTAGACGCTGTACCATTGCGCTCTATGGAAACGTCTCATCTTGTATGTTAATCTATGGTATAGGGTATAGATAAGTTTCGAGGCTAACGAGAAAGACAGGCTATCGCGGTGGGTCCGATTCTTCTTTTTTTCACAGACCGCTGGAGCCACGTGATGCTCTTTTCGCACACCTTCATTGGTGCATTTGAGCATCACGTGACTCCAGCGGTCTGTAAAAAAAGAAGAATCGGACCCACTGCGGTAGCCTGTCTTTTTCGTTAGCTTCGCATGCAACCATCTTGACTATAGCGCCTAGAATATATAGGGTGGAAATCGGCTATCCCTGTAATACTCAAAAATGTTCTAAAATATTGTATCCCTTAAATGTGCAATGATACTGCTGCCATATGCAGATCGCAGTGACATCTGCAGGATATTTTCTACAACTGCAAGAAATTGCTAGTCTATACAATGTAATACTAGTAATACGAAAATCCCGCAGATGTCGCTGCGATCGACACTTGAAATTTTAGATGTATCGTCGCACATTTAAGGGATACAAATTTTTAGCACTGTTTGGATAGCATATTTCCACACGAGGTATTCTAGGCGCTGTAATCTTGACAACCAGTTTTTTCTTTGCCTTCCAAATTTTACCGGGTTGCGAAATTCTAAAATGGAGTGCCAAAATCACAGTCAGGTGAAATCCGAGCACCTCATTGATCATTGAGTCGCGTCCTTTTCAGAGAGCTATCTCTAGCGCTAGGGGAAACGTCAAATACTCCCTTTTCCGAGAAAAAATCATGTATTGATACGAATTTTTTCTATTTCATTTAAAATAAGCCATCGAAATTAACTCAAGATATTTTGATGATTTTTTATAAAATGTAAATCAAAGATTTCGATTTTAAGCTGTAAAAAAATTTAAATAATATGGCAAGTACTTTTTTAGTTAATGAAAATTAAAAATGAAACTTGCACCTTTTCCCCTTATGTTACTTTTAAAATCCAAAATAAAACAAATATTCGCACTTTTCTATAGAAAAATTTAATAACTAACTTAGAATACTAAAAACTTTCAAAACATTTTGCCTAATGGAAAATAATTTTAAAAAATGTCAGTTTTTAAACCGATTTTAATCATTAAGAATAAACAGGTTTTCGACGACAATATAACATTTTAATATTTTGAGAATTTAATTATAGATTAATAATATGTTACCCTAAGTAGGGTCCAAGTGACAAATTGCTAAATATTGTTTATGATTATAATTGTATAAGAGTTACAAGAAGAATGGAATTAATTATGTGCCAAATCATGCATGCTAAAATGTGCCAATTAACTGTGAAACTGCAACAATGAAATATTTTAAATATTAAAATGTAAAAAAATAAAATATAAAGAATGTAATATATGTTTTTAAATGCACTTTTATCATTAATTAATTAATGATTTTATGTTTCAAAAAACAATTTAGAAATCTTGAAAGGTTGTTTAAACTATGCTTCTTTTTTTCCTTTTGCTATATATTAAAAAAAAAAAAAAAAAAAAAAAAAAACAGAGAGAAAATTGTAATTTTTAAAATAAATGCACAAGTTCATGCTTTTCTAATCCTAAATTAAACGAACGAAATTTCCATAATCGGGGTCACGCCAAATTAACGCATTGTAGCGGACTTGACTAGCAGTTATGAAACTAGGCTTGATTTTTAAGATAAAAATTGAATGTCTATAAAAGAATGTTTACCTTTTATGGCCCAAATTATGAATATATGAAAATTTCATCTTCTAAAGCAGTGTGGTCCAACCTGAGGCCCGCGGGCCGAATGCGGCCCACCAAATCATTTTTGTTGGCCCTTGCCCTTCTTCCTGGAAAAAAAAAATATTTTAATTTAACATTTGGAAAAAAATCGTTTACCCTTCTTAATGCTTTAAGTTTTCAGCTAATGCTGCTTTAGGTTCTTTTTAAAGTTTATGTCAGCAGCACCAGCACCTTACAATCTTCATTTTCTCTATAACGACCATACTGAAGTTTCTCACAACGACCGTTATAATCCGTGGCGTGCCTACTTCGATTTTCACTTTCATTCAGTACTGCTACGAAGGAGGCAGGTGAGAAAGGCAAGAAATTTTCTGTTAATTTGTGGTTTCCAGTGACTGGGTGCCATATGTTAGCGATCGTTCGTGTGCTGCGGAGGATTTTCTGGAAAATTTCCATATCAAACGTAGCGCAGGACAATAGCGCCAGCAGGAGGTGGTTGTTTTTGACGAGAGAGGTTGTTCGAGAGATATAGTATGACGAGAGATTGTTGTCGTTGTTGTTGCGAGACCGGTATCTAAAGTGGCGGAACTTAAGAAACGGGCGTGTTGAAATGAAAAACGACAATTTCAGTCAAAGTGGAAGGAAAGTTACTTTTTTGTTGAACGTAATAGAAAATCACAATGTGTTATGTGTTCTCAAGTCTTAGGTGTTTCGAAGAAGTATAACGTGAGTAGACACTAATAAATTAAAATACGATCAATACCAGGGAAGTGCCAGAAGTTGTGTGTTTAATGATTTGAAGCTGAAACTAGCTAGACAGAAGAATATCTTGCAACCACCAAACACTGATGGTTTAAATGCATCTCAGGAGGTACGTTTAGAGCTAGCTAAAAGTAAAAAGTGTTTTAGGAATGGTGATCTCATTAAGAGATGTGCTGTAAAAATGGCTTCTAATTTGGAGATAGTAAGATGGCAAAAATTTTTGAAAAAGTTTCCTTGTCTCATCAGACAGTAAGTGGAAGAAATAGTGGTATGTGTGGTGAAGTTTCACATTCTCTCAAGGGCATTTTGGAAAAATGAGAATTTTTTTCTGTAGCTCTAGATTAGAGCAAAGATATAGCTGACATCGTCCTGCTCCTTATCTTTGCCAGAATAATAAACGAAGAATTTGAAATTCATGAAGACCTGTTGCAAATGAAATCATTAGAAAACAGCAGAAAAAAAGGTATTGACACATTCAACGCACTGGATGGGGGTCTTTCTAAATATGGACATTTTGTGAAGTGCTCTGGCATTGCAACAGATGGAGTTAAATCAATGGTTGGTCATAAAACTGGGGTAGCAGGTCTGTGTAAAGTAAATGGCATGAATATTTTGTTTTTCCGCTGCATTATCCGCCCGGAGTCTCTCTGTGGAAAAATTATAAGGCACTGTGAGACAATGAAAACTGTTCTAAATACTGTAAATTTAATATGAGGAGGCAATAAAGCCCATAGACACAGAGCATTTATTGTATTCCTGGGCAATTTGGAAGCTGAGTATGTTGACATTTCATTGTATTGTGAAGTGCGCTGGCTGAGTGCTGGAAAATGCCTGCAACAGTTTTTTGGGTTGAGGAATGAAATTCTTGCTTTTCTCAGAAATGCGAACATTGGGCATGAGTATCAAGAAAAACTGGAAGAAATCCAGTTTTTAATTAATCTTGCTTTTTTGACAGATTTAACATCCATTCTAAATGCTTTTAAACCTGAAACTACAAGGCAGAAAACAAAACATATCCCAGCTTTATGAAGTATTGAGGTCTTCCGCAAAAACACTTGATGTAATTCAAATTGCACTTCCCATCTTGTCAGCAGTTGAGAGAAGAAATAAGTGGCACAAATTTAGTATGTTTCAAGCAATAATATTATATATCAATACAGAGTTCCAGGATTTTGACTCCCTAAAACCAAAACTTGCACTGTTCAACAACCCAATGGGTATTGAAGTGAGTGAAGTGCCCTGCGACCTTCAAATAAAAATTTTTGACCTGCAGGCAGATCCATTCTACCAGACTAAAAAGTTTGATGTCCCTGAAAATTTCAGGAAACTGATTTTTAAAGAACTTTTTACAAAACTGCTTAAATTCGCTCTGCAAATGTTATTGTTGTTTGACAGTACATATGTGCGCGAAAGTGCTTTTCTGCTCTCAAACAAATTAAATCAGAAACGAGAAATCAAATTAAAAGTGTTTCACTGGAATCGACCGACAACTTACTTACGTAATGAACTTACAGTGGACATTGATAAACTTGTATCAGGAGAGCAGTGCCGCCAGTCATCACATTGATTTCTCGATAGTAAAAAGATGTAGCATATTAAACTTCTTTTAATATAAATTTTAATCAAAGTTTTTGAATAAAATATGTAATTTTTTTTCTTTCTGGAATGTCTTTGGCCATCACATTCCTGTCCTAATGTTTGATTGGCACTCAGTTAACTAAAGGTTGGACCACACTGTTCTAAAGCATATTTTGTGCATTTTTGAAACTACATTAGAAGATTTACACAATCATTTAATAAATTTTAGAAGGATTTTGCCAAAATTAATTAAATTGAATTTATAGGGATTTTGTGCAATATTTGTAACTCCCCTCAAATCTTTTATTTAAAATCTTTTTTTTTAGTTTTTTGTAGAATTAGAAAATATACAAATATAATTTCTTACAATAGAAATATTTCCAAACAGAAACTTTCGCCCCCCCCCCCCCTCCAATCTGTCAACGTCAAGAAAGCTGAAAAAGATGCAAAGGCAAGAAAAATTGCTTTTTTTTTTTTTTTTTTTTTTTTTGTGCAACTAATAATGTTTTTTGGAACAAGATAATGTAAGATATCTGTAAACAGGGGCGTCGCCAGGGGGGGGGGGTATGGGGGGTGAGCCTCCCCCCCCCCCAATATATGTGAAGTTGGGAAATTTGAGCTTAGAGTTGGGAAATTCTAGATTTTTGAGGCATTTTCTTTTTTAAAAGTAATAGTAAAAAAATTATGAAATTTTTATTGTTTTGGTGATTATTTTGAGTACTGCAACAGTAAACAAGTTAAATTATCAAAAGAAATACAAAAAGAAATCAGCCACACTCAATCTATCATTGTATTTTTCAGTTCTACAAAAATATTGTACATCTACCAGACCTAAATTTCACTACTCCTGTCCATCAATAACTGACTGACCAGTTCCTTTATTTCCTCCAAAACTTTGTTCCTTTCTCAAAAATTTCACCCTACCTCCCCTTCTCCTCCCAAAAGAGAATCCAGCTATTTTAATCCAAAGGGTCTGCAGCTTCTTTTGAAAATTGGAGCTCACTTGTAGCACAACAGAAAGGAATGTAGTAACTTACTTGAAACACAGCTATGGGCAAGAAGATTTGATAAGTTTTCACAACTTTTTTGACTAATTTTGCGATTTTTGGACAATATTTTACTCATTCTCATGATTTTTTTGCCGCAAAAATTAGTTAACCCGTCGCTGTCAAGTAAAATGTGCTATATGAGCAAATGTGGATATAAGAAGTCGTTAGTTTAGATAAATTTGTCACATTTTACTTTTATTTGTGCGCGGAAATATATATCAGTCCTGTCCGTTTATATTCATATGTGTTTATAAAATTTTAAACCAAAAGTCCAGTGTTCTGTGCTTAGCTGTTCTAAAAAGTTGCTATAAATCTCAGCACGAAGAAACCCTTCATAATAGGAAAAGAGTTTTCGTGCAAGATTTTGGAGCATCTAAAAATCCATTCGAGGATGAAAAAGGTAAAAAATGGACGATTTTAATTTGGAACAGAAATATGACCATGAAAGCAGTCCATCAACTGAAGAAAAAATCGACATGCACTGTAACACTGACACGTTACACTTGAATAAAATTTTGAAGAAATAAAGATTTCCTTACAGACAAGCTCACAAGCAATTATGACTATTAGAATGTGACTGGAGAAGCTGAGTTCCGAAAGCATCGTAGAAAAACGGTTTCACCAAAGGCAATAGATAAAAATAATAGCACAGCAATGGACAATTGGACATTGATATACATAAGTTTTACAGTAAAGAATTATAAGAAATACAAGAAAATTTCGTGAATTTAGTAATGGGCTTAAATGACAATGTTCCCTATATCAAGAGAATATTGCAGCCATGCATTCCATATTTAAATTACAATTGTGCAAAGGAAAAGTTAATAATGTTTCCACCTTCATATGAGAAACCAGATGTACATGACTTGCAGAGTCAAATAGAAATAAACCAAATCCCAACTCACTTAACAAACCTTTTACTCATGCCATGAAATTCAAAGACTATTTGGGTCATGCCGCCAAACTATATACTCGTACCTTAACATTCACAGCAGCTTATCTTTATGGCGTTGCATCTAATGAAAGAATCTTTAGTCAAATAAAAATTTAAAAAATATATATTGCAAGCTACAATGAGGGATGACAGACTTGACAGTCTAATGCTTTTAAAATATGAAAGTGAAATAGGGAATTTTATTAAACTAAGCGATGTTATTAACAGGTGGGCTTCTTTGAAGACCACAAGAATTAATATTAAGTGAAAACTAGTCGGATGTTCCAATCCCAAAATTTTCTTCTACTCCATACATGTTAATGCCTCAAAATTTGCAATCACAGTGCCAAAATTAAATGACAATGACAAAACAATGCCTATAATAACAAACTTCTAAAGGTATAGATTTGTTGAATTGTGTGCATTTAAAAAGGAGATATAAGCATAGCATTTTTCAAACAAATCATTGAGTTTTGGCACCCAGCCTCTTAGATGTCTGCAACCAAATTTCCTTACTCAAAGTGCACAAAAGCGATATCTTTGGACAGTATAGAGCTGTGCAAGGTGACGTCACGAACAGGTTTTTGCGGCTGCTGTAGGACAGCTATAGCTACCTTTATCAATACTTTTTGTGTTTGTGGGTCCTACAGCTTTCTTCATTGTTCTCCGGTAAAAGTCACGTGATGTGAACTGCTCTATAGACCCAAACCTAATAAGGATCTATTTATGTGGAAGTGCTACTTATGTAGAATATGAAGTTTGACTAAATTCTGTGCATTAGTTTTTGAGATACAGCTATTGCAAAATCGTGAAAAATGCTGCATAGCTGCGCCAAATGCTATATGATATACATAAAAAAGCTAATCTGCTTCAAATTATGTCAAGGTTTAACAGAATATGACGTTTGATCAAATTCCATGCAATAGTTTTTGAAATATAATTATCGTTAAAATCATGTAAATTGTGAAAAATGCCGCATAGCAGCGCCCCTGTTGGGCGATTTACACCAAAAACAAATCAGCACCAATTTTTATCAAGGTACAGTCTAACCTCGTTAACACGAACTGTTTCCGATTGCCTCGTCCAGTTGTATGTAATGTAGTTAAGTTCCGATAACACGAACTACTTTTAATACGAACAAAAAAAGTTTTCCCTTGAGTGTTCGCGTTAACGAGGTTCGACTGTATAAGTGAATCTCTAAAGCTTTATTAAATTTCGTGCATTAGTTCTTGTGTTAGAGCGCCCACAAAATTTGTATCACATATAGACAGACAGATATTTTCTAAAAACAGTCGAATCGTGTTCAGGACTTACTAAAACGTATGAATGAGTCTAAAACCGGAAGTCGAATTTTTTCACGAATCCAATACTTTCTTCTTTACAAGAAGAAAGTATTGGAAACAACAAATTGATACAACAAAAAGCAAGAACTTGTATAGAAGAAAGTAAAAAGCGTATTTATTTTTTTAGTAAACAAACCCATAATTAGAATTTTTAGGTTTTCAGTTTCAGAAATTTTCTTTGGAAAGGAATTTTTTATGCAAAAGTATCATTATAATTATTACACGCGTTGTGCATATCATTTTAGTCGAAAATTGGAGCAATTTGTTTCAAGTTGGGAAATTTTCGAATTCTCCCCCCCCCCCCCCCCCCCGAAAAAATATCTGTGGCTACGCCCCTGTCTGTAAATCATTCTAAACAGTATAATTATGGCTGTATTAAATTAGTTTTATAACAAGTTATTTTAATGGCACTTTAATGTACCGTCGGGCATAAAGGGTTAAAAACAGAAAAACTTTTTTTACTTTCATATATATTTTATGGTCAGAGAACCTGGAGCGACTTTAAAAAAAAATTGGATTTATTTTTAAGTTTTTTTTTTCATAATGCTAAAACATTAAATTCTGTATGTTTTAAATTATTTGTGTAATTTGTTTTATATAATTTTGTTAATTTAAAATTTCCGATTTAGCGTCTAGAAAAAGGCCTTTTTTTTTTTTATAGTTGTTGACTTTTTTTTAGAATATTTTTTTATTTTTTGTGATTTTATGGATTTAAATTGTGTGTGTGGGGGGGAGGGAAGGGGGGGTAGAGGAGAAAATTTATTGAGATTACGGAATTTATAGACAATTTTTAAATGATTACAAGTATTTTTCAATGAAAACTAAATTTTTATTAAAGAATATTTGTCATGTCATATCATTTAAAAATTGTTACAACTTGTAATCTAAACTATTCATTCTCATTGTATAAAATGTTATCAAAATATCTTGAGTTAATTTCGATTGTTTATTATAACTAAAAGCGAACGAAATAATCTCTGTATTCTAAAAATGTAACTACCGCTGTCACCGCCGCCGCCGCCGCCGCCGGTTTTGATTTTTTTGTGACCGGAGGTCTTTCTTCGTTAATATTAAGAAACATAATGCATACAAAAATATGAAAATCGGTAGTGTTATACAGAAATGTTTGATAAACACGCTGATGCAGACAGTTTTCAAATCGAAGAATTATTTTAAGAGATATTTAATGCTAAAGTTGGACAAAATCGTTCCACTAAAAAAGTTTTATAGTAGCAAAAACTATACATCGGAATTTAATAATTTTTAGTTCATTTTATACCTTATAATTTCCCGGTGTGCAGAATTGATTCATTTTTTTAATTTGACTCATTTTTCGAGGTTTTATATCTATTTTAAATTCAAATTTTCAGCATTTCGAGAGATATTTTTTACAGATTTTAGAAAGTGATATTAATTTAAACTGTTGCCAACTGTATAAACAGCGGGAACAATAATGTTTGCTTAAAAAAAAAAAAAAAAATATTTATACGTGTAATAAATTAAAAATTATTTACACGTGACTATTATAAACAGAAAAAACATTTGGAATTAGAATTAAATAATTATGTACAAAAAGCAGGAACTTATTAAAAATTACGTCATAAAAACTATAATTACACGTGAATTTTAAGAGAGAAAGGAATTTGTAAAATAATAAATTTATTAACATGCGTTAGAAGTCTTAAATAGGAGAAATTACGTCATATTTACGTCACATTACAGTTATTACATAAAATGAACACAAAATAACATTGCAAAACGGTTTAAATTTACAAATTGCGCTAGACATTTATTTGATATTTTGAGAGGATACTTTTCAACTATTTTTCTTAGGAAAGCGCAAATAATATTTTATTTCTAACACAAGTATTTTCATGTGAATATTAAAAAGAGAAAGAATAGTTTGGTCAAAATTACGTCAGATTAAAAACGATTAATTTAAAATGTCTCATTTAAAAGAACTTTGTTTTCGCTTTGTTAAAAAATACCGGGAGACAAAGATTCTGTTTACTTAATTCCTTTTATATTAGCTTATTTTGAAATGTTATTACACGTGTCTACGTCATCAAGTTATTTTTATTTCGACGTTTTATTTGTATTTTTATTAATGTTGTACTAATTTATTTGTTCTTTCGTTATTTAAAATAAAAATTATGTCAATTTGCATAATTTGGCGAGTGGTTTGGGGATTTATATAATTTGGCGAAATTAGTCGACGGGATAATCAAGTAGCACCGCAGCGGATTTGGCGTTAAAATTTCCCCAATCAAAGAGAAATGAATATAAATCCGTTTATAGGGAGATCGCCAATGTTTTTTAAATTATATTCAATCTTTCGAAATCTTTTGAAAGCCGATCACATTAGCGTGCATTTAAAGTCTGCGGTGTCTGGACGGGGTTGGCGAGCGTAGCTCGTAGGGGGCCGAGCCCCCTAGTAAGGTAAATAATGCTTAAATGTAAATAAGGTAACAATCGCTTCAAAATTACTTTTCCACTAACTCCTTTCAAAATTCAAATGGCGAAACAAGTTGGTGATCCTCACCCTTATCTCTCTTAAGGGGTCTCAGGACTCTTAAAATTGGAAAAAAACGAAACAAAAAGACATTTTCAACATTTAATATCTTAAAATGTATTTGATTTTAAGACACAGTTTTAATTGGAATAAAATATATAAGTGTGTTCTTTCATTTCATGTATTTAAAAAATTATAATATACAGAATTAGATTTTACAGGGGGCTCCTAACTGTTAGACACTTAACGAGCAAAAAATCGGCATAACAGCTTACGCGGACGATTACAAAATAAGTATTGCAACTAGAATGAAAATTTTTATGCCTACTTATACTTCAGATTGTAGTAATGACCCCGAACCTAGATAAATTTGTATTTAAAGCTTTTTATATTTTTAATACAAAGTTGTATTTAGCTAATGCAAATTTAAGAAAATTTCAACTGTATAATCACCTAAAAAAATATTGTTTTGAACAATAAAGAGGAAATTTTAGGTTCAGTTTATACAGACTAACATGAAACATATGTTTTGAAAATTTCATGAAAAAATATTCATAAGTTTTTGAGATATAGTGTGCGTTAGGCCCCAAAAAGTCATTTGGAGAAAAATGGCTTCAAAATTCCGAAACGACGCTTCAGCTATTGACGCTATTGAACGTGTATAAATGTAAAAGCCATAACTTCAGTTCTAATAGGAATTTCAAGGAAACAATTATATCAAAATGTTCAGAAAAACTAGGAGTTTAACATATAAAAAAATTAAAATTTCGAAAATTTTAAAGCTTTAATAAGAGTTCTTTAAGGGGTCTCAACCATAGATATAGTAAAAAGAACTAGATTAACCACTCAGTGTTATTCCCCCATTACTTCTTGATTCCGCAGCGGCTCGGTGGCAACATCCATTAGAGTGGCAGAAAAAGAGTGGAACTTGTGATACTACAGTAGCAATACATAGTGGATATCCGAGTATTGCGATGTTTTCATTCTGTTTGTTTTAATTAAATATATGCATATTATTGCTTAAAATTGTCTGGAAAGACAGTGGAATATCCTATATGAATATTTACATCCTTATTTGTAATGTAATTTGTTAGATACTTTTAAAACTATTTAGTACAACTTCGATGTAACGTTTAGTTCATTTAGTAAAAAAAATTCTTTTCTAGTATTTCTGTTTTTTATTAAAATGTCGAGCACATACCAAACCTACATATTATTATGAAAATATATATTATTGTTAAAACATATTATTCCGAAAATTATTTGAAAAAAAAAATTAAGATTTGCTTAAAAGAATTTTTTTTTAAAAAAAGAGTTTAATATATTTATTTTTAAGCATTTAAAGCATTTTACGTCTGTGAAAAACTTTGAAATTGTCATTTTCCAATAATTAGTCATTAACACCGTTTAATAAATATTTATTTATTTGGAATATTGACCTTGGTAAAGTAATTAATGTTTCCATCTACATTTGCTGAGTAATGCACTCTTAAGAATGTATATTATTAATGCAGTTATTCATTTATTTTTATTTTTTAGAAGAAAAATTTTTGCTATATATATTATATAGGACAAACATATCTGTGCGTAACGCATACGTCATTTTGCGAATGGCAACACTTTGAAATTTGAAATAAAATTTTGGTTTTGCAATTTTCTCTTCTGCAAATTTTTAAACTTCTAAGCATTGCACATTTTAAAGTTTTATACCGTCTTATAAGGAAAAAATGCTCTTTTAAATGCAATTTGTTTAAAGCTGTATCTCAATTTATTTTTGAGATATTAATTTTTTTGTAGTTTTTAATACCATTTTTCTTATCTTGGCAACTAAAGTACCTCATTTCTATTGAAAGTCGTTGAAAGTAAACAGAAAATAGGAGATACTGTATCTTTTTGTTGCCATTTTCTCATAAAAGCTGAAAAAAAAATAGTTGAAATTAAAATATGGGCTATGTCAAGAATATTGTCTGTTATTCCGTGATAATGACGTCATATGCACACTTTTCTGCAGACGAAGTTTAAAACTGGATTGTAAAAGTGGATTGCTTTAGCGGATGCAAATGACGTCATTTTATAAAAAAGCGTGTATTTTAATTCTTAAACCTGAATTATATTTGTAGAAGTGCGTCATTTTCACAGCCCAGCTGCTTTGAAACTCTTCACAGGTGAAAATGCTTCACTTTTGAAAATAATGTAATCGAAACCACACACTGATAAAACGCAATGTTTTACAAAAATTTAGAGTTTTTTTTATAAAAGAGAGGTGATATGCAAATAATAGCAATTTATATTACAGAAATTGTTGATTCTCACCTGGATGGATATGCTTCGCCGAATTAGACAATCAATCAAATAATTCGTGGTTTAAAATAATATCGTGTACCTGAAGTTTTTGTCGAAAATTCTCTCGAATAATAAAATTTCAATGTTATTCTTTAGGACATTCTACTATAATTTTATCAAAATAACATAATTTGCTTCATTTAATTTCTTCTAATTTTATATAATCTATATATTTAAAACACAAGTGTGTTTTTTAGTCATCTGCCCTGATCTTTCTGCAGAACGAATTTTACAAATATTTTTTTAAAACTGAAAGCTCTTCCTTTGTAGATGTGATTGCACTATCTGTTTGTTTGTTTTTTTTTTTTTTTTTTAATATCCTCACTTTTATATTTTAATTTTAAAAGCATTTTATGAAATTTCTTCAAATGATGAAAATTAGATAGCTTTCATTGTTGCAGACAAGAGAGAAATAATGAGGTATTTTTAACTTTAATTATGCTATTTTCTGATAAAAATTCAAGATTGTTGATAAAAATTGTTGTCTTAGTGGCGCAAAATCCCATTAGGAGCAGAATATTATATTAGGGGCATAATAACGTAAAATGACATACTGCTTTTGATCTTGACTTCAAGTTTAGAGTTAAAATGATTTTTAAATGATCACACAAAATACAATTTTTTTTAAAATGATGAATATGGATATGAGAAGTGCGTAGGTGAAAGTATTTTGATGTGAAAATTGCTGTTTTCATTCCTGAAATCCAAGCATAAGAGCCTCAATTGATAACCACATCCTAATAACTGATCTATATTATATTTTACTGATTAAGTATCTATATTATAAAGAACAAACGTATCTGTGCGTAACGCTGACGTCATTTTGCGGATGGCAACACTTCACGATCAAATTTCGGTCTTGAAATTTTCGCTACTGCAATTTTTTAATCTTCTGACCATCGTACTTTTTCAAATTTCTTCGCATAGGTAAAAAAAATTACTTTCAAATGCAATTTGTTTAAAAAACTGTATTCATTGACTGAAGTATTATATTTTCCAAATTAATTTTTAAGCATGATTTTTTAAAAGTTTATCTTAAAACGTGCCGAATAATAATAAACATTTTGCACATAAAGCAACAAACATTTTTCAGCATTTGTTTCTGACTATTTTCGCATAACGAAATTAATACCTCTTTTATAAACAAATAAAAGAATAATATTAAAAAAACCACCAATCTAACATATTTGTGAAAGACAAATTAACGAAATTAATACTTCTTTTATAAACAAATAAAAGAATAATATTGAAAAAACACAAATCTAACATCGTACAATTTAAACTTTTAGATCACCAAATGGAATTTGTTTGCAAAGTTCATCTCAGTTTATTGATTGTCTACGGTTTTAAAAACAATTTTAAAGCATGAAATATTTTATCTATATCTATATAATATTCTATCTATCTATCTTCTCTCTTAATTTATCTATATCGCGCGAAGTTCGATTACGAAAGATTAATCCATTTGCCCTTAAAACAAAATAAAGAGTTCAAAATTTTCTTACGGCCAATATCCATTAAAAAAAATTCCCTATGAGTAAATAAATAAAATAATATAAATAAAACACAAATTTACCAGACATGTATAAGCTCTGAAATTATCAGAATATAAAAGGATGCCATAAGTAGCAAAATCCTGGCAAATAACTCTTACCATGCGGTTAGTAAGAAAATATCTCTTTTGATAAATTTCAAAAATTTATTTGATTGTATAATTCATTTTTTCCATATGAAAAATGCTTTTTTAATGTAAGTGGTCAATCTAAAAAATGTATTGCATATAAAAAGAATTATTAGTGTTCAAAAAAAAAAAAAAAAATGTTTTCACCTATATTTTTTAACCCGGGAAGCCCGGGTACGATCCCCTAGTTTAATTACAGTAAACAATAAGCAAAAATTGATCGCATACTTACATGTTTAAGAGCATGTAAAAAATATTAACAAATATCTTATTTTAAAGAAAGTTTTGAAAGTTAAATCCAAAAAATTATGTTCTTTTTAAAGATTACTAAAGCTTTTAAAATAGAATTTTTTGCATTATTTCCACGTATTCCTTACTTTTTGCTGGGGGGGGGGGGGGGGTCATTAATATCAAAGATTCGAATTAACAAATAGAGTATAATATAAAAATGTTGGAACTTCTAAAAATTGTAAACTTTTTCTTTTTTTTTTTTGGTTGGGGGATGTGTGTGTGTCGGGGGGGGGGGGGGAGGTAAGGTAAGGTTAAATGTTTTAAGTTTTGCGGGTCTGGAAAAGTTTGATTATTTATTGCAATTGCAAAGAAACGAATGAGCAGAAAAAAAATATTTATCGCTCCTTTTTTTTGTGTAGGGGGAGGGGGAGGCGGGCTGGTGAGGTAAGTTATATATTTTGCTAGAACTTAAGAATTGGGTAACAAAAATAAGAATTTTTTTTTAATGTTTTAAGTTTTGTGTGTAAGAAACATTTTACATAATTATTTATTTTCATTGCAAAGAAATCGATGGGCAGAAAAAAAAATCGAAAATTAAAAAATGTGTGTGGGGTTTAGGTGGGGGGGGGGGGGGGTGAAAAGAAGAAAACAGAAATTTTCGAGGGGTGGGAAAGGGGATAGATGGAAGGTGGAAATCTGCGGAGGAATCTTACTCTTTACTTTAATATAAGCTGACCCCCTCCCCTGAAAAAAAATCATTTCAAAAGGTTCATAACTTTTATTTTGGATAAAAAAACAAATACTATTGACGAAAATTAAAATCTCGGTTAAATACTGTTTTAATTCACCTCGACGTGTAAAAATATTTAAGTATAAGTGAGAAAAAAATAATAGTTTTTGAAAGTGAATAATCTATCTTATTCCTTTTTTTCATAAAATTTACTTAACGATAAAAATTGCTAATTTGTGGTTAAAAATCATTGATATTATATATTTTGAAACATTTATCAAGACTTAAACTTATGTAAATGCAATTTAAGAACGTAACTTATGTAAATGCAATTTAAGAACGTAAGGCACAAGCTATTTCATCTTCTCCTTATATCGATGGATCACTGTCCATTTGCCACCCTAGTGTAGTTCCGCTCGCGCGCACAGAATCAACTTTTCTCCCCGTATGCGTAATCTAGTTCTTTTTACTATATCTATGGTCTCAACCCCTTAAAACCACGCGACCACACAACCAATGGGTGGCCGTATTTCACCTGACTGTGATTTTGGCCCTCCATTTTAGAATTTCGCTACCGGGTTTCTCAACTTTCATTGGTTGAGCGCTAAAAGATCGGTGATTCTGATTGCTTGGTGTAAAATTGGAGGGCATGTAGTCAATTGGTTGAAACTGATCTAATCAACTAAACTGATCTACTGATAATCAAAATCATAATAATAACTGATTTTATCCCCTTTGTGTTTAAAATGTAATGTACAAAAAATGTTTGAAATGATACAATAAAAAACAAGTTAATACCTGTAAACAATCTTCCAGAAATGTAAAATCATCAAACAAATCGGATATTAACAATTGAGAGGATGAGGAGGCGTGGCAGGCCAATGAAAACGCATCTGCTATATTCTATGTATAAAGGTACTCTAGGTGAAGCATATGGATTCTCCTTTTTCTTGCTTTCTCCATGGATACAACTCCTATGAAATTATTACTTAACCATCCAATCAACAATCCATATGAAATAATCCAATATCTATTTGTTTACGTTTATGTAAGGCATTACATTATGTGATCAGACTGATTTGTTTGTTTTCAAATTAATAATCTTAATAGAGTTCGTTTTAGTCTTTTTATTTTGTTTAGATTGTTCCACAATTCCTTTTAATTGTAATCTTTAAAAGCCAATAAACTGTTACTGGATAAGATATTCAAGCACGGTTATTGTCTGCAATCATGGATGCATCTTAAAAGGAGGGAATAAAAAATAGTCGAAACAATTTTTACGAACAAAATGGTTCGTGCAAAACAGAATCCGACTCCTATAACCGAAAGAAGAACTGCGCAATCTAAGCCTAACAAAGCCGTTGTTAACACTAGAAGTCCCAATAGAGTTTTAAGTAAAATAAAACCGTCAAATGTTACAAATGCCAATGTTGTTAGTTCTTCAGAAAGTGCTAAAGAAACTGCAATTGATGACAATGATAAGCCTTCAAATACTTCTCAACAGACTGGCAATTCTGTCAATGTAAAGAAAACTGTAACATCTACAAATAGTACATCTGCTAGTATCTCAAAAATGAGTGATGTACTAATCAATAAACAAGGAGTTTCAAAAGTTGCAATCAGTAAGACAGCTAGTACTGTCTCTTCAAACAGCAATGCATCTGTCGCACAGAAGATTGCTTTACCCCGAGTTTTACCCACTACAGCACCACCCCCTAAGTATGTCTTCATAAAAATTGACAGACCACCAAGAATATTTGAGCAACTTAGAACTGTTAGAACTGCCACAGGGTGCTATGTTTCTGTACCGAATTTAGCTTCAACACCAACTGTCTCACAAAAAGATAAAAGCATTGTACCGAATGTTCAACAGAAAGACCAAAGTAAAAGCAAAAATATTCTGTCTGCTTTACTGCAGAGCGATAAAAATAAAAATACTGTATCCAGTATTCAGCAAAAAGAGCAGAATAAGATAAATAATCCAAATATTTTACAGAAAGACCAAAGTCCAAATGCTGTGCAGAACACTCAGCCAAGTGACCAAGATGTGAGCGCTGTGGAAAATGATCAGAGTTCAAACACTAAACAGAGTAATGTGGAAAAAATCCAGAGTGAAATTCTAAACTCAAAATTTCTCCCAATAAAACCAAAGCCTCCTGGCTATCAGGTATTATTGCTTTTCTTATTAAATTTCTCAATTTATGTTGTTAAGATTAAAATTCTCAGTCACAACTAGACGTGAAAAATTGGTGACTTTATGCTATGCATCTGATCACCAAAGTGCTGATTTCTATTTTCCATATATAGTACAGTAGACCCCCTCAAATCTGCACAGCTTGGGACCAGAGGTTGTGCGGATTTTAAAATTTTATGGATTTCTGGTCATTGCTTTGTTTACATTTTTTAAACAGTAATCTGAATGTAATAGTGCAATCGAAATTATGATGAATGTTTGCAATTATAGTAAAATATTAAAATTAAATAAAGTAATAAACTGAAATAGCAGAAAGTAAGATAGTTTTAAAAATGATTAAATTATTAAAAGTAAAGATCAAGTAAATAATTATTAATGTATAATTAAATATGCATAATAAAGATGAGAGATTTTCCTTGAATTATTCAATGAAATTTTCCTCTTAAAGGTACTCTGTAAATTCACATCCAAATTATAAAGTAAGAAAGTTTTAATTCAAGTTTAGTCAGTCTTAATAATAAAAAAAGCTTAATTAATGCATAAATATATTTGGCAAAAAGACAGATTACCTGTGATATCAGCAATATCTTGATTTTTTTTTTCAGAAGTAAATTTATCCTTCCTTCATGAGTTCATCATATTATTAAGAATTACATATTAAAATACATGGGCCAAATCATAGTAAATTGTTTTGTTGCGGAGGGGACATTTAATCATTTATTTCAACTAAATACATCAAAATAATTTTTTTTCTCAAAGTTTGAATTTTTCTATGAGTGCATAAGATATGCTGAAAACATTCCAACATAAAAAATGAAACAAGTATTAAAAGTGAAAGAGAACAAAATTTTTTTCTTATTGTTGTGGAGGGGACAGGAAAATATTACAATTTTAAAATTTTCAGTTTGCATCAATATTTTTCCTATGTATAATAAAGTATAGCTCTAAAAGTATTTTTTTTTACTAAACTATGCTATTTAGCATTGTAATCATAAACTATTACACCTGAATTACAAAAAATTCATCCTAAATTTGTTTTTTTTTTTAATTAGCACTATGTTGCGGAGGGGACTGTTTCGGAGGAGACATTTTAGAATTTAGTTAAAATTAGGAACCTATTCATTATTTTGTATTTTTTAACAATTGTATATACACTTCTTAGAAAAGAATTGAGCTTTTAAGGTCAGTTCATGATAGTCATTAAATATATATAATCAATTAATTTTCATCAACCAATGCTATAATCACTAAAACAATTTATTATTCTGTATGAACCATACAATGCTTCAGCAACTGAGCATGTTACAGGAAGTTTCTTTGTACTGCCTTCAATGTTGATCCATTGATGATAACTAATTATAATCATCAAAGTCATATTGGTCAAAATGTGTTTCAATAACTTCAACACTGCAGTCCATACACTGATGATCAATACAGAGTTCTGCACATTTATCTCCTTCACATAAAGTTAAATTGCATAACTCTTTTGCTTCTTTAACCTACATCACACAAGACTTGTTTTGGAAACAATGAAGAATTAAGTCAATGTTTTCATGGTAGATGCAATAACACAGTTCTTGGGGCTTTTGTGAAGCAAGCATCACATGCTTAGGTCTTAACATTCGGAATTTAGTAATTCCAATACTTTGCATAGTATAAGAAGAAGAACAATACAAAAAATATGCTTCATTTAAAGACATTTCTAAAACTCTTTTTTGCTTTCTTTCTTTAAATTTACCATTACATATCATATATCAAGATGGAATCTTTGATGCCAGGTAACATTTGACTAATGTCATCACGTTAAAAAAAAGCTGTAATATTCGCAACAGTTTTTTTGGGAATGGCATCAGCTCATCGCTTTCTTTCTTGAAGTAAATTGCACCTTTTAACAGAACATTGTGAAATTCGATCTGTTTTTCTGTGTGGACTTAAATTTTGAATAATTTTTGCAAGTACCTTATGAGTATACCTTCTTAAGAGATTCCTTTGGTAAACTCTTATTTGCCTTGGAAAGTGCTTTTCCTAAAGCTGAAGAATTCTGATAACCTGGGGATGGATTTTCTGGAGTAATATTGTTACTTTTTTTTTTGTCCTCCAGTTTGCTTTTCTGTTTTTTCTTGCTGTTTCTTTCCTTTTATTTTTCTTCTGCTGGTGTCCTTACTGCTTTTTACATTTTAGCAGCCCTTACTTTCCATCTCTCTCTTTCTTTCTTCTGTGTTTCATGCAAAGCTGAATCTAACTTTATCCCCTCTCTTGTATTCTCTTGATCTTTGTGTGGCTGTTTTTGCCATATTTTTTTAGAAACTTTGCTAAAATGAAATATATTTTTAAATTTTCCCACCAATTAAGAAAGATATTTTAGAATCACACTCAATTGTGCCTGAGAATGACAACAAAATGAGAAGCACATGGTCAAAATACGGTATTGTACAACCTAGTATATAGGAGTTTACAAATGTAAAGAAAAGGAAATCATACACTTCAGTAGTGCCATTTGGTAGTAACATTATCAAATAGAAACTGTACGAGAATTTTGATGTTTCAGTGTAAACAATGAATATAAATGGAATAAAAATTAAAAAAATTGTCCCCTCCATCACAAAAGTGTCCCCTCCAAAACATTTTCTTTTGCTTTATATATATATTTTAATTATTGAATTTGATACAAATTTAGAATTTATTTATTGTATTCTGCTAATACTTGATAAGTTTAAAGTCGAATGTTTTTAAAAATGTACTGACACTGAAAAAAAAAAAAAAATAATATTTAAAAATATTTTGGAGGGGACAACCAAAATTTTCTATTTGTCTAAATTTATTAATTTTATATTTTTAAATCAATTAAAGCCTTAAAATGTTTCAATATGACACAAAAATGTGGGTTTAAAGCATTATTTAAAAAAAGAAATGTATTAAAAATACTTATCCTTTAAATAGCATTTTTTAGTTTGTCCCCTCCGCAACACATTTTTCTTCTAAATCCAATTTTAACTATAAATTACTTTTATTGAAAAATATTATAAGTAATTTTGTTTACATTTTTCAGAAACTTCAATATCGGCAGATTTTAAAAATATAAAGTTTTATCAGTTTCAAAATAAAAAAAAATTAAGATGGCTTGGGACCAAATACTGTGGTTTGACCCACATACAGAATGATATAAAACTAAAAAACTCTGTAATTTTGTCCTTATAAACTGAAAGTTTCGTTGTTTACATGTGTGATGATGTGCAGATTTGAGGGAGTCTACTGTAGTACATTAATTAGATTATTTTTCACTCACCGGATTCGCAGACCATCAAAAGTGCGAGTGTTTTTCGACCTGTTGTCCTTCCTTATATGTTGTGACTATCACAAACATAAACAAAGTTTTTTAGATTAAAAAAATACTTTGATATATAATCCATTTTATGTTGTACAATGGAAACTCATTACAAAATACCATATATGCTGAGAATCCTAATTATGTAGACATGTAGAATTACTTGGTTTATTCTATTAATTAGTAATAATAAAAAATACTTACTTTACAAAAAATATTTTTTCCCAGTACAATGAATTTTGTTATATCCAGTTTCAATTGTATAAAACTTTGCTTAGCTTAATTAAATATAAACTACCACAGCAACTTAATTTAATAACAACACAAACTGATCAAATAATCATTAATTTATTCGCATTCATTCAATAAAAAACAATTTCATTTATCTCAATCACCATTCTGTCTCAACACCTTTTGACTTTAAATATTTATACACTTTTACTATTTTTTTTTTTGCTTTTTCGCAACCAAGTTTATTTCTGAGTTTGGACCACACCAGACCAAAAGTAGAAAAAATTCTTTCGATTGATGCTGATGTAGATGTAGTAGTGTGGAGGTCTTCTAAAAATTTGCAAAAATCAGTATTTAGAAGCTTATTTTTTTCAGATTTACAACCCATCAATTTCCACCCCTTTTTGGCTTCAATGGATTCAATGACACTTTGAGAAAACATAGATTCTGGATAATAATCAGTATCTTTTATTTGGAACATCTTGAAAGAGACATCAAAAGCAGGATTCAATTTTTCTATTAGCTGTTCAGCTAAATTTTCTTGCTGCCGTGTCAATCTTTTTCCTTGTAAGGCAGGATCTGTAATATTCGCAATAAAGTGAAATGGAGTAAGAGCTTCTTCAAATCGATGTTTTATGCAATCTTTATATGAAGACAGTTCTTTACTTTCCATTACATCAAGCCAAATTTCTACTGTTTGCCCAAGAGTACAACTATCAGTTTGCAACTTATCAAGTGCTTTAGCAATAACAGATAACTGTCCCTGAAGGTTTACACACTCTCGATATAACCCTTTGTTATCCAAAAAAAGTTAAAATATTTGTAACTATATCATCTTTATGTTCAATTGATATTTCTATATATTTCTGATAGTTGAATATGAACGATGAAAGGCAAGCTTCTCCAGAATTCCATCTTGTTTCATTGGGCAGCTGCGGTTTGTGACCTTTTTTCTCAATCAACCACCCATGTGGTCTATTGTGGTTCCTGAAAAATTTTTGAATTTCATCTACATATTTCATCAAACTTTTAGGAGTGATTTCTTTGGCAACAAGGTTCATATAATGTGTCGAGCAACCAAAGGCTAGAATATGCGGATGTTTTTCAGTTATCATATCTCGAAATTTCTTCATTTTATTTTCATTATCGCAGCATACAGCAAATATATTTTTATCATACTTTTGTTTAAATTCACTAATAACCTTTTCAGCTATTTCTGCACAAAATTTAGCAGTTTTCTTTTCGGATCCACAATCTATAGCATCCAACAAATGTGTACTTTTGCCAGTATGAATACTTACTGGAATAATGGAATCATTACTTGTGTTGGACCACCCATCCAACATTAAAGTAATAACGGCATTTGTTAATTTATCTTCCATTAGCAAATCAACTGACTTGTTAGCCTCATCCAATAATTGTCCAGCTAACCTTTGTCTGTTAGGAGGAACATACCCCGGACGCAAAGCACTAATCATTTCTTTAAATGCATAACTATCAGCCACATTAAAAGCTATATTATTAGCATAAAAAAATTCTGATATTTTCTGATCAAGAATTTTCTTTTGATGATCTGATGTTTTAATTGCATACTCGCCCATTGATCTTTGGCGCTTTGGTTTTGATGGCTGAAGAATATCAACATCTAGACCATCAGAATCAGTGGTCTCAAGAATGCTATCTTCAGATTTCTTTTTCCTTGAAATAAATGTATATCAGCAATTAATGAAAGTTCATCATTATCACTATTACAGAGATGAGAGGAATTGGCTTCAAATTTCTTGCACTTACTCATATGAGAACGAATTCTTTCAATTTTTGTGCTTATTATACTATCACAGTTTTTACAAGTCACTTTGTATATGTTTGTTGTCTTATTTACCATTGTCCACTCAACAGATTGTTTTCTTCCACTTCCTTCTGCTTTTCCCATGGTTTAAATATATATGCTATACTATACCTATCAAGGCTTAATTTACGCCGGAGCCTGGCTCCGGTACTTCTCTGTTTTTAATAAATATTCAAATATTGCTCGGAATTCACCGGAGCTCATAAATACCGGGCTCTGGAGCCCAGTGCAGTAGCGCTTCTGAAAAACCGATGTCTAAATTACTTTTTCCTTTCCTTCCCATCTCCAAGCTATTGCAATTTTTTTTCTTTTTTTACCAAAACACTTATATGTGACTTAATGTGTCTCACACGTAGAAGATGGAGATAAAACGGACTCAATTTTTATATCAGTTTTTGGGCTTGGACTGACTCAAGCTCAATCTGTATAACAATTAAAATTTTATTTGTTCATATATAGGAAAAAAAACTTTTTCCTCCTTTAAAAGTACTTATATTCTATTTCAAATCATTTTAATGCTATTTTGATCAAAATGAAGGGAGAACAAAAATCACATTTTTCTATTTGAAATTGATGTCGGCGATGACGTATTGATACGGTGCCACTCAAGAGACTGAACAATGAATTTGCTTTCAGTTCATTTTTCTTTTGTGACAGTAGGATAATTTTTTATAGGCTGTTTTTTTTTAAATTTATTTAGATATCTAACCTGAAAAGAATACTTTCTGTTTTAAACAAAGAGCATCAGCTTGAGGTTTTTTTGTCTTCTATTACGTACGACCATAAAAATCACGTTACAGATTTTCTATTTATTTTGTATCATGAACGGTACACATGCTAAGGCTCTGCTCTGCACATTTACAAAGTCACTTTCATTTGTAAGTGGATATAATTGCCATGTCATTGTTATTGTGACAGAAAGCAATTGATCAGTGTTTCCCCTTTTTCTATAAAAACGTCGGTTCTTTCTGATAACGGTGTCAAATTTTTAATTTAATCTGATTTTCAAGGACTCACCACAAAAGATTGTTATGCGGAAGAATCGATTATAGTTTAAGATATGCACCTTTTATTATAGGAAATTGTAAAACATTGTTCCATTCTTCAGCATGTAAATATTAATTTCTGCAAATTTCATTCATTTTTTCTTAAAAATGTATAGCTGCGAACTATCCTTTTTTTGTTTTAACACTATTTCCTAATCATAATCCTTACAATATGTAATCGTAGAATTCTGCAGTTAATTAACTTTAAAATTAGGTAAAGATTACTATTCAGAAGGAGTGATAACTAAAATGTGGAATAGGTGACAATTAAGTATATGCTGATAAACATATTTAAAATTTTTATTTTGCTAAAGAAAAAAAAAAATGCTTTAAATTCTGTAAATAATGTACGAAATATAAATATGCAGATTGGAGTGGCAGGGGCTGGGGGGGGGGGGAAGAACGGTACGGTTGCTGTACCGGTACGGAAGAATATTAGGGCTCCGGTACTTTTTTGTTAGAAATTAAGCCCTGATACCTATATAAATTATATAGAAGTTTGATATTTAAAACACACACACACAAAAAAAACTGAATTTAATCAAAATATATTTGTAACAAACAAAGTAGCCAAATGAAACTGTCACTGTAGCAAGACTTGGGAGATATTTTTTAGTCAACTGAAAGTGCAAGTAAATTCAGACCAGTTTCAGAGAGAGATTGAAATGCAATAGAAACCTTTCAAACTAGTTACTCCAGTTTCAAAAGAAAAGGGATTATACTTTCTTTTCAGTAAGTGGGGAGAAGAATGCTTTGAAAAGAGAAAATGGAAAATTCCTATTTACCCCAGGCTAAGGGAATGTTACTATGCCTAAGAAAGAGTATAGCAACACATTTTGGAAGACAAACAATTCAAAAGAAAAAAACAATCTTGCAATCTATCAGTAATCAATGTGTTTCAAAATTCAATTTTGAACAAAAATTAACTTTTTCTAGAGAAGATATTTATTATATATAGGCAATCACTTCAATTAAAATGAATAAAAATACTTTATCCTTAACAAAATATTAGTTTAAAAGTTCTGATTCAGCACTAGTTTTAGTACAGTACTTTAATGATAGTTTTATTGTTAAAATTATTACTAATAATCAATTTATCTAAAAGCAAAGCATAATTTTGATTATTGCCATTAATTATATATATTTGTAATCAATTAGCTACTATAAATTTAGTAGTAAGTACTTTTTATTTTCAAACATTCTGAACCACCTCCTATAACACCCAAAAACCCAGTGGGTTGGGTTTTTTCTGAAAAAACCTGGGCTTTTAACAACCCTGGACTAAATTAACTTAAAATTTTCAACATTCGCTACAGGAACAGATTTGATATTTTTACAACTTTAATTTAATCAAAGCACTAGCAAAAGTTAACTGAGAATTCTTCCATTTAGGAAAAAAATCGCCGCAGAATGTGAAATAATGCCAAAAATTGATAAAGAAATTTCGAAGTTCATAGGGAGCAAAATTTATTATATTGTGCTAAAAGAATTTTTATTTACGAATGTTAAAAAAATTACCAGAAAAACAGCTAAAAATCACATAAAAATTCTCAAGAAATTCGAAAACAGCAAAAATTTGGAAAAAAAAGTTTGAAACTGAATTTTCTTAGCAAATGTTAAAAACTGCTAAATATTGCCATAAATAAAATAAAATAATATGGAACTATTTTCGTATTTTATGTCATCCGCATGCCCCAGACAAATCTTTTTTTTAAGCAGAAAATACTCATTTATAACTTTTTTCTGCTCTGAATGGTGCTTTTTATTATCAAAATATATATTAAGGGATTTACTAATTCAAAGAAATTATGTTTGGGATATTTTTTCCATTTAAAATTGTCACCCAAATTGTCTGGATTGAAACTGAAAAAGAAAAAATAATAGCTTCGGATAGACCATGGGTGCAAGTCTTCAGTCTCCGGACTGATTTCAGTCTTGGAGAAAGTTTTGAGTAATAATAAATTATACTTTTTATGATAAAATAATAGCAATTTTATAAACAAAAACTTTTAATCTCTTTCTTTTCTTTTAAAAGATCAATTTTTAGCTATAGTGCAATACATTGAAATCTTATAGCCTATTTCCTTTTAATTATAATCGAATACTCATAAACGTTTTCAGTCTTGGCTTGGATAGACTTCTTGCACCCATGGGATAGACAGTACCTTTTCTCTGGGCAACGGAGACGGGTTTCCCAGTAGATAATAATAAAGACAGACGTTTCTCTATCCAGTGTTTTGTCTGACCAGATGTTTTTCTGTTCAGGACAAGATTTGACAGGAAGGATACCTGTATGCCTGAAATTATGCACCTCAAAACAGGTTTTTGGATTTTTTTTTAATAAAAAATTTTTTATTTAATTTTTTATTCTATTTTTAGTGTTTTTTCATGATCCGTGCTCCCCCCCCCCCCCCCCCCCCACATTCATGAAAGGAATCCATTTTCAATATCTATCTTTCCATTTTAGCTGAATATAGTAAAATAGCCTTCTGCGATTTTTGAATATTTCACAAAGTCTTTTATGTGATTTTAAACCTTTTTTCGCATTCCGACGGGATTTTTGTGACATTAGTAAAAATAATCAGGTTTCAAACTTTTCAGCCCAAAGTACAAAATTTTGTCCTCTGCAATTTTTGAATTTTTTGCAGACTTTCTATGCGATTTTAAATGCTTTTCCCATTTTTAAGATGTGATTAGAAGAGATTTTTTCTCATAATTGAAGAAAATTTCGTCTTTTAAATGGGATATTTCTAGAAATTTTTATCTTTGTTTCGCGACTTTTTCATGTTAGGAAGAAAAAAAATATTCATACGTAAAAGTTCAGCCTCTAATAGGGAAAAATACAATGCAACAGATTTGACGGAAGGTTATTTGGATTTGATTTGATGAAAACGCATCTTTGTATAGGTGAAAACTGGGAAATTGAGTTAGTAGCCAGTGGCCGGTAGACTCAGTTTCGTTAGTGGCCACTTTTTAAAGTTAGTGGCCACTATAATGTTTCAAACTTTCTTGACATCTAGATAAACTATAATCGCTGTATATATACATATTTTTCTATAAATCAGAGTTTTATACCAGCCAACTATTCATGATAAGAATAGGGAAGCAGTCAAAATTCAAGAAAATTACTTTAAAGTAGTGATGCAACGAATAGTGGTTTGGCCGAATAACCGAATACCGAATATTCGGCCAAGTTACAGCCGAATAATGAACTTATTTTTGCCTAAAAACAAAATATAGTATGCACTATATGCACAATTCTTGTATATTTCACAATTAAAATGTATTATTTTCTTTTAAAAAATTATTTATATACAAATTTTTAATTTTTGAAAGCATTATTTTACTCTGAAAAAATATTCGGCTATGTTCGGCCTAAAAATTGCCTCAATAATATAATTCAGCCAAAAAAAGAAATCCTTAGCAAAAGTTCCTCATCAGGTACTGTCTAGTTACATTTTAACAGACATTATGTGTGTTGTTGTTACATTTTAAAATAATGACAAAATTTTAAAAGTACTGGGAAACATAAGTTTCAAGCTTTCAGATGAAATAAAATAAAAAATAAGAAATCTTAATATCTTAAGAAAAACCACTGATAGAAAGGATGAAAGGAATACCCTCTAAAATGGTGGAAAGAGATCATTGTAGACTATATAAAGCTCACAATTAACATTTTTTTTTTTTTATCATTATTATTATCATTATTTTTTTTTCTTTGCTGTCAGCAGATAGAACTATTAAGAAGTATATAGTGAATGTTTTCAGATTCAGAGGAAAGAAATATCTGTAAGGAAAAGCAAATTACACTCATTGCATTTAACAGTATCTGATGCTCTAACATACCAAAGATCAATAAATGATTTCATTGTTGTAGGTAAAAAAATCGTTTACACATTTTAATCATTCGCCATTAGCATGTTCAAGATTAACTGATATACAAATTAATGAGTTAAAAATTCCTAAGAAGAAATTAGTTCAACGTGTGTAGTTCAAACTACTTAAAAGGTGACAGAAACATATAAAAAATATTATTTAACACAACCCTGAGATCTATGAGATATGTTTATGTCACCTTTTAAGTAGTTATAATAATCATGTTTGCATGTTATAAAGTTTATTAATAACAAGGTGAAAATTTCCTTCACGACACTAGTGTTTAATTAATACAGTGTTTTGACTCTATTGATTAATTTTAAATTTAACAGATTATGTTAGCTTATTACAGATATTTTTTGTACTTATTGATGCAGCATAAAATTTTTTTAACATGATTCCTAAATTAGCCTCTTATATAATAATGGGTAGATAAAATCCATTCGAGGTATGAAAGTTAATGGAAAAAAAGTGTTTGTTAATTTCAAATAAAGTTTTCATTATACATGATGAATATAAATTGTCAAATTAAAAAGTTATACTGTGTAAATATAAAAACATTTATTAGTATTCGGCCAAGGCCGAATAATAGACTTGATATTCGGCCGAAGCCGAATATTCGGCAGACAGGCCGAATGGGCCGAATATTCGTTGCATCTCTACTTTAAAGCGACAAAATCTGTTATATTAATTTTTTAGAATAAATTTTTGATTATTTGTATATGTTTATAAACACAATTATCAACCAAATTACTATTACTTTCTTTATATAAAAAATAACTAAATCAAAATTCCAATAGCTAAGTGTATACAATAATAATAAATCAAATAAAACACAATAAAATGTTATTTAGATTTTATTTAACAAGTAAATGTGCTATTAACATACTACACAAATTACATACAGTTGAAATCTAAGCTGGTGAGTGTATTTCGCAGGATTAAACAGTATATCTCTTGAAGAAAAATAATCTAACTCAGGGTTTGTACAGTCCTTGAAAGTGCTTAAAAGTCCTTAAATTTTTCAAAAGCAAATTTTGGTCCTTAAAAGTACTTATTTTTATGCAAAATTTGCAAAAGGTGCTTGAAAGTCCTTGAATTTTTTCTTTGAATTTTCAGAGATTTTTTTTCCATAACTAGTGAGAATGTGGCAAGAGTCGAAATATTGAAGATACTGCAATGTCCTTAAAATCTGCTTCCATCCAGTGAAAAAAAAAAGGAATAAATTATTTGAAATGCATGTGGAATCAAAGCTGATGAATACATTTTGCAGAATTCTTGAAAAAAATAGAAATTTCATGTAAAAAATAAGTGAGGAGCTAGCATATGACGAAAAGTCGAAATATTGAAAATACAGCTAAATCGTTGAAATCTGCTTGCATCCAACAGGAAAAAAAATTAACCAGTTTGCTACTTAGGTGTAATCAAAGTAGAGATGCATATTTCCATGAAAAATGCTGTATTTCCGTTGGCGATCGTTAACAAAATTTAAAATCGCCACTTGGCGAGTGGCGACTAAAGTGGCGATCGATGGCCGATTTTTTAATCGCCACTTTTACAACTTTAATCGCCACATGGCGAGTGGCGATCGCTAATTTTCACCTATATATCTTTGTATTGAAGGATATTAGGTAATTTTTACGTTAGATTGGTGACTTTCTATATTTTTACGAAAAATGGGCAAATCGAAGCACTTTATTATTATTATTATTATTATTTTCATGTGTGTTTAAACGGGAAAAAAACTTCAATTCACCGATTTATTTATTAATTTATTTGAGAATGTAAAAGAAATACGGTTTCAATATTTTAACCCAATATAGTATATTTTGCCCTCTGTAGCATTTTATTCGCCTTCTGCGTTTTTTCTTTTCTTTCTTTCTTTTTTTTTAACATCACTAAAAGGAATAATGTTTTAAGTCTTTTAGCTATCCTTTTCAATGTCTGAATTTTTTTACGAACATTTTATGTGATTTTTAGCGTATTTTTTTAACATTTCACTTTCAATCTTCTGGCTCGATGTAGTCAAATTTTGCTCTCGGCGATTTTTTAATTTTGTCCAATTTTTTATGCGATTTATCCTCCTATTTTCATGTTTTGCGGAGACTTTTTGACAAGTTTTTCTTAAACTGAAGAATCATTCAATAGATTTTGCTGCTGTCATGGTTAATCTGAAAGGAGGAAAAAAATTGCCTCTTGTAACAACGTGAACGACGATGCTGGAAAATACTTTTACTTGGAGACTATCACTTTTATCGAAAGAAAAATTATAATAAATCAATGATTGTTCGATTCAAGATCAGATTGGAGGTATCCCGAACGTGTTTACGCTGCGGAAGGCAACGGAGTCCCCATGGGGGAACCCTCCAAAATAGGTTATTTTTTGGAAAAATCAACCAGCAAAGTAAACGCAAGCTACCCTAGTAGATGAAATAATTACAGAATATAATTTATGTATAATTAACATTAGTAATTTATCGAGAGAAGAGAAATGAAACGTTAAAAAAGAAACAGATCAAACATAAGGGGATAGGTGGCAAATGCATGGCACACAGATACCTGCTTACTGGGACCTCCAAAAAGATTAAAAAATACATTTTTTTTTTTTTTTTACATTTGAATAAAAATAATGAGGATTAAAAGTTTTGAATCTTGTATTCCAACTTTTCCTCACTATTAATAGGGACCCCCAAAAAAGGCATTTAAAAAAGTATTTAGAACCTGCAAAATTTCTTTCATCTGGGCACCTTTAAAAAGAATGGTGGCTATAGAAAGAAGCTCATGTCTGTTTTGGTTGAAGAAAGTAATGGTATTAAGGAAGTTTTCAACATTATTGGGAGCCCCAACGAGATTAAAAAGCCCATTTTTAAAACATTTGAATAAAAAAAAATTGCCGTTACAAGTTTTGAATCCTGGGTTCCAACTTTTCCTCACTTTCATAGTCATCCCCTCCCCCCTTCCCCTTAAAAAAAATCAAAAATTAGAGCCTGCGAAATTTTTTTCATCTGGACACTTAAAAAAAAAAAAATGGTAGCTACAGAAAGGAAGCACATTATATCTGTTTTGGTTGGATGAAGTAATAGTATTAAAGAAGTTTTGCAGCTTATTGGGACCCCCAACAAGATTAAAAAGCATATTTTTTAAGAATAAAAAATATGGAGCCTAACAGTTTTGAATTTTGAGTTCCAACTTTTCTTCATTTTTAAACGGACCCCCCGATGACTATAGAAAGAAAGCACGAGTTTTTTGAAGGAAGTAATATAGTATTAAGGAAGTTTTGAAACTTATTGGGACCCCCAATGAGATTAAAAAGCATATTTTTTTTTACCATTTGAATAAAAAATTTGGCCTGAAAGTTTTGAATCTTGGGTTCCAACTTTTCCTCACTTTTATAGAAGGCCCTAAAAAAGATAATTCAAAAAGAATTTAGAGTTTACAAAATTTCTTTTATCTGGGCACCTTTAAAAAGAATGGTAGCTGTGGAAAGAAAGTGCATATCTGTTTTGGTTGAAGGAAGTAATAGTATTATTAATGAAGTTTTGAACCTTCGATTTCACCTTTTTCTCCCATTTACAGGGGGCCCCCAAACAGACTAAAATACCATTATATTTTTTAAATAGAATTTAGAGCCTTCAAAAAAGCTCTTCCATCTGGTCACCTTTATAAAGAATAGTGGGTATAGAAGGAAAGCTCATATGTGGTTTCTAAGTCTGACCAATGTCTTTGACAAAAAATGAATTTGCATAAAACAAATTAAAATGTTATTAAAAAATACATTTAAAAATAAGTATAAATGTAAAAAACATTACTTGGCTCAAAGCTACAATAACTTACTACTGGGCCCCTGACTTTGCTCAGCCCCCTCCTCAAATGGGGGTTATAGGGAGCGGTTTCTACGGCCCTGGTTATGCCAAATATCTTATTTAACTTTAATATATTTTTATTATGTCTCTGAAGAAACTTAAAAAATTTCATACTGACTTTAGAAATATATTTTAAATGAAGAAAAAAAAATTCCCTAAAATCGCAGAACATATTTTTGAAGAACTACGAATAAGAGACTAGAAAAAAAATAAAAATGAAGAAATAATCTGCCACCCCTGAAAAAACCTTTGCCCTACCTGGAAGTATGGTCTAGCTACAGGCCTGAAACAGTATTATGAATAATATATGCATTAATTTATGCATGAATATGCACTATTTTAAACAACAACTAGCTTTTCAAAATTCTAATTCAACAAGTTTTATTTGGAGAACTTTTTTTAATTGTCCTGTTTATTTTATGCATTTACATGTACTAAAATTTCCTCAAATGTTATATCCTTCTTAATTTCTCTTTCAACATTGTTCATTCTATGATTTTAATCTGATTTAACATAACAGCTACGATTTAACATAACAGCTTAGTAGCAGAAAAACTTTTTACATATATCATTTTTATAAGTTAGAATATCAATTGCTTATTACTGGGTATTCTCAAGTATTATATACAATAATTTCAGTTATTAAACGTATGCTATTTAGTTTTAATCAATTTTAAAAATAAATATCAGTATGTAAGAATGTTTCTATTTTGATGTGTGACATTTTCTTATTCTTTCATATAATCTTTAAAATGTGTGGTATGTGTCGAGCTATAATAAAGAATTCCAAACAAATACTTTAGAGTCTAATTTAATGTATTCTTCTGAATATTTATAAATTTTTTTTCTGACATAATGCCTTCATTCTAGCAGTTATAAGGACTTATTTATTTAACAAAGTGTAATAGAAATTAATATTTTTTTAGTAGAAAATATTTATAAGTGTATTAAAAATAAATTAATCCAAATTTAATGTGAATTATCTATAAACCACCTCTTTGATAAATAAAAGCCCTTTTTTTTTTCAATTAAAGCCGGCTTTGTTTGGCCTGGCTAAAAGCCGGCAACCCTGTTTTGATGTGCTACATTTTGTGATTGTTTAATGAAATATAATCTTTAAAATGTGTAGTATATGTGGGGCTATGTAATATAGAATTTTAAAACACCAGTTTAAAGTCTAACTTATATTCTTTTCAATATTTATAATTTTTTTTTTAGATATAATGTCTTCACTGTTTGTTGCATTCTAGCGGTCAAGACTTATTTATTTGACAAAATTTAGTAGAAATTTATAATTATTTTAGTAGAAAATATTTATAAATGTATAAAAAAAATAATTAATCTAAATTTAATATAAATTAACTGAAAACCAACTTTTAAATATAAAAACCGGCTTTTTTCAATAAAAGCCTGCTTTTTTTAAGTGGTTAAAACCAAAAAAAAGCTGGCCGGCTTTTTTTGGTCTGTCTAAAAGCCAGCAACCCTGCTTAACAAGCATTTTTTTCTATTAGCTATGGAAAAAAAAAAGTGCTAGGTTATCATTCGCTGAATTATTCATCACCTTTGTTTAACATCAGCTTATATACGGGTTTCCAAATTTGGACTATTTTTCACTGAAAAGTCGTACACTTGGCTTATACATGGAAATATACGATATATATGTATATATATATATATATATATATTTTTTTTTTTTTTTTTTTTTTTTTCTAAGACGAAGAACATTTTTCATTATCTAGCTCCTATTTTCACAAGTTTTATGATAATTTTAAAATGAAATTCTGAAGATTAGCAAATCTGCAATTCTCAGTAATTTCTAATTTGTATGTGTTACGTACAAGAGTGGTCCTTTGACCATTTAAATCTGGTAACTTGCCAAAACTATGGAAAAGGGTACCGTAATTTTTTGTTTGTAGTCATTTTTTTAAAACTTGTAACCGTAAAATATGGACTGCATCCACAAGTTAAAGGATGTTCAAAATGCATTAATTAGTGTTTTCAAATCCAAAGCAGTCACTTTCTGACATATTTCTGAATTTATTTTTGTTTGGAAATACAAGAAATTGGCAGGTGTTCTTATTCAGAAACTATGTCTAATTGAATAGCATTTTTCCTTTTTTGGTAAAGACAAAAAATCTTTCAGAAAATACTGTCAAAGTCGGCGTTTTGAACTGAATTTCTATATGCAATAGTATTGGAAAAAAAAAAAATCCTGTTCTTATGTGACAAAAATCATTTTTATAACTCAATAACTGATTTATTTAATAAAAAATGGAAAATGCAGTTATAAAACAGTAAAAATGAAAAAAAAAAGGTGATATTAAAGGTCAGTATTAAACCAGATAAAGCAGTTGTTATGGCCCTTTTAAAATTTAGCTGACGTATTTGTAATTCTAACTGAAATTCACTAGCAGCTCCAGAGAGCTGGAGCCCGGAGCCAGAGCGCTCCGGAGCTGTGTTTTCCCTGGAGCTGGAACTCTAAATTTTCCCCTGCTCCAGGGCTCCTTTAGTTTTTAATATTCTTTTAAATCTTTTTTTTTCTTTTTTCACTCTTTTAAATTTCCAGGCTTAAAATATTTTAATTACATCATTATTCAGTATTTTAATTGTATCATTTTTTACGTTTTTTTTTTTTTTTTTTAAAGAGATGGAAAATGTCTCAAAACATGGTAACACTTACTTTATTTCTACTTTCTACTTGAGCTAAGTGACAACACTATTTTGAAAACAAATATGGCTGCCTGTTGTTTATATGTGTAGTTGTACGATTTTGGTTGTTTGAAAAGGGTAGAAGAAATTTAAGGTTTTTTTGTTTAAAATTCCACCAAACTTTCTATTTTAAAAGCAAAAGTTGTCATATTTTCTGAACAAGCATTTCAAGTTTGATGAGAAGAAAAATGCATTTTGTTAGATCTTTAGTGATGGTAAAGGAAGAAAGAATTTGTGAGCAAAAAATTAAATGTATAAATTAAAATCTGCAACTCAAAAGTGCAGAGCCGGAGCTGGAGCCACAGTATTTTATCTAGGAGCGGAGCTGGAGCTGGAACATCAAAAATTGTTCGGCTCTGGGTCACTTACAGCTAGCTCCATCTATGTGTTATTCCAGTCTGTATTCCATATTAATATCTCATTATTGAAAAATTGGATTATTTATTAAATTCTCGTCAATTAAATGTCATTAAAATGCTCTTAAAAATGTGTATTTTATAAAAATGCTTCAGTGTATAAAAGCCAATTATGGCTAAAAAAGGTCAATTTTGGCCAAAAAAAAGCCGTTTAATAAGATCAATAAAAGCCATTGGTATGGCTTTTTTTAATTTTAGCCATCTTTTTTGCAACCCTGCCTTTACATCTTAATTGAACGTTAATTTCTCATGGAAATCAGGTGTTTTTGTTTCTTAAAAAATAAGTGTTTAAAGGACATAATGATTGTGGTTGAAAGATCAGGTGCTAGTTAGATCAGAGTGGAGGAGGAGGGGGCTACTAAAATGAGAAAGCTTCCCTCTGCCAAGAATTTTGCTTGGGTGAAAAATATGCCTTAGGCAACACTTGATTGTTTATGATGTAAACAGTGTTTCGCTCAATAATGTATGAGGCTACAGCTATAATAAACCACACACATGTTTATTTCAAAGAATCTGTTACACATGATTTTGGTTAAATCTTTTTATGCATTTTAACCATTTTATAGTACTAGTATTTTAATTGTGTTCTTTTGTTATTTCCAGGGCAACAAAACACTCTTTTTAACTCCTAGGCCAATTCAGAAACCCAGAATAAAGCACAATGAAGATGAGAATCAGCTTGAATGCATAGTTTGTAAGAAAAAGTTTTTCAACCATCGTACCTTACTTCATCACCAGAGGAAATTACATCGAGTGTTTATAAGTTCAGGTGAAGGCAATGAATGCAGGCTGTGTGGGAGGCATCTGACCAATCCTCAAAGTCGCCGCAAACATGAACTGCGTTATCATGTGGGATTGCAAATCAAGAAGCCACATTACAAATGCCCAATATGTTTTTCAAATTTTGAAGGTATGAAAGCTATCAAAAAGCATTTAGCCACTGATCATTCAGATATTAATCTGAAACCACAAAATATCACTTTAAGTTCAAAAGAAGAATTTGAAAAATGGAAAACAGCTATGGAAGCAGATACTGCCTCGCAGTATGTAATAAAAAATAGATATAGACACCCAGGCTTTGTAAAATTGGAATTTCACTGCCATCGGTGTAGTGGTATTAATTGTAATTTTAAAGGTACGGGAAAGCGAAAGATGAAATATAAAGGAAGTGTCAAGACAGGTTTATTTTGTCCTGCATTTGTCATGGCAACTGTATCTGCAAGTGATGTTAAAGTCACTTACAATTTCACTCACCTTGGTCATGAGTGTGATACCGAATACATAGCTATGCGAAAAATAATAAAATCGTCTCAGACTTGTACACTTCTTCGCTGCAGGGTATGCAAGAAGGTATTTTCTCAAAGTACAAATCGAAAGCATCATGAAAAAGAAGTTCATGGTCTCGATGTTAAATTTGACCTTAAGATCAAGTGTCCTATATGCTTTACTGTCTTTCCAACTCGAAAAAAAATGATGCATCATTTCTCAAAATCCCATTCATATATAAGTTTACAAACGACTCAACACACTTTCGAATCGTTGAAGAAATTCTATGAGTGGAAATTGAACATGGAACGAGAAACAAAATCGGAATATGTTCTAGATCAAATTTATCAAAAAACTGCATGTGCTTTTAGACGTTTTAATTGCCACTTGAGTGCATTGGGAGAAAAAAACATTTTTTGCCCTGCAAATGTACTATTGAAATTAAATCCCAAGGAAAAGAGTAGTGTCGATGTCACTTATTGTTCTACCCATGTTGGCCACAGTGGTGAAAACTATCAAATGAGAGATAAATCTGAAATTAGCTCAGTGACAAGTAAATGTATTTCTGCTAAAGATAGTCATGCTGCTGCGGTAAAAGTTTATCAGAGTGTGCATGTTATTAAAAAGGATGAAAGCACATGGGTCGTTCTGCCCTTTGGAAATGAAGACAGGGTTTATGAAGTGAAACGACTCTATGTAGATTCGAATCACGTGTGCAAATTCAAATGCTCCTCTTGTAATGTTTGTAGTCACCAGTTTAAGTGTAATTGTTCCGTGTCCTGTTTAAAATTTGTGTGTATTCATATTCATATTGTTTGCCTTAAGGATAATCAGGTGCAGGAAGATGTTTCAGACAACAGTTGCCTAGATGTTGATATGAACTATTGCAGCGAACAAGAAGACAGCAATCAGCCAGAAAATCATGTTTTACAAGAAATTAGAGGAAGCCTCGAGTTGAATAACTTGAAAGAGCAAGCAATGTGTGCTGTTTCAACATTAATCAATGAGATTAGAAACTGTAATGATGAAGCAAAGCTGAAAGGCCTAATCAGCAGCATGTCTAATCTGAAGAATAAAATTAATTCAAAACACAAATTGCCCCAGAAAAGGAAAGATTCTGCCCAAAAAAAGAGACGAATGAATGATAATCAAGATAATGTCCTTGCAAGGGTCATTCAAGTTGCAATGCAGTTAGAGAATTCAGATTCTCCATATTGATGTAATTATTATTTTATGTTCAGTCCTTGGAAGAAAAAAAGTGATCATTCCTTACTAACGTTGTCATAAATAGACGATTAATGGGGTATAATGTAATAAATATGTGACTGGTACCAATTGATTGAAGCCCAGTGGCATAGTGATCTGCATGTCTCACTACCATGCTACAGGTCCAGAGTTAAATTCCAGGCTGGACAAAGTTACCTCAACCTGTCATCCCTTTGGGATCAATAAAATGAGTACCAAACTTGTTTGGAAACTAAACAGCAAGGATCCCACATTAGTCAGACCAGGACACATGCCTCAGGCAGTGTTCAAGAAAACAGAGCTGGGCACTGCAGCCCCTGATCCTTAATGAATTTTAATGATACAGGTTTAGGTTTTTTTTTTAAGTATGAATTTATTAGTAATACATTAGACTCCCTCAAATCAGCAAATACCTAAAATCTGCACATCATCGAAGATGTAAACTTTCACTTCAGATGTCAGAACAAAATTACAACCTTTTTTTATTTTCATATCATTCCATTTGTATTTTAATATGTAAACCTCATTAATATGACTGAACTCATGCTTTTTCATGAAGTATAAATTTATTTCTGAAAAATTCAATTTATTACTGATATCACTGGTAATTACAATCTTTTTACCAAATGTAATAAATGTATTAATCAAGCTTTTTTGGTTATTAAGACTGGCTGAACCTGAAATAAAACTGCCTTATTTTATGATTTTGATGTGAATTAGTAGGGTGCCTTTATGAGGCAAGTTTCATTGAATAATTTAGGGAAAATGTATCTCCTCTTTATTATGCATTAATTATTTACTTTACTTTTAGCAATTTAATTATTTTTTAAATATCTTAATTTTTGTTTATTTTTTTACTTAATTATTTTAATATTTTACAATATTGTAAGCATTCATTATAGTTTTGATTGCATTAGTACATTCAAATTACTGTTTAAAAAATGTAAACAAAGCAATGACTGGAAGTCATAAAATTCTAAAATCCACACAATCTCTGGTCCCAAGCTGTGCAGATTTCAGGGAGCCTACTGCAACATCTACCAATTAATTGTACGCTTAAATTTTACTTAGGAGTTGTCTATGTATAGAAATTGTAACAAACCTTAAAGATTATAATACTAACACCTAATTTTGACACTTGAATTTCAATCTTTGTTAAGTTTTCCATTTGGAAGTCATTCGATCCAGTAGTTTAGGAGTTATGCAGGTTTAAAGTTTGGAACTCCTAATGTTAAATTCATTTTTAATCATTGTAAAACAAGTTCCAATAAGAGTAGTACTGAGCATATTTTCAAAAGAAATATGAATTGTAACTTATCCATTTTTGAAACAGAAATTGATTTCTAGAAATTTCAAATATTCAAATCCCAAAAACACAGCTCATTCTGCCAAATGGTTTTGGAGCTATGCTTGGAACCTATTACTGCAACGATTGAAAATTAATTTAATATTAGGAATTACCAACTTTAAACCTGAATAGTTCCTAAATGACTGAATGACTTCTTGTTTGGTATTCATAGGTAAAGTTATCTGAGGAACCTAAATGAGGTTGTGAGTTTCAAAACTCACCTTATCCAACATTTAAAAAATCGAGTTTTCTCTATCAATCTATTCTATTGGTGAATATGTCGAAAAAACACTATAATCTGCAAAAAAAAAAAAAAAAAAAAAATACTTTTATCGTGTATTTCTGTCTTTGTACAGTCGATGAAAAAAAAAAAGTAAACACCCTTCCCCCCCCCCCCTACCTATCAACAAATTATCATAGAAGAAAGTTACTGGTACCGAATGATTGGAAATAAAGTCTACTTTTAAATGATGTATATAAAATTTGCTTAGGGGGCCATCTACATATTAAAACGAATCCAAACTTCATTTTTTTTCAATGGCAATACCTAATTTTAACAAGATATTTCAAATCTTCGGTTCAAACTATGCCTAGACACAAAATTTCAAATCAGTTAAATGATAAGTTTTTGAATTATAAACATTCAAAATTTAGTGCTTCTAATGTTAAATTACATTTTCATTAATATCTCCTGAAATTATACTCCTAATGTGCTAATTTTTTGCGTAGCAAAAATACTGTGCGAGTCTTGGTAACGTGGTAGCGAGAGCGGTTAAGGCTTGTTTCGAAGGAGTGTATTTTGATCATAACTCAGATGAATAAAGAATAACAAATGAAATTTATTAAAATAAGAAACAATAGAAATTCTCGCATTTAGAATTATGCTCGTTACACCTACACAACAATATTTGATTGCATACAATTTGAGAATGTCCTAGGTTGAAGGTGGCAGCTATAATACTGAGTTCAATTTTTTGTTCATTAGCAAAGTTTTCATTCAAAATGTATTGTCTATCAGATCTTGTTGATCTATGGTGAAATGTTCATAATCAGGGCAAAGGTAGTCCCGTGCTGAGAGATCTAATCTCCCGTCGAAAACAAATGCAGAGTACTCACAGTCCAACCGCAGTACCTCTTTAAATCAGGAGTCAAGGCACTCCAGAGAAACGTATTGTTCACTGCAGATATTGTTGTTCTCAGGATGAGAGACTTAACAAAGCTTGGTGAATCTAATTCTCCGTAAAGGCTCGGCGAAAGCTCACAAGTCTAACTTGCTATTCTCACCCTCTGTCATTAACTAACTACTGCTCATTAAGAACCTTTTCCTAAGTTAAAAAATTGTCTCTCCTGGGTGTTGGAGCTCAACCAATCCCTGTACTCTCTTCTTGTGAGCCGCCCGCATGATTTCAGGTGGGCCACACCCCATTTTCTCACATCTCTGGGACCATTTGTTCCAAAGTGAAAGTTGGCTGATCACAGGAATAGCTTGGAGGCTTGTGAATTAAGAGTGCTTCTTGGCCTGTCACGACTCTGATATTGATCACTGACCAGTGATCGCTCATCTGATTTCCAAAGGACATATCGTCTAAGTGGTTCTGTCAAAGACTGTCGAGTCTATAGGATTTTTAGTGGACTTATAGAAAAATCTCCAGAGGAAAATAACACCTATATTGAGTCCTATGTTGGAAGATTGTCTTTTTTATACATGCAATATAGTGAATATTCAGAAGTTTGCACAATACTAATGTACCCAAACATAAATACGTTGAATTTGCAATTTTTATAATTTTATGATATGAATTATGAAATTAATATTAAAAAAAATTATGAATTGCAAACTACAATTTTTTTGATGGATTTAGATTTATTATGTCCTGCTTTATGGAAATCCAAAATTTCACATTTTTCTCCCATATAGTTTTCAAATCATGCTTTAAAAAAATGGCAAAATGATGGTTTAAGGGGCCGTTTATGATAGAAGTGACTTGATATTTTGAAACTTCTGTTGCTGTGCTGTAATCTAGCAGTCTTCAGTGACTGCTTGAGTGGCGCTTAAGATGCCTTGATCAAGAAGGGGGCTCTCTCAGTCAACAATCGAGTACCGAACTTCAATTTGGATGCAGTCCCTAAAATACGCTCATTTTAAAATAATTAATTTCTCGGAAACTTATCGTATGAATTTAATAAAAATTTGTTTTTAGGCTAATTGAAGAGTGTAGAGTTCATATATGCTGTCAAAATTGTGTACTGCTATTGAAAAAAAACAAAGTTATGGTTCATTTTAATATGTAGATGGCCCCCTAAGCAAATTTTATATACATCGATAAAAAGCAGACTTTATTACCAATCGTGTGGTACCCGTAACTTTCTTGTACGATAATTTTTTGCAGAGTTAGTAAGGGGTGTTTACTTTTTTTTTCCACAACTGTACAGTCTTGGTTTACAGTGAAAACCTATGGACAGGGCCTGATGACTGACGGGGCACATTCTCACCCGTAAAATGAAACAGAAAATTTTGCATCATTCATGGCAGAAATTTTACATGCATATGACGTTTAGAAAAGGCGAACATTTCTTTTAAAATTTATAGGTGTAAGTGTGCCTGCCTTGTTGGTAATCAGGCCATGCCTATGGATGCAGTCAGAGGTTATTTGCAATTTCTGAAAATTTGATTTTCTGGATAAGGCAAGTTTTGAAACTCACATCCTCAAATATAATGTTAAAGTCCCAGTAACAGAATTTTCAGTGTCAAAAATTCAACAGCAAACTAAAATTCATCTGTGACCAAATAGTTCCAAACCAAGCCTACTCTGAATACCAATACAGTAGACTCCCTCAAATCTGCACAGCTTGGGACCACAGGTTGTGCGAATTTTAGAATTTTGCGGATTTCTGGTCATTGATTTGTTTACATTTTGGAAACATTAATTTGATTGGCAGTTAAGCAAGGGAAATTATTATGAATGCTTACAATAAAGTGAAACATTAAAATAAGTAAAATATTAAAATAATTTATCAGTTTAAAAGTAAGTAATTATTAAAATAATTATGTAAAATAAAATTTAGAAAAATATTAAATTATTGTCGATGAAATCGATTCCAAAAGTCCTATGCTGCCATCTAGTGGTAAAGCGATCGTAAGATTGTTACGTTATTATTCGTTCTTAGCACTTTTAACTTTAGTAACTTTTTTCATTGTTATTTAGAGTCTTGAATGCTTTTCTTATATTGCTTTATATGTTTAGAAATTATTTTGTCTATAATTAAAAAAAAAATAAAAAATTCCGCAAACAATAATTTCAAAATAGCGTTCCAGTTCGTGGATTTTTCCGTTTCGAACCCTGGAATTTTTGATACAGATATGCTAATTTATATGAAAATCAAAAGTAATGTACATTTATTTTGTAATAAATCAGCTGTAATAGCCAAAAGAGATTAACAAAAAATTTAGTAGAAAAAACATTGCGGTAGTCGCTGATTTCGCCGCCATCTTCAATTTTGTTCCTCCAACTTAACTGTAAATTTCATTGTTTACATCTGAAAAAATACGCGGATTTTAGGCGTTCGCGGATTTAAGGGAGTTTACTGTAATAGTAGCCTATAAAACATACAAAAACTGCTTTTATGAAGAAAATGTAATTGGGGAATACAGTAGAATCTCGAAAATTCAACGTAATTGGGGCTGACACCACCTCGGATTTTCCGAAAAAGTAGAAAATTCTTACCAGCTGTAATTTTACTCAATTAGGATGACAAAGAATGTACATACATTTGTTCCCTTTGTAATGATATACAGGATACTTTACAATTAAAAAAAATAATAATAATAATAATTTTTTTGCAGCGTTAACACATTACTTCTCTTTTTAGATGCAGTATCTAGCCAACGCTTAAAATGCATAACGTTTGCAGGGGTGGCTTCATTTTGCTGTTCTACAGATTTTAAAGCCAGTTCTAAGCATGCAGAACCTTCACTATGAGAGAGTATTTGATCAAATGGCAGAGAGTCATTTCCTTCTGTATCATTATATCCCTCCTCATCTTCTATCTTTTGTACAAAAGTCGATTGAGTTATTTCCAGCATTTCATCACTGTTTACCCATTTTTTAACGTCATCTGCATTACAATTTTCACAGTCGGGTACTTCCTTTACCAAATCTTTCAAAACAATGTTTTCACCATCGTCATCATTAAAATTCTCAGTGGATGTTACCACTTTAGGTAAAAATTTCAACCACGATTTATTCAATGTTCTAGATTGAATTTCTTCCCAAGAATCAGCTATCCAGTAAACAATATCTCTCGTGCATTCTTTCAGGCAAAGAAAAAAAAAAAAAAAATCGAAATTTTTATTTTTGACTACTCGAATTAAGTGGAACCTCGAACTTCTGAAACTCAGATTTTCAAGACTGTACTGTAATTCCAAATCAAGCCTACTCTGAATACAAATAATAGTAACCTATAAAACATACAAAAATTGCTTTTATGAAGAAAATGTAGTTAGGAAATACAATAAAAGAAGCTTAAAATACATTTTGGCACTTTATCAAAGTCCCAATTTTTTTTTTTTTTTTTAAGGTTGTTCTCAAATCCAAAAAGCTAATATTATTAAAAGCTAATATAAGCTAAAAGTTAATATTATAACTTTATAACACAAGTTTTAATTAACTTTTGTTCGAAACGCACAAAATGGGCAGGTGTTGTTATTCAGAAAGTATGTGATTGAAATATGTTTTCAATTTTTTTATAGATGCAAAAGATCTTTCAAAAAATACCGTACCATCAAGCGTCAAAGTGGGCGTTTGGAACCGATTTCCTGGACAAAAGGAGAAATACCAGTCAGCGAAGAAAGAAAAACCTGTTGTCACATGACCCGAAATCACTTATAACTCGATAAATAATTTATCAGAAAATTGAAAAAGTGTTTCGATTACAAATCGCTTCCATAGTCAGACCTGCTAATTTTGTGTCTTTACATTTAAAAATGAGTTAGTAAACGTGTCAGAACGTTCTGAGCTTGTTGAGCAGTGGACTTGAGAACCGCTTTAAGCTGTTAAATTAATCTGCAAGGTCTAAAAAATCTGCAGCGCCTGCAGCCACACTGCACTGTTTCTGCTACTAAAGTCAACGTTAAGAGTGTCATTAGATTGAAAATTTAAAAGCTTGTTGCAATTTCTATGTGTAACGACCCCCTAAGCAAAATGTATGTATAGCATTAATTAGTAGACATTATTGCCTATTGATTAATAGCTATCACATTTTTATATGATGATTTGTTGCAAAATTAGTAGTGACTGGTCACTTTTGTTTTGTTTTTTCCACGAATGTACCTTGTTACATGATATTATCATTATCAGTGATGATTGTATTTCAGTTGTATGCCAGAAGTATCTAGTTCTTTTTACTGATTCAAAACTGTTATACCAGTTATTCTGGTAGAATATTCATTGATAGAAAGCGCTTATGCAATTTTCTATGTTTGTGTTGATTTTATAAATATTCCTTTGGATGAAGTTTAATTTTAAATCTTTAATTTAATTATTAACAATAATTCATATTTCATGAGGTCTGTAAAAGTGCAAACTCAAATTATTCATATCCACACTGTATTTTGATAGTAAAGAAAATTGAACTTGTAATAATGATAATGATAGGATAGAGTGGGGAGGAATGGGACACTGTTTACAAAAATATGAAGATCAACTTTGTTTGACGTAAAGACAAAAATTTCAATTTATATAATACAAGAGGAAACACTTTCTAATGTCCTTGAACAATATAGAAACATAATTTGCAGAAACAATTTTATAATTTAAGAAATTTTAAGTTTCAAAATGTGTCCCGTATCTCCCCACTAACAGGGAGGTATGGGACAGTTATAAAACTAAGTATGATTAGACACATAGTCTAGTTTCGGCTGCATGTGCAGTCTAACAAAGATTGCAGGTTGATAATGTCTGTGCCACGATATCAAATTCTAGTATCTTCATCACTGGAAGGAAAATTCAGAATTGTCAGTCAAAGATGACATAGAAAAAATCATCAGTTTATTTTATTTACATTTTGAAGTAAATGAATATATTTTTAATGTTATAATTAATATATTATCCTCTTAAAAATATTTCCATATTAGCATCTTACATTCATTTTATTAAAAAGAAGGAAATGGGTTTGTCCCGTTCCTCCCTTTGCTGGCATGTCCCATTCCTTCCCACTGCCTTCCTTTAAAACTTCCTATATAAACAACGATGCTGCTTTTAGGTTTAGTTTAAATTGTGGATAATATATAGTGTAATGTTCGATAAATAGTGAAACTATTACATCTATGCATAAACAAGTCATTAATATACAGAAAGCATAAAAAGTATATGAAACAAATTTGCTTTTCATTCTTGAAATAATCTTTTTAGGTGTGTTCGTAATTATATAAATATATGTAGCACCTATAGACGTCGTTCAGTCTGTCTGTCTGCATATAACAGAGCAAAAACTACCCAACCGAATGGTCTGAAATTTTAAATATATAATTGTTGCAAAATTTTGTAGAGTCATTTCAAATTTCATGAAAATCGGATGTATAGTTTAATGACAGGGACAGTCAAAATTTTTTCGTTACGTGACGACCAATGGGAAAAAATTATTTCAAGTGCATTTTAATGATGTTACAGCCTTTCGAACAGAATGAAATGGATATGCACTTATAAAGTGCACTAAAATTTACATTCAGTACAATATGCGGTGCAAATAATTATTATAAAACTAGTTATAGTATGAACGCACCTCATTTGCAACATTTGACGAGCAATTTCCAACTTGCTTTATATACAATTGCAAACTTATGCAAATCAGCAACTTTTTTCAGTTGAAGATTGGACTACCATTACTTCATCTAATGTGTGGTTAATGAAATGTTTAGAATGATACATAAAGAGAAAAACCTACTGCCCTACTCCTCCCTCTCCCCTAATAATAACAACTGTGAATAACTTATTGTTTTTCATTAATTCAAAACATTAAATTAAACTTTCGAAAGTTATTTAAATAGTTTATGCTGTTTGTTTCTATTCATGAATAGATGGAAGTCTCTAGAATTAAAAGAAAAACACTCAAATTATTTCGAAATCTTGAAATTGATTTTGTGAGAAACTAAAACCACAATGAAACGGAATCCACTAGCATTTGTTGCATCAAACATTTATTTATTACATTAATAAGCAAATATAAAATGAAGTTGGACTTTCTGAAATCCAAGGTGTAATGTCTGATTTTGGGGGAACTTGTTTTGAAATGTGAGAAGATAGATGAGATAAGGACAGTTTCCATCTACATTTTAATGAGCACACTTTATGTATATGTTCATTAAAGCTGTTATAAATTCTGCACAAAATATGTTTATTTAAAATATATATATATATATATATATTAAAATTACATCCATATTTATTCTAGTAACACTTTTGCTTACTGTAAACTGTATGCTTCTTTTACTGTTTGGGCACCATTGTTTCCATATAATAGTTTTTGCCTTATTTACTCATTAAAATGCTGTGATTAGGATGATGAGACGAAAATTACTGTTCTGAAATGGTGATTTTCAAATTCTGGTATTTGTGCATTTGCACAGTATGTACTAACCCACTCGTCGTGGCCAGGGTTAGTAAAAGATATTATGTACAAATCAGAGATAACTTTAACATGCTTTAAAATTTTGTAACTTTTTCCTACATGTGTGGAAAAATGAGTGCCTCATGTTATAGAATAGTTCTTATGTATGTATGTAGAAGAAAAACAGATTGCAAATACATCTGTTATATAAGCACTGTAAACTTATCAGCAGATGTTATCAATAAAAAAGCTTTTAATATTATTTTAGATTTATTTATGATTTTCTTTTTATTAACATCAATCTTACTTAAGATTATATTGAATTTGAATTCCCAGAACAAGTTTAATGGGTAATTAGATATTGAAGGGAATGCAATTAATTACAGACAATCCAGTCTAATGATATCATTGAATATCAGGGGACAATCCAGGCAAAATTTGGGACCTATTTAGGACCCCTTCACAAAAATCCATTTAATAAAACAGGCCCCTTCACAAAAATCCCTTTAATAAAACAGTCCCCTTCACAAAATTCTTTTCAATAAAACAGAATCCTTCACAAAAATCCTTTGAATAAAACAGGCCGCTTCACAAAATTCCATTCCATAAAAACATACTTTTCATTGATTATTTTTATTAAAGTATTTAATAATTAAACAAAATAAGCTCACCAGAAAGGAAAACTTTAGCTGAAGGATTTAAAGGAGTTATAATTAGTAAACGTTTGGTTCGAATTTGGGAAACTGTATTTCATCTTTCGTGACAAAAAGTTATTTTTCACAAAAAATAATAAATTTCACAAAAAATAATAAATTTCACAAAAATAACTTATTTTTCACAAAATGAGCCGCAAAGGTAAAAAAAAAAAAAAAAAAAAAAAAAAAAAAAAAAACATTGACACCTGAATATCCAGTGATATATATATCAATGATAAAGTACAATATATTTTTTCCATTCCTTCTTTATAAATAAATAAATATTTTTTCTTTATATTCATACTAGGGGGCTCTGCCCCCTGCAAGCTACGCTTGCCAAGCCCCGTTCAGACACCACAGAATCTAAAAACATGCTAATCTGATGAGTTTTAAAAATATTAGAGAAGATTGAATTATACTGCAAAAAGCTGTGCAGATCTTCCTGTAAACGGGTTTCCATTCAATTCCCTTTGATTGCAAAAATTTAAGGGCGAATCAGTTGCTGTTAAGACATCCAATGGTTGTTTTCGTTTTTGATTAAAGAGGATCAGTTAAACATTTTAAAAGAAGCTAAAATAAAATAAATTAAGTATACAGAGTCTGTGTCTCCCGGTATTTTAAAACAATCTCTATAACAATAGCCTAAGTCATGTGACTATCATCAACAGTTCCAGCGCGACCACTTCGCTTTTTATACTCTAGGTGCCATTTTGGTACTTTAATGTTAGCCAGGCACAGGTAATAAGTCGCCAAATATTATTCTATCGCCATCATTTCATCTATATTATAATAGTTCAAGTCATCAACTGCCATAAACAAATACGGTCTGATCCCTTCGCCGTTCATATGTAAGTTTGGCAAAGATGTCACATACGTCCCATATTGGCGCGATTTTTTAACGACGCCAATTTGGGGAACGCATCAACAGCATAAACAACAACATTCGGCTTACCATTTCAAGCAAAATAACGATACGTTGGCGCCAGTTGAGTGCCCGTTCCGTATATCACATTGGCGTCATAAAAAAAATCGCGCCAATATGGGACACGTAAGTCTTCCATTTTGATTAAAAAACCAATAATTTTTTTCGAATAAAACTACATAAAATTTGCCATGGTTGCAAAGAATTCTTGGTACTGTTACGCTAGCCGAATGCAAACCTCGCCAATAGCTTTTTTTTCAACTCGCCAGTTAGCATTTTTTTTTTTTTTTTCGAGTGGTAATATTTGGCCAGATGTCATATACATGCACAGCAGGTTTGACGTGATTTTTTTTTAAAATTTTTTTTTTTTTTAACGAAAATTTGGCGAAAATCTCATTTTCAAATACCAGTTACATATGCATTTTTGGTATTACTTAGTTATCCCGTCGACCAAAAATCTATCGCCAAACTATAAGATTAAATGCCAATAATGGTTGATCGTAAATGTCACATTCACTTGACTAAAGCAAGTTACACGTGTTTACGTCATCAAGTGATTTTTATTTCGACTTTTTATTTGTATATTTATTAATGTTATACTAATTTATTTGTTCTTTTGTTATTTAAAATAAAAATTATGCCAATTTGTATAATTTGGCGAAATTGGTCGACAGAATAACTAAATAGTACCGTATTTTTTAGTTATTTTCTATTATTTTCTAAAGGAAATATTAAAAAAATAATTAATAATTATAGAACAAAATAAATTATATAATTTATAAAAATAAATAAAAGTAAATAAACATTTATTATCAAATAAACAACAATAGCCGGGTTACCATGTCAACCTTTTCTGAAATATGAAAATAAAAATATCTGTTTGATTAAAATTTGAGTTGCCGTCATTAGAAAAATGTATATAAAATTAGAAAAAAAAAATAATATTTCGAAAACTGATTCGAATTTAAAAATTCTAATACCAGTTTTGAGATCTGCTGATCAATGCTGATATTTGATGTTAATTTCATCGCAAAGTATTCCATATTTTAGGAGAAATCGCTTGAAACATAATCAGTCGATTCATATATCCGTTTCATAAATTCGTTTCATTAGGATTTTATATATATAGGATAGATATTGTATGATTTGATTTGAAATCCACCGTAGTGGAGATTAGAGATGCACGGGCCGGGCTCGGGCCTATTTTCATTCACGGCACTCTGGTCGGGCCACACTTTTTCCTGAAGGCTCGGGCCTTACTTTTTTCGTGAAGGTTCGGGCCGGGCCTAACCTATTTCTTCTGCACAGACCCGGGTACTGGTTTGATTCCTAATCTTCACGGCTTAAAATTTTCATTCTTAGTTTTGACCCAGCCCGTATGAAAATTATTGTCTCGGCGTGGCCTGGTCCGTTCAAAGGCCAGTAAAATTAGGCTTGGCACAATTTTTTTTTCAAAAAATGCATACATTTTTAAATTGCCATTATTCTACAATTAAACATTCAAATTCATTCTTTTTAAAGAATAGTAGATTTCTACACTTATTAAAACATAGTTAAATTAAAATATAGTAAAACGTGTGAAAAAGAACCTGTCTATGACGGAATCTTGTTTTAAACTGAAAAACGTGTTGATCCATGCAAAATTAATATACTACTACGTAAGAAAAGAATATATAATACATTTACACTTGCTAAGAAGGGAACTTGTCTATAACGTATTTTTTTTTTCTTTTCTATGCAATTCAGTCTTAGATTTTACTGTATAGCATTTTTCAGATATTTAACACTTCAATACATGGAATATGGATTAACAATATTAATGATAACTGAAACATTTACATACAAGAAATAGAGATTCATTAAAAAAATAAATATCGCACCCTGCGGCGCTTCTATAAAAATGAAGATTATAAACATGAAAAGAAAAGTTAAGATAAATATTTTTGGCTTGAACTCCTCGTACGAGACAAACTTTTAACCAAATCGACGTAAAAATCAATGTATGTAGAAATTCACTCGGGCCGAGATTTTAACTTTTTTTTCGGGCCGGGCCGGGCCGGGCTCGGGCCAAACTTTTAACATTTTTACCGGGCCAGGCCAATATTTTTTTTTTTTTTTTTTTTTTTTTTTTTGTACGACGGGCCGGGCCGAATTTTTTTTTCTCTGAATCGGGTCGCTCTCGGTCCTGGAAATGTCGGCTCGTGCAGACCTCTAGTGGAGATTGCTTTGAGGCCTATAGAAACAATGGCTGTCACCTCGAATGATCCCTTATTAGAATTGACAATGCATTATAACATGCTTTCTGCTTACGTTGGCCTACGTATAGGACAAAGAAGTAGTAAGTACTATGTATGTTGTAATCATTGGTGTTTCCTTTCGCTGTATCAAAAACGTGTGCCAAAGTTGGCGGATGTTTTTGAAAAACCCCAAACCGTTCTCATTAGTACCTGTGTTTAATTTATTTGTTATACTTATGTAGGTAGACATTCATTCATAGAGATGGCATTGTATTTTATGTGTTCAAGATTTCTTTTTGTTGTAAACTACAAATGTGGCCTGTAGATGGCAGCACCATACAAATACGGTGATGGTAAGATGTAAAAATTACATAAAAGTAGTATCAAAGGACGTTTTTTCTATTCTATATGTTCAGTCCAACTGATAAAGTCAATCTTGCATTTGCATTCCTCAAATTAATGTGTAATTACAGTTTTAAATGAAATAAAACACAAACATTTCCATAATCCAAATTAACGTATTGTAATGAACATTTTTCTTTTTTGGAACGACATGAATTGCAGTCATGGAATTAGGCTTGATTTAAGAAAAGCACTGAATGCTTATAAAAGAAAAAAGAGTGCATTAACAAAACAAAAAAATGCTATTTTTACTTTATATATATATATATATATATTATTTTTTTTTTCCTTTTCAAACTCAAAAATGATGATTCAAGTAACTGAAGAAAACTTTTTAAACTGAACCATGTTTGTAACTAACACTGAAAAAGGGAAATTCATTATATATTACGCCTAGTAACTTCTGTAACAAATATTTTTGATGATGTAAATAGGAGACGTTTTTATGAGATTACTAGCTAAAGTAACCCGACCCGGCGTTGCCCGGAATTTTAAGAATGTTTGTTTTGAAAAAGCAGTTTCAAAATTTAAGATACAACATAGAAAAAATAAAATAAAACAGTCGAAGTTTTGTACCACATGAATCAAATGAAAACCCAATATAAAAATGTATAAATTCCTATAACACGCAAAATAATACAGCTATAAATTAACTTATTTCCATTCATCCTTGGACCAATAATGTTAAAATACGCCAATATTTCCATAATTTTGTTTTTATCATGCGTCAATACAATTTTTCTCACTTATAGGACATTATATTCACCACGTCCTTTATATTTCCAATATAATGTAATATTCCATTTTTTTATTTGTCAAATTAATTAAATAATGATAATTTTCCACATGGAAATCATAAAACAGAAAAATTATGACGTAACATTCACTTTTTTTTTTAATTCGACAAACTATTTTTTTTTTTCATTTTTTCACGTGGAAATCTTGCAGTTTGTGCATTGTTATGAAGTTATGTTAAGGGTGTATTCGAAAAAATATTTTTTTACCCTCAACAGCTCGAAATTTTCTAAGACATTTTCAGACTCATTTTTAAAAGTAAAAACATGAAACTTGCTGGGGTGATTTCTGAAGACATGTTTAACATGCCGTGTGATTTCATTTTCAGCTCAATTAATTAGAATTTGATTTTTAAACAATTATTTTCTCAGTATGACCATTTTTTTCATTCCCAGATCGCCCGCTTCGAAAAATTCGGTTCAAAATGCCAACTTTGACAGCGTTTTTTACAGTATTTTCTGCATTTATCAAAAAATGAAGAAGCACCGCACATTATATAGTTTCTAAATAAGAGAATTTCCAAGTTTGATGCGTTTGAGAGCAAAAATGAATTTTAAAATGAATCAGAAAATAAGCAGTTTGGATCGGAATACACCCTTAATAATGTAGCGAACCGTAGAAGGCTCCAATGGATGTATACAGCGAAATTACTTGCATAGATTTATTCACACATAACTTATTCTATTTAGGTTACACATATAAGCACGACACAACATCACATAAACATCAGAGCTCTTGTTCTAGGTTAATTTCGGTTACAGTTAATGTCTTAATACCACATCTCCCTTTCTTCAAAGATTCAATTTCTGCGGAGGGCGAACAACTCTTCCACTTCTGGTGATATACTAATCTTGATGCTTTCGTGGAAACATGAGTTACGTTTATCATTGTTACAGGATAGATGAAGATTCTGAGAGCTTGGTTTCGTTGGTCTAGGAACTTTCTGTGGTATTGGAAACTCATTCCTGGAAACGTCTGGTTGAAGATCATCCACATCATCAGTTTTCGGCTGGAAATTAGTTGATTGGACAAGATGCATCCTGTTTCGACGATATACCCTTTTTCCAGATTTGACTATGTACGAACTTGGATAATCTAATCTCTGCTGAACCGTACCAGTAGCTCGCTTGTCTGTGATCCACACTCCATCTCCAACATCAAGATTACTAAGGTCTCGTGCCCCGTGACTTTTGTTATAGTTATCTTTTTGCCGTTCTATTCTCTTCTCTTCCTTCCTTTGAAGTTCAGCCCTGTTTTCAATTTTTGGCTCTAATTGAGATCTTGCAATTGGCAGTGTTGTCTTAATACGGCGATTCATGAGAAGCTCCGCCGGACTGAGGCCATTCTCTAATGGTGATGCTCTATATGCCATTAAAGAAAGGTAAGGGTCTTCAGCTTTTTTGAGTCGCATCTTGTTTTTACTGCAGATTCAATGAAACCATTACTTTGAGGATACCTAGAACTTATGTGATAGGACGAAATCCATAAAGCTTTGAGAATTTTGAAAATTCGGATGAGTTAATTGGCTCAAATTGTGGACCATTGTCAGATCTAACGACATTAGTAATCCCATGTCTGGCAAAGATTGATTTGCAGTGGAGAATTACTTCCTCAGAAGTTAATCTTTCCAGTTTGGCGATTTCTGGATATCTTGAGAAGTAATCGGTCACGATTAAGTACCAAAATCCATAAAGCTTAAAAAGATCCATGCCCACAATTTCCCATGGTCGTTCAGAAAATTCGGTAGGAATAAGAGGTTTATGGCTATTAGTGGTCTCCTTAATACATGATGTACAATTCTTTATCATTTCTTCAATTTCTCTATTTATTCCAGGCCAATAGACAGATGATCTTGCTCTTGCATGACATTTCGTAATTCCCAAATGTCCCTCATGAATTTGTTCTAGAACCTTTTTTCGCTGATTGGCAGGAATGATGATTCGACAGCCCTTCATTATGAGTCCATCTTGGATCGATATTTCATATCGATGATTCCAATAGGGTAGACAACTTGGTTCTAAATTTTTTCTTGATAGCCAACCGTTCAGGATTAAATTTTCTAGTTCTTTGCATGTTGAATCAAACTTTTGAGATTTTTGTAACTCTGCTAATCTGTTGCATGAAGCGGGTAATAAGGAAATTACCATATGAATATACGCATCAATTTCTTCCTCCAATTCTTCAACATTTTCTCTAGTTTCTTGAGGTTGTCTTGACAAGGCATCAGCTGCATAAAGTTTCTTTCCTGGTATGTGAAATATGGAGTAAGAATATCGCATCATCCTCATCTTCAACCTTTGCAACCGTGGAGATAAGTCTTCCAGGTTCTTTTTTGAGAAGATTGGGATTAGAGGTTTATGATCGGTTTCTAACCTAAAGTGAGTTCCAGTTAGGTAATCTCGAAATTTCTCACAACTCCAAGCTGGAGCAAGTGCCTCTTTTTCTATTTGAGCATATCTCTTTTCAGTAGGTGTGAGTGTTCTGGGTGCATATGCCACGACAGAAATTTCTCCATTTTCTTGTTCTTGCCTCAAGGTGGCTCCTATTCCATAAAAAAGAAGCGTCTGTTGTGACAATTGAAGTTTTCTGTGGATTATAAACCTTTAAAACAGGTTGAGATGTTAGGACATTCTTCCAATTTTGAAATGCTTGTTTTTGAGGTTCATCCCGGACAAACTCATTCTTTTGACTTAACATAGATGTTAACGGTGAAAACATTTCTGCAAAATTTGGAACAAATCTAGCGATAAAATTTGCCATGCCTAGCATTTGTTTTAATTCCTTTTTGTTCTTTGGCAGTGAATATTCTTTCACTGCTCTAATTTTATCTTCATCAGGATGGATGCCTTTGTCATCAATAATATGTCCCAAGAATTTGATTCTCTTGACTGAAAACTTACATTTTTTGTCATTTAGAGTAATACCAGCTTCTTTAAGTTTATTCAGTATAATCTCCAGTCTTTGGTCATGCTCAGTCTGATTTCTTCCCCACACTAAGATGTGTCGTCCATGTGACAAATATCATCTGGGATATTTTCTAGCAGCTGTGGCATTCTACGTTGGAAATGTTCTGGTGCAGATGAGATTCCAAAAGGTAATCTTAAGAATCTGTATCTTCCAAAAGGAGTGATGGAAGTCGTGAGATATGACGAAGATTCATCAAGCGGAATTTGCCAAAAACCTGAATTAGCATCCAACTTTGAAAAAATTTTAGCACCTGTCAGTAGATTCAATGAATATTCCACTGAAGGCAATGGATGGAATTCTCTTTCCACAGACTTGTTTAACTGGACTAAGTCGACACATAAGCGAACAGTACCATCACTTTTAGGAAAGATAATGACCGGTGAACACCATTCTGTCGGTTTGGTTAGACGAACAATAACTTTTTGGGCAATCATCTTCTTGATTTCCATTTCAGTTTTCTTCAGCAGTGGAATTGGTATCCTTCTTGGAGCTGAAATAGCAAACGGGACAGAGTTCGGCTTAAGCTTAATCGTATAACAACCTTTCAGTAACCCCAGGCCAATGAACAGTTCAGGAAAATCTTTCTTAGGACTTATTGTGATTTCTAAAATATTCGGACCTAATCCAAAAGCTAGTATAGCAGGTTTTCCCAATAAGTAATTCTGCAGTCCTTCAATTACATGGATTTCTTCGGTTATTTTCTTTTCCTTGTATTGGATCTCCTCAATAAGTTTTCCTGTGTATTTTAGTATTTTCCCATCCGGGCCGCAAAGCTTTTTGTCTGGTTTTAAGATTTTCGAATCCTTTAAAATCGATGAAGTAGCAGGAATAACAACGTGGTCTCCTCCGCTATCTATTTTGAAGCGAATAGTTTTACCTTTTATTTGAATAGGTACTGACCATAACAAATCATTATTATTATTATTACAGCGTGTTTCCCTAATTGTTCCTAAGAAAGAAATTTCAGATTTACTTTCATTTTTCCTACAAACTCGTGCATAGTGTCCTAATTTGGAACATTTTAGACATTTAGCATCTTTTGCTGGACACACTTTTCTATTATGCTTATATTTTCCGCACCATTTGCAAAGATCAAAGGGTTTTGAATTCTCTTTATTCCCATAATTATTTTTATCAGTTTCTTTAAACCGTGGATTTTGACTGTATACCCCTCTCTTAAAATTCACCTTTGTCTTGTTTAAGTTAGAAACTGTATGGGCAGAAGCATTATTAGAAATAAGAATTTCTTGTTGCTTTTTTCCGACAACCTAACTTTATCTATAGCTTTGCTCAAAGGAAGTTCTGGATCCAATTGTAATTTCTCACTTACCTAATGATTTATCTCTAATACCAACAACTATTCTATCGCGTATTAGTTCATCATGAAGAACTCCGTAATCACAATGTTCAGCTAGTGAATAAAGTGAAGTTATAAAATCATTAACAGATTCCCCTTCATTTTGAATGCGTTGATTAAACTGTGCACGCTCCAAAATTGTGTTTTTCTTTACTATAAAATGTTCATCAAAATGTTTCAGAGCAATGTTATATTTCTGCTGGTCATCTTCCGACAAGTTAAAAGACGCAAAAATATCTTCTGCTTTATCTCCCATGAGATAAATAAGAGAATTTACCTGTTCTACCTCTGTTTGATTTTTTAAACCCGAAGCGAATCGATACCTTTCGAAACGTTGCTTCCATTTTAACCAAAGTGCCGGTGATGAAAAAGTAAATGATTCTGGCGGTGTAACCTGATAAGAATTTCTATACTCTATATTTTTAGACATTTTAATTCTTTATAAATTGAATATAAATGTGCCGTATAATTATGCAAGAAAAGGAAACTTCTTACTGATATGAATCCGTTTTTAGTATTCAACTGTAAACATCCTTTTAACAGACTGCCACCATGCGTTGTTATGAAGTTGTGTTAATATTGTAGCGAACCGTCGAAGGCTCCAATGGATGTATACAGCGGATTTACTTGCATAGATTTATTCACACATAACTTATTCTATTTAGGTTACAGATACAAGCTCTACACAACATCACATAAACATAAGTATAAATATGAGCTCTTGTTCTAGGTTAATTTCGGTTACAGTTAATGTCTTAATACCACAGTTTGAAAGTTATGATGTAATTAATATTCCCTTTTTTTTAAATTCGTCAAACCATTTATTTCATTTTTTCACGTGGAAATATTGCAATGAAAAAGTAATTGTTGTGGTAATCCATAGGGGATCCATATATCAGAGTTAATACTTGTCGCTCTCTACTCAATGTTACACGAAACGCGTTAAAAGACGGTGCACAGAGGAGTATTTTACCCAAAAAACTGGCCAAAAATGCAAAAAATTAAAACGTGCTCAACAATTGTAAAAACATATTTTTAATATATTTATTTATCAATCATATTTTTATTTTCTAACTGATGCATCGATCTATGTCTATTTGAGAAGCGTGAGTCATATCCAGCGGCTACTAGCCTCACTTGAAGAGGAGGTTTCTTCGCAAAAAGACGTGCTTTATTGTTGCGTTTCGACTTTGTTATTATGTTTAAATGTATATTTTATGTGGCTTCATTAATTGTTGAATTCAATTACTTTATTTTTAATGTAATAAAAAAAAAAATAATTAAAAATGTGTTCTTTTTAAGCCTTTTTTACTCGAATTTAAATATAGTGATTTAGATACATAGCTTTTTAAAGGTGTACCGTGCTTTGCCGGACCATTTTTGAAGTAGAGTCGTATTGCTTATAGTTTTGAAGGCCAATAAAAAAAAAAAAAATCTTCCGCACATACTTGCCATTTTTAAATATAAATTGTTTTGGTAATATCTTAATAACACTCAAAAACTAGAATCTCTATACCACAACTCAACTTTAGAGACTCAATTTTGATAAATAGTAAATGCAAATAATATATAAATGAACACTTGTTTGAATGAATGTTTATATAAATAATTAAAAGTTTACAAAAATTAACCACATTTAATTAAACATTATTCGCAAGTAAAACAACACTATCAACAATTGAGGACTAAGAATAAAAATACCAAGAAATCTATTATTTTTTTTTTTTTTTAACGAAAAAATGTCTTAAATGTCAAGTTTAACAAACACGGGAACTCTTGAAGTGCCAACCTTAGTACAAATACAGCAAAACCTCCCTAAAGCGACCACGTACCGTTCCAATAAAAATGGGTCGCTTCGAGAGGTGGTCTCTTAATGGAGGTCATGTTTAAATCTAGATTTTAATTGTTGAAAAATGGTAACAATGTTACTAAAATTCATTTTTCACATTAGGAGAAAATATAAAAATTTAAGGATCAAAATGAAAGTTAATTACATAAGTTAATTACTGCAGAGTTTTAAAAACGGATACATTGAGCTTTGCTTTAATTTTACAGTTTTATCTTTTATAACTTTTATTTCCAAGTTCTTTCGAAGTTCAGTAAATAAGTGCATTTTTTGTGGACGGGAACAAATAATGACGATTTCATTACTTTATCTATTTCTTTGAGAGTTTTCCGACAGAATAGGGCAGAGGAGTGATCGTCATTCTTAATTTGTCATCAGAGTTAAATTCATTGCCTAAAAAGGCACAAAGGAGTTTAAACACTTAAAAGTTACCGAGATGGAAAAAAAAATCTAAACTTAGTTTAGAAGTTTGATGAATAATGCACTCCCCGGAATTATTTTTTTTAATAAAACCTTCAAGCGACCAGGAAAAAACAGAATTTGTTTCATTTTCTTCAAAGAAATCGGTCTCTCATGGAGGGTGTTCAACTGGGATGGTCTCTGAATGGAGGTAAAATTAGTATTGAGCCTATGGGAATAAATTTCGTTCCATAAAAAAATGGTCGTTCAGGGAGGTGGTCGCCTAATGGAGTGGGTCGCACAGGGAGGTTTCACTGTAGTTCAGAAAAGAGTGGAAAAATGTCACTGGTTGAAAGTGCCACACGAAGTGAAGTGGAGTTTGCTGAAAGTGCCAGTGATAAGATGCGCGGCGACTGGTGGCATGACACAACTTGATCATGCTGTTATTGTTTACATCAATGGGATATTTTTAAGCAAAGTTGAAAAATATTAAATAAATAAATGTTTACAATTGATAATATCAGGTATTTAACACTAAATGAAAAGGAGCTAGGTACCTACATTTTAAAGTGATGAACTAAGAGCCCAAAAGGAATGAAGTCGAAAGCGCTGTATACCAAGAATCCAAAAGGAGTGAAATGGAAAACGCTATAAAGTACCAAAAGTAGGAGGGTTTTTTTTTTTCTTTCTTTTTTCGTTCTCTTGAAACATTCCCTCTTCTGGACTTTCAGCGTTTTCAAATCCTTAGTCCTCATTTACTTTTCTCTTATAAACAGTAAGTCAACAGCAATGATGTTAACTGTAAAAGTAAAACATATGAAAAATAATTTTTGGCAGGATTTTGCGTCAAATACTCCACTGTGCGGCGCGCCGTCTGTTAACGAAATTATTTATTCTATAATACCTCATGAATTTTTACTTAATGTAACACATAGTGTTTATAAATGTATTTGCAGCAAATAAAATGAATACTATACTTCTGAAGGAATATTATACTTTCTTCAGTTACTCCACAACACACCAAAACATTTTCCGCAATCAGTAATTTGAGATTGTAAAAGTTAAGGCTGTTCTCAAATTCCCAGCTCAACAAACTCGAAACTAATCTGACTCAATTTTAAATACAAAGGCACAAAATTGGCAGGTCTGACTATGGAAACGACTTGGAATCGAATTGCGTTTTCCATTTTTGAGTAAATAAATTACTTATCGAGTTATAATTTTTTTTTTTTTTTTTAAATCACGTGACGGCAGGTTTCTCTCTTTTCCATCACTGTCACGTACGAAAATTCGGTTCAAAATGCCAACCTTAACAGTATTTTGTGAAAGGTCGTTTGCGTTTATCAAAAAATGGAAAATGTCTTTCGATTATATAGTTTCTGAATAACGACACCTGCCCATTTCCTGCGTTTCCGAAAAAAATGAATTTAAAAATGTGTCAGAAAGAACTCCTTTGGATTTGAGAACATCCTTAACGTAAAATAAATATGCAGAAAAGCGTGATTTCTTAATTATGTATTATAAAAATATATTTTTATTTCTCATATTACTACATAGTCCCTTCAAACCCAAAGCTGCTTGGGGAGAGGGGGGGGGGGGGAAATCAGGCGAGGATCTGATAAATAAAGCTATGCAATAAGTATGTAAAATCGAACAATATAATTTAAAAATAATTAATTTCATTATTAATTATTTAATTTACATCACTATTTTTTTTTTTTTTAAATCAACAATTAATATATTTGTTTTCACAATTTCCACTCAATTTAAACCGGGTTAAGTAAGCGGGGGGAGGGGGCAGCAAGTAAAAGATTAAACTTAATTTATCATAAGAAATATTAAATAATTAATTTAAAAAAAAGAAAGGTATTGATTAATTATGTACAATTAAAATAAATAAATTCTTCTAATAAATAAATCCTAATTCAGTAAGGTAATTGAAATCTATATTTAGTTAATTTACACTAAAAGATCTCACTAATTCTTAAATTGTGTAAAAGGAATATTTTTATTTCTTAAGTTACAGAATGCATTCAAATCGAGGGTTGCTTCTGAAAACAAATAAAAATTAAGTACAAAATATGCATAAAAAATCACTAAATTTACTCTTCTGTATGAGTGCTTTCATTCAAATCACAATTGCTTGCCAGAATAAGTTTAACCCGGGAGAACTCGCTGCATGAGATTTTCTCTCACAGTCGTACTTTTTTAAGACTTTTATTTAAACCATTTTTCATTTTAATTAAAATTTCAAAATGTTATTTCAATTATTTTACCTCTTTTGTGAATAAAAGTACTAAGCCAACCAAAAAAAGTTGATATTATATGAATGTAAAGTAAAAGAAAAGCAATTGGGCATTCTCACTAGCGAGTTCTCGCGGGTTAAACATGCACAATCCGAAGCTTCAAAATTACCAAAAAGAAAAAAAAAAAAGCTTTGGGCTAATATTCACAATTCTAAGGTTTAAAAAGATTAAAAAAAAAAAAAAAAAATCTATTTCGGGGCTCGGCCGGGATTTGAACCCGGGACCTCTCGCACCCTAAGCGAGAATCATACCCCTAGACCACCGAGCCACGTTCAGAATGTTCTTAAAAGAAATGAGCGTCGTGCAATATATGAATTCTTCTTTGACACTTCATTTAGATTTTCCGGCGCGACCGGTTTAGAGTAGAGGTTTGCACAGGCCGAAATTTCCGGGCCCGGTCCAGAAAAAAGTTAAAATCTCGGTCGGACCGAGTGAATTGCTACAAAACATTGATTTTTACGTCGATTTGGTTAAAAATTTGATTCTTACGAGGAGTTCTGACCAAAAATATTTATCTTAACTTTTTTTTCATGTTTCTAAACTTCATTTTTATATAAGTGCTGCAGGCTGCGATATTTATTTTTTTAATGAATCGCTATTTCTTCTGTGTAAATATTTCAGTTATCATTAATATTGTTAATCCATATTCCATGCACTGAAGTGTTAAAAATCTGAAAAATGCTATAGAGTAAAATCTTCTAAGACTCGATTACATAGAAAAGAAAAAAATGCGTTATAGACAAGTTCCCTTCTTAGCAAATGTAAATAGGGTAGATGTGCCAGTAATGGACACCTTAAGGAATTTCTTTAAAAATTATTTTTTTATTAATAGTTATAATTATTATATTCCAGTTTTTTCAATATTATATTAATCTATCAACAATATTTAACCATTCTTATAGCCTCATTTCCCCATATGAATAGAAATTTAATTTTAATTAACAGAAATATATCAAAACACCCAAAAGCCCAGTAATGGGCACCCTCTGGCCCAGTAGTGGACACCCTCTGTTCCAGTAATGGACACCCCATAAAAAGTAATAAATATAATTGTTTTTATGACTGTATTTAGAACCAGAATTTAATGAATACATACTAATGAAACAAAATAGTTATTTTAAATAAATTTAACAATTAGGATACCAGTAATTAATAAAATATTTGTGATAATCATTTACTGTTTGCATCAATTATTGTAATTATCAGAAGATCGATGTTTTAATTATTTTAGATGGATAATTTAAAATACTAAATATCAGACAAATACAGCTATCAAATTATTGAAACAGTGGTGGATTTAAAAGGTAATAATAATAATAAAAAAAAAGTTTTGGAATATTAACGTTTAGTTTTGTGCCACTATTTTTAATAATCTTCCAGAGATTACTTGATATATCATTTATAATAATTAATATTACAAATATGAAAGAAATGATATTGTGAGTTAAATATTTTAAATACTAAATAAAATAATTCCAAAATAAAACTGTAGAACTGATGTTTGAGGCCACTGATCTGCAGATTTACTAGTTTCATGAATATTACCTATAACTTTCATTAATAGTATTGCATTTTTTTTTAACAAGGAAACATTTAAGACAGAAAATGGATTTGTAATAGCTTCTGTAACTTAATTGTTTTTATTTAAATGGAGAGGGATTAAGCCCTATGAGCCCCTCTCTGACTGTGCTCTTAAACTGTATTTTTCTGCTTCCTGGCTGGTTTGATTGCCAGATTATAAAATATGTGAGGTATATATGTACTACATAAAAAAATAAAATATTGAAATTTTATTAATCACATAAAATAACTTAAAAGCAGCTATTTATAAAAGTTTTGGTGTTATTGCATTTTGGTAAGTATAATTTAAAAATTAAATTTGATTATTTAGGTTTGTAGTTAAGTCAAAATATTTTATGCACTATAAACATTATTGAAATTGCATTTTTAGCAATGTCTACATGGGGTGTCCATTACTGGAAAATGACTAATTAACCATCCCAGTAATGGACACCCCCTCTTAAAACCTTAAAAATAAATGAAATTTAGTAAATGGCCGTTAGTATATAATATTCTAAGTTTCCTATTGCTACTCAAACAAAAACATTCAAATTTTGCAAGAAAATAAATAATATATAAATTAATTAAACGAAGCCAACTCTTAGCCTCTTCATTAAGATTTTCACAGAAAAACAGTGAAACTTTGAAACATTATTTTCTGCTTTTTGATTGGTTTGATTAAAAGTGTAAACAATAACCCAGTTTTATAAAACATGCAAGGGGGTATTATAAAAAAAATAATTAAAGCTAAATATTTATTAGTTATTTTTTTATGAACCAAAAACATCAAGGGGTGTCCATTACTGGAAGGGTGTCCATTACTGGCACATCTACCCTATATTATATATTCTTTTCTTACGTATTAGTATATTCATTTTGCATTAATCAACACGTTTTTCAGTTTAAAACAGGATTCCGTCATAGACAGGTTCCTTTTCACACGTTAAGGTTATAAATACATTATATGAGATAAAAATTTACTCTACATAAATATAAATAATATACTTAAATTTCTAAAAATTATGTCTATTTAATTTTTTTTCGAGTTACTATAACCCGCCACATCGATGCTTAGCGTTTTTAAACAGCATTTCATTTATGAAGCTCTGTGGTGTTGGGGTTGTGCCATCCCTTATGAAAATTTTTCGATAGAATTCTATAAAAAACTTTTAGAATTGTGGGTTCTTTTGTATAATAAATGTATAGAATTATGGCCCGTTTTTCTCTAAGTTGTATAGGATGTTCTAAAGACCATTTTGTGATTTTATAGAAAAAGCTGTAGAATTTTATGAACTCAATAAAACATTTTTTATGATGGATTAATAAGCATAAAATCTCAAAATTTTATGGGGGGGGGGGGGGGGCTCATTTCGATAAGAAAAAAAAACGTCGAATATCTTTAAAAGGTATACGTGAAAACCCTATATAACGAATTTTCTCAGAATGTATTGCCAGTGGACAGAACATAGGCAAAAACAATTTTTTTAATCAAAACTCTAATAGATCTTTTAAATTTAATATTGTTTTAGATTTCTAACTAACGACACCAAAAAGCATCCCCCAAAAAAATATCACTTACGTGTTGAAATAATGTTTGAAATTTATATAAAAAAAAAAAAAAAAAAGTGATACTAGCCGAAGATTTTTAGATTCTTCTAATTTTGTATAGTTTTAGTGCTGCCATCTTGTATCCGTATCGACAGTCTTAAACCTAACAGTTTTTTAGGCTTAAAATTGAATATATCTCTCAAACTTTTATTCTATTAATATCTTTAAAACATTTATGTTTTTTTAATTAAAACATATATTAATATAATATATTCACTTAAATTTTAAAACTGTTTGGACGGGTAGAATCAACAAAATCTTAAATTTTAAAGCATAATTTCTAAAATCCCTGTGAATATTCTACGGTGCTGCTATCTTCTGTCGACAATTAAAGCTATATCTCTTATTTCTCGAACAAATCTCGGAGAAAATTTTCAAACTTCACGGCCGGGCGAAAGGGGATCGAAAAGGACGAAGCGACTGAATTTAGACGGCTGTAAAATCCCGAAATTTTCTTAAAGAAATAGTTCTATTTTCCAGTTTTATTCCTTAAAATTATTATAGTTTCGTTGCATTTTTAACTAAATTTTTTAAAGAAAGAATTTCTTTCCGCTGACAGGGAAAGTCAAATTTATCTATTCTTTAGACTCCAAGATCATTTTCTCCTCTCTTACTTTTCGATATAAAATAAAGTCGGAAATTGTACGTGAAACGTGGCAAATGAGTTGCGTTCGTACTATAACTAGTTTTATCAATATTCAGGCCTTGGTGCAATAGCTGTTGCACTCTTAGGCAAAAATGCACGAATACAAAATTTATTACCATTATATATATTAAATTCAGCAATATGTAAATAATAGGACTTCCACATTAATAGGACGCCATCACCCTCGCAACCTAGAATCAATACCTATCATTGGATATCAATGAATTGATTACGTATGATAGGATTTAATAGAACTAGCAAAAGCCATGCTTTGTTTGGATTCGCGAAGCCTTATTTAATAAGATAAATATTTGAAAGTAAAAATATTTTTTTATATTACTTTTACATCTTTATTAAGTAAAAATGTTATTTCATGTTTTGGCGCATTTTAATTTTAGAAATGTGAATTCAGCCAAATAACTAAAAATTTCCTCGGAATTTTATATTTATGATATAAGAGTGGTATAAATAAAAGTATTTTCGAAGCAAAATTTTACAAAATATTTATATAACGAGTTTAACAATTAATTTTATTTGTTTATAATTCTTTTGTTGCCACTTTACAAAAAAAAAAAAAAAAAAAAAAATCATAATATAATTCTTTTAAAATGCGTAAGTATCGTCTGCGTAAATGATTTACCATAATAAGAATAAATTGTGTATTGGAATTCTTACCACAGAAAAATACATTTATAATTGAATTTTCACAACTTTTAATTCATTAAAAATATGCTATAATTTTAACAAAAAAAAAAAGGGGTATTTTAAAAATTTCCTAAACTCCATGATTTATTTTTTCTTCTGAAAATAGACGCGTTTCATTTTTTTATTTACAAAAATGCGTCCGTAATGGAAAAACATGTAAAATAAATTAATTAAAATAATAAAATTTTTAAGGTTATTCTGAAAAAAAAAAAAAAAAATATTGTGCAAATCTACAGATCCTAATTTATTTTTATATTTAATTTCAAGGCTGTTTTTTAGTCATCTGCCATGAGCTTTCTACTGAACATATTTTACTAATATTTTTTTTAAGTGAAAAATGTTCATTTGTAGATGTGCCCGCGCTAGCTGTTTTTTTTTTTTTTTTTTAATATCCCCATTTTTACACTTTAATTTTAAAAGAATTTTATGAAATTTCCTTCAAATGGGGGTAAGTATCTTTCATTATTCCAGATAAGAGAGAAATAATGCGGTTTATTTCTCTTTATTCATGCCATTTCCTAAAAAGAAGAAGAAAAAAAATCTTTGTATGATTTAAATTTTGTCGTATAGGGTTTAGTGGCGCAAAATCCCATTAGTGACATGCTGCGCCAAAATATTTTGGTCGGAAAATGACGTACTGCTTTTAAAGACACGCATTTTTTGTCGTAGGTTTCCACATTTTTTTTTTTTTTTTCTGCATGTGAACTGATACTAAGTTTGCGACACTAGAAGAAATGCTTAAATAAGTGAATATGACGTCATATTTAAAAGAAAATTATCATTTTCTTAGATAAAATTAAACATTTTAAAACAAATGCGTCTAAAAAGCGTAAACTACGGTAATTTTTACTCTCCGGTTTTGAGATCAGAATCTGAAGTTAAGAGTGCGACTATTCACACGCAAAGATGTTGCTGACAATCGTGACTTCAAGTTTTGAGTTAAAATGATTTTAAACTGATCAAATTAAAATACCAATTTTTAAAAAAATGGCGAATACGGATATGAGAGGCGTGTATATAAATTTTGAGAAGGTGAAAATGATGTCGGGTTTGGATTTCACGGGGTAAAAATTCTATGTTCGCATCATAGTGGAATACATTTTGATGTTTTTCATTCCGGGATACCAAGCATAAGAGCCTCAATTGATAACTTCATCATAATAACTTATATTTATTATATTTTACTGATTACATATACAATTAAAGTTTAATTTTAATAATTCGGAGAACGGAGTTTTATAGAAAAAGTAATTTGCTAACTTTAGGCTAAAATAATATTTGTTTCAGAGTTAGACTAACCAGTATAAGATGCATTTTTTATTGTAACTAATTCTGTAGGTTTATTACAAATTAATTAAACAGTTCATTCTTAAACATCTTTTTTCGTCGAAATTCGTCACGTTCCACCTTGTTTTCATAAAATTTTAAATGACTCGACACAATTCCAGGGGTGCAGAAAATGTTTCTACTCCCAACATTTCCCCCAATCCACATGAAAATTTCCCCAAAATTTTACAGTATGTTATAGGTAAATGCTGTAGGTATAGAAAATTTATTTTTCCAATATTTCTCAATGCACGAGTATATATGTCAGGGGTGATTCTGAGTGCAAAAAATTTTTTGAAATTCACAGCAAATTTTCCGAAAAGTTACAGCAGAGTGAGAGAAGGGGTGGGAAATCTATTCCCAGCACTATGTCTTTTTCGCAGCCCTTTGACGAAATTCGCAATCTTTGGACGAATTTTGTATATTTTAGCGATCTTTTGTCGAAATTTGCGGTTTTTTCGTGATCTTTTGACGAGGTTTGTGGTTATTTCGGCTTCCTTTAGATAAAATTTGCCCTCTTTTGATGAAATTCGCGGTTGTTTTGCGATCGTTTGACGAAATTTGCGGTTTTTTGCGATTTTTGACGAAATTTGCGTTCATTTCGCGATCTTTTGACAAAATTTTGGTGTTTTTCGAGTTCTTTTGACGAAATTCGCGGTTAGTTCGCCATGTTTTGACGAAGACCGCGGTTATTTCGCCCCTTTTGACGAAATTTGCCGATTTTCACGATCTTTTGTCAAAATTTGCGTTTTTTTCGCGATTTTCGGACGAAATTTGTGGTTTTTCGCGATCTTTTGACGAAATATGCGTTCATTTCGCGATCTTTAGACGAAACTTGCGGTTCTTTGGCGACCTTTTGACGAAATTTGTGGTTCTTTCGCGATCTTTTGACGAAATTTGTGGGTCTTATTGCGATCGTTTGGCGAAATGTGCATTTGTTTCGCGACCTTTTGACAAAATTTGTGTTCATTTCGCAATCTTTTGACGAAACTTGCGACTCTTTCGCGATCTTTTGACGAAATTCATGGTTCTTTCGCAATCTTTTGACGAAATTCGCGGTTATTTTGCGATCTTGTGACGAAATTCGCGGTTATTTTGCGATCTTGTGACGAAATTCGCATTTTTCCCGCAATTCTTGGACAAAATTCACAATATTTTTATGTCCGAATTTCCAGATTGATGAGCGATTTTTTTTTAATTTTCGGAACCGAATGCCTTTAATTTTCGGAACAGAATCACCCCTGATACACGTTACATATTATTCTGAGATCGATTTTGTGAAAGTACCATACAGATCTTTTTATTTGTAGTGATATTTTTCTATCTCAGGGAATTATGGAATTCGTTGTTAAAATTGAAATCAATTCTATATGTTTCTGCAAAATTTCCCCCGATCCTAGATTGCCGGATCGGACATATTCTGCACCCCTGCACAATTCTGCATCGATTACACTGTACAACAGTGGTTTTGTCCTAGAACTAAAATTAGTTGATTCTAGATCTGTTTTTGGCGCTGATTCCGAATATGCTTTCCGTTTATCTGTAGGTGGTCCAGGTTTTGAGAAATTTGCATATTTAAGTTTATGCAAATTTAAGCATTTTTGTGCTATTTTATGCAAATTTTAGATACAATATATGTCACATCTAATTACGTTTTCTAGATAATGACTACTTGACTATTTGCTTCAGATAAATGTCACGATTTGCATATTCTTAACATTTATTTATCAGTTATTAAGCCTAATTTGCATATTTTTCAATGGTGTAATATTTACATCACTATCAACTTTAAAATAGTTGCCACAGAATTGACGTAATGTTTTTCTAGACTAGATTTTTATGCTGATTTCAAATATGCAGTCTGTTTTCTTATGTCATGTCTAGTTTTTGAGTAAGATGAATTTCTACTTTTGCACAGCTTTAACACAGATTCGATATAAGATGCTTTTTAGGGGTGTGTAATTCATTGAGAAGAAGGTGAACAGGGTCAGATTCATATCAGAGACATAAACAAAAATTTATGTAATCAAAAAAAGGAAAAATAAGTAGTAGAATCTATCCTAACTAGTTAAAGTTTATCCTACAAAGTATCATAAAAAGCTATTTCTAGCTTTTTTGACCAAAAACTAAAATTTCACTTTTTTCAAAAACAAGACGTGGTAGAAGAAAACAGATACAAGATTTGAAATCAGCTCAAAAAACTGGTTTAGAAACATATTAGCGTACTCGTGGGCAGAAATATTTGAACGTCAAGAAACATTATTAGAAAAACATGAAAAATATGCAAATAGGTATACACTATTTCACAGTCACATGTCAGCATAATCTCAGAAACAACGTTTTTGTGAAGTAAATTAGGTAGTAATCATAACATGAAACAAAAAAACCCTGTCTGATATTTCTTTATACCTTAAATTTGCAAATAATTGTATAAAATTTACTAAATTTGCATAAATTGAAATATGCAAATATCTCTCAAACTTGACGTGCTGGAGTAAATCTAAAACTAGATTCGGAATCAGCACAAAAAACCGCATAAAAAACAGCTAATTTCTGTTTTAGGACAGAGCAAAAGTTCAAATTTGTTGACCAGTGTTATAGATACTAAATTTAAAATCATTCGGTTGGGTATCTTTCTGCGCTGTTATATGCGGGCAGACGGATCAGGCGACGACTATAGGTGCTACATCTATATATATATAATTACGAACGCAACTAAAAATGTGTTTTAGACAAGTTTCCGCCTAGGCAGGTAGATTTATAAGGTATTGCTTTTGAAGGGACTAGAGCAAATTTCTGAGATAGATACGTTCTACGTCCACAGATTTTACTGTATTAGCTCTACTCTATGCAGACTAATGAATAGCATAAGTACAGCGTGAATAAAATTATGTCTAAAAGTTATTGTTTACGACTTTCACAGAAATAGGTCGATGACCTATCATTTTTAATCGACTGCCAAGAAGGGTTATGTGTTTCATGCGTATCTGGATATGTGGATTTCTTTATACCTTCGAAACATCCCAACGGCTGGATGGATTTTAATGAATGGAGTCTCTATCGATTCGTCTTAATCGTCCGATGGTTATAGGCTACGTTTTGTTTTCATAAATTCAAAATGGCGGCCGTAAAATACAAAATGGCGGTAGAGGCGAAAAAAATTTTTACGCACTATTGAGTGGCATATCATTGGATAGGTCTTTCAAAATGAAGACATTGTTTCATTGACTATGTTACAGTCAGAAGCTCCGTTTAAATATTACGCAACCTGGAATTTGTGTAGGAAAGATCTTTAGCTTTACTGCTACTCTAATCTTCATAGACATCTATAGGCCTCATCAAAACAGTGTTTATAGATGGGAACTAACAATTAAACACAACTTCAAAGTCATCCATACAAGTAAATAAAAAAATAGGTAAGTAATATAAAAAATAGTTTCACATTGATGAGAAATAATTAATTAGTTCGCTTTTTACGCAGACGGGCTTTTTGATTTTTTAGATTTAATTTTTACTTGTTTCAAGTTTTCTTTCCCAAATAATTAAGATCAGGTCTCGAATAGGAAAAATCCACGAATTCCACGAACACTATTTCAAAATTATTGTTCACTAAAAAAATTTGTTTAAAGTGTTAACGAATTGATACTTAAACATACAAAAAAAATTTCAAAAATGCATTCAAGATTTCAAATAATAAAAAAAGTCGAATGCGGCAATCCCAAAACTTTTTTCTATTCCTACATATTGATACTGCAAAATTGGCTATCAGAGTGCCAAAATTAAATTAGAATCTATGCCCATCATGAGGATTGTAAAGATATAAAATCCCGTGCATTAGATCTTGAGACAGGACTATTGCTAAAATCATGCAAATCCTGAAAAATACAGCGTAGAAGCGCCACCTGTTGGGTGATTTACACCAAAACCTAATCAGCAACAACTTATCTCAACATCGAAACTGAATCTGAAGTTTCGTGAAAAACTGTGCATTATTTTTTGAGATAGAGCTGTTGCAGAAGTCGTGAAAAATGCAGCAAAGCAGCGCCCCCTGTCGGGAAATTTACACCAAAAAGTAATCAGCTCTAATTTATAGTAGGGACTAACTTAATCTAAAGTTTCATTAAATTCGGTGCATTAGATAGAGCGCCGACAAAATTTATGTCACGTACAGAGAGACAGACTCACAAACAGACATTTTGTAAAAACATGTTTTTCGGGATCACTGACCCCTAAAACGTGTAAAATCGTCGAGAACCGGAATTCGAAAATTTTCATGAATCCAATACTTTCTTCTTGTGAAGATAGAAGAAAGTAAAGAGTTACAGAGAGAACAATAATCTATATATATAAAACTATAATAATATATTTTAATAATTGCACGAACTGGAACAATAATTATCATAATTTCACGTACCGAAACAATATTTGTCATAATTATACGTACCGGAAAAATATTTGTCATAATTTCACGAACCGGAATATTGTTCCGTTACATTTCGAGCCCTGATTTAGATAACAAATGTGTTTTTAATTGCACATTTATTAATTACATAAATTTCATAAGTTATGAGTTAATAATTTTTTTGAAGGTTATCAATACATATGTGAGATGAAATTTTACTCCACATAAATAGAAATAATATTTAAATTTCTAAAAATGATAAGTCTACTTACTTTTTTTACTTATTTAATCCTCTTTTTAATAAAAAGCTACGCGTCGTTGGCGTCTGGCTTTTTCGCTAATCATTGCCACAGATTAATCTCAGAAAATGAAATATTTGAAGTTACTAAAAAAATTAATAGCTCAAAAAGTATTTGCCAGAAAATTGCTAGACAAACTGCGTTAGAAAGGTAAAAAATTGTATTTTTCTACTAAGAACAGATTACCTATATTAAACAAAAATGTAATTTGAGGAACAAATTAAAAAAACAAAATTTATTTCCTGCATTGTTTAAGCCCGAGAAGAGGGACAGATATTAAGATATTTTATTCAATTAGTTCTACATTTAATATTAAATTTTTGTAATAAATAAGTTAAACCAATTGAAGATTAAAAAATAAAAACAAAATTCGTACAATATGATACTTAAAACACCCTAAAAAATTAGATTCCGTTCAAATCAAATCGAAATAAATCTTAGACTTCTTCCATTTTTAATTGAAAATATTTGTATTGCAGATTTTGTATTATGTTTATGACGACTCTACTTAAAATGATAAGATGCATGCAAAATGCAATACTTTAAAAAAAGGCTAAGATTTATTTCGATTTCATTTGAACGAAATCAATTTTTTTAGGGTGTTTTAAGTATCATATTGTACGAATTTTATTTTTATTTTTTAATCTTCAATTGGCTTAAATTATTTGTTACAATAATTTAACATTAAATGTAGAACTAATTGAATGAAATATCTTAATATCTGTCCCTTCTCGGGCTTAAACAATGCAGGAAATAAATTTTGTTTTTTTAATTTGTTCTTCAAATTACGTTTTTGTTTAATATCTCAAGTTTTTTAATAACTACGTCATTCAGACGAACTGATTTCAAAATTAATGGAGGGTATCATCATCAGGCTTTGATGTATGCGGTATTGCATCACAATGTGTGATGCAGTTTACCAATGTATAATTCAAAATATTTCACCACTGCAGATGCCTGTAGTTTGGGCAAAAACTTCCAATCTGAACGTAAAGATCAATATTCAAAATATAAAAAAATTATTTCATTTAAATTAAATACCCTATTCCCCACTCAGGAACGCTATATGAATGCAAAAATAAATTGTGTTGAATCCTTACTGCTAATATTTAACAATATTACAGCTGAGATACAGTAAAAAATTTAAAAAAAAAAAAAAAAAAAAAAAAAAAAGGTTCACTTAAATTTTGTTATCTTATTCCCTCCCAAGGGGTGATGTAAACACAAGAGAAAATTATTACCCAAGTTTAACTTCTGATATAAATAGTTCCCATCTTGAAAAAAAAAATACATTTTAAAATTTAAGTTATGTAATTCCTCGCTAAGTTCGCTATCTGCATAAAAATAGCTATTCTTTTGAAACTTTTTACTGAAACATAAACTTGACCGAAGCAAAAATTAATTCCAGGGAAAAAAAAAAAAAAAAAAAAAAAAAAAAAACTATTTCAATTAAATTTTTCACGTGGAAAACTTTCAACTAAAAAGAGATAAATTATTATTACGGCTTTTGAATTATTTGCAACAATGAAGAAAAATACGTTTAATTTTATAGGGAAAATGTCCGTTAATTCTCAATAGAAAAAGCGAAATTTGGAATTATTAAGAAAAATATTTGAATAATGTAAATAAAAATTAGCCCATGTTATTCTCTGGGCTATAATTCACCCATATGGAAAGACATTTTACCATCCGTTTTGACCCTGACGTCAAGCAAACATTTTTACACTTTAAATTTATAATATCATTAGAATTAGTAAAGAATAAAAAAAATTGTGGCATCAGGGACAAAAAAGTGGGAAGAAAAAAAATGAAAAAGTTATGAACTCCATAGGCTTTTCGTTTTCGTGGTTTTCTTCGAGACTTGGATTTCCAAGCGTTAATACGGGTTAGGTTCCCTTAGAAAGACCCCCACGAAGGGCACTTCCCCCCTGGGCCTATATCCCTCGAGCAGATAATTGGCCGTCAAAAATCAACCAACCAACCAACCATAGGCTTTTCTATGTTAAATTAACATTGAGAAGTGACACTGGAAATAAATAAGTATTGTGCTGCTGCGCAATACTTAAATAAACAAAATAACATTTCAGAAATTGTGATTAATTTTACAAATGTAAACAATGTGTTGTGAATTATTCAATTTTATAAATTCATTGATAAAAATTAAAAAACTTTCGCGCATTGAGTATTTTAACTTCTGTAGTATTAATATGGCTTTGACGTCATTCGCCTATGAACCAAAGAAAATAGTTTTTAATTTAAAAGTGAAGTCTTAGAAAACTCAAGCCTATTTTCGGTACTTTTATGTTATCCGGGTGCAAATCTCGCCAATAACAGGGTTTTTTTCGCCAATAGTAGTTAATTTTTCGCGTGTGTGATTTAGAAACAATGCTTTAAAGATGAAATAAAATGCTGTGGTATTTATTATTATTGTTATGTATTTTAAAGGAAATGAGTGAAAGGCATGTATTTTAATTGTATGCAATATATGTATTTTGAATGTTTGTATTTTAAATAAAATTTATGCTTCTTAAATGAAATGAGTTAAAGGTTTATATTTTAAGGGAAATTAATGCAATATGAATTATGTCAATGGGAACAATATTTGGCGATTTATCACATCGTCAAGCTAAAATAAAAGTACTCTGTTTTCTGAGTATTAATGCAATAAACGTAATCTTTAATTTAATTGTTTCAGGTTTGTATGCTTAATTTATTTTGGAAAAATTGATTTGTCAATGATTTGTTTTGTTCAATGATTTGTTCAATGATTTGTTTGATTCAACAAAAACTGATTTGTTTTGTTGAATCAAGATGAAAAACTGCGTTTCGTCATATGATATTTGATATTATTCAAGAATGTATTTTGCATTTTAAAGTTATTATTGTGTCCATTCAAATGCTAATAAAATTTACATTTAAATTGGCATTTTTTATTAGTATCATTTATAAATCAAGGATCTTACATACATATTTGTTTTAATTTTAAACTAGGATGACTCAAATGCGAAACAAAATGTTTATCATAAGCAAGATGTTTAATATCGAACTCATTATAATAACTTCGTTTTATGTGACTGATAGAAAACACTGCAGAATGAAAAATTTCAGTACATAATAAGTCATACTGATAAATAATAAATGATTTTACTACAATTACTGATAATAGGTACTACAATTTAGTATTTCATAATTTGAGCAAAACAGTAAAAGGGCCCAAAAACTAAGTTCGATTTTTGAACAGAGTTTCATTTGGGGTTTTCAAACAGTTTCATTTGATGGCCTTGGAATCTTTCCCAGAGGGGGCTCAAAAATTTTTAGGGGGCTGAGAGGAGTTCAAAATTTTCCCAACGTGAAACAAATTGCTCTATTTTCCAACTAAAATGATATGTTCAATGTGTATTTAATGATGATAATTATACGCAAAAAGAAAAAAAAAACCTTTCCAAAGAAAAATGCTGAAACTAAAAACAAAACAAAAAATTATTGGTTCATTTAATGAACGTTTTTATCTTCAATTGTGTACGACTCATAATTGTACTTCATATGAAAATAGTCTCATATTTTTAGATTTTTGAGAAAGGAACAAAGTTTTGGAGGAAATGTATTAGAGACACTATTGATGCAGATGCGGATTACCCATTAGGCTGAGCAGGCTGAAGCCTAGGGCCCCGGAAGGAATGGGGGCCCTTTTGCTAAGATTTTTTTTTCAAGTTTCTTTCTTATACCGGGCTAATATTTTATACAAAAGAGAAACGAATGATGTGCAATATTCTTCGTTCCACCCATTTATTAAATCTTGTAGGTAATTAACATGTAGATGGTATTCTAAATGCTACCCCCATTTTAATTTTTTGGATATATATAAGTAGAAAATATTAGATTCTTGAAATTTTCCGGCTTCCAGTTTGTGATGCATTTACACAGAGCCTTTTGTAGACATAGCATTCTGGGCGAGATTTTCCCGCCAATCTCCATAAATAATATCTTATTAATAAGCTATTACGTTTTAATCAAGCATTTTGTTTATTTTTCGCCCATTAATCTTTTGTGCTCGGGGCGATTACCGCACCTTTCCCACTTATTCTAGTAAAATTGTTAAACTAAGAAAGCTCTTTTGAAGTTAGAGACTCTATATAAGTTTATATGAAAATACATTAATTTTTAAATTTATTTACTGTAAATCCATTCTGAAAAAAATGTGTATGCAAAAGATTCAGACATGTTCTCAGAATTACATAACACTGAGTGAATCAAAATTGAGGCTATGGCGATTACCGTTTAAACCGCTATGATAGAAACCTTCTTCCAATTGCAATAAAGTATACAAATCCAGTACAGCTTTTGTTTTATAAGGGGCTGTATATATACTTTAAAACACGAAATTTTAATTTTTAAATGGCCCCAGGTCCTAATAACTTATATTTAAAAATACTGTTCTACGTCTACGTAGGAAATTTTAAAAATCCCATTTTTTAAAGATCAAAACTTACTAAATCATGGCATTTTGAATTTTTTGAAATTTCAATGTTTATATGCACTAAAAGTACTTATTTCAGTTTTTAGTGCCAGAAAACACTGAAATACATTGCTTTGAAGGAGGGGAGAGGTCCCCAAAAAGCCTAGTCTAGGGGCCCGGGTGGTAGTTTATCCGCTTCTGTATTGATGGACGACAACAGTAGAGAAATTCAGGTCTGGTAGATGTATTATATATTCGTAGCACAGAAAAATATAATTGAGTCTGGCTGCTTTTTGTATTTCTTTTGAAAGTTTAACTATTTTACTATTACAGAACTCAGAAAGGTAATCAGCAAAACAGTAAAAAATTCTTTTTTCTTTACTTTTTATTTTTTATTTAAAAAAAAGAAAAAGTGTTTTAAAAATCTATTATTTCCCAACTCTAAGCTCAAATTTCCCAAGTTCACATATATTGGGGGGGCTCCCCCCCCCCCCCCCCATAACCCGCCATCGCGGCGCCTCTGGCCCTGGGCTCTCCTGAGCAAAATTGGATCGTATTTCTCTTGAAACAATTTTATTCATTTATTTAATCTACGTATATAACTATTGATAATAGATGGCAGCACTGCATCATTGATTGCAACTTTATTTCCTTTTTCTATTTGTGTATTGTAATTGATAATAGATGGCAGCACTGAGTCATTAAAATTCTAATTGGGTTTCCAACTAACAGGAATGCACTTTTCATTTATCTGAAAGTAAAATTTTCATAGAAATCCGAAAAATTAATAACCAAAATTACACATAATTAACTAAAATTTACTTACTAATTACTTGAAAAAAAAAAAAAAAGGTTTTTATTTATTTATATTTATTTATTTTACAACTTTTAAAAATATACAGCAAAACCTGTAAATCCGACATCGGTGGAATCGGGTTCCGGTGTAAAATCAGGTTTATTGTGAAGAATTCCTTCTCTTAGGGTTATGAAAATTTTCCGTTTAGGATCCGTTCTCATAGGTTTTGCGTTAACAAATGTTCTCGTATTTTAATTTTTACGGATTTTAGAAATTTAGTAATGTTAATTATTTTTATAATCGGACTTATAACCTGGGCTTAATTTCTAACAAAAAAAAAAAAAAAAAAAAAAAAAGTACCGGAGACCTAATATTATGTAATACTAGAACCGTAGCGTGCCCCTGCCGTCACTCCGATCAGCAATTTATCTAATATATAAAAATGAAAATTTGTCTGTCTGTAATGCTATACAAATCCACTGTTTGAAAGCCAGAATTGTGAAATGTTATGTACCTGTGTATTAAAACACGGCCGAGGCTACTAAAGTAATCCGGAATCGAAATAAGTTATAGTTCATTTTTAATTAATAAAAAAACCCCCAATTTTACAGCAATTTCCTATCAAATTTTTTAATCCATTTTTCGTTATAGCAGTTGCCAAAAATTAAAAATCTACAATAAAATTCTTACCACAAACATTACTTTTCTATTGCAAGATACATTGCATATTACGTACGCCACGCTTCACTAAAAAGCTGTAGCGGGTATTACGATAATTCTTTTACCTCTCATGCAAATAATTAGAGGTTATTTAATTGCGCTTAATTATTACAAGTTTTTAAAAATAAAGAAACACATTTTATCTGAAACCTCAACAAAACTTTTAATTCTATTTATTCCCTTATTCCACAGATATCGTTTTATCGTCTGCTGCCATAGTAACACAATAAAATAAATTTCATTTAAAAAAAAAAAGCACAGTAGTAGAAAAATATTTTACTAAATCCAATAGTTATTTTTAATTTTGGTTTTAGAATTAATTTCATGAACTCCCGTGCATAGAACGGGTTAAACAGCTAGTATTTCATAATTATTTGCAAAATTTAAAGCATCTTTTTTTCTTCTTTAGTAAAATAAAAATATTGTTCCACTTTTTAGTTGGTCACTCCTTCCAAACAAAAATCTTTGCCTAATTTTAATGCTAATTAATCGCAGAATTCTGCAATTAAATAAGGAATATGATTCGGATATTAGTAGTGTTAACACACACACACACACACACACACACACACACACACACACACACAAAAAAAAAAAAAAAAAAAAAAAAAAAAAAAAAAAAAAGATTTGATCTTTTATAGAACAAGGCGAAATACTGCTTGATTGCTTTCTATATAAAATAACAAACAATACATGACAATTATATCTACTTACAAATGAAAGTGACTTCATAAATGTGCAGGACACAGCCCTGGCATGGGCAGCATTCACGATGAAAAATAAATAGAAAAATCACTGATGTTATTTTCATACCACACAATAGAAGACTAGAAACTTCAAACAAACAAAACCTCAAACTGAAGCTCGTTGAATAAAAACAAAAGAAAATATTCTTTTCACGTTAGATATCTAAAAACAGGCAGTTAAAAAATATCCTACTGTTGCAAAAGAAAATCAAACTGAAAGCAAACTCATTGCTCTCTCTCTTGAGTGGCGCGATATCAACATCACGTCTTCGCCATCAATGCCAGACATACCTAAATCCGCAGATGTAATTAGAATAGAAAAACACGATTTCTGTTTCCGGGGTGTTCTCAAATCCAAAAGGGCAACTTTCTGACATTAATTTTAATCTATTTTTATTCGAAAATGAATGAAACTAGCTGGTGTTGTTGTTCAGAAATTATGTCATTGAGCTGTTTTTTTTTTCTTTTTTTCATTTTTTTTGCAAACGCAATAGATCTTTCAGAAAAGAGTGTTAAAGTGGGCGTTTTGAACAGAATTTCCGCGCGAAGGAAGGAAGAGCACTCAAGAGTGGGCGAAAAACGTGTTTGTCACGTGATCAAAATTGTTTGTAACTCGATAGGTAATTGATTGATCAAAAAATGGAAAAAACAGTTTAATTCCAAATCGCTTCCATGGCCAGGCTTTCCAATTTTATACCTTTCCGTTAAAAAATGAATTTGTAAATGTGTCAAAATGTTTTGCGCTTGTTGAGCAGATCCGTTAAGAACAGCCTTAAAATGATTTGAAATGGAATACGTAATTTTTAAAGGGGAAATTTTTTTTTTCCCTATGCATGAATAAATGAAATTTTATATGTAAGACTGATTGAACTCGAGCCCGCCTAGCCCAAAGACTTATGTATAAAAATTGAGCCCGTTTCATCTCCATTTTCTATGTATGCGACCATATTACGTCACATATAAGTGTTTTGATAGAAAAGAAAGTAAAAACTGGAAGATGGAAGGGAAAAGAATGGGTAATTTTCGCTTCGTTTTTTCAGACCGCTATTGCACTGGGCTCCGGATCCCTGTATTTATGAGCTCCGGTGAATTCCAACCAATGTTTAAATATTTATTAAAAACAGAGAAATACTGGAGCAGAGCTCCGGTGGACTCCGGCGCAAATTTCACCCTGCTAATAACAATAATAATCGAATATATTTTTTAATGTACAAATGAACTTTTTTCCATTTCTCAGTGAAAGCAGACGATTGTTCAGAAAATTCTGTCATATTCAGTGAATTAAACCAAATTTCCTGACGCGACAACGCGGAAAAGGGAAAAACTGTCGTCATTACACAACAATCATCATTCTAGATGTAATTAATGCATCGAAAACTGAAAATATTGTTTGATTCCAAATCTCTTCTGTAATCATGCATAAAAAGTGAAATTGTCATGCTTTTACGTTTAAAAATGGGTCAGAAAGTTTCACGTTGTTGAACGTGAAAAATATTTTTTTGAGAACCTTCATTTTATAAAGTGGTTGAAAACTTATTCAAGCAAATTCTCAAAATATTACTATTCTTATTAGTATTTTTTATTAACTATTCTTTTCTGGTTATTTTCCATTCTTCATATGCAATAAACTCTCTAATCCTGAAATTTCTGCAATTCGTGCATCATGTTTATGATATAAACAGTCAATTTTCAGTGTTTCGAATAAACATACAATTGCTAAACTTATACGACAAAATATTTACAGCTAATAAACAAATAGATCAAAATAAATTAAGATCCCTGCTCAACAATGCAAAGCATTCCTATAATTTTGAAATAGCTGTAGATGCTGCGCCTAACAACCAATGTTTGAGGTATGGTATTCTATAAGTTTATTTCATCATTAACCTTTGAAAACATGCATTTTATAAATGAAAGATTTAGATTCCGAATCTCTGGAATTCGAGGTTCTTAATATTTTACTAGCTGAGTGGCAACGCAACGAATTGCATTTGGGTTTGTATGAGATCTTTTAATTTTTAGGGGGAGGGGGGGTAAGAACTATAATTTTATTCAACATTTAGAAACGATTTATTAAAAAAGTCATATTTACAATGTAGGTTAATTAGAAATTATGACTTTTACATTTCGAAGATTACGTGGTTTTTTGGCTGCAATTAAGTAAAACATTGCACAATAAAATTTTCAAAAACGTTATTTTTTAAAAGAATCTTTTTTTTTTTTTTTTTTTTTTTTTTTTGTAAGATTTTGGGGGTACTTTTCGGTTAACCGGGCGCCAGTGTTTAATAGTGTGTCCTATAGTGTGCCAGTGTGTCCTATAATTTGGAAATAGCTGTAGATGCTGCGCCAAACAACCAATGTTTGAGGTATGGTATTCCATAAGTTTATTTCATCATTATACGTTTGAAAATAAACTTATGTATATATACATATATATGTATATATATATATATATATGTATACATATATATATATATATACATATATACACATATATATACATATGTATACATATATATATGTATGTGTACATATACATTTATGTACATTATATGCACTGTAAAAAAAATTCCGCAACGTTCCTGGGAAAAAATGGGCAGCTGAGTTGCCCATTATTTCCAAGAAACATTTCTTGAAAATAACTGGTATTTTACTGTATATGTTAAAAACTTTCTACAGAAATGCCAGTAAGTTTCCTGCGAAATACCAGGAATATTTCTGTTGACAGCAAAACATTACTGACATATTCAAGGCTGGAGTAGCACAAGAGCGAAAAATGTCCAGACCAGGGATCGAACCGGGATACTTGGCGTGCCGTGCCAATGCCTTACCTGTTAGGCTATCCGGACCGATACCTGGCTGACATAATTAACTCTGGATGTTCGTTCCCTTCATTATGACATTACTGACATTTCACAGTATGCGGGATCCGCAGACGATTTTTACATTTCCAGTTGACAATTTTCGCTTTATTATCATTATTTGTTAGAATGAAAAAAATATTTTGAAATTGACATCAAAATTATTATTTATAATTTACACGAAAAAATAAATTTTCAGTTAAAATTCAATAAAGTAAATATATATGTGATAAATTGTTTCTGAACTTTGCTTAAAATATAAAAATATATAAATGTAAATAATAATTAGAAAAAAAATCTAGACATAAAATATTTTGGATTTTCGTCAGTGATTATGTTAGTTTACAAGTTAGATAAAATACATATAAATTTTCATGAAGAAAAAAACCTAAACGTAATTGTATATTTTTTCCGAAAAAAAAAAAAAAAATTCAAATTTGCAGCAATTCAAAGTGTCAAATATATGTCAAATTTAAATCAAATTGTAATAAAGTGTTAAAATATAAAATTAATTAAAAAAGAAAAATAAAGTCCAGAGGTAGCATCGAACCCGGGCCGTACGGGTGGCGTGCAAGCTTTCTGCGTCCACACCACGAAAGACGTTTTGAGAGCTGCAAACTAATGGGTATTTGAAACGTATGCTAAAACTCGGCATCTAATTTCTGAAAATCTAAGGCCCATTTGAAGAAATTCTCTCACAAGAATAATTAGAGATAAGAACTCTAAAACATACTTTAAATTAATTAAAATCGGTGAGAATCATATTTGATTGTCCCCTGGTTAATGCAGATCCAAATAATAGGTGTATTTTTTTACACAGTCTGCTCGTTAAAGATTTCACAGACAAGTACGAGAGATAATCTCTTAGTGATGTCACAGAGGTATTGTATTTTCATCTAAATTATCTTGACAATAGAGACGTAAAGGATTATGTCGTCTATTGATTTATTTGCATTCCATATTGATTTTTTTACATTCATTTAAGGAATTCGTTTTCGACACTCGCGCGCGAGCAACGGATTATAGGAAAAAAAAATAATAAATGGCGGCCACAGCGTTTTGCTGTTTCCAACTTTTGTTCAGGAACGTTTCAGATAAGAAAACCAGAATTTCACAGGAAAGAGCTAAATTATTCTGAAAACCTGATAAAAGGCGAAACGTTCCTGGATTTTACATGGAAAGTTACCATTTTTTTTTACAGTGTGTGTACTAGAAAGGTAGCCCGTCAAAAATGACGGAAATTTAGATATAAAGATATATACAACTCATGTCCAAGAATATGAGTTTTCTCGCTTGTTCCGCAGTAATAGATGAAAATTTTAAGAACGAAACACATTTATGAAAAACTGTGTACAGTAGAAGACCACTAATCTGCACAGTTTGGTTCCAAGTGTTATGCCGATTTGAGGCTTTTTGCGGTCAGTCTATTCAATCTTTGTTTACATTTTTTTAAATACATATATTGGACAATTTAGATTGTTGAGCCTTATAAATAAATAAATAACACACTTGAAGTAAGGTTAAAAACTATTAAATTATCGTATACGATTTCATGAAATGGTATTATATGTGTGTGCTTCACGATCTTGGTTACGACGTTGGCGAAATTGGCTGCAACTTGTCATAATCCTAATAGTGTGGGCCGCTATAACAAAAAAGTAACCAGTTTTTAGTAAAATTTCTGATATAAAGTAGCTTTCAAAAACTTGTGTAAAATTGCAGGCCGTTCTCGTGTTATGTCAGTCCTAGGAATAATATTTCTAACACTGAAGATTTTCCATGTATATATGGAATTTAGAAAAGCTTCTCCAAAAGAAAGGTCCTGAAATGACATTGTATTTATTAGATTTCAGTACTCAACATTAGTGCTCGATTAAACTTTGAAGTTAGAGGAATTACAGTTATTTTGGATATTACAACAGAATTAAACAGTTAAACTTATTTAACTTAAACCCGCTGTTACTTCCCGATGTTATTTTTTAGTATTAAGTAAGAAAATTATTTAAAATTTTCAAATCATGCATTCATGATTTTTTTCCGTCTTTAATAACTAAATAATGAAAAAATAGGCTTTTGTTCTGAGCTCATAAATATGACAATAAAATAATGTAACTAAGAGACATTGCAAAATTAAATCTTTGTGATTACAAACAATAAACAAACGATACCGCCACCATTTTACCTACTATGACGTCATTAGAATATTGCCCATTGATTGTTGGAGAACTTACTTTGTGAATGATTACCTCAATGATTTAATATTTTTGACGTTTCACGATGAATGAATCACTTGTGTTTGTTTAGGTTTATGGAATGATATATTAAGCTGTGAAACTAATTTCAGTTGAAGTTATCCGATGATATATGTATTTTTAATCGAAATTAAAAACAATGCTTTGATCTCGAAATAAAAAGTTTTAGTTTGTATAATTTGTTATTCCTGTTAATTATTTATTTAAGTACTTTTCCATTATAGCGCATATTTTTAAAAAAAGCTTGGCGCCATTCGGGCATCAGAAAGTGAGATATGTTGCGAAAATATATAAACAGCTATGAAAACAAATCTAATGAACTTTTATCTTTGTTTATATATGCACTTATATGCATAAAAAATCGTTTCTAAATATATGGAATATATAGGTGAAAACTGGGAAATTTGGTTAGTAGCCAGTGGCCGGTAGACTCAGTTTTATTAGTAGCCACTTTTTACACTTAGTGGCCACTTTTTAAGATGTCCGACTATAATGTTTCAAACTTTAACATCTAGATAAACTACACTTATATATAAACATATTTTTCCATACATTAGAGGTTTATACCAGCCAATTATTCATGATAAGAATCAGAAAGAAGTCAAAATTCAATCAGAAAGCCTATTATTACATTAATTTTTTTAGAGTTTATTCATGGATCAATTGTACATGTTCATACACAGAATTATTACTCAAATTACTATTATTTTCTTTATATAAAAATAACTAAATCAAAATTCAAATAGCTAGGTGTATATAATAATAATAATAATAAACAATGTTATACTGGATTTTACTTAAGTAAATATCTTATTAACACACTACACACATTACCTACAGGTGAAGTCTATGCTGGTGAATGTATTTTGTTGGATTAAACAGTATTTCTTGAAGAAAAATAATATAACTGATGATCACGTGGCAGGAGTCTAAATATTGAAGATACTGTGATCTCCTTAAAATCCTTTGCGTCCAGTGGGAAAAAAAGGAAGAAACTATTTGAAATGCATGTGGAATCCAAGCTGATGGATATATTTTGCAGAATAAAACTATATTTCTTTAAAAAATAATTTAAATGAAGAGCACACGGTGAGAAGTCCAAATATTGAAAATACAGCAAAGTCTTTGAAATCTGTTTGCATCCGGTAGTAAAAAGAATTCACCAGTTCACTACTTAGATGAAATGAAAGTAGAGATGCATATTTCCCTAAAAAAAGTTGTATTTTACTTCGCGATCAATGAAAATTTTTTAATCGCCACTTGGCGATCAATGACGATTTTTTAATCGCCACTTTTACAACTTTAATCGCCATGTGGCGAGTGGCGACTGCTAATTTTCACCTATAATGGAATATTTTTTATATACAAATTACGGCACAGATTTCAGATATGAACCGGGATACCTAACTGGCGCCAAAATCGTGTTATTTTGCCTGCTATGGTAACCCGGCTATTGTTTTTTTATTTATTAATAAATTGTTTATTTACTTTTATTTTCCGTTTTTTAATTATATGAACTGCTTTGTTCTATAGTTATTATTCAAACTTTTATTTATTTATAGTTATTTCCTTTTCAAAATGATAGCAAATAATTGAAAAATATATAAGTAACTGGTATTCGAAAGAGAGATTTCTGCCAAATTGGCGTCATAGAAAAATCACGCCAACCCCCATGCGTATATGACATCTGTGCAAAAATTACTCCTGTTTCTTTATAAAAATGGGTAAATAGCTTTTTTTATATTAAATTGTCGGCACAGATGTCATATACGCCTATATTGGCGCGATTTTTTTTTTTTTTTTTTTTGACGCCGATGTCATATACGCACCGGGTACTTAACTGGCGCCAAAGTGTCGTTATTTTGCTTGTAATGGTAACCCGAATGTTGTTTATGCTGTTGATGTTTTCGCCAAATTGGCGTCGGAAAAAAATCGCGCCAATATGGGGCGCGTATATGACATCTGTGCCAAATTGTATACATATGGAAAAAATTGCTTGTGAGTATGAAGCAGTAAATAGGTTGCCAGAAAATACGTTGGCAATCTTCTTTCTCGCCAAGAAACTTTTCTCTGAAGTATTGTACATAAGCAATGATTGCTAGAAATGCATTTTTAATTATGATATGCGCTTTTATGTTTCACTACATTGATGCATACTGTACTGTGTGTATAAATGCTACAGTTCATATACAGTGCTACACAAAAGAATTCGTAAGGGCTACTGAGTATGGGAGTAAATTGCTTAAAGGTGGTTTTTAAAGGAGTTATGCATTTTTACGCTGAACTGCATTTAGTTTCCTAAGAAATGTTTGGAGAATATAGATAAAATGATATACATGGTCACGTAAAGAATTGGATACATAACCGTCTATGAATGATAATATCTGGAAATGTCATTTCAATAGTTTTAAGAGTAGTTTAAATTAAATTTTAGCTAAATAGTGGCATGTAATAACGGTACTATTGGCTGGTAACTGCTAAAATCAATTTTTAAATTTTTTTATGCGTTTTCTAAAATGTTTACTTAGTTATCTTGGTACTTCTTAGTTATTCCGTCGACCAAATTACTGTCGCCAAATTGTAAGATTAATTGGCAATAATGGTTACCATTAATTAATTAATTAAATGCCAGTAATGGCCAATAAAACCATTAATTCGACGTTTTATTTGTATTTTTATTAATGTTTTACTATTCATTTGGCGATTTATATAATTTAGCGAAATTGGTCGACGGGATATCTAAGAAGTAACGTTATCTTATTTACCTTATTTCCCTAAATAACGAAGTTTTGTTAAAGCATTCAGATGTGTTGGAAAGTGTTTCATATTCTATGCTTAACGCATGATTTTTCTTTCTTCTTTAGTCTTCTTTTGCATTTATTTTATTCTTAATTTTTTAGTCTTATACTGCTTTATAGAAACTTTGGCACAGTTGTCATATACGTTATCATATATTGGCGCGATTTTTTCCGACGCCAATTTGGCGAAAACATCAACAGCATAAACAACAACATCCTGATTACCATATCAAGCAAAATTACGACACTTTGGCGCCTGTTAAGTACCCGTTGTGTATATGACATTGGCGTCAGAAAAAAATCGCACTAATATGGGGCGTATATGACATCTGTGCCGAAACTTTAATATTTAATGTTTAAACTCTTCGCTCCACTCCCCTTGCATATCGTACCAACTATAACACGGATAGCGCAAAAAATAGACAGTTTGGTACTTTTCCACTGTAGGGGCTTTGGCATTTTTAAAAAAAAAGCTTGGTGTAATTTGGTCATCAGAAAGTGAGATTTGGGTACTCTTCCGTTATGCGAACACCATTGTCGCCAAGCGTAATAGTTGGCGCAAAATCGTGAATTGAAGCATTTGAAAAATAAAAGAAAAACCATTGTCGATACTAAAGTGAGCATTTAAAAAATATAACATTTGAAAATTCCAGACTTTTACGAAATATTTCATCAAATCACAAATCTATACTTGAAATAAGTGAACAAATAACTGCTATAAAATAAAGCAATAAAATAAAACTCATATTAAACTGCTGGCATAAAATTACAAATATATTTTAACATTTTTAAATAATTGGTGCATTAGCAAATATTTTGGCATGGTGTCCGTATAACGGAAAAATATCGAGATTTGTTGTCAAATCATATAAACAGCTATGAAAACAAATTTGATGAGCGTTTTTGTTTGTTTTATATGTATATTATTGATGTTTTTATGTACATATTACATCTGTTTCTGTATAAAATTAGAGAAACGGTTTTTTTATGTTAAATAAATCGTATAAATATCGAAAAAAAATGCGTGTGTATATAAAATGAAACAATGAATAGGTTCCCGGAAAATATCTTACCAAATTTCCTTTTTCGCCAAGGCACCTATACTGGAAAAGTACCTAAAGCACATTAAAATCGCGCAGTTAGGAGCTCACACAGTACACCGTTGTCTATTGGCGGTTCTTTTATTAGTAGCATCGGGAGGAAGATGTAAAGATGTACTTTAAATTCTCACCCATAGAATTCGAAAAAATATCTTAAAAGAGTGGGGTTTAAATTAAATTTCGGTGACCTCCATTATGAAAGATTAATGGCTTTAAATGGGAATTTCGCCAAATTAGCCAGCTATCGCCAAGTTCGCTAACATTTGGCGCTACTGTGGTAACCCTGCATTAATATTTTTCAACAATTACTCATTTCAATGAAGCGGTCCTACCGGAATAGTGAGGGACACACAGAGACTTGGATTTTATATAAATAGATATATATGTATATATATCACTGGCGCCCGGCTAACCGAAAAGTACCCATTTTGGGGTTGGCAGAATGCAAATGATATCATTTTGAGGAATGTATGCAAAAATAGTTCATTACCTAATAAACAGTGTCGCTTTTAGAGTTCTTGTGAAACGTTTTAAAATGCAGCCATTCAGGAACAATTAGATGATTTTTTTCTTCCAATTTTTGTATATAAGGGGGGGGGGGGGGAATAATTGTTCAGTTAAACGCTAGAAATTTAAACCTTCCTCCTTGGTTTGATCTAGAATTGAAAAAATCTTTAATATAATGATTTCTAGGGTTTTTTTTTTTTTTTTTTTTTTTTTTTTTTTACTTTAGAATAAATTCATGAAGCTTGAATATGTAAAAATATGTTCTTATTTCTTCGATTTTTTTTCTTTTTTTGATGTAGTAAGGCAATCTATTTGAATAGCGATTTTTTCTTTTTCAATTTTAGTAATCGTTACCTTGCATCAACGCGATCAAACTGTGGGTGGTGAAATGTGTGGAACTTACTTTTCTAAGTGTATCAATTTATTCATTCTTATTTTATAATGCAATACTCAAAACTAATTTTACGTGAAGTTATTAGTTATAGATAAACATTGCAGAGAGCCAGAATACAAGCAGGAACTTCCTTCTATTTCATAAAATTCTACTCTAAAGTTCTGAATTTTAATTTCAAAATTCTCTTACATAGCATATTTTGCGCATAAAACCAAACATCACACGCTTTTAAACTATTTGTTCAAATGCTGTTTATAAGTTTAAAAGTTTTACGGTAGTATTCTCAAATTTAAATGCACTTCACAATCATAAAATATTTGTCTACATTGCGAAGAGCATTTAAATTTGTTCGAAAATATTGCGTAATACTTTTAAATTCATAAACATTATTTCGAAATGCAGTTTTACTAAATTGTTTAAACGCCTTATGATGTTCTGCTTTATTACTGCTCTGAAAAATGACTCCTAATTTTTCATAAGTGCGTGCTCTGCCTTCGTCCAAACGCAGCTGTTCCTTCAGTAAGGTTCCAGAGTTGAAATCTAGGTTAGATGTTTCAAGATGTTTCTCATTTTATCGAAAAATCAAGCGAACACAAAATTCAATGATTCTCATTATAAGCTGGGGAAAGGGGCAACTGGAAACAAATAGGAATTAACTTTAGACAACGAACTTTTGACAACATTTTCACGGTAAAGGAGACAGCTTTTGCCTGATTTCTCCATTCCTTTTCCCCCAAGAGAAAACAAGAAAGAAAAATCATGCGTAAGCATAGATTATGAAACACTTTCCAACACAATTCAGAATACATACATATATATATATTAAACAAAAACCTAATTTGCAGAACAAATTAAAAAAACAAAATTTATTTCCTAAATTGTTTAAGCCCGAGAAGGGGCAGATATTAAGATATTTCATTCAATTCGTTCTGCATTTAATGTTAAATTTTTGTAACAAATAAGCTAAACCACTTGAACATTAAAAAATAAAAATGAAATTCATACAATATAATGCTTTAAACACCTATATACTTAGATTCCGTTCAAATGAAATCGAAATAAATCTTAGACTTTTTTTAAAGTTTTGTATTTTGCATGTACCTTACCATATTATGTACAATCGTCATAAACATAATGCAAAATCTGCAGTACAAATATTTACAACTTAAAAATGGAAAAAGGTCTAAGATTTATTTCGATTTCATTTGAACGGAATCTAAGTATATAGGTGTTTAAAGCATTATATTGTACGAATTTCATTTTTATTTTTTAATGTTCAATTGGTTTAGCTTATTTGTGACAAAAATTTAACATTAAATGCAGAACGAATTGAATGAAATATCTTAATATCTGCCCCTTCTCGGGCTTAAACAATTTAGGAAATAAATTTTGTTTTTTTTTAATTTGTTCTGCAAATTAGGTTTTTGTTTAATATCTCAAGTTTTTTAATAACTACGGCATTCAGACGAACTGATTTCAAAATTAATGGAGGGTATCATCATCAGGCTTTGATGTATGCGGTATTGCATCGCAATGTGTGATGCAGTTTACCAATGTATAATTCAAAATGTTTCAATAGTGCAGTAATGCAGGTTGTTGTAGTTTGGTCAAAAAATTACAATCGGAACTTAAAAAATCTGCTTGAAAATGTCATTTTTTTTCCACTATGACGTCATATTCATTTTCTTTTTAATTCTTTAAAAAAAAAAAAAAAAAAAAAAAAAAAAAAATTCAGTTTCTTCAGTTTCATGTTTCACGTGAAAATCATTCAACTAAAAATAGGCAAATTATTATTACGGCGTTTGAATTATTTACAACAATGAAGGAAAAATGTTAAATTTTATTAGAAAATGCCCGTTGATTTTCAATGAAAAAAGCGAAATTTGAAATTATTAAGAAAAATATTTGAATAATATAAATAAAAATTAGCTCATGTTACTCACTAGATTATAATCCACCTATATGCAAAGGCAATGATCCGTTTTGATCCTGACGTCTGGCAAATGTTTTTACACTTTGAATTTATAATATTATTAGAATTAGCAAAGAATTGAAAATGAGTGGCATGAAGGACAAAAAGGTGAGAAGAAAAAATGAAAAAGTTATGATCCCCATAGGCTTTTCCATGTTAAATTAACATTGAGAAGTGACACTGGAAATAAATAAGTATTGCGCTGCCGCGCAATACTTAAATATATTACGCTATCGTACGTGGCACAGAAATCGCGATTATTTGTTAATTGTTTAATGGCAACGCCCGAATGAAACGCATCTCATTGGTTATTGAATGAGATGCAATGCATTTAATGCCCTTCCAATATTTATAAAGGGGGTTACCATAGGGGGGACCCTGTTCTGTCGCCAAATGCCGCCAACTTGGCGATATCTCTAATATTTCGCAAAATTCCCATGAACTTCCATTGTAAACCAATGGGTTTGCTTACAGAAAATCAACAAATTGAGATGCCTTAATGCAACAAAAACTAATATTAACTTAGGGGATTGTATTAATTCTATTTAAAGGAGTGCAAGTAAATTAAATTATGAATAAAAGTAACATGATACGATTTTTACGATGCTTTCCCAAATATACATTTTAAGGGAGACCAAACGGGTCGCCAGGGGCGGCTAGTACTAACTAAAAAAAAAAAAAAACTTCACTTTTCAGTAGGTGAAAGATGATGTTTAACTAAACAATTTGAAAAACACTATAACGCATCTGAAAACCCAATTTCTTCTAATACCATGAATAGTCGGGGAAATATCCCATTTTTTGTGCACCGGTGTATAGCTAAAAATTTGTATGAATACGACATAGTATGCTAAAAGTTACTTCAGCTAAACGAATAGCACCGTTGAAATTTTCCATTCAGAAATTTCCGCAAATAAACAGAAATGTTCTTCAGAATTTTTGTACAGCCTGTATAGGATCTATAGAATTTATATGCACCAAGAAATATTAAAAAAAAAAAAAGTGTTCCAATTAAAAAACGCGCACCACAAACGAAAACGTAGTACTTCCAGCAACTATTGGTCATGGCTTCAATCGTTCAATTATTGTCCTGTAACCAAATTCTTTTGTGTGTCCCTGTAAATGAATGATATTCTATGCACACCCTATTCTACAGTATGCGCCGTGTAGCATACCTCAGTAACGTATATAAACTACAGTATGTTTAAAATAATGTCATATCATTAGAATTCACCGCAAACTATTTTTTCCTGTATAGGCCGTAAGGTAAATGAATTCTTTTGAGTGTCTCTGAAAATGAGCCGTAAATGTTACACACCTCATTTTCAATGCTGAAAATGCCATAGTGATACCCAATAACATCTATCTATTTCATGGTAATCGGACTCATTTAAACGAGTTAAAGATTATACGTAGTTCAGTATTACATATTTTAGATTACATATTTTAAATATTAGAAAATTAGTAAAATTCTCTTTGTAAATATACTTTGCGGAAGAGATGGGGGGGGGGGGGGGGGTAAAATCCATGTTTGCCCCGGATGCAAAAAAGGCTAGTTTCGGCCCTGTCGGAGTTTGAAACGAGCGTTTATATCTGTATTCTCCATTTCTTTTCCAAAGAGGAAAACGATCGACTCAAGAAAACATTTTTGAATAAACCGTCATTAAAATTTCATCAGCGTACCACCCCCCACGACAATGACAGTTATTATATTTCATGAATGAATATTCCTCATTAGGATTCAATTATTTGATTGATGAACAGTCATTCGTTGCCTAAGAAACATAATTTTTTTCCCGATAAATTTACTATCTGAACAATACGAATATCTGGATAATTACGAATTTCATAGCGTGAAAATCATTGTTAGTACTCCATAGCTGCTTACAATGTAACGAGAAACGGAGATAATGATATCAGGAGATAAAGATATCCTATATGGAATTAAGAAACACAAGTCTTCATAAAAGCTGTTAATTTATCAATGTTTGTCGGTAAAACAAGTTTGGAAAGCATGAAAATGTTTACTTCAGAATGTATGGCACGCGAAAAACTTATGTTTCGGGTTGATGAAACTCATTAATAATTATAAAAACTAGATGGAAACGATTTCGAAAATCGTTGACAACAAATGAAACTTTGTTTTTACAGATGATTCTTTAATTCTCTAAAATAGGTTGGTTTCTGAGGTTTCTAAAGATAAATAGCTCTTTTCGGAGTCGTGGGTAACTCGAAAGGGGTTACTGCATATTTTCATTCGTGGTTGTAATTAATTTTTCTTGATTACGAAACTTTTGCCCTTTTTTACAGCACACACCCTAAAATATACCTGCTGAGACGGTATCTATGGTGATATCTACACGGTAATTTTCCTTTGGTCTCCTACTTACATTCCGTTTTAGTAGATTTTACCGCTTTTCCTCTATTTCTAAAACATAAACCTTTTAAATTCAATTTTATGCAGTAAAACTTAAGAAAACTTAATCTGTGTATAATGAATTTTTGCCAAGCGAAGAAAGGAGAACGCTGATGTTAATCCTATGGGGGCGTTATTTTTAAATATCTCGCTTTGATTTTAATATTTTTGAATGAATTTTTTTGCATAGGATAGCTGAGGACGATCTACAACCGGGCTAGCATTTCCTTTTTTGATTTTGGTTTCAGATTAAAAAAAAAAATACTTTCACTTTCGGAACGTGTTGGTACCGATTCTAAAATTGAAACTATCCCAATATAAAAAAAAAAAGTATAACCAAAATCGTAAAAGTAAAAACTAGCCCGGTTGTAGATCGTCCTCAGGTATCCTATGAAAAAAAGAAAAAAAAAACATTCAAAAATATTAAAATCAAATCGAGAAATTTGAAAATAATGCTCCCATAGAATTAACATTAGCGTTTCCCTTTCTTACCGTGAGTGAAGTAAGCCTCTTAAGGGGGCTTATTTGAGCTTATTTGATGGGGAAGGAAAAAAGTGGAATCCCATTTTATCTTATGTAAAAAAAAATACTTATCCTTCTTGTTCATTCAAATTTGGAAATTTCATTAATATACAGTAAACTCTCTTTAAGGCGGACTCTGTGTAAGACGGAAATCTGTCTAATTCGGAAAAAATTTTAAGTCCCCGCGAATCCACAGACATAGAGTAATTTTTTTCTAAGGCGGAATATAGTTTACAACGGAAAATTTCCTCGGTTCCGATCGATTCCGATCGATTCCGCCTTAGACAGAATTTACTGTATATGTTTTTTTTTTTTTTTTTTTTTTTTTTTTTCAGCCCATAGATAGGAAGGTTTTTTATCCCTCTGTAGCCTTAAAATATTTTAAAGGTAATTATGAGTATTTTTAAATTTGTGTTAAACTTTCAAAAAAATTCCGAAAAATATAAAAAGTGTTCTCTACTCGTTTCGAAATTTGGACTGGAAAAACATATATAAATTTGGAGCTTACAGAGGAATAAAGTACCTTCCTATCTACGTGCTGAAGAAAAAAAAAAATATGGTTGAAATTTCCAAATTGGAATGAACAAGGATAAGTAATTTTTTTCCCCATAGGATAGGAACAGGATATTAACAATATGACCCATATTAACAATTAAGGATATTGACAATTTTTAATAACATGGGATTAACTTTCCCCCCCCCCCCCACCATATAAGTCCCCTTAAGTCTGTTCTCAAATGCAAAAGGGCAACTTTCTGACATAAGTATAAATTTATTTTTGGTCGGAAATGCATAAAACTAGCCGGTGTTGTTGTTCGGAAACTGTGTCATCGAGCTGTTTTTTCCGGTTTTTTTTTTTTTTTTTTTTGCAAACGCATTAGATCTTTCAGAAAAGAGTGTAAAAGTTGATCTTTTGAACCGAAGTTCCCGAAGAAAGCAGAAAAACCGGTCAGCGGAGGGAGAAAACATCTTTGTCACGTGATCAAAATCGCTTATAACACAATAGGTAATTGATGGATCCAAAAATGGAAAAAACAGCTCGAATCCATATCGCTTCCCTAGTCAGGCCTTCCTATTTTATATATCTTTGTGTTAAAAAATGAATTTGTAAATGTGTCAAAAGGTTTTGCGCTTGTTGAGTTGAGTAGTTGAGAACAGCCTTAACGGAACATTTTCTTGGTTTTGATGAAAGCAATATCGTTAGATTTACCTTTCTGTAAGATCGAAATTCCCTTCAGTCACCTGTGATGCCGTTTTAGCGGTTTTACTGCGCATTTTATTTTTTTTTTATAAAATAAAGTACAAGACCTTTGTTGAAATTTTCGTAGCTCACCATTGAAGGTAAATGTCGATAAGCGTGACATGTTCTATTTTATCGAAGAATTTTAAATGCATTTTTCTTCCAAATAAGATATTCCAAACATCCTATCATTGGAAATTTACGAAAAACCGAGCATTTCCATAATCGAAATGAAATAAGTAACTATTTGGATGGAAAAAAGAATTGAGACAAATGGTTTTAGATTTGCATGCGTGCTGCCATTCTAGAAAAACGAAAAAAAAAGTACAATGATTCTTCGATTCCTGCCTTTTCTCTGGAAATTCATTTCTTTTGACAAATAGCGGTGGCTTCGCGAGGCAAGGCAGAAATTCTCGATTCCATAATTCACCTGCTTCGGTTCGCGTGGCGATCAGAGAACTCAGATTAAGGCAACAAAAGAGAAAATTTTTTTCTATCATCTGTTTTTTCGAGAGCCCAGCTCATCTCTCGTTTATAACTCGCAATCAGCTTTCAGTCAAAATGCTGCATCATAGATTCATAATGCGGGTTTGGGATGCCAGGCCTCTCCGTTCACACATAAAAATCCTCGCGTAATATGAAAAGCCAAGGTCTTGGAATAACGGAGAGAATCTATCACGAAAAGTAATTTCAGAAAAGAGAGAGAGCAAAAACTAAACATGAGGAGGGGGTAGGGGTGGAGGGTTGGCTTTCTTTTATTTTCTTTAAGTGCTTTCTTTGAAGGGGTTTTCCTATAATAGATATTTCGGTGATAAACTCACTGGCCGATGTTATATATAACTTAGAGGTCTGTATGGACCGGAATTTCCAGGAACGGCCCGTTTGTACTTTCACGGTTCATGGTAACAGCCCGAGCTAAAATTAGCGAAAAAAGTTCCGGTCCATGCAAAAATTAATGAAAACAAATTCGACACAATTTCCCCAGAAAATACCGATTTTTCTTTACATACAGTTAAGATTTTTCATAGAATTCTGCATACATATTTATGGCAAAATTTAAGATTATAGATTACTATATGTTCACAAGCCATAGAATGCAGAATAACATCAGTACCGGCCCGCCATGTAGGCTCAGTGTAAAAGAAAATGTAAGCCTGATCCTGACCGGACCGAGCTTGCTGCTGAAATAATTAAGCCCAGTAAGGGCCCGCCATGTAGGCTCAGTGTAAAAGAAAATGTAAGCCTGATCCTGACCGGACCAACCTTGCTGCTGAAATAATTAAGCCCAGTACCGGCCCGCCATGTAGGCTCAGTGTAAAAGAAAATGTAAGCCTGATTCTGACCGGACCGAACTTGCTGTTGAAATAATTAAGCCCAGTACCGGCCCGCCTCTAGGCTCAGTGTAAAAGAAAATGTAAGCCTGATCCTGACAGGACCAAGCTTGCTGCTGAAATAATTAAGCCCAGTACCGGCCCGCCATGTAAGCTCAGTGTAAAAGAAAATGTAAGCCTGATCCTTACCGGACCGAGCTTGCTTCTGAAATAATTAAGCCCAGTACCGGCCCGCCATGTAGGTTCAGTGTAAAAGAAAATGTAAGCCTGATCCTGACCGGACCGAGCTTGCTGCTGAAATAATTAAGCCCAGTACCGGGCCGACATGTATGCTCAGTGTAAAAGAAAATGTAAGCCTGATCCTCACCGGACCGAACTTGCTTCTGACACAATTAAGCCCAGTACCGGCCGCCATGTAGGTTCAGTGTAAAAGAAAATATAAGCCTGATCCTGACCGGACCGACCTTGCTGCTGAAATAATTAAGCCCAGTACCAGACCGCCATGTAGACTCAGTGTAAAAGAAAATGCAAGCCTGATCCTGACTGGACCGAGCTTGCTGCTGAAATAATTAAGCCCAGTACCGGCCCGCCATGTAGGCTCAGTGTAAAAGAAAATGTAAGACTGATCCTGACCGGACCGAGCTTGCTGCTGAAATAATTAAGCCCAGAGTACCAGACCGCCATGTAGGCTCAGTGTAAAAGAAAATGTAAGCCTGATCCTGACTGGACCGAGCTTGCTGCTGAAATAATTAAGCCCAGTACCGGCCCGCCACGTAGGCTCAGTGTAAAAGAAAATGTAAGCCTGATCCTGACCGGACCTAGCTTGCTGCTGAAATAATTAAGTCCAGTACCGGCCCGCCATGTAGGCTCAGTGTAAAAGAAAATATAAGCCTGATCCTGACCGGACCGAGCTTGCTTCTGAAATAATTAAGTCCAGTACCGGCCCGCCATGTAGGCTCAGTGTAAAAGAAAATGTAAGCCTGATCCTGACCGGACCGACCTTGCTGCTGAAATAATTAAGCCCAGTACCAGACCGCCATGTAGGCTCAGTGTAAAAGAAAATGCAAGCCTGATCCTGACTGGACCGAGCTTGCTGCTGAAATAATTAAGCCCAGTACCGGCCCGCCATGTAGGCTCAGTGTAAAAGAAAATGTAAGCCTGATCCTGACCGGACCGAGCTTACTGCTGAAATAATTAAGCCCAGTACCAGACCGCCATGTAGGCTCATGTAAAAGAAAATGTAAGCCTGATCCTGACCGGACCGAGCTTGCTGCTGGATTAATTAAGCCCAGTACCGGCCCGCCATGTAGGCTCAGTGTAAAAGAAAATGTAAGCCTGATTCTGACTGGACCGAGCTTGCTGCTGAAATAATTAAGCGCAGTACCGGCCCCCCATGTAGGCTCAGTGTAAAAGAAAATGTAAGCCTGATCCTGACCGGACCGACCTTGCTGCTGAAATAATTAAGTCCAGTACCGGCCCGCCATGTAGGCTCAGTGTAAAAGAAAATGTAAGCCTGATCCTGACCGGACCGAGCTTGCTGCTGGATTAATTAAGCCCAGTACCGGCCCGCCATGTAGGCTCAGTGTAAAAGAAAATGTAAGCCTGATCCTGAAAAGGACCGAGCTTGCTTCTGAAATAATTAAGTCCAGTACCGGCCCGCCATGTAGGCTCAGTGTAAAAGAAAATGTAAGCCTGATCCTGACCGGACCGACCTTGCTGCTGAAATAATTAAGCCGAGTACCAGACCGCCATGTAGGCTCAGTGTAAAAGAAAATGCAAGCCTGATCCTGACTGGACCGAGCTTGCTGCTGAAATAATTAAGCCCAGTACCGGCCCGCCATGTAGGCTCAGTGTAAAAGAAAATGTAAGCCTGATCCTGACCGGACCGAGCTTGCTGCTGAAATAATTAAGCCCAGTACCAGACCGCCATGTAGGCTCAGTGTAAAAGAAAATGTAAGCCTGATCCTGACCGGACCGAGCTTGCTGCTGAAATAATTAAGCCCAGTACCGGCCGCCATGTAGGTTCAGTGTAAAAGAAAATATAAGCCTAATCCTGACCGGACCGACCTTGCTGCTGAAATAATCAAGCCCAGTACCGGCCCGCCACGTAGGCTCAGTGTAAAAGAAAATGTAAGCCTGATACTGACCGGACCTAGCTTGCTGCTGAAATAATTAAGTCCAGTACCGGCCCGCCATGTAGGCTCAGTGTAAAAGAAAATATAAGCCTGATCCTGACCGGACCGAGCTTGCTTCTGAAATAATTAAGTCCAGTACCTGCCCGCCATGTAGGCTCAGTGTAAAAGAAAATGTAAGCCTGATCCTGACCGGACCGACCTTGCTGCTGAAATAATTAAGCCCAGTACCAGACCGCCATGTAGACTCAGTGTAAAAGAAAATGCAAGCCTGATCCTGACTGGACCGAGCTTGCTGCTGAAATAATTAAGCCCAGTACCGGCCCGCCATGTAGGCTCAGTGTAAAAGAAAATGTAAGCCTGATCCTGACCGGACCGAGCTTACTGCTGAAATAATTAAGCCCAGTACCAGACCGCCATGTAGGCTCATGTAAAAGAAAATGTAAGCCTGATCCTGACCGGACCGAGCTTGCTGCTGGATTAATTAAGCCCAGTACCGGCCCGCCATGTAGGCTCAGTGTAAAAGAAAATGTAAGCCTGATTCTGACTGGACCGAGCTTGCTGCTGAAATAATTAAGCGCAGTACCGGCCCCCCATGTAGGCTCAGTGTAAAAGAAAATGCAAGCCTGATCCTGACCGGACCGAGCTTGCTGCTGAAATAATTAAGTCCGGTACCGGCCCGCCATGTAGGCTCAGTGTAAAAGAAAATGTAAGCCTGATCCTGACCGGACCGAGCTTGCTGCTGGATTAATTAAGCCCAGTACCGGCCCGCCATGTAGGCTCAGTGTAAAAGAAAATGTAAGCCTGATCCTGAAAAGGACCGAGCTTGCTTCTGAAATAATTAAGTCCAGTACCGGCCCGCCATGTAGGCTCAGTGTAAAAGAAAATGTAAGCCTGATCCTGACCGGACCGACCTTGCTGCTGAAATAATTAAGTCCAGTACCAGACCGCCATGTAGGCTCAGTGTAAAAGAAAATGCAAGCCTGATCCTGACTGGACCGAGCTTGCTGCTGAAATAATTAAGCCCAGTACCGGCCCGCCATGTAGGCTCAGTGTAAAAGAAAATGTAATGCTGATCCTGACCGGACCGAGCTTGCTGCTGAAATAATTAAGCCCAGTACCAGACCGCCATGTAGGCTCAGTGTAAAAGAAAATGTAAGCCTGATCCTGACCGGACCGAGCTTGCTGCTGAAATAATTAAGCCCAGTACCGGCCCGCCATGTAGGCTCAGTGTAAAAGAAAATGTAAGCCTGATCCTGACCGGACCGAGCTTGCTGCTGAAATAATTAAGCACAGTACCGGCCCACCCATGTAGGCTCAGTGTAAAAGAAAATGTAAGCCTGCTCTTGACCGGACCGAGCTTGCTGCTGAAATAATTAAGCCCTGGTTCAGACGCACGATGATTCAGACGCACTACTGCTCTACACTGGACGTGTTATATTTCTGTACTGATGTCAATCTAGCATCGTTATGGTCAGCATATTTATACTTAACCTCGTCTCAGTCACGTCCATATTGGCTTATACTTTAAAATTTTATATCGGGCCGAATTTTTTCACTGGCTTGGCCCGGCCCGTTAAAAAAATAGTCTTTAATCCGCCGGCCTTGGCCCGCGGGGCGGACCTCTAATATAGCTCCTTTACATGTCCATGTCCTCATCCTCACCCCTCTCTTTCGAGGAGGAGCATTGTTCTTAATAAACAAAATGCGCAGCAAAAGTTGTAAATAGAAATATACATTATACATTCCTACAGAATTCGACATAATTTTAATTGCAAAAAAAATTATTTTGTATTCAGATTTGGTCTTTACTAAAAATATTGCCAAAAAAAAAATTAAAAAGTGATTTATGAAAAATGGAGAAGTCATAGCGAAATTTTCCAAGCAACCTCAGCATTTTTTTTCTTACATAAATCTGTTTATGTTAATATTTTAGTAAATTTTGCTCATAGAATCAATCATCATTCTCCAAATAAATTTAATGCTCTAAATTTAAAATCTATTTATAAAAAAAAGCTGTAAACTACGGGTATCCTTCAAATCTTATTAAATCATTAGTTTACATTTAGTTTTATTGTGCTCAATTTTTTCCACACACAAAAAAAATTTTGCAAAGAATGCTATTGCTTTAATATGGTGGTTAAAGACGTCAAGCTATATTCAGTTGAATGATTATGGAGTCTGGAGTGATGCTGTATGGTTTTCTTAAGGTAAGTTTAGTGATGTACGGCTACATTCTGTTGGATAATTATGGAGGTGGGGTTGTGTTGTATGGGTTAATTTATTTACTTACCTTATTCATAGTATTTTTAAAAAAAGGAAGGAAAGTTTAGTTATTGGTCATTGTTTTAATATAGGTTGTATCTGGTGTATTTTAATGGTAATAAATTGTAACCGTGGTTATGTTATATTATAGAAATATCCATAATAAGTTAGTTCTTACAATTAATTTCTTATGTATTTAAGTATCTTTTAATTAAAAGTGGCAAAAAAATTTTATATTTTCAGTTATTTCTAATATTATTCTTATTACTATTATAATTTGTTTAGTTTTGTATTAAATATAATAATTCAATAACTTTCATTATAACTTTATCCTCATTTACTTTGTCCTTTTTAATTTTAACTGGTTAAATATTATAAAGAATGTTAATATATATGTAACTAAATTTATATATATATTTTTTCTTTCAATAAGCTTCATTAATCCTATTTGTCTTCAATATAATTATTTAAATTATCAAATTTTCATTTTATTTCATTTATGATTTTTAATTATTTTTATTTCCCATTGTAACTATAAGTCTCATTATATTGTTTTTGTATTCTATTTTTATCTATTCATGTATTTCAACAGAGCATAAAATTAAATTAAAAATTCTTATAATATAACAATATTCTGCATGCATACATCATTTCCTATCATGATTTACTCTTTATCATTGTAATTTTTGATTTGTCATAAAATACTGAAATGTTATCTTACATTCAATAAAGTTATAATGTATCTTTAGCTATAATTGATTAACTGTCTCTTAATCTTTATTTATTATTATTACTTTTCTACCATTTTCTTTTTAAATTGTAGATGTCAGCACATTGCAGTATTTTACCAAAAACTTGCATTTCTGTGTTATTTTTCTTATTAACCTTATTATTCTTTTAAGGTGTTTTTACTATCAATTTTGTTCACAGATGGCGGTACTGATGTTATATGTGATCCATGGATGAAGCATTTGTCGAGGTGTGTAACCCGTGACAGAAAACCTAAAAAAATTTTGTGATCTCATTTCAAGACTTTAAACTTTCACTTTCAAAGCTTCGAGAAGTGCTTCTACAAAGAACAGAACATATTGAATATTTGTGGTTTAGCCTCTCCTATTTTCTACTTCTACTGTGTACATGTAACCCTTGTATGGACTTCATCTACGTCCGGACTTTGACTTTCCTTTTTACGTATTCTTTTAGAACTGCTATTGCTGCTTATTTTTGAAGATGTGCTTACCAGGCTCAGAGAAGACTTTTATTCTCTCGGTGCTTCTATTGTTTAATATAATATCCTAGAAATTTTAATTAAACATATTAAGTGGATATATACGACATCACTTCAATTTAAATCCATTCACTACATGAAAATTATAACAATACAAATATAATAATAATCTTTCTTTTATTCTACACTTTAGATAATTATTGTTGAAATATCAAAGAAGATAGCAATGGGTGATATATTACGAATCTCAGGAAGACGGGATTGGGGTCTAAACAGCGCTATACTGAGCACATGTAAGAGATATCTTTTCCTGTTTTTATTTACTATTGTTGAAAATTTTAAAAGTAAAAAAAGAATGCACACTCGGATTTTTGAATAGAAATATTATTTATAAAAGTATTATTTTTTTTCTGCAATTGGGAATTGATTACATTATTCTTATTTATCCTTTTTCTTTTTGTTCATCTTTGGGTTGTAGTAATTGGCGTCGAAATTTTTAATTTTAAATAGTTTTATTAGCGATGAATAAGGTATTTTTAGAAAGTTTTTGAAAGCGGTTTTTGAAGTAGTGTACTTAAATTTCGTTAAAACACGTTGTGTGATTTAAAAAATTTAAATTAATAAAAAATTAATGAAAAAACGCATCAGAAAATAATATCAAATATTACGGCGAGAAAGCCTTGCACGAGTCTACTTTTTTAAAAATTATTGATAGCTCTAATTGATTTTTTACATCAATATTGTGAGAATTCGACGATATCTCACATTGAAACTCTCAATTTACAAGGCAAAAGCCAGCATAGGGAAGCTAATGTATTTTCACCTAGCCTCCAAATTTCTTCAGAGTCCTAGAAATTGTCGCTAGAGATGAAACAAATACCTCAATTTCTATCAATCTTCGCAGATGACACTAGGGTGAAAGGGACTCTTTTATCTAGCGAGAGAAATATTCTTTTGATGTTCACGAGGGCCTCGTTCCCGTGGGAAAGTAGAAAGTGAAACCAGAGATGAAGCCGGACGCGAAAGTTCCTGACGGCAGCCTATAGAGAAAGGGCTGGCCTATGAGATCATGGCCCACGGATGGTGAGTGGCTAATGGGAGTGGCTTTGGTCCTGGACGGAAAAACGAAACTGATAAAAGAGGATGCGAGAGCATTCTCGGGAGCTTAATTTTCCCTTCTGTTGAAGTTGAGACTTCAAGGTGTTTCTGGTCGTGCAGAGTGGAAATCTCTCACGGGTCGACGGCATCGGGGCATACTCCGAAGCACAGAAAAGCGAAAGCCAGGTGTGGCTGTTAAGATATCTCCATCACGGAGTTGAAGATCGGAGGTTCCTAAACCTCGGTTAAACACCTACAAAAGTGCGACATTCCTGTCGAGCATCGCGAACTCTATCTTCGAAAATAGTGGACATTGAATAAGTAAGAGACTGACTACACTGAAAGCGATCTATTATTCGAGGACTGGACTTGATTCTATAAATATATTATTGTCAGCTGAACTCGAACCCTTATATGAAAAATGTTGTAATTGTGAATTATTTAATCAAGAAATTCTTATTTAATTGTTTGTGAAACAATAAAATATTTTTTCGATGTTGATAAGTCCAGGCCGTTCAAGTTGCCCGCTACCACACCACCTTACGACATCGGCTCCGTTACAATATATACATTTTTTGGAATGCCCACTAACAATACTAAAAATCATATTGTCAAGTTTCTGACGCTAATAAGCATGTAAATAATTAAAATTCATATTATCAGATATTATCTTTTTACTCGTTTATTGTATTTCATATGTATCACTTTCTGCGTATTTGGGGTTTAAGGTAATATTTTCCCATATCTGGAAGTTAATCTGAGCTATTTAAGTTAGAGGTAGCATTGTATGGACAAGCTCCATTGGATCGAGGAATTCCAATTTCCCTTTTTATTCAAGAACGCATCTCAGATAAGGCAAACAAAGAAGTCCCAGTCCCCGTACTATCTAGGAGATAGTGGATGCCACGGGAAGGGGGAAGTTTTGGATAAGAGAAGCGGTCCCTGAGGGCACAAAAACCCCGTATGCTGGGTTTGGAAGGAGTCGTTGAGACAGACACGGATAGTTCTCGCATAGACCTAGTAAAGAGAGGTCGTAGTGTTTTTGGTTGAGTTTTCAGGAGCAGAGCGGAGTGAGTTGCGGGAATGGGTTTATGTCCTGAGCTGAGGGGACCATGTGTGGTCCTCCGATAAACCTAATGAGATACCGTAGGGTGAGAAGGAAATTGTGTATTTTAATAAGTTGACCCAGTGCGCCAGAAAGTATAGAACGTAGATTATATATAATTCATATTGTATACCGTGATATATAACGTAGTATCTGGCCGGATCGTCTATATCCGAGCCCTTAAATGTAAATAATGTTGATAAATAAATATACCTTGTAAATAAATTGTTCTTCAATATTAATTGAATCAGTTTAGCGTTTTTGATAATCCTTCTCACATCGCGTCCGATATCACGTAATTTTTATCGGTGGTGGCAGTCTATCGAATAAAAGGACATTTTCCCGAAGTCTGTACGAGTGGTGATCATAGTTCTGAGAAAATTCCTAAGCGTGTGGACTAAGGAAGAGTGCAAAACAATTTTTTAACGAAAAATACCAATAATGCGTTCAAATAAAGTTTTAAAACATATTAAAAGCGAGATTTTCATAATTAGCCGCGCGTTAGGAGTTAACAGCCTAAGAAATCGTCAAAAAATTGCTATTTACAATCAGCCTTTTTGATTTTGTTCGTTTCAGTGGTTTAAAAGCTAAATTCGATTATATGTCTTATATTTGTGGTTTATTTATAATTTATTGTTTTATACTTATCGATTGATGAATGTTTTTATTTCGTTATTGTTGGAAACAATAAGAAATGTGTTTTTCGTCTTCGTTTGTGAAATATGCAGCAGGCGTCGCCACTATCCAGCAGTGTTTTCTAATATTTCCAAGGACCTGAGACTCTAGCTCAATAATCTGACCTTCATTTCTTGTCTGATAGAGGGCAGCACCACAAAAAAACTTACAAGGACAATACGAACTGAAATCTTAATTTGAACTTGTGATAGACAATAGTTTTCTGCAAAGATCAGCGGTTTTCTTTGTAAATTAAAACTGTTCAACCAAGACACCGTGCGTACACTCATGTAACCCTTTTTTCTATCAGATATGGGTGTAGCATCGGTGAGTTAAGGACGTAATCTTTCTGTCCTTTTCTCTTGCATTCATTTTACGGGAAGCTATGTTCAGCTCTCAAAGAATGCAATCAATTCCTAACCCAGAAAATTTCAAATTGTGTATTAAATTATATATTTATTCAATATTGTGCATCATATATTAATCATCTGTATTCATATTGAAATTTAGATAGGTTTTCTACAGTACAAGTCTCCGTCATTTCAAGCTATTCACCAAGCAGCATACTCTTTTAATAAAATTTACGATTTCAGTTTTCCACTGGACATAACGAAAGCTGTGAATCCCGAAGAGCCAGCATTTACGCCCATACAGGTAAGAAGAATTTCATTTTCTCTTACAAATATATTTCAATTGAAATTAACTATAAAAACAATTATATAAAATAAAGGCCTTAGCATAAAACTCACGACCTCCAAAAGATTATGTAGTACTGAGAATTTGAGAAAAAAAAGGGCCATAAAATAATAAATATTAAACTTAAATGTGATATACTAAATAATATTGATCGTTATTGAATATAGTATTATTGAAATGATAATAGATATTGAATATATTGAATATGATAAATTAAATAATATTGATAAATATTGAAAATATATATACGAAAAAATTTTGAACATATTATATATATAAAGTGACATAGTACTGAAAGTATATATACGAAGAAAAAAATTGAATATATTATATATAGTGATTATTGACTGTTAACAATCAGAAATTTAATATAAAGAAATATTATATGGATATTAATATCATATTGTGTGATAGTGTGATAGTGTGACATCGTTAAACAAATATATGCAATACATATAAATATATATAATTGAAAAAAAAAATATGGCAATTTCTACCGCCTAGGAAATATCCTAAGTGGAGAAACTCACAAATAATAATTACGACCTGTGGGCGTTTCGCCTCGAAATGCTGCTCACTAGAGACGACTTATTTAGTTATGTCGTCGTGACACCTCTACTAACTCCAGATGATAATTGGCGTAAAAAAGATGCAAAAACCCGTGCTACAATAAATTTGTTTATAGACGATTCTCAGATTGTCCATATTGAACATTTGAAAACTGCTAAGGCAATCTGGGATACCCTTAAGGCAGTTCACCAAAGATCCACCTTGTCCTCTAAATTGTTTTTGTTAAGAAAACTGTACTCACAAAAATTGTGCGACGGCGGCGATATGAATAAACATATCAATAGTGTATTAACGCTAAGGGATAAATTATACGCAATTGGGGAAGAAATCCCCGAGACCCACATAGTCGCACTTCTGTTGTGTAGCCTACCCAAGTCCTATGACCCCTTAATTATAGGTCTTGAAGCCAGAAATGAGAGCGACTTAACCCTTTAATTCGTCAAGACAAAACTGTCTGATGAACATAGGAGTGAAAACCAAGGAACAAATCCAAATACGCGTGAAACCGCGCACAAAACAACAAATAAGCCAAATAAAAGTAAAAAATATTGTGGATACTGTAAAAGACAGGGGCACACAACCAATGAGTGTTACCATTTAAAAAATAAAAACCAGCATAATAACTACGCCAGGAATGATTGGAATAGGAGCAAACCATTCAACAATTCAAACAACCACAGGAATAACGCACATAGTCACAAAAATGCCCAAAACAACCCCAGGGAAACTTCAAATTTTTGCTTTGGAAGCAAAGCTGAAACTAATAAAATTGAAGAAAGCTTGATTCTCTCAGTGACAATAAATCACCAGAAGAAAAATTTCTCGAAAACGAAACTGCCACTGCGAACAGAGCACAAACATCGATAGCAGATGCATACATTATAGATTCCGGATGCACAAGGCATGTCGTAGCAACAAAACAGAACCTACAAAACTTTACGCCAGGAAACTTTGGCGAAATAACCATAGCGAACGGAAAGTGGCTATGTTCACAGGGTGTGGGAGATGTAAATATAAATACAGACTCACAAAATTCCATAACTCTTAAAAATGTATTATACTGTCCCGAATTGCAAAGCAACCTTTTATCTGTCAAAAGAGCCACAGAGAATGATATTAAGGTAATATTTGAAAAACAGAAATGCTCATTCGTAAAAGATAACCAAACAATTTTAACGGCAAAATTAAAAGATAATTTATATGAGTTCGAATCCAAAAATGACTACGGATATAACGCGCAAACACAAACATCTTGCGATAATAAAAATTGCATATCCATTTGGCACAAGAGGCTAGGACATAAAAATTTAGAAGCAATAAAATATCTCACAAAACATAAACTAGCCGAGGGTATAGAAATACACAATTGTAAAATGAAACTGATGTGTTTGTAAAGAATGTATTGAGGGCAAACTTTCAATCGCACCCTACCCCAAATCCGTCACTAACAGGTCAAAGGAAACATTAAATTTGGTTCATTCATATTTGTGCGGGCCGATGCGAACGCAAACATTCAATGGGAAAAAATATTTTATAACCTTTACCGATGATTATAGCCGATTTACAATGATATATTTGATTTCGCATAAGTCAGAAGCGATAACAAAACTTAAAGAATTCGTAGTCCCAACGAAGAACAAATTCGGAAAAATTATAAAAGCGATCAGATCCGATAATGCAAAGGACTATCTAGGAGATAGCTTTGAGAATTACCTGACAGAAAACGGCATATAACATCAGTTAAGCGCCTCATATTGTAGCCAGCAGAACGGCGTTGCCGAAAGTAAAAAAATAGAACTATAGTCGAGATGGCGCGCACCATGTTATCTGACGCGAATTTACCAAATCACTTTTGGGCGAGGCCGTACTTACAGCGACATACCTGATAAATCGGTTGCCCACCAAGGCAAACGAAGACAATAGAACGCCTTACGAGCTGTGGAATAACAGGAAACCTAATTTATCGAACATACGGACCTTCGGATGTAAGGCATATGCCTATGTCGAAGAATCGAAGAGATCCAAATTTGACAAAAAGGCCGTTCAAGGTATTCTATTAGGATACGATAACCGAAGCAAAGGGTACAGAATACACATAGGGGGAAACAACGTAATAATATTGCGAACTGTAAAATTCTTTGAAAACAGAGTAAATGAAGATGACGAAAACAAAAATGACGCGAGGACACCAGTAGGGGAGAAAAGACAGTTCAGCGTCAGCAGGCGGATTGCGGATTGGGAGGATTGAGGAGGAGGGAGGAATCCACCTTGTGGATAGAGGAGGAGGGTGGAATCCACCTGTGGAAGGTTTCTTAGAGTAGGAGAGGCTAAATGTTGGAGGGGGCTTAATTTTTGAGGGGGCTTAATTTTTGAGAGGGGCTTATTTTTTTTTTTTTTTTTTTCGATTCGACTTAGAGTAGAGATGGAAATATCATACTATAACATAGGTCTTTTCGAGAGGAAGTATGAAGACACTAAATTTTTGAGGGGGGCTTAATTTTTGAGGGGGCTTAATTTTTTTTTTTAAATCGACTTAGAGTAGAAATGGGAATATCATACTATAACATGGGTATGTTCGAGAGGAAGTATGAAGACACTAAATTTTTCGATGGGCTTATTTTTTTAGGGGGGCTTATTTTTAGGGGGGCTTAATTTTTTTTTTCGAATCGACATAGAGTAGAAATGGAAATATCATACTATAACATAGAGATGTAGGTATTTTCGAAAGGGACTTTGAGGAGCCTAAATTTTTTAGAGGGGCTTATTTTTTTAGGGGGGCTTAATTTTTAAGGGTGATTTTTTTTTTTTTTTTTTTTTTTTTTTTTTAAGGACAGTTCAGCGTCAGCAGGCGGATTGCGGATTGGGAGGATTGAGGAGGAGGGAGGAATCCACCTTGTGGATAGAGGAGGAGGGTGGAATCCACCTGTGGGAGGTTTCTTAGAGTAGGAGAGGCTAAATTTTTGAGGGGGGCTTAATTTTTGAGGGGGCTTAATTTTTGAGAGGGGCTTATTTTATTTTTTTTTTTTTTGAATCGACTTAGAGTAGAGATGGAAATATCAAACTATAACATAGGTCTTTTCGAGAGGAAGTATGAAGACACTAAATTTTTTGATGGGCTTAATTTTTGAGGGGGCTTAATATTTTTTTTTTTCGAATTGATTTAGTATTAGAATGGAAATATCATACTATAACATAGTGAGTTAGATCTTTTCGAAAGGGAGTTTGAGGGGTCTAAATATTTTAGTGGGGCTTATTTTTAGGGGGGCTTAAATTTTTTTTCTTCAAATTGACATAGAGTAGAAATGGAAATGTCATACTATAACATAGAGATGTAGGTATTTTCGAAAGAGAGTTTGAGGAGCCTAAATTTTTTAGAGGGGCTTATTTTTTTTTTAGGGGGGCTTAATTTTTAAGGGTGATTTTTTTTTTTTTCTCTGAATTGTCTTAGAATTTGAATGAAGATAAAAATGTCTTATGTTTTCTGAAAAAAATTTTTGATGCTGCCATCTGTATGCGGTAGTGCGAATTTATTATTGAAAATAGTATTTTATTTTTGAAAAGTTTTGAGGAAGGTTTGAACCTGCAAAATAGTCTCTTGGCTCGATGATATGTTGAAGACTTAACTAATCGAGCCAAGAAACTATGTCTATATGTTTAGATTTTAGATGTTTCAAAACAAAAAATTGTATTCCCCCTTCTGTATGCGCAAAGAGAGGTTGGTTTCTTAAGATAACTCATTAATACCTATTTTAACTGGTCACTCTGCGAATTTTTTTTAATGTGTATGATTTTTAGTTTAACTGATTTTATCGATTTTGTGAATGAGAGTTTGATTATTTTACGCACAAATGTATGATCATTTTAGAAAGCCGTGGTTTCGAACCTGCGAACTCCCATTCAAATTTCATTTTTTGTAACTGATAAGCTATCCACTATTCAAACCGCGCCCCGACAATTACTGAATTACTTTTGAACACTATATATTTAAAAAAAATACCTACCTCTTCCTCTTTCTTATACTAGGGAAGTTAATATAATTTATGTTTAAATTGAAGAAATAATTAATTTTTTATATTTCTTTAATAAGGCAAGTCATTTTTTTTTTGATCGATTAGAAGGCTACCAAACGATTTGAATAAAACATTGTTTTTACCAGTATTAATCCTCTTACCTAATTTTAAAATTATACTTTTTCTTGTGAACCATATCATATTCATTTAATCGTCTGAAATTCATTTCCTAAACCCTCTTATCAACGTTACTCACTATCTATCACAAACATCCGATAAGTCTAATCAGCTTTTTTCAACAGAAAATAGCTAATATGTAAATAATGATTTTAGAAGAGATTATTTCATTTGTTTACAGATTTTAAATGAAAGTTTGAAATATTTTTCAGATTTTCTATTTATCGATTATTATAAATTGAATCAACTCATAGTTTGTTATTGCAATAGATAATTATTTGATGATTCTACACTAGTTCTAATAAATTTTAAAACTACTGCCTCACTTCAACTCATTCTTTTATACAGTTTAATAAATTTAGTATGAATTAATTCATTGGTTTGTCACATATTTCACTGAAATAATAAAATTAATGTGTAAAACCTTAGAATGACGAATTCAAAAACGTAACGTGATGAATCATATACTTTTTAAACATTACATAAAAACCTTTGGATTGATTCACTTCCTGTGAACTTCCTACACATACTTTTTTATGCCACGTGTTTTTCTGAAATTTTTGCACAAATCATATTACATGATTTGCACTATCGTAATAATTTTTTAACATGCGCCCCCTATGATTATATATAAAATTGAATGAAACGAGACTTTTTCATTAGTGTTTGCTATTTTTTGAGTGTGTGAAGACGCTTTTTTCACTTAAGATAATATGGCTAGTTTTCAAGATGGACATTCTACTATGTCAAGCGATGATGTATCAAGTTTGAATAATCAATATTTTTCATCAAGATTAAATGATCAAGACATGGGATTAATAGTACAACCTAAAGTAGAACCCGTTTCAGATGATGAAGCGGAATCCTCCTCATCAGAACTAAAGAAACAGAAGCCACCTTTTTTGTGTACTGTTTGCAGCAAATCTTTTTCACGAAAAGGCAATTTAAAACAACATTTGCTGATTCATTCAGAAGAAAGACCATTTATATGTGACGTCTGCCAAAAAGCATTCTCTAGAAAGGCTATTTTGAATCGTCATAAACTATCCCATTTAAAGATTCCTTCCCAACATAAATGTGAATCGTGCGGTGAAACGTTCTCAAGAAAGTATGACTTATCAAAACACATGAAGATCCACAAGTCCTCCAAAAAGGATAAATGTATTCAGCGTAACGAAATATTCAATCCCAACTCCGATTTTTTATATCATTTGAAAACTTCACAGAGAGTTAGATGCAAAATTGATAATTCATCCTCTTTAAAAGATATGTTTTTTGAGAAGGTTAAGCATTTTAAAAGGCAAAATGCGTTAAACATATTTACTAAAACTGTAATCAACTCTAACGAGGAGAATGTTACAGACTTTAACACATTTTTTAATAGTATTCATTCGGACGTTTTAAACGAATTAAACTAACAGATTCAAGTTAAAAGATCGATGAAATGGTATGCAAGTGTACAAGTTGTTGTATATCGTGTAACACAGGAGGGTGTATTAGAGATTGCCACACCCTATTTCCATTCAAAAACTATACTTGAATTAACGAAACAAAACTTATCTGAACATGTTGAGGATACCTTTGCAAAAATTATTAAGTCCTATGAGAAGTCCACCAGACGTGGTTTTAATTGGACATTAGATAAAATATTGAATTTAGAACTATCTACCTTTAAAATATAACATGATTTGAAATGTTTATACCTTTTTGAAATATGTGTACTCATGTTCTCACTATTGTAACTATTGAAAATGACGAATAAATAATGTGTAAATGAAAAAGCTGTTGTCTGTTTATTTTTGTTAGAACAACTTGTGATTTTTAATAACTCATGAAGTCGTAACGACTTTACTTACTATTTTTTTTTTCAATTTCTTATCAAATGAATAATGAGTTAACTATCTTTTACTAATTTCATATTGAAAGTCTGAAATTATCCCTTGAAATAGTTATTTTTCAATATTTCTAATTTTTTATAATTATTTTTAAAGTTTAATATATCACTCGTTGTTTGTATAAACAATTGTTATTGCTCAATAATAATAATATTATCATTTATTACCATACAATTCTTTAAAAAAGCATAGAACCATTAACATAATATATCATTAACCACTTTTTTAAAAACTGTTACCTTGTGTTGACATTGCATTCTTCAAAACAAAAAAGAATAAAACTAAAATCATTATCATTAAATATCATACACCACTTATATAAAAATTGTTACTTTGTGTTGCCATACTATTCTTCAAAAAAAGAATAAAACTAAAACTATTAACATTAAATATCATATACTGTAAATATAAAAATTGTTACCTTGTGTTGCCATACTATTCTTCAAAAAAGGATAAAACCATTGACATAATATATTATTCACCACTTAAATAAACTGTTTATATATATATTTTTAGACTTAAACTAAAATTAATGACATTACTAATTCTTTTAAGTGTTTATCTGTAACCGACACTGATTTTTAACGTATATTAAGGGATGTGCTGTTTCTAAACATTCAGTTTCCAACTGATTTTTGTTCTAACTTCATCTAATGCTACCTTTATTTTTTGAAAATGGGTTCTGTAGTAAATATGTTAAAAAGATCTTCCGACAAAGTGGCTTCTTCTTCAAAGTATCAACGTTTAGAAGAACCTAATGATCCCACTTCTGCGAGTGAATTAAATATACCAAGATTGGAAATTCCTAATTTATTAAACACTGACTGTGGAACAATATCACGTGATTTATCCACTACTGATTACTCACCGAATGTGAAATCTGAAATCGATATGAATTTTTTTATCCCAAACTTTGATGATGATACTACATCTTTCAAGAATTCATGCCAAGAATCAATTTCTGTCGAGGACTATTTGAATATATTTTTCAAAGACATGAATTTTGAATCCGCTTTAACCATGAGCCCAGCTAGTAACATAATTTCCCAAGACGAATCCTTTCAAGAACGTACTATTGACCAAGAGGTTTCTGATTCCCAACCAAGCAACCTTTCTAAAGCAAGTGATGAATTACAAAGCACAACCCCACCTACGAATGTCATTTCACAGTCTAAAACTAGCAAATCCAATCATCCTATTGTATTTCGAGAAGAACTCAGTGACTGTATCTTTTTAATTTTAAAGTTGCATAATAGACAATTTCATATTCATATTCGAGAATTTAAACGCAGTGGGCTTACTAGTGAAGAAATTCTAACGAAAAATGGTATTATTATGGATCTTAACAGCTGGTTCGAATTTTGCAAGAAAATTTTTTCATTTAATTTGAGATATAAAAGTTCCTCATTTGTTTCTAATAACATGATATTAGTGTTAAATTTTAATAATTCTATCATGCGAATTAAAAATTTAAAGAATTATTCTCATATTGACTTAAACGAGTATCAGTTGCTGAAATTAAAAGAAAAAATACATGATTTGAATAAGGAACTTCTTCAGCATATATATGTAAACCATATACCAAGCTTAATTAGACAGAAATGTATCATTGGTCATATATCTACAGAAAATGAACTCATGTTGCAGTCTAAACTTATAACATGTATTGAGAATAATGTATTAACTATACTAAACCGCATTTTTGAATGTGATGGATGTATTTTTAATCAGAAATCTCAAAGCCCTCATTCCTGTTGTATACTAAATAATCGACAAAAATTTGAAAAACTAGGAGAGATGTTATTAACACTTATAGATTTAGATTTTGTTATTTCCTCATTTTTAAACGGAGTGGATTGTGTTAGTGAAAACTTTTTATCAAACATTCATGTAGAAACAATTCAAAACGAATTGTTTAAAATAATAAAATAAAATGTATTGCTATTCTTTTTAATACGTGTGTGTTTATTTTTCTAAAGTGTATGTTTATTTTGTTATGTCTTTTAGAACTTTTAATAGAGTGTTAGACTTAAATTTGCATATGTATATAACTAAAGAAATCAACAATTCTTTAGCAATTAAAAAATTAACACAAGTTTAAAATATTAAACTAATAATCTTAATAGTATAATTTCTACTTTCTAATGTATATATATATATGTGTGTGAAACTTAATTATATAAAAAAGTTTTCAATAATAATAATAAGTTTAGAAAATTAAAAAGTTTAAAAAACAAAATTAAGAAACTCTTTAAAAAAATATTTGAAAAGTTTAAAAAAATAAAGTTTTCAAAATTAAAAAATCTTTATAAAAAAAATAATAATAATTTAAAAAAAAAATTAAAAAGTTTACAAAAGTTAAAAAAAAAATATTAAAAAGTTTACAAAAGTTAAAAAAAAAAACTTGGAAAAAAAACTCAAAAAAAAAAAATTAAGTTATCAAAATTAAAAAAAAAAAAAATTATAAAAACTTAATACATTAAGTTTTCAAAAGTGAGTTTACCTATTCATATATGTATACATGCATGTGACTTTCATTATGTTTCAGTTTAATACTTCTTTTTATCCTATAAAAGTGTTAGATTAATATATACTTATAAAAATATTTGTAAGTTAAATTAAAAAAAAAAGTAACTTATAAAAAAAAAAGAATGTTTACAAAATTAAAAAAAACAAAATCTTTCTAAATAAAAAGTTTTCAAAATTAAAAAAAAAACTTTTTAAATAAAAAATGTTTTCAAAATTTAAAAAAAACTTTTTAAATAAAAAATGTTTTCAAAATTAAAAAAAAAATTGTAAATAAAAAAAAGTTTTCAAAATTAAAAAAAATACTTTGTAAATAAAAAAAAATATTAAAAAGTTTACAAAAAAAAAAACTTTTTTTATAAAAAATATTTTCAAAATTAAAAAAAAAAATTGTAAGTAAAAAAAAAGTTTTCAAAATTAAAAAAAAATAATTTGTAAATAAAAAAAAATATATTAAAAAGTTTATAAAATTTAAAAGTAAAAAAAAAAAACTTTGTTAAAAGTTTTCAAAATTAAGTTATCAAAATAAAAAAAAAACAATAAATTATGTTATCAAAAGTCAGTTCACCTAACTGTATATGTATCTGAATTTCATAATTAGAAATGTTATCAAAAAGTTGAATTAGATTGCAAATACAATCAATCATATATCAATCAGTCATAGCAATTAACCAATCAATGATATCAATCAATAAATCAAACCAATCAATCAATCATATTAATCAACCAAACAATAATATCAATCAATCATATCGATCAATAAATCAAACCAATCAATCATGTTAATCAACCAAACAATAATATCAATCAGTCATATCGATCAATAAATCAAACCAATCAATCATATTAATCAACCAAACAATAATATCAGTTAATCATATCTATCAATAAATCATATTAATCATATCAAGCTGTCATATCAATCATATCAATCAATCAACCAATCATTCATATCAGTCAACCAATCATTCATATTAATCAATGATTCATATTAATCATATCAATCGATTAATCAAGATACTGAATACAAGTATTCATACAAATAAATCACATCAATTGCAGTTCAAGTATTACAAGTTAGTATAATAACATTATAAGAAAGTTTTGAATTAATACAATGATTAACTATCAACATTTTGTAACAGCACTTTTACAAAAGCAATGTATGAATAAATATTTTAGTTACAAAAAATATTTAAAATGCTTTTGAAAGTTAATAAAATTATTTTCCAAAAATGTTAAAAACATTACAAGCTGCTAAAACCTACAATTTAACAAGAATGAGTTGTCCTATATTTCCTTTGTATTTGCATGTCCTATATTTCCTTTCTATTTGTATTTGAGTATATGTATACGGATTCCTCCTTTTAATTATGTTTTGTAGTATACACTTAAAATATATATAGTATATATAAAACCTTAAATTAAAATATTCTTTAGTTATTAAAAAGTTTAAAAAATCAGCAATTTTTTTAATATTATAAGATAACAAAAATTATTTTGTAATTTATTAAAAGTGAATTTACCTATCGCTATATATGCGTTTCATAAGATAAATCTTCTTTATGTTAACATCCTACCCACATTTTATTTTATAGTTATACACATCGAAACGAAAAACAAAAAATAAACAATCTATTATTAAATTCTTCAATTTAAAATTTTAATACATACATACTTAAACATTTATATAAAAATAATGAACTCACCATGTTTGAACTCAGAAAAGAGATGATGAGCTTATCACGTGGTAGATTGTGACGTAATCAATTAGATATCACGTGCCTTCCTCGTGCCTTTTGATTGTCTTATCTACAATCAGATTGTATTATCAATCACGTGATCTAACTGATATGAGTCTATACCAAGACACTTAGCCATTTTCACTTCAGTCATCGAATATGTAGGTCGTATATTTTTTTGAAAGTCTTTTATTTTATGGAATCTTCAGCAACATGACATCAGATATTTGCAAATAAAATCCTATTAAAATCTTTCTGGCAATTGTGAACAAAGATTAATTTTCATATTGTTTAAGTATAATCATTGATTATTTAACTGGATAATAATATTTTTTAGAAGTAACTTAAATTTCTTATAAAAACGGAAGTATTTATTGCATCATTCATAGAATTCAAGTTTGAATATTAACCAAGTTTTTTAAACTTTTATAATTTATACTAGTATTTAGTATATACTAGTACTTAGTAGAAACTAGTATATATTCTAGTATAAAGAGTTTATAAAAGTTTAAAAAACTTGGTTAATATTCAAACTTGAATTCTATGAATGATGCAATAAATACTTCCGTTTTTATAAGAAATTTAAGTTACTTCTAAAAAATATTATTATCCAGTTAAATAATCAATGATTATACTTAAACAATATGAAAATTAATCTTTGTTCACAATTGCCAGAAAGATTTTAATAGGATTTTATTTGCAAATATCTGATGTCATGTTGCTGAAGATTCCATAAAATAAAAGACTTTCAAAAAAATATACGACCTACATATTCGATGACTGAAGTGAAAATGGCTAGTGTCTTGGTATAGACTCATATCAGTTAGATCACGTGATTGATAATACAATCTGATTGTAGATAAGACAATCAAAAGGCACGAGGAAGGCACGTGATATCTAATTGATTACGTCACAATCTACCACGTGATAAGCTCATCATCTCTTTTCTGAGTTCAAACATGGTGAGTTCATTATTTTTATATAAATGTTTAAGTATGTATGTATTAAAATTTTAAATTGAAGAATTTAATAATAGATTGTTTATTTTTTTTTTTTTTCGTTTCGATGTGTATAACTATAAAATAAAATGTGGGTAGGATGTTAACATAAAGAAGATTTATCTTATGAAACGCATATATAGCGATAGGTAAATTCACTTTTAATAAATTACAAAATAATTTTTGTTATCTTATAATATTAAAAAAATTGCTGATTTTTTAAACTTTTTAATAACTAAAGAATATTTTAATTTAAGGTTTTATATATACTATATATATTTTAAGTGTATACTACAAAACATAATTAAAAGGAGGAATCCGTATACATATACTCAAATACAAATAGAAAGGAAATATAGGACATGCAAATACAAAGGAAATATAGGACAACTCATTCTTGTTAAATTGTAGGTTTTAGCAGCTTGTAATGTTTTTAACATTTTTGGAAAATAATTTTATTAACTTTCAAAAGCATTTTAAATATTTTTTGTAACTAAAATATTTATTCATACATTGCTTTTGTAAAAGTGCTGTTACAAAATGTTGATAGTTAATCATTGTATTAATTCAAAACTTTCTTATAATGTTATTATACTAACTTGTAATACTTGAACTGCAATTGATGTGATTTATTTGTATGAATACTTGTATTCAGTATCTTGATTAATCGATTGATATGATTAATATGAATCATTGATTAATATGAATGATTGGTTGACTGATATGAATGATTGGTTGATTGATTGATATGATTGATATGACAGCTTGATATGATTAATATGATTTATTGATAGATATGATTAACTGATATTATTGTTTGGTTGATTAATATGATTGATTGGTTTGATTTATTGATCGATATGACTGATTGATATTATTGTTTGGTTGATTAACATGATTGATTGGTTTGATTTATTGATCGATATGATTGATTGATATTATTGTTTGGTTGATTAATATGATTGATTGATTGGTTTGATTTATTGATTGATATCATTGATTGGTTAATTGCTATGACTGATTGATATATGATTGATTGTATTTGCAATCTAATTCAACTTTTTGATAACATTTCTAATTATGAAATTCAGATACATATACAGTTAGGTGAACTGACTTTTGATAACATAATTTATTGTTTTTTTTTTATTTTGATAACTTAATTTTGAAAACTTTTAACAAAGTTTTTTTTTTTTACTTTTAAATTTTATAAACTTTTTAATATATTTTTTTTTATTTACAAATTATTTTTTTTTAATTTTGAAAACTTTTTTTTTACTTACAATTTTTTTTTTTAATTTTGAAAATATTTTTTATAAAAAAAGTTTTTTTTTTGTAAACTTTTTAATATTTTTTTTTATTTACAAAGTATTTTTTTTAATTTTGAAAACTTTTTTTTATTTACAATTTTTTTTTTTAATTTTGAAAACATTTTTTATTTAAAAAGTTTTTTTTAAATTTTGAAAACATTTTTTATTTAAAAAGTTTTTTTTTTAATTTTGAAAACTTTTTATTTAGAAAGATTTTGTTTTTTTTAATTTTGTAAACATTCTTTTTTTTTTATAAGTTACTTTTTTTTTTAATTTAACTTACAAATATTTTTATAAGTATATATTAATCTAACACTTTTATAGAATAAAAAGAAGTATTGAACTACAACATAATGAAAGTCACATGCATGTATACATATACGAATAGGTAAACTCACTTTTGAAAACTTAATGTATTAAGTTTTTATAATTTTTTTTTTAATTTTGATAACTTAATTTTTTTTTTTAGTTTTTTTTTTTCAAGTTTTTTTTTTAGTTTTTTTTTTCAAGTTTTTTTTTTAACTTTTGTAAACTTTTTAATATTTTTTTTTTAAACTGTTGTAAACTTTTTAATTTTTTTTTTTAATTATTATTATTTTTTTTTATAAAGATTTTTTTATTTTGAAAACTTTATTTTTTTAACTTTTCAAATATTTTTTTAAATGAGTTTCTTAATTTTGTTTTTTAAACTTTTTAATTTTCTAAACTTATTATTATTATTGAAAACTTTTTTATATAATTAAGTTTCATATATATATATATAAATATATATTAGAAAGTAGAAATTATAGTATTAAGATTATTAGTTTAATATTTTAAACTTGTGTTAATTTTTTAATTGCTAAAGAATTGTTGATTTCTTTAGTTATATACATATGCAAATTTAAGTCTAACACTCTATTAAAAAGTTCTAAAAGACATAACAAAATAAACATACACTTTAGACAAATAAACACACACGTATTATAAAGGATAGCAATACATTTTATTTTATTATTTTAAACAATTCGTTTTGAATTGTTTCTACATGAATGTTTGATAAAAAGTTTTCACTAACACAATCCACTCCGTTTAAAAATGAGGAAATAACAAAATCTAAATCTATAAGTGTTAATAACATCTCTCCTAGTTTTTCAAATTTTTGTCGATTATTTAGTATACAACAGGAATGAGGGCTTTAGATTTCTGATTAAAAATACATCCATCACATTCAAAAATGCGGTTTAGTATAGTTAATACATTATTCTCAATACATGTTATAAGTTTAGACTGTAACATGAGTTCATTTTCTGTAGATATATGACCAATGATAGTAGTATGTAGAGCCGGGTGTGGGACAAAAAGGGGCGGGGTCGTTTGATGGACAGGTGGGCGTGTCCGATGGCGAACTATAAGACGGGTGTGGGACAAAAAGGGGCGGGGTCGTTTGATGGACAGGTGGGCGTGTCCGAGCACGAAGTATAAGACGAGGGGTAAATTTTTTCAACGGTTCGAGGCAAGGGTTGTTTTTTAGTTGGATGGACAGAGGGGCGTGTCCGGTGGGTAAGGGACAAAACGGAGTGTTCTCATATTTGATTGACAGGTGGGCGTGTCCGAACACATGCTCTTACGCGAGGGGTGATTTTTTTGACGACGGTTGGCAGGAAGTTTAGTTTCGAATGGATTCTTCTGCTATAAGAGGGATTAATAATGTTTTTTAAACAAAGGATTTCAATTTAATTTCATTGAATGAAATAACTAAAACTTAATTATGTTTATGAATGGATTATTTTTAATGTATTATAAGCGAGTTTATGTTTTATTTTAATTTAAACGAATTTAACTTTTAATGGATGATTGGTTCAGAATTTTAACCGGTTTTAAAGCTATTTTTGTTTTTTAATTGATTATTTTTCGATTGGGAACCTTTTTACTGAATGCATTATTTTCATAATGACGTAATCGGTGATTCGAATTTATTTAATTGCATGAATTAATTAAAATTAAAAAGATTTTTAAGCTGATTATTTTTAAATTGATTTTAAGCTTTTTGAATTGAATTTTAACTGAAGTTTTTTAATTAGAACTTTTTAAGAAAATGCTTATTTTTTAAAATTAGGAAACTTGTACAAAAGCTTAACCAAAGGATTCGAACCCGGATACTCTTGGTCAGTAGATGAACGCGTTTTCCAACAAAGCTACACTTGTCTTGCTTTTGGAATCTATTCTATTCTTTAAGAAACACCTGTCTGTCAGGTTGGGGGGCGGGGGGAAACGGATGCATGCACAGGCATTTTTCAACAACATTTCAGCGATAGTTTTGAGAATAAATATATTTACAAAGACTTATTTGCGCTTTTTGGAAACTTTTTTAGACGAATGACTTTAATTTATTTACTAGTTAAAAGGTATTTGAGCGCAAGCATGGGTTAAGGCTGTTGTTAACTGCTCTGCTCAACAAGCGCAAAACGTATGACACATTTACAAATTCATTTTTTAACGGAAAGATATAAAATTAAAAGGTCTGATTATGGAAGCGATTTAAAATCGAACTGTGTTTTCCATTTTTTGATCAGTAAATTACCTATTGAGTTATAAGCGATTTTGATCACATGCCAAACACGTTTTTCGCCCTTCGCTGGCTGGATTTTCTGGTTTCTTCTGGAACTTCGGTTCAAAATGTCAACTTTGACACTATTTTCTGAAATATCTATCGTGTTTGCAAAAAAAAAAAAAAAAAAAAAAAAAAAACGGAAAAAACAGCTCGATGACATAGTTTCTGAACAACAATACTTGCTAGTTTTATGCATTTCCGAACAAAAATAAATTAAAACTTATGTCATAAAGTTGCCCTTTTGGATTTGAGATTGAACATTGTGACTTTTATCGGCATTTAGAATTTTCTAAGGAATAGTTTTTACTATCTTCAATACACTCATTTTCTTGTTATAAAACAGATTTTTCCAACGTTTTTTTAATGTTTTATATTTGGCGAACTATCTTTTAATCCGTATTGCTTCATTTTGAAAATTTTTTACTAAAAGTATAAAATATTTTTTATTTTACTGAACATAAGAATATATATTTTTCATATTCTGATACGATAAATAATTTTATTTCCTGAACATTTATAATACTCTTTAATTTTTCTGAACTTAGAAATATCTTTTCTTTGATATTCTGATTGCATTCATATTAATTTTTCTGATCGTAGCAATATTTTTTAAACATTACATTATTTTCAATTTATCGAACAAGTGATAATTTTTTCAATTTACTGAACATAAAGGAATCTTTTTCATTTTACAGAAGATAAAAGTATTTTATTTTTGTACATAAAAATACATTTTTCTAAACATAGAAATACATTTTTCCATCGAAGCATCTTTTTCTGATATTCTGATTGCAATTATATTTTTCATTTTACTGAACAAAGAGACACCCTTTCCTGACATTTATTGCTTACACACTAATCCTATAAGTATTTTTAATTTCCTGAAGATATCTTTTTTCATTTTATTAAACATATCAATAATTCTTTCTTATTTTCTGTACTTAAAAATGCTTTTTAAAATAAAGATAATCTTTTTTCCCCCCATGAATATACTCTTTTTAATTTTATTGATTTTAGAAATATTCTGATAGTATACATATTTTTTAATATACTTAACATAAAAATATTTTTTTTCCTTTAAACAGTATATCTTCATTTATCTTGATTAAAAAAATGAAACAAATGCAAAATTATATAATTTGTTACGCGTAAAAAATGTATTTGTAAAACTTATAATCCCTAAAAATTTAATTAAAGACACGTCTTTTTTCTAAAATCGATCTTTTTCCCCCTCAGAAATTGACAAACCAAAATATACTTTCAATACGTATTATTACTGCGTACACATTAAAGTTTTTTGTATTTCTAACAAAACGGAATTTACTTTTAATACGGAGTTGCGATTTTTTTTTAAATTTTTGACAAACTAAATATACTTTGAATTTTTACTGAAACTCATTTTTAACTTATTCCTTAATGTCGAATCAATTTATTTATATCTTGTATATTTTGAATTGAAAAAATTATTTTTAATTTAGTACTACTTTTGTATCTGATCTGTTACAAATTTTAAGAAATAGAAATTATCCAATTTGTCCTCACAAAACAGTCTTTGTTTCTTTTTAATGTGTATTTAATAAACTTTATGCGTATAAAATAACCTTTAATTGAAAGAATTCAATTAAAGTTGTGTTTGAGAAACCGGTATATATTCTACGTTTTGATTAAACACCAGCCTAAATTCTAAACTAAATTCTTAAGACTAAATTTGTTAATTTTTTTGTATACTCGAACTCTGAAATACTAAAGAACGAAATAACTGACGATTTTTTAGAACAAAGTATAGCTTATTTTTAAGCAAACACTTTTAAAATAATTTAATATATTCATAGTTAGCTCAGGAATTTACCAGACTGTTAGTATACTCCAGTTGACTTTTTACCATACAACTATTGATATTCATACACTTTTCTCGACTTATTTATGGACCCTTGTTTTCCGCACCTTTTCTTGATTAATATGTAATGGAAAATTTTTTAGTAATTTTTATCCTTTAGTATAATTATTTTAATTAACTAGTCATCTTGCTTAAGTTAAAAAACTTTTCTTTAAAAAATAATAATGAGTTTTTAGTCTTCATAAAATGAAAATAGAAATATTTTTTTATACTTTGATACTTTTAATATTTTTTTCCTAATCACAAAACTTTTTTCCTAGAAAAATATCTTTTTCCTAAACACAAATATTTTTTTTCCTGAACAAAAAACTTTTTTCCTAAACATAAACTTTTTTCCAAACACAAATAATTTTTTCCTAAACAAAAAACTATTTTTCCTAAACGCAAAACTTTTTTCACTGAACTGAAAACTTTTTTCCCAAACACAAAACTTTTCTACTAAACTGAAAATATTTTCCCAAACACAAAACTTTTCTACTGAAGTTTAAACTTTTTTCCTAAACACAAATCTCTTTTACTGTACACCATACTTTTTTCCTAAACATAAAACTTTTTTCCTACTCAAAACACTTTTCCTAAACTTAAAACATTTTTTTCTAAACGTAAGAGTTTTCTACCTAAACATAAAACTTTTTTCCTACTCAAAACGTTTTATTCTAAACGTAAAACTTTTTTTTCCTAAATACAAGACTTTTTTACCTAAACATAAAAAATTTTCCCAGACACAAAACATTTTCTTCTAAACATAAACCTTTCCCCAATCACAAAACTTTTTTTCCTAAACAAAAAACTTTTTTCCTAAACGTAAACTTTTTTCCAAACGCAAAACTTTTTTCACTGAACTGAAAACTTTTTTCCCAAACACAAAACTTTTCTACTGAACTGAAAATATTTTCCCAAACACAAAACTTTTCTACTGAACTTTAAACTTTTTTCGTAAACACAAATCTCTTTTACTGTACACCATACTTTTTTCCTAAACATAAAACTTTTTTCCTACTCAAAACACTTTTCCTAAACTTAAAACATTTTTTTTAAACATAAGAGTTTTCTACCTAAACATAAAACTTTTTTCCTACTCAAAACGTTTTATTCTAAACGTAAAACTTTTTTCCTAAATACAAGACTTTTTTACCTAAACATAAACTCTTTTCCAAACACAAAACATTTTCTTCTAAACATAAACCTTTCCCCAATCACCAAACATTTTTTCTTAAACACAAATCTTCTTTTCTGTACTTCATACTTTTTCCTAAACATAAAACTTTTTTCCTACTCAAAACGTTTTATTCTAAACGTAAAACTTTTTTTCCTAAATCCAAGACTTTTTTACCTAAACATAAAAAATTTTCCCAGACACAAAACATTTTCTTCTAAACATAAACCTTTCCCCAATCACAAAACATTTTTTCTTAAACACAAATCTTTTTTTCTGTACTTCATACTTTTTCCTAAACATAATTTTTTTTCCTATTCAAAACATTTTATCCTAAACGTAAAACCTTTTTTTTCCAAACTCAAAACATTTTTTCCTAAACATAATTTTTTTCCCAATCAGAAAACATTTTATCCTAAACATAAAACATTTTTCCTCTTCGAATGAAATTACAATTAGATTTTCAAAAATTTAGATATAGAAACAGGAATTTGCCATGCTGTTACTATACTCTAATTGACTTTTTACCATACGCCAGTTGATTTTAATACACCTTTCTCGAATTATTTATGGATTTTTGCTTTTCCCAATTTTATGTAATTAATATGTAATGGAAAATTTTTTAGTAATTTTTATTCTTTAGTATAATTATTTTAATTAACTAGTCATCTTGCTTAAGTTTTTATACAGATAAATTAACGACACACTTCACCGAAAACCCATATTCTGTATTTGTTCTAAACGTATTTTGTTATATTATTGAGATTTTTTGTGTGAGATTTTATGCATACCCCTAATTTTACGAAAGTATACATTTTTCTGTGCATTAATATTAAATTTTTATTTTTTTTTTTTATTATTACAGGTATAATCTTAAATTTTTATAATTTACATATAGTTTGTGTGTGAATATAATAATATTAGGGAAACATTGAAAGAGCCTATAGGTTTTTGTTTCGGTTCTTTAATTTCGATTTAGTACATTTTATAATAGGTCTAAGATTACCTAGCTTACATAACAGTATCTTATACATACTATTTTTTTACTTTTAGAAAAATCTTAGCTATTTCTTTTATAATTTTACATGATATAATTGATTTTACATATTTCTCAAACTATTGAGAAAAAAATATGTTTAGGTAAAAAAGTCTTGTGTTTAGGGGAAAAAAAAGTTTTACGTTTAGAATAAAATGTTTTGAATAGGAAAAAATTTTATGTTTAGGAAAAAGTATGAAGTACAGAAAAAAAGATTTGTGTTTAGGAAAAAATGTTTTGAGTTTGTGAAAAATTTTTATGTTTAGGTAAAAAAGTCTTGTGTTTAGGGAAAAAAAAGTTTTACGTTTAGGATAAAATGTTTTGAATAGGAAAAGATTTTATGTTTAGGAAAAAGTATGAAGTACAGAAAAGAAGATTTGTGTTTAAGAAAAAATGTTTGGTGATTGGGGAAAGGTTTATGTTTAGAAGAAAATGTTTTGTGTTTGGAAAAGAGTTTATGTTTAGGTAAAAAAGTCTTGTATTTAGGAAAAAAGTTTTACGTTTAGAATAAAACGTTTTGAGTAGGAAAAAAGTTTTATGTTTAGGTAGAAAACTCTTATGTTTAAAAAAAATGTTTTAAGTTTAGGAAAAGTGTTTTGAGTAGGAAAAAAGTTTTATGTTTAGGAAAAAAGTATGGTGTACAGTAAAAGAGATTTGTGTTTACGAAAAAAGTTTAAAGTTCAGTAGAAAAGTTTTGTGTTTGGGAAAATATTTTCAGTTCAGTAGAAAAGTTTTGTGTTTGGGAAAAAAGTTTTCAGTTCAGTGAAAAAAGTTTTGCGTTTGAAAAAAAGTTTTGTGTTTGGAAAAAGTTTTATGTTTGGAATAAAATGTTTTGTGTTTGGAAAAAGTTTTGTGTTAGGAAAAAATGTTTGTGTTTAGAAAAAAATGTTTTATGTTTAGGAAAAAAATGTTTTGTATTTCGAAAAAAATATTTCGTGTTTAGAAAAAAATGTTTTGTATTTCGAAAAAAATATTTCGTGTTTAGAAAAAAATATGTATGTTTGGAAAAAGTGATTTATGATTTAGGAAAAAATGTTTTGTGTTTGGAAAAATGATTTATGATTGGGAAACAAATGTTTAGGAAATTATTTTAAGTACAGTGAAAAGTATGGTGAGTAAAAAAAGTTTCGAGTACAGAAAAAATTATGTTTGAAAAAGTTTAGGAAAATTATTTTAAGTAAAAAAAGTTTTGAGTACAGTAAAATTATGTTTGGAAAAAGTTTTATGTTTTTAAAAAAAGTTTTGTGTTAGGAAAAAAATGTTTTATATTTAGGGATAAAAATGTTTTGTGTTTGGAAAAAATTTTATATTTAGGAAAATTATTTTTTGTGTTGAGGAAAAAAGTAATGTATTGTAAAAAAAAATCAGTTCGATAAAAAAATGCACTAGAAAAAAATCTGTTCGATAAAAAATATGTATGTTTGGAAAAAGTGATTTATGATTTAGGAAAAAATGTTTTGTGTTTGGAAAAAATGATTTATGATTGGGAAACAAATGTTTAGGAAATTATTTTAAGTACAGTGAAAAGTATGGTGAGTAAAAAAAGTTTCGAGTACAGAAAAAATTATGTTTGAAAAAGTTTAGGAAAATTATTTTAAGTAAAAAAGTTTTGAGTACAGTAAAATTATGTTTGGAAAAAGTTTTATGTTTTTAAAAAAAGTTTTGTGTTAGGAAAAAAATGTTTTATATTTAGGGATAAAAATGTTTTGTGTTTGGAAAAAATTTTATATTTAGGAAAATTATTTTTTGTGTTGAGGAAAAAGTAATGTATTGTAAAAAAAAATCAGTTCGATAAAAAAATGCACTAGAAAAAAATCTGTTCGATAAAAAATATGCACTGGAAAAAGATTTAAGTTCAGTAAAAATATTAAAAGGATTAAGGTATAAAAAAAATATTTTTTTATTTTCTGAACACAAACTTATTATTTTTAAAGAAAAGTTTTTGTAAAGTCCAACAATTTCTTTTTTATGCAAACCTGAAACATTCTTATTAATTTGATAAAAAACAAGACTAAGAAAACAGACAAAAGATATTATGTAAATATACATTTATTCAGATCTAAAATTTACAATGATAATTGTAAGAAATCATTTTCTTCTTGTGATTGTTGGTCTTCTCCAACATACATTTTTTGTACAGATTCTAATATTTTTGGGATAATTAATGAATCAAAAAATTCTTCTTGACCAAGTACATATTTAAAGTCAACAGTTAAGTTTTTTTTAACAATGTCTTTTGCAACATCACGCATGTTGATGGAATATAGTGCACTGTCAGAGAACTTTAACCATTTTTCAGTTCGAGTTTTTGTTACACAGTCATGCATAAAAGGTGCTTGATAAGACTCACGACATCCGAAACAGTTTATCAGTTCCGTAATTTTGATAGTAATGGCAGCAACCAAACACTTAGTCAGGGAATCAACAAGTTCTAAAAACGCGTCGGGGTTATCTGTTGGGTTAAACTGGAAATTGGCGTTGTCCAGTTCTTCATAAATATAGTAAGATATTGAGTATGTGATTAGTCCTTCTTTCAAACGATCCGTGATATTGCACATGTTATCAACTACCTTTTCAAACTCAGCAAGTGTTAGTACAACATGTTCAGATACGAATTGCATACTCATATTTTTTCTTTGGAAAAGTCTTTGGAGAACGTAAAGTTCCACACCATCCTTTACTTGTTTTGAAATGCACAAATCTGATTCAATAATTGTCATCTTTTCTGAAAATTTAGGATTTAATATAGTCTTGATTTCACGACACAAGGATTGCCAGACTTTGGGAGTTAGAGATACACCATCTTTAGTAGGCTGTAATTCACCGTCGGGATCAACAATATATCGTCTAATGTGAACACGGGTTTGCCCCAGAAAATAATTCACGGAAAGAAAGTTCTCTCCACCTAGGTATTTCATATCCTTCGAATTATGCCATTTAACCTTTTCTACAAATGATTGAACCTAAAAGAGAGAGAGAGCCAAAATAAGTAAAAATAATTAAAAGAATTAAAATTTATTAGTATGAATTGAAAAAAGTATTAATTTTAAAAAATCAATTAAAAAACTTACCGTAGTTTGATAATTCTTCGTTTTCTTGTTGCTTTCTTTAATTTCAACAAGTTTACGCTTGCTTTTGTTGATGTTAAGTCCGTCTTCCATGACGAAAAACAATAAAAATAACTAAAATAAAAGCGAAGAAAATTCACAAGACAACAAACGATACAACACTGAGCATGAAAATCCAAGCAACTAATCCATACAACTGTTGTCAGATGCTGTATGAGAAACTTTTTTCATTACCGGTTACAGTTAATCGTAATCCACACAACTCAACTTCACACATGGTTACAGTTAAACACCATCTAGATCCGAAAAACAACTCAACTCTACAAATAGTCCTCTTATTTGCTCGTCTAGGGTGAAATCAATACATAACGTCACATTCATGTTCGAACATAAACCATCTTGTCTAAATCACGTGTTGCAGAAATTAAAAAATAATCAGTTTCTTAAAAAGTTCTAATTAAAAAACTTCCGTTAAAATTCAATTCAAAAAGCTTAAAATCAATTTAAAAATAATCAGCTTAAAATTTTTTTATTTTAATTAATTCATGCAATTAAATAAATTCGAATCGCCGATTACGTCATTATGAAAATAATGCATTCAGTAAAAAGGTTCCCAATTAAAAAATAATCAATTAAAAAACAAAAATAGCTTTGAAACCGGTTAAAAATTCTGAACTAATCATCCATTAAATTCGTTTAAATTAAAATAAAACATAAACTCGCTTATAATCCATTCATAAAATAATTAAGTTTTAGTTATTTCATTCAATGAAATTAAATTGAAATCCTTTGTTTAAAAAACATTATTAATCCCTCTTATAGCAGAAGAATCCATTCGAAACTTCCTGCCAACCGTCGTCAAAAAAATCACCCCTCGTCTTAGAGCATGTGTTCGGACACGCCCACCTGTCAATCAAAAATGGGAACACTCCGTTTTGTCCCTTACCCACCTGTCCATCCAACTAAAAAACAACCCTTGCCTCGAACCGTTGAAAAAATTGACCCCTCGTCTTATACTTCGTGCTCGGACACGCCCACCTGTCCATCAAACGACCCCGCCCCTTTTTGTCCCACACCCGTCTTATAGTTCGCCATCGGACACGCCCACCTGTCCATCAAACGACCCCGCCCCTTTTTGTCCCACACCCGGCTCTACATACTACTAATGATACATTTCTGCCTAATTAAGCTTGGTATATGGTTTACATATATATGCTGAAGAAGTTCCTTATTCAAATCATGTATTTTTTCTTTTAATTTCAGCAACTGATACTCGTTTAAGTCAATGTGAGAATAATTCTTTAAATTTTTAATTCGCATGATAGAATTATTAAAATTTAACACTAATATCATGTTATTAGAAACAAATGAGGAACTTTTATATCTCAAATTAAATGAAAAAATTTTCTTGCAAAATTCGAACCAGCTGTTAACATCCATAATAATACCATTTTTCGTTAGAATTTCTTCACTAGTAAGCCCACTGCGTTTAAATTCTCGAATATGAATATGAAATTGTCTATTATGCAACTTTAAAATTAAAAAGATACAGTCACTGAGTTCTTCTCGAAATACAATAGGATGATTGGATTTGCTAGTTTTAGACTGTGGAATGACATTCGTAGGTGGGGTTGTGCTTTGTAATTCATCACTTGCTTTAGAAAGGTTGCTTGGTTGGGAATCAGAAACCTCTTGGTCAATAGTACGTTCTTGAAAGGATTCGTCTTGTGAAATTATGTTACTAGCTGGGGTCGAGGTTAAAGCGGATTCAAAATTCATGTCTTTGAAAAATATATTCAAATAGTCCTCGACAGAAATTGACTCTTGGCATGAATTCTCGGAAGATGTAGTATCATCACCAAAGTTAGGGATAAAAAAATTCATATCGATTTCAGATTTCACATTCGGTGAGTAATCAGTAGTGGATAAATCACGTGATATTGTCCCACAGTCAGTGTTTAATAAATTAGGAATTTCCAATCTTGGTATATTTAATTCACTCGCAGAAGTGGGATCATTAGGTTCTTCTAAACGTTGATACTTTGAAGAAGAAGCCACTTTGTCGGAAGATCTTTTTAACATATTTACTACAGAACCCATTTTCAAATAATAAAGGTAACATTAGATGAAGTTAGAACAAAAATCAGTTGGAAACTGAATGTTTTGAAACAGCACATCCCTTAATATATGTTAAAAATCAGTGTCGGTTACAGATAAACACTTAAAAGAATTTATAATGTCATTAATTTTAGTTTAAGTCTAATATATATATATATATAAACAGTTTATTTAAGTGGTGAATAATATATTATGTCAATGGTTTTATCCTTTTTTGAAGAATAGTATGGCAACACAAGGTAAAAATTTTTATATTTACAGTATATGATATTTAATGTTAATAGTTTTAGTTTTATTCTTTTTTGTTTTGAAGAATTCAATGGCAACACAAGGTAACAGTTTTTAAAAAAGTGGTGTATGATATTTAATGATGATGATTTTAGTTTTATTCTTTTTTGTTTTGAAGAATTCAATGGCAACACAAGGTAACAGTTTTTAAAAAAGTGGTTAATGATAGTAGTGTGGATTTGAGAGTTCAACGGCACCTGCACGCCTGCACGCTCCCAAGGTCAAATGAAGGTCATTCATTATCGTACTATAAGACGATAACGAAAGTGTAACGCGATAAGCGAAGGGGGAAAATGATAACGGAAGTGCAGTGTGATAAGCGAAGGGGGAGATAAGCGAATGTTGATTAGGATTTTTTGAGATAAAAGTTTTTTAGCGTAGGAGAGAAAGGTTAATTTTTAATGAAGACTTTTTTCCGGAATTTTTAAAACAAAAGACGTTTAGTCAATAAATTTTAGGAGGCAAAAAAAAAGTTTTTTTTTTTTTTTAATTGTGGACCCACCATGACCAACCCGTTTTGTTTAATTTAGAATTCTATCGGAACAGCATTTAATATTAAAAGAATAATGCTACTTTGATAAATTTCACATGTATTATATATCAGTTTCATATGTATTTAGGGGAAGGATTATTCAGCGGGGTGATTCTTATCGCCAGGAAATTGTAGGACGATAGCGCGCGTTAGGTTCAGTGATAAAAGTCGAGTCTTTAAATGAATTTATATTTGAGAATCTCATCTACCGATGTTTATAAACAAATGGAATTATTTTAGGGCATGTTTTCTAATTTTTATAGTGTATATTTTTTTAAGGAACGAAATTTAACACACTGTTCTAAATTTTCGCATTAATGTTTTAGAGAATATTTTTGCAAAGAACATTTTAGCATTAAATAAAAGAAAAATAACTTTATAAATGTAATTTAAAAAATTGATTTTTTATGTTTTCTCCAAGTTTTTTTAAACACGTTTTTAGATAATTAATATATTATTAATAGCATTGAAATAAAAATAAAAGCATACATTATTGAAATAATAAATCAATTTAAATAATAATGATAAAAGAAATGTTACGCTGCGTTCAAAAGTAACTATAAGAAAGTTTCGCATAGTTTTCTATAGGACAATCTTTTTCTTTTCACACATACTAATTAAATTCTACTATCAATATTAATAGCATTTAAATAAAAATAAAAGCATACGTCATTAAAATAATAAGAGGATTAAAATAATAATAGAATATACTGTTAGGATAATAATGTCATTACAATAATAATTAAAGAAATGTTACGGTGAATTCAAAAGTAACTATAATAAAGTAACGCATAGTTTTCTGTAGGATAAAATATTATTGCATTTAATGAAATTTTAAAACTTTTATGTGAGGACCTGATTCTGTTAAACTTCAACTTGAAGGGGGGGAAAGCATCGCAATTTATATAGCAAAAATCTTGACTTCGAGTCAGCGAACTTGAATCTTTTTTTTGATAATACATTGCGGATTGTGGATAAGAGAATGTACTATAAGTAATTTAATGCATTTTCTAGAAAATTGACTTAAAGGAAATTTTACAAAATAAATTTTTAGCATAAATATCGAGAAAATAAAAATACTCTGTTTAAATTTGTTACCCTTTGCATAGGAGAGAGTTTTTTATTAGTAATATGTAATTTTTCAAACAGTGAGTTAAAGATTTTCAGTGTCTCCTTTCAATTTAGGGGAGTAAACCACATGAGTTCGTATGATAATTTTGACTCACTCAAGTTTAGGGACTGTTTGCTGTCAAAGTGAGGATATGTGATAAGAGTATTTCCAATTGTTAAAGAATAATTAAAAGCACTTTCTCGTAACTTCAAGTTTTCATTAATTTTAGAATGATAACATTAATTTTCTCATAAACACATATTAGTTCATTTAACGCAAATTAGTTTGCTTAAACATTTTTAAATTTTATTCACCCACACTACCTCTTTTTCAATTTATTAAACAATCACTCAAAATTCAAAACTTGCTACTTATTGAAAGAAATATATTTAACAAGGAATTTGTTTAAATATCGAAAGAAAAAAAAATATTCGTTTAACTGCTATCGTAACTAAGCAATACATGCGTGTGAATTACTAATAATATATAAGGATAGGGAAATTTATGAAATGGGAAATAAATAATAATAATTGTGTATACTAAAATTAGTGCCTTCAAAACTTGCTACTGATTGAAAGAAATATATTTAACAAGGAATTTGTTTAAATATCGAAAGAAAAAATTATATTCATTTAACTGCTATTGTAACTAAACAATACATGTGTGTGAATTACTAATGACATATAGGGATAGGGAAATTTATGAAATGGGAAATAAATAATAATAAGAGTGCATACTAAAAAATATCATTATTAAAATTAAACAACATCCATTTAGGATAAAATGTATAATTTTTGAAATAAACTAACACAAGTTTCAAATGATATGTAAAACATGTTAAGAACTTTTAACTCTTTACTCTATTTGCATATGGGTTTAATAAATGAATCTTATATTTTATGAAAATAAAAAGAAAATAGAGATTTAATCACTTATGCTTTATTTAGTAGAATCTGATGTTAACAAAGGTTTTAATTTATTTCTAAAGTTTAGACAGCACACACATTCAACGTTCAACCAATTAAAGCGAAAAATAAATTTTATGTGAGTGAATGAGCTTAGAGTTAGATAATATATGAATTATTTAAAAATACAATCATGCATAAATAGCTTTTATCATTTGTTACAAAACTTATTAAAAACTTTAATTTGTTAATACCCTATAAAACGACCAAACTTTTAAATTATTCAAATATATATATATATATATATCATCTAAATTACTTTTAACATAATAACTTTATGCTTATCATTTTTAACAAATTAGCATAACCTACATTTTAAGTTTTTGATTAGGTTCGATAAACTAAAATGTATATGCTATAACAGCTATGAACTAAATGCATAAGAAAAAATTTGAATACACATACGCTTTATATATTATTAAATTAAAAACATATAAATTATACTCACGTTATACGGATACATCTGCAAACATGTCTATTTCTCCAGGTTACTTGAAGAAGAATGCTTGATAAGTTCTTATCTGATGATACTTCAAATCACTAGCAAGTTCAGACATAAGATATGACTCATTGATGGATTATCGTCACCAACAGATGACGTCACTGAGAACCTAGTATAATTCGCACACAGTGTAATCTATCATTAACTTCATGCATTATCAGTTAATAAATATATTTTTTAATTAATTTAATTTCAATTCATATATTTGCGAATTTACTATTATTTATAGAATTTTGTTCTTCTTAGTTTTGTTATTTCAAATATGCTCATATTTGTATCTAAAACCCCATGCAAAGCATCTATGTGTGAACTTTTTTGACATACACTTTGAAATAGAGATGTAGTTAAAATTTTGCTAAGTTAACACGTTATGTAATAGAGGTTACGTGATATCCTATCCAATCACACTATCTAGGCAAGTTTTGCTATTTTGGAATTATCCAAATTTGTTACCAGGCTTCTCATTTTATAATAACTACACTAACCATTAGTCTTATTGTTTAGTCATATAAATATAATTTCTATCGTTTTTGATTTTCAGTTACTTACTAGCATATAAACACCTTATACGTATGCTATATTAATTCTGATATAGTTTAGGGCATATAAATTTTATCTAATTTCCCAGAGTAGATTTAACTATATTCGCTAACTTCCATATAAATATATTTAACATCGATCATATTACGTAATAGAATTTTTCCAATGTTTCTAGAAGTAGTAGGTATTTAATTTATGATTTAATTACATGTGAACTTTTAACTGAAATTAAGTGAACACTTTTCAGGAATACCCTATGATATTTTACATATCAAATTTCAAAACTACCACTTTATATATTAACTATATGCTATTTACTCTTTTTGCTCAAGTTAACTTTGCTATTTGACAGAAAATTCTTCAATCATCAAGCGATTCAACCTTCTCATTTTCAAAGTTATTTATATAACATACTAACTATATATCACACATAAACATTAACATATTAAGAATACTATAGAAAATTAAATATATACTGAATGAAAATTTCAAACATGATTTAATATAATTAAACACAACAACAAACTGGAAATTAAGAGATTAATGAAATATATATTTGATAATAAAAATGAATTTCAATTATTACATAAAAATTTTGCCACCAAACAAAAATACATAAATTGATAAAAGTATTATTCCAAAGTTTACAAAAAGCTTAGAAATATTTTCAACTTTTCAAAAAGATTGTATTTCCAAGATATCAAAGAAAAATTAACTATCAATGAACGAATACCACCTAACATGCATATACTATTTCACTAACATACAACAAAAACACTTTTTGGTAGCCAAATTTGGCGATATTTCGACATGTGTAGCCAAACTAATGAGAATGTAAGACTATTCTTAGTACACAATTTTAGCAATATATAAGCAATGGACTCAACTTAACTTTACCATTTATCATATAAATTGTCTAATCACCTAACGATTTGAACTTCTCATTTTCAAAGTTATGTTGAATTTATAAGTAATTATCAAATAAATATTTTATATATATATTTTACACAAGTATTAAATAAAATTAAATAACTAATTATCTATAACTTAACGTTGAATAAAAATTCCAAAAAACATTTAAAACAATTAATCACTTAAAATAATAATAAAAAACAAACATAAAAATAATGAACGATCAATATATATCTATCTATATATACATATAAGTTTTAAAAAAATAATAAAACTTAAAAAATAATAAAGCTTAATAAAAAAGTTTTGAAAAATAATTAAAAGTTAATAAAAAAAACTTTCAAATATTACAATTAAAAAAAAAATTATAATTTGATAAAACCATTCACAAAAAATTACAAATTATCAAAAATTTAATATATATTTATATGTATATTTGCAAGTCAAGAAATTTTAATACATATGTATATATATGTACAAACATATATGTATATTGCGTTTTGAAAAAAAAAATTACAAGTCTTTAAGAAAGTTATGAAAAATTTGCAAATTAAAACAAAGTTTAAAAAAAGAATCATTAGTTAAAAAATATATATACACACACACACACACACATATATATATATGTGTGTCTGTGTGTACTTACACATATATGCATATATATATATATATATTATATGTAAATTATTTATATATGTTTCTATTTTTCAATATTTCTGTTTTAACTTTTAAATGAATACATTTCACTATCCAATTACTTATCCTAGTGACCGTTTATTTACCCATCAACAAATCAACCAACCAACTGATTTACATAGTAACCATCCGTTTAACCTAACAACAATTTACCATTTATATGCAAATATTTTAAGAAACTATGAAATACATTATAAATCGGATAAAAAAAAACAAACAGAGAAAATCAAATAGTTTATGTCTTAATTTGAATTATTCCTTTACTTATGTAAGTTAAGATTTGGAAATAACTCATATAAAGTTACTATGCTAACTTGTGTTATCAATATACTAACTTAATAATTTTTATAGGTTTAATATGATAAAGAACGCGTCTTGTAATCTCACAACTATATCCAGCTAACTTTAAATTGTACTATTAAAAATTATGCTTAGAATTCACATATGTTATTTAAATCCTTCAAATCATAGAACGTAAAAAAAACTTACAAATTATACATAAATAAGCTGTTCTTACCTAAAAATCCGCTATACTTCTATACTCAACTTGCGCGAAATAAAACCCAACCTTCTGCTATGTTTGCCACGAAGGGAAAGAATGATAACGCATCTTTTATCTGGTAAAACCCAAGTCCACATGATCACCCTTATCTATGATGTCACTGATGAATCATACTGATAAGGAGTAGATAATTTTTTAAAATTACTATGTTAGATTTTGCAATTAAAAGCTCTAATTCCTAATTACAATTAACACATCTCATATAATTATTTTTTTAATAGTTAAAATAATAATTTAGTTAGTCTATTACAAATAATTATTTTTAGTTATATTATTTAAAAACATTCATATGAAATCATGTATAGCAATTTTAAGACATTAATTTTTATCATTTTATACTTAAGTAAAACATTCTCACCTAAAAATCCAACACACCACTATACCTAACATAGGTGAAATAAAAATCGACCTAGTACCATGCTTTCCGCAGAAGAAATGATTAATAATGAAAGCGCTTATCTACTAAGCTAAGATCACGTGACACTTATTGCTATCTAAGGTCAGAGCGCTTATCTAATCTATGATGTCATGGGAAATCCCCAGTCATGCTCATTTGTGTTGCCAATTCTCACAATACAAATATTTTCTGATAATAGCGTTGCCACTTTTCCATAAAAATAGCTTATCAACTCTCTTACCTCAAAACAGATCTTATCAATTTGTGTTTATCCGTGACGTCATCATAAAAAAAACGTTAATCAAATTATTAATATCTTTCATAAGATTGTAATATATATAATTTGTAATATTTTCCTGCTAACTAGGTTTATAAATATTCCGACTTAAAAATCTCTTTTATAGATTAACTATGAAAATCAATTGTCTTGTCAAACCTTTTACTATTTTCAGTTCAACTTAGTGTCATGAAATATATCAGCAAAGCTTAAAATTATACTTTTTAGTTATCTTACTATTGTAAATTATTGTTTTTGAAATCTATTAAAATTTGAAAAATGATTAAATACTCTAACATTATAATTTTACATTCATTTCACAATATAAATACACAAAATTATACTTACCTAGAACCAAGCACTTGACTGGAGCTAAAACACGTCCTTATTCTAAGCTTCCCTAACGAGAACTGATTGATAACATGCTTGCTTGCTTATCACTTTGAAAATCATGTGACGTCACTAGTCACCAGTGCGCATGCGCGAAGATGTCACGTGATAGATTGTTGATAAGATAAGGTTAGCTGATAAGAACTTATACTATCATTCATTTACCTCTCAGACTTTGTTGGAAACGGTTGCTGTTTGCTCTCTGAAAATATTTTTAATAACTAAGTTAGATGATAAAATTTATTAATTGGTTAATTTGAATTAATTATTTTTAATAGACTAATTGAATTATTCTAAAAACAATTAGAGAGTGTGTTCATTACAAATAGAAATTTATGTTTTCATCTAGCTTTGTCATTAAAAATTTTACACGTGTTATCATTTCCTTTGAGATAAATGATGCTTCACTTCGGTTAAATATAACTAAGTTTATATTTAGTTTCCATCTAGATAAAAATCTCATTTTCAAACGTTTAAAAGTCTTTAATTAAACTCAAATCTATAATTAATCTTTAATTAAACTCAAATCTTTAATTAAGCTTAAATCTTTAATGAATTTTTAATCTTTAATGAATTTTTAATCTTTAATTAATCTCATATCTTAATTACACTACAAATTAATAAGGTAATATTAATTACGCTACACATTTACTAAAAGAATCTGCTTTAAAAATTAAAATGTTTTAGTATTGAATTAAAACCCTTTTAATTAGCCTAAATTAGCAATTAATATTACCTTAATAATTTGTAGTGTAATTAAGATATGAGATTAATTAAATATGGCTACACATGTCGAAGTATCGCCAAATTTGGCTACCAAAAAGTGTTTTTGTTGTATGTTAGTGGAATAGTATATGCATGTTAGGTGGTATTCGTACATTGATAGTTAATTTTTCTTTGATATCTTGGAAATACAATCTTTTTGAAAAGTTGAAAATATTTCTAAGCTTTTTGTAAACTTTGGAATAATACTTTTATCAATTTATGTATTTTTGTTTGGTGGCAAAATTTTTATGTAATAATTGAAATTCATTTTTATTATCAAATATATATTTCATTAATCTCTTAATTTCCAGTTTGTTGTTGTGTTTAATTATATTAAATCATGTTTGAAATTTTCATTCAGTATATATTTAATTTTCTATAGTATTCTTAATATGTTAATGTTTATGTGTGATATATAGTTAGTATGTTATATAAATAACTTTGAAAATGAGAAGGTTGAATCGCTTGATGATTGAAGAATTTTCTGTCAAATAGCAAAGTTAACTTGAGCAAAAAGAGTAAATAGCATATAGTTAATATATAAAGTGGTAGTTTTGAAATTTGATATGTAAAATATCATAGGGTATTCCTGAAAAGTGTTCACTTAATTTCAGTTAAAAGTTCACATGTAATTAATCATAAATTAAATACCTACTACTTCTAGAAACATTGGAAAAATTCTATTACGTAATATGATCGATGTTAAATATATTTATATGGAAGTTAGCGAATATAGTTAAATCTACTCTGGGAAATTAGATAAAATTTATATGCCCTAAACTATATCAGAATTAATATAGCATACGTATAAGGTGTTTATATGCTAGTAAGTAACTGAAAATCAAAAACGATAGAAATTATATTTATATGACTAAACAATAAGACTAATGGTTAGTGTAGTTATTATAAAATGAGAAGCCTGGTAACAAATTTGGATAATTCCAAAATAGCAAAACTTGCCTAGATAGTGTGATTGGATAGGATATCACGTAACCTCTATTACATAACGTGTTAACTTAGCAAAATTTTAACTACATCTCTATTTCAAAGTGTATGTCAAAAAAGTTCACACATAGATGCTTTGCATGGGGTTTTAGATACAAATATGAGCATATTTGAAATAACAAAACTAAGAAGAACAAAATTCTATAAATAATAGTAAATTCGCAAATATATGAATTGAAATTAAATTAATTAAAAAATATATTTATTAACTGATAATGCATGAAGTTAATGATAGATTACACTGTGTGCGAATTATACTAGGTTCTCAGTGACGTCATCTGTTGGTGACGATAATCCATCAATGAGTCATATCTTATGTCTGAACTTGCTAGTGATTTGAAGTATCATCAGATAAGAACTTATCAAGCATTCTTCTTCAAGTAACCTGGAGAAATAGACATGTTTGCAGATGTATCCGTATAACGTGAGTATAATTTATATGTTTTTAATTTAATAATATATAAAGCGTATGTGTATTCAAATTTTTTCTTATGCATTTAGTTCATAGCTGTTATAGCATATACATTTTAGTTTATCGAACCTAATCAAAAACTTAAAATGTAGGTTATGCTAATTTGTTAAAAATGATAAGCATAAAGTTATTATGTTAAAAGTAATTTAGATGATATATATATATATATATTTGAATAATTTAAAAGTTTGGTCGTTTTATAGGGTATTAACAAATTAAAGTTTTTAATAAGTTTTGTAACAAATGATAAAAGCTATTTATGCATGATTGTATTTTTAAATAATTCATATATTATCTAACTCTAAGCTCATTCACTCACATAAAATTTATTTTTCGCTTTAATTGGTTGAACGTTGAATGTGTGTGCTGTCTAAACTTTAGAAATAAATTAAAACCTTTGTTAACATCAGATTCTACTAAATAAAGCATAAGTGATTAAATCTCTATTTTCTTTTTATTTTCATAAAATATAAGATTCATTTATTAAACCCATATGCAAATAGAGTAAAGAGTTAAAAGTTCTTAACATGTTTTACATATCATTTGAAACTTGTGTTAGTTTATTTCAAAAATTATACATTTTATCCTAAATGGATGTTGTTTAATTTTAATAATGATATTTTTTAGTATGCACTCTTATTATTATTTATTTCCCATTTCATAAATTTCCCTATCCCTATATGTCATTAGTAATTCACACACATGTATTGTTTAGTTACAATAGCAGTTAAATGAATATAATTTTTTCTTTCGATATTTAAACAAATTCCTTGTTAAATATATTTCTTTCAATCAGTAGCAAGTTTTGAAGGCACTAATTTTAGTATACACAATTATTATTATTTATTTCCCATTTCATAAATTTCCCTATCCTTATATATTATTAGTAATTCACACGCATGTATTGCTTAGTTACGATAGCAGTTAAACGAATATTTTTTTTTCTTTCGATATTTAAACAAATTCCTTGTTAAATATATTTCTTTCAATAAGTAGCAAGTTTTGAATTTTGAGTGATTGTTTAATAAATTGAAAAAGAGGTAGTGTGGGTGAATAAAATTTAAAAATGTTTAAGCAAACTAATTTGCGTTAAATGAACTAATATGTGTTTATGAGAAAATTAATGTTATCATTCTAAAATTAATGAAAACTTGAAGTTACGAGAAAGTGCTTTTAATTATTCTTTAACAATTGGAAATACTCTTATCACATATCCTCACTTTGACAGCAAACAGTCCCTAAACTTGAGTGAGTCAAAATTATCATACGAACTCATGTGGTTTACTCCCCTAAATTGAAAGGAGACACTGAAAATCTTTAACTCACTGTTTGAAAAATTACATATTACTAATAAAAAACTCTCTCCTATGCAAAGGGTAACAAATTTAAACAGAGTATTTTTATTTTCTCGATATTTATGCTAAAAATTTATTTTGTAAAATTTCCTTTAAGTCAATTTTCTAGAAAATGCATTAAATTACTTATAGTACATTCTCTTATCCACAATCCGCAATGTATTATCAAAAAAAAGATTCAAGTTCGCTGACTCGAAGTCAAGATTTTTGCTATATAAATTGCGATGCTTTCCCCCCCTTCAAGTTGAAGTTTAACAGAATCAGGTCCTCACATAAAAGTTTTAAAATTTCATTAAATGCAATAATATTTTATCCTACAGAAAACTATGCGTTACTTTATTATAGTTACTTTTGAATTCACCGTAACATTTCTTTAATTATTATTGTAATGACATTATTATCCTAACAGTATATTCTATTATTATTTTAATCCTCTTATTATTTTAATGACGTATGCTTTTATTTTTATTTAAATGCTATTAATATTGATAGTAGAATTTAATTAGTATGTGTGAAAAGAAAAAGATTGTCCTATAGAAAACTATGCGAAACTTTCTTATAGTTACTTTTGAACGCAGCGTAACATTTCTTTTATCATTATTATTTAAATTGATTTATTATTTCAATAATGTATGCTTTTATTTTTATTTCAATGCTATTAATAATATATTAATTATCTAAAAACGTGTTTAAAAAAACTTGGAGAAAACATAAAAAATCAATTTTTTAAATTACATTTATAAAGTTATTTTTCTTTTATTTAATGCTAAAATGTTCTTTGCAAAAATATTCTCTAAAACATTAATGCGAAAATTTAGAACAGTGTGTTAAATTTCGTTCCTTAAAAAAATATACACTATAAAAATTAGAAAACATGCCCTAAAATAATTCCATTTGTTTATAAACATCGGTAGATGAGATTCTCAAATATAAATTCATTTAAAGACTCGACTTTTATCACTGAACCTAACGCGCGCTATCGTCCTACAATTTCCTGGCGATAAGAATCACCCCGCTGAAAAATCCTTCCCCTAAATACATATGAAACTGATATATAATACATGTGAAATTTATCAAAGTAGCATTATTCTTTTAATATTAAATGCTGTTCCGATGGAATTCTAAATTAAACAAAACGGGTTGGTCATGGTGGGTCCACAATTAAAAAAAAAAAAAACTTTTTTTTTGCCTCCTAAAATTTATTGACTAAACGTCTTTTGTTTTAAAAATTCCGGAAAAAAGTCTTCATTAAAAATTAACCTTTCTCTCCTACGCTAAAAAACTTTTATCTCAAAAAATCCTAATCAACATTCGCTTATCTCCCCCTTCGCTTATCACACTGCACTTCCGTTATCATTTTCCCCCTTCGCTTATCGCGTTACACTTTCGTTATCGTCTTATAGTACGATAATGAATGACCTTCATTTGACCTTGGGAGCGTGCAGGCGTGCAGGTGCCGTTGAACTCTCAAATCCACACTACTAATGATATATATTATGTTAATGGTTCTATGCTTTTTTTAAAGAATTGTATGGTAATAAATGATAATAATATTATTATTATTGAGCAATAACAGTTGTTTATACAAATAACGAGTGATATATTAAACTTTAAAAATAATTATGATAAATTAGAAATATTGCAAAATAACTATTTCAATGGATAATTTCAGACTTTCAATATGAAATTAATAAAAGATAGTTAACTCATTATTCATTTGATAAGAAATTGAAAAAAAAAATAGTAAGTAAAGTCGTTACGATTTCATGAGTTATTAAAAATCACAAGTTGTTCTAACAAAAATAAACAGACAACAGCTTTTTCATTTACACATTATTTATTCGTCGCTTTCAATAGTTACAATAGTGAAAACATGAGTACACATATTTCAAAAAAGGTATAAACATTTCGAATCATGTTATATTTTAAAGGTAGATAGTTCTAAATTCAATATTTTATCTAATGTCCAATTAAAACCACGTCTGGTGGACTTCTCATAGGACTTAATAATTTTTGCAAAGGCATCCTCAACATGTTCAGATAAGTTTTGTTTCGTTAATTCAAGTATAGTTTTTGAAAGGAAATAGGGTGTGGCAATCTCTAATACACCCTCCTGTGTTACACGATATACAACAACTTGTACACTTGCATACCATTTCATCGATCTTTTAACTTGAATCTGGTAGTTTAATTCGTTTAAAACGTCCGAATGAATACTATTAAAAAATGTGTTAAAGTCTGTAACATTCTCCTCGTTAGAGTTGATTACAGTTTTAGTAAATATGTTTAACGCATTTTGCCTTTTAAAATGCTTAACCTTCTCAAAAAACATATCTTTTAAAGAGGATGAATCATCAATTTTGCATCTAACTCTCTGTGAAGTTTTCAAATGATATAAAAAATCGGAGTTGGGATTGAATATTTCACTACGCTGAATACATTTATCGTTTTTGGAGGACTTGTGGATCTTCATGTGTTTTAATAAGTCATACTTTCTTGAGTACGCTTCACCGCACGATTCACATTTATGTTGGGAAGGAATCTTTAAATGGGATAGTTTATGACGATTCAAAATAGCCTTTCTAGAGAATGCTTTTTGGCAGATGTCACATATAAATGGTCTTTCTTCTGAATGAATCATCAAATGTTGTTTTAAATTGCCTTTTCGTGAAAAAGATTTGCTGCAAACAGTACACAAAAAAGGTGGCTTCTGTTTCTTTAGTTCTGATGAGGAGGATTCCGCTTCATCATCTGAAACGGGTTCTACTTTAGGTTGTACTATTAATCCCATGTCTTGATCATTTAATCTTGATGAAAAATATTGATTATTCAAACTTGATACATCATCGCTTAACATAGTAGAATGTCCATCTTGAAAAGTAGCCATATTATCTTAAGTGAAAAAAGCGTCTTCACACACTCAAAGAATAGCAAACACTAATGAAAAAGTCTCGTTTCATTCAATTTTATATATAATCATAGGGGGCGCATGTTAAAAAATTATTACGATAGTGCAAATCATGTAATATGATTGGTGCAAAAATTTCAGAAAAACACGTGGCATAAAAAAGTATGTGTAGGAAGTTCACAGGAAGTGAATCAATCCAAAGGTTTTTATGTAATGTTTAAAAAGTATATGATTCATCACGTTACGTTTCTGAATTCGTCATTCTAAGGTTTTACACATTAATTTTATTATTTCAGTGAAATATATGACAAACCAATGGATTAATTCAAACTAAATTTATTAAACTGTATAAAATAATGAGTTGAAGTGAAGCAGTAGTTTTAAAATTCATTAGAACTAGTGTAGAATCATCAAATAATTATCTATTGCAATAACAAACTATGAGTTGATTCAATTTATAATAAATGATAAATAGAAAATCTGACAAATATTTCAAACTTTCATTTAAAATCTGAAAACAAGTGAAATAATCTCTTCAATAGTTATCAATATTTACATATTAGCTATTTTCTGTTGAAAAAAGCTGATTAGACTTATCGGATGTTTGTGATAGATAGTGAGTAACGCTGATAACAGGGTTTAGGAAGTGTATTTCAGACGATTAAATGAATAGGATATGGTTCACAAGAAAAAGTATAATTTTAAAATTAGGTAAGAGGATTAATACTGGTAAAAACAATGTTTAATTCAAATCGTTTGGTAGCCTTCTAATCGATCAAAAAAAAATGACTTGCCTTATTAAAGAAATATAAAAAATTAATTATTTCTTCAATTTAAACATAAATTGTATTAACTTCCCTAGTATAAGAAAGAGGAAGAGGTAGGTATTTTTAAAAATATCTAGTGTTCAAAAGTAATTGTCGGGACGCGGTCTGGATAGTGGATAGCTTATCGGTTACAAAAAAATAAATTTGAATGGGAGTTCGCAGGTTCGAAACCACGGCTTTCTAAAATGATCATACATTTGTGCGTAAAATAATCAAACTCTCATACGCAAAATCGATAAAATCAGTTAAACTAAAAATAAAAATCATACACATTAAAAGAATTCGCAGAGTGAGCAGTTAAAATAGGTATTAATGAGTTATCTTAAGAAACCAACCTCTCTTTGCGCATACAGAAGGGGGAATACAATTTTTTATTTTGAAATATCTAAATTCTAAACATATAGACATAGTTTCTTGGCTCGATTAGTTAAGTCTTCAACATATCATCGAGCCAAGAGACTATTTTGCAGGTTCAAACCTTCCTCAAAACTTTTCAAAAATAAAATACTATTCTCAATAATAAATTCACACTACCGCATACAGATGGCAGCATCAAAAATTTTTTTCAGAAAACATAAAACATTTTTATCTTCATTCAAATTCTAAGACGATTCAGAAAAAAAAAAAAAAAAAAAAAAAAAAAAAAAAAAAAAAAAAAAAAAATCACCCTTAAAAATAAGCCCCCCTAAAAAATAAGACCCTCTAAAAAATTTAGGCTCCTCAAACTCCCTTTCGAAAATACCTGCATCTCTATGTTATAGTATGATATTTCCATTTCTATCTATGTCAATTTGAAGAAAAAAAAATTAAGCCCCCTTAAAAATAAGCCCCACTAAAATATTTAGACCCCTCAAACTCCCTTTCGAAAACACCTAACTCACTATGTTATAGTATGATATTTCCATTCTAATACTAAATCAATTCCAAAAAAAAATATATTAAGCCCCCTCAAAAATTAAGCCCCCCTAAAAAATAAGCCCATCCAAAAATTTAGTGTCTTCATACTTCCTCTCGAAAAGACCTATGTTATAGTATGATATTTCCATCTCTACTCCAAGTCGATTCGAAAAAAAAAATAAGCCCCTCTCAAAAATTAAGCCCCCTCAAAAATTAAGCCCCCCTCAAAAATTTAGCCTCTCCTACTCTAAGAAACCTCCCACAGGTGGATTCCACCCTCCTCCTCTATCCACAAGGTGGATTCCTCCCTCCTCCTCAATCCTCCCAATCCGCAATCCGCCTGCTGACGCTGAACTGTCCTTTCTCCCCTACTGACACCTACTGAAACAGTAGAGATTGAGCTAAATAATGACGAACAAAATCAAAACAATACTCCGCAGCAAAGCACCGCTGAACCGCGGAGATCACTAAGAAGCAACAGAGGTGTCCCCCCTGATCGCTTCGGAATAAGCGCGAACATCTGTTGAGTACAAGATCCGAAAAACTGGGAAGACGTAAACAACATCAGAGGCGCTAAAATTAAAAACAAATGGATTGAGGCCGCGAATGAGGAAATTAGGTCGCTAAAGAAAAACAAACTTGGGAACTGGTGAACCAGACACCGAGAAAACGCACCATTGGCTGCAAATGGACATTTAAGACAAAATATAATGCCCACACTGAGAAAAATGACGCTTTCAAATCTGAGTAAATCGATGTTTTCATTTTATTTTGAAACTTTTTGTTTCAAATATGAAAACCGAATGCTTTCAATTTTGAAATACCAGCCATACTCAGTTTCAAACAAAATTACTTTTTATTCGTTAAATGGGGTAAATTTCACCAAGGTAGTTCAATTTATTAACATTAATCACTATTTCTTATGATTTCGAATGAAGCGCTCCTGTCAGTAATATTTTATTACATGAAACGTGGCGAACTACATTTTTATTGTGTCCGCGGAAGAACATTTAAAAACCGTCGTAAGGTGAGATCGCAGAAGCGGAAGCGTAGAGGCTTTTTTTTGTTGTTGTTGCTGCTCTACTCAAGGTTGCAAATGGACGATCACGTTAACGAAAGACTTCGGCAGTGGAATTTGGAAGAATTCGTCGAAAATTTTGAAAGTAAGTTCATTCATTTTGTTGTTGTCGAAATTTTTTCCCATATTTTTATTGTTTTCACAATTTCTGTAAGTTGTCTTAAGATTAGGGTTAGCTATACACGATGTTTCACATTCGGCATTTTGATGATTGTAACATTAATGTTTTTGTCTTCATTTGTTCTTTCTGTTATTTTGACTACTAATTTTGATATATAATGCTTTATTTTTCATGTAAAAATGATAATAGCAATCGTTAGACTATGAAACTCACGTAATCAACTTAATGTTTACTTGGCGCTTAAATTTTCACTTCGTTTATGAAATCCAATTTTTATTTAGATTCCCCGCCCCCTTCCCTCTTAAAGTTAGTTGCAACATTTGTTAAAAGCAGTAAATGAAACAAACAAGATTTTCCCTTTATGATTTGAAATTCAGTATTCTGTTTTTATATTGATAGCATATTATGAAGTTTAAAATAATGTGCATTACGATTTTTATATAAATACGTTTAATAGAATGAAAATAAGAGAATTTTTTTCTCATATTTAGTTATTCTCCGAAAATAACCGTACCCATAGAGTTTAATCTCACAAATATTCTGTATTCTTTTGTATTTATCTCAGCCAAATAATGAATTATTCTAGTTCTTAATCTTCCTTATTAATGAATTAAAATAAATATTAATGTTATAAATAGAGATGCACCGAATATTCGGTATCTATTCGGTATTCGGCCATGTTACCGAATATTCGGTTTGGCCGATTATCAAGCTATTCGGTATGCCGAATATCGAAGTATTCGGCTAAAAAAAACTTTTTAAACATTTTATTAAAAACCGTATACAACTTCTAAGTTTAAGAGTCAACTTAAAAAGATATTCAGAATAATTAGAAACAGAATCATATTTAAATAAAAGAGAATGATTTTACATTATTTATTTTCTGTTTGTTAAGTATTATTTAAGAAAATTAACCAATCACAAGGATTTTCATAGGAATTAATTATGTACAGATGCAAGTTTCTGAATATTTTCCCGTAAATAATCTGTTTCTTTCTAAGATTTTCAGAACAACGTTTACAATCTCTGAAAAGGATTTCCCACTCCAGACACTGATGTAGAATGCATTAAAAAACTTCCTTGCTTAATCAAAGGGAGTAGAACAGTTATTCTTGTTGAGTTGCCACCATATAAAATTTGAATACATTGTATTATTTATTTACTTTTACTTTAGTCTCTTCCTGACCAACAAATAATATATGATCCTGCATAATATTTTCACAATTTCTCTTTGATTTTAAAATGTTTCTTTTAGAATTTAAGAAAATTTTATTCATCTGTTTTAATTCTCAGAAGAAGCCGTGAAATTTAAAATTTTACTAATTAAAAAAGGTTTATAACTATCCTCTTCTTGAATAACTCAAAACAGATTTTTTTCAGCATAAAGTTTACGGTACTTTTCGGTTAGCTGGGCGCCAGTGTTATATATAGATATAAGATATATATACATACATACATGTATATATACATTATATATCTATGCATATGTTTTATATATACACACACATAGTATATATGTATATAAATATGTATGTATACATATTTATGTATACATAATACTGCCGGCCAGCTAACCGAAAAGTACCAAGTTTACTTGAAAAAAAGCTCTTTATTAAAATAAAAGTTTCTGTTTTAAATATTTTCTAAAATTGTTTTAAAATTTAACATTTTAATGGCTATAAACTTTGAAATATAAAAGTATTCGATGAGCCAAATATTCGGTATTCACTTCACCTGTAGGCCGAATATTCGGTGCATCCCTAGGCACCAAAAAAAAAAAAAAATTGCTGATAAAAAGCTTCGAAATTGATTTGATTCTGTACTGTTGCACATGTTTTCATACGTACTGGAAATTATTAAGTGTATAAATGTATGCATGTTGTTTCTGTAAGATATTTTAATACCATATAACATTTGACTTTAGCATTTGTCATGTATTTAATTTCTTCCTGATTGAATAATATGTAGGGTAGATGTGCCAGTAGTAGACACGCTTTAATGTTTTTGGTTTATAAAAAAAAATAACCAATAAACTTTTAGCATTATTTTGTTTTTTCAAAACTCCCTCTTGCATGTTTTATAATCTGGATTATTATTGACACCCTTAATCAAATCAATCATTAAACAGAAAATAATGTTTCAAAGTTTATGCAGTTTTTCAGGGAAAATCTTAATGAAGATTCTATGAGCTGGCTTCATTTAATAAATTTATATATTCTTCAATTTTTTTGAAATATTTGAATATTTTTGATGGAGTAGTAATAGAAAATAGATAAGCTAAAACCTTTTAAAATCTCCAAATGCACAAACACAGCGGTAGAAATGATTAAAAAATGTCACTGGTCCCAAGGACCAGTAAACATCAGAGTTTACTGGTCCGCAGACATCGTCACTGGCCCTCTACATAAAATTATATTAAGTACCTTTAACACTTTGAGTGACCCCCCCCCCTCTCCTCCTCCGAGAATATAAACCAAACTTCCTTTCAGTTACCCAAAATTTTCGGCATAATAAAATGTAAAATTATAATTTGCTAAAATTTAAATAAGTAGTACATTAACAAAAACTGAAATTATTAATTATGTATTTTATTTCCGTTTATTTATTTTAACTGACTAAGTTTTTATGCTTATTGTAATGTTTGGTTGCGGTTTTTGTCAGGGATGGGAAAATTTAAGTTTACCTGTCAGAGAGGGAAAGAAGTTACTTGCTTCAGCGGAATGTTAAAAGACATATTGAATAGATTTTTTTTTTTTTAACCGAAATTTTTCTAATTTACCAATGTTTTTGAAGACAAAATAATATTTTGTATTTATCGCTAATGCTGCTTGGGGACAAGCATTAACAAATGTTATTAAATACAAGAATATTGTTTTGAATTTTTGCTTTATGGGCATGCAGTGCTCATACATGCAGTATTTTTTACTTACTGCCACATGCATGCACAATTTTTTTTTTTTTTTTTTTTTTTTACTATTTCATATTCACTATCTATATTACAAATTCCCTTTCCCCTCTCTTTTTTTAGAAATAACGTTTGGAAAATGTTGGTATTTTGTTTTGAAAACATCATTGTTTTTTATTGGACTTAGATCAATTTTAATATTTATATGAATCTCAGAATCATTATCATTACAAAATTTTATACTATTTGCTTTTTACAAATTTCTCTTCCCCCTCCCCCATCTCTCTCTAATTTACCGATGCTTTTGAAGACAAAATAATATTTTGTATTTATCGCTAATGCTGCTTGGGGACAAGTATTATAACAAATGTTATTAAATACAAGAATATTGTTTTGAATTTTTAATATTATCTGTTAACCTTATATTAATTTTTATAATGAAATTGAATGAGTTTTTGTATATCCCTTGCATATTCTCCCTTGATGGTCTGTCATCTTTTTTGTTATGACCGACATTTTTTTTAGCGATTTTGCAACCCTGACTATTTTCAGCGGTAGAATTGATTAAAAAAAAAATCACTGATCCCAAGGACCAGTAAACATCAGAGTTTACTGGTCTGCAGACATCGTTACTGGACTGCTACATAAAATTATATAAGTACCTTAACCCTTTGAGTGACACCCCCCCCCCCTCTCCTCCGCCGAGAATATAAACCAAACTTCCTTTCAGTTACCCAAAATTTTCGGCATAATAAAATGTAAAATTATAATTTGCTAAAAATTAAATAAATAGTACATAAACAAAAACTGAAATTGTTATGTTTTTTATTTCCGTCTATTTATTTTAACTGACTAAGTGTTTATGCAAATTTTATGCTTATTGTAATGTTTGGTTGCAGTTTTCTCAGGGATGGGAAAATTTACGTTTACCTGTCAAAGAGGGGAAAAAGTTACTGTTAGTTACTGGTCCTTCGGACCACTAAATTTTTTAAATTTGTGGTCCGATTGAATTTTTAGTGATCTCGGACCAGCGGACCACCAAGGATTTCGAACGCTGAAACACATACAGTACCATGACACAAAAAACTACATACGGCCGTTTCAAGGATTCTTGGATCTCCTTCTTCAGTGCGAGGGGCGCGGGGGTGAATCACAAAAATAGCCAGGGTCTATAACCGAGGGATTCTTTGACCCCATTTTAATCTTTTAATATTTTTTTTATCACACTGAGAAAGGGGATCCAAGAATACTCTTTGAAACGGCCGTATGTGGTTTTTTGTGTCATGGTATTGTACGTATTTGTGCATTTGAACATTGTAAAAGGTTTTAGCTTATGCATTAAAACTCGCACAAGATGGTTGATTTATAGTAATAGATAACTTATAGTAATAGAAAACTTTAAATTTTATGAATATACTAATGGCCATTTACAAAATTTCATTTATTTTTTAGGTTTATTATCATTTATTTTTTAGGTCCATTACTGGAACACGTAATTAGTCAATTTCCAGTAATGGACACCCCATGTAGACATTGCTAAAAAATGCAATTTCAGTAATGTTCATACAGTATCTGTTATCTTATTAACTTAAACATATAAACGGATCATTGTATATACCCTGTATTATAAGATGCAAACATTACACGACACTTTATTGTACAGTAAGTAAATTAGTAGGGATAGGGATGCACCGAATATTCGGTATTCGGACATCTCACCGAATATTGGCGCACCGAATACTGAAAAAAACCTTGCACAACTTCTAATGTTAACTGTCGACTTATAATGATATCCAGAACAATTAAATAAATAGAATTATATTTAAATAAAAAAAATAATAATTTTACATTATTTGCTGTTTGTAAAATTAAAGTTAAGAAAATTAGTAAATTAATGTTTAAAAAAAAAGATTTTCTTGACCACATTATCTCCATTAAAAGTTTGTTGAAAGATTTTAGGATCGCAAATTTCAGAGACTAATCTAGGATGCCATTTAAAATTTTCCTTGCTGAGTTGCCATCATTTGTATAGATTGTATTATTTATTTTTACTTTAGTCGCTTCCGGACAAATAAAGAGTATATATGACCCTGTGAAGTTTTTCTTCCAATTTTTTTCACAATTTCTCTTTGATTTTAAAATGTTTGTTTTAGAAATTAAGAAAATATTCATTTGCTTTAATTCACAGATGAAGTCATGAAATTAAAAATTTTATTAATTAAAAAAGTTTATAACTATCCTATTCTTAAGTAACTCAAAGTAGATTTTTTTTTTCAGTATAAAGTTTACTTATAAAAAGCTCCTGTTTATCCAAATGTTATTTTCTGTATTAAGTATTATGTATTTTTTAATTAATATTTTAATGCCTTTGAAATAAAAAATTATTTGTCCAGCCGAATATTCGGTAATTCGGTTCGCCTGTAGGCCGAATATTCGACATTCGGCCAAAATCACTATTCGGTGCATCCCTATAAATTAGCAAAATAAAATAAATAAATAAAAATAAAAACATACAATCACGGGTGATTCTGTTCTAAATTTTTCGAAAATTTAAATCTTCGGTTATGAAAGTTTTAAAATATCGGCCATCCGTCTGAAAATTCAGACATAAAAAAATCATAAATTTTGACAAATGGGCACCAAAAAAATCCATTTAATCAATACATCATGGGGAAAGTGCGAATTTTGTCAAAGCATCGCAGTGAAAAATGAAAATTCCGTCAAAGGATCACAGGGGAAAACGTGAATTTCGTCAAAGGATCGCGTGGAAAAAACGTGCTTTTCATCAAGAGATCGCTGAAAAAGAACTCAAATTTTGTAAAAGGATCACACAAAAATGCTAATATCATCAAAGGATTTCAAAAAAACACTAATTTTGTCAAAGGACTGTATAAAATACCTGAATTTCATCAGAGGATGATGGATAAAAGCCTGAAGTTCATCAAATGATGATGGAAAAAAGCTTGAATTTCATCAATGGATGATGGAAGAAAGCCTGAATTTCATCAATGGATGATGGAAGAAAGCCTGAATTTCATCAAAGCGTGACAAAAAAAAGCCTGAATTTAGTCAAAGGATTGCGAAAAAAATCGAATTTAAGCAAAAGATTGCGGGAGAAAATGCGAATTTTATCAAAAAATCGCATGTAAAATGCAAATTTTGTCAAAGAATTGCATATAACATGCGATTTTCGTCAATGGATCGCATAATTAGCCCCAGAGTAGGATCCCCCGCCCTCTATTGTAACCATTGAGATAATTTGCTGTGAATTTCAAAAGATTTATTTTTACTCAGAATCACCCCTGCATACAAGTTACAGTTTACCTAGATCTCTCAAGGTTAACATTAGTTTTGCACAAGTTAGCAATTCATAAAGGTAGGATGCTTTTAAAGTTCCTAATATTTTGAAAATGCTTTGAAATTTAGGAGATTTGGTTTATCCTTACATGTAGTGTGACAATCATAATGAAAAGCTTAAAATTTTTGCTTTATCTTTTTATTATCATAGCTATTAATATAATTGTATTTAATATTATAATGCATCTCTTATTGTATATTAATTTTTTTTATAGATTGATTCTGAATTCAAATTAATTTTTGATGAAAGGAAAGGCGACAGCTTTTGTTCAGAATTTGGAATAGTTTCAAATTCCATTATCTTACAAGGTAGGCATTGCGGAAGGTCCGCAGCTGAGGAATTTGCAAATTGGCTTGAATTAGATATGAGTACAGCTGAACCCTGCAATGAAAGTATGCAGTAAATATTTATGTGCATGTATAGTAAATTTCTAAATGTATATTCTATAGTAAATTCATTACTTTTACTAAAATAAATTTAACTGTTCTATTAACATTTTTGACAGGGTGTTTTTGTGAAATTTTGCGATTTTTTGTCCCCTAATACTTGTGAAAATAAAAGTAGCATTTTAAAAAAATGATCCTTTTTTGGGGGGGGGGGGGGATGCATTTTCTACCTACGGACTCATTTACATTTCTATATATGAATCTTCCACAAAAAGTATGAATGTCTCGTTCAACATACACAGTTAAAAATTTAAATACATGTGAAAGGACTGTTTTAATAGAATAGAAAATAAAGCAAATTTTATGATGTTGTCCTTGTGTAAAAAATACAATTCTGTGAATGGTTCTTTTTGTGAAATATAATTCTGTGGAGGATTCATTTTAGGAAATGGAATTCTGTGAAGGGTCCTAAAATCAGGGGTGGCAAAAATCTGTTTTGTAAAAAACCCAGATTAATATATAATTTGCTATTGCATACAACTACATATCTGTTGATAAAATAAACATTGTTGGATATTGTATCTATAAGAAATATAACTTCACTTGAAAATATTAAAAGTAAATAGTAGTCAATTAAGTAGAAAATTGAAATCAATTTCTAATTTAAACATTATCTATTAGTAACGCTATGTTGTATATTCAAAGAGTAAACTGTTCTACATAGTGAAACATTGATACCTTGAAAATCGCATGAAGAAACTTTTGATTAATAATATAATAATCCATAAATATTTGATGCCTTTTCATGAAAATATAATGTTCTGTAGTTATTATTATTGGTTTTAAATATACAAATACTTCTGGTTATTTTGTTTTCTGATGATACTCCAAGTGTCCAAGTTAAAAATTTTTACCGTTAGATTCAGCAAGTAACAAAAAAGATTGGTTGGCATTATTGAAATACTGTAACTAGCACTCAATTTTTGCAATCTGTATTATTCAACTTCATATCTTAAGTTAGTTTTTAAAATTCTTTAAGAATAATCTCCCCCAATCAAGAAAATGTTCTTTCACAACTTGACAAAATCTTAAAGATCATTGTATTTTGTTATTAACAGCTCTTAATAATCTGCATTTTTTAAATGAAAATATTTTATGCTAAATATTGAAAATTATTTATCTATTTTATCTTTTCTAATTTTGTATGTTTTAAGATACTGGGGGGCTCTGCCCCCTATGAGCTACGCCCGGCAACCCCCCCTTCCCAAATTTTGGTAAAATGCCCCTCAAAAAAGGTTTTTATTAAAAAAATTGTTTTAGGGAAAAAGTATCTAGAAATTCAGAAAGTAGACAAAATTTGCAACAAATTAGATATATGACATTATGACTTAGGATGAAGGGGAAGGGGGGATCTGCCTCGGAACATACGCGCGGTGTTGCGTGGGCTAAGTTGCGCAATTCCACTTAACCACTCACACGTTTACATTTGCCCTCCCATTTCCCCTCCGAACTTTCTCTAAAAGGTTTACTTAAAAATAAGTTTTTTGGGTTGTTGAATCCGAATTTTTAACTTCCACCCAAAATCCCCCCCCCCCCCCAAATAGTTGTTTTTAACTTAAATTTCTTATTGTTTTAGGTGAAAAGCATTACGAAATTCAGAAACTAGACAAAATTTGCAACAAAAAGGATATATGACATTATGACGTAGGATGAACGGGGAGAAGGAGTGCTGCCTCTGAACATGCACTGCGGCGCTACATGCACTAAGTTATTACGTCCAGGCAATAGGGGATTTTACCTGGCAAAATTAATACTAGTTATGGATTTCGACTCAACTTATGGTTTTTGGGTCGCTGAATCCGAATTTGTAACTTTCCACCAAAATTTCACCCGGCAACCCCCCAAAAAATTGTTTTTTTGAAAAAATTTGGTTTTTGAGAAAAGCGCGCGGGGAATGTTCCGAGGCAGCCCCCTCTCTCCTGTTTTATCCTACGTCATAATGTCATATATCCTATTTGTTTGCAAATTTTGTCTAGTTTCTGAATTTCGTAATGCTTTTCCACTAAAAAAATAAGAAATTAAAAGTTAAAAACAACTATTTTGGGGGGTTTCGGTGGGGGATTTTGGGGGTTTTAGTTAAAAATTCGGATTCAGCGACCCCAACAAACTTAAAGTAAACCTTATAGAGAAAGTTCGTAGGGGACATGGGAGGGCGAAATGTAAACGTGTGAGTGGTTAAGTGGAATTGTGCAACTTAGTCCACGCAGCACCGCGGCGCATGTTCCAAGGCAGATCCCCCCTTCCCCTTCATCCTAAGTCATAATGTCATATATCTAATTTGTTGCAAAATTTTGTCTACTTTCTGAATTTCTAGATACTTTTTCTCTAAAACAAAAAAAAAAAATTGATTTTTAATAAACTTTTTTGGGGGGCTTTTTACCAAAATTTGGGGGTGTTGCCGGGGGAAATTTTGGTGGGTAGTTACAAATTCGGATTCAGCGAACCCAAAAAACATAAGTAAGCCTATTTCCCAGAACTACCATTAATTTTGCTAGGTAAAATTCCCTATTGCCTGGACTATTATCTATTTTATCTTTTCTAATTTTGTATGTTTTAAGATAAACTTTTAGAGTACCAGACAAGACATGTTCATCAGCACATGCTATTTTTCCTTTTACATGCATGGAAACATGATCTAGACTCGTTATGTCTCATGTTGTCTGCTGAAATGAAGTGTTAAAAGTAGAAATTACTTTTATTAATAATTAAAAGCACTTAAATTACAAAAAAGAAAAAATGTTATATTAAATTTGTTCTAAAAATACCAAATGATTTTTTTTGACAAAAAAAAAAAAAAAAAAAAAAAAAAAAAGAAACGGTTTCAACCGTGCCAACCCCTCCTAAAATGAACCATTTTTTTTCTTATTGACCCATATCTTATTCTAATGAAACAAAGTTTTGCTCTGTGCGCTATGACTAGAAAAAAATTACGAACTGTACATCAAGGCTGAAAATTTGAGTGAGGGTAGTCCCCAAGGCTCATGGGTGCAAGTCTTCCGTCGGCTGTCACCAGGACATGACATATTTGTCTTTTAAAAATTCCCTAGAGCAGTATCAAGATTAATTTTTTTTTAATATTACGTATTTGCACACATTCTTAAATTTTATATACTTTAGCCTTTCAACTTCAGCTGGGGGAAAGGGGAATCAAAATATTTTCAGTCCTGGCACATTTGTAACTTGGAACCATGCCAAGACCTTTTCTAATGCACCAGATAATTTTCAATTTTTTGTTAATTAGTCAAGATATTAATTAAAATGATAATGAACTCTCAATCAAAAACCTCATCTCTTATTCTGCGTCAACCAGTAATGCATGCCTAGTATCAGATTGTGCATTAGGATGAAAGGAAGATCCAAACATGCATTTTACTTTGTGTTTTTTCACAGTTTTGTACGGATGGAGCTGATGTGAAAAAAAAAAAAAAAAAAACCAGTTCTTTATCAACTAGATATCAGTATTTTTGTTTTCGAATTTTTGTTATGGGATCTATAACTCTCATATTTATATTATAACTACAGAATATTTAAAAAAATTCAGACAAGAACTAGTGAAATAAACCAAGTGAAAAAAATGTCTTCTTAAAAGCAGTTTTATCACTAAAAATAAATATTTTTTCAAGAAGTTTTTCATTTAAAAATATAAATTCAGACAAAATAGAGTCAAATATTTAAAATCATAATTTTGAGGTTTATTTAATGTTATTATCATATGCCTGGGCAATGGCGGTTCAGCTAGTAGGTGTTATTTTTTAAGATTATGATTTCAGAGAAATCTAAAATTTGGTATTTACAAAGTTTTTTCCTCTTTCAGAAATTTTTTGTGCATTAATTTTACTCCCAATGTTACTTTACCAAGGAGTATTTAGAAAATCTGGTTCCAAAAATTCTAAGCACATAATAATAAAACCCACTGGGACCCAGTCTCTTGATCATTTCATCAAATTTCTGTCTGTATGTATCCTTCTATTGTTTAATTTACACAATCACATAGCCAGAGAGATGGCTGAAGCACCCCCGAAAGTTTAAAAAATCTTTCTTTAAATTATGATAGAGATAATGATGATAGATCTCTATTGATAATAAAATATCCGCTGGTAACTAATTTTTAATTCTGTCTTGCACCACTTTCTCAAACCAAAATATTTTCACATATACACTACCTGACATTGAAAATGCAACACCAGGAAAGAGTGGCCAGAAAATGATGAAACTCGACAAACAGAGAGAGACAGCAACGGACAGTAGTTGAATTGAACAATATTTCGAAAATATAGCCATAATACAAAGCGAGAATACCATCAGCTCAGTAGGATGTAGGACCACCCGTGGATAACGATACACGAAGCAACACGTCTAGGTACAGAGTCAATGAGAGTACTACAATGGTTCTGGTCGATATGGGAACATTCAGGGTGTCTTGAACACACTGCAAAGTGGAGGTAGAAGTGGCTTGCGGGTTCACTACTGCTTTTCGGGGGAAGCGTCTATCCACATGTGCTGACGACACTCTGGCTGCACTAGCACCCTTCAAACTTTCCACATTTCCTCGTTCCAACCACCTTCGCCACAGCGGTGCACTGTGGATGCATACAGATGTGTCTCAGCTGCGAATATGACATATGGACCAACCTGTCCGTCTCAGTCCAATCACCCATGCCCTTCGTAAAATCGTCTGTCTGCTGTAAATGTACTCCGTTGACAGTGGCCTGGCATTCTCTGCTATTACACGCGTCCTGGGAGACAAGAACAAATTTACTACGATGCTTTCCCTAGCAGAAGTAAAGCTACGAATACTGCCCATTTTGCAGGTTCCTGTCCGTTATATCTTATTCAACATGCACACGCATTTCATATCGTTTAAATAACTCTATGACATGCATCTATCCTGAAATTTGAATAAATATCTGTCCTCTCCTACTTCTTGGTGTTGCATGTTCAATGTCACATAGTGTACTTTGACAATGTGTGCAAGTGAAATGTACTAAAAAGTTTTATCTTTTAAAATAATGATACGAATAGAATATAAAAATAGTCACCAGTACGTTTTCTGTCTTTTTGATCATAAAATAAAATTTCACTTAAAAAAAAAAAAAAAAAAAAAAAAAAAAATAGAATTTTTGACATGGGTATCAAGTATACTATAAGGAGGAATACACCTTAGTTTAAGCCTTGTTTATTTTTTTATTCATACTTTAAAGTGTGCAAATTATTGCTATCATATCAGAAAAAATTCCAAGATTGAGCCCCCTCCGAAGGAAAATCCTGGTTATGGGTCTGCCAATAACTCTTGTGATTGTTGATTTACATTAAAATATTAGTTGTATTATTATAAATATCAAGTATTGTATTTTTGTGAGGTTTATATGATAACAACAGTAGGATAATTATCACGTTTTTGTTTTTAAAACTATTCAATTAAAAAAATATTTTGTAATGAATTCTAAAATTACTACATAAATGTTACCCCACAAAAATGTAACACTTTTCATTATTTATTTATTTTTGAATTTAGTTTGTAAGTGCTGATAATTCTGTATTTACATCCAAATCTTGTGAAAGATATATGCTATTGGATTATTGCAGCAAGATTGCTATTGAAAATTAAGTGTGTAGTATTTATGCATGGGATACAGTACTTACAGGAGCTCACAAAAAGAGTTCATTACACGACACAAAGTTCTTACAATCTGTATATATTTCTGAAGTGCCCTAAATCATGCTGCTTTTGTAAATTGTTCACAGGGTGACAACAATCAAGAAATTATTGCACTTATTTTTAAAATGTTTTTCTTTTGTTTATAGGTAGTGCCAAGGCATCGAAAAGTTTATGAAAGAAGACAGACTATTGGGTGGAGACTGTAAACAACCGCTTGTATTAGCTATTGGGACGTTAAACCCTGTACAAACATTAATTTTTGAAAACCATTGTATAAAAACAAGTAGTATGTTAAAAGTAGTTGATTTATGCTTTAAGATAACATATTTTAAACTTGGAATTTTCTCCTTACTGTAGTAATGTATGGAATTTTCTAAATGTCTGTTTTTATAAATGTGATGCACAAAATGAAATGGCATCTTGTATCAGAGAACTGAAAGAACGGATTTTTTTAAGTGTGTAAATATCATATTTTTACTTTGCATTGTACCAGTATGAAACTTTTCATCCTAGTTATCCTTTTTTTATTATTATAGATATTAACTGAATGTCATAATATTTTAATCTAATGTAAATTTTATTTCATTTGAGATAGTCATTTGTTTGGGGCTGGTGTAGGAAAGCCTTTCATCTCCTTACTGTAGTAATGTATGAAACTTTCTCAATGCCTGTTTTATACTAAATGTGATGCACAAAAAACAAAATGAAGTGACATCCTATATCAGTGAACTAAAAAGGACTATTAATATAATATTTTAATCTTAATGTAAATTGTCATTTGAGAAATAAATATTCTCATAGGGAGTTGGGAGAGGGACTTTAATATTTCTGCACTTGTTTTTAGACTGAATTAAAAGAACATTTAAATTCTGTTTTTTTCTTATATTTTATCAGCTACAACTTGTATTTAAAAATTTGCAGCCATGTTTTGTTCACTTTGCAAAAAAAAAAAAATTCAAAATCCACATGATCTTTGCCGTCACATTCGAAATTATCATAAGACATGTATACTTAAGCCGTATGTGTGTTATGATGAAAGCTGTAGACAAGCATTTATGAAGTTGTTTAACTATGAGAGACATCTGAAAAGATTTCATGCTAGTGACGTAGAAATAGACATTTCAGAAAGTCGTAATTTTTCAAATCAGCCGATAAATAGTAAAGATGGTGATTTGTCTTCTGATGATTTACCCTCAAATTGATATTTTCAAATCAATTTTTTGGGTGATTCAGAAATATGCAAACATGAACAATTTCAAAAGGATATTTTGCAATATTGCAGTGAAACATGTAGCAAAAGCAGTGTACTACTGTTCTAGTATTATCTCATCTATCAATAGTACTTCATCTTTTCTGTACAATACTGTAAATTATTTAAAATCAGAAACAGTAAATTTTTTAACTGAAAATGGAATGAAATGTGAAAAAAACACAAAATCACTGATGGCAACATTTGATTTTGCTGCTTCTTCATTGTCTACATTTGATTCAAAACATAAAATAGTCAATGCCATTAAAGCAAGTGGTCGCTATGTTGAGCCAAAGGAGATTGCTTTGGGTACACAATATGAACAAAAGTTTATAGATGGCTACCTCACCAAATTCTTAAAAATGACACATGCCAATACATAAGTATAGTAGACACAATGAAAAAAATTATTTCTATTGATGGATTTTTGCATATTTTCAAAACATACAAACAAAACAAAAGTCTTAGAAATGCAACCCTTTGTAGTATCCAAGATGGATTTTATTATTATTCCAATGCAATTTTAAGCTCTGTGGATACAATAGTAATCGAGTTGTATATAGATGATGTGGAGCTTACAAAATCCATTGGGGTCACATACCGGTGTACATAAATTGGGATTCGTATATTTTAAAATTAAAGATTTGCCTGTGCACCTTCAATCTTTATTAGATTCAATATTTATAACTAACATACACTATTCTCTTGATGTCGAAAAATATGGTTATCGGACAATACTAGATAGACTTGTTCATGATTTGAAAAAGCTTTCAGATGAAGGTATAGAATTTCAGGGAAATATATACAAAGTTGTAATTTGGCAAGTGGTAGGTGATAATTTAGGGTTGAATAAACTGCTGGGGTTTGTTGAGAGCTTTACTGCTAATTTTTGTTGTAGATTTTGTCTAGCAAAAAAATATATTTTGTATAAAAAGATAAAGGAAGATATTAGTTTACTACGTAATAAAACTGAGCATGACATGCATGTTAATAAAGTGTCTTCTGGTGACACAACAGTATCAGAATGTGGTGTTAAAACTCCTTGCTGCCTAAATGATTTAAGTTATTGGCATGTGACAAATAATTTGATTGTAGATGTAATGCACGATCTTTTTGAAGGTTGGTGTGCTAGTGAAACCTTCTTAATAGTACATCAGTTTGTTTTTAAAGCCAAAATTTTCACTTAGTCTTTTAAATGATAAGATAATAAATTTTAATTATGGTAAATATGAATCAAGTTCTAAACCAGTGTCAATAAACAGAGAAAAACTTTTAAATCTTGATGGTTCTAATGGGCAAAGTGCATCTCAAATGTGGACCTTGATTCGAAACATACCCTTATTAATTGGTGACAAAATTTCTGAAGATAACGAATTTTGGGAGTTATTTAATCTTATGTTGAAATTAATTGATACTATTATGGCTCCAGACATTACCTGAAACTTTTGAATTAGCAGAAAATATAGCAGATCATCACAAACTTTTTTTAGAGCTTTTTCCAGATAAACATTTATCACCAAAAATGCATTTTGCAGTACACTATCCTAGGATCATAAGGCAGCTAGGGCCTCCAGTTATGTATTGGAGCATGCGATATGTAAGCAAACATTATCCTTCAAAAAGATGTGCATCAGCTAGCAAAAATTTTGTAAATGTTGCTAAAACAGTAGCCATACGCCATCAGTTATAAATTGCACATACTTTACATGAGAAATATTTTAAATGCAATGCAATATCAAATGTGTTGGAAACAACATATGGAAAAATGCATAGTTAAAAGGAACATAATTTGAAACTTGAAGTAAACGGTTTGAGTGACAATTCGGAAGTAATGCAGTGTAATGGTTTTCGTTATAATGGCACAACATATTCAAAAAATATGGTTATGTTTGTTTCTTGCATTGATGAGTTACCTATTTTTGGTAAAATAAAAAAAAATGTTTGTCCTTAATAATAATGCATTTTTAATTTGTGATTTGTTTGAGTTTTTAGGTTTTGACAGCCATTTTCACTGATATGTTGTAAGTTCTACTGGTGCTGTTAATCTAATAAACATAAACGATTTATTTAACTATGTTCCATTGCATATAAGAAACTCATATGATTTAAATGACAAATCAGTGTATGTTACACTGCGGTATAATCCATTCTGTACAAATGAAAAATTTGAAATAATTTAAAAGATTGCTTGTTTTTTAAATAAATTTATATTTAGTTTTCTTTAGTTTTGTTCTTTTTGTTAAAATTATGAATATCAGGAAACTATTGTTGTAAATCTTCAGTATTCAATTGAAATAGTTTTATGGATCAGTGGTGAGGTAAAATTTAGTACTAATTGTTTTCTTTATATTTGTAGTACAGTCAGTTTTATGTTTCTAGTTGGCCAAAAATTTGTTAATTTGTATGGGGTTGTATCATATGTTTTGTGGTAAGGGATTTTTTATATTGTACAATACAAAGCAGCAGTAAAACACCTATTTTAATAGCTGATTGGCTTTCATTATTTTTCATAATTTGAAATAATAACCATAGAATGTATTGTCCAAAGTTGTTAAATTTGGCAAAAAAATCTAACTTAAACTGTTGTGTAATTAAAATATAACATTTAAAAGGAAAATTTTGAAAAGACTTTTGCATTTTATGTAAATATTATTATGGTTGCATCCAGCTGTTTTTTCTATGGGCAGCAAACTCTAATCTTGTCCATTTTATTTATCTATTTGCCATACTTCATATACTTTTCTTAATGTCTCTGCTTTCACAGTCTTTTCTCAACTCTCTTGCATCAATGCACTTTTTTAGGTAAAGGAATCAACAAAGAAAGTTTTACATTGTTGAAAGGTTCAACAATAGCAATAACATTATAATAAAATTCCAGCATCTTTTCGTTTCAATGACCATCTTGGTCTATTTAAAAATTTTCTGGTTTAGACATAAATTTTGACGCCATTTCAAATCCCAAAAGCGTTCTTTCTGGTTTGGAAATAGAAACATGTGATGTTTTACCATAGCTAATAATGTATCTGATATTATACCTGTCCAGATAATGCTGAATGTGTCTGCTCTTTTACTGCAAATACATCTGAACCACTTCCTTCACTTAGGTGTTCTGCTTATCTCTCTACGTATAACTTTATAAAAAAGATTTATATTAAGGAGATTAGGTTAAGAAGTTAGCAGACATTTATCTAAAACTAATTGAAGGGGATCCAGCTATATATTAGGTAAATACAAAGTTTTGGCAGCTTTGTAACAGTTTCGTATTCAAAAGTATGATTGTATGCCAATGTGCATGTATATTTGTCTGAATTTTTACCTGCATCTGTGTTTTAATAGGTTATTATTGAACAAAAGATCCATATAAAAAAGGACTAGCTGGCTTCGCTGGCTAGTGGGCCCCAGAACCTCTAGCGAAAAACTAACCTCAAACCAAACAAAACTGTCTCGTCTCCCTGCTGCGGTAAGCCCCTCATTACATAAAAAAATTTCCTAAAATCTGACCTGGGGCCGAATGAATCTCTGACTCGTTTCCCTTTTGCCGATGGAACCATATTTAATCATAAATTGTTTATGATAATTAACGGTTTTAATTTCCGCACGAGTTTATGCATATATAATCATATTACATTGCCTGTAAGCCAGATTTTTATGTTGATGGATCTCCCTCCCAACTCCAAAGTCAAGTTTAATGTTTTTTTAATTAAGATTCTTTAATTTACTTTCAAAATTTTGAATGTTATCTTGCAACTTTTATCTCCTGAAACAATTTAGTAGCTTTTTGCTAGAATCCACATTAGTCAGAGATAATGGTAGCATATGAGACTAATACAAAACTACTCTGCAATAAATTGTTTACTTTTTATGTTTATCATTTTATTTAAACTTGAATTGTTATTCAGCCTCAAACTTTCAATCACTATTCCCACTCTTCTTGAGGGCTGATATATCTCTCCCCGGGATGAATGTATCTTCTTTCCCTCATTTCTGGCTTATGTGCTTCTCTCTCTAGTGGACATACAGTACCGCCTTCCGTTCCACTGTAATTTTGGAAATACAGTAAATGAAACCGAACATTACAGATTGGACGGAAGGTGGTACTGCATGCTTACCGGACAGAGAAGCCCACAAACGAGAAAGGGGGGAAAGCAGACATACGCCACGCCTGCAAGGAATATAAGAGCCCCCAAGAAGACAGGGAATAGCCATCGAAAGCACCTGACTGAATAAGAACAAAAGTAAAAAATCAAATAATAATAGATTTGAATTTGACCTGTAATGAATAAATGTCATAACAAATAATTTGGTTTCAATACTTTCTGCTATATTTTGAGTTTTGTAGTATTTAAAGCACTTGGCAATTTTGTACTAACTGTTTTACATATATATAGAGAGAGAGATTAAGTTTCTATTTTTGTACTGATGCTTTGTGTTTTATCGATTGTAAAAATACTTGTTAGATTTTAAATAAACAATTTTGATATTACTTTAGTTTTATTTTTATGTTTATTAATTATAATGGGCATAATGAGTTTCTAGTAACTTTAAGGTATAGCAGAAGAACGTGTAGTAATCTTTTTGAAAAAAGAAAGGCTCTTTTCATGTATAAAAGTCAGAGCCTCGTGTAATTTTAAGTTTACAATTGAGTGATTTTTAAGCAAATATCATAAACTGCTCAATTAGAAAATTTATAAAAAATATGTATAGTCAGTAGCAGAAGCTTTGCTTAAAAATTATTTAAGACTGTTCTCAAATCCAAAGGGCCAACTTTCTGACATAAGTTTTAATTCATTTTTGTTCGCAAACGCATGAAACTAGCAGGTGTTGTTATTCAGAAACTATGTGATCAAACTGTTTTTTTCCGTTTTCTTGTAAACGCAATAGATCTTTCAGAAAATACTGTCAAAGTTGGCATTTAGAACTGAACTTCCGAACGAAAGAAGAAAATCCAGTCAGTAAATGGAGAAAAATGCCGTATCACGTGATCAAAATCTCTTATAACTCAATAGGTAACTGATTGATCAAAAAATGGAAAACACAGTTCGATTCCAAATCGCTTCCATGGTGAGGCTTTCCAATTTTATATCTTTCCGTTAAAAAATGAATTTGTAAATGTGTCAAAACGTTTTGTGCTCGTTGAGCAGAGCAGTTGAGAATAGCCTTAACTTCCCATTGCTTTTAGCTGTGACTATTTATTAAAAAAACACAGAAGCAATAAACAAGAATTGGCTTTGGCACATACCATAAAAATGTTTGAAATCAAACATATTACATAAGAAAGCAATGATTTCATAGTACAGTAGACTCATTCAAATTCGCACATAATCGCAGATGTACACAATAAAACTTTTTCAGATGGAGGGTCAAAATGACAAAAAATTTTAGTTTTATATCATTCCGTATGTATTTTAATATGTAATTCTCGATATGACTGAACTCATGGTTTTTCATGAAGGAAGCATAAATTTATTTCTGAAAAAAAAATCAAGATTTTGCTTATATCAATGGTAATCACAATCTTTTTAGCAAATATGTTTATGTAATAATCGAGCTTTTCTGTTATTAAGTCTTCCTTTTTTCATGATTTTGATATAAATTAATTGGGTACCTTTAAGAGGAAAGTTTCTTTGAATAATTCAAGGAAAATGTACCTCATCTTGATTATGGATATTTAATTGTACATCATTTACTTGACCTTTACTTTTAATAATTTAATCATTTTAAAAATTATCTTGATTTTTATTATTTTAGTTTATTACTTTGCTTAATTATTTTACTATATTGCAAGCATTCATTATAATTTTGATTGCATTATTACATTCAAATTACATTTAAAAAAATGTAAACAAATCAATGACCAGAAATCCACACAACCTCTGGTCCCAAGCTGTGCGGATTTGAGAGAGTCTACTGTATTTGGTTTCTTTTTTTTTTCAGTTTAGTAATTGAGAAGTGTCAATTCAAAAGGATTGATGATTGTATTTGAGGAAATATTCACTTTGAATTTTTCTGACAAGTTATAATAATGGGTGCTGGTCCATTTTCAGTCAATATATGTAAAATGCAGAAGTGCATTTTCAAATTAATCTCTAGGGTGAAAGTGATATTAAAGACAATTATGATATAATTTAATGAGGACATTTCTTCTGAAATATAAAATTTTGAACATGTTACATGAAATCATTAGCGGATTTGGATAAATCCTACATTATATGAAAGACTGTCAAAATGAATAGACTGCAAGGACAGTGATGTGAATGGACTCTTTGAATGTCCCAGGGACCCAACCATTTTTTAAATGTGGGTGTAATTTCAAATAAAAACTAAATATTTATTTATATAAATATAATAAACATTTCTAAAATTAAGACTCAGAGGGACTTCTTTGAAACTTAAATGATTTGAATTTACAACTGGTTTTTAAATTATTTTTCAAAAGCATTTTTGTTATGCAAATCAGTCATTCACATCATATGTATACAAAAAAAAAAAAAAAAAAAAAAAAAACATTAGATTTTAGAAATCTGCAAAATAAATATATTTTAATAAAAATTTTCAGAGCATATATTTTTTTTTTTTTTTGGAGAAAAAAGATGAGATTGCTCTTATGAAAACTTTTAAAATTAACACATCCCGTCAGATGCGTTTTTGTGTTCTGTTTGTACTCCATCATCAACTTATAAGTGTTTGATTTAGTGTAGTGTATTTCTGACATCTGCACTGATGAAGTAAACCACAAATGAAAGAAACCATAGTACTAAAGATACGATACATAATTGATAAAACTCATTACTAAATTATTCTTGCTGGACCAATAAAACTGTATCACACATCACATTTTTTTCAACTTTCACATATAAACTGATGGACGACCAATGTGTATGCTGAGGTATAGAGAAATTGCTAATTTTCTAAACAACTTGCTATAGAAAAACTGGCGCTTTTATTAAAACAAGCATGCATTTGAAGCTTTATGTACAGTTGGTCAAAAAAAAAAAAATTCTAATTTGAATAAAAAGTATCATAGAGAAATGAAACTGGTATCAATCAACATGGATAGTAGTATGTAGAGCCGGGTGTGGGACAAAAAGGGGCGGGGTCGTTTGATGGACAGGTGGGCGTGTCCGATGGCGAACTATAAGACGGGTGTGGGACAAAAAGGGGCGGGGTCGTTTGATGGACAGGTGGGCGTGTCCGATGGCGAACTATAAGACGGGTGTGGGACAAAAAAGGGGCGGGGTCGTTTGATGGACAGGTGGGCGTGTCCGAGCACGAAGTATAAGACGAGGGGTAAATTTTTTCAACGGTTCGAGGCAAGGGTTGTTTTTTAGTTGGATGGACAGGTGGGTAAGGGACAAAACGGAGTGTTCCCATTTTTGATTGACAGGTGGGCGTGTCCGAACACATGCTCTAAGACGAGGGGTGATTTTTTTGACGACGGTTGGCAGGAAGTTTCGAATGGATTCTTCTGCTATAAGAGGGATTAATAATGTTTTTTAAACAAAGGATTTCAATTTAATTTCATTGAATGAAATAACTAAAACTTAATTATTTTATGAATGGATTATAAGCGAGTTTATGTTTTATTTTAATTTAAACGAATTTAATGGATGATTAGTTCAGAATTTTTAACCGGTTTCAAAGCTATTTTTGTTTTTTAATTGATTATTTTTTAATTGGGAACCTTTTTACTGAATGCATTATTTTCATAATGACGTAATCGGCGATTCGAATTTATTTAATTGCATGAATTAATTAAAATAAAAAAATTTTAAGCTGATTATTTTTAAATTGATTTTAAGCTTTTTGAATTGAATTTTAACGGAAGTTTTTTAATTAGAACTTTTTAAGAAATTGATTATTTTTTAATTTCTGATACTTTTCAAACAAGGTATATATTAAAGGTTTTATCATAATACTTTTCATTTTAAGTAAAACATTGATGCGATAAACATCGTTTTGTATTTGTAGCTGAAAAAATATAAATGAATGTTAACTTTCGTTTAGATCATAATCATTGTTGTAATGGAAGCTTTGAATCAGATGTATCGGGATCCGGAGCTACCAGCGAGTTTCGGTGGTATCAGTGCTTTGCAACGTGCCTTAAAAGGCCGCGTAAAAACACAACAGATAAAGAAATGGCTTCAGACGAAAGATTCATATACCTTACACAAGCCTTTGCGACACAAATTCCCCCGAAATCGCGTTATAGTAGGAGGCATAAACGAGCAGTTTCAATCTGATTTAGTAGACATGCAATCCCTGTCTTCTTTGAATGATGGATATAGGTATTTACTGACATGTATTGATATTTTGTCTAAGTATGCATGGGCCATACCGTTAAAAGATAAAAAAGCTTCAGGTATTAAACGAGCTTTCGAAAAAATATTTTCGGAACGTAAGCCGCAAACCCTGCAGTGTGACGATGGGAAGGAGTACACAAATAAGCTTGTACAGGATTTCTTAAAAAGGCAGAAGGTTCACTTTTTCACAACTAATAACTCCACAAAAGCTTCAGTAGTAGAACGCTTTAATCGTACACTTAAAACGAAAATGTGGAAATATTTTACTGAAAAGAATACAAAGAGATATATTGATGTAATCGATAAATTAGTACACAGTTATAACCACACATGGCATCGTAGTATTAAAATGGAGCCAGCATCAGTAAACTTCGATAACCAAAGTCAGGTTTGGAAAACATTGTATGCAAACGACAAAATTTCTCCAATGAAATCTGACTTGAGTGTCGGCGATACCGTTCGTATAAGTAAAGAGAAACTACGTTTTGAGAAAGGATACGAACAAAATTGGACGAGAGAAATTTTTACTATTCATAAAATCATACACCGAGTGCCTGTTGTCTATAAATTAAAAGATTTAGCAGGAGAAATCATAAAAGGAACATTTTACAAACAAGAACTACAAAAAGTTTCGGATTCTGGTTTTTATCCTGTGGAGAAAGTTTTGAAGAAAAAGAAACGTAATGGAAAAGTTCAATATTTTGTGAAGTTTCAAGGCTATCCGGAAAAATTCAATGCATGGGTTAAAGATATTCGAATGATATAAATAGAGTATACATCATACTTACCGTTCATTTCATCAAGAGATGTCGTTCTATATCACACTCATCAGTGACAGCTCTATGAGCTTTTTCCCAAATAATAAAATATCGCAATTTACAACTCAACTGCCCACCCCCATAAATTTAAAAGGTGAATGGGAAATGGCTTTGGTCGATTTTATTTATCCGCATACATGGTATAACGTTAGAAATGATAATAATTTGTTTGGTTTTGACTTGGGGGATGGAAAATTGGAAGGTAGGAGAGTTCCTTCTGGATGTTATGAAACCATACAGGATCTCATTAAAAGTATGACGATACCGTCGCATAAAAATAAGATTGAATTTCATTTTCACCCAGTTACGAAAAGAGTTACAATCAAGACAGATAAAAAATCGAAAGTAGTTCTTTATGAAGGTGTAGCTGAACTTTTAGGGTTTGAACCAGGAGAATATACAGGATTGCAACAAAGTCCTTTTGTGGTTGACCCAAAGTCATCGTTTCCCGTGATGTATGTGTATTGTGATCTCGTGGAGCCTCAAATCGTAGGTGATGTACAAGCCCCTCTTCTAAAAATTGTGTCTGTTGAAGGAAGCGATGGCGAAATTATTAATGCTCATTATTCAAGACCATTGTACGTACCAGTTATTCGTCAGCATTTCCAAACGGTACAAATTGATATCAGACTGCATTCTGGAGATTTAGTGCCTTTTGAAAGAGGTAAAGTTTTTGTAACCTTGCATTTCCGCTTACGACAGATCATATAAAAGAGCATTACGTTTAAATTAATCTCATTTTCCTTCTTGATTGCGATAAAGAAAGATCGGCAAAATGTTGGTGCCTTATACATGTTGTACACAAAAGTTCGAACATTATTATACAGGACAGACAGGAAATGGTTTACCTTACTATAGAGGAACGGTTTTACAGAGAGGATACGGTATAGGCGGATTTTTTGCTAAACTGTTTCGCAGTGCGATGCCATTTTTGATAAGTGGTGCCAAAACAATTGGAAAAGAAGCATTACGAACAGGGACTATGGTTGCAAATGATGTGTTATCAGGTGAAAATTTTAAATCGTCTCTTAAAACACGATCAAAAGAAGTCGGAAAAAATTAGCTAGAAAAGCAGTTGAAAAAGCAGATGAAATGATTGGCCATGGAAAGCTTAAAAGGAAGCGGAGACCTGCGAAACACATCATTTCATCGAAAGCACGGAAGGTGCAAAGACGTGACATTTTTGACTGTTAATATACGCATTATACTATGGCTTTTCTTTTAAAGGACTCTCCCGAATGTGCTAAATCGGAATTAGAATTATTTCATCTCCCTCCTACTCAAACAGTTATTGAAAGAGGCCAATGGGTTGAATTTCACCCGCTTTCCAATGTTTCTGATGGAGGACCTGTAGAATTTAATGTTTCTGGAAGCGGAGAAGATTATCTTGATTTATCTCAAACTCAGTTATATGTCAAAGTAAAGATTTTAAAAAAGGACGGCAAACCCATTCCGGATAAATGTAAAGTTGGACCCGTCAATCTTTTTCTGCATTCCATGTTTTCCCAAGTTGATATTAGCCTGAACGATAGACTCGTTTCTTCAAGTAATAATGCCTATCCATACAGAGCCATGATAGAGAAATTACTGAATCACGGGTATGATGAAAAAACTTCTCAACTTTCCTCAGAATTATTTTTTAAAGATACTGCTGGTCGTATGAATGTTGTAGATCCTGCAGATGCAAATCCCAACGAAGGATTTAGTAAACGTGCAGAAATGACTAAACACAGTGCTTCAGTGGATATGATTGGTCGATTGCATCTGGATATGTTTCATCAAGAAAGACTCCTCCTAAACATGGTTGATGTGAAAATTAAACTGATTCGTAGTAAACCAGAGTTTTGTTTATTGGCGGGTGAAGGGGAGTTTAAAGTTTCCCTGGAACATGCTTCCTTATTTGTTCGTAAAGTACGCGTAAGTCCTGGCGTTGTCTTAGGACATGCTAAAAGCTTAGAAAAAACAACAGCCAAATACCCTATTAACAGAGTGATTTGCAAAACATATTCCATTCCTAGAGGCAATATGAGTTTTGTTCAGGATAATATTTTTACAGGGCAGATGCCCAATCGCATCGTGATCGCCTGTGTGGACAATGACTCATATAACGGCGACTATAAAAAGTCCCCTTTTGAGTTCAAACATTACAATATTAATTTCATTGGTGTCTATGTGGACGGTCAGCCCGTTCCTCACAATCCACTACAACCTGACTTTGAAAACAATTTATTTATTCGAGCTTATGAGAATTTATTTACGAATGCAGAAAACAAAGGCTTGTACCTTTCGAGATCAGAATTTTCACAGGGGTATTCATTATTTTGTTTTGAGCTGTCACCTGATTTATGTGATGGTTCACATCTTAATCTCATTCGTCACAGTAATTTAAGATTAGAAATTAAGTTCGGAACAACTTTGGCGCAAACAGTCTCTTTGCTAGTGTATGCTGAATTTGAAAATTTAATCGAAATCAACAAATCTCGCAATATTCTGTATGATTTTGGAAACTAATGAATTCATCGCAAATTCGTAGAATTTTATCTCGTGATCCTGTTTCGGCGAGATATTTTGCAGGCGTTTTCCCTTCCGACAAAATACCTGATATTCGAAACTTTCCCTGTGCATTAGTGATCAATACCGATAAACATGACGAAAAAGGATCCCATTGGCTAGCAATGTACGTTCAAGATAAGAAAACTCTGGACTTTTTTGATTCTTACGGACTTCCTCCCGAAACCTATGGAGAAGACATAACAAGATTTGTGAAGAAGTATCCCCGAATTCGTTGGAACAAGGCAATGCTTCAAAGTTTTACGTCCAATGTCTGTGGACAATATTGTATTTTCTTTCTTGTAAAACGATGTCAAGGACTTTGTATGAATTCTATTACCAATGTATTATCCAGAAAGAAGAATGATTTTCGAATGTATCAATTTGTCAAAAAAAGATATGGTGTAAACATGGTTTTTAAAAAATAAAAATATATTTCTCTTATTTTATGTGTGTGTGTTTATTTATTTATTTATTTATTTATTTAATTTCATCATGGATAGTGGATTAGATAAAAAAAAATCATTTGTTTTTAGAAAAAAAATGCATACATAAAATTTTTTCCTAACAAGATCATACAAGTTATTGTGTTATTTCTGTGTAAAAAAATTAATTTGCCGAAATAGTCGAGAAACTATAAAATCTGAAGCTTTCATTCATTCTTGTCATTTAAATCATGGAATTACTCAAGTTAGTACATCCTTCTACTGTCCTTATCAGCGGGCCGACAGGTTCGGGTAAAAGCTTTTTTGTTAAAAAATTAATTGATTACAAATATTTTCATCCTATGCCCACAAGTATAATATACTGTTACGGAAGCTATCAACCCCTTTTCAATTCCATGAACGATGTACAATTTGAAGAAGGTTTACCCTCTAATCTTACTTCCCTAAAAAATGCTTTAATTATCATTGATGATTTGATGTCAGAATTAGCTTCTGATGTACGATTGAGCAAACTTTTCACAAAAGGCAGTCATCACCGAAATCTTTCCGTTATCTTTATAACTCAAAACTTGTTTCATCATGGCAAAGAAATGAGAAATATTAATTTAAATTCTCATTACATGGTACTATTCAAAAATCCTCGAGATAAAAGCCAGATAATGCATTTATCCAGGCAAATGTTTCCTGGTAAATCCAAGGCTTTTCAAGAAATTTTTAATGATGCTACTGCATTACCTTTTAACTACTTATTCATTGATTTAAGACCCGATTCTTGTGAAAGCTTGCGCATGCGCACTAAAATTTTTCCTGGTGATAAACATTATGTGTATGAACTTCGATAAATCATTTGCTCAGGGAACGGCATCTGGTGAACATGAACTCTGCTGTCATTGAATTTGAAGGTTTTCAGTTAAGCACGTACGATTTTGTTATTAAAGAACTCGCTTTTTATGCGGTTGATTCTGGATATCACTGCCGTTGGAATTTCCTCTCCCCACATTCTTGGGAGCAATTACCTCTCCTAAAAAGAAAGACATTTGCATGGTTGACTCATTACCGCCATGGTTTGCAATGGAATAGTGGTGATTTACCTTATTCAGCATTAGAACCTATACTTTCATCATTGTTTATATCTTATAAGAATGTTTACATCAAAGGACTAGAAAAAGCAAAGTTTCTAGAAAGGTTGTCTGGACGAAAGATTTTGAATCTGAATGATTTTAACTGTCCCAAGATTAATTTATTAAATATTTCAGAGGTAAACTGCCCAAGTCACAAACCCTATTTTAAACATTGTGCTTTAACGAAAGCTTTTACTTACGGTAAGCATATAAAAGAGAGATTAAGCTCATCGACCATCATTTGAACTCAGGATGTCGACCGTTGAACATCTGAAATTGTTAAGCAAGACAAAGCAAAAAGCAGCCTTTCTTAAAAAGTGTCCGAATAGCATTATAAAAGGTGTCTGTGAATGCGCCTTAAATCTTTTAAAGGGTAACATACCTGTCTCTAAACGTCAGAAAAATAGATTAATAGCTTATAAAAGAACATTGCGACGTCTGGGAGATAAGAAAGTACCTCTGTTTAAGAAAAGACGACTTCTCATTCAAAAAGGAGAAGGGTTTTTGTCTATACTTATTCCTGCTGCAGTATCAGTGCTCAGTACGTTGATCAATGGAGTTCGCTCGTAAATTCAGACTTGTTCCTGCTGACAGAGATCAAGAGTTTGCGGATGAGCATTTGAGTGATTTAGATAGACAGATTCAGACTATTTTGAAAAGAAAACTGGAGGATGATGAAAAAGCGAAGCTTTACACACAGATTTTGCAAAAGTTTGTATCATTCCCAGATATGAATACGGTCAAACCCCCTGAAGAACAACTCCCCCAGAAGCACTCTGAGAAGTCTTCTGATATAGAAAATGAAATTCTAAGTTCTATTCCTGAAAAACAAAAGAAAACTGCTGTTAAAATTATGGATTTTTTTAAACAAAATAAAGTTTCCTGTACAGAAAACAAAGAATTGAAAATAGATGATACTGTAATTAATGGATCAGATGTTGTTCAACTAGTCGTTTTTTTGCTGAGAGATAGAAGTCAAAAACCTATTGCTTTTGATCAGTTTCAAGAACTTTTAAATAAAATAAACTTTCCTCAAGATTTTATAAAAAACAAGTATTTGAAGAATGATCATAAAACTATTTATGCAAGACCTGAACCCTATCATAGAAAACGAAGATCATCTAATCACGTCCTTTTACCAATATCACCAGTACCATGGTTGAAAATGTAAAAAAATTACGTTTTGCAAATATAATGTATTTTATGAAACGAATAAAAAATGCTTATTTCAAAAATATTTATGTGTGTGATTGTGTTTTTTTCCTCATATTGCAAAAAAAAAAAAAAAATGTAATCGTTAAGATTGCTTTTTCCAGATTTATCTTGAGAAAAGAATTTTTTTTGGAAATAATGTTTCAACGAAACAAAAAGAATATGTTCAGAAAATAAAAAAATATGTTTAGGAAAAAAATGTTTTGTGTTTGGAAAAAATCTTTCGTGTTTAGGAAAATAGATTTGTGTTTGAAAAAATGGTTTGTGTTTGGAATAAAATGTTTTGTGTTTGGAAAAAGTTTTATGTTTGGAATAAAATGTTTTGTGTTTGGAAAAAAGTTTTGTGTTAGGAAAAAATGTTTGTGTTTAGAAAAAAATGTTTTATGTTTAGGAAAAAAATGTTTTGTATTTCGAAAAAAAAATATTTGTGTTTGGAAAAAGTTTTATGTTTGGAATAAAATGTTTTGTGTTTAGGAAAATAGATTTGTGTTTGAAAAAAATGGTTTGTGTTTGGAAAAAAAGATTTGTGTTTGGAAAAAGTTTTATGTTTGGAATAAAATGTTTTGTGTTTGGAAAAAGTTTTGTGTTAGGAAAAAATGTTTGTGTTTAGAAAAAAATGTTTTATGTTTAGGAAAAAAATGTTTTGTATTTCGAAAAAAATATTTCGTGTTTAGAAAAAAATGTTTTGTATTTCGAAAAAAATATTTCGTGTTTAGAAAAAAATGTTTTGTATTTCGAAAAAAATATTTCGTGTTTAGAAAAAAATATGTATGTTTGGAAAAAGTGATTTATGATTTAGGAAAAAATGTTTTGTGTTTGGAAAAATGATTTATGATTGGGAAACAAATGTTTAGGAAATTATTTTAAGTACAGTGAAAAGTATGGTGAGTAAAAAAAGTTTCGAGTACAGAAAAAATTATGTTTGAAAAAGTTTAGGAAAATTATTTTAAGTAAAAAAGTTTTGAGTACAGTAAAATTATGTTTGGAAAAAGTTTTATGTTTTTAAAAAAAGTTTTGTGTTAGGAAAAAAATGTTTTATATTTAGGGATAAAAATGTTTTGTGTTTGGAAAAAATTTTATATTTAGGAAAATTATTTTTTGTGTTGAGGAAAAAAGTAATGTATTGTAAAAAAAAATCAGTTCGATAAAAAAATGCACTAGAAAAAAATCTGTTCGATAAAAAATATGTATGTTTGGAAAAAGTGATTTATGATTTAGGAAAAAATGTTTTGTGTTTGGAAAAAATGATTTATGATTGGGAAACAAATGTTTAGGAAATTATTTTAAGTACAGTGAAAAGTATGGTGAGTAAAAAAAGTTTCGAGTACAGAAAAAATTATGTTTGAAAAAGTTTAGGAAAATTATTTTAAGTAAAAAAGTTTTGAGTACAGTAAAATTATGTTTGGAAAAAGTTTTATGTTTTTAAAAAAAGTTTTGTGTTAGGAAAAAAATGTTTTATATTTAGGGATAAAAATGTTTTGTGTTTGGAAAAAATTTTATATTTAGGAAAATTATTTTTTGTGTTGAGGAAAAAGTAATGTATTGTAAAAAAAAATCAGTTCGATAAAAAAATGCACTAGAAAAAAATCTGTTCGATAAAAAATATGCACTGGAAAAAAGATTTAAGTTCAGTAAAAATATTAAAAGGATTAAGGTATAAAAAAAATATTTTTTTTATTTTCTGAACACAAACTTATTATTTTTAAAGAAAAGTTTTTGTAAAGTCCAACAATTTCTTTTTTATGCAAACCTGAAACATTCTTATTAATTTGATAAAAAACAAGACTAAGAAAACAGACAAAAGATATTATGTAAATATACATTTATTCAGATCTAAAATTTACAATGATAATTGTAAGAAATCATTTTCTTCTTGTGATTGTTGGTCTTCTCCAACATACATTTTTTGTACAGATTCTAATATTTTTGGGATAATTAATGAATCAAAAAATTCTTCTTGACCAAGTACATATTTAAAGTCAACAGTTAAGTTTTTTTTAACAATGTCTTTTGCAACATCACGCATGTTGATGGAATATAGTGCACTGTCAGAGAACTTTAACCATTTTTCAGTTCGAGTTTTTGTTACACAGTCATGCATAAAAGGTGCTTGATAAGACTCACGACATCCGAAACAGTTTATCAGTTCCGTAATTTTGATAGTAATGGCAGCAACCAAACACTTAGTCAGGGAATCAACAAGTTCTAAAAACGCGTCGGGGTTATCTGTTGGGTTAAACTGGAAATTGGCGTTGTCCAGTTCTTCATAAATATAGTAAGATATTGAGTATGTGATTAGTCCTTCTTTCAAACGATCCGTGATATTGCACATGTTATCAACTACCTTTTCAAACTCAGCAAGTGTTAGTACAACATGTTCAGATACGAATTGCATACTCATATTTTTTCTTTGGAAAAGTCTTTGGAGAACGTAAAGTTCCACACCATCCTTTACTTGTTTTGAAATGCACAAATCTGATTCAATAATTGTCATCTTTTCTGAAAATTTAGGATTTAATATAGTCTTGATTTCACGACACAAGGATTGCCAGACTTTGGGAGTTAGAGATACACCATCTTTAGTAGGCTGTAATTCACCGTCGGGATCAACAATATATCGTCTAATGTGAACACGGGTTTGCCCCAGAAAATAATTCACGGAAAGAAAGTTCTCTCCACCTAGGTATTTCATATCCTTCGAATTATGCCATTTAACCTTTTCTACAAATGATTGAACCTAAAAGAGAGAGAGAGCCAAAATAAGTAAAAATAATTAAAAGAATTAAAATTTATTAGTATGAATTGAAAAAAGTATTAATTTTAAAAAATCAATTAAAAAACTTACCGTAGTTTGATAATTCTTCGTTTTCTTGTTGCTTTCTTTAATTTCAACAAGTTTACGCTTGCTTTTGTTGATGTTAAGTCCGTCTTCCATGACGAAAAACAATAAAAATAACTAAAATAAAAGCGAAGAAAATTCACAAGACAACAAACGATACAACACTGAGCATGAAAATCCAAGCAACTGATCCATACAACTGTTGTCAGATGCTGTATGAGAAACTTTTTTCATTACCGGTTACAGTTAATCGTAATCCACACAACTCAACTTCACACATGGTTACAGTTAAACACCATCTAGATCCGAAAAACAACTCAACTCTACAAATAGTCCTCTTATTTGCTCGTCTAGGGTGAAATCAATACATGACGTCACATTCATGTTCGAACATAAACCATCTTGTCTAAATCACGTGTTGCAGAAATTAAAAAATAATCAGTTTCTTAAAAAGTTCTAATTAAAAAACTTCCGTTAAAATTCAATTCAAAAAGCTTAAAATCAATTTAAAAATAATCAGCTTAAAATTTTTTTATTTTAATTAATTCATGCAATTAAATAAATTCGAATCGCCGATTACGTCATTATGAAAATAATGCATTCAGTAAAAAGGTTCCCAATTAAAAAATAATCAATTAAAAAACAAAAATAGCTTTGAAACCGGTTAAAAATTCTGAACTAATCATCCATTAAATTCGTTTAAATTAAAATAAAACATAAACTCGCTTATAATCCATTCATAAAATAATTAAGTTTTAGTTATTTCATTCAATGAAATTAAATTGAAATCCTTTGTTTAAAAAACATTATTAATCCCTCTTATAGCAGAAGAATCCATTCGAAACTTCCTGCCAACCGTCGTCAAAAAAATCACCCCTCGTCTTAGAGCATGTGTTCGGACACGCCCACCTGTCAATCAAAAATGGGAACACTCCGTTTTGTCCCTTACCCACCTGTCCATCCAACTAAAAAACAACCCTTGCCTCGAACCGTTGAAAAAATTTACCCCTCGTCTTATACTTCGTGCTCGGACACGCCCACCTGTCCATCAAACGACCCCGCCCCTTTTTTGTCCCACACCCGTCTTATAGTTCGCCATCGGACACGCCCACCTGTCCATCAAACGACCCCGCCCCTTTTTGTCCCACACCCGGCTCTACATACTACTATGGATTGTCTATTTCAATTTAACCTATTAAAACTTTCCTTAGGGTTTCATCTACATGATAAGGTGAACACAAATTTTTAATTTTTTCAATGTAAACCTCCAAATTTGACCACAAATTTTTAATTTTTTCAATGTAAACCTCCAAATTTGACAATGTAGTTAGAAAGAACACACTCAACTACCCGAAGTACTATTTTAAGAGACGTTTCTACAATTGAAGATTTATTAGAGGTAGGAATTATAAGTAACACGAATTTTATAAACACTTTTTTTAAGAGAAAAATCTTTCACTCTGAGAACTCATTAGTCCTATGTCTACTAACTCTTGGACTAATTGTGAAATGTCTTAAAAATTTGTAATTGGGCTAAATTGAGTTGTTTTCTTTCCGATTGTTATCAAATTGGGGGGTTTATATTGAAAATATAAAGTTACTGTTCATTTTAATATGTAGATGACCCCTTGATTAAAAATTTTAAAGTCTTAAAATTGAAGTAGACAGCAATTTTATTTCACTTCTATAATTTGTATTAGAGTTAATACGGTTTATTTATTTATTTTTTTTTGACCGACTGATACATTTTTTATAAAATAGTTTCAATATATTTACAGGCTTCAAATATATGCTCATTTTATTAAGTGAACCAGTTTTCTCTTAGGAGGCGTGCAGGATTGGTAATTATTTTATATCTCGCCAATGCACCTTAAACCTAAAAATACATGTAAATTTTGAGTATTTTCATGCTCAAAAATGAGCATATAGAGGTCAGTTCATACTCATTTTTGAAACATAGACATGCTCAAAAATGAGCACATAGAGGTCAGTTCGTACTCATTTTTGAAACATGGGCGTGCTCAAACATGAGCACATGGAGGTCAGTTCATACTCATTTTTGAAACATGGACGTACTCAAACATGAGCACATGGAGGTCAGTTCATACTCATTTTTGAAACATAGACATGCTCAAAAATGAGCACATACAGATAAGTTCATACTCATTTTTGAAACATGGACGTACTCAAAAATGAGCACATGGAGGTCAGTTCATACTCATTTTTGAAACATGGACGTACTCAAAAATGAGCACATGGAGGTCAGTTCATACTCATTTTTGAAACATGGACGTACTCAAAAATGAGCACATACAGATCAGTTCATACTCATTTTTGAAACATGGACATACTCAAAAATGAGCACATACAGATCAGTTCATACTCATTTTTGAAACATGGACATACTCAAAAATGAGCACATAGAGGTCAGTTCATACTCATTTTTGAAACATGGACATACTCAAAAATGAGCACATAGAGGTCAGTTCATACTCATTTTTGAAACATGGACATACTCAAAAATGAGCACATAGTGGTCAGTTCATACTCATTTTTGAAACATTGGCATACTCAAAAATGAGCACATGATGTTTCATTATTAAGTGTGTGCATGTTTTCAGAAATGAGTATATACATGTTTCAAACTTGAGTAATTTTGTTTCGGAGCCATTTTGACGATGCGACATACTCAGATTTGAGTATTTTTTACTCATTTTTGAAAACGTCGTTTTTAGAGTGTAGTATTTAAAGCACTTGGCAATTTTGTACTAACTGTTTTACATATATATAGAGAGAGAGATTAAGTTTCTATTTTTGTACTGATGCTTTGTGTTTTATCGATTGTAAAAATACTTGTTAGATTTTAAATAAACAATTTTGATATTACTTTAGTTTTATTTTTATGTTTATTAATTATAATGGGCATAATGAGTTTCTAGTAACTTTAAGGTATAGCAGAAGAACGTGTAGTAATCTTTTTGAAAAAAGAAAGGCTCTTTTCATGTATAAAAGTCAGAGCCTCGTGTAATTTTAAGTTTACAATTGAGTGATTTTTAAGCAAATATCATAAACTGCTCAATTAGAAAATTTATAAAAAATATGTATAGTCAGTAGCAGAAGCTTTGCTTAAAAATTATTTAAGACTGTTCTCAAATCCAAAGGGCCAACTTTCTGACATAAGTTTTAATTCATTTTTGTTCGCAAACGCATGAAACTAGCAGGTGTTGTTATTCAGAAACTATGTGATCAAACTGTTTTTTTCCGTTTTCTTGTAAACGCAATAGATCTTTCAGAAAATACTGTCAAAGTTGGCATTTAGAACTGAACTTCCGAACGAAAGAAGAAAATCCAGTCAGTAAATGGAGAAAAATGCCGTATCACGTGATCAAAATCTCTTATAACTCAATAGGTAACTGATTGATCAAAAAATGGAAAACACAGTTCGATTCCAAATCGCTTCCATGGTGAGGCTTTCCAATTTTATATCTTTCCGTTAAAAAATGAATTTGTAAATGTGTCAAAACGTTTTGTGCTCGTTGAGCAGAGCAGTTGAGAATAGCCTTAACTTCCCATTGCTTTTAGCTGTGACTATTTATTAAAAAAACACAGAAGCAATAAACAAGAATTGGCTTTGGCACATACCATAAAAATGTTTGAAATCAAACATATTACATAAGAAAGCAATGATTTCATAGTACAGTAGACTCATTCAAATTCGCACATAATCGCAGATGTACACAATAAAACTTTTTCAGATGGAGGGTCAAAATGACAAAAAATTTTAGTTTTATATCATTCCGTATGTATTTTAATATGTAATTCTCGATATGACTGAACTCATGGTTTTTCATGAAGGAAGCATAAATTTATTTCTGAAAAAAAAATCAAGATTTTGCTTATATCAATGGTAATCACAATCTTTTTAGCAAATATGTTTATGTAATAATCGAGCTTTTCTGTTATTAAGTCTTCCTTTTTTCATGATTTTGATATAAATTAATTGGGTACCTTTAAGAGGAAAGTTTCTTTGAATAATTCAAGGAAAATGTACCTCATCTTGATTATGGATATTTAATTGTACATCATTTACTTGACCTTTACTTTTAATAATTTAATCATTTTAAAAATTATCTTGATTTTTATTATTTTAGTTTATTACTTTGCTTAATTATTTTACTATATTGCAAGCATTCATTATAATTTTGATTGCATTATTACATTCAAATTACATTTAAAAAAATGTAAACAAATCAATGACCAGAAATCCACACAACCTCTGGTCCCAAGCTGTGCGGATTTGAGAGAGTCTACTGTATTTGGTTTCTTTTTTTTTTCAGTTTAGTAATTGAGAAGTGTCAATTCAAAAGGATTGATGATTGTATTTGAGGAAATATTCACTTTGAATTTTTCTGACAAGTTATAATAATGGGTGCTGGTCCATTTTCAGTCAATATATGTAAAATGCAGAAGTGCATTTTCAAATTAATCTCTAGGGTGAAAGTGATATTAAAGACAATTATGATATAATTTAATGAGGACATTTCTTCTGAAATATAAAATTTTGAACATGTTACATGAAATCATTAGCGGATTTGGATAAATCCTACATTATATGAAAGACTGTCAAAATGAATAGACTGCAAGGACAGTGATGTGAATGGACTCTTTGAATGTCCCAGGGACCCAACCATTTTTTAAATGTGGGTGTAATTTCAAATAAAAACTAAATATTTATTTATATAAATATAATAAACATTTCTAAAATTAAGACTCAGAGGGACTTCTTTGAAACTTAAATGATTTGAATTTACAACTGGTTTTTAAATTATTTTTCAAAAGCATTTTTGTTATGCAAATCAGTCATTCACATCATATGTATACAAAAAAAAAAAAAAAAAAAAAAAAAAACATTAGATTTTAGAAATCTGCAAAATAAATATATTTTAATAAAAATTTTCAGAGCATATATTTTTTTTTTTTTTTGGAGAAAAAAGATGAGATTGCTCTTATGAAAACTTTTAAAATTAACACATCCCGTCAGATGCGTTTTTGTGTTCTGTTTGTACTCCATCATCAACTTATAAGTGTTTGATTTAGTGTAGTGTATTTCTGACATCTGCACTGATGAAGTAAACCACAAATGAAAGAAACCATAGTACTAAAGATACGATACATAATTGATAAAACTCATTACTAAATTATTCTTGCTGGACCAATAAAACTGTATCACACATCACATTTTTTTCAACTTTCACATATAAACTGATGGACGACCAATGTGTATGCTGAGGTATAGAGAAATTGCTAATTTTCTAAACAACTTGCTATAGAAAAACTGGCGCTTTTATTAAAACAAGCATGCATTTGAAGCTTTATGTACAGTTGGTCAAAAAAAAAAAAATTCTAATTTGAATAAAAAGTATCATAGAGAAATGAAACTGGTATCAATCAACATGGATTGTCTATTTCAATTTAACCTATTAAAACTTTCCTTAGGGTTTCATCTACATGATAAGGTGAACACAAATTTTTAATTTTTTCAATGTAAACCTCCAAATTTGACCACAAATTTTTAATTTTTTCAATGTAAACCTCCAAATTTGACAATGTAGTTAGAAAGAACACACTCAACTACCCGAAGTACTATTTTAAGAGACGTTTCTACAATTGAAGATTTATTAGAGGTAGGAATTATAAGTAACACGAATTTTATAAACACTTTTTTTAAGAGAAAAATCTTTCACTCTGAGAACTCATTAGTCCTATGTCTACTAACTCTTGGACTAATTGTGAAATGTCTTAAAAATTTGTAATTGGGCTAAATTGAGTTGTTTTCTTTCCGATTGTTATCAAATTGGGGGGTTTATATTGAAAATATAAAGTTACTGTTCATTTTAATATGTAGATGACCCCTTGATTAAAAATTTTAAAGTCTTAAAATTGAAGTAGACAGCAATTTTATTTCACTTCTATAATTTGTATTAGAGTTAATACGGTTTATTTATTTATTTTTTTTTGACCGACTGATACATTTTTTATAAAATAGTTTCAATATATTTACAGGCTTCAAATATATGCTCATTTTATTAAGTGAACCAGTTTTCTCTTAGGAGGCGTGCAGGATTGGTAATTATTTTATATCTCGCCAATGCACCTTAAACCTAAAAATACATGTAAATTTTGAGTATTTTCATGCTCAAAAATGAGCATATAGAGGTCAGTTCATACTCATTTTTGAAACATAGACATGCTCAAAAATGAGCACATAGAGGTCAGTTCGTACTCATTTTTGAAACATGGGCGTGCTCAAACATGAGCACATGGAGGTCAGTTCATACTCATTTTTGAAACATGGACGTACTCAAACATGAGCACATGGAGGTCAGTTCATACTCATTTTTGAAACATAGACATGCTCAAAAATGAGCACATACAGATAAGTTCATACTCATTTTTGAAACATGGACGTACTCAAAAATGAGCACATGGAGGTCAGTTCATACTCATTTTTGAAACATGGACGTACTCAAAAATGAGCACATGGAGGTCAGTTCATACTCATTTTTGAAACATGGACGTACTCAAAAATGAGCACATACAGATCAGTTCATACTCATTTTTGAAACATGGACATACTCAAAAATGAGCACATACAGATCAGTTCATACTCATTTTTGAAACATGGACATACTCAAAAATGAGCACATAGAGGTCAGTTCATACTCATTTTTGAAACATGGACATACTCAAAAATGAGCACATAGAGGTCAGTTCATACTCATTTTTGAAACATGGACATACTCAAAAATGAGCACATAGTGGTCAGTTCATACTCATTTTTGAAACATTGGCATACTCAAAAATGAGCACATGATGTTTCATTATTAAGTGTGTGCATGTTTTCAGAAATGAGTATATACATGTTTCAAACTTGAGTAATTTTGTTTCGGAGCCATTTTGACGATGCGACATACTCAGATTTGAGTATTTTTTACTCATTTTTGAAAACGTCGTTTTTAGAGTGCACGGAGAAGTAGAGAGGTATAAGGCGCGACTCATCGCGAAGGGATACTCTCAAAAATACGGAAGCGACTACGATAAAACCTATGTACCTGTGGTAGCACACACCACAATCAGAAGCTTCCTAAGTGCGGCCGTGTATAAAAATTTAAAAATTACTCACCTCGACGTAAAGACAGCATTCTTACACGGAGATTTAGACGAGGAGGTCTTAATGACTCAACCCGAAGGATATATAGTAGAGGGGGAGGGGAGAAAAGGTATGCAAACTAAGAAAGGCAATATATGGCCTCAAACAAGCCGCGAGGGCTTGGTACATAAAAATCACTAAGTCGTTAAGAAATTTAAATTTTAAAGAATGTGATTCAGATCAGTGCTTGTATAAGAGGAATGAAAATGGAGATATTTCCTATATAATCGTATATGTAGACGACATTTTAGTCGCTGCAAGCGAAGAAAACACGCGCAATATACACGTGGAGTTATCTAAGGAATACGAAATAAAGAATCTTGGGGAGGTATCATAATTTCTTGGGATAAATATCAAAAGGCTAGACAACGGAAACCTTGAGCTAGACCAAGAAAATAAAATCAATGAAATAGCGGAAAAATTTAAATTGACCAACTCTAAACCCACTTACACACCCATGAGCACAGATTATTTCAATATAGACCCACACAGTGAACAACTAAACGATAACAAACAATATAGGCAGGCAGTGGGAGCACTCCTATACATAGCCACGTTGACCAGACCAGACATAGCTGCTACGGTTAACATTTTGGGAAGAAAAAACGAATCTCTCAGAAAGGCTGACTGGGATGCAGTAGAGAAAGTAATCAAATATCTGCGAACTACAAAGTACTTAAGACTAACTATAGACAAATAAAAGCCACCCATACTAACAGTATACAGCGATTCGGACTGGGCAGTAGATCGAGAAGACAGGAAGTCCACAACCGGGAACGTATTAAAATTAAGAAACAATCTCCTGTCTGGACATAAAAAAAACAAAACTGCGTCGCTTTGTCTACCGCGGAGGCAGAGTATATCTCTGTTTCGAACGCGACTCAAGAAATCCAATGGATAATTAATCTGCTAAAGGACTTAGAGTTACACCAGACTTTACCGAATACAATATATGAGGACAACACCGCCTGTATAAAGCTGAGCGATAATGATAAACACCAATCTCGGGTGAAACATGTGGATATAAAGTATCATAACGTGAGACACTTAAAGGAAAACGGTGTCATTACACTAGTATACTGGCCTTCCAAGAGAATGATAGCAGACATTCTTACCAAACCAATCCCCAAACCTCATTTCGAGAATCTGAGGAATCAACTCCAACTTCTTCCACCACAAGGCTCAGACGAAAGGGGAGTCATTCCATGTCAATTCAACCAGACCTTGTAACCCGACCGCTTTTTCAGGAAGGCTCACGTTTTCAGCACCAGCCTTGGCGAGTTGGCGAAAGCGAGAACCTTCAGCCAGCTCTAACGCCAATCGTCGTCTTATGTTTTGTTTTGAACCGAAATGACGGAGGACGAACTAGCATATTTTAGAATAGCAGTCCTGCCTAAATTAAAGAAATGGTGGGGGACCATTTCTACTTCAAAGTAACAAATAAAATCTCTAGAGAAAATTTTTAACAATGTATGATAGTGAGGGGCTGTAGATTTAAATAGTTAAATTTATCAATTAACACATAGAAAAATAAACCAAAAAATTAAAAACTTGGAATATTTAACTTTTTTTTTGGGGGGGGGAAGAAAAACAAGCTTTTCCTTTTTTCGGGGGGGGGGGGCAGAATTTGAATAATGGGTCCTTTACTTATAGTTACTTCAAAGTAATAAATAGGACAGAAAATTTTAAAAAATGTAAAGAATAAAAAAAAATTGAAAGCGTGTGCACAAAAGGTTAATCCTGATTATTATTTTTTTTTCTTTCATTCCATTTCTTTCCTTTTCTTTTTTTATGGCAAATTATTTATTTGTTATTTAAAAATCAACAGATAGAGCAAAACACAATTTTAAATAACCTTTTCTGCAAGGCAACAATGAATTTTAAATGGTCAAAAAATAGTGTGCTGGAGGAGAGGGTGGGGGGGAGGAGAAGAGAAAATTCGAAATGGGAGCTTGCCTCAGACGATTGATCATTGTTTTATTGCCACTTCAACTTAATAAATATTGCAATGTGTTCAAAATGACGAAAAATGGAGTGTGTGTGTGTGTAGGGGGGGGGGGGGATTTCATCTGAGAAAATTTAGATGATTTATTCAAATCTGACGGATGACTATTTTAAAATAACAAATAAAACAACTAGGACGAAATAATATTTAAAAAATATGGCAAAAATTTTAAAATAAAAAAACTGAAGAATTTTAATAATTTATAATTTTGTGCACAAGGGGCAGAACAATTTTTTTTTTCATAAAAACTCAAATAATGATAAAGATTTAACAGCATTAAAATGTAATAGTAATTGATTTAATTTCATGTATCAACTTGCAATTATTTTAACTGATTGATTTAATTGCAGGATACAGCCAAATAATTTATGATTTATCGTTCAATCTAATTATAACCGAATTGATTTTAGTTTCAACTTCCTATTAACGTCTAATCGCAATTAAATTAAGACCAATTAATTTTTAATGAATTATTTCAGTGAAAATATGTTTTATTAATGCAATCAATACGTCACACAATTATGCCGCTTAGTGACAAAAAAAAAAAGCTAAATTAATTCAGTAGTAATGCTCATAAAACTAAGTTCAATTGTGTCATAAAAATATGATCAATAGAATTATACTTATTACAAAAAAAATCTTTACGTCTGTTTTTATTTTTCCTAAAAAATAAAATACGTTCTCAGTTTCTTCGAACATAGCGAATTAATGAAATAAATGAATATTATTGAACTGAAAAACATAACTTATGTTTGATTTATATATATATATATTGTGCAATTAAAAGCATTTTAATGCGACAAAGCTCTTTGTTTTAAAAGCAAAGAGCTCTCGGCAAAGGAATGGGGTTGCTGTTCGCTACGCGTAAGACGTCAGGAACAAGAAAAGGTGCGTACTCTGGCGACAAGGTGCTGAAAACGTGAGCCTTCTTGAAAAAGCAACCCGACCCCAGGGATTTGGATGAAACTCAGTGTATGTACTAATTCTATCATGATATGAATACATCAGAAATTTTTCCTTTCTAGACGTCATAGTTCCTTTCTAGACGTCAAACTGAGTGGGTCCTGAGTGTGAGATAGATATAGCCTTGGTGGAAAAAAAAGGAAGGAACAGAGAGATGTGTTTGGGATCCCAAGGAGGGAGTTGCTCTCAAAAAGTTTGAGGCTGAGATTTCGGACAGGTCCGAAGCAGTCTGCCGATTCGGGCAGGGTAAGATTTCTCCGGTGGAAACCGCGAGATATGAGTAGTTGACAACGTATTGGTATACACAAGAAAGCAGAGGCAGCTGTTTCTTACGAGACTATCGTGACAGGATTTTGGATTTATATCGAGAAAGAATCCAGTAGAATTTGAATGCTAATCCTATACTCTGAACATTAAGCCTTTAATGAACATTGTCGCCAGCTGTAAAGTACCCAGAAAATATAATATAGTTGTATCGCAAGTATTAATCAAGAAGTATTAGTTTATCTTATGTCATTTAAATAAATCGTTTGATTTAAATATTACTTGGGCCTCCGCTTGACTGAAGTTTCACGCTACCACTTCCACCTGTAAGTCGAAGGTTTTACAATGGCTTGTGACTTCCCCAACATGGTTTTTTAGTGAGAAATTGGAGACTCAGGCATCGGCCGAAGTAGCTCAGTGGTTAGAGCAGCACAGTCTTGTATACTGTGGTCCCGGGTTCGATTCCTGGCTCTGGCTAATTTTTCACTCCAGTTGGGTTTATTGTACTTATTGTTTGTATGTCTGTATAATATTTATATATGCCTTTAAGTGTCTGTTGTATTTACTTTTACCTGTACAGTGTTTAAACTCATATAAAGATTTTAATGTAAATTAAATTAGTGCATATGTTTTAAGTTATTGGAAATGCATAAGAAAAGTATATAATAAATCTATACACACACATATATATAAAGAAAAAAGAATACTTCGAATGTTTTTTGATGCATTGGTGAATATTTTTCTTCCAGAACAAACAAAAGTTGCTTGGCTGTAAAAAAAAAAAAAAAGGATTAAGGCTGCTTGTTCTCATATCCAAGGATGCTTTCTATGACAACACGTCTGAACTCCTTTTTGTTCAGAAACACATGAAATTGACATGTGCTAGTATTCAGATACAATGTCATTGAATGGTGTTTTCTATTTTATTTATTTATTTATTTTTTTTGTAAAGGCAGAAAAGCTTTTAGAAAATACTCTCAGATTTGGCGTTTTGAACGGGATATCCAGACGCGACAGCGCAGGAAAAAAAATAAAAACCTGTCGTTACGTAACAGCAATTGCTTATAACTCAATAAATAATTAATTTAAGAAAAAATGAAAAACACCATTTGATTCCAAAATTGCTTTAATAGTTAGGTCTGCAAGTGTCATGCTTTTGTGTTTAAAAATGAGACCGTAAAAGTATGAGAAGATTCTTGCGTTGTTGAATGGGGAAAAATATTTTTTTAGAGAATCACCTTAAAGCTGTTCTCTAATCCAGACGAGCAACTTTATGACATATGCTTTAATTTATTTTTGTTCGGAAATGCATGAAACTAGAAGGTGTTGTTGTTCAGAAACTATATAATCGAATTGTTTTTTCTGTTTTTTTTCTGGGTTATTTTTTTTTTTTTCCAAACGCAATAGACATTTTGAACCGAGTTTCCCCACGAAAGAAGAATAAGCACTCAAAAAAGGATGATAAACGTATTTGTCCCGCGATCAAAATCGCTTATAACTCAATAGGTAATTTATCTATCAAAAATGGAAAACACAGTTCGAGTCCAACTCACTTTCATGGTCAGGCTTTCCAATTTTATATCTTTCCGTTAAAAAATGAATAGCGCCAAAATGTTTCGTGCTTGTTGAGCAGAGCAGTTGAGAACAGCCTTAACCGCATTGTTTTTCTTGTTCAATGGACAAGTCAATAAAATCCACTAATATGGTATTTTTTTCACCCCCCCCCCCCCCTTTAAAAAAAAAATTCTCCCAACAAAATGTCTATAAATTTGTTTTAGGTAATTGTAGTTTTGCAGACCGGCAACTTAACTGCACACAGCCGGTACCCAGCCCCTTGGCAACTCGATAGAAAAGCGAATGTTGTGCCTACATTTGGAAGGGAGAGACGATAATAATCATTTTTCTCTATTTTCTCCGAGATGGTAGCTTCTTTTTTTTTTTCCTTGCTCCTAAGATGCGAAGCATGTGATGACAGGCCTGGGAAAGCTAGCTTCCGTTGTTCCGCTCTCATCAATTCACCTTCCGTACATCATTAGGCTTGCGCTTGGGCCTTGTGCTTAGGCCTATCCGCTATTCGACAATTCACTCGCCAACGAATTGAAAGAGGCGGGATGGGCAGGCAATCTTCTACCGAAGAAAAAAAAAAGAGAGAAAAAGAATTAAGAATTTTCAACAAAAAGAATAAGTGATGTTTGATTTACTATAAATGGCTGGAGAGAGAGAGAAGAAAAAACAGACTTTTGGAAACAAGATTAGTTTGCAAAAGCGATTCTCGAAGCCACGTTTATCGCGTGGAAGTATGTTCATAAGAAAAATAATTATTTAGTTTATAGGTAATGCAATTCTTATGCTTTTTGAAGGAGTAATTTGAGCCAGTAACTTATTTTAGTTTGTATCATGTTAAATAATGTAAATTAACATTGCAGCTATTTCGTTGTTTGCGTAAGCAAATATCAGTAGCCTCCCGCTCAACCGGCCTAAACGGGACCGAGGATTAGCCGGTTAAGAGGAAACCCGATTAAACTGGAGAAGTAAAAAAAATTAAATAAGTAACTGCATATTTAATTAATTAAATACGTAGGATGCCTTTATTCTTTTAATTCGTGCAGTTTTAAAAAAGTACATAATTTCTATATTTTGTGAAATGAATACTAGTTGTAATTAACTGAATTGAAATAAAAATTATCACTAATAACAAATAATGAACAACATTTAATACAAATTAAATTGTTGAAAATCTTGTCACATACCCTATAAGAAGTTGAAATTACTCTACATTATGCAAATTTGAGTTAATTATCCATAAAGAAATGAGAACCAAAATTTTCCTTTCTGAATTTTGCCTGATGTTGGGAAAAAAATCGACCGGTTAAAGAGGAGTTCCGGTTAAGAGGAGACCGGTTAAGAGGAAGGCTACTGTATTTTTCTACTATTTTGACTTTTCATGTAAAAGAAAAAAAAGCTAATGTTTACAAGTTGAAAAATACAATTTGATTACAATTCGGAAATATCTACAGATGTTGATTTAGAGAACTTTATTTTAATGTGCAGAAAAAAAAACTTTACAGCTAAAGTTAATTAATAATGTAGCCCACAGATAATTCAATAGAAAATTGAATAACAATAATAATAATTAAGGTTCAAAATAATTTTTTAGGGAATCAGTTTAAAATAAAGTACGATCTGCGAGAGGATTTTGGACAAAAACAGTTATAGCGAGCATGCCGTAACTGCCAAATTAATGCAAATTTAGACGTAAGTGGTTTCGTCCAAGCGAATATCGCTGTAACGTGGCCGTGGGTTACTAAGTTAGAAGAAATTTTCCAATCTGAGCATGCCTCCTGTGCCTGTATCGCAGGCATGTCAAACTCGTTCACTACGGTGGGCCAATTAAAGCATTCGATACAAATCCGCGGGCCACATTAGAAAAAAAAACACTAAATTTATTTCCTTGCTATTTCACAAAAAGAAATTTTTACAACCTTGTAAAACCAAAATACAACCTTGTTTAAAAAACAAAACTTCAAAAACAAAAGCATGAAAAATTTCAAACCCGTGCACCGGAAAATTGTAAAAGAAATATTCAATATAGAAAAAAACATTCAATTTTTACAAATATTAAAATTTTTGTTTATATCATGAATATTTCAAGCAATAATACTTATATATTTTAGCTTATATTACAGAAGATCCCACTCGCTTTTTAATTATAATTCAATCTCCCGCAATCTTTTTAAAACAGGGTAAATTAGAACCCGCTGTTTCTGAACGAGGGTTGGCGAGCGTAGTAGCACGTAGCAAAGCACCCTAGTAAAAGAAAAAGAAGGAAGAGAAATATCACGTAATGGCACCTTAACTAACCTAAATAATGAAATTAACTAAAAATCCGAAATCCTTGTCTTTGACTATGTATGCCCCTGTGTATGCCACGTTAAAAATTTTAATTATTTTCTTTTACGAAAATAAGACGACAATTCTTATCACTTTCAAAGCTGCTCATTTTGAAACTATTTATTTTAAATTTAAATTACTACCGTTAATTATCGCCATATTTTAATAGTTTTAGAATAAGAAAATAAATTATTTTTAACGTGACACATTTTCTTTTTTCCGATTCAAAATTTGCTCTTTGTCGCTTCCAGATTAGCTATTCTTGCGATCACAGTACCTTGCATCTGAAATTTTAAAATAATTTAGATTTGACCACATACATTACAACGTTATGTTTGCCAACTCTAACGCAAGGCAATGGTGTCAGATTCCGATTTTTTTTTTTTTTTCAAAAGAGTTACAAAAATGTTTCTCTAGTAATCTTCATTTTATTTAATCATGGAATGTCTTTCATTAAATAACGTAAAATTTACTATTCTAAAATAGTGTAGATATTACGACGAAAAAAATTCTCTAACTGTTGCCACGTCGTAAAACATAGCAATGCTGCAGCCACGTGTGGCTATGCAAATTGTACTTTTTGCATCAAACATAAACTGAAATAAGCAAAGGGAAGATGCCAAAGGCGTGGCGGGCCACAGATAAGCTACCGGCGGGCCAAGTGTGGCCCGCGGGCCACGTGTTTGACATGCCTGCTGTATCGGGACTTTCTTAAAAACGCACTCTAAAAACGGCTGGTTTCAACTGCTCTGCTCAACAAGCGCAAAATGTTTTGACACATTTACAAATTCATTTTTTAACGGAAAGATATTAAACTGAAAGGCCTGACTATGGAAGCAATTTGGAATCGAACTTTGTTTTCCATTTTTTGATCAATAAATTACCTATCGAGTTATAAACAAATCTGATCGCGTGACACGGCATTTTTCTCCCCTTATTGACTGGATTTTCTTCTTTCGTTTGGAAGTTAGGTTCAAAATGCCATCTTTGACAGTATTTTCCCAAAGATGTATTGCGTTTACAAGAAAATGGAAAAAACAGCTCGATGACATAGCTTCTGAATAACAACATCTTCTAGTTTCATGCGTTTCCGAACAAAAATGAATTAAATCCTATGTCAGAAAGTTGACCCTTTGGATTTGAGAACAGCCTTTCGAAATTGTATATGTATTCTGACGATGTCTTTTTGTGTGTCTCCGAAAAAAAATTGTCTCGACGCATACCCCTGCACATCATTCAACATTTTAAAACTTATTTTTTCTTAGAAACTATTTTAATTACCACCAAACATAATTATAATTAAAAACAAAAATAAATTATGAATATTCACTTCAAAGTTAACATCCTGATGATACGTTTCGATATATTTAGCTTGTTAAATATGTCTGAAGCAATCAGCTGCCTTTATCGTTCTTTCATTTGTCAAAAAAGATGTCAGTTAAGGGTGTATTCGAAAAAATATTTTTCCACCCTCAACAGCTCGAAATTTTCTGATACATTTTCAGACTCATTTTTAAAAGTAAAAACATGAAACTTGCTGGGGTGATTTCTGAAGACATGTTTAACATGCCGTGTGATTTCATTTTCAGCTCAATTAATTAGAATTTGATTTTTAAACAATTATTTTCTCAGTATGAGCATTTTTTTCATTCCCAGATCGCCCGCTTCGGAAAATTCGGTTCAAAACGCCAACTTTGACAGAGTTTTTCACAGTATTTTCTGCATTTATCAAAAAATTAAGAAGCACCGCACATTATATAGTTTCTAAATAAGAGAATTTCCAAGTTTGATGCGTTTGAGAGCAAAAATGAATTTTAAAATGAATCAGAAAGTAAGCAGTTTGGATCGGAATACACCCTTAAGTGTGATAATTTTTTTTTTTTTCACAACTGCGAAGGCTAGACTTATAACATACTTTTTGGATACCTAAGCAAATTTAGAAATATTCATTAGTGCGTACTTATTTCAAGTTAATGAGGATGGAGAGACATGCGAATTTAATTAACACTTGGAAAACACAAGAAGCACTTTGTGTTTTTGTAATACGATATCCAGACAAAGAAAAAAGACCGATCATTTACCAGGGACATAAAAAGAAAACCACCCAAGGAGAATTGTCGAATTTAGGCTTCTTCTGAAAGAAACAAAAGTTGGACAGGATCCCATAGACACCTGATGCTAATAAGGATTGCGGAGGAAGCTATTAAGAGCTATAAAAACCGAATATCCAATCCCAGCCAGCTTCTGCAATCACATTAGAATCTCTCTAGACTCCAAAGGCATCTCTGAGTGCTTAAAAAAACACAGCTCTAATTGGCTCTCGTTAAATCTTTAGCACCACGTTCAGATGCGGTAGCTTTTCTATGGCGAGCTAATTGGTGCAAAAGTTTTTCAGCGCGACCAATAAATATCACCACACAGGGGCGTTCTCTGTGGGAGGTCCGATTCTTTTTTTTTTAATACTTAGTTTTAATGAAAGGCTTCCGTGACGATAGTTCATTTATTTATATTTTACTGTGACGCATGTGACCATGTGATATTCACCGACATGGGCATGCCGCCTCTGAAAATGTCTTTTAGAAAAAGTCGTATATTGGGTGAATATCAAAAAACAGCTTGCACGACTTGATAAGGTTTGCAAATGATTCCGGGAGGTCAATAATAATAATAATAAAGTTTCTGATGTTATGGATGTTCTAAAAAGAATATTTTCCACCGCTTTACAACACGAAACTTTCAGACTCATTTCAGGAACTCATTTTTTAATGTAAAAACATGAGAATCGAAATGACTTGGATTCGAATAGCGCATTTCATTTGTATAAAATCTTGCACTATGAGCGATTGTTGCCACACGACAACTTTTATCAAGCTGTCCCCTCCGAAAAATAGGCCTAAACAATCCTTTTCAAAACACCCCTTGCCCCAACCCCTTCTCGACGAGCATCGCATCTACGTGCCGAATAAGATGAGTACTACACTGTACAGCCCTTACTCTTACTTTTGAAAACCACAATTTTTGAATCGTTAAATCTGTCAATAATTGAATAAATTTGAATCTTTGCCTAATCTAACCGCAGATTTTTTTTTCTTTTTTGGATTAAATAAGGCGAATATTTCGGAAAATGGGATGCTCGCATCTATGAAGTTAATAAAGAAAATTAAAAACTCTATTTGATTTCATAGTTTTTGAATAAGTACTTCAGCAAATTGCCTGCATTTCAGAATAAAAGTGACTTCGTGAGTGTGACAGAAGGGGACGCTGATATACGTCCTCTGTATATATGCCAGCATTACGTCATTTTGACGTCACAGCAGAAGGGGATACATATTCATCGCTCAAGCATTTTACTTTCGTCGAGAACTGGATATGTAAAAGAATTTTTATATTCTGTAAGAAAAAAATGTCCGTTAAAATATGGAAATTGTACCGCCAATCGAGACGCCAGTACTACGTACGTATTTTAATGGAAATTTTCTTCCGTAACTTCCAGAAAAGTTTCCATTTTTTTTTGAAATTTCTGTATTTAAAAATTTCCATTTAAAAGATAAAAATATAAGCTTTAAAGGACAAACCCACATATTTCAATCACCACTTTTCAAAGTTACGTATATCAGACAGGATTTCTTTCTTTCTTTCTTTTCTTTTTTTTTTTTTTTTTTCTTTTCTTTTATAAAAAGCTAACGTACTTTTGATATATTTCCAAAATTTGAAATCTTATTAATATCTTTTTTAAGTTTGAGACCTTTAAAAAGGCAATATTACAGTTTATTTTTCATTATATAATTTTAAAATAATGTTTGACTTATTTATAGCAAGCTGTTAATATTGTTTTATTTAAGTTTCTGTTAGGATGTTTTAAAAAGATAAAATCTATTTTTCATTTTAATATTTTTTAATCTATTCACTTTAAAAGGTTCGCACATATTTAAAACATATCTGAAATATAATATCAAAATTATTATAAAATTACGTTTATCTAAGTTTAATAAGCAATAAAAGAAATTTATTTTAATACCGTGTAATAATTATCTTTATTTGAGTTTACAGTAGTTCATCAGACAAATAATTTGGAAAATTTGAAAAAGTACATGTTTGAAAAAAAATGTTGGTTTTCTTGCAAAACTAAATGAATAAATAAATTAATCTACCCTATATATATACAGTCGAACCCCGTTATAACGAACTCCAAGGGGCCAAAGGTTTTGTTCGCTATATCCGGTGGTTCGTTACATCAGAACCGTTAAGAAAAATGTTAGAGTTCACAAAATGTATAGCTCATTAGTTGCTATGTATATTCAATGACAATGTGTTACAAAATGATACATAAAATCTATTAAAAATTATCATTAATTAATTACATTGACTAAATCCATTACAATAAAACGACACAATACTAATTAAATTAACTAAAAATGAAGACAAATGGAAATAAATTCATTTTACCTTTAACTGTTGCTTTAATTAGTTAGTCACACGTTAGTCACACCTGCAGATTGGCTATCGTAAAAGGGAAAGAATGCAGTTGTTTCTACCCTTTAATAAACAGACTTATCGCTGATTTGCACCGTGTTTCACTGACAGGCATACATTTTCTTATGAAATTAGAGTCGAAGTGTTGTTTTCACAACTGCGGAAAAGTTAAAAAAAAAAAATTCAGTGGTCGACTGAAAAAATGTTCGTTTTAGCCGATTCTTAAGATTTCGGAGGTTCTCTATAAAATGGTAAATTAGCATTAAATACAATAAGAAACCGGCGGGACCAAAATTTTCGTTCGTTATATACCGGGTTCGCTATAACGGGGTTTGACTGTATTACAAAATTTAAATTTTTGCGCCAAGTTTAAAGTATTTTATGTAAATTTTCCTTTTTCAGTAATATTCCGTATATTATACCGACTTATTAAATTAAAAACCCTAGTCTATTAATCTCTATATTATAAGATCTTAATTCATATACTAATACTTATTCCAAATTGCGTAAATCTAAAAATGGCTCAATCTATTCATCTTTCTTTAATAAAACTTTTATTTAAATTCCTATTAAATTCCGCTATTAAATCCCGGTATATCATATTCCCCTTAAGGGTGTATTCTGATCCAAACTGCTTATTTTCTGATTCATTTTAAAATTCGTTTTTGCTCTCAAACGCATCAAACTGGGAAATTCTCTTATTTAGAAACTACATAATGTGCCGTGTTTCTCAATTTTTTGATAAATGCAGAAAATACTGTATTAAACGCTGTCAAAGTTGATGTTTTAAACCGAATTTTCCGAAGCGGGCGATGTGGGAATGAAAAAAATGGTCATAATGAGAAAATAATTGTTTAAAAATCAAATTCTAATTAATTGAGCTGAAAATGAAATCACACGGCATGTTAAACATGTCTTCAAAATCATCCCCAGCAAGTTTCATCTTTTTACTTTTAAAAATGAGTCTGAAAATGTCTCAGAAAATTTCGAGCTGTTGAGGGTGGAAAAACATTTTTTCGAATACACCCTTAAATCTTTATTTAACTGCTAAAATATTATTCCGTCTTAAAGACAAAAACCTACTTATTTCAATTTATTCTTTTATTTAAAATATCCAGGTGTAATTAAAATATTTCAAAGATTAAAACTTTCGCAGACATAAATTCATTTCTTTTATCGTCTGAAGAGGGAAAAAAGGGTTATTTTTGCATAATCTCGACTACAGATTTTAACATTTGTTTATGCTTTAGACATCTGGGGCGAGGATATAAGATTATTCTAGAACAATCTTTTGAGGGGAGTAATAAATACGGATGGCGGGAACCAGAGAGGAGCTTTTTTAGCTTTTTAGTTTTTTAGCATAGAGGTGAACGCGATGTCATGTCATGTAGAAGTGTAAAGAGAGAGAGAAGGGTAGCCGATTGCAGTCGTGGTAGACTGGATATCCAATGTGACTGCTCGATGGAGGTAGTAATACGGTGGATGAATACTGTTTTATATGTGTGTAGAATGAGGAAGAAACGGTATCGTAATGGGTACGGAGATGTTAGTTGTTTACGGATTTATGTATAGAACGCAGTCAAGAGATGGAATGCTTTTAAAACTAATTGTGTCATGAGAATAGACTTTATTCTTTTTACCATTGAAGGAATGAGCATCTTCCCTAGATTCAATAGTGAGTGTGGAAATAAAGTGAATAGTGTTTCAAGCGACTGCCTTGTGTGAATTCTTCATTTTTCTTTATTATCTTAAACCAATCGGCTGCCGCCTGTGCTGTTTACGAATGGAAACCCTCATTATTTTCGACAATACCAACTACTTGCCGTCAAAACGTCACATATATAAAATCCTAATGAAACGAATTTATGAAACGGAACTATGAATCGACTGATTAAACAACTGATTATGTTTCACGGCGATTTCTCCTAAAATATGGAATACTTTGCGATGAAATTAACACCAAAAACCAATATTGATCCGCAGATCTCAAAACTGGTATTAGAATTTTTAAATTCCAATTAGTTTTCGAAATATTAATTTTTTTCTAATTTTATATACATTTTTCTAATGATGGCAACTCAAATTTTAATCATAACAGATATTTTTTTTTTTCAGATTTTTGAAAAGGTTACTATTTTAAACTGATTTGGCGAGAAGTTTGGCCTCCCTGAAATGTATGCTAAGAAATGTATCATGTTACTTTTCTTCATAATTCAATTTGTATTTCATTATCATTTTATTTAATACAAACATATACACATATAATATATATACATTTAAAATAAATGGCTTTCATTTCTTTATTTTTTTTTTAAACGAAATGAAAAGAAAAATGTTAGGCACAGATGTCATATACGCACCGGCGTACCTAATTGGCGCCAAAATGGAATTATTTTGGTTGACATGGTAAGCCGGCTATTGTTGTTTATTTAATAATAAATGTTTATTTCTTTATTTTCTTTTTTTAAATTACATAAATTGTTTTGTTCTATAGTTAATTATTTTTTTGGTTATTTTCCTTTAAAAAAATAGAAAATAATTAAAAAATACGGTACTACTTAGTTATTCCATCGACCCATTTCGCCAAATTATAGAAATCGCCAAACCACTCGCCAAATTACACAAAATGACATAATTTTTATTTTAAATAACGAAAGAACAAAGAAAATAGTATAACATTATTAAATATACGAATAAAACTTCGAAATAAAAATCACTTGATGACGTAAAGACGTGTAACTTGCTTAAAGTCAAGTGAATGTGACATTTACGATCAACCATTATTGGCATTTAATCTTATAGTTTGGTGATAGATTTTTGGTCGACGGGATAACTAAGTAGTGCCAAAAATACTGGTATTCGAAAACGAGGTTTTCGCGAAATTTTCGTTAAAAAAATCACGCCAAACCCGGTGCGTATGTGACATCTGGCCAAATATTAAATGATGTAACAAACGATGACATTTAATTTCAACTTCAAAGCAATGTTTTAATTTACCACTCGAAAAAAAAAATGTTAACTTGTGAGTTGAAAAATAGCTATTGGCGAGACTTGCACCCGGCTAGCGTAACAGTACCAAGAATTCTTTGCGACCATTGAAACTTTTATGTAGTTTTATTCGAAAAAGAAATTTGATTTTTTTAATCAAAAGGGAAAATTTTCGGCACAGATGTCATATACGGACCCATATTGGCACGATTTTTTTCTGACGCCAGTGTCATATACGCAACGGGTACTTAACTGGCGCCATAGTATCGTTATTTTGCTTGATTTCGTAAGCCGGATGTTGTTGTTTATGCTGTTGATGTTTTCCCCAAATTAGCGTCGGAAAAAAATCGCGCCAATATGGGGCCGTATATGATAACTGGGCCAAACTTGCATATGAAAAGAGAAGGGATCAGAGTGTATTTATTTATGGCAGTTACATGACTTGGACTATTATAATATATATGAAATGATGGCGATAGAATAATATTTGGCGACTTATCACCTGTACCTGGCTAACATTAAAGTACCAAAATGGCACCAGGAATATAAAAAGCGAAGTGGTTCGCCCGGAACTGTTAATGATAGTCACATGACTTCGGTTATTGTTATAGAAATTGTTTTAAAATACCGGGAGAGAAAGACTCTGTACACTTAATTCATTTTTTTTAGCTTCTTTTCAAATGTTTAACTAATCCTCTTTAATCAAACATGGAAACAACCACTGGATGTCTTAACAGCAACTGATTCGGCCTTAAATCTTTTAAATCAAAGGAAATTGAATGGAAACCCGTTTACAAGGTGATCTGCACAGCTTTTTCAGTATAATTCAATCTTCTATAATATTTTTAAAACCGATCAGATTAGCGTGTTTTTAGATTCTGGGGTGTCTGAACGGGGGTTGGCGAGCGTAGCTTGCAGGGGGCAGGGCCCCTTAGTAAATAAATAAAAATAATTGTCGGAGTTTCCTCTTAGTCCGCACAACTTTGAAGAAATTCCGTGCTATTTATATGCTGCCACCACCGATATGATTACGTGATATCGGTCACGCACTGAGAGGATTGTTTAAATGAAAACCAACGCTTTCAATTAACTAAATGAACAGTTTATTTACACACTATTTACATTTAAAACTCGGATATAGGTGATTCGGTTCAACATTAAATTAAATACAGTAAAGCTGGCTGTGTACTGTTAAAACGTTATGTCACTCTCACGCTATACGCGTTAAATTAGCTTTTCCGGAGATCAATCTCAATCTCCCAACACATGGGCTCTAAGCCTAAGATCTGCGAGCCTCACTCAATCATACGCTCGCTCCAAGAGCTATCCACAGGAACTCACCTTGCACTTCGCACTGTAGGCTCCAACTGCCACGCTCTTTGCCAAAAACGACTGCTTTCCACACCCTCCGCTTTTACTCAACGTAACCCCCCAGGGTTTCTACCAGGCTCGCATTCCAAGCTCTTTTCCTCATTCGTGGAATGCCTTTGTCTCCCCCTCTTCAACAGACATCTGAAAAGGTCGTGCACACCCCTCTCCAACCATCTTTTTTCCCTTCATTCCATCTGTACATTTTCACCTTCTCAATCCAGTTTCAGATAAGGAAAGAATGTTACTTTGAAATTCCAGTACACAGGCCATACAATATATAATATATTAAGACAAAAAAATAATATAGAATCCTAGTTCTAATAGCAGATGTTTCTCAGAACCTGACAATAATATTAAAATAAAATTTTAAAAGTCTTGCAAAAAAGAAGTAGTTATTATTCTTAATACATTCTTTCATACCTGTAATATTTTAAAGAGTAAAATTTATCTTTTATAAAGCATGAAACTAAAAAGGTAAATATTCAGAATTATAGGGGAAAATGTGTAAAATATTCAGAATTGCATACTCAATTGAAAAATATTATCTCTACGAAAATACCTTCCTTGTTTAACATGTTAGCCTTTGCTTTATAAAAGACATCTGAAATAAGTAACAATATTTGAACACGTAGCTTGTGAAGCCGTGGCGTAATCGTTAAGGCCACAATTCCCTGGTTCGAATCACGTCAGGGTAAATGTTGTTGATTTAGTGTTGTTTGAATTAAATTGTGATTTTCTGACTTTGATACAAACGTGTCCTTGAAAAGCGGCGTGTCAAATTCATAAATATGTAAGTTTCTCCTTGAAAAATTATTATATTTTGTCTTTGAGACGGAAATTTTTAAATACGGAAATATGAAAAAAAAAATGGAAGATTTTTGTGAAAAAAGAATTTTTTATGGAATTTAAGGGGAAAAAATTCCGTTAAAATGGTGTGAGAATTCGACGATATCTCACATTGAAACTCTCAATTTACAAAGCAGAATCCAGTATAGGGAATCTAATGTATTTTTACCTAGTCTCCAAATTTCTTCAGAGTCCTAGAAAATGTCGCTAAAGGTGAAACAAATATATCAATTTCAACCGATCTTTGCAGAGGACACTAGGGTGAAAGGAACTCCTTTATTTAGCGAGAGAAATATTCTTTGATGCTCACGAGGATCTCTTTATGTGGGAAACTAGACAGTGAAACCAGATATTGACCTAACGTTAGGCTCCTGACTGCAGCCTATAGAGAAAGGGCTTGTTTATGAGCTCATGGTCACGGATGGTGAGTGGCTAATGGGAGTGGCTTTTGTCCTAGACGGAAGAACGAAACTGATGAAAGGGGATGCAGGAGCATTCTCGAGAGTTCTTTTTTTTAGTTCTTTTTTGGAAGCTGAGGCTCCGAGTAGTCTTTAGCCGTGCAGAGGAGAAATATCTCACGGGTTGGCTTCGGAACATATTTCGAAGCACAGTAAAGAGGTAGCCAGGCGTGGCGGTAAAATTTCTCCACCCCGGAGAAAGACATCGGAGGTCCCTAGACCTTGATCGGACATTCACTAAAAGGGCGACATTCCTGTCGCGTATCACCGACTCTCATCTTCGAGAATTGTGAAATATAAATAGAGACATTCTCCCTGAAAGCAATTTGCCATTCGAGGATTGGACTTGATTCTACAAATACTTTATTGACAGCTGAACTCGAACCCATTTATGAAGAATGTTGTACATACGACTTATTTAATCTAGAAAAACCTTATTTAATTGTTTGCGATACAATAAAATATTTTTTAGATATTGATAAGACTCGGCCGTTGAAGTTGCCCGCTACCACACCACCTTACGACATCGGCTCCATTACAATGGTATTTTAAAGGAATATTTTTACAGTGATCTTTTGTTACAAAATGTTATTTTTCACAGAAATGTCATACATTTCACAACCTTTAATTGTCCAAATGTTTAATGATTTAGGTGTGTTATATAAAATGCGTGTCTGCTGGCTGTGTGAAAAATCGGTTAATAGAAAAAACTGTTATTTAGCGGTTAAAATAATTGCAACCGGACCTGTCAACGTTTAAAAAAAAATGCATTTCTTATCTCCCAAAGCCTGTGTACAATTTTAATGTGAAGGTATTGATAAAGAGTTGTAAAAAGCAGCGTTTTCTTCGGTTATTTTTCTTTTTAATTTTTTTTTCTTCTGTGGGAATGAATATATGGCAAAATTTTGAAATTGGAATTCATGAGTTCCCTCCTATATGCTATATATTCTGATCTAAATTTCTGAGTTATAAGTATTATGTGTAATTTTTGTGTAAAAAATATTGATATTTAGATTATCAAATACATAATGGTATAATGACAAATGAAAGATAATCAAAAATAATGATCCTAGATGGATCCACTTCTAATTCTTAAAGACATATGATTATTTATTACAAAATATAAAGGTGCAATTTTATGACAGAAGTTTTAATTCATTTTTGTTTATGCATGAAATTGTCAAGTGATGTTATTCAGAAACTATGTGATCGAAATGAGTTTTCCATTTTGTGATAAATAAATTACCTATCGAGTTATAAACGATCAAAAGTTGTTTGAATTAGATAACTAAATCATGTCTAATATACGTGAATTTGGAAAGTGGTGATTGAAATATGTGGGTTTGTCCTTGAAAGATTATATTTTTATCTTTTAAATGGAAATTTTTAAATACAGAAATATGAAAAAAGAAAATGAAATTTTTTTAGGAATTTACAGAAGAAAATTTTCATTAAAATGCGTAAATAGTACTGGCGTCTTGACTAGCGGTACAATTTCCATATTTTAACATATATATATATATTTACAGTGTATAATGCTTACCAGAAAAAAAAATGAAAAATGGTTGCCTATTGCCGACAAATGAGAGGTAAGTCAAACATGGATGCGATTCAGACGTTCGAAATGTCTTAAGTTTAGATGCATGCAAGTGTCTTAAAAATTAAGACACTTTAAAAGGTCTGAAAATTGAACACTCCGTTTTAAGACGCTTATGTATCTGAATTTCAAGCATTTCAGTTTACAATGTTTAAACCATGATCATAGTAAGACACTGAAGTGTCTTAATTTCAGACACCTAAGTGTCTGAATTGCTGTTTCAGTCACATGTGTGTCTAAATTTAAGACTCCTCTATTTGCAGCTCTCTCTCGCTTGGCAAGTATTAGAAGGCTGAAAAACCTTTGGAGTTATTAATAAATATAGATATGCCATTAAGGACTGAAAATGGTATACGTGGTAGTATCAATATATGATCAGTAGACGATATGCTAAAGCCAACATTTTTTATGCATCTGATTTTAATGATAAAGAACCGCCTAGTTATATATGCATCGGGATGAAAATAATCTGCATGGCTGGGCTACGTCTGATTATCTCCCATATAGCAAATTTGAATAGTATGATATAAACCATGCTACAGAAAAGTAGATCTTATCCGATGATACAGAAAATTGTTATTTTTTTAAATATGATTTAGAATACCCAAAACATCTCATAACTTCATAATGAATATCCCGTTGCTTCTGAAGGAGTGGGAGTAATAGAAGACATGTTGTCCTGCAAGAAATGAATGTCTTGCAGAAAGCTTGCTTAGTAACAGAAAATTTGTAAAAACAGTAAAAGTTACCGTATTTTATGGAAGAAACACCGCGGCGTTTACGAGTTTAAAAGTTAAATTTTTTCTAAGTGCGGCGTTTAGTCCATGTGCGGCGTTTACGATTTTTTTTTTTAAACACCAACCGAGTTTCCTTAATTTAAAAATTCATAAAAATATTTAAAATCGGATTTAAATATTTTAAATAAAACTTTAGACATCTTAAGATATTAAAAACGAGGCACCCTACACTGCTCAGAAAACTTTAATTAAAGTTAGGTCAATGTGATGCTGTCGACAAAAGTAGCGTTCCGACAGATGCGGCGTTTACAACGGGTGCGGCGATTACGATATTTTTAAGTTTATTCAGGCCAATTTGAGTAGTGCGGCGTTTCTTCCATAAAATACGGTACACCGAAGTTTAAGTGACAAGAAAAATTACATAGTTCATTGTCGTAACCTTAAGTTTTATTTTCAGCTTCGATTAAAAGTTATAGCAGTGCATAACGAAATTAAATTTAACCAGGCACTTTGGCTCCCAAAAAGTATTAATTTAAATATACAGAAAAGAAAGTATAAGGCACAAGATCATCTTTTAGAAAGGATTTTCTTTCCGTACCTCTCCTCATATAATGCCCCCCCCCCCCCTCTTCGTCTGGCCTTAGATCAAAATCTCACTTCTGAAATAGTCAAAGGATTGAAATGCAATCTTCAAATCTTTTTAAAATCTATTTGCTTCATTCCCGAATCGCGAAATATTGTGTAATAATCAACAGATATACCATATGTAATGATAACCTTATAACGAATTTTCTAACCCTCCTCACTACTATTATAACGAAATTTTACTGTACACAAATTAAAAAAAAAAAAAAAAAGGAAAGATAGAAATAAGGACCAGACTTTCTTGAATCTGAAAAGTATGAGATTTTTTATTTGTATTAACTGGGTTGCAAAAAAAAAAATTACATCATATATATATATCAGTACATATACGAGTCTATATATATATCAGTATGTATTAACAAAATGAAATTGAACAGCTAAAACTAATCTATATTAATTACCAAGTTAAAGTTACCTTTCACTTGATAAAGAGAGTACCAAAAATGCCAGAATAATAAGGTTTTAAGACAAAACTAAAACTAAAATTAACATACTTAATAACATGCGCATTTGCGGCAATGCTATTAAAATGCTGAAATAATAAAGATGAAATCACAAATATATGAACAAATGGTAAAATTCTAATAGATGAACAAAATATGAACATAGGAAATCAGTATGTAAAATAAAAAACTATGAATAACCCACAGAATCATCAGAGGTGCTTGTTGGTTAATTCATAGTGAAGATGCGTTATTTCATCCAATTTTGTCCGCATTAAGCCTAAAATGACAAAATTTAGCACCTATATAGCGCATCATAAAATAAAATAAAATACCAAGAGATCTAAAGAAAGATACACTTCACACAGGATATTAAAAATTATACCGGGTGTCCCAAAAAGGACTGACTGATTTTAAAATTCAATAACTTGCAAACGGTGACAGATATTTAAAAAATTCTTGCAGGAGGGTTATGCATAAGGTCAAAAGTTTTTTTACAGTGACTTTCGATTTTAGTTCGAATTACAAACAATAGATGGCGCTGCGATCAATAGACGCTTAATTCAGTCTCGATTTTTGGTACTTCGTGGCCCGGATAATACATTTCCATCTCCTTTTTCAGCATGGAACAAGAGAAAGGACCAGAAATCGAGCCTGTATTTAGCGACTATTACTTACAGCGCCATCTATTGTTTGTAATTCGAACTAAAATCGAAAATCACTGTAATAAAACTTTTGACCTTATGCTTAACTCTCCTGCAAGAATTTTTTAAATATCTGTCACCGTTTGCAAGTTATTGAATTTTAAAATCAGTCAGTCCTTTTTGGGACACCCGGTACGAGCACAATACCTAAATTACATTAAAGGATCCAAAACATTATAAAGTTGACTCACAATGTTAAAGCATGTAAGGATGGAAATAGATTAGGTTAGGACTATTAGAACATGTGGTCATAAGTTGCTGAGATCAGAACATTACTGCCATCGTGCCATCTGGTGTGAAAAAGGAAAACTATATTGTAATTAGGTTTATTAAAAAGAAATGTTTAGGGCTGCCATCTATTCCCATAAAACAGGAAATGAAATTAATTTAAGAAATTAAGAAATGATTAAGATTAACATTTATTTAAAGTAGAATGAAAAAATAGGAATAAATTTAATAAGTACTGAGTAAATATTAAATAAAATAAGTAAATAGAAGGGCATTGATTAATTTAACTAATTTAAAAACGAATATTATAAAATAAAAATGAGTATATAAATAACATTTAAAAAAACAATGGGGATTATTTTGAGAAAGTAAAATATGACCTTGTATTATGTATCAATATGTGAAAAATAATGAAAAATATGATGTTAAATACCCTAATATATTAGCATACATACATACACATATACATGCTCACACACATGTAAACATAAGGTTTTAAAACTTTTTTCAGGAAAAAAAAAAAAAAAAAAAAACACCACCCCGAAACAACTCCACCCTTCAAAGAGAAAAAAACAATGACTATATTCAGTGGTTAATTACAACAAGTATCTATTTTAAAATCAGGTACACCAAACTCACGACGAAAATTTTAATAAGCTTCCCACTGCAACGAAAAAGTACAATTACGCTTTGAAAGGTTAATTAGAAGATAAAGATCCGGTGCAACAAACCTCTAGGAGACGAAACCATAAGGAGAAAAATTAAAAATCCGGAGCCGGAAATTTGTTCAGGAGTTGGAACCTATTTAAGAGATGAATAAACGATGTACAGTTATTTTATTTGTTATTCATGTCGTAATCCTTCAGGCGAATTACTTCGCTTCGGAGGCATGTATTTTTCTGAAACATTCAATCTGTTTAAATTCCCATCGCATTAATTTTTCAGTAAAGTATGGAAGATGATTACCCCCGTAGAAAAAGCTATTATTTGATGCTAAGCTTAAGAAGGGGAAGGGGGCCGTATTTTATTTCTTACAGGCGAACCTTTCGTTTGTTGTTTTTTGAGGTTTGCGTAATGAATAAATTTGTCAGCATGGGAAGGGGGAGGCTTGAATAAGAATGTTTTAGAAACGTTAGTAGAATAGCTTATTAACTTATTATCAGCTGTTTTATTTATGAGATGAATTTCAGAGGGATAGCGTAAAACTTCCACAAATCGACACCTTGAAATGTATGCCAGCAAGTACTGAATGACTTGAATGTATTGGAATATATCTTTGTTATAGTCATTTCTATGAATTTGATTATAATATTTGCATTTATAGTTTTATTACTTAACTAGTAAAACCCACGGCTTTGCTCGCGTAGTAGTTGAAATTAATGCCAAGTGGTATTATGTGTATATTTTTATTAGAAGAAATTATACTGCTACGGATAATTCAAAAACTACTAATTAAGGCAGTTCTCAAATCCAAAGGGCTAACTTTCTGACATGAGTTTTAATTCATTTTTGTTCGGAAACGCATGAAACTAGAAGGTGTTGTTACTCAGAAGCTATGTCATCGAACTGTTTTTTCCATTTTCTTGTAAACGCAATAGATCTTTCAGGAAATACTGTCAAGGTTAGCATTTTGAACCGAACTTCCGAACGAAAGAAGAAAATCCAGTCAGTAAGGGGAGAAAAATGCCGTGTCACGTGATCAAATTTCCTTATAACTCGATTGGTAATTTATCAAAAAATGGAAAACACAGTTTGATTCCAAATCACTTCCACAGTCAGGCCTTCCAGTTTAATAACTTTCCGTTAAAAAATGAATTTGTAAATGTGTCAAAATGTTTTGCGCTTGTTGAGCAGAGCAGCTGAGAACAGCCTTAAGCCACAGTTTGACTAAACTTCATTCTTACACTGCAGTAGGAGAAAATGAAACTTAAATTAATGAGAATAACTAAAACTATAGTTCTAAACAAATGATAATTTAGAATGCATTTTGAAGCTTTTACGCTTATTTCAGTTTTTATTTGAAGTTTTGAATTTTTTAGAAAGTGTCCTTAGCACGCATTTACATCTTAAAGTTAACCATCATGCCATATTCCAAGCTTCTAGTTTAACGGTCTACCACCTCCTCTCCCCCTTTCCTTGGTGGTAGTGGCACCAACTTAAAATATAGCCCATGTTGGAGTAGGGACTGTCCCCATCAATTTACCAACATTACTTTTGAAATTGGTTTGGTATTTCCTGAAATCCCATAGAAAAAATCCTTAGAATAAAAAACGACGTTCGCTTCAATTTTCACGAAATCTAGTTTTTGTTATATAACACCTTCTTCTACTCCTTGCTTCATTTGATTAAAGGTTTTTTTTTTTTTTTTTTTTTTTTTTCATTATCTAATAAAGTTTAAATATTATGTCAATCGTAAAAATTCCTCTGGCTTCTGATCAACTTCTGTTTCCAATCCTGTGATTACTTTTAAATTCAAAGAAATAATAATAAAAATTAAAGAAACTCCCCAAGGGGTGGGGGGGGGGGGGGGAGAAGGGAGTGAAGGGGCTTCTTCTTCTTCTTAAATTGATATTACTTATGCAATTAATTAAAATGTATTGTTTAGTTTGCTTCTTCATCAACAATATCTAAATGATAAACATGTTGTTGTTGAAAGAAAATAATAATTATGAAAGTTGAAAATACCATCTATATCAAAAGACTATGCAGGAAACATTCAAACTATGAGTAATTCTTAAGAAAATAAAAATGAGAGCTAGAAATATATAGGTAAGATATGATATACATGTATACTATAAATATGAAAAATAATTATCCCTAAGAACAACAACTCTAACACCGATGAAATTTTATGAACAAGAAGTAATGTCTAATGACAAAATGACAAGGGTGTAATTTTAAAATCGCTTTTGTAAAATTAACGTTAAAATTCAAAATACATACAAGTAAACCTCATAATTGACCTATAAAAACTTCATAAAAACATAGTTTTTTAAATAAAGACTTTTTGTTTATTACATAGTTTTTTGTTTGGTGTTCTATACTTTTGTTCTATAAAACATTTTCTCCATATATTTGTTTTCACTCTATGATACTGACAACAATATTTACACTTTTCGAATGTTCTATAAAGTTTTTTCGGGGGGGGAAGGGGGGGTGGGGGGAGATACACAATTTCAACAGATTGATACGTGAAAAAAATATTCGAATATTTTATTTATGTATGAAACAACATTATTTCACAATAATGGCTACAAATAAGTCTTTTAAAAGCAACTTTAATTATTTCGAAAAAGCTCATTTATCATTTTTATGAGTTTTAATATCGTATAAGGCGTTGAGTATTTATATACTACGTGCTAAAAATAATAATAAAAAGAAAAAATCATACGCTCATTTTATACGCTAAAGATTTAATTACACTTATGAAAAATTGCTTATGATTTTATCTGTTTTATAATCATATTCGATGTATAGTATTATATTAAGTACTATAGTGATGTAAGCTTGATTGCTACCGTGGCTTCTACCAACTTTAATAAAGAAGTTTGTCTTTCAGCCCCATTTCGAATATACTTGTTAGAGGAGTGAAGTATTATACAAGTAAGGGAGTGGTGATGACCTCAAAAACTCTTTCAAAAATTCACAAGGGGCGTGTAAATGATCAGCTCTTACGTATAAACTTTCCTGTGTGGCTCCTCCATCCATGCATGGAACTTTCTTAATCAACCTTACTGAGCCGATTGGCTTTTCTCTAACACCTTTCCATAATCAAGGTGGCAATAAAAAAATAAGGGGGGGGGGATTTCTTGCTTGATTAGTAGCATTGTTTTATTATTCTTCTTATTATTATTTATATGTGAACGATGTTACGGGCAAATTGGTGTTCACAGCTTTGCACCAATTTATTAAGTTTTCATGAAATTAGAATTATATAAGATTTTACGGCAAAAGAACGTTAAACTTATGTACTTAAAGTCCATTAAATCTGCGGAAATTACGCCACTTTGTGTATTTGCAATAAAATACTTTTTTTTTTTTATTCTGAATGAAAATCGGTGCATGATTTAAAATATGACGATACTTTCACAAAGGAAGGGTGATGGATTTATAACCCTCTCGGATACGAATAAATTGATTTCGAAACAAGAAACCAAATCAATAATCTTCAAGGACAAAAACATTTTGATATTTAAATAAATAGATCAAGTAGTAATCAATCATTGTGAAATCAACAAACTCTTTCTATATTTGCTAAATTATGCTATTGAAAATGAACAATAACATTCATAAATAAAATACATTTATAGATTATCCCACGCATGAAGCAAGAGTCCGACGTCACCATCATCATCATCATCAAAAAGAATTCAAAAATGACTCATAAACATTTTTATTATTAGTTCAGTTGTTCTGTAAATTGCAATAAGAAAGCATGGTAATGTTTAAAACTATTGCTGCAAAAAGCAGCAGAATGTAAAAGTATAACTTAAATCTATAAAATAATGCTTTAATATAATTTTTCTATAAGCAAAGAAACCAAGTCTCAGGAGTGGATTTAATTAAGGAAAAAAAAACCATATATATTAACCACAATTTCTTATTTTAATACTATAGTGCAGAAAAAATCTTTAAGAATTCAGTGCAAAAGGATACGCCGTACTGCACTTAAATTCGTGCCAAGCTGTGAACCGAGGAATGCTGTTGAAGAAAGATAAAGGTAAGAAATTACCTATATTATTATATTCAATTGTTTTATCATAAATTGGCCAGAATCATATTTATTTATTTATCTAAATATTAGCGCGCAATTACTACTGCATACACAAGAGGTGGCTTCTTTTGCCAACAGGTTTTTGTGTCTACACACACACACACACACACACACACACACACATATATATATATATATATTATATATATAACCATTAATTAAACATTACCGACCATCATCAAAAACTGCAATATTGTGAATGATTGACTACACGCCATAAACCAACAATTTATATATATATATATATATATATATATATAAAATTCACTTCGCGGATTATATAAAAAGGTACATTTTTATTATTCCAAACATAAAATCAAATAAAAATTTAGCTTTTATGTCAATATTTAACAACCACAACAAAAAAATCCTATGCCTAAATAAACATAATGTTGATTTTTTTTTTTAAAAATTGAAAGAGAATAGATTTTTTTTTATTTATTTATTTTATGAAGGTGTGCATGACGTGAATTTCTCATATAAGAACCAGACATTAAAAAATTAAATTTGAATGAACGGTTATCGAAATTTCAATTTGATCTAAAAATGTTTCAACAGGAAGGTAAAGGAAATGATTTTATATATAAGATATCAAGTAACAATATTAAACATTAAATTAAATATTTCAAATAATTATAAAAAAATAAATAATTTAATAACTAGGATTAAAATCAACATTATTTGCTTATCACAATGTAAAAATGTCATTTTGGACAGTAAAAAGTTTTCGCTGCTCATTGATATTCATACCCTTTGTATTATTAAAAAATATTTGAAATTGTCCATTTTATTTGAAATATGACGTCGTTTTTCTCAAACCGAAACCTTTTTTAAATAATATAATTCATCTTTATTTTCATTTTTTTTTAATCATGAAGTCATTTTTGACAGAAAGCATTTTCTGTGCGCAACTGCGATATTAATACTTCATGTAGTAGTAAAAACATTTCATTTCTTGTTTCAAATATGACATTCATTATATTCATTTACATTTTAATTCTTGAAAATTTCTATTTCATTTTTATTTTCTTCTATTTTTACAAGAAGAAAGCATTGGATTCATGAAAAATTCCGACTTCCGGTTTTCGATGGATTTATACGTTTTAGAAGGTCCTGAACACGATTTGATGGTTTGTTGAAAATGTCTGTCTGTGAGTCTGTCACTATGTCTATCACTCTGTGAGCCTATGTGACAAAAATTTTGTGGGCGCACTACCTCAAGAACTAATGCACAGAATTTCACAAAACTTTAGATTCACTTAGACCTTGATATAAACTGGTGCTGATTACTTTTTGGTGTAAATCACCCAACAGGTGGCGCTGATATGCTGCATTTTTCACGATTTCCGCAATAGCTCTATCTCAAGAACTAATTGCACTGATTTTCATGAAATTTCAGATTCAGTTAGTCCTTGATATAATTTGATGCTGATTACTTTTTGGTGAAAATCGCCCAACAGGTGGCGGTGCTATGTTGCATTATTCATGATTATTGCAATAGCTCTATCTCCAGAACAAATGCACGAATTTTCATCAAACTTCAGATTCAGTTAGTCTTTGGTATAAATTAATGCTGTTTAATGTTTGGTGTAAATCGCTCGACAAGTGGCGCTGCTATGCTGCATTTTTCAAGATTTCCGCAATAGCTGTATCTCAAGAACTAATGCATGAATTTTCATCAAGTTTCAGATTCAGTTACTCCCTGGTATAAATTGGTCCTAATTAGTTTTTGGTGTAAATCGCCCAACAGGTGGTGCTGCTATGCAGTATTTTTTACAATTTCCGCAATAGCTCTATCTCAAAAACTGATGCACGGATTTTCATCAAACTTCAGATTCAGTTAAAAGGTAACACAAGTTGTTGATGATTAAATTTTGGTGTAAATCATCTAACCAGTGGCGCTGATATGCTGCATTTTTCAGGAAGTATTAACATGTATGAGATAGAAGAAAATTTTGGGATTGCCACATCCGACTAGTTATTATTCACATAGGCTTCTACATTTATAATATTATTAAGATGACGTTATATTCACTTGTTTTTAGAACTTAATGCTCTTTGAATTACTTAACAAATATTTTAAAAATCTGTTTTCTTTTAAATATGACGTATTTCATTCCAATAGAGATCTATTCTTAATATTAAGAATAGACTTATATACACTGTAAAAATAGTGGAAACATGTACGTAAATTCCGGAAACGTTTTAATTTCACCTCAAACAAAGCAAACAAACAACAACACCAAAAAAAAAAAAAAAAAAAAAAACAGTGTTAGCAGAAATTTTAAATATGCTTCGAATGTTTGTTTATAAAAATTTGTCTGTATTTGTGTTTGTGCACATTTTCCTTGAATTATAAATTAAATATAAAATTTTGTAATGATTTACTAGATCAGAGATAGAAAAATTCATAAAAAGGGGGAAAAAATGTTGATTTGAAAATAACATTAATCTTATCTTAATTACAATGTTAAAGGTGTTAGAAATTCTCCAATTGTCTTTAATTACATTGAATCTATGAAAAAATTACATGAAAAATTATTCGGGTTTGTATGTATGTCTAAAAATTTAAATTTACTAAATGACTAAATGATTCATAAACTGCTTCAAATATTTTCTAAAGTAAGAAAAAAAAATTCAATATTTTTAAATATATTTAAAAATGAATTAATATATTTCGGCAGCTAATCTAATGAATATATATATAAATCTAGGAAAATCTAATATATGAAACTTTCCTGCATTGTAAAAAGAAAATCAGGAACGTTCCTAGGATTTAAAAAAAAAAAAAGAAAAAAAAAAAAAAAAGAAAAAAAAAAAAAGAAAAAGAAAATAGAGATTGTTAAACGTGAAATTAAATATATATATATATATATTCGGATACTAAAAGTTATAAAATTATGATAATCAATCAATTATAATCAAATTTTCTGATGAATAAATCCAAATACACATTTTTCATTACAAAAGACAAATTTTAAACGAAGTTTTCGGGGTGTTGGTATTATTCCGCAAGTAAATTAAATGTAAGTTTCAGCACAGTTAAAAATAAAGAAAAGAGCTGAATTACTTTAAATAGAAGTCAGAATAACTGAAAAAAGAATTTTTTTTTTAAGGAATGGGTGAACATTTTATTGCTAGTAGGTATAAGTTTGTTACAAAAACGTATTTTTCAGTAAAAAAATATATGGAACATTTAAGGTGTCTCAAAGCTTCAAAATTTTCGAAATTTTTAATTTTTTTTTACATGTTAAACTTCTATATTTTCCGAACATTTTGGTATAATTATTTCCTTGAAAATCTTTTAGAATAGAAGTTATGACTTTTATAATTATACCTGCGCAATAGCTGAAGCGAATGAAGTCATTTTTCTCCAAATGATGTTTTTGGGCATAACGCGCACGATATCTAAAAAACTTCTGAATATTTTTTATGAAATTTTCAAAACACGTTTCATGTTACTCTGTGTAAATTGAACCTAAAATTTCACTTTTATTGTTCAAGAAAATATTTTTTCAGATGATTATACTTTTGAAATCTTCAAAATTTTGTATTAGCTAAATACAACCTTGTATTAAAAATATAAAAATTCTCTAAATACAAATTTATTTAAGTTTAGGGTAATTATTACAATCTAAAGTATATTAGGCACGAAAAATTTCGTTCTAGTTGCAAAATTTACTTTGTAATCCTGCGCGTAAGCTTTCATATTAATTTTCTACTCGACAAATGTCTGATAGTTTCGAGCCCCCCTATAAATACTAATTCCGTATTTTGCAATTTTTTAATGCATGAAATGAAAGAACATATTTATGTCTTTCATACCAATTAAAATTGTGTTTTTTGAAAATGGTCCTTTTTTTTTTCATTTTTTCCAATTTTTAGTGTCCTGAGACCCCTTAAAAACAGTCTCTCAGATTTGCATTGGAATTTTCCCGAAAAGTTAAACGACTCCAGTTTTTTGTTTTAAATAAAGTCATTTGTATGTTTCCGGTGCTTTTGCTCTTCCTATTTACGTTTGATTATCATTATGTTTCTGCCATCAATTATTCCGCCTTAATGGAACGTACTTTAAGTTTATTCCGATCATTTCACAATAAACTGCAATAAGGTACTATTTTTCTGCAATCTGTGTGTACTTACGAACCGATTTAATGGCTATCACGATGTCTAAATGATGATTTAATCTGCCGTTAGAGCAAGGCAATTGAATTCGCATTAACTGTCCATTTTGTTATCTTGGAATTATAACATACGTATCGATAGACTTATACATAAAACAACCTTTATTTGCTGCTGCTGTAATGGGATTGCTTCCATAATGATGAGAATTTAGAATGTGAATAATGGATTTATTGTATATAGTGTTTTGCTAACTGGTGACGTTCCTAAACTATGATACAGATAAGTAAAATGAAATGTTTTTATAATCTAATATATAAAAATGAAAATTTGTCTGTCTGTCTGTAATGCTATGCAAATCCACAGTTTGGAAGCCAGAATTGTGAAATGTTACGTACATGTGTATTAAAACCACGGCCGAGGTAACTAAAGTAAACCGGAATCGGAATAACTTATATAGTTAATTTTTATTTAATAAAAAACCTCCCATTTAACAGCATTTTCTAATCAAACTAGTGTAAATGCCCGTCCTATAGGACGGTGGGTAAAAATTGTGCTTTTCACTTAAAATTTGAAAAACTGATAAAAATAATAATTGACAATATAGAAGCGTTTAGATGAGTAAAGTTCGGCTAGTTTATGTTCTAATAAACACGCAATTAGCATTTACAATATTTCTGGGTAAGCCAGGTTTTCCGGCTAATATACTAAAAAAAATTAAGATTTCTTAATAAAACAAAAATTTAACAAATATGCAATAAAACTGTGTAATTAAAACAGTCTGCTGCAACTATTGAAATAATACTTTTTTATATATATAACATTTTGAAATTGTATTTTTATCGTCCCCACCCCCCTTCCTCACCCCCTCCAATTTTTTTTTTTATGTACATTGATTAATAAATAGGTATCTCGGGTTGAACCCCATCCGAAAGAACGAAGGGGAAGCATTATTAAAGTGTTCTTCACGCCTATTGGTGTTTTTCTTCTGTTTACCTGCGGCTGCCGTCACGCAGCAGGGGTGGGACAGCTTCAACTGATGTCATTTATGTAGTCTCCTTTAATCTTCATAGCTCCATGGTTTTAATTTTTTTTTCAATGAATCACAAAAGGAATGACTCTCTACCACAGCTTCTTATTTACGTTTTACGCACGAAGTGCGCTACGTTTGTTTTCTGAAATGGCTGCTTAAATCACTGAAATTTTGTTAATAATGAATCTTTTATAGGAAATTATTTTGAACAGCATGGATTTCAGGTAGAAAAGATTTGTATTTAGGCAGATAAGTTTTCTCATATACATCCCAAATCAAAATTAAGCCTAACGTGGCTCCATATTATCGGAGACTGGTAAGATTGATAGGTTCGCCCCGGATGCGTTACACTGCCTTTTATTATATAGAGATTGAAACATTTTTCGTTATAGCTGTTGCCAACAATTAAAAATCCACAATAAAATTCTTACCACAACAATTACTTTTCTATTGCAAGACTTCCACGTGAAAAAAGGAAATAAATGGTTTGACAAATTTAAAAAAAGGGAATATTACATCATAACTTTTCTACTGCAAGATCTCCACGTGAAAAAATGAAAATAAAATAAATAGTTTGGCGAATTAAAAACAAAAGTGAATGTTACGTCATAATTTTTCTGTTTTATGATTTCCATGTGCAAAATTATAATTATTTAATTAATTTGACGAATAAAAAAAATGGAGTATTACGTCATATTGGAAATATAAAAGACGTGGTGAATATATAACGTCATATAAGTGTGAAAAAATGTATTGACGCATGATAAAAACTCGATTATGGAAACATTGGCGTATTTTAACATTATTTCTCCTATGATGAATGGAAATAGGTTCATTTATAGCTGTATTATTTTGCATCTGTTATGTAAATGTATACATTTTTATATTGGGTTTTCATTTGATTCGTGTGTTACAACATTTCGACTGTTTTTTTATTTTTTTTTATTTATTATTATTTTTTTTTTAATGTTGTATGTTAAATTTTGAAATTTGTTTTTCAAAACAAGCATTCTTCAAATTCCGGGCAACGCCGGGTTACTTTAGCTAGTGATTTATATACACAGCGACTCTTTATTATTAGACCGTATCCAACGATTTGCAAGCAAAAGATAATAATAAAAAAACAAGTAATATAAAAATTTTGTTTTTAAAGTCAATTCTTACTTAGGTCATCAAAGAAAAAATTAATATAATCCCTTAAGCTAATATTAGTTTTTATTGCATTAAAATATCTCAATTTGTTGATTTTCTATAAGCAAGTAAGTTTACAATGGAACTCTATGGAAATTTGGCGAAATATTAGAGATATCGCCAGGTTGGCGTCACTTTTGGCGACTCATTTTGGTCGACAAACTTGGAGGTATTTGGCGACAGAACAGGGTCCCCACTATAGTAACCCCCCTTATAGGTATGAAGATACATTAAATGCTTCAAGAACCAGTGGCCGCCATTTTGTCTCCAATGTAAAACTAAAATTAATTAATTAAAATGTAATTAATTAATTAATATTTGAAAAAAACTGTATTAACATCAATTGTCATCCAGTACAAGTTTTAAAAAATTTATTTCAACTTGATAGGATGAATAATAAGTATTTTATTAACGATTGAAAATTTGAACAAGATATATAAATAAATAAATAAATATAGGGAGAGTGTAAACTAATAGTAGGAATTGAAAAAGATGCAAAGAAACATATATTATGGATATTTGCCTTTCAGTGGTATTTATAAAATGCATATTTTAGAGATTTTTATTATTGCGGAAGAATTGAGCTGTTTTCTTATATCGGCGTTCTTTTTATTTTTAAGCAGTTCCTTTCCATCACAAAATTAGAAGAGAAATAGATTAAAAAAAAAATAAATAAATAAAACTTTTTACCGAAATGTGCAAGAACGTGTTAAGGGGTTCTTTTAAAATACCGGGATATTTAAGAAAAGTGTCGGGACACGGGGCCGTTTAGGCTAAAACCGGGACATCTCCACACGTTAGTTTTATTTAAGTTAGAAAATTCGAAACTTGTTTTTGATATACAAATGTTTAAGGCTGTTCTCAACTGCTCTGCTGAACAAGGGCAAAACGTTTTGACACATTTACAAATTCATTTTTTAACGGAAAGATATAAAATTGGAAAACCTGACCATGGAAGCGATTTGGAATCGAACTGTGTTTTCCATTTTTGGATCCATCCATTACCTATTGAGTTATACGCGATTTTGATCACGTGACACGGCATTTTTCTTCCCTTACTGACTGGATTTTCTTCTTTCGTTCGGAAGTTCAGTTCAAAATGCCAACTTTGACAGTCTTTTCTGAAGGATCTATTGCATTTACAAGAAAATGGAAAAAACAGTTCGATGACCTAGTTTCTGAATAATAACACCTTCTAGTTTCATGCGTTTCCGAACAAAAATGAATTAAAACTTATATCAGAAAGTTGACCCTTTGGATTTGAGAACAGCCTTAAGTTCTGTCTGAGGAGCTGAACACATAATGAGCATTCAATTTTTTTATTTATTCTCCCAGAAGAAACGTTAATAATCTATAAACTATATATAAAAATCACTCCAAAATATCAAAATACTCCATAGTTGCTATAAGTGATAAACATAAATTAAAAAAAAGGCAAAATACCTTTTTATTTATTTACATTTCGACATGCATCATTGCATCAGATGGCAACATTCTCAAGAAAATAAAATGATAAAAATATTTTCGCAAAAGTTCAAATTGAAAAACTAGTAAAATTTTAATAATAAAATAGTAATTTACAAATTTTTCAATTTGAATTTTTGCGAAAATATTTTTATCCTTTTATTTTCTTGAGAATGTTGCCATCTGATGCAATGAAACATGTCGAAAAGTAGAGGGAAAAAGGGGGTTCGAATGGTGAGGCGGAGGAGGAGGAAGAATCATACTGTAGTACGATGAGGTTTAAGAGAAATTTTTTTTAGAATATTTTTTTAATCGTCTTATAGTACGGGGGGTAGGAGGGGATAATTTTTTTTAGAATATTTTTTTAATCGTCTTATAGTACGGGGGGGTAGGAGGGGATAATTTTTTTTAGAATATTTTTTTAATCGTCTTATAGTACGGGGGGTAGGAGGGGATAATTTTTTCGAGAGGGGCTAAATTTTGGGGGGGCTTAATTTTTTTAGTGTCGACTTAGACTGGGAATGGAATAATCATACTATAACATGAGGGGTTAGCTATTTTCGAGAGAACGTATGAAGAGCTACTTTTTTATAAAATAATTGAGGGGGGCTTATTTTTAGGGGGGCTTATTTTGAAGAGGGCTTATTTTTTATAAGTAGAGAATCGGTTTTGGAACCACTTTAAATTATGGAAACGGTTAGACGAGGGGTTACTGCTTCCTCCCCCCCCCCCCTGAAAAATAAGGATTTTTTTTTTTTTAATAGTGTCGGCCTCTCTCGATGAGAAAATTTTTACGTGTTGTATCATATTTAATTTTTCGTTTGTTTTGGCATTGACAAAAATAGTAGGTTAGTTTTGATGAGATTAAACTGGACTTGTGTTATTAGATGATGGTGCTTTTTTTAAATTTAATTTGTATTCTTATTGAAAGGTTTTTGTGAACAACTCTGTTTTTTGGAAAAACTTTAGAGAATCTTCGAAAAAATGAGAAATGTTATGCTTTGCATCATTGAAAAAACAATAAAAAAATTAGTAGTCTCATCTAGTTTTAAGTCATTTGATGAAGATCTGATTGCAGTGGATAGGATTAAACACAGTTTAATTTTGCATCGTCCTGTATACGTTGGGTTTGTTATATTAGTAATGTTTTCCTTACGGGTTTCGAACCCTGAAACTCCCCATTATTCGAATATCTGTAATGAGAATCTAGATAGAAACTTGAAAAATTTCATTTAGAACTGAAAATTGTTAATTATTATTATCCTCTTGTTGCAAGTTCATACATCTCTTTACCTATTCGCCTGGTTTCGAACCTGGAATCTTCCCATTATTAGGTTATTTCTATAACCATTGGGCTGGGCGGGCCCCATTGTTTTTTCACTTGAATTTGCTTTCTTTCAGTTTTGTATCGACTTCTTTTTAAAAATCAGTGGGTTAATGATTTTACGTTTAGTAGAAATTTTAACAAAGTGTTGCCATTGAATTTAGAAAAAATGAGAAATAAACATTATATATTTTTATTATCGTGCACTTCGAGAAATTATTTAATTTTCAGATGAATGGGTTTTGCTAACATTTATTCATTTTAGTATTTATTTCAACATTGGGGAAACTATTAACAGTGTGTTGCCCCTGTATTACGTACTAAACGAAATTAAAGACTGTTGCCATTGAATTTAGAGAAATAAACATTCAATTTTTATATATTATGTACTTCGAGATATTAATTCATTTTCTTAGATTTAATAATGCCTTCTTCAACTTCGGGAAAGTATAGTAATTTGAACGAAAAGATAAATTATAATCTGGATTTTAGGAAAGTAATATAATTTTTAGCGTAATGATATTTTTTCAATCAGGATTTTCTCGTGCAGTTAATGAACACTTTCATTATCACTCACGAAGAATGTTTCTTTTTTTTTTCTTATACTGTAACACAATTTATGGATTTTAGTTTAAAAATATTCGTTTTTGGATGGATTCGAACCATCAACCTATTCATTAACGGCGAATTGCGCTTACCAATTGCGCCACAAAGGCATTAAAATGATATACAATTAAACCAAAACAAGTTTATTCCTAAGCTTTTAAAAACTAACCAGTTCTTCAATTTTCAAAGATTTGTGGTCATATCTATTTGTGTGCTTGTTGTTTCGATCATACATAAACAGGATGTACTGTTTCTAATCTGGATATAATGATAAAGCTTATTTCCGTACTCTGTGAGAAACAAGATAATAGTTCTTTTATTCCATTGTATTAGGAAAACAAATTTTCTTAATGGGTCACTATTTTAATTAACTAACAATAAAGAAATGAACCAGATTTTTTTTTTTTTTTATAACACTCGCATTTCAGTAGGATTCAGAAAAAAGTTAATCATTTAATGATAAAAACAGGTTAATTCAAAAAGAAATGAATTTATAAAATGATACATTTTGTACACTTGCTTATTAAATGAACACAACAGTTTATGTATTAAATAGTTATCGCGTGATCTTCTTTTTTCTGATGCGCCACCTACATTGATTTAAGTGTAGTTGGTTTTCATTTCACGTCATTATTCCGTTTTGTACTGTTTTGAATACATGTGCTGTATTTTTCGTCCTCGCACAGTTAAAACAGTTTTTAAATGAATATGCATGTTATTAATGATACACAATCGCCTATTGTCATCAATTCGGATAAGATGAGTGAACAGGAGATAAAAGATGTGCCCGTTTCGATTAGTAAAAGTATTCCTGCTTCGTCACAAATGTTTAAATTGCCTTATATTTGTGGAAAATGTAAAGCAGAATTTTACGAGAAACATGAGTTTTTAAAACATATGAACATTCATTTAGAAAAAAAACTTTTTGTGTGCGACGTATGTGGAATGTTGTTTTTTCGAAAGAGTTCTTTAATGGAACATATGATAATTCATCGCATGACATCTACCATGTACCAATGTGAAACATGTGGTAAATCTTTTTCAAGAAAGAGTGTGTTAATCAGGCACGCAAAGTTTCATTTAGAAAAAAAGCCTTTGAGTTGTGACAAGTGTAAGAAAACATTCGTTCAACAATGTGATTTGCGAAAGCATTTGTTAATTCACATTAAAGACGGAAAATTTCATAAATGTGAACAATGCGAAGAAACGTTTTCGAGAAAGATGGACTTAAGGAATCATCTTAAAATTCACATCATTCCGAAGAAAAGTGAGCTTTCCAAGCAATTCAAATGTGATGATTGTGACCAAGTTTTTTCTGATAAATCCGACTTAGTTGAACACAGAAAAATTCATCTTTCACCCACCCAACTTAAATTGGAACAGCGTAATGGATTGATTAAGCAATTAGAAGAATTAACACTTCAATTAAGAACTTTGCAAAATGAAATATCTTCTTCAAATATCGAATTTTCAATGATTTGAAATAGACATATGTTTTCATTATACATATGCAATCATTTTTGTAACTAACGAAAAATAAAATTTTTTTGAATTGGAAAAACATGTATGTTTTCATTTTAACGAGATGTCTTAGTATTTTATTGCTCCCACTACAAATGATCTCGATTTTTTTTTTCTAAGTGAATGAAACTCTAATAATATTTTGGAAATACATTTTTTATTTTTAAGTTTTCTTCATTTAACTCACTCTATTAATTTGAAACCCATGCAAAATTAAAGTATATTTTAATAAAGTTAAAATAATAAAGTTCTAATAATAAAGTTTTAGTAATATTAATGAGTAGCATTACTAATAATTGTAAATGAATTTAATCATCTACTAATTAATCAACTATCAACATTTTTGAGGGGATATATTAAAGGAAGTATGTATCCACTCATTATTTTATTCAATTTCATATGAGTATGACTACATCGTAATAAAAACTATTTTAAACAATCAACTTCTATTACTTTTGTTTAGAGGGATTAGAAAATGAAGTTATTTAAATTATTGTTATCTTTATTACATATTTTTTAAAGTTTAATTAACAAATAAGTAATTTAATTAATTTGAGTATAATTATCATTTTGGTGTAATTATCATTTGATTATATTTATCCACTCATTATTTTAATTATCCACACACTATTTATTTTAATCAATTTCATGAGAAAAAATATAATGAACTTGCGTTTCATTTTCCATGTGTTGCCATTCACAAGTTTAAAAAATAACTATCATAACGAAATATTCATGCTAGCATTAATCATGCTTTTCGGTTTAATCATCAATTTGAAAAATTTACTTGATACCGATTTTTAACTGAAACCGTCACTGATTTGAATTCATATAAATATAATTATTCACAATTTTAATCAATTTCATTTGAGTGTAATTAATTTAATTTGAGTATAACTATCCACTCATTATTTTAATCCATTTCATATAAGTATAATTATAACTTCCACTATATATTTTAATTAATTTCATATGAATAAAATTATTATTTGTACTGAACTTGTGATTCACTCATCGTGTGTTGCCATTCTCAAGTTTGAAAAATATCTAGCATGATGAAATATTCATACTAGCAATAGTCATGCTTTTCAACTCAGTCGGCGATTTGAAAATTTAGTCGCTCACGGTTTTTTAATTAATACGATTGTTTCTAACTGAAACCGTCACTGATTTGAACTTATGTTAATAATCGTTTCGAAATCATCTTAATCAGTTTACTGTTGACTTTTGATCAGACTATACCACATACTGATTGCTATTTAAAATGGCTTGTGAATTAAATATGCTGAAAATATCTCCCCTAGAAATGAATTGCGTAGCAAAGTATCAACGTTTAGAATCATCTTTGGATACTGATATGAAGGAATTAAATCTCCCAAGTTTAGAATTTTGTAATTCAAACGAGAACTGTTCAACATTACCCTCAAACAAGGATTTACATGCTGCAGAACCCAAGTTCGATATGGATTCGACGACCCCAATATTCACTCATAATGATGACGACGCAACTTCTACTATGAGTTTTTTAGACACTATTTTTAATGACGTAGATTTTAAAAACTTGGAATCCTTCATTCCCCAAGTACCTCAATTTCATCATCACAAGAACCAACAAATGCTGTTTTGAATACAATACAAGATCCCCTTATGAAAGACATTCCCAAAAGCAAACCACGCAATTTTAGCGTGATTAAAATCAAGTTGAGTGATTGTGTTTATTTAATTTTAAAACATCGCATCAAACGATTTTATGTGTATATCGGGGAGTTTAAACGCAATGTGATTAGAAATGAAGAAATGATGACGAAAAATAGACTTTTGATGGACATTAATACGTGGTATGAATTTCAATCGAAACTTTTTGCTTTTAATTTGAAATATAAATCCTCATCATTTATTTCTAATAATACTCTGTTGGTAATGAATCACAATAATAGCACTATGAGAATTAAAAACTTGATGAATTTTTCACATTTTGACTTAAACGATTGCCAATTATTAAATTTGAAGGATAAAGTTCATCATTTTAACAAGAAGCTTTTGCAACACATGTATACAAATTATCTACCACGTTTAATTAAGCAAAAATGTACACTAGGTGACGTAACCATCGAAAATGAATCTGCTTTATTTTCAAAGCTCATCAAGTGTATTGAGAGTAATGTAGTGACTATTTTAAACCAAATTTATGAGTGCGTAGGATGTATTTTTGAACACGAAAGCATGAGTCTTCATACATGTTTCACATTTAATAATCGCGAAAAGTTTAATCAACTAGGGGACACGGTATTAATGTTAGTGAATTTCGATTATGTTGTTTCTATGTTTTTAAACGGAACTGGATGTGTTAGTAAAAACTTTTTATGTAACATCAATGTAGAAACTATACAATATGTATTGTTTAAATAATAAATTTTGTTGTTTTTGTTTGTTAAATGTATATGTTTATTCATTTAGTCTATCTTTTAATTATGAGAATCTATATTGGAAAAAAAGAAATTAACAATTACCTAATCAAAATGTATATATATACAAGTTTTTATTTTTTTAATTTAAAATGAATTCCAAGTTATTAATATTTTTAATAATGAAAATAAAAGTTTTCTACTTTTGCAATTTAATAAAATTATATTTACAAGTTAAAAAAAATATATATATTTTTTGAAATAAATTTCAAATTTAGTGGAAATATATTTTTCAAGTTTTACAATTTTAGAATAAAGTTTTCACTTCAAGTTAAAAATATATTTTGAAATAATTTTTTTCAATTCAAGTTAAATTTTAAATTTTACAATTTCAGAAATAAAAAAGTTTTCAATTAATCAAATTTTTTTTTTTTTAAATTAAACTATTCGTTGTAAAAATTTTTTATCCATGCTTTTATGTTTGCATACTACATATAGATAAGTAGTATGTTTTATGTAAGAACAATTATTTAATAGTTCAAAATTATTTACAAGTTAGAAAAATATACTATGTAAGAACAAATATTTTATTACTTCAATTATATATTTACAAGTTAGAAAAAAAAATTACTAGTTTACAATTTAAAATAAGTTTTCTAAAAATTACAAAAATATTTTATCAGTTTTAAAAAATTATATAATTTTTTTTTTTTTATTTTTTTACGTTTTACAATTTAAGAAATAAAGTTATAAAAGTTTTTAAAAATTTTCATTAGTTAAAATTTTTTGTTTGTTCAATTCATTGTATAATTTTTTTATGTTTTCTAAAAATTACAAAAATATTTTATCAGTTTTAAAAAATTATAAAAAAAAAGTTTAAAGTTTTACAATTTAAGAAATAAAATTATAAAAGTTTTTAAAAATTTTCATTAGTTAAAATTTTTCGTTCATTGTATAAATTTTTAAACATGCTTACATACTACACATAAATATGTAGCATGTTCACAATGTAATATATTGTATACTATGTAACATAGTATATACTATGTTTCATATAAGAACAAAGATTTTTCTAGCTCAAAATTATTTACAAGTGTAGAAAAAATGTTTTATTAGTTTTTGAATTTAAAAAAAGTTTTCTAAAAAATATTTTATAAGTTTTAGCTATATATATATATATATATAGCTAGTATATATAATTATATATACTAAGTATAGATAATTACAAATTATGTTAGATAACATAGTATATAATCAACCTTAGATTATATAGATGATGAAATATTCTTTTTCGCTTTCATAAGAAAATTATTTCTAGAAAATAATAGACAGTTAAGTAAAACATCTTAATAAGAATTTCGATTGCATCATCTAATTAAAAATAAAAGATCTTTCAACTAAACATACTAAAAGATGATGATTTTATTCGGTAATGAAAGTTTGCAGGTATAAAAAGATAGGTTTTAAAATTATATTAGATCTTTCCAATATCAAACGTGTAAAGAAAATATGTAGTTCTTTTTTAATATGAAGGAATATAGAGATTAAAACTTAACGAACCAACACAATTGAAGACTGAGTTGGAAATGGGAAACTTGCTATCGGTTTATCAGATGTTAGAGGAAGTCACGTGATGATATAAACATCCGGTCAGTTATCTGCAGTGAGCATTTCATCTGTAGGAGCGAGACATGCCAAGCTTCGTTTTAAATCAATGCTATTTGTAAGTAGATATTACTCTAATATTTGAATATAAATGAATTTGTATTAAAAATGTAGATGTAAAAATTAGAGTTTGAAGAAGTAAGGTAGATAAGGATAAAGAAAAGTTTCATTAAAAAAATAATTTTATAACTTATAATTAATTTTAGACTAAAAAAAATGATTATTCTTAAGTCGACCATAGTATACAATTAGTCATATATACACACATTATGTGATATATAACTATCTACTTTGTTATACATACACATTATGTGATATATACTATGTGATCTATATTGTGAGATATATATATATATGTATATATTCTTATTTGAATTGTAAAACTAATATATATATATATATGTATATATATATATTTTTTAGAAAACTTAATTGATTTTTTTTTTTTTTTTGCAAAACTTTTAAATTATTTTTTAGAAAACTGAATTGATTTATTTTTTTGTAAAACTTATAAAATATTTTTTAGAAAACTTAATTCAAATTTTTTTTCTTTTGTAAAACTTATAAAATATTTTTTAGAAAACTTTTTTTAAATTCAAAAACTAATAAAACATTTTTTCTACACTTGTAAATAATTTTGAGCTAGAAAAATCTTTGTTCTTATATGAAACATAGTATATACTATGTTACATAGTATACAATATATTACATTGTGAACATGCTACATATTTATGTGTAGTATGTAAGCATGTTTAAAAATTTATACAATGAACGAAAAATTTTAACTAATGAAAATTTTTAAAAACTTTTATAATTTTATTTCTTAAATTGTAAAACTTTAAACTTTTTTTTTATAATTTTTTAAAACTGATAAAATATTTTTGTAATTTTTAGAAAACATAAAAAAATTATACAATGAATTGAACAAACAAAAAATTTTAACTAATGAAAATTTTTAAAAACTTTTATAACTTTATTTCTTAAATTGTAAAACGTAAAAAAATAAAAAAAAAAAAATTATATAATTTTTTAAAACTGATAAAATATTTTTGTAATTTTTAGAAAACTTATTTTAAATTGTAAACTAGTAATTTTTTTTTCTAACTTGTAAATATATAATTGAACTAATAAAATATTTGTTCTTACATAGTATATTTTTCTAACTTGTAAATAATTTTGAACTATTAAATAATTGTTCTTACATAAAACATACTACTTATCTATATGTAGTATGCAAACATAAAAGCATGGATAAAAAAATTTTACAACGAATAGTTTAATTTAAAAAAAAAAAATTTGATTAATTGAAAACTTTTTTATTTCTGAAATTGTAAAATTTAAAATTTAACTTGAATTGAAAAAAATTATTTCAAAATATATTTTTAGCTTGAAGTGAAAACTTTATTCTAAAATTGTAAAACTTGAAAAATATATTTCCACTAAATTTGAAATTTATTTCAAAAAATATATATATATTTTTTAACTTGTAAATATAATTTTATTAAATTGCAAAAGTAGAAAACTTTTATTTTCATTATTAAAAATATTAATAACTTGGAATTCATTTTAAATTAAAAAAATAAAAACTTGTATATATATACATTTTGATTAGGTAATTGTTAATTTCTTTTTTTCCCAATATAGATTCTCATAATTAAAAGATAGACTAAATGAATAAACATATACATTTAACAAACAAAAACAACAAAATTTATTATTTAAACAATACATATTGTATAGTTTCTACATTGATGTTACATAAAAAGTTTTTACTAACACATCCAGTTCCGTTTAAAAACATAGAAACAACATAATCGAAATTCACTAACATTAATACCGTGTCCCCTAGTTGATTAAACTTTTCGCGATTATTAAATGTGAAACATGTATGAAGACTCATGCTTTCGTGTTCAAAAATACATCCTACGCACTCATAAATTTGGTTTAAAATAGTCACTACATTACTCTCAATACACTTGATGAGCTTTGAAAATAAAGCAGATTCATTTTCGATGGTTACGTCACCTAGTGTACATTTTTGCTTAATTAAACGTGGTAGATAATTTGTATACATGTGTTGCAAAAGCTTCTTGTTAAAATGATGAACTTTATCCTTCAAATTTAATAATTGGCAATCGTTTAAGTCAAAATGTGAAAAATTCATCAAGTTTTTAATTCTCATAGTGCTATTATTGTGATTCATTACCAACAGAGTATTATTAGAAATAAATGATGAGGATTTATATTTCAAATTAAAAGCAAAAAGTTTCGATTGAAATTCATACCACGTATTAATGTCCATCAAAAGTCTATTTTTCGTCATCATTTCTTCATTTCTAATCACATTGCGTTTAAACTCCCCGATATACACATAAAATCGTTTGATGCGATGTTTTAAAATTAAATAAACACAATCACTCAACTTGATTTTAATCACGCTAAAATTGCGTGGTTTGCTTTTGGGAATGTCTTTCATAAGGGGATCTTGTATTGTATTCAAAACAGCATTTGTTGGTTCTTGTGATGATGAAATTGAGGTACTTGGGGAATGAAGGATTCCAAGTTTTTAAAATCTACGTCATTAAAAATAGTGTCTAAAAAACTCATAGTAGAAGTTGCGTCGTCATCATTATGAGTGAATATTGGGGTCGTCGAATCCATATCGAACTTGGGTTCTGCAGCATGTAAATCCTTGTTTGAGGGTAATGTTGAACAGTTCTCGTTTGAATTACAAAATTCTAAACTTGGGAGATTTAATTCCTTCATATCAGTATCCAAAGATGATTCTAAACGTTGATACTTTGCTACGCAATTCATTTCTAGGGGAGATATTTTCAGCATATTTAATTCACAAGCCATTTTAAATAGCAATCAGTATGTGGTATAGTCTGATCAAAAGTCAACAGTAAACTGATTAAGATGATTTCGAAACGATTATTAACATAAGTTCAAATCAGTGACGGTTTCAGTTAGAAACAATCGTATTAATTAAAAAACCGTGAGCGACTAAATTTTCAAATCGCCGACTGAGTTGAAAAGCATGACTATTGCTAGTATGAATATTTCATCATGCTAGATATTTTTCAAACTTGAGAATGGCAACACACGATGAGTGAATCACAAGTTCAGTACAAATAATAATTTTATTCATATGAAATTAATTAAAATATATAGTGGAAGTTATAATTATACTTATATGAAATGGATTAAAATAATGAGTGGATAGTTATACTCAAATTAAATTAATTACACTCAAATGAAATTGATTAAAATTGTGAATAATTATATTTATATGAATTCAAATCAGTGACGGTTTCAGTTAAAAATCGGTATCAAGTAAATTTTTCAAATTGATGATTAAACCGAAAAGCATGATTAATGCTAGCATGAATATTTCGTTATGATAGTTATTTTTTAAAATAGGCAATGTGAATGGCAACACATGGAAAATGAAACGCAAGTTCATTATATTTTTTCTCATGAAATTGATTAAAATAAATAGTGTGTGGATAATTAAAATAATGAGTGGATAAATATAATCAAATGATAATTACACCAAAATGATAATTATACTCAAATTAATTAAATTACTTATTTGTTAATTAAACTTTAAAAAATATGTAATAAAGATAACAATAATTTAAATAACTTCATTTTCTAATCCCTCTAAACAAAAGTAATAGAAGTTGATTGTTTAAAATAGTTTTTATTACGATGTAGTCATACTCATATGAAATTGAATAAAATAATGAGTGGATACATACTTCCTTTAATATATCCCCTCAAAAATGTTGATAGTTGATTAATTAGTAGATGATTAAATTCATTTACAATTATTAGTAATGCTACTCATTAATATTACTAAAACTTTATTATTAGAACTTTATTATTTTAACTTTATTAAAATATACTTTAATTTTGCATGGGTTTCAAATTAATAGAGTGAGTTAAATGAAGAAAACTTAAAAATAAAAAATGTATTTCCAAAATATTATTAGAGTTTCATTCACTTAGAAAAAAAAAATCGAGATCATTTGTAGTGGGAGCAATAAAATACTAAGACATCTCGTTAAAATGAAAACATACATGTTTTTCCAATTCAAAAAAATTTTATTTTTCGTTAGTTACAAAAATGATTGCATATGTATAATGAAAACATATGTCTATTTCAAATCATTGAAAATTCGATATTTGAAGAAGATATTTCATTTTGCAAAGTTCTTAATTGAAGTGTTAATTCTTCTAATTGCTTAATCAATCCATTACGCTGTTCCAATTTAAGTTGGGTGGGTGAAAGATGAATTTTTCTGTGTTCAACTAAGTCGGATTTATCAGAAAAAACTTGGTCACAATCATCACATTTGAATTGCTTGGAAAGCTCACTTTTCTTCGGAATGATGTGAATTTTAAGATGATTCCTTAAGTCCATCTTTCTCGAAAACGTTTCTTCGCATTGTTCACATTTATGAAATTTTCCGTCTTTAATGTGAATTAACAAATGCTTTCGCAAATCACATTGTTGAACGAATGTTTTCTTACACTTGTCACAACTCAAAGGCTTTTTTTCTAAATGAAACTTTGCGTGCCTGATTAACACACTCTTTCTTGAAAAAGATTTACCACATGTTTCACATTGGTACATGGTAGATGTCATGCGATGAATTATCATATGTTCCATTAAAGAACTCTTTCGAAAAAACAACATTCCACATACGTCGCACATAAAAAGTTTTTTTTCTAAATGAATGTTCATATGTTTTAAAAACTCATGTTTCTCGTAAAATTCTGCTTTACATTTTCCACAAATATAAGGCAATTTAAACATTTGTGACGAAGCAGGAATACTTTTACTAATCGAAACGGGCACATCTTTTATCTCCTGTTCACTCATCTTATCCGAATTGATGACAATAGGCGATTGTGTATCATTAATAACATGCATATTCATTTAAAAACTGTTTTAACTGTGCGAGGACGAAAAATACAGCACATGTATTCAAAACAGTACAAAACGGAATAATGACGTGAAATGAAAACCAACTACACTTAAATCAATGTAGGTGGCGCATCAGAAAAAAGAAGATCACGCGATAACTATTTAATACATAAACTGTTGTGTTCATTTAATAAGCAAGTGTACAAAATGTATCATTTTATAAATTCATTTCTTTTTGAATTAACCTGTTTTTATCATTAAATGATTAACTTTTTTCTGAATCCTACTGAAATGCGAGTGTTATAAAAAAAAAAAAAAATCTGGTTCATTTCTTTATTGTTAGTTAATTAAAATAGTGACCCATTAAGAAAATTTGTTTTCCTAATACAATGGAATAAAAGAACTATTATCTTGTTTCTCACAGAGTACGGAAATAAGCTTTATCATTATATCCAGATTAGAAACAGTACATCCTGTTTATGTATGATCGAAACAACAAGCACACAAATAGATATGACCACAAATCTTTGAAAATTGAAGAACTGGTTAGTTTTTAAAAGCTTAGGAATAAACTTGTTTTGGTTTAATTGTATATCATTTTAATGCCTTTGTGGCGCAATTGGTAAGCGCAATTCGCCGTTAATGAATAGGTTGATGGTTCGAATCCATCCAAAAACGAATATTTTTAAACTAAAATCCATAAATTGTGTTACAGTATAAGAAAAAAAAAAAGAAACATTCTTCGTGAGTGATAATGAAAGTGTTCATTAACTGCACGAGAAAATCCTGATTGAAAAAATATCATTACGCTAAAAATTATATTACTTTCCTAAAATCCAGATTATAATTTATCTTTTCGTTCAAATTACTATACTTTCCCGAAGTTGAAGAAGGCATTATTAAATCTAAGAAAATGAATTAATATCTCGAAGTACATAATATATAAAAATTGAATGTTTATTTCTCTAAATTCAATGGCAACAGTCTTTAATTTCGTTTAGTACGTAATACAGGGGCAACACACTGTTAATAGTTTCCCCAATGTTGAAATAAATACTAAAATGAATAAATGTTAGCAAAACCCATTCATCTGAAAATTAAATAATTTCTCGAAGTGCACGATAATAAAAATATATAATGTTTATTTCTCATTTTTTCTAAATTCAATGGCAACACTTTGTTAAAATTTCTACTAAACGTAAAATCATTAACCCACTGATTTTTAAAAAGAAGTCGATACAAAACTGAAAGAAAGCAAATTCAAGTGAAAAAACAATGGGGCCCGCCCAGCCCAATGGTTATAGAAATAACCTAATAATGGGAAGATTCCAGGTTCGAAACCAGGCGAATAGGTAAAGAGATGTATGAACTTGCAACAAGAGGATAATAATAATTAACAATTTTCAGTTCTAAATGAAATTTTTCAAGTTTCTATCTAGATTCTCATTACAGATATTCGAATAATGGGGAGTTTCAGGGTTCGAAACCCGTAAGGAAAACATTACTAATATAACAAACCCAACGTATACAGGACGATGCAAAATTAAACTGTGTTTAATCCTATCCACTGCAATCAGATCTTCATCAAATGACTTAAAACTAGATGAGACTACTAATTTTTTTATTGTTTTTTCAATGATGCAAAGCATAACATTTCTCATTTTTTCGAAGATTCTCTAAAGTTTTTCCAAAAAACAGAGTTGTTCACAAAAACCTTTCAATAAGAATACAAATTAAATTAAAAAAAAGCACCATCATCTAATAACACAAGTCCAGTTTAATCTCATCAAAACTAACCTACTATTTTTGTCAATGCCAAAACAAACGAAAAATTAAATATGATACAACACGTAAAAATTTTCTCATCGAGAGAGGCCGACACTATTAAAAAAAAAAAAATCCTTATTTTTCAGGGGGGGGGGGGGAAGGAAGCAGTAACCCCTCGTCTAACCGTTTCCATAATTTAAAGTGGTTCCAAAACCGATTCTCTACTTATAAAAAATAAGCCCTCTTCAAAATAAGCCCCCCTAAAAATAAGCCCCCCTCAATTATTTTATAAAAAAGTAGCTCTTCATACGTTCTCTCGAAAATAGCTAACCCCTCATGTTATAGTATGATTATTCCATTCCCAGTCTAAGTCGACACTAAAAAAATTAAGCCCCCCCAAAATTTAGCCCCTCTCGAAAAAATTATCCCCTCCTACCCCCCGTACTATAAGACGATTAAAAAAATATTCTAAAAAAAATTATCCCCTCCTACCCCCCCGTACTATAAGACGATTAAAAAAATATTCTAAAAAAAAATTATCCCCTCCTACCCCCCGTACTATAAGACGATTAAAAAAATATTCTAAAAAAAATTTCTCTTAAACCTCATCGTACTACAGTATGATTCTTCCTCCTCCTCCGCCTCACCATTCGAACCCCCTTTTTCCCTCTACTTCGAAATGTAAATAAATAAAGCTATTTTGCCTTTTTTACCCGAGAAGGGTTATGTGTTTCACGCGTAATATGGGTATGAGGATTTCTTTATACCCTCGAAACATTCCAACGGCTGGATGGATTTTAATGAATGAGGTCTCTATCGATTCGTCTTAACTGTCCGATGGTTACAGGCAAGGTTTTGTTTTTATAAATTCAAAATGGCGGTAGACACGAAAAAAAAATTTTACGCACCCTATTGAGTGGCATATTATAGGATAGGTCTTTCAAAATGAAGACGATGTTTCATTGACTATTTTACAGCCAGAAGCTCCGTTTAAATATTACACAACCTGGAAGTTGTGTAGGTAGGATCTCTAGCTTTACTGCAACTCTAACCTTCATAGACTTCTATAGGCCTCATCAAAACAGTGTTTATAGATAGGGACTAATAATTAAACACAACTTAAAAGTCATCCACACAAGTAAATAAAAAAATAGGTTAGTAATATAAAAAATAGTTTCACATTGATGAGAAATAATTAATTAGTTCGCTTTTTACGCAGTCGGAATTTTTGCTTTTGTAAATTTAATTTTTACTAGTTTTAAATTTATGTTTATCACTTATAGCAATTATTTTGTTAATAATCTATTTTTGAAATATGTTGAAAAAGTTCGCTTTATAGTTAAAACTTGTAAAATAGGATTTTATTTTGTAACTTAAAATGCTTTTTCTGCGTAAACCTCAAATCTATGGTGGAAGCTTCCAATTTTTATGCTTTTTTGAAAATACAACTAACAAATGTAAAAAAAGATTTCGCAAATGCCTCGTCAAAAACTATTTTGGAAAATCCTGAATCAGTTCAGCCAAGCCAGCATCCACCAAACTGCAGGTGAGTCTAGCCATCATTGTTTCCAGACGCACATGTATAAAACATAAACAAATGCAGAAAGAGTCAATGCTCATTTTTTTTTCTCTCCTATCATCTTTAGTCCATTTCCAACTCATATCTTTTTTCCACACTTACGTACACACAGTCACGTGATTGGCATAACAAATGGAAAAAAAGGATCATTTGATACCGGGCGATCAGATTTAACCCTAAGAGAGATTTAAACTCTTCTGAACGGCGAAAGCGGTGGGGTGGGGAGAAGAGGGGGGACAATTTCATTTGTTATCTCAGAGAAGAATCTGACTCATCACCCCAGACATACCTGGCCAGCTTTAATCAAGTTACAGCCAACCCCTCCATTTAGGAGCTTCTCTATAGTTTTTTTTTCTGTATCCTGCGAAAACAGACGCGAATTAACGCAAATATATTTTCTCTCTTTTACCTGGAGGGGAGGGGGGAGGGGAGCGAATGAGTGATTCAAAGCGACCCATTGTCCAACACTGCTCATTAGCGGTGATTCCTACCTGGAACGCTGATTGGGCGTCTCCTTTTTTAGCATGGGTGCGAAAATCTGAGCGTGTATGCCTAGGTGACCGCCTATCCCCTGCGGGCAGGCCTTCTCGCTCTTGAATATGTAGATGAAATGGGGAATGTTTCGTGGCACGCCACTAGGTGATGATGGAAATTGCTACGACGGTGTGTGTACGAGCTCCCGTGATTGTTGATTTTTAGCACCGAATTTGTAAGTGCATGTACAGTTCAGGACTTAAAATTTATAACAGGGTACAATAGGTGATCCGCAAAGTTCAAAACCGTAGCCAGAAAAATATTCCAGAGGGGGATTTGGGGACTAGAATTTTAGTTTTGACTTACAGTGGCTCCCAAAAGTGTTCGTACACTTTAGAACTTTATAGTAAAAAGGCATTTCTCTGGAATTGAATTCGAATATGAAGTCCAATATTTTCCCACATCAACTTTATGTTATTCTAAATGATGCTCAACATTTCTTTTTATTAGTGACTGATTTTCTTTTTATAGAAAAATGAAAACGGAAGGATGCAAAGAAAGAATACGCCACAAAAGTCTTCGTACACTGAAACATTTTCGGATAAATTCATGAATAAAATTATCGTCTGCCATATTATTTTTATTTTTGTATTGTGGGGATATTTAAAAAATCGTTTGGCTTTAATTCTTGCTTGCTTTCTCCATAATATTCTATTTATTATTTAAATATGGCTCATAGTCGTAAGAAACAACTAACAGCATTCAAAAATTGATTATCTTTCATCATAGTAGTTGTAAATCAGTTCGGAATATTGTTAATTGCCGAAACGTCAGTAAAGGCTTACTGTGGAGACACGAAAAGTTTTGGTTTCTGTTAGTCTGTCTGTCTGTTCCGCGATAACTGCCGCAAAAAGCATCCGATCGGCTTGAAATTCACTGGGAATGTTGATGAGGTACCCGGACTTAGCTGTATAGTTTTTGGTTAAATTTGGTTCATTCGTTCGGGAAAAATGGAACATTTTATTTTGCTCTATAATGCTTTTCAATGGCAAGTCAGACGATTTTCAGATTTTCATTTGTTGAAAGAAATGGCTCATATGAAAAATGGATTTAAATGGTAAATTTTTGATGCTGAAATTTTTAAATAACATTAAATTATTCCAATAAATTATGTCAATATATTTCCGAGATTTTTTTAATTAGGTTTATAATATTGGGGGGAATTTTATGTATGTTTTCCAATAATATAAAGGATTTTGTTTTATCAAATTGACATAATGCATATTTCATTTTTTTCCTTTTCTTTCTCTGTTGCCTAGCAACGAATTTGGTCCTAATAATATTAGTATAATTGCGTGTATAATGCTTGACTAAAGCCAACGTCAAAATAGATGAATTAATGCATTTGTATCTTTGCATATAGAAGGATTTTAGCCCAGAAATAATAATAGGCAATATTTCATTTATTTTATTGAAATATTTTGCTTAAAAATACAAAAGTTCATTATTTTCATAGAGAATAACGTAACATTTTCCCATAACATTTACCAATATTTCTTTAATTGTTGCCAAGAAAATCAAAACCCGGAATAATATTTTCTTTTAAACAATTTTCAATTGAAATGTTTTGTCGTGAAACAGGAAAATGAAAAATAAAATTAAGTTTAGAAAAATTAATATGGCGGCATATTAAAAATAAAAAGAAAACTCTCGAGTATTTCTTAATATAACAAGATGAAAAGTTTTGAGTAAGTACGCATAGCAGGTGAATTAGACGTCATTTATCGAAAACAAAGATGCTGGAATAAAAAGATCTTGGGTAAAATAAAATTAACTGTTATTCACGGAGGAAAGAGATAGATGGAGATGCAGTATGCCGTAAAAACAGTTTGCAATACGATGTGCGTTATCGCTCAGATTTAAATGCCCTCATTCGGCCCAAACAAAACAAGCACGTGGAAAAGGGACCAAATTCTTTGACTTCATCCGTTTAAGCACGTCGTTGTGTTGTGCCGAATGTAGCGGATTTTAGGGTTACATTTTTGGCGTCACTTCAAGATTTATTGTCTGTGTACGGTTAACATGAATATTTTATTTTAAATTTAAATTTTATTAATTTATAAAAAAAAACTTATGCTTATCCTTATAAATCACAGCGTAAAAAAATCTAAGATATATTATAACCATCCGCACAATCAATAAAAAATTACGAATGTAAATTTAAATAGACTACGGGGGGTTCAGGGGGGCAGAGCCCCCCTGAAGAAATGCAATTTTTGATTTAAAAAGTTACCAGAATAAGTAGCTCATCAGAATTTCAGAACATCAGTGTACAACCACTTGTTTAACACTTTTAATTTCTGAAACTTTACGAAGTATCTTGTATGCTCATAAATATTTATGTAATTTGAAAACTTTAAAAAGCGATTTGTAGGAAGATGAATATCACGCAATGAGTGTTATAAAACAATGACTTGCAAAGATGACGTTGAGGCTCCTGATCTGCAGATTTACTAGTTTAGTTAATTTAATCCATTCTGTGGTGTAGTATGTGATAAAAGGCTTTAAAGAAGAAAATCGGATCGAAAACAAGGCAAGAAAAGGTCGTCGATCAAAGTTAACACAACGTGATCAGAGTTTTATAATTAGAAAAATTGTAAAAAATCCACGTTTAAGTGCTCTAAAAGTTGTTACATAATTCAATGAAAAATGTACTATACTTCAATTTCACCTGAAACTATTCGACGAGTGCTGATATCAGCTGGATTAAACGGGCTTTCTGCTCGTAGAATTTTTTTTGATAGCTTAGAAACACAGAAAGCTTAGGTTTTCCTTCGAAATATCTATTATAAATAAACCTAAATCGTATTGAAATAATGTCTTATTTGCAGATGAAGGTAAATTTAACATTTTTGGTTCCGGTGGTCGTATAATTATATGGAGAAGAATAAATGAAGAACTTAATCCAAAGAACTTAGTTGGAGGGGGTACATGGCAGCATCAGGATTAGGTAATTTGGTATTTATTGATGACATAATGAATCAGGAACTTAATTTTAAATGTTTTAAAATACAATTTAAAATTATCAGTCCAAACTTTGGATATTGGAAACAACTTTTTTTTTTTTTTTTTTTTTTTTTTTTAATCAAGATAACGATTCTAAGCACACGGCTCTCTATATTCGCCTCTGATGTCTCTATAATTGTATATGAATTCTAAAACACCACCTCAATCGCCGGATTTAAACCCAATAGAGCATATTTGGAAAGAAATGGAGGTTAGAGTACGAAGACACGACATTAAAACGAAAAGCTAACTAAAAACAGTAATGAATAATGAATGGATGAACATGCAGAAATAAAAAAACAAAAACAAAACTAGTGAAATCTATTCCTAGACGTTTAAAAACTGTTTTTTATACTAAAGGATATCATACTAAGTACTAATTTAACTGAATATTACAGTATTTATCATTATGTAAAGATTTTTTTAACGTGTACGAAGACTTTTGTGAGGTAACTTTTCTGTTACTTTTTGATTATTGATTTTTTAAAAATAAAGCTTTACTATGTTTTTAAAATATTTTACGCAGTTTTGTTAAGAATAAGTTTTAGTTCGTATTATTAAATACTCTCTCTGAAACATTAATTTTAATTAATGGATAGAACACAATTTTATTTAAATTCAAAAGTGTACGAACACTTTTGGGGGCCCTGTATTTTAGATTTGTTTTTTACTAACTGAATAGACGTAAGTGTTAAAGGTGTGCTCAAATCCAAACTGCTTATTTTCTGACTCATTTTTAAATTCATTTTTGCTCTCAAACGCATCCCATTGGCAGGTTCTCTTATTCAGAAACTATATAAAGTGCCGTATGGGTCGATGTTTTGATAAAGGCTGGCTATATTTCAAAAAATGCCGTCAAAGTGGGCATTTTGAACCGAATTATCGGAAGCGATAGTGCAGGAAACGAAAAAAAGGGTAGTACTGAGAAAATAATTGTTGTTCTAATGAATTGAATGAAAAATAAAAACACAAGTTGCTTCTAAATCTCTTCAAAAATTCACGTCAGTAAGTTTCATGTTTTTTCTTTTTAAAATAAGAAATGTGTCAGAAAATTTCAAGTTATTGAGCGTGGAAAAATATTTTTTTGAATACCGCCTAATTCAACTATCATATATTATTTTATTTCTGTTGTCAACATCTCTTTTTCTCAAGTAATATGTAGCGTACAATGTCGATTTCAATATCATTAGGATTTTTTGTCTACATCTCACATTTCACACTGCATTTTCGTTATACTTTCAGGTTATAGTATCGTCATACATATTACTTCTGATGTCAACATCTCCTTTTCTATGCACATACAAAAAGCTCAACGATGAATGGGGTAATATACGAAAGGATTTTGAACTGCTTTTGGCACACCCCTATTTCGCTAAAACAAATTGTTTGATTTAAAAAAAAAATTCAGTTAATTGTAAATTAACGAAAAATATATCAGAGATTGCAGCGTGAAATTCTCGCACGGGTTTAATGTAATTATAAAAGAAAATTTAAGCCTTTTGAATTGCAAATTAAATTACAATCTCATTTAAATGCTTCATCGGTGACGTAATGATGTTAGTTAAAAACAAGTTAATGTTTGAAATTTTGTATATATGTTTTCAAATGTTTTGTTGCCAAAAATGTTTTCCTCAGTAACATGTATCCAGAATAGCTAAATTTGCGGATATTTGAAATGACTTTCATTGCTGTTTCAATTTCAGTTTGGGTTAAACAAGTGTGAAGATGTATATAAAGCTGTTGTAGACACTTTATTTCGACATTCTGATTTTACAGAGCCCCATTCCAAAAAAAAAAAAAAAATCCAAAGAATTTTAAAAATTATCCTTAGAAAATGCATTTAACCTTGATTGTCGTTGATTTTCGTATCTTGACCACATCTCGACTGATAGTTAAGGCTATTCTCAAGTTCACTGTTCAACAAGCACGAAACTTCCTGACACATTTATTAGCTCATTTTTAAACTTAAGGGGGGCTGGTCACTCAGTTTCGGAATTCTCCTCCGTAATGTTAAGTCTATGGGCTTTTGATGCATTCGTCTATTTAAAATATCTTCCCGGGAAATTCATACTTTTAACATCTTTTTTCTGTGTACTCTTCTTAAAGGATGTCTCTTTTTATCTTAGTTTTCAAAATATTTCTAAAATCTATTCTGAATTTAATATTTTATGTGTTAAAAGCGGGCGAACTGTGAGGTAAGATTTTAACACTTCCTATAAAATTAAGTCTATAATTCAGAAATATTTTGAGAACTAAGAAAAAAAGAGACCTCTTTTAGGAAGAGTACACAGAAGAATGGAGTTATGAAAAAATTAATTTCCCGAGGAGATATTTTAAATAGACGAATGCATCCAATGGCCATAGACTTTACATGAGGGAAATCGGAAGCTGAGTGACCAGCCCCCTTAAAGGCACAAAATTCGCAGGGCTGTCTACTGAAATAATTTGGAATCAAAATGAATTTTCCGTTTTTTTTTTTTTTTTTTTTTTTTTTTTAAATAAATAAATTACTTATCGAGTTGTGGAAACTTAGCCTTTTCACAGTTTCCACACATAAAAACACTCATAAATGCTACAGAATCACGGCCTATGGAAACTCCATGTATTCGGGAGTGACACTAGAAAATTCGTCTAAGTCTCAGAGTATGCCGCTAACTTAAGGGTCCTGTCCCTGCCGGCGAAGACACTCACGAGCTAATGCTAATCCTATGGGGAGGGATTTTTCTAATATTTCGTTTGCATTTCGACATTTTTTAATAATTTTTTTTGCATTGGATAGCCGAGGTCCGTCTCTACAGCGCACTTTGGTTACTTTTTCGATTTTGGTTGCAGATATTTTTTAGAATGACACTTTCATTTTCAGAACCGGTTTTGAAAATGAAAGTAACTTTATTAAAAATATCTGCGACCAAAATCAAAAAAGTAACCAAGGTGCGCTGTAGAGACGGACCTCGGCTATCCAATGCAAAAAAAAATATTTAAAAATGTCGAAATGCAAACGAGATATTAGAAAAATCCCTCCCCATAGGATTAGCACTAGCTCGTGAGTGTCTTCGCCGGCAGGGACAGGACCCTTAAAAGTAAATAACTTCAGTGCGATCGATCTTACGAAGATGACACTTTGGAACATAGTACATAAAAGGATGACCCCTTGGTTCCCACTTTGTAGCACCGAAATATGCCGTTAAGTGCTTTTTGACATTGCATACTTTGACAGGAGAGTTTCGTGTGCAAAAAGGGGGAAGGGCCCCCGACCAGCCACTAGAAGGTCAGCTGTCAAAAGGATCTTGACAGGCGAACCAATGACAGCGGAGGTTGGAAACTCGCATTGTTTTCCGAGAGAAAAATTAAGGATATATACGAGATCTCTGAGGAGATCTGGAGATGAGACCACTTTTAGAAGAGTTTAACAGAAGCTAAACGGGAAAAGAGGTTCTTCAAACTGAAGGAGAGAAAAGTTTCTCTCTAGGCTTTTCACGGGATTATCTTTCGGAGGTCGCTCCGAGAAGGGAGGAGATTTGTTTCTCTCGACGGCAACAATAGCCGATCAGCTGAGCTACAGCTGGGAGCATCAGCGGGAAAGCTGAACGCACGGAGTACTGCTAGTCCGCACCTTTAACCCCTTCGGGACGGGAGCTTTTTACAAAATTTTTAATCTTTTGTCACCGTTTTTTAAAAATAGAAATTTGTGTCTTCTTGAATCGAGAAAATACGCTGATTAAATAAGGCAAATTTTACAGTAAAATTTTACTGGTGAGGAAAAACAAGGTTTCTGAGCGCTTCATGCGGCACGTATACGTGTCGCTTGTCCCCAAGGGGTTAACGGACATTTATTTACTTAGAAGGGACCATAGTGTTTCCCAGAGACTCTTGAATTAACTAATCTGGATTATGATTTGTTATCCGGTCAAGGACTTTTATTAGATATTCCTACCTTACAAAAACTTTATCTCATCAAACTAACTTCTTAAGTAATTTGTTGTGTTAGTGTAGACATTGTATTTAGCCAAGATTTCTTGTTGTTTTTGCGAGAATAAAACCTTTAATTTTCATCTTAACTAAAACCTTTGTCATCACGCTTCTGAGGAGATTACGTCACGCTACCGCCCTCATCTGAGGCCCCACACCACATATAAAAACCCTCATAAATGCTACAGAATCACGGCTTATGGAAACTCCATGTATTCGGGAGTGACACTAGAAAATTCGTCTAAGTCTCAGAGTTTGCCGGTAACTTAAAAGTAAATAAATTCAGTGCGATCGATCTTACGAAGATGACACTTTGGAACATAGTACATAAAAGGAGGACCACTGGTTCCCACTTTGTAACACCGAAATATGCCGTTAACTGCTTTTTGACATTGCATACTTTGACAGGAGAGTTTCGTGTGCAAAAAGGGGGAAGGGCCCCCGACCAGCCACTAGAAGGTCAGCTGTCAAAAGGATTTTGACAGGCGAACCAATGACAGCGGAGGTTGGAAACTCGCATTGTTTTCCGAGAGAAAAATTAAGGATATATACGAGATCTCTGAGGAGATCTAGAGAGGAGATCACTTTTAGAAGAGTTTAGCAGAAGCTAAACGGGAAAAGAGGTTCTTCAACCTGAGGGAGAGAAAAGTTTCTCTCTAGGCTTTTCACGGGATTATCTTTCGGAGGTCGCTCCGAGAAGGGAGGAGATTTGTTTCTCTCGACGGCAACAATAGCCGATCAGCTGAGCTACAGCTGGGAGCATCAGCGGGAAAGCTGAACGCACGGAGTACTGCTAGTCCGCACCTTTAACGGACATTTATTTACTTAGAAGGGACCATAGTGTTTCCCAGAGACTCTTGAATTAACTAATCTGGACTATGATTTGTTACCCGGTCAAGGACTTTTATTAGATATTCCTACCTTACAAAAACTTTATTTCATCAAACTAACTTCTTAAGTAATTTGTTGTGTTAGTGTAGACATTGTATTTAGCCAAGATTTCCTGTTGTTTTACGAGAATAAAACCTTTAATTTTCATCTTAACTAAAACCTTTGTCATCACGCCTCTGAGGAGATTAGGTCGCGCTACCGCCCTCATCTGAGGCCCCACAGAGTTATAAGCGATTTTAGGTCCCGTGATAACCTTTTTATCTTCTCTCTTTGGCTATTTTTTCGCCTTTCGTGCGGAAATTAGGTTCAAAACGTCCACTTTGACGGTATTTTCTGAAAGATCGTGAACTTCTTTCGATTACAAAGTTTCTGAATAACAACTGCCAATTTTATGCGTTTCCGAAGAAAAATGAATTAAAACTTACGTTATAAAGTCGCCCTTTTGGATTTGAGAACAGCCTTAAGGTCATATTTATAATCACACTGACATAAATTTCGGAAGGGGATTAAACCATCCTATAGAAAATGTCAAGTTTAATTACGAAAGTTTAGCAAAAGACAGGTTTTAATCTTTAAAAAGTGCGTTATTTCGCAGAAACCATGAAATTTTTCATTTCAGCCAAGTTTCCGTTATACAGAGGTTTATTTGTTGTTTATTGAGATACAATTATCAGATAATTTTCAGTAGTCCGTTTAAAAAAATGCGGTATAACCATGAAATAATACTTGTTAAGACTAAAACCTCCTGAAAACGACATTTTGCACAGTCCATCATAATAAGTTTGATTACATAATAGATATGCGTTACATACTAATGAAAAACCTGTCTAAAGAGGAATTTTTTCGGTTTCTTGTGTTTTATCTCAGATATTTTTACTGTATCTCACCCCCCCCTCAGAAATGATGTCTAGATACGCCCCTGAATGGACACTTTATGCAACATTTCCAAACAGTTTTATGTGTATAATGCTTTTTTTTTTTTTTTTTTTTTCAAATACTCGCCAATAGGTTGCTGCAATTGAAAAATGTTTGATGGAAAATGAATCAGAAAATGTGCCTAAGTTTCGAGTCGTTGAGCAGGAGGGAATTAGAGAATTACCAAAAGAGAGATTGCTCATTAGACATTTGACATGCTTTGGGGCCTATAGCAACTATGGCTTTTCGCCTCGAATGATCCTTATTATACACAAAAACAGCTACAACTTTATTTTCTTTTTCCAATACATATTTATATGACCACAAATGGACATTCACAATTGTAACCATGTCTTACCCGAGGATTCGAACCGGGGCCCCCATCGTGAAGCAGCTGCTAATACTGATCACGCCACTGGGCAACACCGAAAGTGCGATAATTGCTGAAGAGAATTAACGAAATACTGTCTCGGTCGATTCCCTTTAGACAGAATTTATTATAGTATATATATATATATATATATATATATATATAGTATATATATATATATATATATATATATATATATATATATATATATATATAATATATATATATATATATATATATATATATATATATATAATAAATTTGAAATCACAAATATATGAAGGAATTGATAAAGTTCTAAAGATGATTTAGAAATGAACATAAGAAACCAGTATGTAAAATAAGAAACTATGAATGACTCACAGAATCGTCAGAGGAGCTTGTGAGTTCATTCATAGACGATGCTTTATTTCATCCAATTTTGTCGGCATTAAGCCTAAAATGACAAAATTTAGCTCCTTATAACGCAAACATTACAGAAAATAGATAATAAAAAGCTAAGAGATCCAAAGAAAGATACACCTCATACAGTATATTAAAAATTATTAGAGCACAATACCTGAATGACATACTAATTTAAAAATTACTGCATATCAGCATGGTAAACAAAGTTAAGACTATTTTAACATGTGATATACAGTTGAGCATGTGAGTGAAACCCATAACTGTGCTGCCATCTGGTGTGAGAAAGGAAAAATGTAAATTGGAACTGGATTAATAACAATAATGTTTAGTGTTGCCATCTTAAGCCCCAAAAAATAAAAAATAAAAGGAATGAAAATGATTGAAGAAATCAAGAAAAGACTTAGATTAACTTTTAGTTGAACTAGAATAAAAAATAGGAATAAACATAATAAGTACTGAGTGAATACCAAATAAAATAAAGAAAATGAATAAATTAATACAAATAAAGAAATAAAGAATTATATAAAAATAAATAAAAGGGCAATTGATTAAATTAACGTTTTAAAGATAAAATATTGTAATATAAAAAATGAGAATATAAAAAACATTTAAAAAGATGAGGAATATTTGAGATAGTAAAATTTAGCCTTGTATTATGTAAATAAATGTGAAAATTTAAAAAGCAATTATATATATATGATGTATATGCATGGCAGTTTTATATCCTGGCATATTTCAAAAGATTTAAAAGAACATATATGTTTTATTTAAGTTAATGTTTTATGTCCCTTTTTTTCTATTGTGTTCAACTTTGATTACACCTAAACAAATCATTAGTTCGATATATACCAATAAGATATTAACGGTGTAATAACCCGTGTCTCTTCATCACTAATGATCAAATTCCTCAGCTAAATTGTATCCACTTGGGAATGTTTCGCCAAAACCCGAATTACGTTCATTTCTTTGTTTTCGTGTTTGTTGGAACACAATTACACAGTATAGTCAAAGAAAGATTACGCCTACGTAATTGAAATGGGGATGATCAGAATAAGGGAGGTTATTTAGAAAAATAATAGGGTGCTTTCAATAGTAAATTAAACTCTAAAATAAACACCTTTTCCTTTGAATTTTCATGAATATTGAACAATTAAAATATTTACAATAAAAATATATATATAACAGAAATTGTTGTACTTTAACGAGAAATGAAATTCATGGCTTAATATTGTGTTCCTATTTTCAGCTACAATAACTATAGTTTTATTTTTGTCCGAAATAATATTTTCAGCTACAATAACTATATTTTTATATTTTGCCGCAAAATGCATCATAGTGAATATTAAAAGAAAAAACACTGGTCATTACCCTTTTTTTCATATAATTACTTAAATATCGTTTCTAGATCATTTTTAAAAGTGTTTAAGGCTGTTCTCAACTGCTCTGCTCAACAAGCGCAAAACGTTTTGACACATTTACAAATTCATTTTTTAACAGAATCTCAGAAGGAGTGTGAGTAATGTATAAAGGCGTTTTATATATTATTCTTTATAAGATTAATTTCAATTTAATATTGATATATGTAAGAGAAAAAAATCCTTCTTACTTGTATGGGCGTAGATGCTGCCACACTGTAAAAGATTTTCGGAACGTTTCAGGAAATTATCCTGAAACATTTCGCATATTTTACCGGAATTTCGAATTTCTTTATGTCCCAAATCAATTACGGCAATAATTCGTGTAATATTTTTGAGAGGTTTCAACTTTTCCGTAAACTACATTCTGCGCATGCGTACTTCACATTTTATCTCCCATTAGCCATTTTGATAAGTAAAGAAGAATAAAAAACAGCTGCTCTCTTAAAAAAATTCATCGATTTTAACTCCGACTGAGTGTATCTTCAATCCTTTTCAGTATTGAAAATGCACTTATCCTATAGGAGTGAATTTCATCCATCTTGCGGAGTGGTTTTTTCATTCCTTTTTGATAAGCTGTTTTCACTCTTTTTTTCGACTAAATTAATAGGCAAAACGAGTGACTGCACTCATTATTGACAAGTCATTTTTAAACCCCTTTTTTTGTCAAATTTAATAGGCAAAATAAATTATTTTCCTCTTATTTTCAGATTTTTTTTGTTTGTTTGTTTTTTAACATATATAACTCCCCAGTTTGCAAAATGTATTACTTTTAAAACTCCATTTTGTTTTATTTTAATCTAGATGCAGAAGAAATTTTTTTTTTCATTCCCGAAAGATAAATTAAATAATAATAATAATAAAAGATAAGTTCGCGCCATAACAAGACAAGATTTTCTACCTTGTCAATATCCTGAAGTGCGCTTTTTTTACTTTATCTTTCTTATTATGATTTTTTTCGTTTTAATATTTTCACATTGTATATATAATTTTAACGTTATTAGTTTTACTCCGGAAATGTCGATTTCTTTAATTATTTCTGATATTATTATATCTTATTAATATATTTTGCTTATGACACAGATAAATAATTATGGAATATAGAATTCATCTGTCACATAACTGCAGACTTTCGTTTAGTTAAACTTTTGAATATGAACAGAGCGAAGTATAACACAAAAATAAAAATTCACAAAATCATAATTTAAAAAAAAGGTCTAGTTGTGTCATAAAATAAATTGATAATATTTTTTACTAATCTATTATTTTCTGATACTTTTTTTAAATTATCTTTAACATTTCGTACTATTTACATAATACTTGGCAATTAAAAAAATAATGTTTAAAGTGTAGATGTGTACAACTATCTAAATGAACACAATTTATTAAATACTTGTACTTACTGAAACATAAAAAAAAAAAAAAAAAAAAAAATAGAACATATATTATAAGTTAATAATAATTTAATAATTTTTATAATCATGGGTTGTGTTCCGCAAATATTTCTGAGTGTCATGAGCAAAGTAGTATATTAATAATCAATAATATAAGCACAAAATGATATATGTTTAATAATGTAAATACCAATTAGCGTAATTTTACACAATTTGAATACGAGAAAACTACACATCTAAGTGCATTTTATTATAAAAATTATGGAACAGATGCATTAAAGAAAAAGAAAAAAAAGTAATTTAAGAAGTTCATGTTTCCGGTTTAAAAGTATTAACGTTAAATAACGCAAAAAATCATATATACAATCTGAAAATACAACAAGGAATGGCGAAGGAATTACAAGAAAGATGAAGTAAAACAACGTACTTTACCTTGGAATTTTCAGTATTAGTAAAATCCTAGAATCGCCGGTAGCCATCTTGGTTTTAGCTGGGAAACAAAAACGAAATTTTTCCAATTCTTTGTGATGATTCCCCCCCCCCCCCCTGCTTTCGTGGGCATAATCCATCTATCTTATTCTATGCCATTTTTAAATCAATCAAATTATAATTGTAATAATGTTTTAATCTTGTAGGTAACGATAAGCTTTGATGCTTGAAACAAACAAGCGACTCCCTTTTCAAAGGGATTGTCGGTTCTCCCTCTGCCAAACTATATATCGCGTTACAGGATTTCAACCAATAGGGAAGCTTCTTAAACCGCTCTTTTAAGAGATATTTTTCTGTTCCGGTCTGAAATGAGCGGTCCTGGGGATGCTACTCCTAAAAGGATGATTTGGTAAACCATTTTTTTTTTTTTTTTTTTTTGGGGGGGGGGGGGGGATGTCTCTTTTTGATAAAACAGATACTCAGAAAGAACAAAAACACGCGTAAAACTTTTCGTTCTTTTGTTGAGTTAATAATTCGTTCTTTTTAATTAAGAGGGGCCTAGGTACTTAGAGACAAATGTATTCTGAACGAATGCCATTCTTTGTTTGGATATCAACAAATAAAGTAAGTAGCTAGTTTAAACCTTTTTGAAGTACATTGATTATTTTTTATAATGTCTGATTATGAAGTAATTATTCTTTGTAATAAAAACTGAATGTATCTCCAATTGAGAATTTTTTTTTTAAATTAAAATGTACACTCTAAAATTGGGAGGAGTGAAAATCTCACTCTTTGAAAGAGTGACAGGCATTTTTACTCTTTTTGGATTGAATTTTATAAAAATACACTCCTTAAAGAGTGGAATTTTCCACTCTCTAGAAAGGAGTGAAATGTCTCACTCCTGAAAGGGTGACTTACGTGTGCATTGCTTATTAACCAATCAGAGTAGCAAGGCGACAGCACCTTTAAAAGATAAGAGAAATGATCACTTTTCTGTCCGCCATCTTACGATTAACAGATTAGGATATCATTAAAATTATTCTTTATGGAATACATAAAATAAAGGTAAGTCTTATTTCATTTTAAGCATTTAACCGTGTAGATATGTGGAATGTTAAGATTATTAGCAAAATAGTGTATGTTGTGTAGAAAAAGATTGATCGTTAGAGTGTTCAAAAGTGATTGTCTGTTATATTTCTTCATGCAGCGGTTTGAAATATAATTCTTTTAACAATTGAATACGCACTAGAGATCTGCACGGGCCGGCTCGGGCTCGGGCCGATTTTCACTCATGGAATTCGGGCTGGACCCGGGCCACACTTTTTTCTGAAGCCTCGGGCCGGGCCGGGCCTTATTTTTTCTGTACAAACTGAAAACGTTTCTTCTGTACGGGACTGATTCATTCCGAATCTTCACGGCCCAAAATTTTCAGTCCTAATTTTGACCCAGCCCGTATGAAAATCATTGTCTCAGCGTGGCCTGGTCCATTCAAAGGTCAGTACAGTTAGGCCTGGCCCAAACATTTTTGCAAAAAATGCATACATTTTCAAATGGCCATTATTCTACACTTAAACATAAAAATTTATTCTTTTTAAAGAACACTAGATTTCTGCGCTTATTAAAATATAGCTAAATTAAAACATAATAAAAAAGTGTGAAAAAGAACCTGCCTATGACGGAAACCAGTTTTAAACTCACTAACGTGTTGATCCATGCATAATTAATATATTAATACATAAGAATAGAATATATAATACATTTACTCGCTAAGAAGGGAACTTGTCTATAACGATTTTTTTTTCTTTTCTATGCAATTCCGTCTTACTGTATAGCATTTCAATGCAAAATCAATGTTTTGTTGAAATTCACTCAGGCCGTGCCGGGCTCGGGCCAAACTTTTAAGTTTTTTACCGGGCTGGGTCGGGCCATTTTTTTTTCTACGGGCCGGGCCGAGCCGAGCCGAATTTCTTTTCTATGGGTCGACCGGGCCCGGGCTTGGAAATTTCAGCCCGTGCAGACCTCTAGTACGCAGAATGCTTAGCAAATCATTAGTTCGGGAAATGTAAATTAAAAAAAAAATGAGTGTAAATATTCCCTTTCAATGCTGTGTTGCAATGTTTTTTTTTTTTTTTTTTTTGCCAACGATCAAAGTAAAAGTTTTATCTCTTTCGTTTGAAAGGGTGACTGACTCATAAGAGAAAACATCTGGAAGTTTTAATTTCGTAGGAGACACATTCGAAACATTAATTTGCCGTTACATGAGATTTTTTTTTTTATTATTACTGATTTCGGATTATATACAGTTAAGAGTATTTATTATTGTTTCGGAGTTAAACATGATATTTGATGTTTATGATATTACGGAAAGGTTGGTACAGTGAAACGTCACTGTGCGACCAACTCCATTAGGCGACCACCTTCCTGAACGACCATTTTTTCATGGAACGAAATTTATTCCCATAGGGTCAATACTAATTTTACCTCCATTCAGAGACCATCCCAGTTTAACTCCCTCCATGAGAGATCGATTTCTTTGAAGAAAATGAAATAAATTCCGTTTTTTCCTGGTCGCTTGAAGAAGGTTTTATTAGAAAAATAATTCCGGAGAGTGCATTATTCATCAAACTTCTAAACTAAGTTTAGATTTTTTTTCTTTATCCCGGTAACTTTTAAGTGTTTTTAAGAGATTTTAAGTCTTTTTGTGCCTTTTTAGGCAATGGATTTAACTCTGATTACAAATTAAGAATGACGGTCAATAAACTCATCTTCCCTATTCTGTCGGAAAACTCTCCAAGAAATAGATAAAGTAATGAAATCGTTATTATTTGTTCCCATCAACAAAAGAAAATGTATTTATTTACTGAACTTCGAAAGGACTTGGAGATAAAAATTATAAAATAAAAAACTGTAAAATTAAAGCAAAGCTCAATGTATTATTTTTAAAATTCTGCAGTAATTAACTTATGTAATTAACTTTTATTTTGATACTTAAATTTTTATATTTTTTCCAAATGTGAAAAATAAATTTTAGTAACATTGTTACCATTTTTAAACAATTAAAATCTAGATTTAAACATGACCTTCATTAAAAGACCAGCTCTCGGAATGACCCAATTTTATTGGAACGGTACGTGGTCGCCTTAGGGAGGTTTTACTGTATATTAATTTTTTTAAATTGTATGTAAACATTTTTCTGCGGTTTATAATTTTAAAATTTCGAGACTGAGCAATATAAAAAAAATTAATTATCAGTTATTAAATTTCCTTCTATTATAAAAACATTTTCTACGTTTTTGGATACACGTAATTTTTGGCGCTAAACAATAAAACATGATATTTAAGCATTGGAATAAAATGTTTATTTTTTTTTATGCCTGTTTTGAAGTTTATGGATAAGACTGCTTTAGTATATTTTTTTAAATGGTCATATTGACTTACATAATACAGGACTGAATATTTTTTTAAAGAGATTAATAACCACTTTTTTACACTAAAATGTTTTAAAAACAATAAGAATATTTCTAATGCAGTCATTTACTTTATTTTTAAGTTTCCTTTTTTTCTATTTCCGAGGTCAATCTTTTCCTATAAAACATATGAAATCTATTTTGCTCATAGTCGCAAAATACAATATCTACGCGAATAAAAAAATTAAATTAAATATGGCTTATTGTGGCTTATGGCAATAATGGACGAAAATTAAAAATCATGATTAAGTTAAGGAATATGTTTAAAAGAAAAAAATATACATATTCCAGAGAACTCAAAATTTAGACGCCATGTTCATATTAAATAAAACAAAAGCAAATCACAGCGGATAAAAAAAAAATTACACATTCTTAACATTTAAATCATGCTTAGAACTTATTTAAAAAAAGAAGCGAGTTTATAAGCATTGCGTTTAAATGGAAAGATTAAAAATATTTTAGAACAATAGCACTTTGCAAAAATACCAATAATTTAAGGAAAAACTACGGTTTTATATTTAAAACAAAAATTAAAATGAGATCAAACATTGTTAAACATCCACCTATTAAAAAGTTATTAATAAAACTTTAAAAGTAATATCTTTATAGGGCATGCAATAAAAGCAAACACAAAGGATAAGATTGGAATAAAATATTTTATAGTTTATTCCTGTCAGTAATCTAATTTAAATTCGTATGTAACTTTAACTGAATTTTTCCTTAAAAGTTCAATTAGTGTTACAAACTACGAATTAAATAAATATTGCTAATAAAGTATTTTATTCCAGTCTTTACCACGCTTGTATCTATTTCCATTGTATGCCGTAAAAGATGCGATTCTTTTAAAATGACCATAAAAGCAAAATAAAAAAAAAACCCACTACAAAAAAAACGAACATTCACTCCTATGAAAGAGTGACTATTAACTCCTACCAGGGGTGAAAAACTGCACTCCTTTAGCAAGAGTGAATAGTCACTCGTCCGAAAGAGTGATTATCCACCCCTGTTTAGAGTGGATATTCACTTTCAAGGAGTGACTATTCACTCTTTCAGAGAGTCAAAAATTTCACTTTGGCTCAGAGTGAATAGTCACTCTAAAGAGGTTGGCCATATTTTGACTCTGCGATAGAGTGACTATTCACTCCTCTGAGTGAGTAGTCACTCTTTTTTACTTAGAGTGTATAGATAAGTAATATTTTTCAATTTTCTTTTGAAATAAGCTTCCTATATTTAATACGAGTAATGCATTAATAAGTTTAACACATTATGAAATTCATTTTTTAAGATAAACCATCATATTTTATTTTAAAACTTTCACAGAATTGCAGTATAATTGAATTCCATTATGCTGTTAAAAATTAATATTTTTAATAATTTATGAAATAAAGCATATTTAAATCTGCCACAAACGGTTTTTGTAATGTTTGTATTACTTCATGAAATTTAGCTTTTTTAACCCTTTAATGGGTACCGTTTGCACGGCGCAAACACGAAAAATTTATAGTAAAATACTGGTTGTAAAACATCGTGATTTTGACATATATCAGTGCCCTTCAAAGAATTAATGCATGGAATCATAGAGCAGATGCTACAAGTGTTTTTATTTATTTATGTATTTTTTAAATGAGTAATAAAATCAAGTCCATGTTCATCTTTTGTTATCTTTCAAAAATTTATTTTATTAATCATAGCTTTTGTACTTTTTTTAATTTATAAATTAAATAAAATGTCCTTTAAATACATCATGATGCCTATGTTATATGTAATCTCTATACAGGAGACACATATCAAGGAGGCATGCATATCCAGTATGAGAAAATTTATTTTCTCGGCCGGGGGCTAGATTCAAATCTATAAATACTTTTCGGTTACAAATTCTTTATATGACAATTACAAATTCTTTATATAAAAATAGAGAACCGTAAAATACGTTTGTTTGAAAATTCATGATTTTATAGTAATTTTAATTTAATTGGCTGGAACTTCTTTCTAATTAGAAATGGTAAACATTTTAAGAAATACCTTGTTAATTTATTTCTTTAATTTTGATAGATTTTTTCACATTTCGGAGTGAAGAGAATCTGTATTCCCCTCCCAGGATATGCCTGTGCAGGAGACTTACACTCTTTCCTCAAAATCCCGTTTCTAATTTTCTGACGAATTGTTAATTAATCGCTCTGATGAATTTTAAAATTCACTAATAATCAAAAAATTAATTTTTTTCTTCATTTGCTATAAGTTCTAAGAAACGCAACTTCCCTCCATCGTTAGCAGTTTTAAATATCATAACTAATAAACCAATAGAAGAAAAAAGATGATTGTGCGATGATATTGATTGTGCCCCATCTTTTACTCTATTTTCTCTCGCCTGGCAAGTATTAGAAGGCTGAAAAACCTTTGGAGTTATTAATAAATATAGATAGCCATTAAGGACTGAAAATGATATACGTGGTAGTATCAATATATGATCAGTAGACGATATGCTAAAGCCAACATTTTTTATACATCTGATTTTAATGATAAAGAACCAGCTAGTTATATATGCATCGGGATGAAAATAATCTGCATGGCTGGGCTACGTCTGATTACCTCCCATATAGCAAATTTGAATTAGTATGATACAAACCGTGCTACAGAAAAGTAGATCTTATCCCTTCTTGATGATACAGAAAATTGTTCTTTTTTTTAAAAGTTGATTTAGAATACCCAAAACAGCTCCATAACTTTATAATGAATATCCCGTTGCTTCTGAAGGAGTGGGAGTAATAGAAGACATTAAACAAAAACATAATTTGAAGAACAAATTAAAAAAACAAAATTTATTTCCTACATTGTTTAAGCCCGAGAAGGGACAGATATTAAGTTATTTCATTCAATTAGTTCTACATTTAATGTTAAATTTTTGTAACAAATTAGTTAAGCCAATTGAAGATTAAACAAGTGGGTAAGTGTGATCACAGATCGCACAGAGGGTTTCGTTTAATATTCCTTTCAAAACACTTTATCCTTTTGAAAAATCTGTTAGTTCCATATTTCAAAACCAGGGGGCGCACTTGATTCTAAACAAACCTGTATTCGAACGAAAATCCGTTTTACATACTATCCGTAGATATATTAGTCGAGGGGATTGGGCCCATAGCACCCGAGATAAGTAGGCGCCCCTATTGGTAAAAAGAGGAACTCAAATATGTAAGGCTATGGTGCATAATATGAAAGAATGGTCAAAGGGGTGTCGGCAAAAGTTGGAAAAGTGCTCCCCGGGTGAAAAGGGCGGAGGTTAGAAAAATTGCTTAAAATATACAAGTTAGAGCACGGAGGAGTAAATAATATAAGACTTTTAGAAAATTTTATGATTTGTCGTGTGTTCTGAGGTATTCAGCTATACGTATGCAAAAATTCATGTCTCCAACTTAATTAGGGGCTCTGTTAGAAATAATTGCTTAAAATACATATGTGGTAGCTCAAAGGGTTAAACGTGAGACTTTTTCAAAATTTTATGATTTGTCGCCTGGCCTCAGGTGTTCTGCTATAAATATGCAAAATTTCAAATCTCCAATTTAATAAGGGGCTCAGATAGAAAGAATTGCTTTAAAAAAGCATGTGGGAGCCCAAAGGGTTAAATGTACGACTTTTCCAATTTTTTATGATTTGTCGCATGATGGTGTTCAGCTATAGATATGCAAAATTTCACGCCTCCAATCTAATTAGGGGCTCACTTAGAAAGAATTGTTTAAAATACGCATGTGGGAGCCCGAAGGGTTAAATGTACGAAATTTTCAAAATTTTATGGTTTGTCGTTTGATGTGAGTATTCAGCTATAAGTATGCAAAATTTCACTCCTCCAACCTAATTAGGGTTCACTTAGAAAGAAATGTTTAAAATACACATGCGGGAGCTCAAAGGGTTAAATATACGACTTTTTCAAAATTTTATCATTTGTCGTATAATGTGAGGTGTTCAGTTATAAGTACCCAAAATTTCATGTCTCCAACATAATTAGGAGCTCACTTAGAAAGAATTGTTTAAAATACACATGTGGGAGCCCAAAGGGTTAAATGTACGACTTTTTCAAAATTTTATGATTTGTCGTTTGATGTGAGGTATTCAGCTATAAGTATGCAAAATTTCACTCCTGCAACATAATTAGGGCTCACTTAGAAAGAATTGTTTAAAATACACATGTGGGAGCCCAAAGGGTTAAATGTACGACGTTTTCAAAATTTTATTTGTCGTTTGATGTGAGGTATTCAGCTATAAGTATGCAAAATTTCACTCTTCCAACCTAATTAGGGTTCACTTAGAAAGAATTGTTTAAAATACACATGTGGGAGCGCAAAGGGTTAAATGTACGACTTTTTCAAAATTTAAGGATTTTTCGTTTGATGTGAGGTATTCAGCTATAAGTATGCAAATTTTCACTCCTCCAACCTAATTAGGGTTCACTTAGAAAGAATTGTTTAAAATACACATGCGGGAGCTCAAAGGGTTAAATATACGACTTTTCCAAAATTTTATCATTTGTCGTATAATGTGAGGTGTTCAGTTATAAGTACACAAAATTTCATGTCTCCAACATAATTAGGAGCTCACTTAGAAAGAATTGTTTAAAATACACATGCGGGACCCCAAATGGTTAAATGTACGACTTTTTCAAAATTTTATGATTTGTCGTATGATGTGAGGTGTTCAGCTATAAGTACCCAAAATTTCATGTCTCCAACATGTATAGTTTCTGAGAACGGGCTCTGTGACGGACAGACAGACAGACAGAGGAGCGAGACGAATAGGGTTTCGTAAGATGAACGAAACCCTAAAAATAAAAATAAAATTCATACAATAGGATACTTAAAACACCCTAAAAAAAACTTAGATTCCGTTCAAATGAAATCGAAATAAATCTTAGACTTCTTCCATTTTTAATTGAAAATATTTGTATTGCAGATTTAGTATATGTTTATGAAAATGTGCATAAAATGATAAGATGCATGCAAAATACAAAACTTTAAAAAAAGTCCAAGATTTATTTCGATTTCATTTGAACGGAATCTAAGTTTTTAGGATGTTTTAAGTATCATATTGTATGAATTTTATTTTTATTTTTTAATCTTCAATTGGCTTAACTAATTTGTTACAAAAATTTAACATTAAACGTAGAACTAATTGAATGAAATAACTTAATATCTGTCCCTTCTCGGGCTTAAACAATGTCGGAAATAAATTTTGTTTTTTTAATTTGTTCTTCAAATTATGTTTTTGTTTAATATGTCAAGTTTTTAAATAACTAATGCACTCAGACGAACGCATTTCAAAATTAATAGAGAGTATCATCATCAGGCTTTGATGTATGCGGTATTGCATCGCAATGTGGGATGCAGTTTACCAATGTGTAATTCAAAATGTTTTACCACTGTAGTATTGCAGGTTGCGATAGTTTGGACAAAAACTTTTAGTCCGAACGTAAAAAATCTATAATCAAAACATAAATAATTAACTTCACTTAAATTTAGATACCCTATTTCCCACTCAGGAACGCTATGAATGTAAATGTAAATTCTGTTGAATCCTTACTGCTAATATTTAACAATATTATAGCTGTGATACAGTAAAAAATAAAAAAAATAAAAGTTTTACTTGAATTTTTAAACCTTATTCTCTCCCAAAGGGTGATGTAAACACATCGGAAAATTATTACCTAAGTTTAACTTGGGGTATAAATAGTTCTCATCTCGTAAAAAAAAAATACATTTTAAAATTTAAGTTATGTGATTCCCCACTAAGTTCGCTACCTGCGTAAAAATAGCTATCCATTAGAAACTTTTTACTAAAATATAAACTTGACCAAAGCAAAAACGTATTCTGAAGATATCCTTTTTATTTCCAGTATGACGCCATATTCACCTTTTTAATTTTTGAAAAAAAAAAAACTATTTCAATTAAAATTTTTCACGTGGGAATCTTTCTACTAAAACCAAATAAATTATTATTACGGCTTTTGAAATTTTTGCAACAATGAAGAAAAAATGTTACATTTTCTATTAAAAATGTCCATTGATTCTCAATGAAAAAAGTGAAATTTGAAATTATTAAGAAAAATATTTGAATAATATAAAAAAAAAATGGCCCTTGTTTCTCTCTGGGTTATAATTCACCCATATACAAAGGTATTTTGCCATTCGTTTTGACCCTGACGTCAGGCAAACGTTTTTAAACTTTAAATTTATAATATTATTAGAATTAGTAAAGAATAAAAAATGAGTGGCATCAGGGACAAAAAGGTGGGAAGAAAAAATGAAAAAGTTATCATCTCCATAGGCTTTTCTATGTTAAATTAACATTGAGAAGTGACATTGGAAATAAATAAGTATTGTGCTGCCGCGCAATACTTAAATGTTGTCCTGCAAGAAATGAATGTCTTGCAAAAAGCTTGCTTAGTAACAGAAAATTTGCAAAAACAGTAAAAATTACCATATTTTATGAAAGAAACACCGCGGCGTTTACGAGTTTAAAAGTTAATTTTTTTCCAAGTGCGGCGTTTACGATATTTTTTAAATACCAACTGAGTTCCTTAATTTAAAAATTCATAAAAATATTCAAAATAGAATTTAAATATTTTAAATAAAACTTCAGACATCTTAAGATATTAAAAACGAGGTATCCTACACTGCTCAGGAAACTTTGATTAAAGTTAGGTCAATGTGACTCTGTCGACAAAAGTAGCGTTCTGATGGATGCGGCGTTTACAACGGGTGCGGCGATTACGTTATTTTTTAGCTTATTCAGGCCAATTTGAGGAGTGCGGCGTTTACGACGGTGCGGCGTTTCTTCCATAAAATACGGTAAAGCGAAAACTATTACTTCAGAAAGGCACCAATAAGGCTAATAGCATGTAAAAACTGAATTATTAATATTAATTAGCTATAGTGATAAGCAGTTTTAGAAAGAAATTTTAAAATCACGCCATCTCGCGCCGCCGCCGATGAGAAATTTTACCCGGCGCACACCTGTAGTTGCTGCCCATAGCAAAGCTGCAAATCCAAGGCAGAAAAAATAAATTCTTATTTTTTTTATGTTTCCCAGAGGTTGAATTCTAAAAAAAAAAAAAATAGTTTATCAATATGAAATTAACATAAACAAGTTGAAATTGCACGTCAAACTTGGCAAATGACGTGCGTTCGTACTCTAACAAGTTTTATAAATATTTTGGCACCGCAAGTGTACTGAACGTATATTTTAGTGCACTTCCTAAGTGCATATCCATTTCATTCTGTTCGAAAAGCTGTAACATCATTAAAATGCACTTGAAATAATTTTTTCCCATTGGCCGTCCTTTAACGGAAAACTTTTGACTGTCCCCGTCATTAAATTATACATCCGATTTTCATAAAATTTGAAATGACTCGACAAAATTTTGCAACAAATATATATTTAAAATTTCAGACTATTCGGTTGGGTAGTTTTTGCTCTGTTATATGCGGGCGGTAAGATTGCTAAGTATTTATATAATTACGAACGCACCTAAAAAGGTATTTGAAATTTATTTGGCATGCTGAGAAAAGTGATAGATCTGAAAATAATGTTTCCTTTTATTTATTCACATTTTTTTATGTAATATTTTAACGTTTCATAACATGATTTTTTTTAATATTGAAAAAATTCATTTTTTCCTCCAAGCTTGCATGTATGAACTAATGTAATACTCTTATATTGTTTGTTAACCTTGACTGTAAAAATATTTCCGGAAGGTTCCGGACAAAAGTGGCGGCATTTAGATGCCACGGCTTTTTGCTGTTACGTTTCACAACAAAGTAGTGAAACATTCCAATCTTTCAGAAACATTCCATAATATATACTCCGAAACCTTTCATAACTGTTATGAAAGGTTTCGGAGTATATATTATGGAATGTTTCTGAAAAACTGGAATGTTTCACTACTTTGTTATGGAAGGTTTCGGAGTATATATTACGGAATGTTTCTGAAAAATTGGAATGTTTCGCTACTTTGTTGTGAAACGTAACAGCAAAAAGCCGTGGCATCTTTTTCCCGGAACCTTCCGGAAAATTTTTCACAGTGCACTTCGGAAATTCACCGCTTTGGATTTATCCGATAAAAAGCTGGAAACAATAAATTTTATTAAAAATGTGGTGGTTGGTGATTGTTGCTTGTAATCATGCAGACTTGCACGGTTGGACAATCTATCTAAATTTTAATATAGATACAAATTATTAATAGATGATACAATTTCCTGATTATTTAAATATAATATATAATTAAGGTGCTCTGAGTTATTAATTAATCGCATTCTTTAGGAGCTGAACGTTGCTTCCTATGAAAATGAATACAAAAGGAGGACGAAAATGATGCATCCTCATCGCGCATAGGTAAGACCCAGTTCTGAGAAAAAAAGGGCTTCAAAAGTATGAGCACGTCGTCTCAGTTCAACAGTTTTAATTTCACAAAGAAATATCGCTGATCTTTGTGCTAAAAAAGCCATTGTCTGTGTTCAGTTCAAATTAAGTTATTCAGTCCTTAGTGTCTTTGAAAGTTTTATGTAGTGCTGCCCTCTATGTGAAACAGAACGAAGTTCTGATTATTAATGTAAAGTTTCAGGTCCTTAGAAATATTAGAAAACACTGCTGGATAGTGGCGACCCCTGGTTGCACACCTCACAAACAACGAAAGACGAAAACACATTTCTTGTTATTTCCCACACAGAAAGACATAAAATTGAAAAGGCTGACCATGGAAGTGTTTCGGAATCGAACTGTGTTTTCCATTTTTTGATCAATCAATTACCTATTGAGTTATAAGCGATTTTGATCACGTGACACGGCATTTTTCTCCCCTTACTGACTGGATTTTCTTCTTTCGTTCGGAAGTTCCGTTCAAAATGCCAACTTTGACAGTATTTTGTGAAAGATCCATTGCGTTTACAAGAAAACGGAAAAAACAGTTCGATGACAGAGTTTCTGAATAACACCTTCTAGTTTCATGCGTTTCCGAACAAAAATGAATTAAAACTTATGTCAGAAAGTTGACCCCTTGGATTTGAGAACAGCCTTAAACCCAGAATATAACGCGGAAATTAAAGATGTCTTCAAATACTAATTTGATACTTTCAGACATGTTCATAAAATTATTTTCACTCCAAAATTCGTAGATTAGAATATATTTTTATTGAGATTATAAGTAAGCAAATAGTGTTTCTCATTTACAAAGGATCTTACACATAATAGATATTGGAGTGAAATCTATTATGATTCTACCAGATTCACGGGGAAAAGAAAAACCTTCTTGATTCCTCATGGAACAGGAAGATAGATATGGAAGGAAACAAGATTGTTTTACATACACTGTCAAAAAAATTCGTTTTTCAAAAAAATTCGTTAAAAATGTTCGTCATTTTTAATCAAATTATTTCCATAACAAAACATGCTTTTTCAGTTAATTCTTCTCTGAAGTCTGAAAAAGAGGGAAAATTCCTTTTATTCCTTGCACGCATGCGTATTGGCTGTATTAGTACTAAATTTGGAATTTATTTTTAAAATGAAAAACTGAAAATTCAATAAATTAAAATTACTAATTTATTTAAAAACATGCAAACAAAACATCTAACAGTCTTACATCTAACAATCAAATTATGTCTAATTTACTTATAATAAAATCTGAGTGCAGGGAACTGTCGGAACGATGCCGGTAGCGAACCACTCTGGGTCTGCGAATCGACCGTAATAGCTAAACGCCATTTTAGGCTTAATGAAAAACGTATCCTGACATATGACAGCTAAATGATAATTTTTTCTACTTGAAATCATGTCTGTTAAGCATATTTTCACATAAAACATGTGTATCATATCCATTTATAATGTATTAAGTTCTAAATTACCGTGTTTACTCGCGTAATATAATCGCCCTCGCGTAATAGTCGCACCCCCGTTTTGAAGCAGAGAAAATTGTCAAAATATTTTTTTCGCATAAAAGTCGCAGTCGCGTATTTGACCGTAATCTAGAAAACTGAAAATTATCTGCTGTACTCTTCCCAGAACTAGTACTCATAATGGATTCATCTGTTATGTCACTTCCAACTAACATACAAAACGGTCAATCCATAGCGAGATAAGAAATTGCCTGAAAGTGATTTATTATGAGAATTTTTTATCAAAATTTTCACAAAGATTATTTGTACATTTTTTTTCTATAAAAATATTATCTACCATAAAAAGAAAAATGGTATTTAATAAACAGCAGATAATCTGGAAACATTTGGTAAGTTACTAATTTTATTATAATGTGTTTTTTTAATACCAGTAATGTTTTAGCATTTGAGTGCACAATATCGTGTAGTAGATTTCCCCGCATAATAGTCGCACCTATACTTTCGCAATGAAAAATTGGCAAAAAAAGTGCGACTATTATGCGAGTAAGCACGGTAAAAAAAGCTATTATAAACATAGAAATCAGATGTAAACAAACGATACTGTTGCCATTCAGATTAGAATTCCAGCAAATCTACAAACAAATGAATGACTCTTTGAACGCTTCATTAAAAAAAAAAAAAAAAAAAAAAAATACAGGTTAACGCCGACGCTGGTCTTAAAATATTTGAAAAGCATATTAAAACCTTTTAATATTTTAACTTATGTTTAAAACCTTCAAAAACTATCCGATTAAGTTCTAAATTTAAGGGCCAAACTAACAACAAGTTCTAAATAAAAAAATAGCGGATAACTATCGTCATCTGGTGGAGAAAATATATAGATTTCGCCCTAAGAAGATCCATGCAAGCACATTGCATTACATGTAGGGTAATTCCGGGATATATGCCGCACATTTTTTTGAACTTGTGTATAAAGTCCCATGGTGGACATAAAATAAAAAAAAATCATGCTGTGCTATTTAATGTTAAATATACAACGCGTGTACTGCGACAAAAAAAATTCAAAACAAATTATTAATACTTTTTAACAATTTTTTTCTAAAACATTACACTGCGGCGCGTCACCCGCACATTCAGGCTGAGACGCCGCACTTGTGCGGTAGTTATGCCGCGCTGGTAATAAGAACAGAATGAAGCTATAAATAAAAATATTTAAAAAAATATTCATATCTGGACTATAATTATGGATGTAATAATAAATGAAATTAATTGAGTACAATGAAACGTATTAGTAGATTCAAATTTATAATTGTTGCCTACTTTCACTATTAAAATTATCGACTTATATTTTTACATTAAATTTTAATTGTTATTTCAGGAACAGCATAACATCAATCTATTAGAAAGGGAAAAGAAAAAAAGTAAAATTGTGTTTACATAATTTATTTGTTAACCCTTTCGGGACCGGTGCCTTTTACACAAATTTTATTCGGTTGGTACTACTTTTTAAAAAGAAGTTATACCTTTACTTAAATAATCACGAAAATGCTCTAATTAAACAAAGCAAATATTACTTTTTTTTTTTACTGGTGCCAGAAACAAATTTTGTAAGCTCTTTATGAAGGTGCTTATATGCACCTATGGTCCCGAATGTGTTAAGAGATCGACTTCAATCCATAGAAAAAGTGTAGAAAAAGTACAGTCTTTATGTAGCTACTTTTAAGCATATGATGCAACGAAGCCAATTACATTTCCTCTTTTTTGGAGTAGTTTGCAAAGAACGTCTGCGGGACGCGTAATGCAATTCTTCATTATTATCATCTTGACTTGCATCTTTCTTGCCCTTCTTACTTTTTATTTTCTCCTTTTTTTCCTTTGGTTTTAGTAAACTTGATAACATGCCTAATATGGTTAGTCTGTGCAAAAAGAATGCATTAAAGAAAAGTTAATAACACTTAATCATCCCGTACAAAAGAAATTGCGGCATGTATACCGGAATAGCAGTGCGGCATGTATCCCATTTTGCATGGTGCAGACGCCAGCCATCACAGTTACCTGCCATCGCTAAGGGGAATGGCGTAATCATACACACAGTACTCTATACAAACGCTACAGTAATTTTTAACTTCGAAATCATGCATGCATTTAGTAATTAGTGCATGAAAAGTATTTAAACATAACGTGTTTGAAAGTTTGGACAGTGAAATCATGCACTTATGTCAAATTAAGGATTGTACTTCTACAAGTAAACATCGTAATGGGATTCACGCTATACACTGGTTAAAATAATCTCATTGCGCACCTATACTGCGCGTCTGACGAACATCTATCGATAATTACAAGAAATAGAAGAGGTGCGGCATCTATCCCGTACACGGAAAAAACTGTTTTGTTGAAACAACTAAATTTTGGTTAATATAGCTCCAATCAAATATTTTGGTTGGAATGACCAAATTTTGTTTGGGCTAACCAAATGATTTATTGAATTAACAAAATCGTTTGGTTAATCTAACCAAAATTTAATCCTTCCAACTAAAATATTTGATTAGAGCTATATTAACCAAAATTTAGTTGTTTCAACAAAGCAGTTTTTTCCGTTTATGCGGCAACTCTCCCGGAGTTACCCTATTTTTAATTTATTCAGAATGATTATTATTTTGCACAATTTCAGATTTCCTGTAACATTTGTTTTCTGGACAAAGTAAAAATTATCCGAATTTGAATATCTAAAACTTTCGAATGCATTTACAATAAAGAATTATTTCAATGACGCTTTAGCATTATTTAAAGGGAAATTAAAGGGACAATTTTTTCTGTACCGAAGACTGCGAGCAGCGCCTCTGTAGGCCGTTTTAATTCCCAATGAATGCTTATGTTTCTTACTATAATTCTTTTGGCGTCAACTTTCTGTTGTAATCGTACTTTTTTTTACAATGCATTTTATCAGAATTGAAGACATTGCAAATAAAATTAATATTTCTTATCGGTGCAACATGTTTTAATTATCTTGCAGATAAAACTTTGAATTTTAACATAGTTTGTAGCAAAAAAAAAAAAAAAAAAAAAACTTACGCTAAGCAACAAATTTTTAATGTAGAGGGAACCTAAACAAGCATTTTCGTCATAGAATGTGTAGCTGGAAATGGCACATTTAAGCGCTGGTGACTAAATTGTAGTCTACATAAATTCTTTGTTCTAATCATAAAAAATCAAAGGATAATACTTTTTAATTAACAAAATGCATGAGGCATCTTTTTTTTTTAAGTCAGAAAAATATTTTTTTAACGATTGTTTTGAAAATTTATCATTCACTTTCCGTCATTTTTGACGGGGATTATGTACTAGTATGTAATAATTTTTATCCTCTATAGTGTTGTTCGCTGGCTGAGTGGTTAAGATGCTCGATTCGAAACGCACGGTCCCAGGCTCAAAACCAATTAAATCCACGGAAGAAAGGGAGACGTATTTTTAAAAAAAACTCCTTTTTCTCGGATTACGGAAATTTTCTGTCCTAGAACGGAAAAAAAAGAACAGAAATTTCTTCAATTGTCGGATATATACGGGTAGCAGGTGTGCCAGGAATATTTCCGTGAATTGAAGAAAGTATTTCTGAGAGTGTAGGAACTCTCCTGCTACCTTTTTAGCATAAGATTCAAACAGTGAAATCTAGAAAGTTGATGTTTTTATAAAAGGAATAAAAAATAACTTCAGAATTTCTCGTTGTTGAGATAGATTTCTTTTTCTTTTCTTGTCTCTCTCTCTCTCTCTTTTTTCTTTTTGAAAACGACAAAATTATATGAAAAAGACTCGTATTCTTTTTTTTTTTTTTTTTCTGAATAAGTTTAAAGCTTCCCTTCTTCGGAAAATTTCACACAAGAACTAACAATGATTCGCTTGTGAAAAATTCACATCGCATGTTTCGAAATACAGATATTTCTATTTCAAAAATGTTTCATAAATTTTATGTTGATTGTTTTATGATATAACTTATGATTTTCTTTTCTTTTGACGTTTGTGAAAGAGTCTAAAATTGTCATGATTCCATGATACTACAATACATTCAACACATTACTTCAATCAAACTGTGACTTTTATTTCATCTTCAATTTTATAAAAATTATTTATCACCCTTACGGTTCACATCAAAATTGCTTAAAACGTATCAAACAATTTCCTTTTAATTTAGTGCTCCACTTTTACACTGGTATTCCTCTCTAATAACCTTAAAAAACCATAAATTATTGTTACAGCTTCTGTCAGGATGTTTACGGCGCTTACGTACATGCATACTACATATATATTAAAAACAAGATTAATTTTAGTTCTTTGTTTCCCATCTTTCCTCCAGCAATAAATCTCTTTTCGCAGATGCAATCTCCAGAAGACGTTTGTTTCATTACAATTACGTTTTATTACGCCGAACTCGAGTCCAGAAAACTTCGCAAGCGCTCGTGTTCTTCAGTGGAACTGTACCTGACGTTAAGTGCTTACCACGATTAAGTAAACAAGAGTTATGTGGATTTTGTGTTTTTCTTTCATTTTTTTTTCGGGGAGGGGTGTACCAGAGGGAGGGACTAGAAAGGATCACGCAACTGTGAAAATGTTAATTTTGTATGAGTCGTCCGCCACAGAAAAGCTGCTATTCTCGTATATATATCACGAATGCCAACAGCCGGATTTCGGAAAATATTTAGTGGCACCTTTGATCCCTGCCTTATGGCCAGACAACGGAGGTATAAGCTCAGACAAAAGGGCGGCGGTCAATGGGAATTGGTTTGGTTTTTTTCCTGGATCGTACGTTTGGTTTTATGTTTCAAATCCTACGATATTAGACTTGAATAAGCGTGCCAAGAATTTTGATTATTTTTGTGAAAAGAAAAATATTAAAGTTCCACAAGGAGAAAGCCTAATCAATGTGACTGATATCCCTACTTTTACGTTATGACTTCTTCATAAAGTTCCCTGCTCAACAAATGCGAAAATTTCTGACAGATTTTCTGGCCCATTTTTAAATGTAATTGCATAAAATATACAGAGCTGTTTATTAAAGCGCTCTGGGATCGAAATGCGTTTTCCATTTTTACTTTCTTCTATCTTCAATAGAAGAAAGTATTGTAATCGAAATTTTTTCGACTTCCGGTTTTCGACGAATTTACACGTTTTAGGGTCAGATATGCCAAAAAACATGTTTATAAAAAACGTCTGTCTGTCCGTGTATCCGTGTGTCCGTATGTCTGTCGCCATTGTACCATCAAAAAGTGTATGAAGTTAAGCATAGAATTCAACCAAACTTTTTTTTTTAAGTTTTTGGTCATGGCAAGAAGATCCTTTCAGAATTTTGAAAAATTCCGTCGGTAAGGGCGCTGTAATTGCGATTTTTGTGCAATTTACAATATTGTATCATTGAAAAGTGTATGAAGTTATACATAGAATTGAACCAAATTTTTTATGTACATGTTTTTGGCCATGGCAAGAAGGTCCTCCCTAAATTTAGAAATATTCCGCCGGGCACTATAATAGCAATTTTTGTGTAATTTTCTTGATTTTTCGTAGTTGTATTGTACACCGGAGACAGATGAAGCGACGGGAACTTCCCATCCTGATAAGCCAACTATTCGCGAACAACTGATATACAACAGAATAACGGAAAACTATTGATTTTAATAAATATCATGATCGAGATAAACTCGTTTTTATTCCGATTAATTGACTGAAGCAGAAATTTAAAATGAAAGTTAAAGTTGATATAGTATTGAACTAATAAAAATGAAGTATTGACATTTGTAATAACATTTTGAAATATTAAAATATATGAGATAGAAGAAAGTTTTGGAATTGGTACACCCGACTAGTTTGATAAATAAATTGGTCAGTATAACAAACGGTTTTTGTCACGAGTTGGCAGATTTTTCTATTTTCCGGTTATGTCATTTCAGGAAGTTCGATTCAAATCGCCCACTTTGACAGTGTTTTCTGAAAAAACTTCCGTCTTAAAAAAAAAAGGGAAAACGCTGTGTGATTAGATAGTTTCTGAATAAGAACAGCTATGCATTTCATGCGTTTCCGAACAAACATGATGAACTCAGAAATGTGTCAGGAAAGTAGCTCCTTTGGATTTGAGAACAGCCTTAAATATAAATGTTTTATATGTAACGCTTAATTCTAAGGAGAATATTTTATTTTACTTATTTATTTATTTATATTTGTTTTACTGTGCTGTGTCATCAACATGCTGCAATGTAAGTCTGTAGCACTTTTTTCTTTCCTTGACGCGTGTCTTTCTTTTTCGGTCAAAATTCTGCTTTTGTCTTGTCATAAACATACACTCTAAAATTGGAAGGAGTGAAAAGTTCGCTCATTGGAATAGTGAAATGCATTTGCATTCTTTTTGGAGTGATTTTTTCACTCCGTTGGCGAGAGCGAAAGCCTGTTACATTGTTAAAAATTTCTGTTCAACGTTGAACCAATATATGTAATAAAATAATGAGAATTACCTAAATATGGTACTTCTTAATTTTCAAAATCTCCATTTCATGGTGTAACCTTGGAATTTACGGATAGATGGTCTAGGATGAATCGTCTTTCCGTTAGAAAATTATGTGATATTTTTGTATTAATTATTCCTTTTGTATTAATTATTTCTTTATTCTCCTTTATTCCTTTGTTTAAAATTATGTTTATAATTTAACTTTTTAATTTGCAAGTTTTTCACTTTTCAAAAGCGGGTGTGATTTTGTTCTCATGACTCCTAGCTCTACGCTCTTATTGATAATTTGTCATTTTCTTTTTGATTATCTGTCTCAAAAGTGAGCAACTTATGTGAATAACTTATGTGAATATGTGTGAAACAAATTTCATTCAAAGTTAATCAACAGCAAAATAAAGATCACTATTTATATTTTTAAAGTGTGAATATTACCTTCAGTTTAAAATCCATTCTCGAACTTTACAGATTGCTTAAGGGAACTCTTCATTCACTTGAAAACACCCGTTCTCTAATGCAAAACGTATGGGCAGGTTATTTTCGAATTTCTCGTTTAAATTTAAATATTTTTAAACGATTATTTGCTTAGGGCAGCTAAGCTCGATCTGCCGTTCTGTACTTTTTTGATTTTGGTTGCCGATTTCTTTTAATAAAGGTACTTTCACTTTCGAAACCGCTTCCGAAAGTGAAAGTACCTTTATTAAAAAAAATCTGCAACCGAAATCGAAAAAGTGAAAAAAAAAATAGCTATATTAGAGATTGACCTCAACTATCCTGTGCAAAAGAAATCGTTTAAAAATATTCAAATTTGAACGAGAAATCAAACAAAAACAACACAACAAAACAACCTGCTCATAGGTTTTGCATTTAGCGAACGGGTGGTTTCAAGTGAGTGAAGAGTACCCTTAAGGCTGTTCTCAAATCCAAAAGAACAACTTCCTGACATAAGTTTTAATTTATTTTTGTTCGAAAATGCATGAAACTAGCTGGTGTTGTTGTTCAGAAACTATGTCATCGAGCTGGGTTTTTTTTTTTTTTTTCAAACGCAATAGATTTTTCAGAAAATACTGTCAAAGTAGACGTTTTAGATCTAATTTCCGCGCGAAAGTAGAAAAATCACTCAAAAGCGGGCGAAAAACGGTTTCTCACGTGATCGAAATCATTTATAACTCAATGGGTAATTGATTGATCAAAAAATGGAAAAAACAGCTCAATTCCAAATCGCTTCCATGTCCAGTCTTTCCAATTTTATATCTTTCCGTTAAAAAAGGAATTTGGAAATGTGTCAGAACGTTTTGCGCTTGTTGAGCAGAGCAGTTAAGAACAGCCTTAAGGCGGTGTGAAAACAGTGCTTGCAGTTAAGCTGTGAAAACAGCGGCATCAGTCTCATGAGCTATCAAATATCATTTCAAACAATCCAAACTGTTAACTGCTACTTTGAATGTTTCAATGCTTCGTCTCTATTTCATCTTCTTCATCTGATCCATTACTACTGCTATTAATAACCTCGCTGTAATGTACATTTTCGCATGTATATATTTCACAAGATACATATTCAGAAAATTGACGATCAGAATATTGAAAAAAATTTTTAATATAAATATTAGAAAATTTCTTCAATTTTTCATTTTTCATTTTTTTTTTTTTTTTTTTGACATTGAAAGTTATTTGCTACACTGCAAATAGAGGCGTCTTAAATTCAGACACATATGTGACTGAAAAAGAAATTCAGACACTTAAGTGTCTGAATATGAAATTTCAGACATCATAAGTGTCTGAATTTAAGACCCTTAAGTGTCTTACTGTGATCATGGTATAAATGAACTGAGAAAAATGTCTGAATAATGATCATGTGTCTGAAAATTAAGACATGTAGAAATTCAGACACTTATATGTCTGAATGTAATACAATTGTATCATATGTATGATGAAACGACGATTGTATATGAGGACCCCTGCGGCCAAGGGATATAAGTGAAAAAATTTAGATTTGGAATAAATTGAATTTAACGATTAACATCAATAGTAAAGTAACTGACTTAAAATATGAAGCTGTTGCTAATTTCATAGCGGTCTTTCAATTCTTATTTCAATAACTGTGGAAGGAAAGTGAAGTACAATATATTTTTTAAATTTTAAGTACAGATTAAAGAGGTTAAGTAGTTTATAGAGCTTAAGTAGTTGACCTCCAGAATGCAACACATAATTAGGAAATCTCTTATAGTTTGCGTTTTAGTTTAGCAAACAAGGCAGGGGACTTCAGGCACATCTGTCCAACGTTTCCCCTCCCTATATTTTTCTTCTGAGAGCAATAATAAAAGAAATAGCCTTATTTCCAGATAGCCTGTATATTGATCTCAGTTTTTTCAATTTTGTTACTTATAGCCTTTCGCTTCTGGTGTCCTCATATGCAATTGTATCGCAATATATTTGGCAGCACCGTCAGAAAACGTTTTCGAATGGATGAAATGCTTTGCCATCCACTAAATTTGGTATTAGTGTATAAAATAAGCAACTTAATTTGACCATGGGGACGTCTGCCAAAATTGTAAATGCCCGTTTACTAACTTTCGAACTAAATTATTTTTAGTGCAAAAGTACAAGCTAAAGAAACTTTTCCCAAAATATAAATTTCTCAAAAACTACTTCCACTCATAGGTATGCTCATGGCTCACTCATAGGCCGTTCCCTAAATACAAAGAGATATGATTGCTCTTAGAAAAAAATGTAGAAAGGGGAGAGGATGGACAGATGTGTCTGGAGTCCCCTACCTAGTTCGCCTAACTAAAACGCAAAATATAAATATGAAATAAGCTAAACCAAGAATCTTTTGTGAGAACACCTTGTACAAGATAATTTTTATATAAAAGGAATATTAAAAAATTAACAAGTAAGAAGTATTAAATATTAAATAGATATATAAAAATAAATTTCTAACAATATTTTTCAAAATGCAGAACATTTCTTTCCCTCTAGTGGAAGGTTTTGCCCTTCTGAACACCCTTTATCTAAGATAAATTTTAAATATACGAACGTCAAAAGGAAATATTTAAAAATTGATTTCTATTAGTGGTTTAGGAAGAGAGGGGGGGGGGGGGGCGGTGCTCCTCTTACGAAAATTTCTTAGTTCTTTTTTCTCTTAGTGTTCAATTATGTAATCATTTCGAAGAATAAATGTTATTTTTTTAATTAGCGTTACGACGATTTTTTTAATTTATAATATGTTTTTTACCCTCTTACTGAAAGAATAAAAACTGTAATAATTATATTCATGTAATTTATAAATGTAAACATTACGAAAAACGCCAAATAAAGAAAATAAAATGCTTCTGATTTCTTCTTATACAACGTTCCACTTTTCCCGCAGATAAAAAAAGTTTTAACAACTTATCATACTGTAACCCGTAGACTGACGTAATGAATAAAGCCATCTGTTTCCAATGGAAATGCTGACTCGCAGCTTTTTTTTCTTTGTGAAGCGAATCTGTGTTGTGAGTCCGGAGTCCGTTGTCGTATTCAAATTTAAACGTTCTTCAACAGTTCGCATTTTTGACCGGTCCGGATTTTTTACTGTGAAAAATGTTGTCATTATGTTATTACTGCGGGTGCGTTATTAGTGCAAGCGTTATATTTAGAAGTTTCTTGCATTCTGGATCGGCTGGAGGGATCTTATGTGCTTCATATATGGATATAACGACTGAAATTACATCCGGATGACTCTACAAATAGTTCTCAACAGAGACAGTATTACTTTTCATTGCTTTTCGTCAAGAATATAGTTATTCATCTCGTTAAACAAGAAAACTAACCCCAGGCCTACAAACTAGTCCCGCGGGCTCTGTTTTCAGAATGGAAAATTTCCATTATTTTAACAGAGCTAGCAGGATATAGGAAGGGGTTTTCTTCAAAAAAGAAGCAAGTTTTTGTCTCTCATTCACTATGACAGTTATTTTAAATCAAGTCATATCAATATCAGTAAGTGTTTTTGATATTTTGTTTATAGTACCACATAAAATGTTGCATGAAATATAACTTAGGTTTGAATTTGTTTGCGAAATAAAACAGTTAATTCTAGAAATATATATTTTTACATACTTGTATTTCTAGAACAGCAGCTCCAGAATTATATATTATATTTTTTGTGTGAGTGTAGGCTAATTTGATTATGTAAAAACATCAGTAATATTATGTAAAAAATTGGTTAACTTAGAATGTCTATAAAAATAAAGTTTGGTTTCAAAGCAATTTTTAATTATATGGCACACCCGTACATTCTCTAAACTATACAGTTGAAAGGAAAAAAATACTGCAATTTTGTGATTATTATATGTAAAATCAGTTTTCGAAATTTTCATTTTTTAATAGCACATTGTATAGAATATAAATTATTTACAGCTATAATTCCATTTCCTCAAAAAAAAAAAAAAAAAAAAAAAAAAAAAAAAAAAAAAATCATTATTTACTTTGATTTTTTTGTTCAAAATTTTCAATTTTGGATTTGCAAAACATGAGAAATTGAAAACTAAGCTTATTTTATTTTAAGGCTGTTCTCAAATCCAAAAGGGCAACTTTATGACGCACGTTTTAATTTATTTTTGTTGGGAAATGAATGAAACTGGCTGGTGTTGTTGTTCAGAAACTATGTTATCGAACTGTTTTCTCCGTTTTTTTTTTTTTTTTTTTTTTTTTTCAAACGCAACAGGTCTTTCAGAAAATAGTGTCCAAGTGGGCGTTTTGAACCAAATTTCTGCGTGAAAGAAGAATAACCACTCAAGAAAGGGCGAAAAACGTGTTTGTCATGTGATCAAAATCGCTTATAACTCAATAGGTAATTTATGGATCAAAAAATGGAAAACACAGTTCGATTCCATTCTCAGGCTTTCCAATTTTATACCTTTCCGTTAAAAAATGAATTTGTAAATGTGTCAAAACGTTTTGTGCTTTATTGAGCAGAGCAGTTGAGAACAGCTTTAAGTTAAAAGGTTATTACAAGTTTAAAATGGAAATTAGAAAACAGCTAGAGTTTTGTATATTTCCATGCATAACTACATTTCGCACAAAAAATTGCGGTTTTCCTCAAAGTTCATTTATACAAAATAGGCCAAAAAAATGTATATTTAGGCAAAATAGGTTTTGAAACTAGAAGTGACTTTTCCTGTATGTTATTATATATGTGTGTGTGTGTGAACATGAAAACAAATCATAGAAGCATTAGAATGAAGCTATCGTGAAATTCTGAATATTTTATAATTAAATTCTCAACTTTTCTTATGGTAAATAAACCCCTCTTAAAAAAAAAAAAAAAAAAAAAAATCGAATTTACTCTTTAAATGAAGAGTTTCATACTCAATTTTTTTTAAATATTGGGTTCTCATATACTGCAAATTTTGGGAAATCTAGTATTAGATTTTATTTAACACGGAAATAAAAATGCAAAAAATGCTTAAACTGGGAATTGCACTGGGAATATGTTATTTAAATAGGAAAAAATTGAACTACAAAGCAGGGATGGAATTCTTTCTGAAGGAGTGAATTTTTTTTTATAAATGGGAATAATTTGTTACCATAAAGCGGAGCTGATTACAGCATGGGCAAACTGGGCTGTTTCTATGGGCCTTTAGCTTTACGGGCCCCTAAATTCTGTATGAAATTTCTATAAAGCTGATATTTTAAGTTTGTTTTGATCTTATACTTATTTTAATAAATATTTTGTACTTTTAGAACATGATTAAGTTAAAGAAAATGATATATTTATCCAAATATGTATTTGACGGCATCGAATAGGCTTAATATTTTTTTTTATTTTTTTTTATTTTTTATTTATTTATTTATTTATTTATTTGTAACAGTATACGAAGGCAGTGGGGAAAGGGGGCGAATGAATACTAGGTCTTCGGACTAGAATTAATCTGAAGTTCACTAAAAGTAATAAACATTTTTGATGCCGTAGGGCATATATATCACATAAATACATATTTATATATATATATACATATAATTATCCTATTCTAAAACTACAAAATACTGATTACAATCCTCATAAGGTCAAAACTGATTTAAAATATCAGCTTTATGAAAATTTCATATCCAATTTGGGGTACGCTAAAATCAGGGGGTAGAGAAGCACCCCATTTTTTCCCACGCTGCAATCAGCTCTGCTTTATGGTAACAAAGTATTCCCATTTATAAAAAATGATTCAATATGGTCAAACATGGTTGCGTATATGGCTTAAAAAGAAAAGTGGTCAAAGATGGCTTCATATTGGCCAAAAAAAAAGGGGGGAGGGTTCAAAGATGGCCGCAATTAAGACATTTGAAATGTCTGAAATTCAGACGTAAGAAGTGTCTGAAAAATTTAAGACATTTTAAAACGTCTTAAAATTGAACACTCTTGTTTCAGACACTTAAGTGTCTGAAATTCAGACACAAGAAGTGTCTGAAAATTTTAAGACATTTTAAAACGTCTGAAAATTGAACACTGCGTTTCAGACACTTAAATGTCTGAATTTCAGACATTTCAGTTTACAGTGTACAGTGGGACTATCAATTCGTTATATCGAAGTATTTTTGTAACATTTTCGTCGGGACCATAAAAAAAATCGCTAAATCGAGAAATTTGTTAAATCGTTATTCGTTAAATTGGGACTCGACTGTATATGTATATTTTGCATAATATGCATATTTAACCCATTAAAAGCGAGCCTCTTTAACATTTCTTTTAATTCTTCGACACCGGTTTTTTCCACATAGTAATTTTGATTTATTTAATCGCTCAATAACTGAGATTAGAGAATATGAAAATTTCCAAACTAAAATACTGGTATTCAAATTTAAAAGTTTTGTTTGCCTTACATGCTGCAACTTTTCTTGCCAACCGGCTTTAATGAGTTATTTCCCAGTGTCACTTCTCAATGTTAATTTAACATAAAAAAGCCTATGGAGCTCATAACTTTTTCATTTTTTTTTTCGTCCCACCTTTTTGTCCCTGATGCCACAATTTTCTTATTCTTTACTAAATCTAAAGATATTATCAATTTAAAGTGTAAAAATGTTTGTCTGAAGTCAGGGTCAAAACGGATGATAAAATGCCTTTCCATATATGTGTGAATTTGTGATGTAGTGGGCCAGAGCTTTTTGGTTCACTAAGCTCTTGTGAGATGATCGTTGAAAAATAATACATGTTTCTTACCAAAGTTCTTTATTAGAACAACTAAAATAGATTTGAAAAATGTAATAACAAACTTTACCATTCATAGGTAGACACTCTCACTTTTTATTAACAGTTCTATACTTCTCATAGCCAACCTGAGTAAAAACGATTTTTACTCGCAACTCTTCCGTTGTTAAAAAAACACCTCACTTCATCAGTGTCACCCAGTCTACTATCAGCCTCCACACTAGCTTCTGCATGAGTCTCTTTTTACTTTAACTTTACGGACGAATTCCCACACATTGTCCAGCCACCCCTATTTCTTGGAAAAGTTGAAATACCCTGTTGAGCAGATCCCAAGGGCAGAAGTATGCCAGGAATTTCCCCTGCATGCCTTTACACAAAAGACCATTGTCCTCCTCGGAAATGCCTGTTGCTTTCCCCGTCGAAAACGTGTGGCGAAGGTACGATATCACAACACCTCCCCCCAAAAGAGATTTCCACAGGAAATATTTGGCATGAATTCACATAATAAGCCCTTTTAATAGATTTCCCGAGAGCTCAAGCACACCATTAAATCAGCAATAAAATATCATTTAGACTTTTGACCCAATTATGAAAGTTCTACTTAAATTCAAGAATACCCACTCTCAGTTTCAAAGGACATGCCAAAATATGAAATTTTTAGAATTTTCCTTACACATAATCAATCAAAAGAATAAAAATAATATACATTTTTGATGCTAGAACAATTAATTTAAATTTAAAATATTTGAATGTAATACTAACTCAAAAAAGAAAAAAAACACTATAACACAATCTAGGTAACTAAATTCTTACATACAGCACAATATCTTAATAAAACGCCCTAATTACAAGTATTAAAATTTTGAACACTAAATTCCAAACAGAAAATCTAACTCTGATTCTAAATCTTCCTACTTAGACCATCTGCATTTCCATGTAATTTTCCTGGCTTATGTGTAATTTCAAAATTTAATGGCTGCAAAAATAGAGCCCAACGTGTCAAACGAGAGTTTGTACCAACCATTTTCTTTAAGTACACTAATGGATTATGATCGGTTTGTATTTCAAATTTTTGCCCATCCAAATAATAATTTAACTTTTTTAATCCATATACTATAGCCACTAATTCTCTTTCTATCGTGCTATAATTTTGCTCCGCACGAGAAAATTTTTTGCTAAGATACAAAATTGGATGCTCTTCACCTGCAATAATTTGAGATAAAACAATTCCTGCCCCATACAAACTCGCATCTGTTTGCACAATGAATTTCTGCTTAAAATCAGGCGCATATAATACAGGACTTTTCATTAATTTTAACTTTAATTCTTCAAATGCATTATTACACTTCTCGTCCCATATGATTTTTTCTTTTTTTATTTTCCCTTTTAAAGCATCTGTTAACGGCACTGCTATGGTAGCATAATTCTTTATGTACCTCGCGTAATACCCTACCATTCCCAGATATGCTCTTAGCTGTGTTTTCGTCGTCGGAATTGGAAAATCTTTAATAGCCTGCAATTTAGCTTCACTAGGAGACCTTTTTCCTGACCCAACTTCGTGTCCCAGAAATTTTACGTAATCTTGCGCGAATTGGCATTTGGATGGTTTCACCGTTAGATTTGCTTCTTTTAACCGCTTAAGAACCGCTTCCACATCTTTTAAATGCTGTTCCCATGTCAAAGAAAATATAGCTATATCATCGATATACGGAACCGCAAATGACTCTAACCCATATAAAACTATGGCAATCAATTTACAAAAATAATATGCTGAATTTAAAAGTCCAAACATCATGACTTTAGGTAAAAAGGTCCCAAATGGTGTTACAAAAGCCGCATATCTCTGAGCTTCTTCCGTGAGAGGAATCTGAAAATAACCTTTCGTCAGATCCATAACAGTAATAAAAGGCGCTGTACTCACTTTCTCAACGACCTCTTCAATGTTTGGCAAAGGGAAAAATTCAGTTCTGGTCTTTGCATTTAATTTCCTATAGTCCACACAAGGGCGAGCGTCTTTACCCGCACTCTCAACTAAAATCATAGGCGAAGCATAATCTGATTGCCCGACCTCAATCACACCCAAATCTAAAAGCCTCCGAATCTCTTCACGCATAATCTCTAATTGCCTCGGCGACATACGATATGGTTTTGATCTTACCGGCACATCATCCGTTAAAACAATGTCCATTTTAACTAACGGGGTACTCCCAGGGTCCGTAGAAAAAACTTTCATATGACGCTCAATCATTGTCCTGAAATCTCCTATTTGCTCTGTAGAAACACGTTTTTCCAAATTACTTTCTTTTACTAATTCCCAAAAGTCTAATTGAGTGGGATCTGCAATGGGATAAGGAATTTCCGCTTGATCCTCAATTTCCTCACACTCCTCATCAATCAACAAATTTACAAATTCAGGTCTACTATAATATGGTTTAATTAAATTAACATGATAAATAGTAGACTTATTTCTCTTTTCCGGAATATCGATCGTATAATTAGTTTGAGATATTACGCTAGTAATAGTTCCCGGTCCTATCCAATTAACCGCCATTTTATTTGGTTTCGAAGTAGCCAGAACTAACACTTTGTCTCCAACATTAAATTTTCTATACACCGCATTCTTATCATACCATTGTTTTCGTTTCTCCTGACACTCTTTCATTCTTTTACACGCTAATTCTTGACAATGTTTCAATCTATTACTTAAGTTCAAAATATAGTCCACTACATTCTGATTTACCGTCTCCTTTTCCATCCAATTTTCATATACAAGAGTATGTGGCATTCGTAAATTCTTACCATGTACAAGCTCAGCAGGGCTAAATCCCGTGCTTTCATGACTTACAGTCCTCAAAGCAAATAAAGCCATTGGCAAGACTGCTTCCCAATCTTTTCCTGCCTCCAAACATAATGTCTTTATAACCTTTTTTAAACTACCATGCATCCGTTCAACGCTATTCGATTCTGGGTGGCAAACTGAACTATGTACAACCTTAATACCAAACCTATCAAAAAATTCCGATGCCAACTCACTTGTAAATGACCTACCCAAATCACATTGTACCTCTTTTGGATAACCAGTCCTAGAAAATATTTGTATTAGCCTCTCAATCACTGACGGAGAAGTTAAATCTTCTACTGGAATCGCATCTGGATATTTTGACGCAACACAAATTGAAGTAATCAAGTATCTATTATTTTTCTCGCTTAAACTCAAAGGGCCTACACCATCAATATTTATCCTGGAGAAAACTTCTGAAATTATCGGCACGAGCTTCAAGGGAGCTTTCTTTTTATCTCTATTTTTACCAACCTTTTGACACAGATCGCAAGTTCTTACAAATGCCTCAATTTCCTTGTAACAATTTGGCCAAAAATAGCATTTAATTACCCTATCTTTTGTTTTAGTTGCCCCTAAATGTCCCGCAACTTCCTCATGACACATCTTCATTATTTTTTCTCTAAATTCTAATGGCAAACATAATTGTAATTTCTCATCCCCACTATTTGAATGTGAAACTCTTACTAATTTATTTCCCATTATTTTAAATTCCTTTTCTTCTACATTATTTGCCTTTTCCCATAATGTTTTTAAAGATAAGCACTGTTTCTGAGCTAAGCTGAAATCTTTCGCTGTAATTTTATTCAATCCCACATTATCTTTCACCTCCCATTTCGGTAATAACATAAGATCTTCGATTTGACTTTCATCCTGTCTATTCTCATCCATTTGAACTACCTGCGTTTCTTTGTTCTGTGAGCAATCCCCCAATTTTATCTACCCTACCTGGTTGCTCTTCTAACTTTGCCTGATCAACAAACGACATTTCCTTATCAACATCCCGTTGCTCCATTCCTTTTTTTAAAGAATTCGTCTTACTACGGGTAACCACCATATTTATAGGAACACCACTTCCTTTATTTTGCTCAATAAGCTCCGCAGTTTTATTACCTAAGAGATAGTAACCTTGCTCCGACTCCGATGGTTTAATCGCCGCCTTAGTGGTGATGCAACCAAAATCCCCTTTTATAGTCACCCATGCTAATGGTAAACATTTACATTCATTATCAAGAGGTTGACGTACCCAAGTTATATCTCCAGTAAAATCCTCTGTTTTAACCCAATTTCTATCGCATAGATCAATCCCTGCTCCCGTGTCCCTCAAATAGTGTCTTTCAACCCCGTTTATTAGAGCTTTTTTTAGATAAGGTTTAAAACAATCCCCTAAATCAACATCATTACCTAAATGATTAACTGTATTGAACTCATTTTTCTTTTTTAACCATTCCGCACAATCTGGTTTTATGTGCCCTGGTTGATTACAAAAAAAACACCTAATCTGCTTTTCCTCTCAAAAGCCTGGTCTTGTTTAAGTTTATCATTTTTAAATTTTTCCGTTTTATTCTCTAACTCCGATTTAGCTTTTACTTCACCCCTAATTTTCGGATTTAAATTGCTTCTTTGCATCTCTGAATAAGGTTTTTTTTCCCAAGATTTTTTTTCTGATTTCCTGAAACTACTTCTAATACTCTCATATTTGTCACATTTATCAGCAAGTTTCGAAGCCTCTTTCATTTCATCCCATTCATCCATAAATTTTTCTTTTACTTCAAAAGGAACGCGTTTTTTTACTTGCTCTGTGAGCATGAGCTCTTTTAAAGACTCGAAATCCTTTATTTCTAATGATTCCAACCAATTATCCAAATAACCTCTTAATTCATATACCAAGTCTACCCATAACGCTCCAAGTTTCCTCTGATGATTTTCAAACTTCTGTTTTAAAGCACCTGTTCCCAATCTAAAACGATTTAATAAAACTTTTTTTACATGTTGAAAATCTGGTTGCTTCACTATAATTTCCGCGATATCTGATGGCAATAAGGGAATTAATTGGCTAACCATATCCTCCTGCGAAATTTTAGCTTTTTCCGCCTGTTTTTCAAAGATCATAAAGAAAAGAGTGATGTCAATTAATTTACAATCAAAACGTGGAACTAATTCTTTCAAATTAATTTTTGGATTCCTATGCGAACCTACATTCAAATCACTAGACGAAAGACTAACAGTTTCCGAAGAATTTTGAATTCTTAATTTTTCTAACTCAAATTGTCTTGTTTTTTCGCGCTCTTCGTCTTCCCGTTCCAAAGCTAATTTTTCCCGTTCCATTTCTTTTCGTTCTGCATCCTCCTTAAGAATACATTCTAAATTCGATTTAGCAAAACTCTCATTATAATCCGATGCTGCTAAAATAGCCTGAATTATAGTTTTTTTCTTATCAGTTGCCGACACGTTGGTCTCAAATTCCTCTGCCAGCAAAAGCAAGATGTTTTTAGTATATTTCCCTAGAAATTCTTCCATTGTTTTCCCCCAAAATATACTAATCACAACAATACACAAATATATACAATTTGTAAAACACACTAAAAATTACAATAAGGAATAGAATTTTATCCTCTAGATATATTTCAATGCATAAAACAATAATACAATTTTCCTACCGAAAATTTTCGTGCACTTGCTATATCCTTTAAAACTGAGTAAATCCTCAAAATTATTTTGATACCCACAGCACTATATAAATACAATTTGTATAAAAACAACTAATCCTGCTATTTCCTACAGCATACCCATAAAATTTCAGATAACTTTATTGCTGTAATAAACAAAAGCTGTATATGCCCCAACTTTATAACTAAAAGTTACATCCACAACTATGATTAATTTTAATGATTAATATTCTTTTATTAATCAACCGTAATTTACTATCCTCAAGTTAATTATGAAATACATAAATATTAAATTTTCAAAACCAAATGAATTACCGTACAGACCATAAGAACCCCGTTTAATATAAAAATTCTAACTAAAAATTTCGATCCCAAATTAATAGCTACCCTAGACTTTTTATCTATTAAACATATACAAATTACCAAGAACAGACATATACAATATTAAATCCTAACAGACCTCTCTGTAAAATTTCATAAAAGGGCTTACCTTCAAATGTAGACCTTTCTCCACACTGCTCCAAGGCTTTCCTGCACTTTTTTTTTTTTCAGGTACTGCCGTATCTCCGGATCTAACTTGATTTCCGCCGGGAAATTTACACACAAGCTGTCTCCATGGATCCCTAAGGGCGATCGATGAAATAGTCTACTATCCACTGCACTGGATGTTTACTGAAGAAATTTTGTATATCGTCGAATCCTTAGTCCTTGTTACATACCAGCTAACACATTCGACACTCCAGATTTCACAGTTCCTCACCGGATACACTTGAAAATCTTTCTCGTCAAACACAAGATTTCATCACCGACTGTCCTTGTTTCTACACAGTTTCCTTCTGTACATCAAGTTCACGTGGGTCCAGTCTAATTTATGCTAGACCTAATTAATCCGTAAGCTGCCACCATTTATAATACTATAGCTGTGATGTAGTGGGCCAGAGCTTTTTGGTTCACTAAGCTCTTGTGAGATGATCGTTGAAAAATAATACATGTTTCTTACCAAAGTTCTTTATTAGAACAACTAAAATAGATTTGAAAAATGTAATAACAAACTTTACCATTCATAGGTAGACACTCTCACTTTTTATTAACAGTTCTATACTTCTCATAGCCAACCTGAGTAAAAACGATTTTTACTCGCATCTCTTCCGTTGTTAAAAAAACACCTCACTTCATCAGTGTCACCCAGTCTACTATCAGCCTCCACACTAGCTTCTGCATGAGTCTCTTTTTACTTTCACTTTAGGGACGAATTCCCATACATTGTCCAGCCACCCCTATTTCTTGGAAAAGTTGAAATACCCTGTTGAGCAGATCCCAAGGGCAGAAGTATGCCAGGAATTTCCCCTGCATGCCTTTACACAAAAGACCATTGTCCTCCTCGGAAATGCCTGTTTCTTTCCCCGTCGAAAACGTGTGGCGAAGGTACGATATCACAAATTATAACCACATGGGTTAATTTTTGTTTACATATTCAAATATTTTTCTTAATAATTCCAAATTTCGCTTTTTTCGTTGAGAATTAACGGACATTTTTCCTATAAATTTTAACGTTTTTTTCTTCATTGTTGCAAGTAATTCAAAAGCCGTAATAATAATTTATCTCTTTTTAGTTGAAAGATTTCCACGTGAAAAATTACACTGAAATAGATTTTTTTTTTTTTTTTTTTTTTTTTTTTTTTTAGAATTAAAAAGATGAATATGGCGTCATGGTGGAAATAAAAAGGATATTTTCAGAATAAGTTTTTGCTTTGGTCAAGTTTATGTTTCAGTAAAATGTTTCAAAAGCATTGCTATTTTTACGCAGGTAGCGAACTTTGTGAGAAATTACATAACTTAAATTTAAAAATGTATTTTTTACTTTCCAAGATGTGAACTATTTATATCTCAAGTTAGAATTAGGTAATAATTTTCTCTTGTTAAATATTCTTAAATATTAGCAGTAAGGATTCAACACAATTTATTTTTGCATTGATATCGTTCCTGATTGGGAAATAGGGTATCTAATTTTAAGTGAAATTAATTTTTTATGTTTTGATTACAAATTTGTTACGTTTAGATTGGAAGTTTTTGTCCAAACTACAGCTACCTGCATTACGGCAGTGAGATATTTTAAATTATGCATTGGTATAAACTGCATCACACATTGTGATTCAATAACTGTTTTTTAAAAACTTGAAATATTAAACAAAAACGTAATTTGAAAAAAAAAATTATTTCCTATACATTGTTTATGCCCGAGAAGGGACAGATATTAAGATGTTTTATTCAATTAGTTCTACATTTAATGTTAATTTTTTTGTAACAAATAAGTTAAGCCAATTGAAGATTAAAAAATAAAAATAAAAATCATAAAATATGATACTAAAACACCCTAAAAAATTAGATTCCGTTCAAATGAAATTGAAATAAATCTTAGACTTTTTAAAAAGTTTTGTATTTTACATGCATCTTATCATTTTATGTACAAACGTCATAAACATTTACAAAATTTGCAATACAAATATTTTCAATTAAAAATGGAAGAAGTCTAAGATTTATTTCGATTTCATTTGAACAGAATCTAAGTTTTTAGGATGTTTTAAGTATCGTATTGTATGATTTTTATTTTTTAATGTTCAATTGGTTTAACTTATTTGCTACAAAAGTTTAACTTTAAATGTAAAGCTAATTGAATGAAATATCCTAATATCTTGCCCCTTCTCGGGCTTAAACAATATAGGAAACATATATATTTTTTAATTTGTTCTTCAACGTACGTTTTTGTTTATATCATCATCAATATATATAAATAGATAGATACAAACGGATTGTGTAACTTCCTTTTTTGGAAGTTGGTTAAAGATAAATAAATATGATTCGACTCCCATCCTTTTTCAAATTCAGCGTAGCAATATCTTGATTATATTTCTACAATATAATTATCGATAAACACATCAGTTGTCGTATTCCTTTAATATACTGACGCATCAAAAGAAAAACATTTTAATTCTAAACGAATAGCAATTTTAAATATGAATAAGGCATTTAACAGAAAATATTCTAAAATAGTGATATTCCGAACCGAATAAATACACTTTCTTCTTTCTTAATAGGGAAACGTCATTTTTCAAAGTTTCTTAAATTTGAAAAATTTCTGCGTTCCATTTCTAAATATTTGAACATTCTAACAATTCTTTAAAATCATTCACACGTTTAATTTGAAGCATTGTCAGAATAAAATGAAGGTTAAATATCTTATTTCAATTTATTCTGTCTGCTTATTGTTTTATGTTAAAAAATTACTCAATCAGAAATGATAATTGAATTGTTTACGATCTTTTTTCCATTTCAAAAATTTCAAAGAATAGTAATTTGATTTCGAGTTATGTTTGCTTTTACAGTTAAAAGTTCTAAATTCTGTTGAATGCTAGGTAATTTTACAAGATATTTGGGTTTCAAGATACAAATTTATTTATTTTTGATTTTATAGTTTGAGAGCAGAAGCGTTTTCTTATTTTCTAGTAACCGGAAATGATTAAACTAAATGTATGATATAACTAAAAAAATATCAAAAATTGAATGCGTAAATTTACCTTAACTATAATATAATACATGAACTAAATACAGAATTAATTCGGTCAAATTTTGCTAACAGGTGTTTAAAATGTTGTTAATTATGTTATTTATTTTTGATTTTGCAGTTTGAGAGTAAAGCGTTTTTTTTTATTTTCAGTAATCGGAAATTAAATTAATTCATGATATAACTAAAATTGTATCAAAAATCTAATCGATAAATTTACCTTAACTATAATTTAATACATTAACTAAATACAGAATTAATTTGGTCAAAATTTACTAAAAGATGTTTAAAATGTTGTTAATTATATTATTTATTTTAGATTTTATAGCTTGAGAGTAAAGCGTTTCCTTATTTTTCAGTTACCGGAAATTATTAATTTTAATATATAACTAAAAATGTATCAAAAATCGAAATACATGAATTAAATACAAAATTAATTCGGTCAAAATTTACTAAAAGGTGTTTAAAATGTTATTAACTATATTATTTATTTTTGATTTTATAGTTTGAGAGTAAAGCTTTTTCTTATTTTCAGTAACCGGAAATTATTAATTTAATCCATGATAGAACTAGAAAATATATCAAAAATCGAATCCGTAAATTTACCTTAACTATAATATAATACATGAATTAACTACGAAATTAATTCGGTCAAAATTTACTAAAGGTGTTTATAATGTTGTTAATTACCGTATTTTATGGAAGAAACGCCGCGGCGTTTACGAGTTTAAAAGCTATTTTTTTTTCCAAGTGCGGCGTGTTGAGAATGCCAACTTGGCGATGCTTGCCATTTTCTGTTAGTCGGCATTGTGGCAACCCCCTTTTTATTGTTTTCCGATTTTCTTTTCAGTGTAGATGTAAAGTTTGTTTTGAACCGGTCTGACGGTAATAATGGAACTCTCAAATGAGAGTAATAATAATATTAATATACCTATATATTTGTAAATAAAATGTACATAGTTGTTTTTTTAAGAAAGAAGTTTAATTTGAACTGTAGAGTGTGTTTACTTATTCAAGTTACGAATTTTATTTACAATATATTAGAACTAAGTTATGAAGACGTTTTTATTCTTCGAAGCACTATGAAATAATTTGAATTTACCGAACCTGCAGTCTGAACGACAACGTAACATTTTTCTGGCGTCAAAGCTCCAGGATGTCTGGATTTCATCATCGATTGAGGTAAGTACCTCAAATTAAATTATATTGAATAAATAGAATTATGAATACATTTATTAACTGAACTGTATCGAATAAATTGAATTCTTTATTTTATGATGGATTTCGAAACATTGAAAAAAAAAAGAGCTACGATTCGTAGTCAAACAACAAAAATATTTGATAAAATAAGGGATTTATTAGATAATACACAAGAATTAGAGCTTGAGAATAGAAAATCACAGCTGGATCTTTTGAAACAGCAATTGAATGACAAAATGAAAACTTTAAAATCATTAAATTCTGAAATTGAACCACTGGTTCCAAGTGCTGAATTTGAAAAAGAAATCGAGAAATCGGAATCTTATAATGAGAATATTATTGAATGGAAATATAAAATTTCCAAATTTTTAAATGATAACACAGTTACTCCTGAAACTAAACAAGATTCTTCAGACATTGAAAGTGATAGTAGTAGCAACAATAGTTCTCTACTAAAAAGTCAGAAAATTCTGAATCAAAATTTGATTAAACTTCCTAAACTTAATATATCTAAATATTATGGTGATTCGTGTTTATGGCTCGAATTTTGGAGTCAGTTTTCGAATGCGATTGACAATAATGAACATTTAACTCCGATTGATAAATTTTTCTACTTAAAGTCATTTTTGGGCGGAAGTGCTGCAAATACTATAGCAGGCTTTTCGCTGACTAAGGAAAATTATGCTCATGCTATAGAATTATTGAAAAATCGTTTTGGTCGTAATGACCTGGTAATAAATAGTCACATGACTAAACTGCTAAATTTGAAACCAGTACGAAATTCTAGTAACATTAAGGCTTTTAGAGATTTGTATGATGAATGCGAAATTCAAATAAGAAATCTTAATTCTTTAGGTGTTGCCTCAGGTTCATATGGGCACTTGTTATGTCCGATTCTTCTGAAACTTATTCCATCAGATATTGCACTAGAATTTAATAGAAAACGAATTAAAAACACTGACTGGGATGTTAATGAGCTGATAAATTTCATTAAAGATGAAATTGAATCTCGCGAGACCACTGTCCAATTAAACCATTTTGAAAAAATCCCTGAGAAGCAGGAAAATTATAAGAAAAATTATAAAAAATTCATTCCATCAGCTTCTGCCTTAACCACAAATATTAAAAATAACTGCATATTTTGTAATCAAACTGATCACGATACTGAAAAGTGTAAGTCTTTCACCATTCCGGAAATGCGAGAAAAATTAAAAAGGGAAGGAAGGTGCTTTAAATGCTTCCGTAAATTTCACATCGCGAATTTTTGTAAAATTTCGAATGAAAATTGCAAAGTGTGTGGTAAAACATATCATAATACTATACTTTGTAATTCTAATAAAAAAACAGAAGTATCAAAAAATTCAGATAGTATTATTTCCTCCGTATCTCATTGCAAAGGCAATATAAATAATATCAGTAGAGAAGTAATATTGCAAACAATTCATGTAAAAGTGGAAGCGGGTGAAAATTCTGAAACTGCTCTTTGTTTATTTGACTCTGCTAGTCATCGAACTTTTATTACAGAAAATTTAGTTTCAAAATTAAAACCCGAGGTCATTAGAAAGGAAAAATTAATTGTCTATACTTTCGGTTCGAGAAAATCTGAAGAACGATGTTATGATGTCGTTAAGCTAAAGCTAATTCACTTGACGAATAGAAAACGTAGTATAATAATTGAAGCATTAGTCACACCGCTAATAACTAATTCTTTGATACAAATTCCTCCTCTTCCAATCAAAATTAAGAGAAAACTTTCCAAATTTCGTCTTGACACGTGGGAACATTTGGAAAATAGTGATGTTGATATATTAATAGGAGCTGATTATTTATATCAAATTAATGACAAAATATACCCCATAAATAAATCATTGTTCGTCTGTGAAAATTTATTTGGGCATTCCCTCTGCGGGACAATTGACGTAAATAAAAACAGTGAGAGTAAGCAAGCTGGGGTCTTGTCCATTCAGGTTATGAAACCTATTCAAAATGATTTGAAAACATTGTGGGAGTTAGAAACTTTAGGGATGAACACTGAAGAAAATATTTCTGAATTAGATAAAGAGATAATCGAAAAATTCGAACACAATTTGCATTTTCTTGAGCACCGATACGAAGCTAAATTGTTATGGAAAGATGATAGAAGAGATTTAGGAAGTAATTATAACAATGCTAGAAACCGATTTATTAACTTAAATCGAAAATTGCTTAAAGATAAGGAATTATTGCAGAAATATAAAGAAATTGTGATTGAACAGGAATTAAATAACATAGTGGAAGCATGTTCTAATAAAACTGTAAATAGCGGTTATTTTATGCCCCACCGACCTGTCTTGCGAGATGATAAACCCACAACTAAAGTTAGAATGGTATTTGATGCTTCCTCAAAAGAAAATAGCAAATCATTAAATGATTGTTTGTACGGTGGCCCAAATTTGAACCCCGATTTATTAGAAATTATTATTAATTTCAGGAAATTCAATACTGCGTTTTGTGCAGATATTGAAAAGGCCTTTCTTCAAATTTCTGTAGCTGAAGAAGACCGAGATTACCTTAAATTTCTTTGGTTCGATAATGACACAAACAACTTTTTCAAAATTTTAAGATTTAGACGTGTACCATTTGGCGTTACATGCTCACCATTTATTTTGGCTGCCACAATTAAACATCATATAAAGAAATATCGAGATCAACATCCAAATGTTGTATATATGTTAGATAATTCCCTCTATGTCGATGATTTAATTTCCGGATCGGATTTAGATAACGAAGCTTATTATTTATCAGTTACAGCTTCTGAAATTCTTAAAGAAGCTGGGATGAATTTGAGGAAAGTAAAAACAAATTCTATTAAACTTAGGGAAATGTGGGAATCTGGTAACTTAGGTATAAGTGAGGAAAACACAGGTAGTATCTTAAAAGTGCTTGGACTGATATGGAATACTGAATCTGATATTTTGATGTTAGATGCGCAGCCCTTTGAAGAATATTACATCGATGATCCCACGAAGCGAACAGTTCTTAAAATGTTACTGAAAATTTATGATCCATTAGGATTTGTGAATCCATTTGTAATACGTATTAAAGCCTTGTTGCAAGAAACATGGCAAAGAGGTTTAGAGTGGGACAATAAATTACCTGAAGATTTGAAATGCGAGTGGAACACTTGGTGTTCAGAAGTTGTACATTTACGCACATTTGAAATAACTCGAAAATATTTTCCTAATATGATAAACATTTCTGAAAATTCACAAATTCACATATTCTGTGATGCTAGTCCCAAAGGGTATGGAGCAGTTGCTTATTTGCGTTCCATTTCATTAACTGGCGAAATTCAAACTAGTTTTGTTTGGAGTAAATGTAGAATAGCCCCCCTCAAGAAGTTAACTATTCCACGGCTGGAATTGATCAGTGCAGTAGTTGCCGCTAGAATGTGGAAATATTTAAAACAAAAATTACATATTTCGAATTTAAATATAAAGTTATGGTCGGACTCAGAGATAACTATCTGTTGGATTAGGGGTTCTACTACAAACTGGAAACCCTTTATTTCCAATCGTGTAACCGAAATTCAGTCATTGACAGATCCAAAGGACTGGAATTATTGTCCCGGAAAAGAAAACCCTGCAGATCTGCTTACGCGAGGGGAAAACTTATCGAAGTTAATGGGTAATAATGTATGGTGGTGCGGCCCACCTTGGTTATCACTATCAGAAGATTTGTGGCCTTCAAAAAGGGCTATAGAAATGGTTCCCGAAGCTTTTAATGAAATGAAAGCAAAACCAAATTTAACATTATTGTGTAACGAATCAAACTCTATCCCTAAGCCAGTATTTGATATGGCAAAGTTCAGTAGTTTAAATCGCGTGTATAATATTACTGCTTGGATAATGCGTTTTATTCATAATGCCAATTCGAAAAACCCTAAAATTTTAGGACCTTTAACTACCTCAGAAATAGAAACAGCAGAAAAATACTGGATTAAACAAACTCAGAAACTTCATTTAAAGTTGAAATAGAAGCACTTAAACAAAAAAAACCACTTAATAAAGATTCTTCTTTGTACAAGCTTAATCCACAATTCGATGAAAATGACTTACTTGTTTTATCCGGAAGACTTCAGTTTTCTGAAGTTACAGAGCAGGAAAAACATCCGTGGATACTTCCTAATAAATCTTATTTTGTAAAATTACTAATTAAGGATGCTCATGAAAGAATGTACCATTTTGGTGTAGCTGTCACTTTAGCTCACCTTCGTGAAAGGTATTTTATATTAAAGGGAAGAAGATTTGTAAAATCCGTCTTAAGATCGTGTATGATATGTCGAAAACTTAATGCTATTCCTGGAAAGGTGGAAATAGCACCTTTACCGAAAGATAGAATCATCAAAACACCAGTTTTTGAAACCTCTGGTGTCGATTTTGCCGGTCCGATTTATTATAAAACTTCTGAAGGCACTGGGAAGGCTTATATTGTCGTATTCACATGTGCTGTAACCAGAGCGATTCATCTAGAGTTAGTCACCAATCTAAGTACTGAAACCTTTATCTTAGCACTACGAAGATTTTTCTCTAGGAGAGGTTTCTGCAAAATAATGTACAGTGACAATGCCAAGACATTTTCTAAGGCTGATTTGGTGTTAAAAGATGCTTGGGAAAGAATTTCTAAGCAAGAAATTTTTGATTACTTGAGAAAGAATAAAATAATATGGAAGTTTATAATTCCCAGGGCTTCCTGGTGGGGCGGCTTCTGGGAAAGGATGGTCAGATCAGTTAAAACACCTTTAAAAAAGGTTCTAGGAAAAACTTGTCTCCGTTATGAAGAGCTAGAAACAATACTTACAGAAATTGAAGCGGTGATTAATTCACGTCCTTTATGTTATCTCTACGAAGAAAATGCTGAACCATCACCTTTAACGCCATCTCATTTTTTAGTTAGTAAACGATTAATGTCCTTACCTTCTTATGGATTACCAGTCTGTACGCAAGAGAAATCTAATAAGATTTTGTTGACGAGAAAATATAAATATAAGCAACAAATTACTGACCACTTTTGGAAAAGGTGGAGAAACGAATATTTGTTAGAACTTAGATCCGCTTTTCAAGTGAAAAACATAAATTCATCGCCTCAGTTCAAAGTTAACGATATAGTGATAATTCATGATGAAAAGCTCCCAAAACATATGTGGAAGTGTGGTCGTGTTAAAGAACTCATATTTGGTCGTGACTCGAAAATCAGATCATGTGTATTACAGACTGCAAAAGGCGATCTTAAACGACCTGTGCAATTGCTATATAATCTTGAATTGGACTTAGTGGACTAAAAGACACTAAAACTCTTACACAAAAATAAGAACTATTATCGAACATTTAATTTGTTTTGTTACTCATATTTACCCTTATTATTGTTTAATTTTCATACAATTCATGTGTTTATTTTCTTTCGTAGATTGCAGCATTCTTATTATTTTTGCTTTTATATCTGTAGCTGTATGTAAGTATGTATCTGAAAATTTGTCATGTATGTAAGTATATTCTTATGTTTATTAAATTGTTTAATATAGATGCTGAACTAAGTGTTCAGCCCGGGGCAGGATGTTGAGAATGCCAACTTGGCGATGCTTGCCATTTTCTGTTAGTCGGCATTGTGGCAACCCCCTTTTTATTGTTTTCCGATTTTCTTTTCAGTGTAGATGTAAAGTTTGTTTTGAACCGGTCTGACGGTAATAATGGAACTCTCAAATGAGAGTAATAATAATATTAATATACCTATATATTTGTAAATAAAATGTACATAGTTGTTTTTTTAAGAAAGAAGTTTAATTTGAACTGTAGAGTGTGTTTACTTATTCAAGTTACGAATTTTATTTACAATATATTAGAACTAAGTTATGAAGACGTTTTTATTCTTCGAAGCACTATGAAATAATTTGAATTTACCGAACCTGCAGTCTGAACGACAACGTAACATTTTTCTGGAACTGCGGCGTTTACGATTTTTTTTTTTTTTTTTTTTTTTTAAATACCAACTGAGAGTTTCCTTAATTTAAAAATTCATAAAAATATTTAAAATCGGATTTATTTTAAATAAAACTTCAGACATCTTAAGACATTAAAAACGAGCCATCCTACACTGCTCAGAAAATTTTGATTAAAGTTAGGTCAATGTGACGCTATCGACAAAAGTAGCGTTCCGATGGATGCGGCGTTTACAACGGCTGCGGCGATTACGATATTTTTAAGCTTATTCAGGCCAATTTGAGGAGTGCGGCGTTTCTTCCATAAAATACGGTACATTATTTATTTTTTATTTTATAATTTGAGAGTAAAGCGTTTCTTTATTTTTCAGTAACCGGAAATTATAAAATTAATTTATGATATAACTAAAAATGTATCAAAAATCGAAATACATGAATTAAATACAAAATTAATTCGGTCAAAATTTACTAAAAGATGTTTAAAATGTTGCTAATTACACTATTTATTTTTGATTTTACAGTTTGAGAGCAAAAGCGTTTTCTTATTTTTCGGTAACCGAAATTATTTTCAGTAATATGGATCTTGACAGAATACAAATATTCATTAAACAGACAAAAAGAAATCTATAAATTTAAAAGATTTCGTAATAATAACAATACCAATAAGATGGGAAAGTGATGATAAAGCAATTTTGGAAAGAAAAATGTAGGAATTTTGCAGGAGTTTTTTTCAAATCATAAAATAAAATAAAATAATGATCAATTTATATTATCTTTGCAAACATTTAGAGGAATGACAGTTGCAAGTAGAAATTTAGGAGTTTTACATTAAGTGGAATCACAATTAAATATTTAAAAGGCTCTGAAAGATGAAGATTTTTTTTTTTTTTTCAATCAGGACTTTTGTAGAGCATGGATTTAACGTCCATGGGCTTAACATTAGCGAGGGAAATTTGATATCTCGCTGACGATCATACTTAATGATGTTATACATTATAATACGAATATACGCGCGTAACTTCATAAGAGAAAATTGCTCGAAATTATTTTTATTGCAGATAAAACTATAACAATGAATCAAAAAACAGCACCAAACCTCGAAGCACTGAAAAGAAAAATAGTCACAATTATAGAACTACTAATCAGGAAGATAATGAATAGAAGATGATATTATCACAATTAGAAATCCTGGACGCTGATTACCTGTTCAGTCACTAACAAATTTCTTAATACAATTGTGAATAATGTAGGCTTGATGACACGATACCGCTCTCTTAACACTTTAATGCGCACTGCATATATGCAAACAATACTGTTTTGAATTTAATAGATTCTTTTATTCGCATATACCTACACTGTTAAAAATTTGCAGCATTCTGGCAGGTCATTTGACCGTTTTTTCCGAAAACGGTTACACAACCGTAATTTAACACTATTCTGACCATATTATTGGCCATTTTATGGTCAGAATATAATTAAATTATGGTTATGAAACCGTTTTTTCAAAAAACGGTCGAATGACCTGCCAGAATGCTGCAAAATTTTTAACAGTGTAATTCACATCAGAAAATTAAAATAGCAATATTTGCTTTAATTAAAAAACAGACATTCCGTATTTAAATAAAGCGAAATTAACCATTGAAACTTTCTGGTGTAAAGTCAGATTCTCTGAACTACGTAATTTATAGAACGTATTCTGTTGTGGGAATTAAAGGGTTAAAGGTTAAGTTTTATAGGATAAATAATTATATAAAATAAGGTATTTGGCTCTATCAGGTAGAGGTCTGCACGGGCCCGGGCTTGGCCCGAGGCCCGTACCCGGCCCGGCCCGCGGGCCGGGCCGGGCCGGCGGAATGAAGGCGAATTTTCAAACGGGCCGGGCCGGCAGAATTAGGACAATTTTTTCAACGGGCCGGGCCGGGCCGACAGACAAAATAAACGGGCCGGGCCGGGCCGGCAAAAAAATTAATCGGGACTATCGGCCCGATATAAGTATTTGAGCTAAGCAGATAGAATACGAGCCATTTTCAATGAATATGATTTTGAGAAATATAAATGTGCGGCACGAGCCGATGCGAGTTTAACAACATCAATACAGAAATTTAAGATGTCCATCGTAGAGATCGGCATTGTACAGTTACAAGATGTCTGATTCCAAGTTTAATTTTTTTTTCAGCAGACTCGTGCTGGGACGGAACTAGTCTTAATCGATCTCGGGATGTGTAGAACAGTCATTGTGTTTTGTAGTATTAATAGTGATAATGAAGTTCTCTTAACAGTATCTTTGAAAATATACCTTAAGGTGGTTCTCATATTCTCTGCTCAAAAATGCGAAGCTTTAAGACACATTTCCTGACAAAATTTTTAACTATAAAGGCATAAAATTTACAGGCCTGCCTATTGAAGGCATTTGGAAACGAATAGCTTTTTCCATATTTGATAGATTACTTACAGAGATAACAGAGATTCCTGTCACGTGCCTGTACGTCTTTCTTCTTTCCTGTGCTACCGCTTCCGGAAATTCGATTCAAAACGCTAACTTTGATAGTATTTTCAGAAAGATATATTGCTTTTATCTATGAAAAAAAAAACGACATTTGCATAGCTTCTGAATAAGAATACCTGCCAATCTTACGCGTTTCCGAAAAGAAAAGAATTCATAAATGTGTCGAAATGCAACTCCTTTGGATTTGAGAAAAGCCTTAAAAATGAGAGAAATATTTTCACATATCTACTTTTTATTATACAGCTTCAAAAGTTATCATGTTTTTAATCCCTTATTCTGAACTACATTAATCTTTTAATGAATCCTTATTTCCATTTTGAAATGTCTGTAGACACGATGACTAAAACACAGTAAGTAATCGTTAATGTTAACTATTGTGTGTTTTCTGTTTTGCGAACATCACAGTAATGTAAAATATACTGTAAAATGTTCCCATAAATATGTATGTAGTATTCATTAAAAGAATCTTAATTGTATGTTCTGAAAAAACGGATTTTTTTTTTTTTTTTTTTTTTTGTAGAAATTGTGTCGGGCCGGGCCGGGCCTCTTTTCACTGATTTTTGTACGGGCCGGGCCGGGCCGAGAACTGTAAAAATGCAAACGGGCCGGGCCGGGCTCGGGCCGAACGTTCAATTTTTACACCGGGCCGGGCCGGGCCAAGATAGCTTTTGTTCGGGCCGGGCCTGGAAATTCCGGCCCGTGCAGACCTCTACTATCAGGGCCTTTATATTTTCATTGTTTCACACAATATACTTGTTACAGTATATTTAAAAATATTCCAGTACCTAAATATTATCAAATTGTATTTATATACACCCCCTATATCCTTGTTAGAACTCTTAAAGTACAATATTGTTCTGCGTATTTGTTTCATGTTTTGAGGCAGAGTAAAAAAAAAAAGAAGAAGAAGAAAAAAAGAGTGCAGTGTTTCTCGATACCAAACAGGGGGGTGGAAATGTAACAGGTGCACCCTGTGACAATGGCAACCCCGTTTTGTTAGTATAAAGTGAGCGCGGGAAAAAATCTGCGGATGCATTCCCCCACAATTTTGTGTTGCTTATCATCACAGCCTAAAAGCCTGCTTGGGTGGCCAACCATGTATATAAAATTTTATGAGCCTTTTAAGTAAAATGCTTGGTGCAATTTTATAACCCTCCTTTTAAAAGTTATTGTCATACAGACAATTTTGGAAATTTTTATGGGATACTGCCGTGAGAAAAGATAGTTTGCTTAGCATTTAAAGATGGGTGGCCCATTAGAAAAAGTGTATAAGGTGGAAAGTGGATTACACCCCCTTTTAGATAAGTGGTTGAACCCTACCAGGTTAGCGAATAGGAGCGTCTGACGTCAGCAAGTAATAGTGCACGTGTGAAATTTTATTACACGATACGGGGAAAAAGTTAGTTAAGGCAGGAGTTTTCCGAAAGTAAAGATGTGATATTTATCTCTTAGTGAGTGGGGGTAGGGGAAAGGAGGCTTTCTTTTAGCCCTCCCCCTGACCAGCGGTCAGATTATGTTTAGGATTTGTTAAAACTAGGAGAGAAGAAAATAGTCTCTCAAGAAAAAGGACGTGTCATATGGTCCTGCTATCTTTAAAGAATAGAGTGTTTTACCAAGCGTGGGTACAGCAGCAACCATGATTGATCCCACTAACACCGTTGGAACAAAATTTATGTTTACTTTAAGATTGAAGATTTAGAAGCTCATGTTGTCTTAAGAAACTAAAAGAAAAAAAACCTATGGGCATTCTCTGAAATTAACGAAACGCAATCAGCATGTGCTTATCATCGCTTTGATTTCAGAATTCAGGTACATCTGAAGAGATTCGCGGCATAGAAACTGGATATGTGTGTGTAATGAAATCGTAGAGGAAATGATGGTTTAGTACATCCTCATTGAAAGTTGATAGGTGATCCCTTGAACGATTTTTCCTTTTGTGAACTGTCTGTGATGTCCGTGGTTACCCTGGGTTTAAAGAAGGAGTTAATATGGACAAAAATAGTTTCAATGTGAGAATACCAACATCCATTCGTCTAAAGAAAAGTATACACCGATCGACCTTGTCTCCACCCTATTAGAAGGACTGCCTAATAGATTAAAAAATAAAGAAGAGTAAAATGATGTTATAGCCTACACCTTCTATTTAATTGCCTTTAATGTAAGTAGAATTTTCTGTGCTGTTTTGATTATCTCTTACATATTTATTTATGTCAAAAGTATTAGAAGGAATCGAAATACCCTCGCAATTTGCTGTGTTAAAATGGCTATTTTAAAGTGAAAACTATTTTGAGGTATTCTTTGCTAAATATTTAATTGAGTTTTTGTTGTATTGAAAATTGTCTGCAATATGATAATAGTTAAACGAGTCTTTTAAATTAAAAACTATTTTGAGTTAAACCCTGTCATGTATCTAATTGATTTTTTATACTAAAATCTCACTGCAAAATATTGGCAAAAATAATATTAAATTCTTAATAAGATCTGAACCTTAATAAAATGATGTCAAATGTATTGCTCTGCTTTGCTTACTTCTCTTTCAACTAAATTAATCTTTAAAATAAAAAAAAAAGGTTTTAATCTCATTAGTAAATGAAATAAATACTAAAGAATCTTAAGATCTTTTAACTCTGTATCAGTAGTAAGATTAAGTATTAAAGGAGGAATACTGTGCGAAATGAATTGAGGGTTTTGTTACCTTTTTTTTTTATTAATGGCTTTTATGCTTACTATGCATTTCCCTTTCATTTTATGAGTGTTGTGTGGATTAATTTTAATGTGTATTACCCCTCTTATTAACTTACTTATCTGGTTATACTCATGTTGATTCTTAAGTTCTTTAAATTAAGGAGTTAGGTAATATGGTAACAAGATCCATTTTAGACGGAAATTCAGTCGCACATGTGTTCCCCCAGTAAAAAAAAAAAGAGAAAAAATAAAGTATTATATATAAGTAATTAACTTCTGAAAAGAGTAAGCATTGTTTCAAAAAAAAAAAAAAATTATAAATACTGAAATCTAAGTAGCCCCTGGAATAATTAATACAAATTTTGATACATAAATGAGTGGCTTAAGAAAGAACTTTGTCAGAAGTGAAATTCATCAGATTTTATAGTTTTCAATGCTTATGACACTATACGATTATTTGGCCCCTGGATTTGAGAATATAAAGTGCAGTCATAATTTTATTATTCCATCCTTTTAAATTATTAAAACATATTGTTTAAAATTGGTGCAGACTTAAGAGTTTGCCTTTCACCTTTCAGGCTCTGTGGTAATCAAATTTGACTTTTCCTTTTTTTATTATGAATGTCTTATGTTTTCAAATCCAGTAGTGTTGGTGGTATTCTCTTCACAAGTTGTGAATGGTTGAGGGTGTTGTTACTGTTAAAGAATTAAGGTTAATCTTGCAATTTCTAATGGTAACATTTTAATATACTTAAAGTTAATTTATGTATTTCCTCGCTATTCTGTTTTTGTTTGTTGGTAACTGCTATAAATTTCAATTTACTAAAGTGATATTTCTCGAAGCATATTTGCTTATTTTTTTTAATTTCTTTTCTTTGGTAACAACACCTATTTTGTGGTAAACTGCCCACACCTTGTTTAAAAATATGAGGTCAAGTTAATGCCATTGGTGAAAATTATTTGAGTAAATTAAAAGTGGAGTGTAAAATTAGAAGAAGAAAAGACCACCCAACATACTTATTAAAGTATTTACTAATTTGCATTATTTTAGCGTAAAACAGCCACACGACAGTAGTTTTTACTTGTATTGCAGATGTGCAATAGAAGAAATGAAAAATATATGTCTGATTTTTTTCATTATTTTTCCTGTGTTATAAATCTTTCCGAGTATCAAATATAATTTTTTCGAAACAAGATAAAAAATTGCGCATTTAAGGGTTAATGATGTTACACGTGATACTACGAATATACGCGTGTAACTTAGAGAAAATTTATCGAAATTATTTTTATTGCGGACAAAACTATAACAATCAGTCAAAAACAGCAGCAAACCTCGAAGCACTGAAAAAGAAAAATAGTCACAATTATAGAACTAGTAATCAGAAAGACAATGAATAGATTATCACAATTAGAAATGCTGGACGCTGATTACCTGTTCACTAACAAATTTCTTAATACAATTGTGAATAATGTAGGCTTGATGACACGATACCGCTCTGTTAATGATGTTACACGTGATACTACGAACAAACGTGTAACGACGATATGAAAAAACACCTAGAAAGAGATAGCAAAGTTCAATCAGATAATTTCTTTTCACGCCACATCCTCCCTATACGACAATTTACTCTCGCGTCTCCTTTTCACAGTGCACCGAGATATGTCAGCGATTGCTCACCAAGCACCGCAAATAACCTTGAATTAAATAATCATGAATAATTCTGGCCGGTAATTTTCACGGCATCGATGTGAGTGATTCGCGCTGTTGTTCAACATCCGATGTGCGAACGCCTCTTTGAGAAGTGGAGCACTTTTCAGAGCTGCTTCTGCAAAAGACTTAATTCCTGTTATTAGTTTACTGCCCCCTCCCACCTCTCCCCTCGAAATACCGAAGCATTGTGTTTGAAACAAGCAGGAAAACGAGCTTTAGTGCTTTGGTGGTCCAAGTTTTCGAACAGCTTTTCTCTTAATGTTTTTCTTTTCCATTCCTTTTTATCAGATGGTTGCGTGTGTTTGTTGATTCAGTTTCTGGTAAAAATTTGAGCGTTGGGTGAGGGGGTGGGGGAAGGGAGGATGCCAAAAGATCAGGGTCAATTAGTTTAAATGAGAAATTTCGATGATTTTCTTTTGACGTTGTGCATTTTTTTATTTTTTTTTTCTTGCAAGTCAGTAAATGGATAAACGGGAGATGAAAGCATTTATTTATTAACTAAAATGATTGCAGAACAGAAAAAAAAAAAAAAAAAAAGAACAAATCTCAAATTTCTCATCTGATTTTCGTAAAATGATTACAGAGAGTGGAAAATAATTTCGCTGCACATTACAAAGAGAGATTAAAGATTGGATATACAGTAGAACCTCGATTATCCGAAGTCATTGGGACCGACCTTCTTTCGGAAAATCGAAATTTTCGGATAATCGAGAATACTTCAATTTTAAGATTACGGAGAAATATATGCAATATTTCTTATTATGGTAAAAAGTGCTTAATAAAAATAATAGAATGCAATAGCAAAATAGAAACAAGAATAAATTACCTGAATTTTTATTTTGAAATTACGGTATTTTATGGAAGAAACACAGCGGCGTTTACGAGTTTAAAAGTTATTTTTTTTTTCTAAGTGCGGCGTTTACGATTTTTTTACGAGTTTCCTTAATTTAAAAATTCATAAAAATATTTAAAATCGGATTTAAATATTTTAAATAAAACTTCAGACATCTTAAGATAGTAAAAACCAGGCATCCTACACTGCTTAAAAAACTTTGATTAAAGTTAGGTCAATGTGACGCTGTCGACAAAAGTAGCCTTCCGATGGATGCGGCGTTTACAACGGGTGCGGCGATTACGATATTTTTAAGCTTATTCAGGCCAATTTGAGGAGTGCGGCGTTTACGACGGGTGCGGCGTTTCTTCCATAAAATATGGTAAGTACTTTTTATGTATATCACAAGCGTTTGAATAAATGTTTTGTTTGTCGCAGTTTCGATTGCCTTTGCTTTGGAGTTCTATCACCGAGTTTTTTAATACTATTAATTCGCCAGTATCGCAGTCTTTCTGCTGCTGCCGCCATGCCAAACCTTTTGCAAAACACACAAAAGTTTCAGAATGGCTAATTCGTTCGTTTTCTTCATTCCACACCGCAGCTTAGGTAAACTCAAGTTAAATTCAAAGGAACTCTAAGAAAGGGGATCGAAAATATTTATATGTACTCGTAGTTTGGAAAGGACCGCTTACACAAAAGGAACATGACAGTCATAAAAAAAAGCTTTCAAAATGGATTTTGCCTACAAGGAATGTGATAATAAAAAAAAAAAAAAAAGCTTTAAAAATGAATTTCGGTTAACCGAGAGTTTCGGATAAAAGAGGTTCTACTGTATATATAAATACAGTGAAATCTGTCTAAGATGGAATCTGTCAAAGGTGAAAAACTGCCTAAGGCGGAAAACTTTCAGAGTCTTACATTTTTAAACACAGAGATTTTCGAGAAATCTGTCTAAGACGGAAACAATCTGTGTAACGCGGAACCGGGCATTACTTTTGGGGTCCCCTGTAGCAAAGTTACTGTTTAAGACGGAAGAAAATTCCGCTGGAAAATATAAATGGAAAGAAACCATATCTTTTCATAATGACATGTATTGTCCAGTCCCACTCCCAGAGGTCAGAAGGATGCCTCACTGATTGATGACGGTGACACACAACAATATTCGATTTTTTTTTTCTCTAAATAAGTTTAAGATAAGAATTTCAAGGCATTTATTAAGGTAAATATAACTTTTTTTTTCACTAAATCCTGTAATTTTGATTTATACCAGTGCGTTTGTGTACTAACAATTAATGGGCCACACTTTTCGACTCCTACTCCGCAGCCCTGCTTGTAAAATGGACAATTTCGACTCCGGAAATTTTAACAGATTCGACTCCGACTACGACTTTTTCGCTCAAAAATGGGCCTGACCGTTGCCACCGAAACACTCAAGGCCTGAGGACACGAGTTGTGACGTCATCACTAATCGACCGGCTTCTCACTACACAGTAAAAAATAACGGTGAAAATTACAGCAAAAAACACCGTTATTATTTCCCGAAAACTAAAAAACACACTTCACAGCCTTTTTTGCTGTTTTTTTCAAAGCGCCCTCTACTGGCCGAATCGCGAAAGATTCGTATTGGAATATAAACATCACAGATTACTCTATTATAAACATTTCGATTTCAAAAATAAGCATCCTGGACAAGAATCAAGTCGAAAAGATATCAATATTCAGTATCATTATTGAATTCCCCCCCCCCCCCCCCAACCCGCTCTTTTGAAAAAGCAAAAAAAAAAAAAAAAAATCTTTTACTGGAAGGTTTCTCGGTCTCTGCGCTTGCGTCGTTGAACGATGTCCACTCCTCTGCTGAGACGAAGACGAAAGAAACAGCAGTGTTGCCATATTGGGGATTTTGTCCCCATTTTGGGGAATTTTAAACCTTTGGGGGAATTTTTTGGGGACAAGTAGTTCGTGGGGAAATTTTTGGGGACTACAAAAAATTTTGGGGAAAAACTTGGGGATTTTTTTTTGTACTATTTTCCGTAAAGATTTCTTTTAGTCCTGTAGAAAAACTGGATCTGTCTCGAACTCAATTTTGATTTGAAAAACGAAACTACGATACAGAAATCAGAAATATAAATCATTATTCTCTTGGATGTGGTTGTGTTCGTTGTTACATTACAGTTTACATGTATTACAGATGCATCAGACTCTAAAGTCTTAAGCAGCTTAAACCTGCACGTAACTAAATCTGCAGGACTTAAAAAAAAAATAATAATTTAAATATGTGGGAAGCAGATATTTTTCTCTTATGATATACAAAAACACACCGACTGATACAGTGAAAATACTTTGCATTGTGATTATGCACTTCAGTATAGGGATGACAAAAGTATTAAAACAGCGTACCATCTCGGATTCATTTAAATCCCAACTGATAAGAGATTGTCTAAAGAAGCTATGGAGCTAATATAACAATAGTCCAACATTGTTAGACAATACTTTTATAAAAACAAACGTAAAATAACTTGTCACTGCAAAATATATCTCTTATTCTTTTAATGTAGCTACAGAATATGCAGTCAGCCCAGTTTAAAAGTTTGTTTTTTGTAAATGGGGAATTTTTTCATAAAAGGCTTGATTTGGGGAAATTTTTTTAGCTTAAATTACTTAAATATCTTTTATAGTGGTAAATTGAAAATTTAAAAATTCACTTTTTGAGTAAAAATTGAGTTGGGGACTTTTGCGGAAAAAAATACTGATTTGGGGAAAATTTTAGAAACTTTGGGGAAATTGACTTTTGACTATCTGGCAACACTGAGAAACAGAACATGCAGTGTCAGTGTCAGGTTCAGGCAGCCATATTCCCATGTTGTTCCGTGAAAATGCAAGTACACTTTGACCTATGAATCTGCTAAAGACGAAAAGGTAAGTGCTGGCTCTATTTTCTCTTCTGGTGTCACTTAAATATTTTATCTTTTTAAAAATTGATCATGTGAAACAAACATATGCAACTTTTATCGATAGTCACATGTGAGTGAAACGTGCTAGGCAAAAAGAATTTCTGTATTATTAAAAAATCCTATAAAGATAATAATATAAGATTTTTTTAAATTTATTGACATTCATATGTATTATTATAATGTTTTACTGATTTGAGCTATTTAATTAAAATGACAATTACATATTTTAACGGCAACACCATAATATTAAAAGAAAAGTTGCAATGCATAGCTAGGGGTAGAGGGGTGCACGGGCCGAAATTTGAAAGCCCGGACCCGCCCCGATACAAAAATTAAAAGTTCGGCTCGTCCGCGGCCAAAAATTCTTATAGGGTAGATGTGCCAGTAATGGACACCCTTAAGGAATTCCTTTAAAAATTATTTTTTTATTAATAGTTATAATTATTATATTCCAGTTTTTTCAATATTATATCAATCTATCAACAATATTTAACCATTCTTATAGCCTAATTTCCCCATATGAATAGAAATTTAATTTTAAATAACAGAAATATATCAAAACACCCAAAAGCCCAGTAATGGACACCCTCTGTTCCAGTAATGGACACCCCATAAAAAGTAATAAATATAATTGTTTTTATGACTGTATTTAGAACCAGAATTTAATGAATACATACTAACATAAACTTTTTTACCAAAAATAAAACCGACTTCAAAAACTACTACAAAGTACAAAATAATTTTTTTACATAATAGTTAATAAGAAATTAAATTAAGAGCATTGTATTTACCATGCGTATTATTATATTTATGTACATTAATTTGATTTTTTGGAGTCGGTGCCAGCCAAACGAAGTTAAGTATAATTATCCAACAGATACATGTCCAAATATCTAAGAGTTTTTTTACGATTTGTTATTTAGTTAAAAAAAATTGAATTTTACCATTTTTGAAACATTTCATCTGATTTTATAAACGTGCATTTTCAAGTGAGATTAGTTGTAATTATGTGTGCTAAATTAAGGGTTATTTTAAAATTAATGCGTTTATACAGGCTATTATGTAAAAAAATCGTAGCCAAACACAGATTTTCAAATGTAGGATGGTGTCAGAGTTGATTGAGAATGGATTTTTTTCCCTAAACGGTTTTGCTGAATCATGTTACGCTTTGTATTGGATAAACAATTTTAATTTTGAACTTGGCTTGGCTGGCACCGACTCCAAAAAAATCAAATTAATGTACATAAATATAATAATGCGCATGGTAAATACAATGCTCTTAATTTAATTTCTTATTAACTATTATGTAAAAAAATTATTTTGTACTTTGTAGTAGTTTTTGAAGTCGGTTTTATTTTTGGTAAAAAAGTTTATTTTTCACTTTTTAGTTTTTTTTTTTTTTTTTTTTTTTTGAGCTACAATTTTTGCATGATTCTTTTGGAGGAAATTACGGACTTTTAAAGAAACTTTTAAAGATGTTATTTTGATAAGTAAATACTTTTGTCCAGATTTGTGTGTACATTAATAACACATGTTTTTTGTGAAAATTCTTTATATATATATTACATTTATTCTTCTTCAGATTTAATAGCTTTATTTTTTAATTAAATATTTTTGTATCTCTATTTGGACATGGGTAGAACGACAAGAGATGCTGATCGCATGAAAAAATATCGAACTTTGGAAACTGACAATAAAAGTTCTTCGGCTTACTAAAAATGCTCTATTAAATAGAGAAGAGAGACCCAATGACTTATTTTTCATACTTTCTAACAGATGACCAGTCCCTTATCTTCCGGGTTGCGTATTTCAGAAGTGCACATTCACAAGACAACCGGAAGAAATACTGTCCTCTGATTGGTTGAACGAAACTCCTCACTACCGGAAACCGATTTTGTTTTGTTTACGTTTGCAATATGGCAGAAATGAGGAATGAATTTAAAAATCTCGGCGGTGATATAATAAATCTTTTGCCACCTAATTTCGACTTTAAAGTTACTGAAAGTAGGTATGTTTCCGAAAAAAAAATGCTCTTTTTGATTAAGAATAAAATTATCTGGTGAACAGGACTTTCAAAAGGGGCTGACTGATTTTCAGAGCACTACAAATACGTCCTGAAATTTGCGAAAATCGGGTCAGAAAAAACCTTCTAGATTTGCTTTTTCTCGTGATTATGAATGCCACCATTCAAGCTACAGGAAACAAAATGTAATAAAAACATCAAATATCAAAGATGCACCGAATACTTAATATTTGTTACAAGTTCAAATGAATCACCGAATACTTAATATTTGTTACAAGTTCAAATGAATATTCGGCCGAATACCGAATTTAATAAAATGATATATTGCTAAAAATTATAAATAATGACACAATTAAACGCTTTATATACATAGAATTTTATATAAATGGGGAAAAAAATCTTATTTTAACTTGATCCGCAAATAGGAAAACTATCATTCATGTTAAAAATAATCACGACAGAATATACTTAATATTCTGTTGTTTTTTAAATGGTATTTTCTAATAGTTAATTTGAAAAAAAAAAAATGTTTTTTTTTTTTTTTTTTTTTTTTTGTCATTTATGTAAAATATTATAAGGTTGAAATAATTCTCTTGATGGCTAAATGGAAATATCTCTGAATTTTATTGTTCATGTTAAAAATGTCATAGAATAAGTACTCATATAGTACATAAGTCACATAATTCTTTAATGAACAGAAGATCTATTTAATTGCATTTATATTTAAATGTAGAGAACTTCATTTATTGTTATTATATTTTTCCGATTTCTTTATTTACTTTCGATAAAATTTATGTGAAAACGAATAAATATTTTTATAAGTTATGCAATATTAATAAAAAATTATTTAAAACTTTTTTATCTTGTTATTTATCAATTGTAATTGAATTATGTAAATAAAATTCAAAATATTTAGCCTTTAATTAAAGACTGTTTATTATACCATTTTTTGACATATGTTAGATTATTCTAATGTAGAGCATTTTTTCAATAATGTAAAATATGTTCTGGATCTATTTGTTCTAACTAGGGAAAGTTTAAAGAACATAAAACTGAAGAAATAAAAAGATCTTAATAAGTAAGAAAATCTATAAGTTCTAAATTATCAAATTAGAACAACTGCAACTGAAGAGGAGAAAATCAATTATTTCTAATTTTATTCATTTGTGTGTTCATCATAATGCATTCTTCTATATAAAAAAAAAAAAGTATTATAATATTCGGCTAATCTAATGTGAACAGTGCATGTAAACAAAGGATAGGATTTATGGTTTGAAAAAACCTTGCACAGAGGCATAACTAAAAGATCTTTTTCAGAGGGAAGAATTCAAAAATGTCCAAACGTGAATCTCAAAATTTCCATCTTGAATGATGCATGAAAATTTTTGACAGCCAAAAAAGAAAAAAAAATCTCCGAAATTAGAATTTTCAATCAATGGGCTCAAATTTCCCAAGTCGTCACAGGTAGGGAGGCTTCCTGATCAAGGTGATGCTTCTGACCTGCACCATTCTTATTAGATTTACCGAATATTCAAATAAATAGGTTAAATTCACAGTCGGTCAGCATTGTAATCATAAAAAACAGAGTGTATATGCTATAGGCAGAAAGCATGCGATAGAGTCATGAACGTTCATGGCTGGGATATACGCTATAGCTTTATTTGAGAAACAAAGAGTATACATAGCTTCTTAAAAAATCCAGAAGGTATATGGTGTATATATCCTTATATAGGGGTGTAGTGAAGGGTATACGGAGGTATACGCTGTATACCCTTTGGATTTTTTTGAAAAGCTCCATATACCCTCTGTTTCTCAAATAAAGCACTGGCGTATACTGTATCCATGAATGTTCATGACTCTAGCGTATACCCTCTGCCTATTGCGTATACCTTCTGATTTTTTTACGACTACAACACTGTCCGTATACCCTTCACTACACCTCTGTAGTCAACTTGTCATTTGTAGGTTTATGCGATTTTCTTCATACTAGAGGGCAGAGTTGGGCAGTATCGAAAATACATGTATTTGAAATACATTTTCAAAATACATTTGTATTTTGTATTTTAAACCGGTAAGATCAATGTATTTTTGTAATGTATTTTCTGACGGTTTTGCAATGTATTTTGTATTTTGAAAATACTCAAAATACATTTTTTCCAATTTTCAAACTGCGATGTTTAAACAGCACCAGAGTAAAACTGCGGTTCACTAAAAGGAAATGCATGACTGTCTGTTTTGATTAGTTTTCAAATTCTGTTCTGGAAGTTAATATAAACAGAGTCTTCGACAATTGCTAATTTAAGGAAATTGATGAATATGTTCTTTAGCTACAGCAAACGTATTCTTGCTGATTAGTTACAAAAATAACTTTTATATATCTTAATGTTGCTGTAGAAATCACAAGGAATAAAACAAACAAACATGTATTGTGATAGACCGGAAGAAGAAAGAGAGAGCTTTCAGACTTGCATAGGTGCAGCGCAGTACCCACAGTTGCCCATTGACCACAAATATAAGAGGCTCAATTTTTTTTCTAGTGTAGTAGATTTATTTAAAAATATCGAAATGAGATTTCTTAAAAATTCGTCTGTTTCAATAATTCTATGAATTTTGTAAAAACTACATTAGACAGTAACCATAAGAAAATTGCTACAATGAACTTTTAAAGGAACAATTTGACTATGAAAAAATGAAATTTATGATTTTGAAAATTTTTCATTAGAATTATTCCTACTTTTTGAATATTTTACAAGTGCTTTCTTTTTACGAATGCAAGAGCTTTCATATTTTTTCTGCTCTATACTAAAAGCTTCAAGGTTTGATATTTTACCTAAGTGTTTTAATCTTAAAACTACTTTATACGAAGAATTCGTGCCTTTGTTAATAATAATAATTCAACTTGTGTCAAAAATTACCTAAGTTTTTCATTTATATTTTTGCATTAATACATATTTTAAATTTCGTATACATTATTTCTAAAAGCACCATAATCGAAAAAATGTGCCCCTTATATTTTATTAGTGGAAGGTTTAAAAAATCTTGCGTATTTGGGAGCTGTTATTAAAACACATGCACATTATCTAAAAAGAAAAAAAAATACATTTAAACAATTTTATTCGGTGCCATTTTACGTGTCAGATTATTATAAAATGTGTTCTTTTGTAGACATATACTAAAAAAGATTGATTGAAAAGACTGATACTAGACTGATTTGTTTTTACATTCTTCTAATACATAAGAAGAATGTATTAGAATAGTGAAAATTTTCGACTTACTTTTTTTTTTTTTTTTTTTTTTTTTGCTTGATTTACACGTTTCTGGATGTCTTGAATGCGATTTAATCATTTTGGGGAAATGTGTGTCTGTCTGTTAGTCTGTGTGAGATACAATTTTTGTTGCTCTTCTATCTCAAGAAGTAATGCATGGAGTTTAATAATAATCAAACTTCAGATTAAGATGACCTAGGGATAACTTAGCTTTGGATTTATATCGCTCAGCAGATGGCACTGCTATGCTTAATTATTTTATCCATGATAACTATATTGTAAGAACCCATATAGAGAATTTCATCAAACTACATATAGACTGGAACAGAAATACTTGCCGATTAGCTTTTAGTGTATATTGCTCAACAAGTGGCGCTGCTATGCTGTTTTTTGTTTTTTCATTATTTCCGAGATAACTATATCTACAAAACCAATGGACAAAATTTAATCCAATTTCATATTATTTTAGATCTTAAAATAAATTAATGCTGATAAAGTTTGGGGTGCATCGCTCAAGAGGTGGCGTTGTTATGCTGTGCTTTTATTATTACCGTAACGTGTAACATGTATGTAAAACTCTCGTTTTTTTATAGTCAAAATGCTCATATTTGTAAATCAAATTGAAATGAAATAAGTACCACGTAGATAAAAAGTACCTTTTTAAAATAAATTTTCTGGTTCGTGCTGTATTTTTTTGATTTTTTAAAAATGTCTGAAGTTGCTAGGTGTGCCGTGAGAGCTATATCTCAAGATCTAAAGCATGAAATTTCATCAAACTTCATCATATTCAGTTAGTATGAATGAAATTTTGGCGTATATCGTCCTACAGATGACGCCTCCTGAAAGAGATTCCTTATTGGATCCACAATCAATTGATGCAGTTATTCCTAGTGAATAACTACCTCTAAAGGGTAGTTCATTCATTATTAATTATTCTTGTAACTTTCATACACCTTTAAGCACATTGTTGCTGCAATCTTTCAGTTTGTTTTTGTTATCTTTCGTTGAGTTTTAATTGGTTTTTTCTTCTTTATTTGGAAATTTATAATTTCTAAAAATTTAATTAGTTTTGTAAACCAGCTTTGCATTTGAGTAGTGCAATTTAATGCACAATAGTTTTTAATTTTTTTTTTAAATGTATTTTGTATTTTAAATGTATTTTCAAAATACATGTATTTTGTATTTTGAATTTTTGAAATTTGAAAAGTATTTTGTAATTTGTATTTTAAGTTATGAAACCAATGTATTTTGTATTTTGTATCGAAAATGGTTTTTCGATGTATTTTGCCCAACTCTGCTAGAGAGTAATACAGGCTATGCTGAAAGTTCCTCATGCATGGGCATGGGGAGGGGGAAGTAAAGTAAAGAAGTGAGGCCAGTTTAAATACAAATGGGGAAAAATAACTGATAATGTAATAGTGTCATGACTGAGAGTAATGAGTATTTTTTAACAAGAAAGGCTAATTTTCTGGAATAGCCAGATAAATTAGTTTTAATATACTAAAGAACTCTGTCTTCACCAAGAATTTAATTTCCTTGAAAGTAAAGTAAATGGAGCCAATTTGAATACAAGTGGAAAAAAAATAAAAGCTTACAACTGATAATGTGACATTGTCATGACTGTAAATAATAGGTGTAGTTTTTTATTTCTTTTTTTAAGAGAAAGGCTATTTTTCTGCAACAGACAGATAATAATAAACTACATTTAATGTACTAAACTGTTCTATCTTCATCTAGAATTTCATTTCCTGAAATCATGTTAATCTGGTACAATTATGTTTAAAAAGATTATTTAAAGTGAAAGGTTCAATATAGAGACTTAAATTTAAACTATTAAAAAAATGTTCAGAATCTTATGAGATGTAATGCTGCATTGCTTATTAATGACATAAAAGCAAGCATATCGCATATAAGTAACTAATTTCTGAGTACAAACTAAACACATAAAAAGGTTTTAAATTTTATACCTTAATTAAAAAAAAAAACCCTAACATGTTATTAGTTAAAATATTACACAATAGATGGCAAAACTGCTAAAGAAAGTGCTAACTAATAAAATAAGTAGCATTCAAAATAGAAAAAAAGAGAAAGAATTCCTTAACTTATGGTGTGAAAAATACATGATTGTATAATAAGTAATGGAAGTATATATATATTAAGAGAATCTTTTCAGAATATTTTGAGATTAAAAGCAGCATTGCTTATCTGTGACATGCATTATTTCTTATATGTGGCATGTAAATAACTAATTTCTGACTACAAATTAAACACATAAAAAAATATTAAAATATATACTTTAATGTTAAAAAACTAGTGTGCTATTAGTTAACACATTTCTCAATAGATGGCAGAACCGCTAAATGAAAGTAAACTTACTAATAAAGTAAATGGCATTCAATAAAAAGTAAGTGAAATCAATTTGAATAAGAGCTTAAAAAAAAAAAAAAAAAAAAAAAAAAAGAAAGAAAGAAAGAATGCCTTAACTTATGGTGTGAAAGTCACATGATAATAAGTAATGGAAGCAATTTTCTTTCCTTAAGCGAAAGCAATGTTTTTTTTTTTTTTTTTTTTTTTTTTTTTTTTTTTTTTTTAAGAATAGATAAAGTTAAATTAAATTACTTTTAATATACTAAATAATTCTATCTTCATCAAGAACTTCATTTGTCAAAATCACATGTTACTGCAGTACAATTATATTAAAATTATATTCTGAGATTAAAAGTAGCATTGCATATCGACGACATGCAATTGACATGGAATTATTAAAGATGGTATGTAATTGTATGTAAATAACTAATTTCTGGCTACAATTAAAATTTATACCTTAATTTAAATAAAAACGATCCTATCGTAACTATCTTTTGGCGTGTTTTTAGTTCAGATAACCGCGTATTTATAGGCGGCAGAACTGCTCTGTGAAAGTAAACAAACATTTGCTAGTAGTGACGAAATTCATTCAACCAATCGGAGGACAGCATTTCTCCCGGTCGCCTTGTGAATGTGCACTTCTGAAATAAGCTTCCGGGTTGCCCTAGATGAACAGGTTTGATACCTAGCATCGGCGTAGGAGACCACCTAATCGCCACGTAGCGGCAATAAACCCGATGAACGCCTAGATCGTTTTACAATCGGCAGTGCCTATTTCTTAATTATGAACTTTTTATGCCAGTCACTTAACATTTATATCTTGTTGTTTAGCACCTGCGCATTGCTACTCATGTTGATCACTTAATTTAGAAGCTTAATCAGATGACGAGACCTTCATCTGGCAAGGCACCTCAGAGGTATAATTCATAGGTAAATTCGAGGTCTTCGCACCTATCGACGGAGTTTACATGCACCGGGAGCCATTAGAGTACATGACAACCGAATATCTTATCAAAAAATGATCGTGAAAAGACTACATGAGGAAAGTCTTAAATGGCGTTCCCTCAAATGGCTGGTCATTGATAAAATTTCTATGGTGTGAAAAGAGAATTCATATATAATTCATTTGAGGTTTCAAGAATTTAAAAACAATTTATTGTTTGGTGGCATTAATGTTTTCTTATATGCAAGTGCCAATATGTAATGTATAATGTATACGTAATGCCAATGTGCTTAAATGTATGCTAAGCATTTCAGCATGGTACTTTTATTCATAATTTAAATTATTTGCTTAATCTTTCGCCAAATCTAAAGATTCTGATAGAGAAATTGAGAACTCATTGCATCATGACGGCATTTTGTTTACTTTTGTTTGTAATCTTTCTTGACAAAATCAGCTTAACTCACTTGGGCATTTATGCTTCTTATTGCATCATCATTTGCAATACGTTGGGCAGTGGAGATTTTAAAACTATTAAGTAATCTACCGTTATTGCGTCCACTGCCAATTGTTGTTTCTGAGCTAATATGATTTGGTGCATTGAAGCGTTTTGCGAATTAAATATTTTATGATACCCACATTTACATTAAACCAATTGCTGCTGATATTTTTTTTGTTTCACGCTAGCCTTAACTGTGGGCTCGATTACGGAAGATTAGAAATTCATCGTCATGCTCATTTAATAGTCTTGATTAAAGTGTCATTGGTCTGCATAGTAACTATACATATTTTAGTGAGTATAGTACTGCAAAACATATAGAACTTTCGGAAGCAACTCATGATATTCGCATTTCCTTTAAACCATGTTTGCTGTTAGTATCGCACACTTTTTGCTTTTATCGGGCAATCTGATTCAAATTTACTTGCTCTCATTTCTTGATACAATTCAAATGTTTTCATGACTGCGTAACTCACTGACTTGCTTTCGCCATTATGCTTATGCCTACTGATGTTTAAGTTCTGTGCCATGAAATACACCGCACCATAACAATGCCGTCTGTAATACTAATTAGAGTAACTCCTTTTATTTCTTTCTATGTTGTTTATCTTGTACTTTAACAGCATAGGGATCTTGGCTCAACTTTTGTTTGGATATAAAAGTAGACAAATGGTTGTTTACAATAAATAAATTTATAAATATTGAAAAACTTGCTTTTGTATATGAGATAGTGGTACTACTTAGTTATCCCGTCGACCAAAAATCTATCGCCAAACGATAAGATTAAATGCCAATAATGGTTGATCGTAAATGTCACATTCACTTTACTTTAAGCAAGATACATGTGTTTACGTCATCAAGTGATTTTTATTTCGACGTTTTATTTGTATTTTTATTAATGTTATACTAATTTATTTGTTCGTTCGTTATTTAAAATAAAAATTATGTCAATTTTTATAATTTGGCGAGTGGTTTGGCGATTTATATAATCTGGCGAATTTGGTCGACGGGATAACTAAGTAGTACCGAGACATAGGTTGTCAGAAAATATGCGTGAAATTTTCATTTTCTTTCCAAGGCCCCTATACAGGAAAGTTATCATTAATGTTATCTAGTGGAAATATTAAAGGCAATCAAAAAGCATTCATACATATAACTGTTTAATATAATATAATATAGGTATGTATATAATATTATGGTACTTCTTAGTTATCCCGTCGATAAATTTCGCCAAATTATATAAATCGCCAAACCACTCGCCAAATTATACAAATTGACATAATTTTTATTTTAAATAACGAAAGAACAAATAAATTAGTAAAACATTAATAAAAATACAAATAAAACGTCGAATTAATGGTTTTTTTTGGCCATTATTGGCATTTAATCTTACAATTAATTAATTAATGGCAAACCATTATTGGCATTTAATCTTACAATATGGCGACAGTAATTTGGTCGACGGGATAACTAAGAAGTACCAATATTATATATATATATATATATATATATATTATATATATATTATGTGCCGCCAGTCTGATGTTATGTGTTTAATTAAACTAAACTATTGTATACTAAATTATTGTTTTGTATTAAGTTAGTTTGCTTCTGTATTATTTAGCATTTGAAATAATGGTGTATATTTAATTAATGTATATTAAAGTACTATTTTGAATGCGATTGCCAATTGAGAATTTTAAATATGACTGTCGATTAGAAAATGCGAAGAAACAGATTGGAAAAGATCCATTACTGAATTTGAATGGGAATATCGCCAAATTAGTCAGTTACAACCAAGTTGGCTTCATTTATGGCGACTTATTTTGGTCGCCAAATTCGGCGATAATTAACGTAACTGCGCCAAGTTTTGCGACAACTTGGCGCTAACGTATATCAATACATAGTTTTATACTTATGATTGAGAAACTGGTTACAACAATGAAAGATAATTTGGGTGAAATCCTTCATTATATTGGTTTTTGTTGAATTACTAAAAAACTACTCAACCAATTTCGATGAAACGGAAGTGGTACCAATTCGAGAGTATCCTCTTTCAATTAAAACAAAAATCACATAAATCGGACAAAAAGGTCCGGAGCAATCGGTGAACATACATAAAAAAAAAAAAAAAACATACATACGCGTCGAATTGATAACCTCCTCCTTTTTGAAGTCGGTAAAAATAGTTATTTTTAAATAAATTTAACAATTAGGATACCAGTAATTAATAAAATATTTGTGATAATCATTTACTGTTTGCATCAATTATTCTAATTATCAGAAGATCGATGTTTTAATTATTTTAGATGGATAGTTTAAAATACTAAATGTCAGACAATTACAGCTATTAAATTATTGAAACAGTGGTGGATTTAAAAGGTAATTTAAAAAAAAAAAGTTTTGGAATATTGATGTTTAGTTTTGTGTCACTATTTTTAACAATCTTCCAGAGATTACTTGATATATCATTTATAATAATTAATATTACAAATATGAAAGAAATGATATTGTGAGTTGAATATTTTAAATACTAAGTAAAATAATTTCAAAATAAAACTGTAGAACTGATGTTTGAGGCCCCTGATCTGCAGATTTACTAGTTTCATGAATATTACCTATAACTTTCATTAATAGTAGTATTACATTTTTTTTTTTTTTTTTTTTTTTTTTTTTTTAATAAGGAAACATTTAAGACAGAAAATGGATTTTTAATAGCTTCTGTAACATTGTTTTTATTTAAACAGAGAGAGATTAAGCCCTATGAGCCCCTCTTTGACTGTGCTCTTAAACAGTATTTTCTGCTTCCCGACTGGTTTGATTGCCAGATTATAAAATATGTGAGGTATATATATGTACTACATAAAAAAAATAAATAAAATAAAATATCGAGATTTTATTAATCACATAAAATAACTTAAAAGCAGCTATTTATAAAAGTTTTGGTGTTATTACATTTTGGTAAGTATAATTTAAAAATTAAATTTGATTATTTAGGTTTGCAGTTAAGCCAAAGTATTTTATGCACTATAAACATTACCAAAATTGCATTTTTAGCAATGTCTACATGGGGTGTCCATTACTGGAAAATGACTAATTAACCATCCCAGTAATGGACACCCCCTCTTAAAACCTTAAAAAGAAATGAAATTTTGTAAATAGCCATTAGTATATAAAATTCAAAGTTTTCTATTGCTACTCAAACAAAAACATTCAAATTTTGCAAGAAAATAAATAATATATAAATTAATTAAACAAAGCCAGCTCTTAACCTCTTCATTAAGATTTATCCATCAACCGAGAAGGATAATTAAGAAAAGGATTAAAAAAAATATAGGAGACTACAGTGGACCACTTTTGCATTTTTCATTTTTTTTCTCTTTAACGAAAAGTCCAGTCCGCCTGAAAATTTTGAACTTTCCTGAAACATTTTTACATGCCTCAATTTTTTTTCGAACATAGTTTCAAATACAATTAAGAAAAAAAATTGTATACGTTCATTAAGTATTATTGAAATAATATATAAATTTATTTTTTATTAATTCAATTCCTTTTTATTTCCCCTTTACCCCCAAAATAACATAATAATGCAAATTTGCAAGTTGTAACATCAAACAAAACAGAAAAATTATCCAAAAAAATTACATTTTTTAAATAATAGATTAAGATACAGGAACAATTGCAAATAAGGTAAAGTTATTAAAAACAAGTAAAATAAAGTCATTTTCATTAAAATTTGAAAATGAAACTCCAAAATACTTATGAGCCTGAAATTTTCTGAAAATTCTTTTGGATCCAAAGGCAATTTTACAACAACGCTGATATAAACAACAGAAAATAACCATTAAGTTTTGATTCCAAATTTGTTTTATTTTACGGGTAAAATGAGTAATAAAATTTCAGAACCTGTCAGGGATTTTTTTAGTAATAACAGGCTACAGTCAATAAGATACTTTTATATTTTGATATTTTTCCGTTATACAGACACCATGCCAAAAAGTATGCTAATGTGCCAATAAATGTTTAGTGCAATGCTAAAAGATATATTAAACTGCTGGCATAAAATTACAAATGAGTTTTATTTTTATTGCATAAAAGTTATTTGTTCACTTATTTTCAGTATATATTTGTGATTTAATAAAACAGTTCGTAAATGTCTGTAATTTTCAAATGTTATATTTTTAAAATGCTCACTTTACTATCGACAATGTTTTTTCTTTTATTTTTCAAATGTTTCAATTCACATGATATTCGTTTTGTGCCAACTATTATGCTTGGTGACAGTGGTATCCATATAACGGAAAAGTACCTATATTTTTTAAAAGCAGTAATTACAAACCAAAATATTTCTTACTATGTTAAATAGACATTTTCCTATGTTTACTTTATTTTACAGTTAAATAATTACTTAGTTAAAGTATTATTTCGTTAAATTAATATCCTTGTTTAGAAAAACTAAATTGGCTTATCTACAAAATACATAAGAATAGAATATGTAGTAAGAACGTCACATGCTAGTGTTGCATTTAAAATCAAATGTGATGTCACACTTTTGTTTTATTGGCATTATATCCTATAATTCTGCGATACTCTTTTTATTGTTAAATTTGCATTTGATAAAGCTTATTTTTTGCCGAATTAAAAATCGGTTTAAAAATATTTTTGTTGTTGTAAACTGCCATTTGTTCATAATTTAATAAGTTAATGCAAAGTATTAAAAACCCTTTTTTCCTTTTTTAGAATTTAAATATTTCTTTCATTTTATTAAAATTTGATTTTACAGCAGACTCCCTCAAATCTGGCAAATCTTAAAATTTGCAAACATCTAGAATCTGCTCATCATTGCAGATCTAAACATTGAAACTTACAGTTAATATTTAGGTGAAATTTTTAAGGTTCTTTTAATTTTTATATCATTTAATATATAATTTTGGTCAATATGGAATTTTTTTGAAAAAATCTTGTTTTTGAGAACAGTGCCGCGGTGCATGTTCCGAGGCAACTCCCTCACTCCCCGTTCATCCTACATCATAATGTCATGTATCCGATTTATTGCAAACTTTGCTTACTTTCTGATTTTCTAGATACTTTAAAAACTTTTTTTTTTGGGGGGGGGGGGGATTTTGGTGGGAAGTTAAAAATTTGGATTCAGCGCCCAAAAAACTTAAGTAAACCTTATGAAGGAAAGTTCAGAGGGGAGACGGGACAGCGAACGTAAATGATGTGAGTGGTTAAGTGAAATTGCGCAACTTAGTCCATGCAGGTCCCCTCCCCATTCATCCTACGTCTTAATGTCATATATCTTATTTGTTGCAAATTTTGTCTGTTTTCTGAATTTCTATATACTTTTCCTAAAAGAATAAAAAAAAATGATTTTATGAATAAAAACCTCTTTTGGGGAAGCATTTTACCAAAATTTAGTGGGGTTGCCAGGGGAAATTTTGGTGGGAAGTTACAAATTCGGATTCAGCAACTCAAAAAACATAAAGTAAGTCGATTTCCAGAACTACCATTAAGCGCAAAAGCATTTTGTAAAACGCTGACATACACACACGAAAAAACTACTAGCAAATTTTGCACTTTTATCCTGATCGAATGATGAATTTTGCATTTTTGTCCAACGATCGATTTACGATTATCGTAATATTTCATGTTTTCCCCTCTGTTAACTGTTGAATTTCGTGTTTTTTTTTCCTCGAACTTGATTGTTGAATTTTGCGAATTTTTTATTCGCAACATGATAGAAGAAATTTGCAATTTTCCACAATTCACTGACAAATTTAGTGTTCAACTGCAACCGATAGGTGAATTTTGCGATATTTTTCTTAGACTGATTGGCAAAAATCAGTTTTTTTTTAACACGACTAATCCACGAATTTAGTGTTTTTTACCAACGACTCATTGGTGATTGTTCTAGCTTTTTTCTGTGACCAATTGGAAAAAATCCCGCAACTAATCGAAGAATTTAGCGATTAATTTAATTTTTTTTTTTTACCATCTTCTGACAATTTTAGTTTTTTTACACGTGATTGGTCGGCAAATTTAGTTATATTTTCTTTTTGCCGATTGGCAAATTTTTTCTCTTTTTTTCTTTCGGCTGATTGGATTGACGAATCTCCATTTTTTTTCCCCCAACGATCCACTAATAGTCCAGGCAATAGAGACCGTATAGGGGCTCTACCTACCAAAGTTCATGGTAGTTCTGGAACGAGGCTTACTATATGTTTTTTGTGTCGCTGAATCCGAATTTGTAACTTCCCACCAAAATTCCCCCCCCCCCGGCAACCCCTGCCCCCCCCCAAATTTTGGTAAAATGCCCCCCAAAAAAGGTTTTTATTAAAAAAATCATTTTTATTGTTTTAGAGAAAAAGTATCTAGAAATTCAGAAAGTAGACAAAATTTGCAACAAATTAGATATATGACATTATGACTTAGGATGAAGGGGAAGGGGGGATCTGCCTCGGAACATGTGCGCGGTGCTGCGTGAACTAAGTTGCGCAATTCCACTTAACCACCCACGCGTTTACATTCACCCTCTCATCTACCCTCCGAACTTTCTCTATAAGGTTTACTTTAAGTTTTTTGGGTCGCTGGATACGAATTTTTAACTTCCCCCCCCCAAAAAAAAATCCCCCGCCCCGAAAATCCCCCAAATAATTGTTTTTAACTTAAATTTCTTATTGTTTTAGGGGGAAAAACATTACGAAATTCAAAAACTAGACAAAATTTTCAACAAATAGGATATATGATATTATGACGTAGGATGAACGGGGAGGGCTGTCTCTGAACATGCACTGCGGCGCTACATGCACTAAGTTATGAAGTTGGGCAATAGAGGATTTACCTGGAAAAATTAATACTAGTTCTGGATTTCGACTCACTTTATGTTTTTGGGGCCGCTGAATCCGAATTTGTAACTTCTCACCAAAGTTTCACCCGACAACCCCCCAAAAAATTGATTTTTTGAAAAAATTTGGTTTTTGAGAAAAGCGCGCGGGGCAACTTCCGAGGCAGCCCCCTCTCTTCCTGTTTATCCTACGCCATAATGTCATCTATCCTATTTGTAGCAAATTTTGTCTAGTTTCTGAATTTCGTAATGCAATTCCCCCTAAAATAATAAGAAATTTAAGTTAATAACAACTATTTCGGGGGGGGGGGGGGGGAATTTGGGGGGTAAGTTAAAAATTCGGATTGAGCGAGCCAAAAAACTTAAAGTAAACCTTATAAGGAACTTTGTCGTTTTTTTTTTGCATCCAATTGACAAAAATTGTGTTTTTTCCGCAGCTGATCGACGAATTTCAGATTTTTTTTTCCGACTTTCTACTAACAAATTTCGCGTTTTTTCTCTTGACCGATTGGGGAATTTTGTGAAATTTTCCTTGTACCAATAAGCAAATTTTGCAGAAACTTCTTGCAACCAATTGGAGAAAATTGTGCATTTTTCCTGCTACTTAATCGATGAATTTCATGTATTTTTACAAACAACCGTTTGGCATAATCTGCTATATGTTTCTACTGATTGGCAAATTTTTTCAGTCTTTTCTTGCGAACGATTGATAAAAATCAGGCTTTTTTCTGTGACGGACCAATTTCACGTTCTACCTGCGACAGATCAGTGAATTTTGCAATATTTTCTTTCTTTGTTGCTTTTTTGCAACCAATTGACTAAATCTCTGGTTTTTTTCCACGACTGATCAACAAATTGCTGATTTTTTCCGACAATTCACTGGTGAATTTCGCATTTTTTTAAACCTATGACCGATTTTTAAATTTCGCAATATTTTTCTTGTACCAATTGACAATTTTTTTTTTTTTTTTTTTTTTGTTACCGATTGGGGGAAATTATGAGTTTTTTTTTCCACTACTGATCGACAAATTTCGCTGTTTCCTCCGAGAATCCACTGATGTGTTTTCCATTTTTTAACTGCGGCCAATTTGCAAATTTCGTGATATTTTCCTTGTACTGTAAGAAATTTTGACTTTTTCTCGTGACCGATTAGAGAAAATCATCGCAGTTTCTTCCAGCGATGCACTGATGAGTTTCGTGGTTTTATTAACTATGACCGATTGGCCAAAATTGGAGATTTTTTTCTGTGTACTGTTCATTGAATTTTGTATGTTTTTACACAACAGGCTGAAGAATTTCATGATTTCTTCTCCTTGATTAACTGACGAATTGCTTGAGTTTTTCTTGCAACCAATTGATGAATTTCGCAATCTTTTTAAATGAATGATTAAATAATTTTGATTTTTTTTTTCCAGCCATTGAGTGATCAATTTCACAATTTTTCCTTCGATTGAATGGTGAATTTTCTTGAAAATGAGAATTTTAAATGTTCTGCAGAGAAGTCCGTTGTTCTATGACATACGTCACACTTTTAAGCATATTCTGTTTCGGGGGGCTGATACAATATTTCTAATGAAAAAAAGCAGGAAAAGAAAGCACCTTAGTTTTACGATATTCCAAAAAGCTTGATTCTGGTTTTTAAATTTTTATTTTGTGCAATTATTTATTATTAAATTAATAATTTTCTTTATTCTAAGCCTTCATTATAGTTTCCAATGCTTGGAAAATGGGAAAAATGTCTAATTTTGTCAATCAGTCGCAAGATTTGCCAATTGGTCACTAAAAATAGTACAAACTTTGATAATCGGTCACAAGAGAAAATCGCGTAACTTGTCAGTCAATCGCAGGAAAAAAAATTGTAAATTTAGTCATTCGGTTGTGGGAAAATATCGAAATCGGTCAGTTGTGTGAAGAAAAATATTAGAAAATTTGTTCAGCAGTTGCATAAAAAAAAAAAAACCCTGAGAGTTTTGCCAATAAGTCGTGGGGAAAATATGGAAACTTATTTTGTTGCCAACTGTGTCTGTAACAGGGACACACACAAAAATTCACAGATTGGTCACGAGAAAATATGAAATTTATCGATTGGTTGCAGGAATATATTGCTATATTTACCAATCGTTCAATTTAAAATATCACAAAATTGTATGTTATAACAGGGGACTTTAAATAAACCAGTTCAAAATATGTTTTTTGAATAGACCATGGGTGTTCTTTTTCAGAATAGTGTACCCTTTTTAAATTAAATTCTTGCCTGATTGTCCTATTTTGCTGGAGTGAGCACAATGGTCGTCATTACTCCACTGATTCTTTTCAATTACCTCTTTCCAACATCAAAATCGAATGTCCAAACACAAACCACATTTAAAAGAAAAAGGGGGTGGGGGTTACTACCGTAAACGATGCAGGTGGATTCTTGTTTCTATAATTAGTCTAGTATAATTTTATGTGAAGGGGTTGTTCACAGTGGTTCGACTCATAACATTGTGTATATACTTTTTAAAAATAACATGTTTAATAGAGTTCAATATCAATACATTTTAAATTATCTTTAAAAGTTTTAACCATGTTTGAAGTAATAGTTTATGAAAGTTTAACTAGAAGTATTATATTAAACAACGAAAAGTAGAATATTTTATTAATGAATAAATTTAATGATTATTATATTATAATTTTATATTTATTTTAGGTTGCAATGTACCAACTGAGTCTACAGGGAAATATAAATTTGCCTTGTGCATCATGCATTCTAGTTTCTGGTATGTATATAATAGTTGCAATAATTATCTCAAAATTTGTTTTATAATAAATACACATTGTACGGTGGAATTTTGATAACTTTTTAAAATAAAATGGTTAAACATTTCTTTTTTAAACTCAACTTTTTGCCAAATCCCAAAATAACTTTTAAATTAACAATTTTATTACAGTGAAGTTTTGAATGAATTGAAATAATGAATTGAATTGTCTAAGAAAAAAATAATTGTATATATTTTTTTTTATATCTTTTTATTATTCTATATAGTCCCCACTGGGAACTTTTTAGTGCAGCCTTTTTAGGTAGATTTCGTAAGAAATACAGTAAACTTCCAATTATCCACTACCCTATAAACTGCCCCCCCCTCTTCCTATTTTTTTTATTTTCTTTTAATCAGACACAAACAACGAAAATTCAAATGCACATAAACCTGAGTGCACTTATCAATATTTTGAATCCTTATTATAGTCATCTTGATATAATTAATTATAAACATTTTTAATCTCAATTCAGTAGACTCCTTCAAATCCGCAACTTTAAAATCCCGCACATCATCACAGATGTAAACAATGAAATTTTCAGTTCAGATGTATGGGCAAAATTATTATTATTTTTAAATTTATATCATTCTATATGTATTTTATTTTTAATATGTATTTCTCGATAATATGGCTGAACTCATGTTTTTTTTTTTTTTATGAAGGAAGTTTAAATTTATTCTGAACAAATCTCTTCCAAATTGATGCAGAAAATCTCTGTTAAGTTTGCTAATGGGTAAAATCAAACCAAGGAGGTAGAAATAAAGAGAATTTTTGTGAAAACAGAAAAAAATCCCATAACTTCTTAATTGTGATACGTATCGAATCAGGTTAAAGTTATTACTTCTAGGAAAATGACCAAAAATTTATGTATGGCAGATTTTTTGTCATTAAAAATTGCCTCAAGCAGCGGGGGAAAAAAAACCCCCAGGAATTTGAGAAGAAATAAATTTCATAACTTCGTCAATTCACAAAATATCAAGTTTGCGTAAATTTATTATAAATCTTCTTAATATTATGTACAGTTTTATATTGAGAGGATTTTGATAGGACCAACTCTAACAGGGGGAAAATAAAAAGAAAGAGTAGGGGGGGGGGGGGAATCATATCTCAGTTAATCCGCCACTAAGGCGATAAAAAAGTATCATTGCAGGGTTGCAAAAAAGCCAGCTAAAATTAAAAAAAACCTTTTATTGGTTTTAAACTGCTTTTTTTGGCCAAAATTGGCTTTTATACAGTGAAGCATTTTAATTATAAATGACACATTTTTATGCGTTTTTTAATTAGTTTTAAAGGCATTTAATTGAGGTCAGGGTTGTCGGCTTTTAGCCAGCCCCAAAAAAAGCCGGCCGGCTATTTTTGGTTTTAACCACTTTAAAAAAGCCGGCTTTTATTTTTTAAAGTTGGTTTACAGTTAATTTGTTTTAAATTTGGATCAATTAATTTTTAATACACTTATAAATATTTTCTACTAAAAAAATTATAGATTTCTATTACTTATTTGTCAAATAAGTAAGTCCAAAATGTGAAGGCATTATGTCTGGAAAAAAAATATATATATATTTAAACATTGAAAATAATATAAGTTAGGCTCCAAACTGGTATTTTGAAATTCTATATTACATAGCTCCACATACACTACACATTTTAAAGATTAATTAATGACAAAATGTAGCACATCAAAATGGAAACATTCTTGTGTGTCCATATGGAGAGATTAAGTTATAAATGTTAAAAGAGAAATTAGAAAGGATATAATATTTGAGGAGAGTGGTGCATAAGTGTATAAAAAATAGAGCATTTAAACAAGAAGAAAAATTTCTGTAAATAAAATTTTGAAAAGCTGCTTGTTAAGCATATTCATGCATATGCTGTTTGCAATGTTTTTAATAGTGAGAAATGGTGTTTTTATTAATGACTATGTATAATTTTAAATGTTTACTAGAAATAAAATAAGACTTGTATATTAATAGCTCTTAAAATTAAGTAATAAAACATGTAACTAAATAACCATTGTCCTCTTTAATTTTATAAAGCAGTAAAAATGAAAAAATTGGCAGTTAGGTATGGCCCTTTTAAAATTTAGCTGACATATTTGCAATTCTGACTTCAAATCACTAGCAAAACATCTAAGTTTTATTCCAGTATTAATGTCCTCATTATTGAGAAATTGGGTTACTTATTAAACTCTAAATCAATTAAATGTCATTAAAACTAATTAAAAACACTTTAAAATGTGTAGTTTATAATTACAATGCTTCATTGTATAAAAGCCAATGATGGCCAAAAAAGGCCAATTTTGGCCAAAAAATAGCCGGTTAAAACCAATAAAAGCCACCGGCCTGGCCTTTTTTAATTTTAGCCGGCTTTTTTGCAACCCTGATTGAGGTAGAAATCTACATAACCCAATTTTTCTATTAATGAAGACATTAATATTGGAATAAAAGGTCATACCAATTGCTTTGTCTGGTTTGCACTGACCTTAACCCTTTTTTCCCCCTTACTGCTTTATATAATTAAAAAGGACAATGGTTGCTTAGTTATATATATTTTATTAACTAATTTTAAGGAATATTAATAATACAAGTCTTATTTTATTTCTTATAAACGTTTATTTAAAATCACACATAGTCATTTAATAAAAACATCATTTCTATCTATTAAAACAGTATTATGAATAACATATGCATGAATGTGCACTATTTTAAATAGCAACTAGCTTTTCAAAATTCTAATGGACCTTATGCACGCGGCCTGAGGTCGAGGCTAAAATTAGTCTGCTGGCGGTGTTTAGCATAGCAGTCTGTGGAGTGTGAGTTATTAATGCTTGTTTGTTAAAAATGCCGTAAAAAAATTCTTTGCTGCTGCAGCATATACTTAATATATTGTAATCTAAATTCAAAATGTTGTTCTGTATGCGAGAAAATTCCCTAAGTTTGCAAATTTTCAGTTAAAATGTATGCACTCAACCTGGGTCAAGGCTAAAGTTGTCTGCTAGCGCTGTTTGCGCCTGCGCATACTGGTATTCTGCAGGTGCAGTAACTGGAATAACAGATCATCATACTGGCGTCTGACGTCACCTGAATAGGGTCCATTCAACAAGTTTTATTTGGAGATTTTTTTTTTTATATTGTTCTCTTTAATTTATGCACTTACATGAACTAAAATTTCCTCAAATGTTATATCCTTCCTAATTTCTCTTTCAACATTGTTCATTCTACGATTTTAATCTGTCCGTATGGACATATCTGGAATAAGTTACATAACAGCTTAGTAGCAGAAGAACTTTTTACATATATCATTTTTATAAGTTATCAGAATATCGATTGCTTATTAATTACTTATTATCGATTGCTTATTATTGCTCAAGTATTATATAAGATAATTTCAGAAACACATAAATTCAGAACTTTTGCAATAATTTATAGCAAATACTAAAGCTAAAGAAGAATGAAAGAATGACATAATCTGAACGTTTCTTGTAAGACAATGTATAAGAGAAAAAGAACCAATTGGTATAAAATGTTAAGCACAGCAAGAGCTTTTTCGGTAAAAGTTGAATTAACGTTTTTTTTTTATTTTTGAACTCATGTACACCAAATGAAAATTGTTACAGATTAAAAAGGCTATTTGAAGGCAAAGCTATTTCAAACTGAATGCTGAGAATCCCCACTGAGTGCTAATAATGCTATGCTGTTTAATGTTTTGAGGATTTCATATATAACTGGCTATTCCTTATATTTACTCCGTATGTGTGTATGAATGGGTAACTAATGAAATTATTTGCAACTTTGTAATTACCGTATATACTTGCATATAGGTCGACTCGCATATAAGTCAACCCCCTAACTTTCGAATGCAAATTCTGCAAAAAATCAAAAACCCGCATATAAGTCAACCCCTTAACTTTTTACTTCAATTTTGCACAAAATCAAACCAAATATTTCACTTGCCTATGCGAAAAAGTAGTAAGTAAATAAAAATAAATCATTGACAAATTTTTTAACGATAAATTACTATTATTTGTATATTTTCTGTAATATTTTATTATTCATGCACATAAAAAGTCAGAATTTTGCAGTATTTGAAGTTTTATGTTTTAATTGACTCGCGTATAAGTCGACCTCCCAAATTTACTTGTCAGAAATTCCTTGACTTATATGAGAGTATGTATGGTACTTACTATTCTCCCTAGGCCAATTATGTAAGACGCCACAACTGCCCCTTTTGAAATTGGCAAAATGGACCCTCCTGCCTCTTAAAAAAATAATGAAATTCACCTGTAGTAGACAGAGATTTCTTGTAAAAATAATTCCAAAATCCACAGTATTTCTAAATCTATGTGCCCAAGATCTTACAAAAGTGATAGAACATTATTTCTTTAGAAAAAAGTTAAAATATGTTGTTATTCAATTGTATTTTTTAATTTGTAATTCATAAAATTATTAACATTTATAACACTTTATTTATCATACTAAGAAACTATATACTTTTTTATTTATATAATTACTAACAGAACACATTACTGATATATTTCCACATGAAATATTGTCCTTTTTTGGAACTTGCATCCTACCCCCTTTTCTTTCTAGGATGAATACTGAATTATTATCATTTAGTAATTAAAGCATAGAAACGGTAGTATGTTCATAATTGCAGAGTTTAATAATTTTTAATCTTAAGTAGTGTTAACAATTTAATATTACTCACAGTTAATAATTTTAATAAATGCAAATATCTCTAGTATTAAATTAGTTTTACATAAGTATTACAAAATATTAATGTTTATAACATTGTATGCTACTAATGACTGAAACTACTAATTTGCATCTATTGTAATTTCTGTAATTATTAACTAATAATTATAATTCTATTAATTAAAGTGTAAAAATATGGATTATGTTAGCAATTAGACTTTTGATTGTTTTGGAAACCTAAAACTCTTAGTAGCTATTCAGTATTTGAATGCTAGGAAAAAAATCATAAAAATCCGTTTTAAATTAAAAAAAATCTGATTTTTTCTTTTATTTAAAAAACAAAAAAAATCCTTTTTTTTACACCCTACTGAGCAGTTTGAATTTTTCTCATACAATCACATCATTTTTTGTGTGTCTAAATCAGAATAGTTTTTTTTTTTTTTTTTCATTTAAGAATTAAAATTGCTTCATAAATGCATCCAATTTGCAGTTGAGAAAATCATTGCATAAAAAAAATAAAGAAAATATATTATCCTGAATTTATTGGCTATAAATAAATATCCAACAATATTTGGGCAATTACTGTTCAGTATTAGATAAATGAAAAACACAGTCGAAAGACCAAATATTCATTATATCCCAAAAGTAATACTAAATCTTTAAGAATATACGATATGTATCTAGGAATCTTACCCTTTTTTTTTTTCTTTTTTTTCAGATGCATAATGAATTTTAATCTCAACAGAGGAAACAATCAACAAAAGAATTGTGTAGCAGATTGAATATTATACAAGTGTGTCACAAGTGTCCCTGTTAAATTATATAACTGGATTATGAGTTGTAATTGATGTAATTGTAATCTTGTAAAAATTAAACTTTTTCAATTTCAATTTTCATGGTTTTTTTTTTTTATTTTTTTATATTATTTAATTCCAATTATCTTTCAGACATATTTCTAATGCAAATTGTTTTCTTGCAACGAAATAAATCCAAGAACATAATACATATCAATGGGCCTTATGATCTTAATTTTGGTATGCCTCACACATATTGTACATTGCTCAGATTGAATGTTTAAGATATCTTAGACCGTCTTTTTTTTTAAGGCTGTACTGTCTTGTAATTGAATGCCTGTTCACATCTCAAAACTCATCTACGACATCTGTGAATGTCACTGTGTCTGAGATTTGAACGAATGCAAAGTATGCATAAAATAAAACCAACCGCCAGTCAGTTAAACTGGAGCTTTATAGCCAGAGTGAGTGGTAGTGCCTGTATCTAACTGAAGAAAAATTACTCGCTGAGATAGTTTATGGATCTCTCCCAGAGATTTTAACGATCCAAGATATCTTAAATATCCGATCTGAACAGGGTATAAGCATACATTCAAAAAAGAATATTCCTATGACCCTGATGTGGCATGTTTTATCTAAAACAAATTGATGTCAATTTTAGTATGTTCAACATATTTTTTTTTTTTTTCAACCAATAACAGTGATAGCACTAGCAGTGCCAACCAACCATTATTATTATTATTTAACTATGCTCGAACAATACAAGTCTTTGGATGAATTTAATAAATCATTTTCATTTTTCAAGATTTAATGTAACTTTTTCATATTTCAATAAACTTTTAATGGAAACAAAGCTTATTAAATCCACAACTGTTTCATTATCAAGATTTTATTGTATGAAGATTCGCTGTTAATAGAAAAATTGAAAGTACCTTTTTCTTTTTTAAAGTTCAGCTCCAAGATAATTTTATTACTAAACTTAAATTTTGTTACTAAACTTATGTATACATGTCTACAATTATACTTATTATATATATAGCAAACTGACAAGCAAAAGCTTCATAAATCCATGATCGTTTTATGTATCTTAGATAAATTATGAATGAGGAATATAGTATCCATTCAACTTTAAAATGTGATAATTTTTTTAAATTAAAACTGCCTCTATTCTTCGAAAAAATCTTATTCAAATTAAATTTATTTACAAAAAAAAAAAAAAAAGTTTACTGAATAGCATAACTATTTAATTTGAAAACAAATTATGTTTCAGATGAAAAGAAATCTGTTTCACATTTTACTACTTATCAGAAATTTAATCAGCTTCATATATTAGAAACTGCATATGAAACTAGATTAGAAAATAAAGTAGAAAAATGTTTCTTAGACAGTTGAATTAAAGAGAAAAAGTAGAATGGAGTAAAACTTATAAAAATGGAATATCTAAATGGATTGGTCAGAAATTCCACTTCAAAGAGGTATAATTGTACTACTTTACTGTAGAGACTATTTTTCTGTTATGAAAATGTTCCATTTTTGCAGGTTTTACTTTACTGTATTTGATAAAAAGGGGTACTCTTCTGTTAGCTGGGTGCTAATGATATTTCGCTAACTATTGCTTCATTTGGCAGTTGGTGATATAAGTAATGAAATTACTGTAACAGCTGGTAGTTTAGTATAATACAGTAATTAAATATTTGATATATGGTGTTTGGCAATTGGTGTTGCCCAACTAACAGAAAACTTGCCATTAAAAAAACATTTAAACCTACTTGTCAGTGGAATATTTGGAAAGAATCCATCGGAGCTTTTTTTTTTTTTTGGGGGGGGGGGGGGGGTGAGACAGCCCTGGTTTATAGGTTTTTTTTTTTTTTTTTTTTTTTTTTTTTTTTTTAAATCTTAAAGCTAGTCTAAAAAGGGCCCCATAAATCTAAAGAAGCCCAAGGCATAATTCATTAAGGCTCCTGTCCCATCAGCAAAGACACTTTCAAGCTAATGCTAAACCTTTTGGAAAGGTTATAATCTCATTTGCATTTTGATATTTTATTTATTTTTTTTTTTATAGTTGATGTCGATTCCCACATCTGCCCTTTTTTACTGTTTTGATTACAGGTATTTTTCAATGAAGTTATTTAAACTTTCAGAACCAGTTTCGAAAATAAGTTTGTCATCTAAAAAAAAACTACAATCCAAATCGAAAAAGTAAAACAAGTTTTTTTTTTTTTTGGGGGGGGGGGGGAGAAACAGATGTAGGGATCAACATCAGCTATCAAATGGAAATCCGTAGGTTCAGTAAGTGTCTTCGCCTGACAGATGGGAGACTTAAAGCTCCTTTCTTATATTTTTTTTTTTTTTTAAATGCCAGCAGTTCAGAGTGCGTATTTTAAAAATTTGCTTTTCTAAAATTTATGAGCTCTAGTACCACTGTCCAATTTGGCCAATGATTTAATGGGGCCATGATACTAAGTAAATAAAATTTTGCTTGCCATATCATTTAAAGGCTGTGAAGTTTTGTATGCCACTATTACCATATGGAAATTTTTCTTATTCAATTACAGAAATTCCGATATTATATCGGGAAAAAATATATTTAGAAAATAATGATGTTCAAGTATTTTGTACATTCTTCATGGTATGTCTGTATGCTGCTTGTTACAAAGTTTTTGAAAATAAAGGCGTAAAATATCACAGCCTTCGTGCAAAATTTACGAATGTGCTGTTTAAAAAAAAATTGCTGTAGTAAATTAACAGCAAAAAATTATGTAAAACCTAAAAAATAAAGCTGGGGATGAATTAATAGTAAAAAGTACTGAGAATCTACAAATTTCTGGTAAAATCTAAAAAACAAAATTTGTTAAATAACAGCAAAAAAATGCTGAAATCTACAAAAGTATCGTAAAATCTAAAAAAACAAAATTTGTTAAATTAACAGCAAAAAATGCTGACAGTTTACAAAACTACCGTAAAATCTAAAAAACAAAATTTGTTAAATTAACAGCAAAAAATGCTGAGAGTTTACAAAAGTACCGTAAAATCTAAAAAACAAAATTTGTTAAATTAACAGCAAAAAATGCTGAGAGTTTACAAAACTACTGTAAAATCTAAAAAACAAAATTTGTTAAATTAACAGCAAAAAATGCTGAGAGTTTACAAAACTACTGTAAAATCTAAAAAACAAAATTTGTTAAATTAACAGCAAAAAATGCTGAGAGTTTACAAAAGTACTGTAAAATCTAAAATACAAAATTTGTTAAATTAACAGCAAAAAATGCTGAAAATCTACGAAAGTGCTGTAAAATCTAAAAAACAAAACTGCTGTAAAATTAACAGCAAAAAATGCTGAAAATCTACAAGAGTGCTGTAAAATAAAAAAAAACAAAATTACTGTATATTTACGGCAAAATTTGCTGGCACCCATATTGCCAGCATTTTTTGCTGTAAAATTACTGTGATTTTTTTTACAGTGTAGTGTTGGAATTCACACAATACAATTTTGAATAGCAATTTTCTTTTATTTTATTTGTGGAAGAACTATCATCTGATAAAACAATAATAACTATTTGAACTTACTGGTGAGAATTTGGAATCCCCCAATAAAAAATCCACCAGATGAGGCAATACTGAGGCATTCTGTATCTGGCTGAATTTTTATTTATTGATTCCGAATTCTCACCAGTAAGTTTAAATAGTTATTATTGTTTTATTAAATAATAGATATTCCACAAATGAAATAAAAGAAAATTGCTATTCAAAATTTTCCGGTGTGAATCCTAACACTAGTGAGAAGTCGGTCGATTAGTGATGACGTCACAACTCGTGTCCTCAGGCCTTGAGTGTTTCGGTAGCAACGGCCTGACTCCGACTCCGACTCGACGACTTCGCAGCCCTGTTTATACGCCAAAAGCCATAATCAATTGATGATCTCACAGTACTAAAATTGCTAGTTCATGTAAGGTCCTTAAAAAACTATATAATACAGAAGTATTTATACAGCACTGCCTTATTATGTGTGAGAAAATACAGCAATTGTTTTCATCTATGAAAAAATGCAAACTTCGTAAACTATCTAAATGAAAAGAGGATTGAAAACGCTCAGAAATGAAGTTCAACGAATTGATGAAATAAAATTACACTTCTGGCATTGAAAATATTACTTAAAATTTAGTTTGATTAAATTTTTAAACGAATTGAATCTGGTGATTTTTGTTGTAATTGAAAATGTGTTATCATAGGTTTTTTAAAACTTTGGGACGACCTTCAGCCCCTACAGCCCTTTCCGCTGGTTACGTGCTTGAATGTAGAAGAAAAACATACATAAGAACAGTAGCGCCAACTTTTCTAAAATATTGGGAGGGTTCAAAACGTTTTGAGTAAAATAACATATAATCCCCCCCCCCCCCTTAGTGTGTATGTGTGTGGAGAGAGAGAGAGGGGAGGAGAGAATGACTAAAGATGATAATTCAAAATTAAATTATGTTTTTTCTAAGCAAACTAATAATTGAAAGTGCAAAAAATTAAATATCAAGAAAAGAATACATTTCAATCACCTAATTGCTTTATCAATCCAAGACATCAAAACAGATGGCAAAATATTCCGAAATTTGTTTTCGTGAGAAATTTAACTATACGTCTTCTGAAGGGGTTTTCAGTGCTCCTGTAAGTCTAATGGATGTCCTTACTATTTTTCAAACAGAACTATTTTGAGAACGTTCATAAAACCAAATTTCATTTCAGCTATTAAATAATTAAAAAAATAAATTATGAATTAAATTGATTGAAATTGGGTGGGCGGAGAAATCAAATTTGTGGATGGGCTCGCGCCCCATGGGCCAATATAAGATGGCGTCACTGCATAAGAAAATAATTTAGTATTCTCAGATTTTATCCTTATGGATCTGCATTAAATTGTCGACGATTAATTTCATTTTATATATGCCGACAAATAACAAAATATAATAAAATAAATGCAATCGAAATTGCCGAGTGTTCATATGAATAAAAAAGAAATACCTATAAAGGAGAACAAAAGCACCGATAAACGAACAGTTATTTATGCGAAATAATTTTTTAGGAGCTTGGATACCTGTTTGCCGAAATATAGGTTTTTTTTCTTTATTGTAGAGCATGATGTAATGGTTGAAGTATTTCTGTATTAAACCCAACTTCTTGGGTGGTCGGTTGAAAAGTGGTCAATCAAGGAAGTAGATGATGTTTAAATATATTTTTGAAAACAGGGCAGCGTTATATCTAATTAACAGAAATAGACTTTGCATAATTTAGAATTATTCTTATGACTTCTACTTAAATTCCGGTGGCAATGAACTTTAATTATTATAGACATGAAATGACGTGATGGAGAAAATCATGGAATTGTTAACAACTAGAAACAGTTAGTTGCTTTGGGGCCGTTCAAGTATTACGTAAGCATATTTTTAGTCATTTTGTACCCCTCCCTCCCCCTTGTAAGGAAAAATAAGCAAATACCTGACCCCCCCCCCCCCCTTTGCTTACCTAAGATTTTATGACTTTCTAACATCAACACTATTTGCCATAAAAAATTACAATTAGCGATAAATTGCATTATAAATCCAGCATATTTACATAAACAGACACATAGGGGTTGTGGTATTGAAGAAAGAAAAAAAAATCGGTTTAATATATTGTTACTTATGGCATTAAACAATTCATAGAATACAAAATAGTTTTTATATATTATTATTTATCGCATTGAACAACAACAAAAAAAACTTTAAGAAATACAACCGGCCCTAACTTATTTAGGCACATGACTAAAAATTTTAACAAAAATCATAGAAATATTATGTGTTTGGCGTTCTCATTTCTAGTCTGGTGTCCAAGATCTTTGAATCCATGTTTCTGCATTGTCTATTATTAAGTTTTCAATGTAATGGTGGGCTGGAATGATCCTCGTTTCCAGTCCTTGTTTACTCCATATCTTTTTTCTCAAGTCGTTCAACATCCGCAGAACGCTCATCTAAATCATGCTCTTTTGCATTTTTTTGTTAAACTATAGGTGCTTCGTTGTCTAATGCTTACGTAAAATATTTCGTGACCCCCTCTCCCCCTTGTCAGCAAAAATAAGCAGACACAGCTTCCCCCCCTCCCCCACTTACTGCTTACGTAATACTTGAACGACCCCTTTCGAGAAGCCTAGCTTCAAAACTCAACCAGACTTGCTACAACCAAAGACTTTTAAGATACTAGACTGGCAATTCTTTGGTCATTCTCCATTCAAAAGCATGGCAACCATCTGAAATGATTTGAAGTAAATTGAAACGCCTGAACCGCGAGGTTTGTACGTCAACTATGAGTTATTTAGTATGTGCTATGGCTAGAATGAGCTTAAAACAATATTTTTTATCAATATATATGAAGTTTATGGCATTTTTTTTTTACATGGGGCTATTTTTTATACCTAAATATGCGTTATAAATATTGAATTTTCAAAAATAAAGTTAAATAAGGTGACTTATTAATAATTTTATGGATGGTATGTTTGAAAAAGAGTATCTAATTTTAACATGCCTTATAAACTTAAATAAAGGCAAATTTATATGGAATCAGATTGTTAAAGATTATAATTCCACCTTTTTTAAGTTTGACTTACAAAAGTAACTGGTAGGGAAATTTAGTTTAAAGGCAGCAACAGTAACATAATATAGTAATTTACAAAATTTTAAATTACTTGTAAAGAAATCTATGTTTTTAAAACTAATTCTTATGCGAAAAGGTTATTAAAAAATGCATATTAACTAAAGTAACAGTATATTTTTATCCTTGTAGGATGTTTATTGAAATACTTACTTGCTATAGGGGGAAAAAAAAAATGATGAATAATAAAGTATTTTTTTTAAAGGCCTAAATGAAATAGGGTAGACTAATACCTAATGATCCGCAATAAAAGAATACGCTGATAAAAGCATTTTCTCAGGTAAATTAAAATACAAAACATACTGCCGTACAACAGCTGGTAATCAAAAATCCTCAGTTAAACTGACGGTTAGCCGGTCTATGTATCTTAAAAGTCTTTGGCTATAACTGAGTGAATCTTTGAAAACTACACACGAAGCTCGATATGCAACTTTTAATAAAAGAAAAATGCCGCATTTTATGGATTCCGTACATGAAACGTTACCTGCAACTTTTTCACGACAAATGGAAAATGCTTCAGTGTTGCGCGTAATTTAACCAATCGCGTAATAGCGGACGCAGTGGAATTCGAGGTGACTTCTATACCAATTAATGTTTCATCCGATTCTTCCTGTTTGATTGGGTTTTCAGCAGGATAAATGAAATTTTCTGCTCTTAGCAAACCTTCACCGCCGCATAAGTTCTTGCATCAATAAAGTTTTCATGCAAAGCTTATAGTTATGTGTGGCATTCAAGTCTGATGGCTTTTAGAAACACATGTCAAAGACCATACTAATTTCTAAAATTTAAAATTAATTCTTTCATTCATACGTTTTTTACGTGAAATACGGCATGACCTGTGTGACACGCGAGTAGATAATATTTGCCGGTTCTATATCAGCGGCGTACGCGGCGTGACCTTGAATGACCTCTGTGCGCCTGTGAAGGGTGTGCGGCGTAGGTGAAGGTCATACTCTGGGAGGCGGGGTCAAGGTGATGCGTCATCTTATAGTATGAGGGGTAATTTTGAGTTTGATTTTTTTTTTAATGATAATTAATTTTAATTGGGGGACTTTAACTTTTTTCGGGGTAATTTTTGAAGAAAGAAATTTTTGTGAGATTGATTTTTTTTTTCTGACCGTACTACAGTACGAGGGGTTATTTTAAGTTTGATTTTTTTTAATGATAATTAATTTTAATTGGAGGACTTTAACTTTTTTCGGGGTAATTTTTGAAGATAGAAATTTTTGGGAGATTGATTTTTTTCCTTTCCGTACTACAGTACGAGGGGTAATTTTAAGTTTGATTTTTTTTTTTTACTAATGATAATTAATTTTAATTGGGGGACTTTAACTTTTTTTGAGGTAATTTTTTGAAATTTTTGGAACATTGATTTTTTTTTTTTTCGTCGTACGAGGGGTTATTTTAAGTTTGATATTTTTTCATTAATGATAATCAATTAAGAAATTTTAATTGGGGGACTTTAACTTTTTTTGGGAGTATTTTTGAAGATTGAATTTTTCATGGACATTAAATTTTTTCGTCGTACTGCAGTATGAGGGGTTATTTTGAGTTTGATTTTTTTTACTAATGATAATTAATTAAGAAATTTTAATTGGGGACTTTAACTTTTTTCGGGGTAATTTTTGAATTTTTAGGGGTCATTGATTTTTCTTTTCGTCGCACGAGGGATTTTTTGAGTTTGATTTTTTTCATTAATGATAATTAATTAAGAAATTTTAATTGAGACACTTTAACTTTTTGGGGGTAATTTTTGAATTTTCATGGACATTGATTTATTTCGCTGTTGTTTAGTACGAGGGGATATTTTGAGTTGGATATTTTTTTACTAATGATAATTAAGAAATTTTAATTGAGAGACTTTAACTTTTTAAGGATAATTTTGAGATAGAATTTTTTGGGAGATTGATTTTTCTTTTAATCGTACTGCAGTATAAGGGGGTATTTTTTCATTTGAAAAATATATTAATGATAATTAATTAAGAAATTTTAATTGGGGGACTTTAACTTTTTGGGGTAATTTTTGAAGATTGAAATTTTAAGAGATTCCTTTTTTTTTTTCTCATCGTACTACAGTAGTAAGGGATAATTTTACATTTGAAAAATTCATTAATGATAATTAATTAAGAAATTTTAATTGGGGAACTTTAACTTTTTTCGGGAAATTTTTTTTTGGGAGGGAGAACATTGATTATTTTTTTAGCACACTTCAGTTTTCGGCGTTATTTTTACTGTAAAGGGAAAAAATAATATAGAATTTTTAATGAGGAAACTTAAAATTTTTGGGGTGCAATTTTTGTGTAAGAGTTAATACTAGTGGTGATTTTTAATTTGAGAACTTTCAAATATTTTTTTCGCTAATTTTTATTTGGCAATGGAATTTTAAACATTTATTTAGAAGTTTTAATTGGGAGACTTTATGTTTTTACGCAAATTTTTAGATAAAAATGGAATTTTAAACATAAATTGGATGAGAGGACTTTACGCGATTCAATTTAGTGACGTATGCGCTTGACTATTGAGTATTAATTAAAATTTTGAATGATTGTGAATTTTGTTATTTAGTGTTAGAATTTTTGTCTGCAAATTTTAAAATAGTACTGTGGCTGAGAGGTTCTGCTCACGAAGCTAATAGACGGGAAGTGCTGGGTTCGATCCCAATCGCACCCGTCGGCCTAATCGTTCGGAGTTTTCTTCGAACCATGGATTTTCATGCGTAAATTCGGGTTAGGTTACCTTAGAAAGACCTTCACGAAGGGTACTCTCCCCTATATCCCTAGTATAGATAATCAATCGAGCCCGTCGGCCTAATCGTTCGGAGTTTTGTTTGAGTCATGGATTTGCATGCGTAAATTTGGGTTAAGTTCCCTTAGAAAGACCCCCACAAAGGGCACTCCCTCCCTTTATCCATAGTGTAGATAATCGGTCGTCAAAATTAACCCACCTTTTTAATAGTACTAGTAAACTTTAGAATTTTTTTTTTTCTGAATACGTGTTAGATGAGTAGATATTTTTTCTCGGTTTTATACAAAAATAGAAATTGGTAAGATATTTTTAAGGATATCAGTTTTCGATTTGTTATGCAATTTTTAGGCATGTATTGCTTAATTTATATGAAAATATATTTTGAAAAAAAAAAAAAAAAAAACATGAAATGCCATTCATAAAGATATTAGGAAATGTATACTCCCTACCCCTAAATGAATATCTATATATTTGTAAAATATGGGGTTACCTATTCAATGGTTCGTTTGAATTTGTCCCTTCAAATTTTATTGACGCATGTTTTCTATTTTTTAAACAGTACCATTATAAATTATCTAGATCTATTTTTCAAAACTAGAAAATCGATTTTTAAACATATATAATTTTTGAATGTTTCTATTAAAATACTTTGAATTTTTAATAAGATTTTGGGAAAAACGCATTTTTTACAAATTTTCGCTAATATTACGCTTTTTAGAATAAAACTATTAAATACATAAATTTACCAAAAATTTAACACACTTACTTTACTTAAAATGACTTTCAGAGCCTAAAAAACGCGTGTTTCTGTACGAAAATGTCTACTATACTAAACCGTGGTCATCGTGCGTTATCTTTGGGAACACTCAGAAGTGAATCACTTTATCTAGATAAGGGGTTTTCCTTTATATCGTGATAGGATATTAGATTTTAATTTCGATTGACTAATGGTGGGGTACAAATTAAGATTTTCAAATAATTAATTTAAGATTTTTATTATCTCACTGATTGCGAATTTAATGAATGAATAATTAATATTACGTCACACAAAACGAATTTTTTGAATAATTAAGATTTAATATTGCGTCACAATTTTTAAATGATTTTATTAATATAAAATTTTTATCCAATTGGGGGTCATTTTTTCTTATAGATTTATTTCAAATAAAAGTGGAATATTCATTTAGTAATACTATATTAACAATTTAATGCATGTGCGACATTTCTTTTGGATAAAATTAAAACTATTTTCTAATGAGACCTTTAAAAACGGATACTTTTTTAACTGATTCATTAACCGCGAGAATACTTCAAACATGTCCTTGATGAGTCATCACGAATAACACTCGAAAACATGAAAGTTTTAATAAATATATTGAGGTTTATGAAAAGTAACACTTATTGAAATTTATTTAATATTTGAAATAAACATTACGCGCAGTGACCGTCACGCATACATTTTAAAATATAGATCTAGTTCAAATTTTACTAAGTTTCGTAATGGAGGTCACGTTATACCCTAACCAATCATACTATTTAGTCAGGGATTGCTATTTTGGAATTATCTAAATTAGTTACAAAACTTCTCATTTTTTAATAACTACACTAATCATAAGTCTTGTTTAATCAAATAAATATAATTTTTATCGTTTTTGTTACTTAACAAGATATAAATACCTTATACATATTCTATATTGATTCTGGTTTAGTTTAGTGCATATAAATTTTAACTAATATTTTTCTTTTAGTAGATATAACAATATTCGCCAACATATATATATATTTTTAACATTATTCAAATTTCGCACAAACCTTTAAATAATTTTGGAAAAAATATTTCATTTTTAGAAGATTAACCATAATATTAATTTTAAACCTCTTAATTCTTTTTTAATTGAAGTAGTACGATAGAAAATTAATATATTCGACACAATAAAGAAATTACTAATTCATATTAACAATGATTTTAAGCATTATGTTAAAATTGGAGATTTTTCATTTACAAATAATTTGAAAAATAAAACATTTAAAAGTAAATTGACTTACTTGTATTAATTTTCCATCTAAATCCAAAAGGCTTTCAAACAGAAACAACACACCACATACAGTTTTGTGTCACTATATGAAATGAATTAGGATTTTTCACCCCAATCTCTTATCTCTGGGGTAATTCCTAGAACTGACTCATGCGATTCGCACAATATTACATCGTAATTTGAATCTAAGAACAGTGTTAATGAATTTAATATGATGCGTTATTAATAAGGGATTAAATATAATGTGTAATTAATAAGGGATTTAGTTAATTTGTTTCGTTATTAATTAAAACCTGAATATAATTATGTCTTTTTAAGTCTTATTTAATAGAATAGGAATACTTTTAAAATTTTCAGGAGGTTTTTTTCAGAAACACTTTTTAAGAATACTTTTCTTAATGAATGTGTAATTAACATTTTTTAAATTAATTAATTAATACGTAATTAAATTTTCAAAATTAAAATAAATATAAAATAGAAGAGAAATTCTTTTCAAATTTATTAAGCAAAATACAAGTTATTATTAGGTAATATTTCAAATTGCTGCAATTTTTAAACATGTTGAGTTATCACTGAGAACTTAATATCGAGGTATTTGAATAGTAATGCTAATCAGAATTTGAAAAAAAAAAGAAAAATAGTAAAAATAATTTTGATATTAACTAACTTGCATAACTTGCTACAAACATGACTTTCTTTTGAACACACTAGAATGGGATTGAACATTTAAAGACATATTTATCTCACATATTTAAAATAAAGACTTGTGCTAAATTTTCAACGAGAATATTTCTCATTTTAGAGTGAACTTCTTTCATTGAAAAAGTTCTATGCTTGGAAATTTCACATACAAATTTTTCTCACATGGAAAAAGACTTAAGTAATTGTATTAGAATAAAAACTTATCATATGAAAATTTTACTTGTGTAAATTGTATTTTAAAAAAACTTATCATATTAAAATTTTTTATAAGTTAATTATTATTATTAAATCTATGTCTCCCACCACTCACTTTTTTTATAAATAAATATTTATCACTTTTTAATGGAAACAAGGATGGTAGGTAAACCTTTCGTTTTATATTTTTAAATTAATATGAGTCTTTTTTTTCAGTGCGACTCCTTCAAATTTAAAACCCTTTGAAAGCTTTTATAGGGATAACATAAAAAAAAATCGAAGTCTCCCATTTCACCAATAAAGGATTTGTACTAAATACACTACAGACATTCTTGTTTTAACATGATTTGAAAAATTTTAATTCAAGTTCTTTTGAAAACTTTACTTATTTCATAGGGAGAAAAAAAAACATGCATTTATAAATTTTTAGTTTCACATATTATACACTAAATAAAATATATATTAAGATAAAACATTTGCAAACTTATTTATAAAAAGGAAAGACATAATCTTATTTCACTTTTTCGTTAAGCATATTTTTAATTCACAAGCAGGCTTCACACATATTACTTAGCACACAAGTTACTTCAGCGAAAAATCCCTTTTCCTTATCTAAATGATTCATACCTCCCTCATGAATACGTTTTACAAACGATGTATTAGTTTAATGAATATAAATTTTAACTGAATCCTTTAAACTTTATTTGATAACATTCGATCATTTTTATATTTCAAAACGAAGAAAAATTATTGAACATCACCTAACAAGCATATACTTTTACACTAACATGTTATAAAAACACTTCTCAATATTCAAATTTTATGATATTTCGACATCTCTCGCCAAGCTTTTTAAGAATGAAAGACTATTTCGTTAGAATATTTAGCTTTTTGTATACAATTTTAGCAATAAATACATAATGCACTCAACTTTACTTTGTCATTAAACATTAAATTAATCCATCGCATACCAATTCAAACTTAGGATTTTTTTATTTAGGGTAGATAAGTATACATGTATATATATATATATATATATACATGTGCATAAATGTGTGTCTGTGTGTATTTGTTAATGGGGGGAAAATTTAAAAGGTATACACATTGAAAGTTAATAAAATTATTTAAAAAAATTTATAAAAATATTTCAAGAGAGTATTAAACATTTTAAGACAGTATTAAAGATTTGAACAACTGATAAAAATGCTTTGAAAAACATTTAAAATTATTTAAAATGTTTTTTTCATATTTTAAAGTAATCAAATTTTAATACATAGCTATGTACATACAGGCATTTGAGCTATATACATACATGCATTTGACCTATGTTAACAGAACAAATGTTTTATATATTTCGATGCTATTTCCAAGTTAGTCAATTTATACTTTTTGAATATGCATATACATATATTTGTAAATTTTAATGTTTTCTCTTAAAACTGACTAGTTATTTATCCTAGCATTATCCTATTATTATCCTAGTTATTTATCCTACATTTATTAACACAAAAAAAACCAACTGCTTTTCAGACGACTGTGTGATTATCAAAACAACCCAAATCCTTTTATCTACACATATGCAAACATTTTAATAAACTAGAGGCCACATTTTCAATCGAATAAAACAATGACTAATCAAATAGGTTATATCCTAACTTAAATTATACCTTTTATGTGATATTGCTAAACATGCTACTACAATGTCTAATCAAATAGGTTATGTCCTAACTTGAATGATACCTTTTTTGTGACATCGCTAAACAAACTTCTAACTTGTAAAAATAGCATTATAACTTGTTTTCACTAGACAAACTTAATAATTTTCGTAGGTTTTATAAAATAATCGACATGTTTGGTTATCTCTCATCATAGTTTTCTAAAATATATCCAAAAAAGTTTGCTACTATTAAAAAACATGCTTTTAATTCAGATAGTTTTCACTCTTATTATTTAAAAACATATAACACAAAATATTTTTATTAAATAATCACTATTTTTCACAAGTTTGCAATATTTATATGCTAACTAGAGTTAGTAGTATTCAGACTTGAAAATATCTTTATAGATTAAACATGAAAATTTATATGTCTGACAATCCTTTGACTATTTTTAGTTAAAGTTCGTGTCATGAAATATAACCGCAAAGCTTAAAATTATACTTTGCAGTTTTCTAACTATTAAAAATTAATGTTTTAAAATTCATTAAAATTTGAAAAATTATTAAGTACTATTACATTTTAATTTTTAAATTCATTTTTATATAAAAACACACAAAATAATAATACTTATCTAATATGGCAGCTAGCAGTCTTAAGCGCAACCTTCTCTTTCAAAAACTAAAAACGAAATGAATAATTCTAAGTCCGTATCAGCTAATCTTATCAACTGATTAGAATGTGGCCTCTAGTTTATTAAAATGTTTGCATATGTGTAGATAAAAGGATTTGGGTTGTTTTGATAATCACACAGTCGTTTGAAAAGCAGTTGGTTTTTTGTGTTAATAAATGTAGGATAAATAACTAGGATAATAATAGGATAATGCTAGGATAAATAACTAGTCAGTTTTAAGAGAAAACATTAAAATTTACAAATATATGTATATGCATATTCAAAAAGTATAAATTGACTAACTTGGAAATAGCATCAAAATATATAAAACATTTGTTCTGTTAACATAGGTCAAATGCATGTATGTATATAGCTCAAATGCCTGTATGTACATAGCTATGTATTAAAATTTGTTTACTTTAAAATATGAAAAAAACATTTTAAATAATTTTAAATGTTTTTCAAAGCATTTTTATCAGTTGTTCAAATCTTTAATACTGTCTTAAAATGTTTAATACTCTCTTGAAATATTTTTATAAATTTTTTTAAATAATTTTATTAACTTTCAATGTGTATACCTTTTAAATTTTTCCCTTATTAACAAATGCACACAGACACACATATATGCACATGTATATATATATATATATATATATATATATACATGTATACTTATCTACCCTAAATAAAAAATATCCTAAGTTTGAATTGCTATGCGATGGATTAATTTAATGTTTAATGACAAAGTAAAGTTGAGTGCATTGTGTATTTATTGCTAAAATTGTATACAAAAAGCTAAATATTCTAACGAAATAGTCTTTCATTCTTAAAAAGCTTGGCGAGAGATGTCGAAATATCATAAAATTTGAATATTGAGAAGTGTTTTTATAACATGTTAGTGTAAAAGTATATGCTTGTTAGGTGATATTCAATAATTTTTCTTCGTTTTGAAATATAAAAATGATCGAATGTTATCAAATAAAGTTTAAAGGATTCAGTTAAAATTTATATTCATTAAACTAATACATCGTTTGTAAAACGTATTCATGAGGGAGGTATGAATCATTTAGATAAGGAAAAGGGATTTTTCGCTGAAGTAACTTGTGTGCTAAGTAATATGTGTGAAGCCTGCTTGTGAATTAAAAATATGCTTAACGAAAAAGTGAAATAAGGTTATGTCTTTCCTTTTTATAAATAAGTTTGCAAATGTTTTATCTTAATATATATTTTATTTAGTGTATAATATGTGAAACTAAAAATTTATAAATGCATGTTTTTTTTTTTCCTCCCTATGAAATAAGTAAAGTTTTCAAAAGAACTTGAATTAAAATTTTTCAAATCATGTTAAAACAAGAATGTCTGTAGTGTATTTAGTACAAATCCTTTATTGGTGAAATGGGAGACTTCGTTTTTTTTTATGTTATCCCTATAAAAGCTTTCAAAGGGTTTTAAATTTGAAGGAGTCGCACTGAAAAAAAAGACTCATATTAATTTTAAAATATAAAACGAAAGGTTTACCTACCATCCTTGTTTCCATTAAAAAGTGATAAATATTTATTTATAAAAAAAGTGAGTGGTGGGAGACATAGATTTAATAATAATAATTAACTTATAAAAAATTTTAATATGATAAGTTTTTTTAAAATACAATTTACACAAGTAAAATTTTCATATGATAAGTTTTTATTCTAATACAATTACTTAAGTCTTTTACCATGTGAGAAAAATTTGTATGTGAAATTTCCAAGTATAGAACTTTTTCAATGAAAGAAGTTAACTTTAAAATGAGAAATATTTTCGTTGAAAATTTAGCACAAGTCTTTATTTTAAATATGTGAGATAAATATGTCTTTAAAAGTTCAATCCCATTCTAGTGTGTTCAAAAGAAAGTCATGTTTGTAGCAAGTTATGCAAGTTAGTTAATATCAAAATTATTTTTACTATTTTTCTTTTTTTTTCAAATTCTGATTAGCATTACTATTCAAATACCTCGATATTAAGTTCTCAGTGATAACTCAACATGTTTAAAAATTGCAGCAATTTGAAATATTACCTAATAATAACTTGTATTTTGCTTAATAAATTTGAAAAGAATTTCTCTTCTATTTTATATTTATTTTAATTTTGAAAATTTAATTACGTATTAATTAATTAATTTAAAAAATGTTAATTACACATTCATTAAGAAAAGTATTCTTAAAAAGTGTTTCTGAAAAAAACCTCCTGAAAATTTTAAAAGTATTCCTATTCTATTAAATAAGACTTAAAAAGACATAATTATATTCAGGTTTTAATTAATAACGAAACAAATTAACTAAATCCCTTATTAATTACACATTATATTTAATCCCTTATTAATAACGCATCATATTAAATTCATTAACACTGTTCTTAGATTCAAATTACGATGTAATATTGTGCGAATCGCATGAGTCAGTTCTAGGAATTACCCCAGAGATAAGAGATTGGGGTGAAAAATCCTAATTCATTTCATATAGTGACACAAAACTGTATGTGGTGTGTTGTTTCTGTTTGAAAACCTTTTGGATTTAGATGGAAAATTAATACAAGTAAGTCAATTTACTTTTAAATGTTTTATTTTTCAAATTATTTGTAAATGAAAAATCTCGAATTTTAACATAATGCTTAAAATCATTGTTAATATGAATTAGTAATTTCTTTATTGTGTCGAATATATTAATTTTCTATCGTACTACTTCAATTAAAAAAGAATTAAGAGGTTTAAAATTAATATTATGGTTAATCTTCTAAAAATGAAATATTTTTTCCAAAATTATTTAAAGGTTTGTGCGAAATTTGAATAATGTTAAAAATATATATATATGTTGGCGAATATTGTTATATCTACTAAAAGAAAAATATTAGTTAAAATTTATATGCACTAAACTAAACCAGAATCAATATAGAATATGTATAAGGTATTTATATCTTGTTAAGTAACAAAAACGATAAAAATTATATTTATTTGATTAAACAAGACTTATGATTAGTGTAGTTATTAAAAAATGAGAAGTTTTGTAACTAATTTAGATAATTCCAAAATAGCAATCCCTGACTAAATAGTATGATTGGTTAGGGTATAACGTGACCTCCATTACGAAACTTAGTAAAATTTGAACTAGATCTATATTTTAAAATGTATGCGTGACGGTCACTGCGCGTAATGTTTATTTCAAATATTAAATAAATTTCGATAAGTGTTACTTTTCATAAACCTCAATATATTTATTAAAACTTTCATGTTTTCGAGTGTTATTCGTGATGACTCATCAAGGACATGTTTGAAGTATTCTCGCGGTTAATGAATCAGTTAAAAAAGTATCCGTTTTTAAAGGTCTCATTAGAAAATAGTTTTAATTTTATCCAAAAGAAATGTCGCACATGCATTAAATTGTTAATATAGTATTACTAAATGAATATTCCAATTTTATTTAAAATAAATCTATAAGAAAAAATGACCCCCAATTGGATAAAAATTTTATATTAATAAAATCATTTAAAAATTGTGACGCAATATTAAATCTTAATTATTCAAAAAATTCGTTTTGTGTGACGTAATATTAATTATTCATTCATTAAATTCGCAATCAGTGAGATAATAAAAATCTTAAATTATTTATTTGAAAATCTTAATTTGTACCCCACCATTAGTCAATCGAAATTAAAATCTAATATCCTATCACGATATAAAGGAAAAGCCCTTATCTAGATAAAGTGATTCACTTCTGAGTGTTCCCAAAGATAACGCACGATGACCACGGTTTAGTATAGTAGACATTTTCCTACAGAAACACGCGTTTTTTAGGCTCTGAAAGTCATTTTAAGTAAAGTAAGTGTGTTAAATTTTTGGTAAATTTATGTATTTAATAGTTTTATTCTAAAAAGCGTAATATTAGCGAAAATTTGTAAAAAATGCGTTTTTCCCAAAATCTTATTAAAAATTCAAAGTATTTTAATAGAAACATTCAAAAATTATATATGTTTAAAAATCGATTTTCTAGTTTTGAAAAATAGATCTAGATAATTTATAATGGTACTGTTTAAAAAATAGAAAACATGCGTCAATAAAATTTGAAGGGACAAATTCAAACGAACCATTGAATAGGTAACCCCATATTTTACAAATATATAGATATTCATTTAGGGGTAGGGAGTATACATTTCCTAATATCTTTATGAATGGCATTTCATGTTTTTTTTTTTTTTTTTTTTTTTTTTTTCAAAATATATTTTTATATAAATTAAGCAATACATGCCTAAAAATTGCATAACAAATCGAAAACTGATATCCTTAAAAATATCTTACCAATTTCTATTTTTGTATAAAACCGAGAAAAAATATCTACTCATCTAACACGTATTCAGAAAAAAAAAAATTCTAAAGTTTACTAGTACTATTAAAAAGGTGGGTTAATTTTGACGACCGATTATCTACACTATGGATAAAGGGAGGGAGTGCCCTTTGTGGGGGTCTTTCTAAGGGAACCTAACCCAAATTTACGCATGCAAATCCATGACTCAAACAAAACTCCGAACGATTAGGCCGACGGGCTCGATTGATTATCTATACTAGGGATATAGGGGAGAGTACCCTTCGTGAAGGTCTTTCTAAGGTAACCTAACCCGAATTTACGCATGAAAATCCATGGTTCGAAGAAAACTCCGAACGATTAGGCCGACGGGTGCGATTGGGATCGAACCCAGCACTTCCCGTCTATTAGCTTCGTGAGCAGAACCTCTCAGCCACAGTACTATTTTAAAATTTGCAGACAAAAATTCTAACACTAAATAACAAAATTCACAATCATTCAAAATTTTAATTAATACTCAATAGTCAAGCGCATACGTCACTAAATTGAATCGCGTAAAGTCCTCTCATCCAATTTATGTTTAAAATTCCATTTTTATCTAAAAATTTGCGTAAAAAGATAAAGTCTCCCAATTAAAACTTCTAAATAAATGTTTAAAATTCCATTGCCAAATAAAAATTAGCGAAAAAAATATTTGAAAGTTCTCAAATTAAAAATCACCACTAGTAATAACTCTTACACAAAAATTGCACCCCAAAAATTTTAAGTTTCCTCATTAAAAATTCTAAATTATTTTTTCCCATTACAGTAAAAATAACGCCGAAAACTGAAGTGTGCTAAAAAAATAATCAATGTTCTCCCCCCCAAAAAAATTTCCCGAAAAAAGTTAAAGTTCCCCAATTAAAATTTCTTAATTAATTATCATTAATGAATTTTTCAAATGTAAAATTATCCCTTACTACTGTAGTACGATGAGAAAAAAAAATGAATCTCTTAAAATTTCAATCTTCAAAAATTACCCCAAAAAGTTAAAGTCCCCCAATTAAAATTTCTTAATTAATTATCATTAATATATTTTTCAAATGAAAAAATACCCCCTTATACTGCAGTACGATTAAAAGAAAAATCAATCTCCCAAAAAAATCTATCTCAAAAATTATCCCCAAAAAGTTAAAGTCTCCCAATTAAAATTTCTTAATTATCATTAGTAAAAAAATATCCAACTCAAAATATCCCCTCGTACTAAACAACAGCGAAATAAATCAATGTCCATGAAAATTCAAAAATTACCCCCAAAAAGTTAAAGTGCCTCAATTAAAATTTCTTAATTAATTATCATTAATGAAAAAAATCAAACTCAAAAAACCCCTCGTGCGACGAAAAGAAAAATCAATGACCCCTAAAAATTCAAAAATTACCCCGAAAAAAGTTAAGGTCCCCCAATTAAAATTTCTTAATTAATTATCATTAGTAAAAAAAAATCAAACTCAAAATAACCCCTCATACTGCAGTACGACGAAAAAATTCAATGTCCATGAAAAATTCAATCTTCAAAAATACTCCCAAAAAAAGTTAAAGTCCCCCAATTAAAATTTCTTAATTAATTATCATTAATGAAAAAATATCAAACTTAAAAAAACCCCTCGTACGACGAAAAAAAAAAAAAAAATTCAATGTCCCAAAAATTTCAAAAAATTACCTCAAAAAAAGTTAAAGTCCCCCAATTAAAATTAATTATCATTAGTAAAAAAAAAATCAAACTTAAAATTACCCCTCGTACTGTAGTACGGAAAGGAAAAAAATCAATCTCCCAAAAATTTCTATCTTCAAAAATTACCCCGAAAAAAGTTAAAGTCCTCCAATTAAAATTAATCATCATTAAAAAAAAACCAAACTTAAAATAACCCCTCGTACTGTAGTACGGTCAGAAAAAAAAATCAATCTCACAAAAATTTCTATCTTCAAAAATTACCCCGAAAAAAGTTAAAGTCCCCCAATTAAAATTATTTATCATTAAAAAAAATCAAACTCAAAATTACCCCTCATACTATAAGATGACGCATCACCTTGACCCCGCCTCCCAGAGTATGACCTTCACCTACGCCGCACACCCTTCACAGGCGCACAGAGGTCATTCAAGGTCACGCCGCGTACGCCGCTGATATAGAACCGGCAAATATTATCTACTCACGCGAAATATATCATGCAACTGTTCATACTTTTATATATATATATTAAAAAAAAAAAAACAGTATATTGTAGAAATTCTATAGATAAATTTTTTAACAGGAAATAGCCTTCCATTGACCTAATGCTGAAACAAAGCAACTGAAAATATTCCACAGTCCAGTGTCGGAACAACCGAAAACGGAAATGTCCAAAACGTTTTTTAAAGTAATTAATACATTACATAAATATACAGAATTATTAATCAATTATACAGGTAACTATGCGCGTGGCCCAAGTAGGCTCTCTGTGCCTCTGACCAAACGTTTTTCCTATAAAGTAAAATGTAATGAATTCATCTACCACACAGAATGATTTTCTAATTGTACGAATTTCATCTCATTCAAAAATTTTTCTGTTATACATACCTCGATTTATCTTTTATAATGATTTTTGTAAAGGCTCATCTCTTATACTAGGACTTTCTCAAAAGTATTCGAAACACTTCTGCAGTTTCAAAATAAAAAAATTCTATTGCTGTTAAGTCTGCAGGTTTTAATGAGCACGTGAAAAGCGTCCTCAAAGTTTAGTGCTATATGCATTGCTTGCTTTATCATTTGCACTCACGTCTTGAGTCAGTCCTGACTTAAAATGGATCACAACATTACTAATTCATCTACCACACAGAATGATTTTCTAATTATACGAATTTCATCTCATTCAAAAATTTTTCAGTTATACATACCTCGATTTATCTTTTATAATGATTTTTGTAAAGGCTCATCTGTTATACTAGGACTTTCTCAAAAGTATTCGAAACACTTCTGCAGTTTCAAAATAAAAAAATTCTATTGCTGTTAAGTCTGCAGGTTTTAATGAGCACGTGAAAAGCGTCCTCAAAGTTTAGTGCTATATGCATTGCTTGCTTTATCATTTGCACTCACGTCTTGAGTCAGTCCTGACTTAAAATGGATCACAACATTACTGACATCATACAGCGTCACGGTGGATTATAGCTAATCGGCTTCTCGGTTTTTCCCACAAGCGCTCACCAAAAGCCAATCAAATATCCCGATGCTTGTGGTAAACATTGCAAGCTCCGCCCATTGCGTGTGGTCAATTATAAACAGTGAAGTTCATACAGCAATCAATAAAGAGTGTCTCATTTGAGCCGATACCGCTCAAATCAAAGTCATGGTGGAAATTTCCGAAGGAAAAATTAGATTTTTGGAATGCAGATAGTTTCGGTCCGACCAAATTTTCACCGAAAACGAATTTTTGGCAAAACTCAGATTTTGGGCAGAAAACGGAAACGAATTTTCGGTCTCAGCCTCTGCATTTTAAAACGGACGGCAGATCATTTGGCAGATCAAACGGCCAGCATTTTCACCGGAAATTTCTTTTCGGTAAAACTCAGATTTTGGGACAAAAACGAAAACGAATTTTCGGTCGATCTATACAGCATAGCATTACATCAGCTAAGTGATATATAGTTTGTAGCTACAGTTAATTACAGAGTTATACAAAACATGTTATCAAATCACAGTTACATAGTTAATACATGTAATACTGACAAATCCATATTTTGTGAAAATGCATATTAAAAATAAGCGTTTCTGACCTAATTGTTATCCGCTAATTTGCCAAGAGTAGAATCATTCTAAATTATTTCATCTAAAGAAAAAATCCTCCTAATTCCTTTCAAGGATTGAAAAAACTTTCTAGAGCATCCAATGCAAGCGAATAGAGAGATTCATCTTCCTTTGTGAAGGTTATTTTCCAAGCGGTCGCAATTAGCGCTTGCTGTGCATATGAAGCGAGCACGAAAAACTTTTAATAAAAGAGCCATTATGCACGTATTCGTATAGGTTAACTGTCAACCGATTTCACGGTCACTTAATTCTTTTCTAAAGAAGTGAAGGAATGATTATTTACTTTACTCTTTTTTGTGGCCGACTAATTGGTCCCGGTAATTTTTGTTTGGCTTGCCTTTTGCGTATTCTTCGGCTAATCCCTTTTGTCGATTCTGTATACCTTGTCTTGACAGTTAAATCCATTAATCAACGCTTATAATAAAGGCCGCTTCCGTAGTAGATCTCCTAAGCGTTAACGGCATTGTGGAGGAACCGATTCATTCGGCTTTAGCTCGTCAAAAACAAAAACAAAAAACGTTTGGATTTATATGATTCGGCGAATGATACACTGTGTAGTGTATCATTTTTGTCCTCCTCATAATAAAGCTATAAGTTTTCATTACGTTTTCGGATAAATTTATTATTATTATTATTATTATTATTTTTTTTTTTTTTGAAAAAGAAAATGTACTCATCAGACGGTTTTCGTTATTTTGATTTATGATTTCTGCGAAAGTTCATTGGGTGAATGGAGGATTTTTATAATGCTGATTGTATCACAAAGGTGCTAAATTGCGGATACAATAAATTTAGAAAAACGGGTTACAGCTTTGGGCTCAGAATCTCATAATTACAGGTAGTATTTGCTTGCAATGTATTTTCAACCAAAGTTATTTACAATCCAAAGCAAATTTAACTATTTCAAGTTTTTGAACAGAAAACATTTTACAGGTTTGAATTTTTCATTCCAAATCATATTTCGAAGCAGGCCTGATCACAACAGGAACACACGGGGCATGTGTCCTAGGTCCACATTTTCAAGGGTCCCCAAAATGCATTTTTTTTTCACTCTCTTTAAGGTACAAGTTAATGCAAATTTCCATTTATAGTTCGCAGAAAAATTATTTTTTATTCATGCAAACTAAAGTGATGCACTCTTCCTTAGTCCACGCAATGATGAATTTTCCCGGCTCCGAGATCACCACTCGTACAAACTTCAAAAAAATGTCCTTTTATTCGATAGGCTGCCATCACCGATATAAATGCGTATGATATCGAACACAATGTGAGAAGGATTATCAAAAACGCTAAACTGATACAATTAGGTAATATTAAAGAACAATTTATTTACAAGTTATTTAAATAGAAACAAAGCTTACATTTAACGACTCGGATATAGACGACCTGGTCCGAATCTAAGTTTATAACAAATACTTTTACGTACTGAAACAACTTATTAAAATACACACAGGACCCCTCCTCTCAGGACGCGAATTCTTTCCTGCAACTCACTGTGCTCCGCCCCAGAAAACTTAACCAAAAACACTACGACCTTTCTTTACCAGGTTTACGTCAGAACTCTCCGTATCTCTCTCAACGACTCCTTCCAAACCAAGCATATGGAGATTTCCTCCTTGCCCACAGGGCTCTTCTCTTATGCAAAACTTTCCCCTTCGCATGGCGTCCACTATCTCGCTAGATAGCCCGTGAACTTTTTTGTTTGCCTTATCTGAGATATGCGTTCTTGAATAGAAAGGGAAATTGGAATTCCTCGATACAATGGAGCTTGTTCATACAATAATATCTAACTAAAATAGTTCGGATCAACTTCAAGATAAGGAAAAATATTATTTTAAACCCTCAGTACGCAAAAGTGATACATCTGTAATAGAATAGATAAGTAAAAAGATAACACCAGGTAGCAGTAATCTTAATTATTTACATGCACATTAGCGTCGGAAACCTGACATAAAGTATCGCCGTGTTCTTTCTTAACGACAATAAAATGCAATATAAATTTCAAAATACAGAGTAGAATAGATATTACATCAAAGATGTTTCATCCTGTCTCTTAGGTAAACAGTTTTACTCACTCTATACTAGGGATACACCGAATAGGGATTTTGACCGAATACCGAATATTCGGCCAGCCGAATAGTAACTGCTAGGCCGAATACCGAATATTCGGCTTGTCGAATAATTTTATATTTTAAAGTTTAAAGGCATTAAAATGTTAAATTTTAAAACAGTTTTACATAATATTTAAAACAGAAACTTTCATTTTGATAATCAAGAGCTTTTTTCAAGTAAACTTTATGCTAAAAAAAATCTGCTTTGAGTTATTTAAGAAGAGCAGGATAGTTATAAAACTTTTTTAATTAATAAAATGTTAAATTTCATGGCTTCTTCTGTGAATTAAAACAAATGAATAAAATTTTCTTAAATTCTAAAACAAACATTATAAAATCAAACAGAAATTGTGAAAAAATTGGAAGAAAAATTGTACAGGACCATATATTATTTGTTTGTCAGGAAGAGACTTGAAGTAAAAGTAAATAAATAATACAATCTATTCAAATTTTATATGGTGGCAACTCAGCAAGAATAACTGTTCTACTCCCTTTGATTAAGCAAGGAAGTTTTTAAATGCATTCTAGATCGGTGTCTGGAGTGGGCGATCATTTTCAGAGAATGCAAACGTTGTTCTTAAAATCTTAGCAAGAAACAGATTATTTACTGGACAATGTTCAGGAACTTGCATTTGTACACAATTCCTATGAAAATTCTCGTGATTGGTTAATTTTCTTAAATAACACTTAACAAACAGCAAATAAATAATGCAAAAACATTCTCTTTTATTTAAATATATAATTCTGTTTCTATAAACGTTAGAAATGGAATAAGGTTTTTTAAAATGTTTTAAAAGTTTTTTTAAGTATTCGGTTGGGCCGAATATTTCGATATTCGGCCAAACCGAATGTTCGGCAGACCGAATAGTTTGCTATTCGGCCAAGCCGAATATTCGGTATACCTAATAGTTTGATATTCGGCCAAACCGAATATTCGGTAACATGGCCGAATATCGAATAGATACCGAATATTCAGTGCATCCCTACTCTATACAGTAATTTGGAAGAAACTGTATATATGTCACCACCACCTGGCTACGAAAAACTAATAGGGGTTAATAAAGTTTGTAAATTGAAAAAGAGTATTTATGGATTACCCCAATCGGGTAGAAATTGGTATTTCAAAATAAAAAAGGAACTCGGTAATATTATTGGATTAAATCAATTAGCTTCTGATAATTGTGTGTATTCATTAAAGTTGAAAATTATAACATTTTTATGTTATGTATGTAGGTCGCTGATTTAGCTATCTTTTGTAATAATCAAACAATGTATGAAAATATTGTTTCTAAAATTGAAAATGCATTTGAATTGTATGAAAATAAGAATTCTAAAATTTTAGGTATAGGAATTGAAAAATATGATAAAGGTATCAGTTTGTTACAAGTTGAAATTCAGTTTTGTTTTAGCTATAATTTTTTGGCAACTTGATGTAACGTTTTTCTACTTGTTGAACTTTAAAATCTAGTATGACTTTTACGTTAGGAATTAGCTGATGAGGGATTCAGAATGAATCCGAAACGTCCTTTTATATTATTTTTAGTGTTTTTATCTTGTAATGTAATGTAAAGTCTGTTATTTTGAAAAGTTTTTATAAATAGTGAATCATTGTTGGTAAAACATAATTTAAAAAATTGTAAACCTGTGAAAACACCTATTGTTAAAGGTGAAGATTTAAGTTTTTCTCCAACAAATGAATTGTTTGACATGTATCGGGAAATTATTGGTGAACTTTTATATTTAGCCAACAGAACACGTCCTTAGTATATCATTTCACAGTGGATCAAAGTATAGGCAATGTCGAACATAGGATTATCACGATAGTATAAGCCTACATATATGATGTTTTTTGTTATATTTAGGTTTAAATGAGTAAAATAAATGATACTGAAAGTATCTGCATGGCTTTTACGAACAATTTCGTGCTTTTTTTGCAAACAGTAAGTTTAGGGAGATGATGAATAACTAAAATAAACTGGAAAAACAAAGCATGCTGTTTTTATTTATATTTAAATGACATTTGTCGAATATTTAAAGCATTTGCTTAATTTTTAATAGGCAACATATACATAACTCTTTAAAATTGTTCTACAAAACTGCAACATTCTACTGCAATATTTTAGAACTTATTTCAGTGCATATTTATTATTATTGGGTTTGAGTTTTTTTAAATTATTTTGTAGTATATTAATTTTAGCATATTTCTTTTTTATTTGAAACAAGAATATTTCATTTTGTCTTTTTTCTTATAATGTTTTGAAATATGATAACAAACAGAAATTTGTTTTTGTTTCTGAAAAATTTAAATAATGGTTTTAGTTACGGAAAATCAATGCTTAGTTTTGTAAGTGAACAGTGTGGACTAATTGCCTCAGAAATTGATGGAGAAAATTTAAAGGCGCGTTTACGTATATTTTGTGTAAATGCAAAAGATAGCTGGCTGAAATCTGAACGAAAATTAGATCGTTTCAATAATAAAAACTATTCTTCACTTCAGTGTTCCTTTAAAGTTGGTAATGAGCTCCATTTGCAGTTGAAAATTTGCAGAAATCAACATCACAAAAATGTTTTTCAGACGTAACCAAAACTCATGAAAGAAAACTAACTCAAAGTTTCAAAGAGGATATTTCTGGAGAAGCTAAATTAAGAAGAATCAAAGAGTAAAATTAAACGCGAATTCAGAAAATAATTATGTTTGCTAATAGATGTTGAACCAGGATGTGGATTGACACACGATGAAAACACTGCAAGGGCATTTTTTGCTGAGTTTGAAAAGACAGCTGAGATCACTGGATTGGATAAAGAACTTATTAAACCTTTTGCAATTATAATGGTGATCGCCTGTGACGAAGTAATTAAGGCCGAAAAATTTGGCAATTTCGCACAGGGAACAGCTAAACAATGTGCCTCAAAGTACGGTTGGTATTATATGCCAGCTTCTGTACATAATTACTAACTCATGAAAAGGATATGATTACAAATTTTGCTGTTCCAATTGGATAATTATCGGAAGAAGTTAGCGAAGCTAGAAATAAAGAGTTTCGAAGATACCGGGAGTCTCATAAGATAAAAATAAGTTGAAGATCATGTAATGAAGACTTATTGCATCACCATTTGCTGAAAACATCTGACGGTTTGATTTCCAGTATTAGACACAAAATAAAAAATATTCAAAAGAACAAAAAATTTCTAGAAGCATTGGGACTTTTACTTTAAAATATACCACTTTATCACTGAAGCAGCGCATCCATTTATTAGAGTACATTTAACCCTCTGAGAGTCTTTGTGCTTTTCAGCATTTTCATGTAAAAGTTTATATAACCCAAGATACGAGTATATTAAATTTAATTTCGCAATTTAATGTTAAATTAGTTTTTTACATCATTTCATCCTAGAAATTTCTTACAGTATAATTTTCTTAAAAAATATTTCTGTGTACAGCCAATTTAACATGTTTTCTAGGAACGGAAAATTACGTAATAGCCGCTTTAAGGCCATTTATTTCGAAAACGCGCAGGTTTGCGCAAAAAATCCTCTATACCACATTAAAATATACGCTTTCAGGTATACCAGCATGTGTTTCAAATTTCAAACAACTTTAAACAATTTAAGTTACGTAGTTTTGAAGATTTTGAATCCGTTAATTCTATATGTGTTGTTCATAATGTAGAATGAGACATAAAATTCAATCAAAATGTAGTCAGTAGTGGTATAAAATGTGTTTTAAGAAATGAATAATGATATTTTAAATGAGTTATTAGTAGAGGTTAATTAGGTTTTATTTCTGAGCACAGAAAATGTCAGTAAAATTTCCAAAAAAATTCCTCTGCTGAAAGGTGTATATTATGAGCTATACAAATACGATATAATTTTGTATAATTTAAAAAATAAACATATATTCGTATTTTGTAGATATTCTTTTAAAATATTTCATTGCAAATAAATAGTTATTTAATGATTATTTTTTGGCTCTATGTTCGCATTTTCTTAAGGATTGATCCACTGTGCATTTGTCAAAACTTATTTGTCCCAATTTAATCACAAACCAGAGAAAAGACATTGCATTTTGGCTAAAAGAATATTTAAAAGGTACAAAAGACAAAAAATTATTTTACATCAACGAATTTTGGTATTTAAGTAGTAGTTCAGATGCTAACAATAGTTCGTTTACAGGGGCACTCAAAAGAATTCTGTTACATTATGGTATAGGGGGAAAAATCGTTTGCAGCGTATTTCAATAACATATTTAAAATGAATTGAAACTGATATAAATGAGTGAATTTCATTCCAAGATGATTACGGTATTTCATTCATAGCATTTCTCGTTCATTTACGGAGATCCACAGCAAGCAATCGGTTTCTGTATTGTCTTTGAGCGATAATTGCTGGACGTACGTTTTCAATTTTGGTATGCGCTTTTAAATTTAATTAATTTTTGACATTTTACCAGCTGTGTATAAATTCTATACCTCGTATACAGGGCTGCACAAAAGAATTCCTTATTAGCGGAAATGGCTGAAGGGAAATTTTCAACTGAGGTATGTATTTCCTAATTCTGGCATGCATGTTGTCTATTATATATATTATAAAGGACAAACCGTAACGCATACGTCATTTTGCGAATGGCAACACTTTGAAATTTGAAATAAAATGTTGGTTTTGCAATTCTCTCTACTGCAAATTTTTAAACTTCTAAACATCGCACATTTTAAATTTTTACACCGTCGTATAAGGAAAAAAATGCTCTTTTAAATGCATTTTGTTTGAAAGCTGTATCTCAATTTATTTTTGAGATATTAATTTTTTTGTAGTTTTTAGTACCATTTTTCTTATCGTGGCAACAAAAGTACTTCATTTCTATTGAAAGTCATTGAAATTAAACGGAAAATAGTCAAAAATAGGAGATACTGTATCTTTTTGTTGCCATTTTCTCATAAAACCTGAAAAAAAAAAATGAAAATAAAATATGGACTATGTCAAAAATATTGTCTGTTATTCCTTGATAATGATGTCATAAGTGTGAGACTGGATTGTAAAAATGGATTGCTTTAGCGGAGGCAAATGACGTCATTTTATAAAAGAAACGTACGTGTATTTTAATTCTTAAACCTGAATTATGTTTTGTAGAAGTGCGTCATTTTCACAGTGCAGCTACTTTGAAATTCTTCACAGGTGAAATTGCTTCACTTTTAAAAATAATGTAATCGAAATCACACACTGGTAAAACACAATGTTTTACAAAAATTTAGAGTGTCTTTATAAAAGAGAGGTGGCATGCAAATAATAGCGGTTTATATCACCGAAATTGATGACTCTCGCCTGGATGGATTTGCTTCGCCGAGTTAGACAAGCAAAGAAATAATTCGTGGTTTAAAATAATATCGTGTTCCTGAAGTTTTTGTCGAAAATTCTCTAGAATAATTAATTTTAATGCTATTCTTTAGGACACTCTACTATAATTTTATCAAAATAACACAATTTGCTTAATTTAATTTTTCCCAATTTTATATAATCTATATATTTAAAACACAAGTGTGTTTTTTAGTCATCTGCCCTGATCTTTCTGCTGAACCAATTTTACTAATTTTTTTTTTTTTAACTCAAAGCTCTTCCTTTGCAGATGTGACCGCACTATCTGTTTTTTTTTTTTTTTATATCCGCACTTTTATACTTTAATTTTAAAAGCATTTTATGAAATTTCTTCGAAATGATGAAAATTAGATAGCTTTCATTATTGCAGACAAGAGAGAAATAATGAGGTATTTTTAACTTTATTCATGCTATTTTCTGATAAAAATTCAAAATTGTTGATAAAAATTGTTCTATAGGGTTTAGTGGCGCAAAATCCCATTAGGAGCAGAATATTATATTAGGGGCATAATAACGGAAAATGACATACTGCTTTTGAAAACACGCATTTTTCCTCATAAATTTTCTATATTGTTTTTCCTTCTGCATGTGTACTGATACTAAGTTTCAGACACTAGGCGAAATGCCTATTTAAATGAAAATGAAGCCATATTTAAAAGAAAACGATCACTTTCTTAGATAAAACTAAACATTTTAACACAAATGCGCCTAAAAAACATAAATTATGAAAATTTTTTACTCTCCGGAATTGAGATTAGAATCTCAAGTAAAGAGTGCTGTTCACATAAAAGATGTTGCTGACAATCGTGACTTCAAGTTTTGAGTTAAAATGATTTTTAAATGATCAAACAAAATACAATTTTTTTTTTAAATGATGAATATGGATATGAGAAGTGCGTATGCAAATTTTGAGAAGGTGAAAATTGCTGTTTTCATTCCGGAAATCCAAGCATAAGAGCCTCAATTGATAAGCACATCCTAATAACTTATCTTTATTATATTTTACTGATTAAGTATCTATATTATAAAGAACAAACGTATCTGTGCGTAACGCTGACGTCATTTTGAGAATGGCAACACTTTACGATCAAATTTCGGTCTTGAAATTTTCGCTAGTGCAATTTTTTAATCTTCTGACCGTCGTACATTTTCAATTTTCGTCGCACAGGGAAAATAATTTACTTTCAAATACAATTTGTTTAAAAACTGCATTCATTGACTGATGTATTATATTTTCTAAAATAATTTTTAAGCATGATTTTTTCTAAGTTTATCTTATCACGTGCCGGTTTCAATACATAATAATAAACATTTTGCACATGAAGCAACAAACATTTTTCAGCATTTGTTTCTGATTATTTTTGCATAACGAAATTAATACTTCCTTTATAAACAAAAATAAAAGAATAATATTAAAAGAACCACCAATCTAACATATTTGTGAAAGACAAATTAATAAAATTAATACTTCTTTTATAAACAAATAAAAGAAATAATATTGAGAAAACACAGATCTAACATATTTGTAATCTTACAATTTAAATTTTTAGATCACCACATAGGATTTTTTTTTTTCAAATGAAATTTTTTTGCAAAGTTCATCTCAGTTTACTAATTGTCTATGGTTTTGAAAACAATTTTAAAGCATGAAATATTTTCTAATTTATCTATATCGCGCGGAGCTCGATTACGAAAGATTAATCCCATTGCCCTTAAAACAAAAAAAGAGTTCATCATTTTCTTACGGCTAATATCCATTAAAAAATTCCCTATGAATAAATAAATGAAATAATATAAATAAACGACAAATTTACCAGACATGTATAAGCTCTGAAATTACCAGAATATAAAAGGATGCCATAAGTAGCAAAATCTTGGCAAATAACTCTTAGCATGCGGCTAATAAGAAAATATCACTTTTGATAAACTTCAAAAATTTATTTGATTGTATAATTCGCATTTTCCATATGAAAAATGCTTTTTTAATTTAAGTGAGCACTCTAAAAAATTTATTGCATATAAAAAAATTATTAGTTTTCAATTTAAAAAGATGTTTTCTCCTATATTCTTTAACCCGGGAAGCCCGGGTACGATCCCCTAATCTATATTATAAAGGACAAACATATCTGTGCGTAACGCATACGTCATTTTGCGAATGGCAACACTTTGAAATTTGAAATGAAATTTTGGTTTTGCAATTTTCTCTACTGCAAATTTTTAAACTTCTAAACATAGCACATTTTAAGTTTTTACACCGTCGTATAAGGAAAAAAATGCTCTTTTAAATGCAATTTGTTTGAAAGCTGTATCTCAAATAATTTTTGAGATATTAAATTTTTTTTGCAGTTTTTATTACCATTTTCTTATCGTGGCAACAAAAGTACCTCATTTCTATTGAAACTCATTGAAAGTAAACGGAAAATAGTTGAAAATAGGAGATACTAGTGATGGGCGATTCTCGAGAATTCGACAATCGAGAAAAATCGTCATCGTAAAAATCACAATCGATACAGCCATCGATTAATTCATAGAATCTACAATCGAGATGTTTTGCAATCGATTATAACGAGAAAAGCTAAAAACAGTTATTGGAAAACTTAGCTATTATTCTGGCCGACAATTTCATAGTAGTGATAGGGATTAGTGATGGGCGATTCTCGAAAATTTACCAATCGAAAAAAATCGTTATCGTAAAATACACAATCGATACAGTCATCGATTACTTTCGAGAATCTACAAAGGAGATGTTCTAGAATCGATTATTTAAATCATTGTTTTTACATATATATAAGGCAGATTTTATTAAATATAGGGTAACTGAAAACAGATGGAATAAAAAAACAACAAACCAAAGGGAAACTATAAAGGAGCCATAAGACTGGAAAAGTCTTGTAAGGGTGCCCCTGGTTGAAAAAAGCTGAAAAAACGCGAGTAGCTATGAAGCGGTAAGGGGAGTTTAAGTATCAAAAATTAGAATTTTTCGGCAATTAGTACCAAAATGGCCAAAGAAATAAGAATCAAAAGCACCCCCTAGTGGCAAAAATATGAACTAAAGGATGATAAAAGGGATCAAAATTTTTTATTGATTTTTCTACGTCATTTGAGATTGGATCTTTAATTTCCCCATTTTTATAAATTCTTCGACTGGAATACATTAAACGCACTCCCGCGGGGAGCAAAGTAGGAGGGAGGGGCAAGGAAAGTGCATAATATGAATAAGTGGTCACAGGACTTTCCAACGATATGGCACATGAGGGGTGTCGGCTAAATTTAGTAAAGTGCCCCCGCTCGGGGGCAAAGTAAGGGGAGGGGCGCGGGCGATATATAAAATGAAATAGTAGTCACAGAGCTTTCCAATGATATATCACATGAGGGGTGTCAGCAAAAGATAGAAAAGAGTCCCAACTCCCAGGATTCCAATTATCGTGCCCCCCTCCCCCCCCCCCGAAATATACCCTGCCCATCCTTCTTTTTGAAATTTTCATATATTAAAAATTATTTATCGGAGGGCTCCGTAAAAAAATCCGATCTAAAATGTTTAAAAACGCTACGATTTCAAAAAAGTTCGAAAAGTGCCTCTCTCGGGGCGCCAAACTAAGGAAGGAAGAAGAAAGGTTCATAATATGAAAGAGTAACTTTGCTATGATAACCGAAAACTTTCCGATGATAGATCAAATGACTGGTCCAAAAAAAGTTTGAAATCTACCCCTCCCACGTGGGTTCCCTCTTTTATCCTAGAATATACCCGGAAATCATGCAGCCCCACTTTTAAAATTTTATATTTAATAAATAATATTTATCGGAGAGCTAAATTAAAAAACCTCATTTAATGATATTTATTGTAGAAATCTCTACAATTTAAAAAAAAGTCACCCCGCGCCGCTCCCCCCCCCCCCGAACCCCTTCCGGAATTCAACTCTGGGAGGAGAAAGATTCATAATATGAAAGAGTGGTGAAAGGACTTTCCGATGATATGTCAAGGAGAGGTTTGGTAAAAGTTTGAAAATTACCCGCCCCCCCCCCCCCCCCCTCCCTTTGTGCACTCTCGCGCACCCCAGAATTCACTCACCTTCCTCTTTGAACTTTTTATATTTAATAAATAGTATTTATCTGAGTCTCCAGGTATGGGGCAGCTTGGCAGAGCTAAAATAAGAGAAACATTGAAAATTCGTGGCAAAATGACACTAAATTTAACAGTAAAGTTTGAAACTAGGACTATACAGAACTGAATACATAAACCACTATGCTTCATAACCCACATCGGTTAATAGCAATAAAATGATAAGTGCCAGTTAAACTGATGGCATTGAGCTCACAGGTTATTAACACTAACTGTATATTATACTCTTATTTCAAAGAATAATGTCCCTCAAATAATAAATGAAGGGAAATATCCCCCGTTTGCCCCTTTTATACTTAACCAATGAACCTCCAAATCTAATCAGGGAAACTCCTTAACTATAATAAGTCAGTATATCAAATTTGAAGCAAATCAGATAATTCTGCATGAAAAAAAGGAACATATCGCTAAATTAAGGGTGGTCTAACCCCTTTAACCCTTTTATACCTAACTAATGAACCTCCAAATCTAATCAGGAAAGCTCCTTATCAGAACAAACATAGAAAAAAAAATTCAAGTAAATTGAATAATTCTCCATGGAAATCCATTTATCTAAATTAAGGGGACTTGCCCCCTTTTCGCCCTTGTATACTTAACCAATGAACCTCCAAATCTAATGAAGGAAGCGCCATATTGGAATAAATCTGTATATTAAATTTGAAGCAAATCCAATAATTCTGCATGAAAAACCCTTTTATCTAAATTAAGGGGAGACTAGCCCCTCCCCTTTATACTTAACCCATAAACCTCCAAATCTAATCAAGGCAGCTTCTTAACATAATAAACCGGTATCCCAAATTTGGAGCAAATCAAATAATTCTGCATGAAAAACCCATTTATCTAAATTAAGGAGGGGGTCTACCGCCCTTTCCCCCTTTATACTTAACTAATGAACCTCCAAGTTTAATCAGGGAAGCTCCTTAACATAATAAACCGGTATACCAAATTTGGAACAAATCGAGTAATTCTGCATGAAAAACCCATTTATCTAAATTAAGTGGGGGACCAGCCCCCCTTCTCCCCCTTTATCCTTAACCAATGAACTTCCAAGTTTAATCAGGGAAGCTCCTTAACATAATAAACCGGTATACCAAATTTGGAGCAAATCAAATAACATGAAAAGCCCATTTATCTAAATTAAGGGGGGACCAGCCCCCCTTCTCCCCCTTTATACTTAACCCGTAAACCTCCAAATCTAATCAAGGCAACTTCTTAACGTAATAAACCGGTATACCAAATTTGGAACAAATCGAATAATTCTGCATGAAAAACCCATTTATCTAAATTAAGGGGGGGGGGCGGACCAGCCCCCCCCTTTCCCCCTTTATCCTTAACCAATGAACTTCCAAGTTTAATCAGGGAAGCTCCTTAACATAATAAACCGGTATACCAAATTATGAGCAAATCAAATAATTCTGCATGAAAAGCCCATTTATTTAAATTAAGGGGGGTGGGGTCTAGCCCCCTTCTCCCCCTTTATACTTAACCCGTAAACCTCCAAATCTAATCAAGGCAACTTCTTAACATAATGAACCGGTATATCAAATTTGGAGCAAATCGAATAATTCTGCATGAAAAACCCATTTATCTAAATTAAGGAGGGGGTCTATCCCCCTTTCCCCCCTTCATACTTAACTAATGAACCTCCAAGTTTAATCAGGGAAGCTCCTTAACATAATAAACCGGTATACGAAATTTGGAGCAAATCGAAGAATTCTGCATGAAAAACCTATTTATCTAAATTAAGGAGGGGGTGGGGACCAGCCCCCCTTCTCTCCCTTTATCCTTAACCAATGAACCGTCAAAACTAAACAGCGGAACGCCTTATCAGAATGAACATAAAAAAAATTGAAGCAAATCGTACATTTTAATCAAGAGTTATCGCGTTACGTACATACATACGTACGTACGTACGTACAGTATGTATGTACGTAATACGCATACACACAGAACCGACGTGTACATTAGCTCTCAGGCTTAGATAGCCTGTGAGCTAAAAAGAGATTGGATAAGCAGATGGACTCCTTTGAGAAATTATGACTTAAACCAGAAATGCGGTAAGTTTGACTCTGAAAGCTTCATTTCCATCTCGCATTTCGGCAAATCTCATCTCGATGATTTTTCCAGCATTTCGACGCTTCCAGATGGCAAGCTGCTCGATGGTTGGTGCTCTCGCGGTTTTAAACCTTTCGGGATGGGAAGTCTCTCGAGATTTTCCTCTCGCCCTTTTCAACCTTTCCCGATGGGAAGCCTCTCGCTTGTTACTCTCGTCCTTTTCGAAATCTCCCAATGAAAAGCCTTTCGATGATTTCTCTCGCGCTTTTCAACATTTCGCTATGAGAAGCTTTTCGAGGATTTCTCTCGTCCTCGGCAGAGAAGAAAAGTAAGAAAATTTATCGAGAGTACCAAGGGATGAGATAGAGAAAAAGACATGACAATGAGCTGTGAAATGAAGCTTTAATTTTCAAAGTTTCTCTTATTTCAGCCCTACCAAGATGTCACATACCTGGAACCCTCCGATAAAAATTATTTATTAAATATAAAATTTTCAAAGAGGAAGGTGGGTCGGGTGATTTCGAGGGAGGAGGACGTGAGAGTGGACTCATGGGGTGCAATTTTAAAAATTTTACCGAACCCTTCCTGTGGCATATAATCGAAAAGCCCTTTGACCACTTCTTTATACTATGAACCTTTCTTCGCTCAAAGGGGGGTGGGGAAGGGGCGAACAAATTTTTAAAACCGTAACCGATTTCTATAATAAATTTAAATATCACTTTAAATATGGGTTTTTTATGCAGTCTTCCGGTAAATATTATTTATTGAACATAAAAATTTTAAAGTGGCGGCTGTGTGAATTCTGGGGTGAAAGAGTGGGCCCACGGGGGGAGAGAGGGGGAGCAATTTTCAAACTTTTTTTGGACCAGTCATGTGATATGTCATCGGTAAGCTCTCGGATGACTCTTTCATATTATGAGACTTTCTTCCTCCCCTCCCCAATTTGGCCCCACTGCGAGGGTAGTTTTTTCCGCTTTTATCATTTTAGATCGGATTTTTTTATGGAGCCCTCTGCTAAATATTATTTATAATATATGAAATTTCAGGACACTTTTCCAAATTTAGCTAAGACCCCTCATGTGACATATCGTTAGAAAGGTTTGTGACTACTTATTAGTGCTATGCACTTCCGGTGACCGCCCCCCTCCACTTTGCCCCCCCCCCCCCCCCCGAAGGACACTTTTCCAAATTTAGTTAGTACCCCTCTTATGAGATATCGTTGAAAAGGTCTGTGACTGCTTATTGATGTTATGCACTTCCGGTGACAGTCCCCCCACTCTTTGCCCCCCCCTGGGGGACACTTTTTCAAATTTAGTCAAGACGCCTCGTGTGAGATATCGTTGGAAAGGTCTGTGACTACTTATTGATGTTATGTACCTACGGTGTCCCCACCACCACTTTGCCCTCCCCCCCCGGGGGCACTTTTCCAAATTTAGCCAACACCCCTCATGTGAGATATCGTTGGAAAGGTCTGTGACTATTTATTGATGTTATGCACCTCCGGTGATAGTCTCCCCCAATTTGCCTCTCCCGGGGGACACTTTTTCAAATTTAGCCAAGACCCCTCATGTGAGATATCGTTGGAAAGGTCTGTGACTACTTATTGATGTTATGCTCCCCCGGTGTCCATCCCCTCCATTTTGAACCCCCCCGGGGGACACTTTTCCAAATTTAGCCAAGACCCCACATGTGAGACATCGTTGGAAAGGTCTGTGACTACTTATTGATGTAATGCACCTCCGGTGACCGCCCCCCCCCCACTTTTCCCCCACGGGGGTGTTTTTCTAAATTTAGCCGAGACCCCTCATGTGACATATTGTTGGAAAGGCTTATGACCACTTACTCATGTTATCCACATCCCGCCCCCCCCCCCACCCCCACGGGGAGGGCATTTTTATAAATTCAGATCCAGACTTCTCATGTGACATATGGTTGGAAAGGCCTAAAGACCTGTGACGACTTAATCATATTATGCAGCTGCTGTGCCCCTCCGCTCGCTTTGACCCCTCCCCCAAGAGATCTGGTCCGATGTTCATTCGTTTCGATATTATATTTTTTACAAGATTTTGTAGTGCGTGCACACCACACCCGCCTGCTATCATATATCAGTGCCGTATATAGCGGGTAACCTGTTCGTGATTTCATATTACAAAATTACGTATAAATTAGGGGCCCCGATTAAAGGAGGGGCCCGCTAGCGGTCGAAGTCACCTAGTCTTTATTAACATCGACTCATTCCAGTTCACCCGCAGACGATTCTTGATAAATGTATGACGTATATAATACATAATGTATGATTTATAAAAGAAATTTGCAAACTGTAGTCATCGAGAAAAAAATTATACAATCGAAAAATATCGAGATGTCCATACAATCGAGAAAATCGAGAAAAACATCTCGTTATCGCCCATCACTAGGAGATACTGTATCATGTTGTTGCCATTTTCTCATAAAACCTGAAAAAATAGTTGAAAATAAAATATGGGCTATGTCAAGAATATTGTCTGTTATTCCGTGATAATGACGTCATATGCACACTTTTCTATAGACGAAGTTTAAGACTGCGTTTTAAAAGTAGATTGCTTTAGCGGATGCAAATGACTTCATTTTATAAAAAAGCGTGTATTTTAATTCTTAAACCTGAATTATGTTTTCTAGAAGTGCGTCATTTTCACAGCCCAGCTGCTTTGAAATTCTTCACAGGTGAAAATGCTTCACTTTTGAAAATAATGTAATCGAAAGCACACACTGATAAACACAATGTTTTACAAAAATGTAGAGTGTCTTTATAAAAGAGAGGTGACATGCAAATAATAGCGATTTATATTACAGAAATTGATGATTCTCGCCTGGATGGATTTGCTTCGCCGAGTTAGACAAGCAAGCAAATAATTCGTGGTTGTCGAAAATTCTCTCGAATAATAAAATTTTAATGCTATTCTTTAGGACATTCTACTATAATTTTATCAAAATAACATAAATTGCTTAATTTAATTTTTCCTAATTTTATATAACCTATATATTTAAAACACAAGTGTGTTTTTTAGTCATCTGCCCTGATCTTTCTGCTGAACCAATTTTACAAATCTGGGAGCACGGCAGTGCGTCCGCCAAGTTCGCACAAGCCGTAAGCTACCTTTTCCTGAACCATTTTGGCATGCTTTTCACCCCCTCATAACGTCGTTTTAGGGAGAGATATAGAATTTTTTCTTTTATACACATGTTCGTATGATCAAACTGAACTAAGGTTCCACGATTTCATGTTTCTGTATTTAGTAGTTTTCGAAATATTAAATTCCGAAAAAGCGCTTTTTTGTCACTGACTCACTTCGCATCATCAAATAACTAAGGTACTTCTAAAAGTCGTAGAATCATGAAATTTCACAAGTAAGTGGGGTTTGTAGCACAATTAACCAGAAAAATCTGAAAACATAGAATTTCCGCCTCTAAACCCTTAAAACAGGGGGTGTTGATTTGGCCGTAAACAGTTCCTTCACATTCAATTGCGCCAATGTTGGTCGCCAATACTCGATTACAGAGTTTTGAAGGCGGTCACGTGATTTCAAGCAGAATAACATTTTATATATATGCTTTTCCAAAGATGTTTGTTAAATAGAAAAAAATGAATATACCTAAAAATTTTAATCAGTATAGGTTATGATATATTCACGATAGTAAAACAATAAAACATTTAACAAAATATAACCTCAATTCAGTATGTTTCCGATATAGTAGCCTTGGCGAAATAGAGAAAATAGCCTTGACGAGAAAAGAAATTTGATAATAACGTATTTTCTGGCAACCTATCTACTGTGTCATATACACAAGCAATTTTTCCATATGTATACAATTTATTAATGTAAGGAACCCGTTTATTTATTTTTATATACCAACATAAATAATTTGTATATAAAAAACAATATTTTATACGTGTATAAATAAAATGTTTATATGTATATAAATAGTACATATATAAATAACATAAAAGTTCATCAGCTTTGTTTTCATAGTTGTTTATATCATTTGGCAACATATCTCAGTTTCTGAAGTCCGAATTGCGCCAAGATTTTTAAAAAACGCCAAGGTCCCTATAGTGGAAAAATATCCTAATTCTCATATGAAAGTTTAAAAATCTGCTTTTAATTAAATGAAATGTGTAACTAATAAAGCTGTCTTTAACGATGTGCGACAGATGCGGTGTCCGAAGTCCGCTGCTAATGTTATTATATTGTATTATTAGCCTACTTACTGTTAATTTATTGTTAATTTTAAATCTGTAAAAGTAAGATTATAGTTATAGATCAGATATGTTGGTTGCCAAAACTCGATTACAGAAAATTAGCCTGAGTTATAAAGGTGTTACATGATTTCAAGCTGAATGAAATTTTATATGCTTTTACAAAAATCTTAATAAGGCAAATATTTCAGTTTATCTGTCCATATTTCTATCTTTTACTTCCTTAAAACAAATTTTATTAAAGACCGGGAGGCGTCTGCACAGAGCATCACCTCATCGAATTGACGGCTGAAATTTTAGGACTAGTTAAAAATCGATTAGCGTATTAAAATGTAACTGGTCTGCCAAGTCCTATCTTTGTGGAAACCACCTACAGACCCGATTTTACCGGTTAATTGGTGGATTTTCCATTGTGTTTTCCTGCACCCATTCCTCCATGTTTCCATACTTTTGGATGCAGGAAAATACAATAGTAAACCTATCAGTCACCCACTAAAATTAGGTCTTCAGGTTGTTTCTACCAAGATATGACTTAACAGACCAGTTGCATTTTAATGTACTAATCTAGTTTTAACTAATCCTAATATTTCATCTGTAAACTCGATGAGGTGATGGTGTGTGCAGACGCCTCCTGGTCTATTATAAATGTCGAAGTTCTAATCTCAATAGCACTCTGGTCAATCTGGCAAATATCCCTATTATTTATGGAACACTATTCCTTTAAGTGCGTTTTAGTAATGTTAAAGAACTTTATGCATATGTATCATACATATTATACATATGCATATAATACGTAATACATTTGCATCATACATATTATAGGTATGTGTATAATATATAATACATATGCATCATTATGACGTCAGAACAAACAAAACATTTTTTGTCGCCAAATTTGAGAATTGACATGATATATTACCAAATTTGGTGACACTTCGCTAAATGTCGCCAAGCTTGGCGAGTATTTGACGTTTGTGGCTATTTTTCAATGAGTTAATTATTAATGCGAGCCATCTATTTATATTTTTCCGCATATCATCTGAATAATTAAATAATATAACGTACGAATATTTCCAAAGTGCCAGTAGTTTCGTCACTGCACAAAACCTCTGCTATTGTTAATATATTGTACTGTTATTATACTTACTGTGACTATGTTGTAAAGCTTTACTCTGCTGAAACTTCTGCATTATATAAATAAAATTTACGGAAACTATTAAAGCACCGAAACTGACAATTCTCCTTATGATTATTATAATTTTATAATATGTAACCTGTTAATCGATATGTACCGTTAGAAGGAATCTTCTATAATCCGGTTCCTCGCATTTTAGTTTTCAAGTTTCGAATAAAATTAGCTAAAAACTTAAAATCATGGCAAATTGGCTAGTTCTTCAACACGATTAGATGAGAAGAATGATAGATTTTCAAATGGATCATAGTGAGCCCGTAGACCTTCTATTCTTCCGTAATCGAGTCTATTGAAAAGGTTAGCATGAAAAAAAAAGATATTAGCATCAATATGGGTGCAGATATTATCAATATTATTATTAAATGCAGATATTATCAAAGGATTTAATAAGAATAATTTCACTTGTACCTAATCGTATCAGTTAAAATACAGTAATAAAATACAATTAGAAAAGATTACTTAATAGGATTAAAAATTTCCGCATTAGAGAACGAATCGTAACTGATAAGGAAACATGCATAAGTGAGTTAAGAGATATTTGTCATGAAAGAATGAAATACATAACAACACAAAATATATGTTGTGCTTCCATAATCGTAAAGAGTTCTTGATTTCTCTATCAAAAGCTTCCGACTTTTCGAAAGAATGGGCATAGTAAATTAAATTATGAATTACAGTAATATGATGCAACGTTTAATATGCAATTAATAGAGTATATACTGCTTGCTAGAGGCGGCTAGTACTTTAATATAAAAAGAAATAAAGTATGAATTTATAAAGCTCAATAAAATAAATTTAGGTATTTTTATGCTAGCCGGGCGCGAAAGGGCAAATCGCCAAATACTGTCCCTAACTCTATTGCTCATATTGCATTCATTTCATTTAAAAATATAAACTTTTCAGTCATCTCATTTAAAATAGATGCATTTCCCTCATTTTATTTAATAGAATATTTAACATAGAAATAAATAACAAATAATAATATAAACCAAAATAATTTATTTGAAAATCAAAGCATTGTTTCTAATTTACACATGTGAAAAATGAAAACTTCTTTTGGCGAAAAAACTAAATGCTAATTAGGAAATTTGCTCCCGGCTAACATAAAAGTACTGAAATTTAAGTTTTTTGTATATTAATATAGCTTAGAAAAAAACTAGAAAAAACATACAAAAAGTAGTGATATCCCAACAAAAAGTTTTCGGTAAAAAAAAAAAAAAAGCGCCAAGTTCTCCTTAATGTTTCGGCCAGAAAAAGTAGTGATATCTGAAGTTCGCACAAGGGCACAAGTTAAAAGCCAAACATCCCAAATCTTTCATTGAAAATGGCTTCCTGCGACTTGGCCGTTAATGCCTTCGAGAGGGTTTTTCAAATATTAAGTATGTACAAATGAGCTACATGACAACTACATTTTTTGATTATTTTAGCCCTTTCGTGGCACAAAGTACAGAAATAAAATATACATTTAAAAAAAGTATTTAAACCACTTCAGTCTATTTAAATGCTTAGAAGTTAAATATAACAAAATACTTGTATTCAGAAGTTAATATCCCTAATTGTTAAAACATAATTAGTATCAGCTTTTAACAGTTTATAATTCGAATACCTCTTAATGTATGCAAACACACTATAATAAATGTTCAAACGAAAAAAATCTCTTTCGTCAATGCACAAGATTTCAATATTATACAATAAAATATAATGTAACATATTGTGAGATTTGAAGGAAGTGAATTTTCTTTTATTTCTTCGGTTTTACGTTAATGACTTTAGCTTTAGACCGTACAAAATGGCAATTAAACTACATGTGGACTAAATGATCTGTAATCAAAACTATTGTTTGTTGAAATTGATGGTATTTATCAGAAATCTTTTACTTATAATGTCTTTATGAGAATTTGCCTCTTCGCACACTAATATTAATTTTAATATTTAAATAATTCATAAATGCGAAATTTCCAATCATTAATTTTGAAATGCTGTAGAAGGCATTAACGGCCAAGTCGCAGGAAGCCATTTTCAATGAAAGATTTGGGATGTTTGGCTTTTAACTTGTGCCCTTGTGCGAACTTCAGATATCACTACTTTTTCTGGCCGAAACATTAAGGAGAACTTGGCGCTTTTTTTTTTTTTTTTACCGAAAACTTTTTGTTGGGATATATATTTTTTTAAACCTCTTCCTTTGTAGATGTGGTCGCACTATCTGTTTTCTTTTTAAATATCCCTACTTTTATATTTTAATTTTAAAAGCATTTTATGAATTTTTTTCAAAATGATGAAAATTAGATAGCTTTCATTGCTGCAGACAAGAGAGAAATAATGAGGTATTTTAAACTTTATTCATGCTATTTTCTGATAAAAATTCAAAATTGTTGTATAGGGTTTAGTGGCGCAAAATCAAAATAGGAGCAGAATATTATATTAGGGGCATAATAACGGAAAATGACATACTGCTTTTGAAAACACGCATTTTTCCTGATACATTTTCTATAGTGATTTTCCTTCTGCATGTGTACTATACTAAGTTTCAGACACTATGCGAAATGCTTATTTAAGTGAAAATGAAGTCATATTTAAAAGAAAACTATCATTTTGTTAGATAGAACTAAGCCTTTTAACACAAATGCGTCTAAAAACCATAAATTATGGAAATTTTTACTTTCCAAAATTGAGATTAGAATCTCAAATAAAGAGTGCGTCTGTTCACATAAAAGATGTTGCTGGCAATCTTGATTTCAAGTTTTGAGTTAAAATGATTTTTAAATGATAAAAAAAAAAATACAATTTTTTCAAAAATGATGAATATGGATATGAGAAGTGCGTATGCAAATTTTGAAAAGGTGAAAATTGCTGTTTTCATTCCAGAAATCCAAGCATAACAGCCTCAATTGATAACCACATCCTAATAACTGATCTTTATTATATTTTACTGATTATGTATATATATTATAAAGAACAAACGTATCTGTGCGTAACGCTGACGTCAGTTTGCGAATGGCAATATCTTCAAGATCAAATTTCGGTCTTGGAATTTTCGCTACTGCATTTTTTCAATCTTCTGACCATCATACATTTTCAATTTTTGTCGCATAGGGAAATAAATGTACTTTCAAATGCAATTTGTTTAAAAACTGTATTCATTGACTGATGTATTATATTTTCTAAAATAATTTTTAAGCATGATTTTTTTAAAAGTTTATCTTATCACGTGGCGGTTTCAATACATAAAATAATAAACATTTTACACATAAAGTAACAAACATTTTTCAGCATTTGTTTCTGACTATTTTTGCATAATGAAATTAATACTTCCTTTATAAGCAAATAAAATAATAATATAAAAAAACCCCACCAAACTAACATATTTGTGAAAGACATATTAACGAAATTAATACTTCTTTTATAAAGAAATAAAAGAATAATATTGAAAAAACACAAATCTAACTTATTTGTAATCGTACAATTTAAATTTTTAGATCACCAAAAAGGATTTCTTTTTCAAATGGAATTTGTTTGCAAAGTTCATCTTAGTTTACTGATTGTCTATGGTTTTAAAAACAATTTTAAAGCATGGAAATTTTTAATTTATCTATATCGCGCGGAGCTCGATTACGAAAGATTAATCCGTTTGCCCTTAAAACAAAATAAAGAGTTCATCATTTTCTTACGGCTAATTTCCATTAAAAAAAAAACTTCCCTATGAATAAATAAATAAAATAACATAAATAAAACACAAATTTACCAGACATGTATATAAGCTCTGAAATTATGAGAATATAAAAGGATGCCATAAGTAGAAAAATCTTGGCAAATAACTCTTAGCATGTGGCTAATAAGAAAATATCGCTTTTGATAAATTTCAAAAATGTATTTGATTGTGTAATTCGTATTTTCCATATGAAAAATGCTTTTTCAATGTAAGTGGTCAATCTAAAAAAATTATTGCATATAAAAAAATTGTTAGTTTTCAGTAAAAAAAAAAGATGTTTTCACTTATATTCTTTAACCCGGGAAGCCCGGGTAGAATCCCCTAGTCTATATTATAAAGGACAAACATATCTGTGCGTAACGCATACGTCATTCTGCGAATGGCAACACTCTGAAATTAGAAATGAAATTTCGGTTTTGCAATTTTCGCTACTGCAAATTTTTAAACTTCTAAACATCGCACAGTTTAAATTTTTACATCGTAATATAGGGGGGAAATGCACTTTTAAATGCAATTTGTTTGAAAGCTCTATCTCAATTTATTTTTGAGATATTAATTTTTTTATAGTTTTTAGTATCAATTTTATAATTGTGGCAACTGAAGTACACCATTTCTATTAAAAGTAAAGGAAAAATAGTCATGGTTTATTTATTTTTATTGATTATATCCTTATTGATGCCATTTTCACATTACAAATAAAATTAACTTTTTTATAATTTTTGAACAGAAAATGACGCCAGCCATTAAAAAAAATATGCATTCTTCTTCAATCAGTTACATTTCAATATTTTTACATTACACTGATACTGAGTTTGAGACGCTAGACAAAATGATTCAGTGAGTAAAAATTATGTCATATTTAAAACAAAATGATCATTCTCATAAATAAAAAAATATATGAGACCAATACTAACTGGCCAATACTATGACAACTAAAGGCAAATTTCTGAATTTTTTTATTCACGTATACTGAGATTAGAACTTAAAGTTTGCGAGAATGTTCACATACAAAGTTTATCGGACAAACGTGACTTTACGTTTGGAAATACATTCATTAATAATCTACTATAGCGCGTTAAAATACTTTTAAATTGTGAATTTGAGTGATGCGAATGTAAATGTTGAGAATATGAAAATAACGTACAGTTTAGATTTTATGGGGGGAAATTTTATGATGTGACAAAGCAAAATCCTTTTTGCTGATTTTTTATCCCGTAAAAACAAAGGTAAGAGCCTCAATCGATAACTACATCATAATTATTCCTCTTGATTACGTATTCTAATACAGTTTAATTTTTGAATAATTTAAGCAGTTGAAGTTTGTGGAAGTAACATTTTGGTAATTTTAGGTTAAAAATATTATTTGTTTTAAGAGTTAGACGACCAATGTAAGATGAATTTTTTATTGTAATTATTTTTGTAGGTTTATCATAAATTTGATCTAACAGTTTCTTTCTAAACATTTTAGTTCGTCGAATTTCGACGGGTTCCAACTCGTATATATAAAATCCAAACGGAAATTTCGTTCCGAACGCCTAGATTTCGAGTTCTACTGCATGGATTTTTACGGAACTTATACCGTTAGATAGATAGGTATCGTTTCAGGGAAGGTTTTAAGCTATAACACATTATTCTATCTAGATTAGTTATAGAATTATGACGGAAAGTTCTCTTATTTTGGACGATAAGGTTTACCATTTTATTTCTTGGCGAAATTTATCGTTGATAAAAAAAATTGAAACAGATATTACATCTCGAAACATAAAAGAAAAAACTGTTGCTAATTTTAATTTAAAAAAAAAAAAGAAGGAAGAAAAAAGGAAGAAAAAAATCCGTTTTAATGAATGATAATATTAAAAAACGAAAATATTTGATTTAAACATGAAAGGGAATGTTTGTAATGCTTAAAAAATTACTCAGTTAAAATATTGCAATTGAAATAAGATTTGGCTCTTTATCTTTTGCGTCAGGTTAAGAAAAATGCATCTGAAAAACTTGATAGGATGATATCAAGGAAGTTTCGATAAGTGCATGCTCAGAAATATTTGAAAAAATTATATAACATTCTTCTCATGAGGAATATATAGAATATTCTTCTCGTGACATATAATATGTTTATTAAAAAATCCGCAGAATCTCGATTTAGCGTTTGTAAAAAAATAATGAAAATTTAATTTTTTTGACGATTTAATGCTGGTTGGCGGCACAATAAAATTTTGAATGATACTTTTTTTTTTTTCTTTTTTTTTTTTAATCATAAATAATTTTTAAGTAAATCCTGTTTCTACTCTTCATACGAAGATTGTTAGATTAAGTTTAAATTAAATAAATACATTTTTATTACTACAGTTTTGTCATATACCTTTATATGTGTACATATTAAAATTTTACTATTGTAATTATACGGTTTAAACCAAAATTTTAGTTTATTAAATTTGTTCCAAACTCAAAATTAATGTCCGATTCTGCTGTTGCCATAGATACAACTACTTAATGTAAAAATGTTTAATGATAGCATTTTTAATTCGCCAGTTACATTTAAAACAAACTTAAAACGGTACTACTTGATTATCCCGTCGACAAAAAAACTATCGCCAAACTATAAGATTAAATGCTGATAATGGCTGATCGTAAATTTTACATTCACTTGACATTGAAGACGGTACACGTGTTTGTTGCGTCATCAAGTAATTTTTAATTTGATTTCTATTTATAATTTTATTAATGTTTACAAATTTATTTATTCTTTCTCTGTTTAAAATAAAAATTTTGTCACTTTGTATAATTTGGCGAATAGTTTGGCAATTTATATAATTTGGCGAATAGTTTGGCAATTTATATAATTTGGTGAAATTGGTTGAATGAATAATCAAATAGTAGGATTTTAATATTATGATACAAATAGTACCCTTAAAACATTTCCAGCCGGTGAAGCCATGTAAAATTAAATAACTACTGCAACACGCAATTGGTATATATTATATACGCTTAAAGATAAAAAATAATACGCTAATCCTTCGTTTAAGTTTAAATTCATTGAGTTTTAGGCATTTAAACACTTATTTAACAAGCAATTTTCAAATACATTAAAATATCTTGCATTTGGGATGAAAATGTGTTAGCTAGCCAAATAGCGTGGAACGTTCGTCTTTTTTGTGCCAAATACTCGAATATATATAGATTTTTTTCAGATTTTTACTGAGATTCCGCCGTCAAATTTGACTGATGTTTTACTACATACATGAGTAGTTTTAAAAGCAGTTTTCTTTTCAAAATAATTTTAGTATGCTCTTTAAGGAGACCTTCCTTGTGGTAACAATTTTGTTTTTGATTTGTTCTTTTTTATTTCTAACTCTTCCATTATGTGACTTACAGACGAAACTAGCAGATGTAATTGTAAAAATGATGGTACTTATGATTTACATGTTATATGTTTATTTGTGATTTTTGAGTTCACTTTTGTCGCCAAACAATTTGATTTTAAGCCAAAAAGACGTAAGCGTGAATTGGGTTCAAGCGATGTTTACAATAAAGGTGATTTTGCAAGTTTACGAAAGCATCTTTTGAGTATTTTTTAAAATTCAAATGTACAATATATAAATAGCAATTAATATTTTAAAAATGGAGTCAAATATTTTAATTTTAGTATAAATGTCTCTCACACACGCACATACATACTGTAAAATAATTTAATTTAGACATTTACAAAATTTCTCATCATACTTTACTGCGAAAGCATGTCGGTTTGTTTTTCCCAAATTTGTGACTTTTATAACCTCGAAGCCAGATTAGCTAATAATCTCCATTCTTTTTTTTTTAATAAAAAACATATCGCCAATTTCCCTTATACAAACGTTCAACGCTTGCAATGTCAGGTAGTAAAGATTATTCTTTAGAAAATGTAAGCAATTATGCGTTATTTCTATCACGAAAAAAGACATTTTGCAATAAAAATTGCTTTCTGAAATCACTTTTCAATATTCCATTCCATTCGTCATTTCTTTTTTTTTTTTTTTTTCATATCTTCCCTTCTTTTAGAAATGTTATAAAAATTCATTAATTTTTTTGAGTTATTAATTTTTTTTTGTAGTTTTTATTACCTTTTTGTCATAGTGGCAACAGAAGGTATCCATCTCTGTTGAAATTAAAGGGAAATACAGATTACTGTATATACCAATCAGAAAACTAATAAAATGCAGATTAAACAAATCAAAAGCTTCAGATATGCTTTTGATTTCCTACCCTGACGAGAACAATAACCAATTTTCCAAATGGTTAAAAAAAAAAAAAAATAAAAAAAAAAAAAACTTTCAAATGCCAAAGGTGTCCAATGGAACAATATTTGTTCATTTACCCTAGGTTTAAAAAAAAAAAGCACCTCAGATTCAAATAAAATTTCAATCATTATAAAGAAATTTTGGCTGATGCACAGCCCGAGCAGCTGATCATAGTCACAAATTAACTTTTTTAGTTTTATTTAGGCAACAAACTGATGAATAATGATGTCATGAAAATAAAAGCATGTTTATTTCTCCGTCTTATTACGCTCATTAGAGAAATGCGAAAAAAATCTTCGGTTTGCCAAAAAAGATCACTACTAAAAATTTTGCATAATTAACTTTTTTTATCATTTGCAAAGAGTTTTGATAGTGAAAGATCTAAAATTCAACCAACAGCAATTTGACATTATTTAATGGAATGTAGTTTGGAACGTAATTAACTCTGTTTTGTAGCTAACTCTGGTACATTTTTTGCCATACCTTTACCATCATTTCTAACGTTTCACATCAAACCTGGTTGTGGATCCGATTACGGATGATTGGGAAGATTTTACTAAATGAAAACTAGAGGTTTAGTTTTCTATTTGAAATAGTTATCGAGGTTATTTTCCTAGATTAATAGTTGCATGATTAAAACTGGTATATGTAAAAAGAAACGGTAGTTAAAAAGTCCTTCCGGCCAATGCCGGGAGGAAGAGGTAGCTTTCATATTCCTTATTTTAAAAAAGCCAACTTATATTATTCAAACACACGAAGCTCAATTTAGTGGAAACCGAATATAGGAGATTCAATACTAATTTTTATCAATACTAAATCATTATGAATGAGAATTTAGCGAAATTAGTCAGCTTTATCCAAGCTGCTTTTATTTAAAATAACTTATATTTGGCTGCCAAATTCGGCGATTTCTTAAAGTGCCTGTCATTTTAAGACAACATGGTGGATGAGGCTAACCAGTGAACTTGGTCGAGACCTTAGTAATTGCTGTGCACATGCTCACTCACATCGGAATCGGTTGATATATACGAGAGCTGTCGCAGGCAAAAAATCAGATTTTTCAAAATGTCACCCACATTAAAAATTGAAACTGCTATATCTGAGCCATTTTTTAAGATAAAGACAAACAAAAAATGCTCTTGAATCCTTATATCAAGGTCAAATACTTAAGAAAGAAACCTTTTTCAATTTCTAATTTTTTTGCACCTCACTTTAAATATAATTTTTTAAAATTTGATGGCCGCCATTTTGAAACAAGATGGCTGATGAAGCTGGCCAGCGAACTTGGTCGAGGTATTGATGTATACTATCCACATGTCTTCTTACATCGAAATAGGCGAATACGTGTGTTATCGCGTGACAAATACAAGATCGTTTCAAAGTGTTAGCCATGCTAGAAATTCAAAGTGCTATAATTCAACCATTTTTTAAGATATAAACAAAAGAACAAATTTTCAGAAACAAAAACTGCTCCATAATCTTTGTATCAAGGCGAAACACATAAAAAAAACCTTTTTAATTTTTCCAGTTTTTTAATACCTTAAATTAATTTTTCTTTAAATGGCAACCCTTTTGAAACAAGATGGCGGATGAAGCTGGCCAACGAACTCAGTCGAGACATTGGTATGTACTATGTACAGAGACAGACCAAGTTACATCCCAATCGGTTCATAAATACGCCTGTTATCGCGTGACAAAAATCAGGTCGTTTTAAAATGTCAGCCACAATAGAAATTCAAAATGCTATAACTCAGCCATTTTTTTAAGATATAGACGAAACAAAACCTGTTCCGGAATCTTTGTATTAAGGTAAAACACATACGAAAAAAATCTTTTTCATTTTCTAATTTTTTGGCATCTCATTTTAAATTTTAAATTTTTATTTCTTTAAATGGGCGCCATTTTGAAACTAGATGGCGGATGAAGCTGGCCAACGAACTCGGTCGAGGTATTTGTATGTACTATGTACACGCCAAGGTACATCCAAATCGGTTCATAAATACGCCTGTTATCACGTGACAAAAATCAGGACGTTTCAAAATGTCAGCCACGCTAGAAATTTAAAATGCTATAACTCAGCCATTTTTTAAGATATAGATGAAACAAAAACTGCTCCCGAATCTTTTTATCAAGGTCAAACACATAAGAAAAAAATATTTTTTCAATTTTCAGTTTTTTGGTACTACATTTCAAATTTAAATTTTTCTTAAAAATTTAAATGGCCGCCATTTTTAAACAAGATGGCAGATGAAGCTGGCCAACGATCTCGGTCGAGACATTGGTATGTACTATGTATAAACGAAGTTACATCCAAATTGGTTCAAAATACGACTTTTATCGCGTGACAAAATTCAGGACGTTTCAAAATGTCAGCCATGCTAGAAATTCAAAATGCTATAACTCAGCCATTTTTTAAGATATAGACGAAACAAAAACTGCTCCGGAGTCTTTGTATAAAGGTCAAATACATAAGAAAAAAATATTTTTCCATTTGCAATATTTTGGTACCACATTTCAAATTTTAAATTGTTTAAAAATTTTTAAATGGCCGCCGTTTTGAAACAAAATGGCGGAAGAAGCTGGCCAACGAACTCGGTCGAGACATTGGTATTTACTATGTACACACCGAATTACATCCAAATCGGTTCATAAATACGAGAGTTACAGTATGACAAAGGTTAGATATATATATAATAAATTTTGAACGGAGGGTGGTTTCGGGGTCTGGGGGTCATAATCGATGGAAATATACCAAAATTTTTTGAAATCGCTTTCCTCCGAATGGCTGCAGTAGGTAGCTTTTTGTAATGAAAGCTACCTAAAATGACATTATTTTAATTTTATTCATACAATTCCGCTTTAAATATCCACTTTTACATGATTCACATATTTTAAAATATAAAAGTTAAATACTGTTTTGATTGTATTTACTCTACTGGAAATCGAAGATAAGAAACTGTAGAGAAAACCTGCCAAAAGAAGACGTATATTACCAAATATAATGTAACGTAGAGAGAGATTGTATTTATGTTATCAGATCAGCACAAAGTACCAAGCTGAGAAGCCCGGAGTAAAATACCTAACAAACGAAAGTGAATAACCCGAACATTCTTTAAGTTAAATGGTCAATCACTGCAGTCATTGTAATTCTCTCTTTTTTAGTAGTGTGGTGATATGATCGTAATGGCCGCATTTCCCTCCCAAACTCTACATGTGTACTAAAGAGTTGCTTCTGAATTTCCCGTATTTCGTCTAACGCACATCAGATAATATAATAGCGCAATGGCGTCCGATGCGTATTCAGAAAATGCGGAAGGACCTTCCAGGTGAAGGTCCATATTAATTTAAAATACAGGGTCGGATTTTCCATTTCGATTGATTGAAGGTTTATTTGAATAAACTTTTTTACCAAAAATAAAACCGACTTCAAAAACTACTACAAAGTAAAAAATAATTTTTTTTTACATAATATAGTTAATAAGAAATTAAATTAAGAGCATTGTATTTACCATGCTTATTATTATATTTATGTGCCTTAATTTGATTTTTTGGAGTCGGTGCCAGCCAAACGAAGTTAAGTATAATTATCCAACAGACACACATCCAAATATCTACGAGTTTTTTTACTATTTGTTATTTAGTTAAAAAATTTGAATTTTACCATTTTTGAAACATTTCATCTGATTTTATAAACGTGTATTTTCAAGTGATATTAGTTGTAATTATGTGTGCTAAATTAAGGATTATTGTAAAATTAATGCGTTTATACAGGCTATTATGTAAAAAAATCGTAGCCAAACAGATTTTCAAATGCAGGATGGTGTCAGAGTTGATTGAGAATGGAATTTTTTCCCTAAACGGTTTTGTTGAATATTGTTACGATTTGTATTGGATAAGCAATTTTACTTTTGAACTTTGCTTGGCTGGCACCGACTCCAAAAAATCAAATTAAGGCATATAAATATAATAATAAGCATGGTAAATACAATGCTCTTAATTTAATTTCTTATTAACTATATTATGTAAAAAAAAATTATTTTTTACTTTGTAGTAGTTTTTGAAGTCGGTTTTATTTTTGGTAAAAAAGTTTATTTTTCACTTTTTAGTGTTTTTTTTGAGTTACAATTTTTGCATAATTCTTTTGGAGGAAATTACGGATTTTTAAAGAAACTTTTAAAGATGTTATTTTGATAAGTAAATACTTTTGTCCAGATTTGTGTATACATTAATAATACAGGTTTTTTGTGAAAATTCTTTATATATATATTACATTTATTCTTCTTCAGATTTAATAGCTTTATATTTTAATTAAATATTTTTGTTTCTCTATTTGGACATGGGTAGAACGACAAGAGATGCTGCTCGCATGAAAAAATATCGAACTTTGGAAACTGACAATACAAAGTTCTTCGGCTTACTAAAAATGCTCTATGAAATAGAGAAGAGAGACCCAATGACTTATTTTTCATACTTTCTAACCGATGACCAGGCCTTTATCTTCCGGGTTGCCCTAGATGAACGGGTTTGATACCTGGCATCGGCGGAGGAGACCACCTAATCGCCACGTAGCGGCAATAAACCTAATGAACGCCTAGATCGTTTTACTATCGGCAGTGCCTATTTCTTAATTATGAACTTTTTTATGCCAGTTACTTAACATTTATATCTTGTTGTTGAACACCTTTCATTGCTACTCATGTTGATCTCGTAATTTAGAAGCTTAATCAGATAACGAGACCTTCATCTGGCAAGGCACCTCAGAGGTATAATTCATAGATAAATTCGAGGTTTTCGCAACTATCGACGGAGTTTACATGCACCAGGAGCCATTAGGGTGCATGACAACCGAATAACTTATCAAAAAATGATCGTGAAAAGACTACAGGGCGAAAGTCTTAAATGGCGTTCCCTCAAATGGCTGGTCATAGATGAAATTTCTATGGTGTCAAAAGAGAATTTATATATAATTCATTTGAGGTTTCAAGAATTTAAAAACAATTTATTTTTTGGTGGTATTAATGTTTTCTTATATGGAGATATTATGCAAGTACCAATATGTAATGTATAATGTATACGTAATGCCAATGTGCTTAAATGTATGCTAAGCATTTCAGCAGAGTACTTTTATTCATAATTTAAATTATTTGCTTAATCTTTCGCCAAATCTAAAGATTCTGATAGAGAAATTGAGAACTCTTTGCATCATGACGGCATTTTGTTTACTTTTGTTTGTAATCTTTCTTGACAAATTCAGCTTAACTCACTTAGGCATTTATGCTTCTTATTGCATCATCAATTGCAATACGTTGGGCAGTGGAGATTTTAAAACTATTAAGTAATCTACCGTTATTGCGTCCACTGCCAATTGTTGTTTCTGAGCTAATATGATTTGGTGCATTGAAGCGTTTTGCAAATTAAATATTTTATTATACTCACATTTACATTAATCCAATTGCTGCTGCTATTTTTTTTTTTGTTTCACGCTAGCCTTAACTGTGGGCTCGATTACGAAAGTTTAGAAATTCATCGTCATGCTCATTTAATAGTCTTGGTCAAAGTGTCATTGCTCTGCATAGTTAACTGTTGCATTTTAGTGAGTATAGTACTGCAAAACATATAGAACATATAGAACTTTCGGAAGCAACTTATGATATTCGCATTTCCTTTAAACTATGTTTGCTGTTAGTATCACACACTTTTTGCTTTTATCGGGCAATCTGATTCAAATTTACTTGCTCTCATTTCTTGATACAATTCAAATGTTTTCATGACTGCGTAACTCACTGACTTGCTTTCGCCATTATGCTTATGCCTACTGATGTTTAAGTTCTGTGCCATGTAAATACACCGCACCATAACAATGCTGCCTGTAATACTAATTAGAGTAACTCCTTTTATTTATTTCTATGTTGTTTATCTTGTACTTTAACAGCATAGGGATCTTGGCTCAACTTTTGTTTGTATATAAAAGTAGACAAATGGTTGTTTACAATAAATTAATTTATAAATATTGAAAAACTTGCTTGTGTACATGAGACAGGGGTACTACTTAGTTATCCCGTCGGCCAAAAATCTATCGCCAAACTATAAGATTAAATGCCAATAATGGTTGATCGTAAATGTTACATTCACTTGACTTTAAGCAAGATACATGTGTTTACGTCATCAAGTGATTTTTATTTCGACGTTTTATTAGTATTTTTATTAATGTTATATTAATTTATTTGTTCTTTCGTTATTTAAAATAAAAATTATGTCAATTTGTATAATTTGGCGAGTGGTTTGGCGATTTATATAATCTGGCGAAATTAGTCGACGGGATAACTAAGTAGTACCGAGACAGTTAATAGGTTGTCAGAAAATATGAGTGAAATTTTCATTTTCTCTCCAAGGCCCCTATACAGGAAAGTTATCATTAATGTTGTTTAGTGGAAATATTAAAGACAATCAAAAAGCATTCATACATATAACTGTTTAATATAATATAATATAGGTATGTATATAATATTATGGTACTTCTTAGTTATCCCGTCGACCAATTTCGCCAAATTATATAAATCGCCAAACCACTCGCCAAATTATACAAATTGACATAATTTTTATTTTAAATAACGAAAGAACAAATAAATTAGTAAAACATTAATAAAAATACAAATAAAACGTCGAATTAATGGTTTTATTGGCCATTATTGGCATTTAATCTTACAATTAATTAATTAATGGCAAACCATTATTGGCATTTAATCTTACAATATGGCGACAGTAATTTGGTCGACGGGATAACTAAGAAGTACCTATTATATATATACAGGGCTCGCACCGTTCCTAAAATTTTCGTGCTTTGTTACCAGTATTTTAAAGAAGAATTCTTCGTGGTAGAATCCTTTAACATTTATAATAGAAATGTACAACAAAAATTATTGTTTTAATTTAGTGGTAGCAAAGTGCGAAAATTTTAGGAACGGTGCGAGCCCTGTCTGTATATATATATATATATATATATATATATATATATTATGTGCCGCCAGTCTGATGTTATGTGTTTAATTAAACTAAACTATTGTATACTAAATTATTGTTTTGTATTAAGTTAGTTTGCTTCTGTATTATTTAGTATTTGAAATAATGGTGCATCTTTAATTAATGTATATTAAATTACTATTTTGATTGCGATTGCCAATTGAGAATTTTAAATATGACTGTCGATTAGAAAATGCGAAGAAACAGATTGGGGAAGATCCATTACTGAATTTGAATGGGAATATCGCCAAATTAGTCAGTTACAGCCAAGTTGGCTTCATTTATGGCGACTTATTTTGGTCACCAAATTTGGCGATAATTCACGTACCTGCGCCAAGTTTTGCAACAACTTGGCGCTAACGTATATGAATACATAGTTTTATGCTTATGATTGAGAAACCGGTTACAACAATGAAAGATAATTTGGGTGAAATCCTTCATTTTATTGGTTTTTGTTGAATTACTAAAAAACTACTCAACCAATTTCGATTAAACGGAAGTGGTACCAATTCGAGAGTATCCTCTTTCAATTAAAACAAAAATCACATGAATCGGACAAAAAGTTCCGGAGCAATCGGTGAACATACATAAAAAAAAAAAAAAAAAACATACATACGCGTCGAATTGATAACCTCCTCCTTTTTGAAGTCGGTAAAAATGGTCCAGCGCAGCGGGCTATAATAGATACAAATCTATATATCATATTATGCAAAGCTGCTCAAATAATTCGGATAATTTTCCGATTGTAGATGGGAACAGTTGTTATTGGATTTTCAAATGTGTCTTGTTACGTTATTCTGAATGTACTGAAAAGTGTTTCATAATCTATGCTTGACGTATAATTTTTTTTTTCTTGATGTTTCTGCTTTCTTCAGGCAATAAAATGTATCGAACACTGTAAAAAAAAACGGACTAAAAAACGGAAATACTACTTACAATCTAGACGCCAGTACTATTTCCGTTTTTTTACGGTAATTTTTACCCATATATTACAGAAAAATTTCCGTTTTTAATCAGAAAAACGGAAAATTTTCTGTAATTTATGAGTAAAAATTCCCGTAAAAAAACGGAAATAGTACTGGCGTCTAGATTGCCAGTAGTATTTCCGTTTTTTAGTCCTTTTTTTTTTTTTTTTTTTACAGTGAGCTTATCGAATATAATTTTAATGGAAAGCATTGTGAGAGCGAAAATTTATTAAGTAATAGATGAGTATTCCAATTACAGTGTCCTGAAAATGTTTGCTCTTGGCAATCCATTTCGGGCATTCTGTTTAATTAGTCGCGCGCATTCCCCATGGCAAAGAAATGCCGTCTAATTTTGCCTGCCAGCATTCCTCGCGTGTCAACCAGGTGATAGGGCTGTGAGCGGCGGGTGATTCCGAGAACCTCCACCACAATGTCGAATAGAGGAGATAAGCATTTGATTAGATTTGATCTGTCTTTTCTGGATATTCGCAGTTTTGCTAGTGCCTTCTTTTCACTCAAACAGAATTTTAAAAGAATTTATTAAGGCTGTTCTCAAATCCAAAGGGTCAACTTTCTGACATAGGTTTAAATTCATTTTTGATCGGAAACGCATGAAACTAGAAGGTGTTGCTATTCAGAAACTATGTCATCGAACTGCTTTTTCCGTTTTCTTGTAAACGCGATAGATCTTTCAGAAAATACTGTCAAAGTTGGCATTTTGAACTGAACTTCCGAACGAAAGAAGAAAATCCAGTCAGTAAGGGGAGAAAAATGCCATGTCACGTGATCAAAATCGCTTATAACTCGATAGGTAATTGATTGATCAAAAAATTGAAAAGACAGCTCGATTCCAAATCGCTTCCAGGGTCAGGCTTTTCAATTTTATATCTTTCTGTTAAAAAATGAATGTGTAAATGTGTCAAAACGTTTTGCGCTTGTTGAGCAGAGCAGTTGAGAACAGCCTTAAGAAATTGATAAACGGACTTGATCTACAGATGTGGGGAGGGATTGCTGCAATGAACTTTAAATACAGTTCACATTATCATCAGTAACCAAATCTTTGTATTCATTTTGATAAAAATTTTTGATGTGAACAGTTCATGTCAAAAGCATTTCATGTTAAGGGAGCTGGTCACTCAGCTTCGGAATTCTCCTCCGTATAATTTCTGGCCTTTTGGTGCATTCGTATATTTAAAATATCTTCTCGGGAAATTCATATTTTTAGAATATTTTTTCTCTGTACTCTTTTTAAAGGATGATGTCTCTTTTTTTCTTAGTTTTCACAATATTTCTAAAATCTAGGCTGAATTTAACATTTTGTGTGTTAAAAGCGGGCGAACTGTGAGTCAGATTTTAACGTTTCCTGTAAAATGAAGTCTATACTTTCGAAATATTTTGAGAACTAAGAAAAAAAAGAGACATCTTTTAGGAAGTGTGCACAAAAAATAGAAGTTAAAAATATTCATTTCCCGAGGAGATATTTTAAATAGACGAATGCATCCAACGTCCATATAGACTTTATATTAGTGAGGGTAAATCGAAAGCTGAGTGACCAGCCTCCTTAAGTTTTATTCTCAAATCCGCAACGGGGGACTACTTTCTGAGATGTTTTTAAATTCATTTTTGTTCGTAAATACATGAAATTGCCAGGTGCTCTTATTTAGAAAATGCATAATCTAAAGACGTTTTCCCTCTTTTGGTAAACGCAAAATATCTTTCAGAAAATGCTGTCCAAATGGCGTTTTGAAGAGAATTCCAGATGCGAGTAAGGAAAAAAACCTGTCGTCACGTGACCAACAATCGCTAATATTTCCGAACGTGATAACGTGAGGAAGGAGAAAAACAAGTCGTCAAATAACAAAACTCGTTTATAACTTGATAAGTAATTTATTTATATATATATATATATAATAATAATAATAATTAGAAAAATATAATTCGATTCCAAATCGCTTGCATAGTCAGGCCCTGCCAATTTCGTGCCTTTACGTTTGAAAATGAGTTTGAAAATGTGTCAAAAAGTTTCGCGTTCCCTGCTCAACAGACGCGAAACATTCTATAACTCATTAGGTGCGTTCGTAATTATATAAATACGTAGCACCCATAGTCGTCGTTCAGTCCGTCTGTCTGTCTGTTCGTCCGCATATAACAGAGCAAAAACTACCCAACCGGAAATGGTCTAAAATTATAATTGTTGCACAATTTTGTCGAGTCATTTCAAATTTTATGAAAATCGGATGTATAGTTTAATGACAGGGACATTCAAAAGTTTTCCGTTACATTATGGTCAATGGGAAAAAATTATTTCATTAAGAATTGCACTAAAATATACATTCAGTACAATATGCGGTGTAAAAATTATTTATAAAACTAGTTACAGTACGAACGCACCACATTTGCCCGTTTGACGTGCAATTTTCAACTTGTTTTTAAACTTAAAGGCACGAAATTGGAAGGGCAGACAATTGAAGCGATTTGGAATCGAATGTTGTTTTTTCATTTTTTGATAAATAAAGTACTTATCGAATTATAAGCGATTTTTGTCACGTGAGAACAGATTTTTCTCCTTCCTAACGCTGCCGTGTTCGGTAATTTGGTACAAAACGCCAACTTTGACAGTATTTTCTGAAAGATGTTTTACACCTAAAAATAGAAAGCGTGATTTCCATTACGTAATTTCTGAATTACAACACCTGATAACATCATACGCTTCCGAAAAAAAAAAAAAAAAAAAAAAAAAAAGAATTCAGAAATGTGCCAGAAAGTTGCTCCTTTGGATTTGAGAACATTTTAAAGCAAAATTGGATTTAAATGACAGGTGAAAATTACATTTGTATGACAAAAATAATTAAATAAACTATAAAACAAGAATTCTGCTTTTTTCAGAATTTAGTGACGCCCCCGATGAAAGAAAAATATATATATATATGTGGAATTGACTGCAGTTGACCTTTGGTGACAAATACTTTTAATTGAAGACTCGATGGTGTAGAAATAACACGATTTTAATGTCTGGAGTAAGGCATAAATTATATTTACAGGACATACAACTATATACAGATTTTAAAGGGGATAAAGGGGGTTTTTGCGGCAATCTAGCGGTCTTCAATGCTTCGGCGCGCTCTCGGAGCCTGACTATGGACGTCTTCCTAAGTCAGCCCGCAACCGAACCCTGAAGTTAAATTGAACCTTCGCTCCCAGGCTGAAGATTCAAAATCACTAACTCATCAGGTTTATTGTCTTTTAGAAATTGCACGTTCTGTCAGTTCTCATGGGAATTAGCTGCACCCTCTTACTGCGGTCAGGATGTGGTTAGCATGTTTGGAAAACGCAAGCCACATCCACACTCGGGCATCTTGACATGTGTGTGCCCCTGCACACGTAAGACGAAAAGCAGCAAGAAAAGGGCATTGAATTATTGGGCAATTGAATTAAAGGGCATTGATTAGGAATGAAACCAGTACCCGGGTGTGTGCAGAAAAAATCACTTAGGCCCGGCCCGAACCTTCAGGGAAGAAGTAAGGCCCGAGCCCGGCCCGTACAGATTCGTGACTAGGCCCGGCCCGGCCCGGCCCGGCCCGAAACTTCATAAGTAAGTAAAGCCCGGTCCCGGCCCGAGTACCGTGAATGAAAATAGACCCGAGCCCGGCCCGCGGGCCGGGCCGGGCTCGGGCTTCGTGCCACGGGCCGGCCCGTGCAGATCTCTATTGTAGAATATTTTCTACTGGCTTGGCAGAAAAAGGTGTAATTAAATTTTCGAAATCGGTAAAGGAAATGGATTGACGCGGTGCAGAATGGGGAGAAATGGCAGCAGTGTGTTGTACCAGAACAGCAAAGTAGTACCAGAAAAATTCGCTAATGAATTGGATTGCAAAATATTGCAAGAATCATCATCATCCGGTTCTGAATCACTCTGTGGTGAAATGAAGGACTGAAATTTTGTTAGATCTGAAAGTGCTTGAATAATACGTCGGGAAATGTCCGCTTCATTACCGGCAATGTCTAGACAGAGTAAATTTGCCATTGAAATGAGCTGTTTAGCTGTTTTAGTTATGTTATCGTCCAATTCTGTATCCCCAATTTTAAATTTGAATCTCTGAAATTTCCTTAAATTTTTCCGATTATTTCTATTTTCGTCAGAACCGAATATAAGGGTATGTAATAATTTAATTCGTTCGGTTCTTGCCGAATTAATTTGAGCCAAGACAGGACGTACATCTTGCAGAAACATGCTTAATGAAAAAAAATAATGAATGGCTTACTTCTATTGTGATATCCTTTAAAAGAAAGCGCCGAATGAATCAATTATATCCATTGCGAAGAGAAAAACAAGTGGGTAAGTGTGAGCACAGATCGCACAGAGGGTTTCGTTTAATATTCATTTCAAAACACTTTATCCTTTTGAAAAATCTGTTAGTTCCATATTTCGCAACCAGGGGCGCACTCTATTCTAAACAAATCTCTATCTGAACGAAACTCCGTTTTACATACTATCCGTATATATATTAGTCGAAGGGATTGGGCCTATAGCACCCGAGATAAGTAGGCGCCCCTGGCGGTAAAAAGTGGAACTCAAATATGTAAGGCTATGGTGCATAATATGAAAGAATGATCAAAGGGGTGTCGGCAAAAGTTGGAAAAGTGCTCCACGGGTGAAAAGGGCGGAGGTTAGATAAATTGTTTAAAATATACGTTAGAGCACGGAGGAGTAAATAATATAAGACTTTCTGAAAATTTTATGATTTGTCGTGTGGTCTGAGATATTCAGCTATACGTATGCAAAAATTCATGTCTCCAACTTAATTAGGGGCTCTCTTAGAAAGAATTGTTTAAAATACATATGTGGTAGCTCAAAGGGTTAAACGTAAGAATTTTTCAAGATTTTATAATTTGTCGCCTGGCCTCAGGTGTTCTGCTATAATAAGAATGCAAAATTTCAAATCTCCAATTTAATAAGGGGCTCAGTTAGGAAGAATTGCTTAAAACACGCATGTGGGAGCCCAAAGGGTTAAATCTACGACTTTTTCAAATTTTTATGATTTGTCACATGATGGTGTTCAGCTAGTATGCAAAATTTCACGCCTCCAACCTAAATAGAGTGTCACTTAGAAAGAATTGTTTAAAATACACATGTAGGACCCCAAAAACTTAAATGTACTACTTTTTCAAAATTTTATGATTTGCCGTTTGATGTGTGATGCTCAGCTATAAGTATGCAGAATTTCACACCTCCAACCTAATTAGGGGCTCACTTAGAAAGAATTGTTTAAAATACACATGTTGGAGATCAAAGGGTTAAATGTACGACTTTTTGAAAATTTTATGATTTGTCGTTTGATGCGAGGTGTTCAGCTATAAGTATGCCAAATTTCACTCCTCCAACCTAATTAGGGTTCACTTAGAAAGTATTGTTTAAAATACACATGTGGGAGCCCAAAGGGTTAAATGCACGACTTTTTCAAAATTTTATGATTTGTCGTTTGATGTGGTGTATTCAGCTATAATTATGCAAAATTTCACACCTCCAACCTAAATAGGGGCTCACTTAAAATCAATTGTTTAGAATACACATGTGGGAGCCCAACGGGTTAAATATACAACTTTTGGAAAATTTTATGATTTGTCGTTTGATGTGAGGTATTCAGCTATAAGTATGCAATATTTCACTCCTCCAACCTAATTAGGGTTCACTTAGAAAGAATTGTTTAAAATACACATGTGGGAGCCCAAAGGGTTAAATGTACAACTTTTTCAAAATTTTATAGTTTGTCGTTTGATGTGAGGTGTTCAGCTATGAGTTGGTAAAATTTCACGCCTCCAACCTATTTAGAGGCTCACATAGAAAGAATTGTTTGAAATACAGATGGGGGAGCCCAAAGGGTTAAATGTACGACTTTTTCAAAATGTTATGATTTGTCCTTTGATGCGAGGTATTCAGCTATAAGTATGCAAAATTTCAAGCCTCCAATCTAATTAGAGGTTCACATAGAAAGAATTGTTTAAAATACACATGTGGGAGCCCAAAGGGTTAAATGTACGACTTTTTCAAAATTTTATGATTTGTCGTTTGATGTGAGGTATTCAGCTATAAGTATGCAAAATTTCACACCTCCAATCTAATTAGAGGTTCACATAGAAAGAATTGTTTAAAATACACATGTGGGAGCCGAAAGGGTTAAATGTATGACTTTTTCAAAATTTTATGATTTGTTGTTTATCTCAGGTGTCCATCTATAAGTACGCAAAATTTCACGCCTGCAACCTAATTAGGGACGCACTTAGAAAGAATTGTTTAAAATATACATGTGGGAGCCGAAAGGGTTAAATGTACGACTTTTTCAAAATTTTATAGTTTGTCGTTTGATGTGAGGTGTTCAGCTATAAGTTTGTAAAATTTCACGCCTCCAATGTTATTAGAGGTTCACATAGAAAGAATTGTTTAAAATACACATGTGGGAGCCCAAAGGGTTAAATGAATGACTTTTTCAAAATTTTATGATTTGTCGTTTGATCTGAGGTGTCCATCTATAAGTATGCAATCTAATTAGGGACGCACTTAGAAAGATTTGTTTAAAATACACATGTGGGAGCCGAAAGGTTAAATGTACGACTTTTTCAAAATTTTATAGTTTGTCGTTTGATGTGAGGTGTGCAGCTATAAGTTTGTAAAATTTCACGCCTCCAATGTTATTAGAGGCTCACATAGAAAGAATTGTTTGAAATACATATGGTGGAGCCCAAAGGGTTAAATGAACGACTTTTTCAAAATTTTATGGTTTGTCCTTTGATGTGAGGTATTCAGCTATAAGTATGCAAAATTTTACGCCTCCAATCTAATTAGAGGTTCACATAGAAAGAATTGTTTAATATACACATGTGGGAGCCCAAAGGGTTAAATGTACGACTTTTTCAAAATTTTATGATTTGTCCTTTGATGTGAGGTATTCAGCTATAAGTATGCAAAATTTCACGCCTCTAATGTTATTAGAGGTTCACATAGAAAGAATTGTTTAAAATACGCATGTGGGAGCCCAAAGGGTTAAATGAATGACTTTTTCAAAGTTTTATGATTTGTCGTTTGATCTGAGGTGTCCATCTATAAGTACGCAAAATTTCATGCCTGCAACCTAATTAGGGACTCACTTAGAAAGAATTGTTTAAAATACACATGTGGGAGCCCAAAGGGTTAAATGTACGACTTTTTCAAAATTTTATGATTTGTCGTATGATGTGTGGTGGTCATCTATAAGTATGCAAAATTTCAAATCTCCAACATGTGTAGTTTCTGAGAACGGCCTCTGTGACGGACAAACAGACAGACAGAAGGACAGACAGACAGACAGAGGAGCGAGACGAATAGGGTTTCGTCAGATGAACGAAACCCTAAAAAATCACCGATTCCTTCTAGAGGAGCACAGATGGCCCAATAACACAGAAGTAGGTCACTATTACGTCGAGATTTCGTATTTTTCTTTTTTCTCTTTTTCCTTATCGGAACTGCGGATAGAATCTTCTGTAGAACTTAAATATTTCACTAGTAGGATTTCACAGCAGTTTCAGTGATGTCTAAGGGCTTTGAAAATGTTTGGATTTGACTCGGCTGAGAGCCCCATGTGGAATTGACTGCAGTTGACCTTTGGTGACAAATACTTCTAATTGAAGACTCGATGGTGTAGAAATAACACGATTTTAATGTCTGGAGTAAGGCATAAATTATATTTACAGGACATACAACTATATACATATTTTAAAAGGGATAAAGGGGGTTTTGCAGCAATCTAGCGGTCTTCAATGCTTCGGCGCGCTCTCGGAGCCTGGCTATGGACGTCTTCCTAAGTCAGCCCGCAAGCGAACTCTGAAGTTAAATTGAACCTTCGCTCCCAGGCTGGAGATTCAAAATCACTAACTCATCAGGTTTATTGTCTTTTAGAAATTGCAAGCTCTGTCAGTTCTCATGGAAATTAGCTGCACCCTCTTACTGTGGTCAGGATGTGGTTAGCATGTTTGAAAAACGCAAGCCACGTCCACATATATATCTATATATATTAATTAAACTTTCTGTGCAATAATACCATTGAAAGATATTGAAAATGACCAATAATATGAAAACACAAACACCACATTAACCATATATATATATATATATAGTACAAAACATATTTCAGTTTTAAGACTTAAAATACACGCTTTTATTTTATATAAAATGACGTTATCCGCATCCGCTGAAGAATTCCTCATTTGCGATCCAGTCTTAAACAACATCTACAGTAAAGTACGCATAGGACGTCACTATCCTGAATAAGACACAAATCCAAAAAAAGAGATATCGTCATTCAAGAAACTCGACAAAAAAGGCTATTTTATGATTTATATGCCTTCATTTGTTTGTAATATTAATATAGATACTTAAAATTAAATGTAGTTTATAATAGCTCCATGTTTTATCATAAACATATCATTTATATTTTTTCAAAATAGCACGTATTTTAAGAATTTTTTTTCAGTTTTTATGGGGAAATGGCAACAAAAAGATATAATTGCTATTTCCAACTATTTTTCTTTTACTTTTTACAGAAATGGAGTACTTGAGTAGCCAAAATGAAACAAATGACGCTAAAAACTAAAAAAAAATTAATATCTCAAAAATAAATGGAGATGCCGTTTTCAAACAAATTGCATTTAAAAGTACTTTTTTTTCCCCCAATACGACGGTATAAAAATTGAAAATGTGTGATGCTTAGAAGTTTAAAAAATTGCCGTGGAGTATTTACAGTACAATGATACACGTACTTTGTTTTACGGCTGGCTTATACAACGGAACGTTATTTTTTGGAGACGACATTTTATTTGCTGGGACAAAGAAATAGCATATCGGGGGCTAATAAAAATAAATGATTTTTGGATGTTTCTAGACATTTTTAAAATTTTCTTAAGGCTGTTCTCAAATCCAAAGGGTCAACTTTCTGACATAAGTTTTAATTTATTTTTGTTCGGCAACGCATGAAACTGGAAGGTGTTGTTATTCATAAACTATGTCATCGAACTGTTTTTTCCGTTTTCTTGTAAACGCAATAGATCTTTCAGAAAATACTGTCAAAGTTGGCATTTTGAACCGAACTTCCGAACGAAAGAAGAAAATCTAGTCAATAAGGGGAGAAAAATGTCGTGTCACGTGATCCAAATCGCTTACAACTCAATAGGTAATTTATTGGTAAAAAAAATGGAAAACACAGTTCGATTTCAAATCGCTTCCAGGGTCAGGCTTTCCAATTTTACATCTTTCCGTTAAAAAATGAATTTGTAAACGTGTCAAAACGTTTTGGGCTTGTTGAGCAGAGCAGTTGAGAACAGCCTTAAGAATTTGTAATAAAATATAAACGCATTCCTATATCTAGATTATCAGCAAATCTATTTGTATGTGCACATAATAAAATACTGTCAATAAACGTCCGGAATAAATATCTGGCACGCTCGGCAAGCTAATGTATTGAGAAGTCCTGCCTCTTGCAACTGGCTGTACGTGACATATTTAATCTTGCCATCTTTACAGATGTGACGCCATCACTCTGTAAAAGGCGTTTCATAGCTTCATTAACCAAAAATCTCTAATGCCTCTTGCCTGAATACTATTTGCTTTGGTGTAGGAATGACAATTAATATTCACCCTGCTCCTCCTATCATCGGGATCATTGTGAGCAATTATGGTGCGAAAGTGTTTGCTTACCACCTGCCAAATTTCCATTAATGACTACCACCTGGAGAGAGAGACACCTGGAATGGTAGACCACCCATTAAAAGAAATGGCTAAAGATCAAGGGATCGGAGAACAATTCTGTATTTACAAAACTGATCGTATCGTTTTCATAATGATTAAGTCCGATTGTATGAGAGAGGGTGTGCGATCCGGTTCTGGTGATAATGTGTGTGTTATGATCACATAAGATGCCTCTTCCGAGCGTTGAAAATATCTGCACGAGCCTGCTTTTTCTTTTTTTTTTCATAATAATAGTAAATTATAAATTAAACGGATGAAGAAATTTTATATTTTCTGTAGCATTGAACTGTGTTTGTTTAGTTTCAAGGAACAGGAGATGATGCGAACTGAATGTTCAACAAAAGTCTTGAGCAGGAACGGGCTACAGACATTTTAATATTGCCGCTCTAATAACACTAACTGGATATGTTGACATCGTAAATCAATATTTTGAATGCGTTCAGAATTTAATTTACCGGTATTTTATGGGAGAAACGCCGCAACCGTGGGAACGCTACTTTTGTCGACACCATCACATTGACATAACTTTAATAATGATTTACTGGACAGTGTAGCATGACTCATGTTTAATAAATTAAGACGTCGAAAATTTTATTTAAAATATTTAAATTAGGTTTTAAATATTTTTATGTAATTTTTAAATTAAGCAGTCGTCAGTTGGTATTTAAACCACCCAGAGTGCGTTACGTGGACCCTTTTCTCCTTAGGCACTCCACGTTTTTTAAAGTGGTCGGTGCCCGAGAAAGGCGAAAAACTGGTCGTCACGTAACCAGAATCGCTTATAATTCGATAAGTAATTTATTTATCAAAAAAGGGAAAATGTGTTGCGCTTTCGAATCGCTTCAATAGTCAGACCTACCAAATTTATGAAGCTACATTTAAAAATGAATCGAAATGTGTCAGAAAACAGAAAGTTCTGCGTTGGTGGAGCAAGGGACTTCAGAACAGCCTCAAGGAATTTTTATTTTATCCCAATTTTATGCGCGTAATAAAATAATCGTAAATGCCGCACTTGAAAAAAAAAATTAACTTTCAAACTCGTATACGTCGCGGCGTTTCTTCCATAAAATACGGTACTATCTATATTATTTAGACAAAAAATCGCCGATAAGATAAAATGAGTGTGAAGGAAAAGATGATACAAAAATTGAACACAGGAAATTGAAAATACAAATATGAAAAAGCATAAAATGGATTCATCAGAGGGGCTTCATAAGAATAATTCATTGTAAATATATGTTATTTTGCCGGAAATTGGCTGTATTAAGCCAAAAAATGGCAATGTTAAGCTCCTTATAAGATATCAAAAAACCAATGATTGAAAGAAATTAAGATAACGAAGAAGTAAATGAAAATTCAATAAAAGGAGATACTATATATAAAACTACTCACCAGGGGGGGGGAGGAGGTCAAAGATGCAACGAGATTCAGACCGGCTCCAAGTGCCATGGACAATATATATGAGGACGTGAATTTCAAAACTTGCCTTATCCAAAATAAAAAAAAAGCAAGTTTTTTTCTTTTAATTTATTCTATTTGTGAACCTGCATCGAAAAAAAAAAAAACAACAACAACAACAAAAAAAAAAAAAACTCGTTTTATCTTGCATTTCTGGCATTGTAAAATCTTGGTTTACAATGAAAACCAATGGACGAAGCTAGAAATTTTCCGCGATTTCCCAAAATTTGTTTTTCTGGATAAGGCGAGTTTTGAAACTCACGTCCTCGTTAATTAAAGCCAGAGACCTGACAAATACTATTACCTCGTTTAAGGCTGTTCTCAAATCCAAAAGGGCAACTTCCTGACATAAGTTTTAATTTATATTTGTTCGAAAATGCATGAAACAAGCTGGTGCTGTTGTTCAGAAACTATGTCATTGAGCTGTTTTTTCCATATATTTGCAAACGCAATAGATCTTTCAGAAAATAGTGTCAACGTGGACTTTTTGACCAAATTTCTGCGTGGAAGTAGAAAAATCACTCAAGAGCGAGCAAAAAACGGATTTGTCACGTGATCGAAATCACTTATAACTCAATGGGTAATGGATTGATCAAAAAATGGAAAAAACAGTTCAATTCCAAATCGCTTCCACGGCCAGGCTTTCCAATTTTATATCTTTCCGTTAAAAAATGAATTTGTAAATGTGTCAGAACGTTTTGCGCTTGTTGAGCAGAGCAGCTAAGAACAGCCTTAAGTGGAAAAGAGTCACAACACCTCTGGATCCTAAAATTCTTACTTCCAAAATGAATTTCCTTTCAAAATTGAACAATTACTAGCTGATGTATGTAATCCAATGTGTTGCATCTGCACTGCATGAGATCTTTCGATGTTGGGAAAAAAAATAAAAAAATAAATCTAATTAATTTTACATTTAGAAAATATTTGTAATATTAATTTTATTTAATTTCTCTTTAAAAGCAAACAATCATGTTTACAGTGAAAATAACTGAAAATTACATTTTGCAAGTTATATTATTTTAATGCCGTTATAGTGACATCCAGGCAATAAAATTCCATTGGTCGAAAAGATTTAAAACTTGCCATTATTTGTCTAAATCGCCAAAACGAATAGGTACCCCCAAGTTTTGTAATGTGGGTTGCTATGTTTTAGACAAAAACTTTTGATCTGAGCATGAACATAATATATCCGGCACGTATATTCAGACTCCAAATGCTTAAAACTCCAAGTTAATCACATTCCACATATTATGTCCGACGGATCAGTGATAATTCTTAGTAAATGTGGAAGTAAGTCATTATGAATATTGTTTACGGTACATTTTGTTTGAAAGAGAATGTAACTAAAAATCAGTAAATAGATAAAAAAGCAAAAATAAAGATATTATTTGTTCGGGATTTCTAATAGCAGACGATATTCGATATCCTATTATTTAATTTTTTTCCAGAGAGAATGTCGATTTATAAGCAAAAATAAAGATAATTATTTATCAGCATTTCTTATAGTTGACGTTATCTCATTATTTACATTCTTTTTTTCGAAGAGAATGTAAAAAAAAATCATTACATCAATTTATAAACAAAAAAAAAACAAAAAAAAAAAAAAAAAAAAAAAAATGCATTTTTCATAGTAGACGATATCTCATTATTTACATTTTTTTTCAAAGAGAATGTAAATAAAACTCATTACATCGATTTATAAGCAAAAATAAAGATATTATTTGCTCAGCATTCCTCATAGCAGACGATATCCCATTATTTTTGTTTTTCTCAACCATCCTCCCCCCCCCCCCCCCCCACACACACACACTCGCAAAGAAAATAATTTAGAAGCTATCTTTAGACAAACTTCGTTAAAATTTACAAAAAAATTTACATCTTGGAAATTAATTCATTTTTTTTATTATTATTATGAGAGCTTATATGACATCCTCAGATCCATGCGAAAAATTGGTACTAATTTCATTTCCCTCCGTTCCATATTCTAGTAGGCGTAGTTGTGCAAGTACTCTACAAACAAACAACCAAGACTTCAATAACAGATGCTTCATTTGAAAATTATTGCCTATAATTTAAAAAATTGAACCGCTTAAAACTCATATAATTTGTTCGAAGAAAAATATAAAACGTGTAACTAATAAAAAATTAAAAATGATTCTGTAATAAAATTCCTTAATTGATTTAGAATGTTTGGTGTTTTGGTAATTTTACCTTAATATTACCTTTTGGATTTAAAAATTTCATATGATTTACAATAATAATAATAACAATAATAAAAGATTTTTTTTATTCACAACATCTAAAGTGATGGTGTTATTTTATAAACTTAAACAATTTTTTAATATACTTTTTCTTTATAAAATAATCTTAACATTACTAATTCATTTTCAAGATGCGTTTAGAAGTACCGAATGTATAAAATGTTCAACACTTTATGCACACTTCTATAAAGTGTTGCATTGCACCAAGCTGTATATGTTAAACTGTATTTGCGTCGCACAAGCTGTATTTACGCTTCAATTTAATATTTTACGAGTAATCCAGAATGTAATTTCTGTAAGTTATTTGAATTTTCCAACTGTTTTCAATTCAACTAAAGAAATTTCTCAACTTTTTCATTTTCAACAATCGAAAATGAGGTTTTGAATAAATTTCTGATACAAATTACAGGATCATTCTCATATGTAGATGAAATCGTCAGATTTTGTCATTCAGTTTCTAACCTTCCGACGCATTCATGGATAGACTTTTTTTTTGTTGTTTTCTTTACGTAAATGCACAAAATTGGAAGGAAATGTTAAAGAACCAAAATTTTAACTGTAAAACCTAAAATAAACTAAATTTTAAATGTAAGAACTTAAAAGAATCAAAATTTTAAATGTAACTAAGAAAACCTAAATATTAACAAGTCGGAAATTGTACGTCAAACGTGGCAAATGAGGTGCTATTGTACTATAACTCGTTTTATAAATATTCAGATCTTGGTGCCATAGCTGTTGCCCTTTTATGCAAAAAAGCATGAATATAAAATTTATTACGATTATATATGTATTAAATTTCTATAATAATGAAAATAATAAGACTGTATCTTAAATAAGACGTCATTACCGTGGCAACGTAGAATCATGACCTATCATAGGATATCATTGAATAAACTACATAGGATAGGATTGAATAGAATGAATAAATCCTTTATGAATATGTTTTTAAGTTTGGATTCGACTTTCATAAAATTTGAAAGGACTCGGCACAATTCTGTAACGATTCTATATATTATATTTCAAACCATTCGATTGGGTAGTTTTTGTGCTGTTGTATGGTGACAGACGGACAGATGAACGGACAGGCGACGATTGTAGGTGCTGCGAACGCACCTAAAAAGAGTAGCTTTTTACCCGACTGCCAAGAAGGGTTATGTGTTTCATGCGTATCTGGGTATGTGGGTTTCTTCATATCCTCGAAACATCCCAACGGCTGGATGGATTTTAATGAATGGGGTCTCTATCGATTCGTCTTAACCGTCCGATAGTTATAGGCTAAGTTTTGTTTTTATAAATTAAAAATGGTGGCCGTAAAATACAAAATAGCGGTAGAGACAAAAAAAAATTTTACGCGCCACATATTGAGTGGCATATCCTTGGATATGTCTTTCAAAATGAAGACGATGTTTCATTGACTATTTTACAGTCAGAAGCTAAGTTTAAATATGACACAACCTGGAAGTTGTGTAGGTAGGATCTCCAGCTTTACTGCAACTCTAACCTTCATAGGCATCTATAGACCTCATCAAAACAGTGTTTATAGATAGGAACTAAGGATTAAACACAACTTAAAAGTCATCAATACAAGTAAATAATAAAAAAAAAAGGTAAGTAATATAAAAAATAGTTTCACATTGATGAGAAATAATTAATTTGTTTCCTTTTTACGCAGTCGGGTTTTTTGATTTTTTAAATTTAATTTTTACTTGTTATTCATTGCTTCCTGACGACAATATATTCCCCTGAATACTGAGTCCCCAAAATCGGCTTCAAATCTCTTTTGGGGGATTCCCTGTTTTATAGTGAAATGGGAAACTCTGTATGGTATTTTAGTATTTTCTATAATTGACTGAAAATACAAGACACTTGATTGCTATCTACTGAATAAGTACAACCTTAATACAAACATGCGCATTTTTTTTCTTTTTAACATAATAGATAATTTGCCGGCTGATAACAAATTCAAACAAACGAGATTCGACCAAATTACACGAAAATCTCCTGCGCTTGTGTAAACGCAGCAGCATTAGTTGCACAATAACGAATCAGAAATAAGATATTCCTAAATCTTGGCTATCTTTTACGAGCATTCGTAATTCCTTTATGATAATCAAAGCCATTCCGTTTATTGCGCGGAAGGTTCCAAAGTAGTCGAGCATCCTGCAGCGGTCTTAGGTAAATTATTTGGCGTTATCTGCATTTATCTGGAATCGCCTTGTTTTCGCCCCTCATTTAGAATTGGGTTCTTGCTCATTACGCTAACGAGATGAAAGTGATTTGCGATTCTAATCTAAGGCTAAAATTGGAGCTGTCAAGAGCAGGCGTCGATGGGCCAAACGCACTTTATACAAGTTGCGGCGGCCAAATTGACTGCTTGGAGGTTGCTGGGCGTTTGCTCTTCCATACGTCATTCTCTGACTACCAACTCCATTTAGTACACGGTTAGATTAAGTATGTATAATTCGAGAAAGATCCTCTCCAGAGAGAATTTTAAGATTCAAAACTTCTAATCTTATGTAAAAAAAATGTATATTACTGTTTAAATGTTTAACAGAATTTGAATTTTAAACCTTAGAATTAATATATACCGTATATACTCGTGCATAAATTGAAGAATTTTAGACAAAATTTGAGAGTTGAAAATGGGGTCGACTTATACACGAGGTAGAAAAAAAAAAAAGGAGATAATCGGCGAATGGGCAAGTCTTTTAAATAATCATATGAGAGATAAAAGCGGACAATGGTCATTTCCTGTGGTTGACAAAAAAAAAAAAAAAAAAACTCAGAAATAATGTCCCTGTAATTGTTCTGCCCCTATTTTCTCTTAGGACGGAATACACTGTTAAAACACTATTCTTAAAAATAAGTAAATTGTACTAATTATTGAGCACTTCCCGATCTTAAAATAGCTCCGAGTACTTAACTCTTAAATTTGAAAAACGCATGTACTCATTTTTTTTAGTACATACAGGGACTCGAAAATAAGTATGTATAGAAACACACATACACTATAAGGGAAAAAAAGCGAAATTACAAATCACCATTTTTTATTGCGAAGAACTACAATTTTTGGAGTAAAGAACAGCGAATTTACGATTTTAATTATTGAATTTTTGTGTAGGAGCCACCCCATGATTTGAACCCGAGCCCTGTAGGTGGGAGATCAGTATTGTACTGACTGTGCTATAAGAGCAGTTACCAGCTGCTTCCAAATGACACCTTTTATGAATCAGCGACGGAAGATCGCTAACAGCCAGAGATGAATTTTCCCTTTCTTAAATATTCTAATTTCTAATAAAACAATTTTTAAACTAAATTTTCTTTTTTAACATTTCTAATGAAATTGCAAATAAATTTGAAAAGTGTGTATTATAAATTAAAAATTATAACAAAGAGAGACATATCTTTAAATAAAAGCTTGGAAATCCCTACAGTCAATTCGGTATAAGAAAAGGGTTTATCAGAAAACTCATATTTTTGAGCACATAGGATTTAAACATGAATATTAAGACTTTAAAATACAAAATATATGTATTCATTTCTGCATACATTTATAAATCAAGTATAAGTATACACAACTTCAAAATATCATGTACTCGTTTCTGAATTAATTGTACTTAAAAAAATCGAGTACAAAGAAATTTTCATTTTTAAGTAGATTACTGCTCCTTTTTGAAGCAATTGTACTTAAAAAATATGAGTACATAGAAATGCTCATTTTTAAGTAGATTATTTTTAACAATGTACTTCTTTTTGAAACAATTGTACTTAAAAAATACGAGTACATGGAATTTCTCATTTTTAAGTAAATTATTTTTGATAGTGTACCCTTCGATACAGGGGCATTCCTTTCAACAATTTAATCCCTTTTTAAAAAGAGTTCAACTTGAGAATGCTTCTAGATATCTCTCCCAAAAGTCCTACAATACAAAGAAGTATTATAGTTTAGCAGTCTAAGAAGTTGTTTACCCTTGTAAATAAGGCTTGAGTAGATTTTTGAAAAAAATTTTTCTTTTTAAGTATCATTGAATGGATGTGAATAAGTTTCATAATAGTTTAAGCTTCTTCGGTTTTACATAATTATACAGTTTTAAAATGTTGAATTTAAAAAAAAAAATGTCTGATTAGAAACGAAAAAAAGTTTACTAATTTAAAGAAAATTTATTACTTTTCTTTTATCCTCGATTACAAATCATTTTTCAACATACTACCAGAAATGCGGTTCGACTTATACACGAAAGTTCAATTTTTTTCAAAATTTTGTATGATAATTGGGGGGTCGACTTATGCACGAGTATATACGCTATATATAATTAATGTTTTTGTGCAGGAAATATTATTCCACTAAGTTGGCAGCTATTTTGAACTTTTTTGGTACTTTATGTTGAATATAGCAATTATGTGTGTGATAGATATTATAGGCAGGGACCGACTCAGGCTATCAAGTGCACCGGGGCAAGCATCATTATGAGGGCCCCTTCTATCTATCCATAGAACTTGTTCGCGAATAATGTGGAAGTGGCTAGTACTAAACTTCATACATATTGTATAAATTTCGTAACAGGTACTATTCACATTTGTATACAGGATATCACAAAAGAGGGTCACAACTTTAAGAAAAAATACTAGCGGGATATACTAGTACAAAAAAGGATGAATTTGTTGGCAGGAGTACATGTTTGCGAACATTTACTTTGCTTATCTACGTATGTTATAAGATGTTTGAAAGAAAATGCCCCCAATGGATCATAATTAATGATTTTAACTTTCCTCGTTATATCAGAAAAACATCAATGAAGAATTTCTTTTGAAAACAACAGAATACGCGAAGTTCCTACACGAAAAAAACTTTTTTGTTGAAACAACTAAATTTTTGTTAATATAGCTCAAACCAAATATTTTAGTTGGAATGACCAAATTTAGGTTGGACTAACCAAATGATTATCTAACTAAAATTGATCATTCCAACCAAAATATTTGGTTGGAGCTATATTAACCAAAATTTAGTTGTTTCAAGAAAACAGTTTTTTCTGTGTAGTTTTCCACAGTTCCTAAGTTTTTATTGCTTAGTTTTTTAATGAAATTTTTTTTTCCTTGAGTGCTGGGGCTACGGAAATTAGAGAGGCAAAAGGGGCCTGCACTCATTTCCTAAATGTTTGAAAATATATGAATTTTAATCATACTTTTGACCAATTTAAATCATGTGGCAAACTTCTAATGAATCCTGATTATTCCTATGAGGGCCCTGCCCCACATGCCCCTGAATTAGTCAGGCCCTGATTATCGGCATAATACATTAATTTTTAAGCAGCAATGTGAGCATCTATTGCGTATGTGTTATTTGGTTGAAAAAAAAAAAAAAAAAAAAAAAAAAAAAAAAAAAAAAACACTCATAAAATTTAAAGAAGATTCACACTTGTGGTTGATACCAGCTACAGCAGCATTTGTATTTTAAGCCCACTATTTAATAATGTCTGTGAACTCTTTCAGGAAAAAATATATATATATATAAAGAATAAAAAATCATGCCTTAAGCATTAACTTTTGAAACACTTTCCAAAAGATTCTGAATACTGTAACAAAACATCACCGTTTAATAAGGTGAAAGATGTTGTCTAAACGATTTGGAAAACAAATAAAACATTTGAAAACTCAATTTCAGAAATTAGAGTCGGAAAAATATCCGAATTCTTTTGTGCAGCACTGTATATGATCTATAGATTTGTATATATACTATACATAGTATGCTGAAATTTAGTTCAGTTAGGAAACGCATAGCACAGTTCAAAATACCCCTTCAGCAAATTCCGTCAATAAAGGGAAATGTACTTGGGATCTTTTGTGCAGCCCTGTATACGACCTATAGAATTTATATCAAAGGACCACACTGGTGTTCTTTTTCTTATTTTAATGAAAACTGGAATAAATAGAAATATTTACAAGGTTGGTTGGAGTTTAACAGACGCGGTCGAGTCATCGCACGACCGTATTCATTCTAACACATGAAGAAGTCTCAAGTCGTCTGTCTACACAAAGCATTTTGGACAGTATTTAAGTGAAATACTTGATGAGCAAACTACATTTTAACAAGGGAATTGTGCAACGTGGCTAATTTTATGGTATGACGCCAAACGCTGACACTAGCCTTTTCCTTTATAAAGAACTTTCGTTCACTCAGCGCCATTAAATGCTGAGCTTGCTTGTTGCTATGTGTTTGCTGTTTCTGGATGTGTTATGCATCACTGCTATCGGCCGATGACCTAACCCGTCTCTGACATTTATACACAATAAATAATATGAAAAAAATTAGTTAAATTTAAAAAAACTTACCACAGTTGAAAATGCACTTCCAGCAATTATTGTTCATAATTAATTGTCATACTCCTGAATCGATGAATTTTAATCAGTCCTGTACCTAATGTTTGGTACAGAAACAGTATTCTACTAGTGAATCGAGCATTTTATACACTTTTCAATCAAGCGGTTTCAAAGGCCGCTCACACAGTAGCTATGCGACAATTTCTGTCACAGTAGTTAAGGGTTATGTGATATCGTACCTTCGCCACACATTTTCGACGGGGAAAGCAACAGGCATTTCCGAGGAGGACAATGGTCTTTTGTGTAAAGGCATGCAGGGGAAATTCCTGGCATACTTCTGCCCTTGGGATCTGCTCAACAGGGTATTTCAACTTTTCCAAGAAATAGGGGTGGCTGGACAATGTGTGGGAATTCGTCCCTAAAGTGAAAGTAAAAAGAGACTCATGCAGAAGCTAGTGTGGAGGTTGATAGTAGACTGGGTGACACTGATGAAGTGAGGTGTTTTTTTAACAACGGAAGAGATGCGAGTAAAAATCGTTTTTACTCAGGTTGGCTATGAGAAGTATAGAACTGTTAATAAAAAGTGAGAGTGTCTACCTATGAATGGTAAAGTTTGTTTTTACATTTTTTAAATCTATTTTAGTTGTTCTAATAAAGAACTTTGGTAAGAAACATGTATTATTTTTCACCGATCATTTCACAAGAGCTTAGTGAACCAAAAAGCTCTGGCCCACTACATCACAGCTATAGTATTATAAATGGTGGCAGCTTACGGATTAATTAGGTCTAGCATAAATTAGACTGGACCCACGTGAACTTGATGTACAGAAGGAATTTGTGTAGAAACAAGGACAGTCGGTGATGAAATCTTGTGTTTGACGAGAAAGATTTTCAAGTGTATCCGGTGAGGAACTGTGAAATCTGGAGTGTCGAATGTGTTAGCTGGTATGTAACAAGGACTAAGGATTCGACGATATAGAAAATTTCTTCAGTAAACATCCAGTGCAGTGGATAGTAGACTATTTCATCGATCGCCCTTAGGAATCCATGGAGACAGCTTGTGTGTAAATTTCCCGGCGGAAATCAAGTTAGATCCGGAGATACGGCAGTACCTGAAAAAAAAAAAAGTGCAGGAAAGCCTTGGAGCAGTGTGGAGAAAGGTCTACATTTGAAGGTAAGCCCTTTTATGAAATTTTCCAGAGAGGTCTGTTAGGATTTAATATTGTATATGTCTGTTCTTGGTAATTTGTATATGTTTAATAGATAAAAAGCCTAGGGTAGCTATTAATTTGGGATCGAAATTTTTAGTTAGAATTTTTATATTAAACGGGTTTCTTATGGTCTGTACGGTAATTCATTTGGTTTTGAAAATTTAATATTTATGTATTTCATAATTAACTTGAGGATAGTAAATTACGGTTGATTAATAAAAGAATATTAATCATTAAAATTAATCATAGTTGTGGATGTAACTTTTAGTTATAAAGTTGGGGCATATACAGCTTTTGTTTATTACAGCAATAAAGTTATTTGAAATTTTATGGGTATGCTGTAGGAAATAGCAGGATTAGTTGTTTTTATACAAATTGTATTTATATAGTGCTGTGGGTATCAAAATAATTTTGAGGATTTACTCAGTTTTAAAGGATATAACAAGTGCACGAAAATTTTCGGTAGGAAAATTGTATTATTGTTTTATGCATTGAAATATATCTAGAGGATAAAATTCTATTCCTTATTGTAATTTTTATTGTGTTTTACAAATTGTATATATTTGTGTATTGTTGTGATTAGTATATTTTGGGGGAAAACAATGGAAGAATTTCTAGGGAAATATACTAAAAACATCTTGCTTTTGCTGGCAGAGGAATTTGAGACCAACGTGTCGGCAACTGATAAGAAAAAAACTATAATTCAGGCTATTTTAGCAGCATCGGATTATAATGAGAGTTTTGCTAAATCGAATTTAGAATGTATTCTTAAGGAGGATGCAGAACGAAAAGAAATGGAACGGGAAAAATTAGCTTTGGAACGGGAAGACGAAGAGCGCGAAAAAACAAGACAATTTGAGTTAGAAAAATTAAGAATTCAAAATTCTTCGGAAACTGTTAGTCTTTCGTCTAGTGATTTGAATGTAGGTTCGCATAGGAATCCAAAAATTAATTTGAAAGAATTAGTTCCACGTTTTGATTGTAAATTAATTGACATCACTCTTTTCTTTATGATCTTTGAAAAACAGGCGGAAAAAGCTAAAATTTCGCAGGAGGATATGGTTAGCCAATTAATTCCCTTATTGCCATCAGATATCGCGGAAATTATAGTGAAGCAACCAGCAGAATTAGGAGATGATTTTCAACATGTAAAAAAAGTTTTATTAAATCGTTTTAGATTGGGAACAGGTGCTTTAAAACAGAAGTTTGAAAATCATCAAAGGAAACCTGGAGCGTTATGGGTAGACTTGGTATATGAATTAAGAGGTTATTTGGATAATTGGTTGGAATCATTAGAAATAAAGGATTTCGAGTCTTTAAAAGAGCTCATGCTCACAGAGCAAGTAAAAAAACGCGTTCCTTTTGAAGTAAAAGAAAAATTTATGGATGAATGGGATGAAATGAAAGAGGCTTCGAAACTTGCTGATAAATGTGACAAATATGAGAGTATTAGAAGTAGTTTCAGGAAATCATAAAAAAAATCTTGGGAAAAAAAACTTATTCAGAGATGCAAAGAAGCAATTTAAATCCGAAAATTAGGGGTGAAGTAAAAGCTAAATCGGAGTTAGAGAATCAAACGGAAAAATTTAAAAATGATAAACTTAAACAAGACCAGGCTTTTGAGAGGAAAAGGCAGATTAGGTGTTTTTTTGTAATCAACCAGGGCACATAAAACCAGATTGTGCGGAATGGTTAAAAAAGAAAAATGAGTTCAATACAGTTAATCATTTAGGTAATGATGTTGATTTAGGGGATTGTTTTAAACCTTATCTAAAAAAAGCTCTAATAAACGGGGTTGAAAGACACTATTTGAGGGACACGGGAGCAGGGATTGATCTATGCGATAGAAATTGGGTTAAAACAGAGGATTTTACTGGAGATATAACTTGGGTACGTCAACCTCTTGATAATGAATGTAAATGTTTACCATTAGCATGGGTGACTATAAAAGGGGATTTTGGTTGCATCACCACTAAGGCGGCGATTAAACCATTGGAGTCGGAGCAAGGTTACTATCTCTTAGGTAATAAAACTGCGGAGCTTATTGAGCAAAATAAAGGAAGTGGTGTTCCTATAAATATGGTGGTTACCCGTAGTAAGACGAATTCTTTAAAAAAAGGAATGGAGCAACGGGATGTTGATAAGGAAATGTCGTTTGTTGATCAGGCAAAGTTAGAAGAGCAACCAGGTAGGGTAGATAAAATTGGGGATTGCTCACAGAACAAAGAAACGCAGGTAGTTCAAATGGATGAGAATAGACAGGATGAAAGTCAAATCGAAGATCTTATGTTATTACCGAAATGGGAGGTGAAAGATAATGTGCGATTGAATAAAATTACAGCGAAAGATTTCAGCTTAGCTCAGAAACAGTGCTTATCTTTAAAAACATTATGGGAAAAGGCAAATAATGTAGAAGAAAAGGAATTTAAAATAATGGGAAATAAATTAGTAAGCGTTTCACATTCAAATAGTGGGGATGAGAAATTACAATTATGTTTGCCATTAGAATTTAGAGAGAAAATAATGAAGATGTGTCATGAGGAAGTTGCGGGACATTTAGGGGCAACTAAAACAAAAGATAGGGTAATTAAATGCTATTTTTGGCCAAATTGTTACAAGGAAATTGAGGCATTTGTAAGAACTTGCGATCTGTGTCAAAAGGTTGGTAAAAATAGAGATAAAAAGAAAGCTCCCTTGAAGCTCGTGCCGATAATTTCAGAAGTTTTCTCCAGGATAAATATTGATGGTGAGTTTAAGCGAGAAAAATAATAGATACTTGATTACTTCAATTTGTGTTGCGTCAAAATATCCAGATGCGATTCCAGTAGAAGATTTAACTTCTCCGTCAGTGATTGAGGGGCTAATACAAATATTTTCTAGGACTGGTTATCCAAAAGAGGTACAATGTGATTTGGGTAGGTCGTTTACAAGTGAGTTGGCATCGGAATTTTTTGATAGGTTTGGTATTAAGGTTGTACATAGTTCAGTTTGCCACCCAGAATCGAATAGCGTTGAACGGATGCATGGTAGTTTAAAAAAGGTTATAAAGACATTATGTTTGGAGGCAGGAAAAGATTGGGAAGCAGTCTTGCCAATGGCTTTATTTGCTTTGAGGACTGTAAGTCATGAAAGCACGGGATTTAGCCCTGCTGAGCTTGTACATGGTAAGAATTTACGAATGCCACATACTCTTGTATATGAAAATTGGATGGAAAAGGAGACGGTAAATCAGAATGTAGTGGACTATATTTTGAACTTAAGTAATAGATTGAAACATTGTCAAGAATTAGCGTGTAAAAGAATGAAAGAGTGTCAGGAGAAACGAAAACAATGGTATGATAAGAATGCGGTGTATAGAAAATTTAATGTTGGAGACAAAGTGTTAGTTCTGGCTACTTCGAAACCAAATAAAATGGCGGTTAATTGGATAGGACCGGGAACTATTACTAGCGTAATATCTCAAACTAATTATACGATCGATATTCCGGAAAAGAGAAATAAGTCTACTATTTATCATGTTAATTTAATTAAACCATATTATAGTAGACCTGAATTTGTAAATTTGTTGATTGATGAGGAGTGTGAGGAAATTGAGGATCAAGCGGAAATTCCTTATCCCATTGCGGATCCCACTCAATTAGACTTTTGGGAATTAGTAAAAGAAAGTAATTTGGAAAAAGGTGTTTCTACAGAGCAAATAGGAGATTTCAGGACAATGATTGAGCGTCATATGAAAGTTTTTTCTACGGACCCTGGGAGTACCCCGTTAGTTAAAATGGACATTGTTTTAACGGATGATGTGCCGGTAAGATCAAAACCATATCGTATGTCGCCGAGGCAATTAGAGATTATGCGTGAAGAGATTCGGAGGCTTTTAGATTTGGGTGTGATTGAGGTCGGGCAATCAGATTATGCTTCGCCTATGATTTTAGTTGAGAGTGCGGGTAAAGACGCTCGCCCTTGTGTGGACTATAGGAAATTAAATGCAAAGACCAGAACTGAATTTTTCCCTTTGCCAAACATTGAAGAGATTGTTGAGAAAGTGAGTACAGCGCCTTTTATTACTGTTATGGATCTGACGAAAGGTTATTTTCAGATTCCTCTCACGGAAGAAGCTCAGAGATATGCGGCTTTTGTAACACCATTTGGGACCTTTTTACCTAAAGTCATGATGTTTGGACTTTTAAATTCAGCATATTATTTTTGTAAATTGATTGCCATAGTTTTATATGTGTTAGAGTCATTTGCGGTTCCGTATATCGATGATATAGCTATATTTTCTTTGACATGGGAACAGCATTTAAAAGATGTGGAAGCGGTTCTTAAGCGGTTAAAAGAAGCAAATCTAACGGTGAAACCATCCAAATGCCAATTCGCGCAAGATCACGTAAAATTTCTGGGACACGAAGTTGGGTCAGGAAAAAGGTCTCCTAGTGAAGCTAAATTGCAGGCTATTAAAGATTTTCCAATTCCGACGACGAAAACACAGCTAAGAGCATATCTGGGAATGGTAGGGTATTACGCGAGGTACATAAAGAATTATGCTACCATAGCAGTGCCGTTAACAGATGCTTTAAAAGGGAAGATAAAAAAAGAAAAAATCATATGGGACGAGAAGTGTAATAATGCATTTGAAGAATTAAAGTTAAAATTAATGAAAAGTCCTGTGTTATATGCGCCTGATTTTAAGCAGAAATTCATTGTGCAAACAGATGCGAGTTTGTATGGGGCAGGAATTGTTTTATCTCAAATTATTGCAGGTGAAGAGCATCCAATTTTGTATCTTAGCAAAAAATTTTCTCGTGCGGAGCAAAATTATAGCACGATAGAAAGAGAATTAGCGGCTATAGTATATGGATTAAAAAAGTTAAATTATTATTTGGATGGGCAAAAATTTGAAATACAAACCGATCATAATCCATTAGTGTATTTAAAGAAAATGGTTGGTACAAACTCTCGTTTGACACGTTGGGCTCTATTTTTGCAGCCATTAAATTTTGAAATTACACATAAGCCAGGAAAATTACATGGAAATGCAGATGGTCTAAGTAGGAAGATTTAGAATCAGAGTTAGATTTTCTGTTTGGAATTTAGTGTTCAAAATTTTAATACTTGTAATTAGGGCGTTTTATTAAGATATTGTGCTGTATGTAAAAATTTAGTTACCTAGATTGTGTTATAGTGTTTTTTTTCTTTTTTGAGTTAGTATTACATTCAAATATTTTAAATTTAAATTAATTGTTCTAGCATCAAAAATGTATATTATTTTTATTCTTTTGATTGATTATGTGTAAGGAAAATTCTAAAAATTTCATATTTTGGTATGTCCTTTGAAACTGAGATTGGGTATTCTTGAATTTAAGTAGAACTTTCATAATTGGGTCAAAAGTCTAAATAATATTTTATTGCTGATTTAATGGTGTGCTTGACCTCTCGGGAAATCTATTAAAAGGGCTTATTATGTGAATTCCTGCCAAATATTTCCTGTGGAAATCTCTTTTGGGGGGAGGTGTTGTGATATCGTACCTTCGCCACACATTTTCGACGGGGAAAGCAACAGGCATTTCCGAGGAGGACAATGGTCTTTTGTGTAAAGGCATGCAGGGGAAATTCCTGGCATACTTCTGCCCTTGGTATCTGCTCAACAGGGTATTTCAACTTCTCCAAGAAATAGGGGTGGCTGGACAATGTGTGGGAATTCGTCCCTAAAGTGAAAGTAAAAAGAGACTCATGCAGAAGCTAGTGTGGAGGCTGATAGTAGACTGGGTGACACTGATGAAGTGAGGTGTTTTTTTAACAACGGAAGAGATGCGAGTAAAAATCGTGTTTACTCAGGTTGGCTATGAGAAGTATAGAACTGTTAATAAAAAGTGAGAGTGTCTACCTATGAATGGTAAAGTTTGTTATTACATTTTTCAAATCTATTTTAGTTGTTCTAATAAAGAACTTTGATAAGAAACATGTATTATTTTTCAACGATCATCTCACAAGAGCTTAGTGAACCAAAAAGCTCTGGCCCACTACATCACAGTTACAAAAAAATCTTTTTATGGATAAAATGATAGAAAATAGTCAATAGCTCATTCCATCTTCAAGATAAGAAAAATTTTTCTCTAGCCAAAGTACGTAGAACGTGATTTACATATACAAGATAATAAATAAAATAAAACAAGTAATATAAAAAAAAATTAAGTCAAATCCTACTTAGGTCAATAAGAGAAATTTTTTTACTCCCATATAAAACTAAAATTAATTAATTAAATTTAATTAATGAATTAATATTTTTAAAAAATGGAATTAAGGTCAAGTGTCATCCACTACAAGTTTAAACTAGTTGGATGTGCCAATCCCAAAACTTTCTTCTATCTTATACATCTTAATATTTCAAAAGCTAGTTAATTTCTGCTTCAGTCAATTAAACGAACTAAAAACGAGTTAATCTATATCATGATATTTGTTAAAATTAATACTTTTTCCTTATTCTGTTGTTATCAGATGTTTGCGAATAGCCGGCTTAGCCGGAAGCAAGTTCCCGCCTTTGCATGAGCCGCCGGTGGACAATAGAACTACGAAAAATCAAGAAAATTATACAAAAATCGCTATCACAGAGCCCCTTTACTTCGCGATATTTCCAAATTCAAGGAGAACCTGTTGGCCAAAGCCAAAAACATGCACAAAAAATTTGGTTCAATTGTATGCATAATTTTATACACTTTTCGATTGTACAATAAAGACTAGTTGGATGTGCCAATCCCAAAACTTTCTTCTATCTTATACATCTTAATATTTCAAAAACTAGTTACACATATTAATACTTCAATATTATTAGTTCATTACTATACCAACTTTGATTTTCATCTTAAATTCTTGCTTCAGTCAATTAAATAAACTAAAAACGAGTTAATCTATATCATGATATTTGTTAAAATTAATAGTTTTTCCTTATTCTGTTGTTATCAGATGTTTGGGAATAGCTGGCTTAGCAGGAAGTGAGTTCCTGCCTTTGCACGAGCCGCCGATGACAATAGAACTATGAAAAATCAAGAAAAGTAGGGGAGAGTCGTCCAAAACGGGGACGGCGGGTCAAATGGGGACATTCGGTTTCTCACTGATAAGTGCTGACATCTGGTGATCCAGTGTACTACTATTATTCCTTTACATCAGATTGCCATTTTGAAAAGATTTGTTGACGCAATTTGCTGTTATTCTTTCTGCTACGAAGTTTTGAATTTTTAGCAAGAAAAAAGTTCGATTTTGCCCCTGCACTATATTGAGCTGTATGAATTTACATTTGAAGATTCAATTTTGGTAAGTAAATCATTTTTTTCGCTCTAGTTTTAAGTTATATTCTGATATGTTTCTTCATTTTCTATCTTACATGTGTGTGAAGAGATGCCATGTTTTCTAGCGTTCGTCATGGTCGGCTCAAATGGGGACATAGAGGGTAGTCCAAAATGGGGACGCCCCCGTTTTGAACGTCTCATAACAATTTTGAAATATGTTTTAATTTGCTTTAATTCTGAGATATTATGTTGTGAATTAAATGCTTAAATTGAGTGTAAGAGATTATTTGTGTGCATAACGAATGTAGATTAAACAAAATTAGTTTTATAACGATTTAATAAAATTAATTTTACAATGATTAAATGTAATTATTTTTACAAAGATTAAATATAATTAATTTAATATAGATTAAATACAATTAATTTAATATTGATTAACTAAATTAAATAAATATTTAAGTTACAAAAATAAAATTTAATGTATAATTTTTTTTTAATGTCAAAATGATAATTTGTTCTGTTATTTACAGAACTATCATTTTATTTGAAGACGAGATGGGGCGCTATCAAAGGAAAACTGATCGACAGAGCTGGTCGACAGAGAGCATGGCTGGTGCAATCCAAGAAGTTTTAGAAAGGAAAATGGGTTACAGGAGAGCATCTAAAGCCTACAACGTTCCACAGACAACTCTGGAGAGGAAGGTGAAAGAGGCTCGACAGAAGGAGCTCTCTTCACAAGCGGCTGCTGCTAAATGCTTAGGAAGATATAAAACAGTTTTTTCGGAAGCCCAAGAGAAGGAATTGGTGGACCATCTGTTACATTTGGAAGAGAGGTTGTTTGGCGTTACGCTATCAGATTTGAGAACTCTCGCGTTTGACCTAGCAGAGAAAAACAAAATTCCGCATGTTTTTAACATGGAACGGAGAATGGCTGGAAAGGACTGGCTTTATGGATTTCTAAAACGTCATCCAATATTAGCTCTACGTAATCCTGAAAAAACCTCAATGTCGCGTGCAAAAGGTTTTAATCGCGTCGCTCTCAAAATGTTCTTTGATTTATTAGAGTCATTGTATCTAAAATATCAATTCTCACCCAATGATATTTACAATGTAGATGAGACAGGCATCTTGACAGTGCCCAATAAGCCATCTAAAGTCCTTGCTTTGCGTGGAAAAAAACAAGTTGGCAGTTTGGCATCAGCCGAGCGAGGGGTACTTGTGACAACAGAAATCTGTGTCAATGCCGCGGGAAATTTCGTTCCAACAATGTTTGTCTTTCCTAGAAAGCGAGAAAATGCTCTCTTGATGGATGATGCCCCTCCTGGATCATTTGCGGTATATCACGAGAGTGGTTGGATTAACAAGGAGACTTTCCTTGTTTGGTTCAAGAAGTTTGTGGAACATTCAAATCCAGGACCTACAAAGCCAGTGTTGTTAATACTTGATGGCCACAATTCCCATACAAAAAGCTTGGAACTGGTGAACTTTGCTCGGGAAAATAACGTGGTGTTGATATCCTTTCCCCCTCACACCACACATCGGTTGCAGCCACTCGATGTCTCTTTCATGGCACCACTTAGTGCCTTTTATGAGCAAGAGACAAGGAAATGGCTCATACATCACCCTGGACGCTACGTGACAATTTACCAGGTCGGAAACCTTTTCAAAAATGCATTTTCAAGAGCAGCTACTGTGCAAAATGCTATGAATGGGTTTAAAAAAACAGGGATATATCCCTTTAACAGAGATGTGTTCCCTGAACATTTATTTGCGCCTTCAGAAACAACTGAAAAACCTGCTAACAACCCTTTAGAACGTCATTTAGCATCGAGTGATGGAATCGTCACACCCCAACCTTCCACTTCATCGTTTGGAATATCTCCAGCTATAGAACCCCAGACATGTTCAGCGTATAACATTTCACCGAAAATAATAATGCCTCCACCACAAGAAATTGAACGCATGAAAAAAAAAGTGAATGACAAGAGGAGAGGTAAAACTGCCATACTCACTTCATCGCCTTATAAAGCAGAATTGGAAGCTATGGAACAGGAGAAAAATGAAAAGCAAAATAAACTGAAAAGAAAATTGGTCAAGAAACCCACCGAACCCAATCCTAAATATCCAAAAGCTAAAAATGAGAAGAAAATAAAAAAAAATCAAGATCCGTTATCATCTGATGAGGAAGAGAATAGCGATGACGCTTGCATTTTTTGTAATGAGCTTTACATTGACTCGAAACACAAAGAGTGGTGGATTCAATGTAGCAGCTGTCGAGGTTGGGCCCATGAAGCATGTTCAAGTGTTGACGAAAGCGATGTCAATTTCATATGTGACTTTTGTATTTGATTACTTTTTGTGACATTCTAGTAACTGTTAAAAAAGGTAAAATTTCTTATCTGCATTTTGATTTTGCATTAAAGTCAATCTTTCTTTGTAAAACAAGTTTTTCTAATAAAATTTCGCAGTAGAACTTGAATTTATATGCTATTTCATATGAGTACCCCATTTTACCCACCCGGTTGTCCAAAACGGGGACTTCGAACATTTTTCAGAAAAATGGTTTTTTTGCCTATACTCAGGATTTTTTTTTAAAAATCCCCTTGCCATCTCATAGTCTAAGACATGCTCTAAACGGGAAATGCTTTGCCACATTTTTCTTATTTATAGATTTTTTTTTTTTTTTTCAGACAGAAATATGTTAGCGTCCCCATTTTGGACAACTTTCCCCTACACAAAAATCGCAATCACAGGGCCCCTTTACCGCGCGATATTTCCAAATTCAAGGAGGACCTGTTGGCCAAAGCCAAAAACATGCACAAAAAATTTAGTTCAATTGTATGCATAATTTTATACACTTTTCGATTGTACAATAAAGAAAATGGTACATATATCGTAATTATAACGCCCCCCTTTCAGCGGAATTTTTCCAAATTTAGGGAGGACCTTCATGCCATGACCAAAAAGAAACACAAAAAATTTGGCTCAATTCTATGCATAACATCATACACTTTTCGATGGTACAATATTCAAAATGACACAAAAATCCCTATTAAAGCGCCCCCTACCGGCGAATTTTTCCAAATTAAGGAAGGACCTGCTTGCCATAGCCAAGAACTTAAAATAAAAATTTGGTTCAATTCTATGCATAACTTCATACACTTTTCGATGGTACAATATGCAAAATCGCTATTACAGCGCCCCCTAGCGGCGAATTTTTTCCAAATTCAGGGAGGTCCTGCCTGCCATATCCAAAAACTTAAAATAAAAATTTGGTTCAATTCTATGTATAACTTCATATACTTTTGGATGGTACAATATTCAAAATCGCACAAACATCGCTATTACAGCGCCCCCTACCGGCGAATTTTTTCCAAATTCAGGGAGGATCTGCTTGCCATAGCCAGAAACTTAAAATAAAAATTTGGTTCAATTCTATGCATAACTTCATACACTTTTTGATGGTACAATGGCGACAGACAGACGGACACACGGACAGACAGACGTTTTCTATAAACATGTTTTTTGGGATATCTGACCCCTAAAACATGTAAATCCGTCGAAAAGCGGTAGTCGAAAAAAATTTCGATTACAATGCTTTCTTCTATTGAAGATAAAAGAAAGTAAAAATGGCACAAACATGGCTATTACAGCTCCCCCTTCCGGCAGATTTTTTTCAAATTCATGGAGGACTTGTTTGCCATAGCCAGAAACGTACACAAAAAATTTGGTTCAATTCTATGCATAAATTCATACAATTTTCGATGGTACAATAATGAAAATGGTACAGACATCGAAATTATAGCGCCCCCTTCCGGCGGAATTTTTCCAAATTCAGGGAGGACCTTCGTGCCATGACCAAAAACAAATACAAAAAATTTGGCCCTTTTTTATGCATAACTTCATACACTTTTGGATGGTACAATATTCAAAATGGCACAAAAATCGCTATTACAGCGCCCCCTACCGGCGAATGTTTTCCAAATTCAGGGAGGATCTGCTTGCCATATCCAAAAACTTAAAATAAAAATTTGGTTCAATTCTATGCATAACTTCATACACTTTTGGATGGTACAATATTCAAAATCGCACAAAAATCGCTGTTTCAGCGCCCCCTATCGGCGAATTTTTTCCAAATTCAGGGAGGACCTACTTGCTATATCCAAAAACTTAAAATAAAAATTTGGTTCAATTCTATGCATAACTTCATACACTTTTGAATGGTACAATATTCAAAATCACACAAAAATCGCTATTACAGCGCCCCTACCGGCGAATTTTTTCCAAATTCAGGGAGTATCTGCATGCCATAGCCAAAAACTTAAAATAAAAATTTGGTTCAATTCCATGCATAACTTCATGCACTTTTTGATGGTAGAATGGCGACAGACACACGGACAGACAGACATTTTCTATAAACAAGTTTTTTGGGATCTCTGACCCCATAAAACATGTAAATCCGTCGAAAACCGGAAGTCGAAAAAAATTTCGATTACAATACTTTCTTCTATTGAAGATAGAAGAAAGTAAAAAATGTATTTGAACTTGAGCGGATGAATAATAAGCATTTTATTAACGATTGAAAATTTGAATAAAGTTAATTAATTAAATTTAATTAATGAATTAATATTTAAAAAACTGTTTTACTATCAAGTGCCATCCATTACAAGTTTTAAAAAATGTATTTGAACTTGAATGGGTGAATAATAAGTATTTTATTAACGATTGAAAATTTGGGCAAGATAAATTTTTTTCTTCCATATAAAACTACAATTAATTAATTAAATTTAATTATTAAATTAATATTTGAAAAAAAAAAACTGTATTAACATCAAGTGTCATCCACTACAAGTTTGAAAAAATGTATTTGAACTTGAATGGATAAATAATAAGTATTTTATTAATGATTGAATATTTGAACAAGATATATAAATATAGGGAGAGTGTGAACTATTAGTAGGAATTGAATAATATTAATTAACAGTAATATTAATTAGTCACAAGCTCATTTACGTCAGAAACCTGACACCCACTTTGACAGTATGTTCTGAAAGATCTTCTGCCTTGACCAAAAAATGGAACACGCCATTCTTACAGTGTTTCTGCATAAGAACAACTGCCAATTTCATGCATTTCCGGACAAAAATTAATTTCGAAATGTATCAGAAAGTAGTTCCTTTGGATGCCAGGAGAGCCCTAATTGCAAAATTTTGTACGTATTATGCTGTAATTCGGAGCTATAACAGAGCGAGGCATTCTACTTTTTTGAATCAATAAGTGGTTTACTGTGGGCAGTTTTTATAATGCTTTTCCTTGCAAATATCTTAATTCACTTATAGAATTACTTTTCTTTTATTTTGACTTCCAACTGAGTTTAAAACAAAACAAGTCTAACGATAAGAAAAGAACAAACACACGATTTTTCTTCAGTAATAAACTATTTTATGTAGCACAAGAAATACTTTGAATTAAATGAAGTACTCGGTGCATGCAACGCTGTTTAAGTATACTTAGCAATTAGCCTTAAACGTCTTAAGTTAGTTAATGGACGGTTACCGTAGCTTGCTTAATGCCTTTCAGCACGTAATTTAAACATCAAGGCGATACTGCATTATATATTTTAGTCTAAAGAAAAGCTAAAAAAAAAAATGTACATATTTTCCCAGTGTTCTATTAAAAGTATATACCTATGTTCCGAAACTCAGGGGCTATAAATTGCGTTTCACAAGTACAGTTCAAAAATGAAACGAAACGTGTAATTACTAACGTTTGTATAGTCTTTGATATTGCGTGCAAATATTTTTATAATGCTTCGGGTGTCAAGACAAATTTTCTTGTATATATTGTATATCTTCATGCGCTTGTTACTTGTAGTAGCATATTTGTTCGTGCCAGGATGTTATAACGTAAATCTAACTTCTTTATTATACTGCTTAAAAAATCCGCAATAAAATTATGTTATTTTATGTCTTACTTTCATACTAAAATATTGCATTGTAAAATCGATAGTGCCCTATATTATGATTAGGGTTGAATGTTTCCCGCGGAACAAGGGCATCAATGTATTTTAATATCACTATTTCCAAACAAAAATCTTTCAGGCGAGATTATTCTAAAACATTTGCAATAGGAATATATTCTACGAAGAATTTTGTTCAGAAGTAGTTGGTTAAAATTTTCGTGATATTTCAGCCGCGACAAACTTTCAATCCGTATTATAGTGTTATGTAACTGCAATTAAGCGAATTTTTTTCTGTAATCAAGTCAAGCAGACTAAGAAAAAATCACATTACGCAATAAAAGAAAAAAAAAATCGAAACGAGGTCTGTAAATTCAGTTGCCAGTTGGCGCAAGGGAAAAAAAAGAAATTGGGCATTTTTTCAAAGAGATAGATAAGCTTCGTTATCCTCTCCCTGAAGTCATTTCCACAAAAGGCTATTGCCCGGTGTAAAGTTTTCACTGCCTCCTGGTTAATCTAAAAGCGTGAGACAGGAAAACTCTTTTATGTAACCTTCGAATATTTTATTTTGAACTAAATAATAATATGTACATTTAAAGTTTATAGGTTCGCATCAAATTATAAGAAGAAGAGCTTTTTGCCACAGAGTTTATTTTTCGTTGAATGTCTTTTGAAATGTGAGACTGACGTCTCTGGAAGAAATGTCTTTCTAGATTGTCTAAGTTTAGATGAGACTGATGTCTCTCGAAGGAAACTCGCCTGACAGGGCAGTCTGCGAATATTTTCAAACAAGTCCACACACAAATATTTGTCGCTACTTTCTAGCGACTCCAAGTCTATAGGAGCTATCCTGTTCACCGGTCATACCGTCCGCGAAACTCACACCGACTCCTCTCTCCTCTCCAATTCATCCCCCTCATCTCCATCTTCTGTCTCCGCCCTCAAACCGGTCGGGAGCTTTTCCTCCAATCCGCTCAGTCCCGGCGTTCTCATAGGAGCCTCCTTGTTTCTCCCTTGGCACCGTTGCCAACCCGCGTCTCCGAGAGGCTGAAACTCTCGGCCCCGTATAGGACACTTGAAGGAGAAAATGATCCATAATCGATGAACCGTAAATAATTACTAACGCCAGGAAACATTGGACTTCAGTCCCCTCGAAATATTCTTTTATACCTTCAAGATGAATGGTTTTTTACCCGTGGGAATTTAGTTAGGTTGTGAAGTCTTGGTACAGGCAAAGTTCTGTTAATCAAATGTTTTAATTAGGCCAAGACTTTACAGCACTCCCTTTCTGTGGTGGCGATTTTTCGCACCGCTGGAAAAATCGGACTTTTGAGACCAAGTTAGATTCACATTCATTCACTACAGAGGTTCCTCGGGTTTTTTTTTTTTTTTTCAAAATAATAAACAAAATAATAGTGTGTATAAAAATGACGAATAATTAAAAAAATTAAGAACACAATTCAAGCAATTTTCTTGTGTTTGTGTGTGGTCGGGGGGGGGGGGGGCACCCCGATGGGTACTCGCACGGGCGCCAAAATGTGCTTGGGCCGGCCCTGCTCACCGTTGCCCCCATAAATTTCGAATTTTAAAAAATCAATGTCCAATTCATATATTGCCCTCAGGAATACATATATATTTCAAATTTCAAAAATCTATGTCAACAGGAAGTGGGTGAAAAATGAATCACAATATTTGAGTGCCACAGACAAATATAATTGTAAGTTAAAAGAAAGCATGTAAAAAAAAATAATAATAAAGAAGGAAAATAAGAAGAAATTATGCTATAAAGCAAAATATTTTATTAAACAGCATCTAATTGTTTCTAATTTTCACACGCGAAATATAAAATATGCTTTTGACGATTAAAAAATGCTATTGAGAGATTGTCGCAAAATCTCAAATCAAAGTTTTTATGCCTTTTTAGGTACGTTCGTAATTATATAAATACGTAGCACCTATAGTCGTCGTTCAGTCCGTCCGTCCGTCTGTCTGTCCGTCCGCATATAACAGAGCAGAAACTACCCAACCGAATGGTTTGAAATTTTAAATGTATGATTGTTGCAAAATTTTGTCGAGCCATTTCAAATTTTATGAAAATCGGACGTATAGTTTAATTACAGGGACGTCAAAAGTTTTTCTTTACATTACGGCCAATGGGAAAAATTACTGCAAGTGCATTTTAATGATGTTACAGCCTTCCGAATGGTCTGAAATTTTAAAGATATAATTGATGCAAAATTTTGTCGAGACATTTCAAATTTTAGGAAATTCGGATGTATAGTTTAATTGCAGGGGCAGTCAAAAGTTTTTCTTTACATTACGGCCAATGGGAAAAATTATTGCAAGTGCATTTTAATGATGTTACAGCCTTCCGAATGGTCTGGAATTTTAAAGATATGATTGTTGCAAAATTTTGTCGAGCCATTTCAAATTTTAGGAAAATCGGATATATAGATTAATTACAGGGACAGTCAAAAGTGTTCCGTTACATTACGGGGAATGGGGAAAAAAATATTGGAAGTGCATTTTAATGATGTTACAGACAATGCACTTTATGAAGTGCAAAAAATTGTACATTCAGTACAATATGGGGTGCAAAAAATAATTATAAAACTAGTTATAGTACGAACGCACCTCATTTGCCACGTTTGACGAGCAATTTCCAACTTGTTTTCTTTTAAATGGAAAACAAACAGATTTCTTTTCCTATTTGATTAAATTTAAATATATTTTATGGTACTTCAATATTACTGCGTGCGTATTTTTTTTATTTGCTCCATGTGTGCGTTTACGAAAACATCCACCGGTGAAAACCACGCACACCAAATTTCTGTGACGTATGCAGATAAATTGTGTTTTTTTATCAGTTTTTATTAAAATAAATTTTAAACGGTTCGGAACTTATTTTTCATAGTAGGTGCATTCAGTAGGCGACCCTCATAGGTACTGTGACGTTTTATCTGAGAGGGCTCAGAGACCAGATGCCTATAACGAAATAAACATCTTTAATTGGAACCTCCAGATGCCTACTATAACTTCACATGTCACGGTTTCACAAAATCCGGATGGAACGTGTAAACAGTTTTAATCATGTAAATATCTTGAGAAAAAGTGCTGCGTAGAAATGGTATAAACTGAACTTCTTGACTAAGATGACTCAAGATCTCACGTGGGGTATCTAGGAGATGAACTAATCTCTGAAAAACAAGGCCCCGTAAGGGAGTCTCTGCTGTCACACGACCCCAGACGGTCATGTTTTCTCGGCTCTGGAGAAGGAGCGTCCCGCATCGAAAGGATTAACTTTTTTGCCGTGTAAATACTAAAGTGTGCTTGTTATGTGTGTGTCCATGTGCCGTCAATAAAATTCTGAAAAAAAACGAACCCCAAGTCCTTTTAATTTCTAGTTAAGATTCTGTCTTAAGTGAGTTCTTATTCGGCGGTACAGATGGTGTCAGAATTTGGGATTCGAATTGTTCGAAAAGTTTGGGCACACACGCACACACAAGGCCTGCACTTGTTACCCACGGAAGGAATGATAAGGTGAAAGATCATTCTTTCAAGAAGCAGAGAGCCGTCCTGTGACTGGATAAGAAAAATAAAGGAAAGTCCCCGTGAGTTGGAAGAAGAGAAAAACCGTGAAATTTTCCGTGCGGGAAAAGAGGAGGGAGCAGTTTCGGTTTGTGAAGAAAAGAGCTAGTTTTGGATTTTCACCCGGTCAGCTGAGAGAAGAGAAGGGTATTGCTTTTCACTCCCCTGCTGGAGGAAAGAAAAGAAAGCTTGATGTTATCTGGTTTCGGTTTAGGAAGAAAAGGAGTGCTGGAGGAATCCTTACCCAGCGTCGGAAAAAGAGGAAGATTGTTGTTTTTCCCCCACCCCTGGAGCAGAAGTCTCGCGGGCGTCTGTGATCAGCTGTTCGACTTGCGGAAAGGAAACAGAGTTACCCCAACCTGCTGCTGTTTGGTGATGAAAGGATTGCGTAAGAGTGGAAAAAAAGAAGAGAATTCTGTGATTATTAGGAAGCCAAGGCCTGAAACAAAACTGTGATTGTTTTAGTAGTGGATCGGTGGACAGAAGAAAATTGTGAATGTGAGCGGGCCCCGTTTTGGGTCGAAGATAGTGTTCAGTGGGTTCCGCGCCTGTGGATATATTGTTTTAGTGGACCTTAGGGTCAGAAAGTTTGTGTTCAGTGGGCCACCCGGCTGAAGAAAAGGTCTGGATTACCGTTTAATGTTTGAGCCGTCAAGTGGGGTAAGTCAAAATTTTGAATTTGGAGTTAATGTATGCTGATTTTTTGTGTAATTAAATTTAAAATTGTTGATCTTTTGAAAATTTTAAAAATTTTGATAACAAAATTTGAACAGGTACTAGTCATGGAAATGAGTCAGTATTTACATATATTTTTGTTATTGAAAGAAATTTTTTTGATTGATTGTGATTATTGTTATATAGTATATAAATTTTTTGCTGTGGTATTAGAGTAGAGAAGTACCTTTATATAGAGAAATTTTGTTGGAAAAAAAGGGGGTTAGATATGGCTTTCCTGGGTAAAGGAAAAAAGGAAAATATAAAAAAGCTAGTGGATGAACTTGAACTTGCCAGGACGGGAAACGAAACTCGGATTCAGTTAACGCACTTAGAGCTGGAATCTGAGGAGTATGAAGAGGAATACGTACAGGCTCTTTATGAGAATATATTAGAGACAGCTAAGGAGGAATTAGAAAAGGAAGAAAGTGAGCGCGCCCCGGTTGCAAGCTATCGAGCGGGAGGACATGTTGCGTAAACAGACATGGGATCGCGATCAAGCCATGCGGAAGGAAAAATTGGACCAAGAGAAAGAATTAAAGGAACTAGAATTAAAAAATAAATTCGAGTTAGAAAAACTAAAAATCGAGAAAGGAATTCCCCCGTCTTCTGAAAATGCAAATCATATACCTTCGCGTTCCTCTGAACAGAATTTAAAAAAATTAATCCCGGATTTTAATCCTGAAAAAACAGACAGTAGCTTGTATTTGGTTCTGTTTGAACGCCAAGCTAAACGGGTTAGGATACCAAAAGAAAATTGGGTCTCTCATTTAAATGGGCTTCTGCCAGTAGATATTATTTCAATTATTGCCAGACAACCCGAGACAGAGTCAGAAGATTACGATCACGTAAAAAGTATATTGTTAAAAAAATTTAAATTAAACCCGGAGAGTTTTCGACAGAAATTAGTTAGCCATCAGAAGTCGCAATCTTTAAATTGGCAGGATTTCGGTTTCGAAATCCGAAATTACTTAAACGAATGGTTAGAGGGCTTATCTATTACTTCCTTTGACGAATTAAAAGACCTTTTGGCCGCTGATCAAATTAAACGGAGGGCAAAGTTTGAAATGCGTGAACATTTCATTGACAAATGGCCACTGCTTAACCCTCTGTCTACCAGAAGGGTCCAATGGACCCGACATGTACATTCAAAATATTTATTCAAACCAGAAATTTCTTCAAAACAAACTAAATTTATAAATGAGACAATAATAAGTTAAATAAACAAATTAAATAGTTTTAAGTAAAAATTCTGGTGTAGAATGTTTTTATAAAACTTGAGTAAAATTTTCGGTAGTTCTAGGGTTAAGACGGAAGCAGAAACAGTTGAGCTGTTAGATGGTTATAAGAGTGTCAGAGCGTCATTTAAGAAAAATCGGTACGCAGAGGAAGGAAATATGCGTCCGAAATCGGATGAAAAACAGGTAGAAACGAAGAATGAAACTCCCCTCCCTAGTGCGTCAGCCCAACGCGGTACCATGAGTCGGGAGAAGGCATTCGAAAAAAGAGTGGAGCGTAGATGTTTCCATTGCAACTCCAGGAACCATTTGCGGAATTTTTGTCCGGAATTGAGTAAAAATTCGGGATCGCGGAATACGAGTGAAGATATTGAAACGGGAGCGAAAGCTAGAGTAAGCTATGTAGGAGTGGAGAAGTTAAATTCTAGATGTGTCTGGGATAAACAACGGAAGGTCGTAGGCAAAAGTAAATTACCACTCATTGATATCAATATTTTGGGCCGAAAGGTTAAGGGAATAAAAGATTCGGGTACAGAATTATCCGTTTTTCGAAGCGAATTAATTCCAGAGAAGTATAAAACGGGTGAACAGATCGAGTTAGTTCCGGCCATCGGAAAAATTCGCAGAGTGGACCTTGCGAAGGTTCCAGTTTCCTTGTGGAACGGGAACCAGGAAAATTCACCCAGGATCTTTATAACGGCAGCACTGGTGCCAGAATTAAATTGTGAAGCTTTGCTGACACCTTGTATTTGTAGGCGTTTATCTAAATTGAGAAAGTCGGATCGTAGGTACGCGAAGTGGAGTAATTCGAATACTCGGGCGCAAGAAAAGAGTAAAATTGAGGGTGCAGGATTAGGTAAAATTAAAACGGGAGAGAGTTTTAAAGGCAGTAAGAAATTTGCACCTGAAGTGATAAATAAGACGTCAGAAAATCGCGGGCATGTCAAAAAAATAAACGCTAATTCCGAATTAACAGGTTTGGAAGGAATTGTTCAAAAAAGTGTAAGTGAAATTCCCCTTGTACAGATGAATAATTTAGAGGTTATTTCCGAGGTAATTGGTGAAGGAAAACAAATTTTAAAATTTCCTGTACGTGATAAATCGAGTAGCAGATTACCCGAAAACACCCTTGAGATCTCTAATTTGGTTAAAAAGAAGGATTTTTCTGGCGGTGTTGGAGCGACACTCCCGGTTCAAGAGCGGGAAGTGCGAGCGACGAAAAGAGGGAAATCGAAGGAATGGGTTCCGATCGTGGAAGTAGGTGAATTCTTCCCGTACGAAAAAAAGGAAAAACGAAAAGAGGAATCCCGAATCTGTTTTCAATTTTTCGGAAAACAATTTTGCTTATCAGAGATGTAAGAGATAAACAAAGCTTAGAGATTAGGTATGTTTTGTTTTATTTTGTTTTGTTTTGTTTTGCTAAGAGTGAATTGCATATTGTGTTATTTAGTTTTATAGTGTTTGAATATGTGTTTATTTGAAAAGAGATTTATATACACAAAGTTAAATAAATTGTTCATTGTATGAAACTTATAAAGAAAAAAATGAAAGGATTTCATATGTTAAAAAGAAGAGTTAAGTGTTTTTATGAAAGACTGTTGAGTCAGTATTAAGAAGTAAGAGAATTTAAAAATAAACATATTCTTGGATTTCTTAGACATTAGATTATAAATGCTTTTTTTTTGGCTTGATAAAAAAGGAAAAAATTTAAATTGAGAAAGTAAATAAGTTGAAATTTTTGAAATTGTATTTTGAATTAGAGCTTGTATTTTGAGTTAGTAATTGTATTTTGTACAGAATAGGGGGGCACCGCCGCACTGCTCGCTACGCTCACCAACCCCCCGCGTAATCGCTTAACTATTCCATTCGGTATGGCGAAGCAATTCCTATTTTCTAGCCAACCCCAGATTATTGTTTGTGCTTAAAAATAATGTAAATAGTTCATTTAAGCTCTATTTATAAGTTTTAAGTTGTAAGTAATATTAGTTTTTGTTGCATTGAAATATCTCAATTTGTTGATTTCCTGCATGCAAGTAAACCCTGTTGTATTTCAATGGGAGTCTATGGAAATTTGGCGAAATACTGAAAATAGCGCTAAGTTGGCGTCACTTTTGGTGACAGAGAGACGCGTCTCCCCTTGGTAACCTCCCTTATAGCGTCATAAAGCTCTGACCAATCAGTTGCATTTCACGGTTTCTACGCAGATTTTCATTGTTCCATTTCCAAAGCATTACTTTTTGCAAGGCATACTTAGATACTACTACCGGCAGACCGATTTGCGTTTAATGTATGAAGTTGCTCGCCAGAGGACTCTGATACGCTGCCCAAAACAGAAATTTGACTCTGACCGTAACTTCAACGACGAGAACCAATCAAACCGCTCTGGCCAGGGTTCAGAGAATTCCAATGTGTTTACATTTTTTTTCCCGTATAGATATGATTCAAAAGAGTTTAATAAAAATATTAACTCTAATCATCAGAAAAAAATTATCATTTTAACAATTATCGGAATAATAAATGGTGCGACCGGAGAATACTTCCAAGGTTGCTACTTAATATCAAGTTAATATTAAATACCAAGGTTGCCACTTTGGCGCATTTATCGCCAGGTTGGGGAGAAGTAGTGTATTCTACGATTCACCCCAATAAATAAAAACATGCATAGTCTAAAAACATCAATGTCACAAATTTATTTGCTATCTTCACTGCTGAAACAATAAAACTAATGGAATTTCTTTTAAATATATTAAAGTACTCATAAATTCCTTGTAATAATTAATAAATATAATTTATTAAGTAACAAATGCACTTACATGATTTAATCAAAATTGATTGGATAACATAAAATATTGCAACGATATTTAAATCGGGTGTACATCAATTGCGCCTACGGTAGGAGGAGATCATAAATTGCGCCTACAGCTTTGGCCCCTTCTGTATGAACTGCGCTCGAAGGGGGGAGATAAACAATCCATCATTGTATTGAGGGTTGCTTGAAAGAGTTTTTTTCCCCAAAAAGTCTTCTGGATGCAAATCCAGCCATGGTAAATCTTGGCGACTATAATCACATTCATCTAACATTGCATTACATCTTATAAGATATTCAACGTAATAAATACAAATAAAATATTAAAATGAACTGTAATTCCTTAAGTAGAGGATACTTATTAATATTTACTACGAAAGAAGGGGGGCTTCCGATTTAAATGGGCCCGGTGCAAACTGCCGACCCAAATTTTGTTAGCTCTTTCAAGGTATTCCAAGTAATAGCTAATGTTAATAAATAAAAAAAAAGCACACCATTGTTAAGAAAATTTTTATTTTGACGTGTAACATTTGGATAAAAAGCGTTTTTCCGTTTTTAATGACAAAAAATGCTCAAAATTCATAAAATTCAAGTTATCATAACTAGGTAAGTTTTATTTGTACAAAAATGAAACTTTTATTGTTTTCTTATTAGTACACGAAGAAAGTTTTACTAAATATAAAGTACTTGAATCACGTAAAAAAATTAAATTTCTGTAACTTTTAAAAATAACACTTTTCTTATATATACAGATTTTATAGGATGAAGAACAACTTTAAATCACGTTTGCTGTTGAAACTATACTTCTAAAGCTAATGGTTTAGGAAAATAGTCATTGGGCAACAATTAGAGCTGACACTCTTATATACTATTTGTCACGATTTTTAATATTTTATAATCAAAAGTTCATTGATTTTCACAATTTTTTTCCTCAAATAATACCAATCTGTCAGTAGCATGTTTAAATTAACAAGATTATTACCATAAGTTGTAGTATTACTATTATTGGTAGTATTATTTTTTAATAATACTTTTTAAATGAAGCAGAATAGAGAAAGTTCTAATTTAGGGTTATTTTAAAAATCACTAATATGTTAAAATTTTCTATCACAACATAATTTTTATCCATTCATGTATTTATATTCTCTTTCAGATACCAAATATCTAATCCGTGAGTTCTACTTAAAAATTTGGCTGTTAAAAATCCGCAAAACTTTATGATTTTGATCCTCAAAATATTTTTAAATTAAAGTCAACTATGTATATATATATATATATATTAATAGGAAGTCATCTATTTAAAAGGATATTTTATCTTTTAAAACCTTAAAACTGTGTTTGGAGAAGATGCGTTGATTTAATACGAAATTAGAAATCAAAATCTTATGTGTATAAAACGTTTTTTTAAAAAAGATTTAAGGGTGTTGTAAGAGTTTCTCTCAAAATACAACTTACAAACTCATTTTTAAACGTAAAAGCATGTCACTTGCAGAATAACTATTCAATTGATTTAGAATCTGATGATCTTTCATTTTTTGATAACTGAATTACATGCTGAATTATAAGCCATTGTTGTTTGAAGAAAATTTTATCGGACTGTCACATCTGGAATTTCAGTTTAGAACGTATTGTGGAAATTCATTTCTAATGCTAAATGCTTTTAACAGCACTTTGTGAAAGATTGCCTTTAATGAAAATTGGGAAAACCGTTCGATTTCACAGTTTTTAAATCAGCATCTGTCACTCTCACGCAAGTGCAAATAAATATGAATTCTGGTAAGTAATCAGTTTGGATTTGAAAACAGTCTTAAGGTTGCTCTTAAATTTAAAGAAGTTATTTTCTGACACATTTCTGAATTCATTTTTCCTCGAAAGCACATTAAATAAGAAGGTGTTCTTATTTAGAAACTATGTAATCGAATGACTTTTCCATTTTATGGTGAAGGCAGAGTATTTTACAGAAAATACTGTAAAAGTTGGCGATTTGAACCAAATTCACGACGCAGTAGTGCGAGAAAGAAGAAAAACTTGTCTTCACGTAAAAAGAATAACTTATAACTCTATAAGCAATTTATTTATTTGAAAATGGAAAACGCTAATCAATTAAAAATCACTTCAATAGGCCTGTTAATTTTATTCCTTGAAGTATAAAAACGAATCAGACAATGTGTCATAAAATTTTGTGTTGCAGTACAACTTAAGAAATTAAATTTCTTTATCCACTTTTTGATGCATGTTTTTCAAATGAAAATGCAATTCTCAGTTTTGAATTCATGAGAATTTAATGCTCTTCTTCTTATTATTATTTTATAAGCATGTGCATAAGAGAATCGTGCATGATTATAAGAATTATATATTCAGTGAAAATAAAATTTTATCAACAAATACATATTTAAGTTTCAATTATAAAACACCGTGGGACCGCTTTGGAATTTTAAAATTTACTTTGGAATTTGAAAAAAAAATTAAGTTTTGAAAGAAAATAATAGATCAATATTTAAATACCATAGTTTCAAACAAGTTAATAATAATAATAATAGTAAAAACAATAATATTAAGGGCAATAAAAGAAGTACTAATTAGCGTTCATAGGAATATTTCAGCAGCAAGAATATCCTTTTATTTAGAATGTTGTTCTTTTTCCCTCAGCATCTCTCTCAAATTAATACAGAGAATAATTTTAAGGTGAAAATTATTTCTAGAATATTAACTGAAATACGAAATATCTGTATATAAATGTTAATATTTCATGTTTGAGGTTCTTGAAGAATCTTAGAATGAAACATCCAAAGGCACAGTCAATGAGAAATTAGTTTAAATCTGACGAAAATATCTGTTTCCATACATAATTATCCTATGTCAAATATTTTAAAAAATATGTTTCTAAACGAAAAATAATGTTTTGGGGGAAAATGGCATTATTAGGTAATAAGTGTTATTTCTTCATAAAATTTTCTCTTCTAGAATAGTTAAAAAAAATTCTCCAATGTTTAAATTTCTTGTGTAAATATATATTTATATATGGATTTTTTATCATCATACTTTTATTTATTTCCCTTTGTTTTGTTTTTTTTCAATTTGTGCATTTTACATTAAAGGATGTACATTTTGATATTGTCTGTTTTTCTTTGATTTAATAGTTATTATTAACAAATAATTTATTATATACACTCTAAATTAAAATGTCTGAAATTCAGACACTTAAGTGTCTGAAATGGAGTGTTCAATTTTCAGACATTTTAAAATGTCTGAATTTTTTCAGACACTTTTTGCGTCTGAATTTCAGACACTTCAAACGTCTGAATCGCATCCATTTTTTTGTAAGCATCGTACGTAGCCATGTTTGACCACGATGAATCCTGGAAAAATATTTGGCTGTGGTCCTGCCCCTCCCCCCCCCCCCCCAATACAGCCTGATTTTTTTGGTGCTCTCAGTTTTGGTATACAATTTTCGTTACGTTGATAATTTAAATCTTTTACGACATTGTACTGATTATAATCAATATCTTGAACTTCAGGAGTAGAACAAGATTTAAAAAAAAAATATTTATCTAAATATTAGATTTTTTTAAATTTATTTTGTTTTTAACCTTATTTTACTTTAAAAGTTCAAAATATTGATTATAATCAGTACAATTTCGAAACAGATTTAAAATATAAGCTTTACAAATATTGCACATCAAATTTGGGGGCACTACAGTCGTAGGGGGACGGGGCACTTCCCAGTTTGCCCTTCCTTTAATCAAGAAGTATTTTTGCAAAAAACGCAACCCTGCATTATAGTTGTCTAAATTGAGATGTCCGGTATTCGGGAGTATCCGTTGTGGAGATTAATGGACATTCTCGAATAGCGAACACCTCTATTTAACGAATACTTTTTTAATCAGCAGACATACATATTTGTATGTTTTTACCTCAAAAAAGTAGACATCTCCAATTATCGGACAAACTCCGCGGTCCCGAAGTGTCCGCTATTAAGGGCTTTTAAGGTACATAGATAAATATATATATATATTTTATAATCTTGTCCTACTCTAGAAGTTCAAAATATTTATTATACTCGGTTGAATGTGGAAAAAGATTTAAAATATCAGATGTACGAAAATTGCAAAAATCCCACCCCCCCCCCCCCCCCAAAAAAAAAAAAATGAAAATATAAAAAAATATATTGCCACATAGGCAATTTTACATATACATCACTTGATAATCACAACAGCCATTTAACTATGAATAATGAAAATAAATAAATAAATATTCTACTTTAATAACATTGGGGAAAAAATGACTTTGGTATTTTGTTAAATATATTTGCGTTTTTAAACTTGTCCTACTCTAAAAGTTCAAAACTTTCATTATAATCAGTGCAAGATTTAAGATATCAGCTTTACAAAAATTCATGCAAAATCCCCCCTCCCCCCCCAAAAAAAATGAAAATACTTATTTAAAAATTATGTTTTTAAAAAATTTATATTTCCACATGGGCAAGTTTTTATGTAGATCAGAGGGTACTCACAAAAGCTATTCAACTATCAATAAAAACAAATAAGTACATATTCTATATTAAAAACATGAGGAAAAAATAACTTATGATTTCCAAACTTCTTTCGTCTTAAATATATACAGTAACATCTGTCATTTTTGTATTTTTCGTATAAGTGCATATAAATAAAGTTACCACAATTTTAAATACGAAATCTAGTTAGAGGTTTTTACTTTTTCCCATTATAAATTTCAAATTACTTTTTTATTAAAAATAATAAAAAAAATCAGTATTAGAGTTGATTGCAAATCAAATACATATGTATATTTTTACAGGCAGCTTCATATAATAGACCAGTCTCATTTACTTTATTTATCTTTTTTTAATCTGCGGTTTTATGCCAGGAAGTAAGAAAGCATTAGGTCATCTTTCAAAGTTTTTTTTTCTTTACTTCCTTGTGGCCGTCATTCAATGGATAATTTTTATCTCGCAGTAAAACTAAGAACTGACATTGAATATATAATTCGTAATAAAAAAGAACGTCATAAGTTTAAAAATATATACTTCTAGAATTAGTGGGATTTTTTGCGAACAGATTCAAAACTAATTAAATTTCATGCAGGATTTTGTTTAGTACAATAAATAAAATCATAAAATACACTAATTTTACTACTATAAAGAAACTTACTTGAGTTGCTGCAAGAGGTAAGAAATATTCCTCGATTTGAAATTTTAAAAACTACCACAACCACAGTGAGGGAGAAAGACTTTCATCAGTTTAAAAGGTAATCCCATAATACATCCGACTAGCCATATTTAAAGAATGAGATGTTTCATCCTAAAAACAGAACCCGCCAGACAAAAGTTTCTTTTTTTTTTTTTTGCCAGCTTCGACAGGACGAAGATGAATAACACAATATTATTGATATAAATTGATACGAGTTAACACTAAGCCCATTGCACACGCTTTGTAGAATTTCCGGGTGTAATCTTCAACCGTCGTCTACTTCTGTTCTGTGTCTATCCCGCCCTTGTATCGACGACAGCTTCTAAGAGACATTTGATGTCGAGCACACACGTCAGATGTATGTATTCAATAAATAAATAATCAAAGTTAATACGAATTAAAATCACAGTACTTCACATTTCGCAAAAAACGAATTAAAATACATGCGTACATAAAAACAAACTTTGTTTGAATTACAACGTATACCACTTCGAACGAAGACATCTAAAACGCATGCGCAACTGGGTGTGCTAGTGCCCCCTGGTGGTTATTGCGTCGGAAGAATCAAAACGTCTTAAATTAAGACACGTTTAAAGCAATGAAGTGTCTTAAAATAAGACGTTTGCGGATATTTTAGACATTATTCTCAGTTCGTTTACACCATGGTCATAGTAAGACGCTTATGTATCTTAAATTAAGACATCTATAGTGTCTTAATTTTCAGATTAAGACACTTAAGTGTCTAAAATTCTTTTTCAGTCACATATGTGTCTAAATTTAAGACGCTTCTATTTGCAGTGTACATATGTAAAATATGTGCATATAAAATTCTTCTGAGTTTAAGAAAAAAAAACATTATTGATAGTCCAAATTATAGATAAAGCGCCCAATTTAGCGAATTAACGCCAACAGAGAAGTGTCTTTCTAACAAAAAAGCTGTCACTTCGTGCCCATAAGTATAAGAGACGGGGGTGACAATGATATCCGTTCCCCGTGACGCCGAGCGCAGTTCATACAGGGGGAGGCAAAGAAGGGTCGGCATAGGCGCAGTTAGCCGGTCTCCTTTAAATCTGCGATCACCATTTCTTTCTATGATTAAAAATAAGAATATTTAATGTTTAAGGAAGATCGTCTTTTTTTTTTTTTTACTATTATTATTATTATTTAGTTTGGACGATATCAAACAGAAACATTTTACGGATAGCAGTAAATTCGTCAAAAATAACTGCTTCAAGCCAGTTATGAGAACTGTAGTTTGATAAGAACCAAATTTTAATTTTAAAACGTGTATATGAAACACAAGCTATTTTTATGTAATTACGGGACATTCAAAAAAGAATAACAGAATGAACCAAACGATCAAGTAAACAATAAGTAATTTAGCTAATTTTAAAAGTATGTGAACACTAAAATACTACAAGCTGTGTAAAATATCCTTTTAAATCGAAGGAAATTGAAGAATATAAGTATTTAATTTATTATTCTGAAAATACGATCAATGATTCTGAAACTTCGACGATGCGAAACAAGCTGCTATCTGGGCAGGGTATAAATGTAAACCAAAAAGAGCACGTTGTGATGTTTTGGTTCAGAGTTTGAAGTTGAATCCGACTTCACTTTTTCGACGGTTTTCGGCGAAATGCGTGGGCCGTATATATCATAGTAGGCTATGCTTTTTGGGGTACGGATGTCATATTCGCCCCATATTTGCGCGATTTTTTTCGGTTGCTAATTTGGCAAAAACATCAACAGCATAAACAACATAATTCGGGTTACCACCAAGCAAAATAACGACAATTTGGCGCAAGTTAAGTACCCGTTCCCTATATGATATTGGCGACTGAAAAAAATCGCGCCAATATGGGGCGAATATGACATCTGTACCCTTTTTGGTACTTTTCCGTTATACGGACAGCATTGTCGCCAAGAGCAATAGTTGGCGCAAAATGAAAATCACGTGAATTGAAACATTTGAAAAATAAAAGAAAAACATTGTCGATAGTAAAGTGTGCATTTTAAAAATATAACATTTGAAAATTACAGAATTTTACGAACTATTTTATTAAATCACAAATATATAATTAAAATAAGTGAACAAATAACTGTTATAGAATAAAGTAATAAAATAAAAAAATCATATTAAACTGCTGCCATAAAATTACAAATCTCTTTGGCACAGATGTCATATTCGCCCCAAATTGGCGCGATTTTTTTCGGTTGCCAATTTGGCGAAAACATCAACAGCATAAACAACATAGGTACAGATGTCATATTCGCCCCATATTGGCGCGATTTTTTTCTGACGCCAATGCCATATACGCAACGGGTATTTAACTGGCGCCAAAGTGTCGTTATTTTGCTTGATATGGTAACCCGGATGTTACTGTTTATGCTGTTGATATTTTCGCCAAATTGGCATCGGAAAAAAATCGCGCCAATATGGGGCGTATATGACATCTGTGCCACAACATAATCCGGGTTACCACATCAAGCAAAATAACGACACTTTGGCGCCAGTTAAGTACCCTTTGCGTATATGACATTGGCGTCAGGAAAAAAACGCGCCAATATGGGGCGAATATGACATCTGTGCCATATCTTTTAGCATTGCAGTAAACATTTCATTTTTTGAATAAAGACGTCGCCACATAAACTCTATGAGATACGACTCTAAATGATGACGAACTGTTCCCCGATGTCTTTTGTTGCGCCATTTTGCGATGCCCCATAATCTCTCAACATTTTGAGTATGACATCCAGTATTAGGGTCGACAAAATTGTATTTGTGATTTACTGTGAAATGATCATAACCAGCACTTCGCAGTTCATCTGTTTGGCACAGATGTCATATTCGCCCCATATTGGCGCTATTTTTTTTCGGTTGCCAATTTGGCGAAAGCATCAACAGCATAAACAACATAATCCGGGTTACCACATCAAGCAAAATAACGACACTTTGGCGCCAGTTAAGTACCCCTTGCCTATATGACATTGGCGTCAGAAAAAAATCGCGCCAATATGGAGCGAATATGACATCTGTGCCATCTGTTTTATATCCTTTCCAGTAATCTGTATAAATAATACTTCCATCAGTTACATTGTTTTCTATTGCCGCCATTATAGTTTCATCTGTGCGATCGGAAATAGGAGTAAGGAAACATCCCCGTGTTTCACGGCATAAACCATCTAACACCTATTGAGGAGGAAGGACACGCCCTGCGTTGCTTTTTCTTCTGGTAAAAAGACTTTCATCTACTTCTATAATTTTATTAGGTCCATCGATTTTTCTATTTGGTCGTGAACATAAAGCATTTGCACAAACTTCTCTAAAATAGCTATTCCAGTCCACTGTTGTGTTGTGGTTCATATCAAGTTGCAGCTCACAAAGCTCAATCGATGTCAACTCTTGGCACCATAAATATATAAACCTCAAAGCATTAAGAAAAGACAACCGCGATCCTTCAAACCATGTTTTTTGTCGTATTCCTACGCTTTCTTCGCATGATCGTAAGCTACATCTCCATTTCAGATTTCCAGAACTCATCCATAATTTCATTTCATGGTTGTTTGAATACAACCTTTTATTATGCAGAATTCCAAATTCCTGAAACAGTTTTATCGCAACTTTCTCATCATCTGGTAATTGACAAATAGTAAAATCCATCTCTGCGTCAGCAGTAAAAGTAAATTATAATTTTATATATAAAAAAAGCATTTTTATTTCGAATAACAGCAAATTAAAAAGCTTTCCAAGGTTAAGGTTAAATAATAATCATTCACGTAATTCACGTTTCATAAATAACAAATGTTTCGCATGGTTTACAAGAAAAATCCTTTTCACGATTGATACTTGAAAATTTTGGGTTACTGATTTAGGTTAAAAGGGTTTTTAAATCAGTTAGTGAAGGACTGAATTGCTATATGTCTGTGTAGAATACAGAGGCTATATATTACTAAGAATAGTTGAGTGTTTGTTTTATTATTGTGTTCAAATTCTTTTAAGCAACTTATCGTGTATAAATAGATTAAACGTGTTTTGTTTTATTAGTGTAATAGAATTCTTTCTTAAGAAATTATCCATGTATATAAGGAAAATATATATTATTATTGTTGGTTATCCATGTGAACAGGAGAGAGCGAACTTTTATTGGAATTACCTGTGATGTTTAAAAATTTTATCTATTCTGATTATGTTAAAGGAAAATTATTAATGAAGGTTCTGGTTTGTTATAAAATTGTTAAAGTGCTTATTATAAATCTTAGTATTATTATATAACGGTGTGCAATTGCAATGTGTTTATTGTTTACTGTATTTATTATGTTTGTTGTGTGTTATGCTGAATCCCTTTCATGGTAACGAAGTACTTTCTGATAAATGTTTTGATTTTTAAAATTTAAAATTTTATTAATTTTGGAGTAGATAGCATTGTTAGGGATAGCATTAACTCCGAATTTCACTATGATTGTGCACCCGAGTGTAGAAATTTTTCCCTTAAGGAAAAATTTATATGGGGCATGGAGGGACTGTGACGTTTTATCTGAGAGGACTCAGAGACCAGATGCCCATAACGAAATAAACATCTTTAATTGGAACCGCCAGAGGCCTACTATAACTTCACATGTCACGCTTTCACAAAATCCAGATGGAATGTGTAAACAGTTTTAATCATGTAAATATCTTGAGAAAAAGTGCTGCGTAGAAATGGTATAAACTGAACTTGTTGACTAAGATGACTCAAGATCTCTCGTGGGGCATCTAGGAGATGAACTGATCTCTGAAAAACAAGGCCCCGTAAGGGAGTCTCTGCTGTCACACGACCCCAGACGGTCATGTTTTCTCGGTTCTGGAGAAGGAGCGTCCCGCTCCGAAAGGATTAACTTTTTTGCCGTGCAAATATTAAAGTGTGCTTGTTATGTGTGTGTCCATGTGCCGTCAATAAAATTCTGAAAAAAAACGAACGCCAAGTTCTTTTAATTTCTAGTTAAGATTCTTTCTTAAGTGAGTTCTTATTCGGCGGTACAGTACCTTCTGGTGCAATCAGAAACGACATCCGACAAATATTTTTTGAGTTATGCTTGACGAAAGGTTTTTATTAGGCTTTTTTTTAGTAAGACATGGCGTTAATATCCATTGTAGCTGTATGTGCATGGACAGTAATATTATATCCATCATAGCTGTATGTGCATGGACAGTAATATTATATCCATCGTAGCTGTATGTGCATAGACAGTAATATTACGCTGAGTATTAGCCTTCGCTCCGCTCAGACAATTAAAAATTATGTCATAAAATTGCCCATTTGGCTTTGAGAACAGCCTTCAGGCTGTTCAGAAACTATGTAATCGAATTGTGTTTTCCATTTTTTTGCAAACGCAATGGATCTTTCAGAAAATAGTGTCAAAGTGGGCGTTTTGAACGGAATTTCCAAGCGAAAGAAGAATAACCACTCAAGGAAGAGTGAAATACGCCTGTGTCACGTTGTCAAAATCGCTTATAACTCAATAGGTAATGGATTGATCTAAAAATGGAAAACACAGTTCGATTCCAAATCGCTTCCCTAGTCAGGCCTTCCTATTTTATATCTCTGTGTTAAAAAATGAATCTGTAAATGTGTCAAAACGTTTTGTGCTTGTTGAGCAGAGCAGTTGAGAACTGACTTAAAGCGTAGTATGGGTGTTTTTTAATTCCCCATCAAAATTTAGTGGTCAGGCAGTGATGTGACCCGTAATCAACAAAATATATCATCGCTTGACATTGTGGTTGATTTTTGCAAGATGGATGTCCTCCTGTTTTAAAAGCGAAGTTCATTCAATCAGATTTCAAATCGGATTGATGGATCAGGCATTTTGACATTTGCTTCGTGTGGATTAATTCTTCGAGAGAATAACACTGGTGACATACACCTAATAACGTTTTGTTATCCAGCAAAGAATCTTGCAGAATAAAATAAAAAACACATCTTCCAATCTCGGCCTTGGGGGGGAAATGTTGCCCCGTCAATTGTGATGGATGAGGGAAGAGGTCCTCCCCTTAATTCTATTCTTCTGGTGCTAGATTTGCCGCTAAATTAAATTCGGTGTGAACAGACGCGATAAAAAAGAAACAAAGGAAGGAAATCTGCTGAAAGATTTCATTCGAAATGCCTTATTTTCACAGGTTGTAGAGACTTATCTTTTGAAGATGACTTATTTTCGCTTTATTTTACATCGATTCATCTCAATTTGGTACTTATCTTTAGATTATGGATTTGGGATGTTATGCAATCACCAGTGACCAGAGCGGCATTTTGTTTAGCAATTTACTTACTGGTATTATAAAATGTTACAGTATATGATACTAGTAGGCTTCACCCGCTATGCTAGTCGGTTTCTCTAAACGAACTTTGATTCAAGCGGAATATGTGAATCTAACCATGTGTTATAAAGAAATATGGATCTTTACTTAAAATGTCCTTCACATTGCTGAAAACGATACGAAAGACATTGCGCTATTTCTAATGTGTCGAACAAAATTTGGGTTCTTAAGGACAAACTCATTTAATTGATCCTTTATAGTAGGATTTGATAAAGAAAGATAAAATTATATGCAATATACTAAACCATCTTTTAAAAATTATGCAACTAACAATAAAAATCTCATCAAAATATGCCCAGTAGAACAATTTTAAATAGCTAACCTTTAATAATCGGGTTCATCTGATTCTAGAACTTTCCGTCATAATTCTATATCTATGCAAAATAGAACAATAGGAATAAACCAAAACTATCCCAAAAAATTACCTAATTAACAGTGAAACTTGCATCGGAATCTATTCAGAAGAATCTTATTTAAAAAGGCTAATCTTTCATAATCGGGTTCACCTGATTATGGAACTTTCCACTACAATACCATAATTAAGAAATGTAGAACGATATTCAATATAGTAAAACTTTCCTGAAAAATTCGAAATTCATTCAGCAGAATCTCTTTTTAAGAGGTTATCTTTCATCATCAGGTTCACTCAATTATAGAGCTTTCCAACATAGTTCTATAACAAACCAACGTAGAACGATATGTTATATACTAAAACCTTCCCTGAAAAATTATCTAATTAACAGTGCAAGTCTCATCGGATTCCGTACAGTAGAACTCAAGTTATAAGAAGCCGGAACGAAATTCCCATTTGCATTTAATATAGTAGATTATAAAATGTTACACTATATATATAATGTAATGTATTTTCCAGTCACATAACTTTTGTGCAGATCTCATTGCTCTTTTCAGCCAGAATTCTAAACCTCACGAGAGCGGACGGGACGAACAGGATATGAAGATATTGAGGCAGATAAGTTCAGGTATTATGGAATGCCATTTACAATTTCATTCGTAAGTCAACATAAAATAAGTATAAATGCAAAAATGTCTTTTTTTTTAAACATGCTTTCATTCAAATTCAGAAAAATGTAGAAAAAAAGTATATTTTTTAAATGCACTCACAAGTAGAATTGGGAAGTTCGCCAAATTAACCAGCTATTGCCAAGTTGGCTACATACATAACTTTTTTGTCGCCAAATTCGGCTGTATTTCGCCAAGTTGTGCAAAATTTGGGGCTATTGTGATAATCCTGCCATTAGTAATTTTGAACAATTAATCATTGTTGAAGCTGATACTGATTTCTCCATAGGAAATCAACCGTTGCCCCCCCCCCCCCCCTTCTGCTGTTCCCTCAAAGGAATTGAATTTTATAAAATCAATGTCCAATTCATGTATTACCCTCAGTAATACACATATAATATATATTCCAAATTTCCAAGCTCTATGTCAATAGGAAGTGGGTGAAAAATGAGTAAAAAGATTTGACTGCAACATAAAACATAATTGTACGTTAAAAGAAAGCATGTAAAAATTGAGATGCATTAAAAGTTAGTAAAGTAGAAACTCTGACTAGGATGACTGCTCCAGTAGTTGATACCCCTCCAGAAGTTGATTAATTTTTTGAAATATTGCGCCATTTCAGGCGGAAATGATTTTTACACCTGGCACTATAATATTTTTGTTTGAATGTTGGAGCACCTGTTGTCACATTGTTGTGAATTGCCTGCTGTAAGAAAAGCCATTTAATGAATTTTTTTTATTAGAAAATGTAAAAATTTAGTCTTTGATTAGTAGGAGACCATTACGCTAAGTTAAAATAATCCACTTCCATATTGCTTATTTCAAATAATAGTTCTATATGAATTGTTGTTAATCACAGCTTAAGTTTGATATTTTAAAGATTATTTTTTTGAATTTTTGACTCATTTCTTCGATTGATCAACTACTGGGTAAATGGCAATTAAAGAAACTATTTACTTATAATTTTGTTGCTATTTAATTTCAGCACATTTCATTTTTGCCCATTATAGGACATTTTTTAAGGGTTGTAGCAATCATGTTAGTTTACTTCTAAAATTTAATAGGAAGGAAATAGTATAAAAACCCCATAGCAACGACCTTATTTGATCAACTACTGGCTCCGTCACCCTATATCTTAACACATTTTTTAGTGCATTTAAAGCGGAGCAAAAAAAAAAAAAAAAAAAAAAGGTAGGCATAAACACTTAGATAAAAAAAAAAAAATAATAATTACACTTTTCGCGTAACTATAAACCAGTCGCGTGTAATATGGAATAGGGTTATAAGGAATATTCAATTTACAAGAATAAGCAAGATTATTTAATGAGTAAAGAGTAGTACCTCATGTAAGAAATCATCAGTTCTTTGAAAATTTGTTTTCATTTTTACAAAAACTGCGCATCATGGGAGTACTAGGAAGTCGTTCGGCAGTTTTACGCTTTGGCTGACAGATATTAGTATTCCATAGTGCCCGGCCATCCCATAAACCGCGAACTTCCTCTATATCATCTACTTAAAAAAGTAAATTGATGACAATCGACACAGAGTCAGAAAAAGTAACACCCCAAACAAAATTTACGCGTGTTTCCTATTAGTCTAAGGGCTAGCGACGTCAAAAATCACATGATTTTAGCAAGGGTCTGGCTGGCGGGAGACGTTGCGTTTATCAGCGGGAGAAGGGGATATGCAGGTGAAAAAACTTCAAAATTACGTCATTTTAGCATGACTTTTGTTTATAAAATCTGTTTCTACTAACTATTCGTGATATTAATCCATTATTGTCAGACGGTGCCAATCTTGCTAAGACCCTGCCAGATCCATATTTATAGGTAAAAAACATGTCATCTTCATGTCATTTTAGCAAGCTTAAAAATTGCAAAATATTACTCTTTGGCTACCAGACAACCTATAATTAATTTGCCAGGCACATATTCGGTTGCAAAGTTAGTGCCAGACGGCGTTAAATCTGGCAACGAAAGTGGCTTAAAAAGTGGTTTATAGGTTAAAAAAAAAAAAAAAAAAAAAAAAAAAAAATCGTCTTCACGTCATTTTAGCATGCTTAAAAATTGCAATATATTACTCTTTGGCTATCAGACAACCTATAATTAATTTGCCAGACGCAAATTCGGTTCCAAAGTTAATACAGACGGCTTTAAATCTGGCACAATGACAATTTAAATCTGACTAAAATGACGTGAAGATGACATTTTTTAAAAACTATAAACCACTCTTCAAACAGGGACTTTCGTTGCCAGATGTCAAGCCGTCTGGCATTAACTTTACAACCGAATTTGTGTCTGGCAAATTAATTATATGTTGTCTGATAGAAAAAGATAAAAAGGTGCAATTTTTAAGCTTGCTAAAATGACATGAAGATGACTTATTTTTTTTAACCTATCAATCACAGTTCTTACAAGCACTTTCGTTAGCAGATATTAAGCCGTCTGGAATTAATTTTGCAACCGAATTTGTGTCTGGAAAATTAATTATAGGTTGTCTGATTGCCAAACAGTAACATGTTGCAATTTTTAAGCTTGCTAAAATGACGTGAAGATGAGTTTTTTTTACCTATAAATGTGGATCTGGCAGGGTCTTAGCAACGTTGGCAACGTCTGGCAATAATGGATTAATACCGTGTTTACTCGCGTAATAGTCGCACTTTTTGTGCCAATTTTTCATTCTCAAAGTCTAGGTGCGACTATTATGCGAGGAAATCTACTACACAAGATTGTACACTCTAATGCTAAAACGTTACTGGTATTAAAAACACATTATAATAAAATTAGTAACTTACCAAATGTTTCCAAATTATGTGCTGTTTATTAAATACCATTTTTCTTTTTATAGTAATGTTTTTATAAACGTAAAATTTACAAATAATCTTTGTGAAAATTTTGACAAAAAATTCTCATAATATATCATTTTCACTGAAGGTATCAGTATCACTATTGTAATGTGAATCGGTGTCTGCAGAATCTCCCTCATTACAAAAAATGTCATCTTCGTTTCCGTCCAAAGCGTCGGAGATATCCGTTTTCAAAAAACTTTTTGAAATTATGTCGCTCGTTATTAAAGTCAAGCTTTGTAATATTCAATTACACATTAGTTCCTGGAATGGTCACTCACTCGGAGTTTTTTCTTTGTTGCCATTGACCATCTAATATCCATATATTTTCTTTAAACGGTTTGTCAACCGATACGACCAAACGGTTGCAGAATCGATGTGAGTCCTCCAGGAATTACCACAAGATCTGTTTTGCCTTCTGAAAGTTCACTCTTTACATCATCAACAAGATGTCCTCGGAAGCTATTGAGTACCAGCATGGCAGGTCTTATAAGCAATGCTCCAGACCTTTTCTTCCAAACATTGCGAACCCAATCTTTCATCATTTCCCCCTCCAATTTATGCGAAGAAAATATTTTGACGATTTTTTCTGCTTCAAATCGGGGGTGCGACTATTACGCGTGGGCGACTATTACGCGAGGGCGACTATTACGCGAGTAAACACGGTATCACAAATAGTTAGTAGAAACAGATGTTATAAACAACTAGTCGGATGTACCAATCCCAAAACTTTCTTCTATCTCTGTTAATACTTCAAAATTCGCTATCACACTGCCAAAATTAAATGGCAATCTATGCATCTCATGAGGATTCTAACGATATGAAATTCCGTGCATTAGTTCTTGAGATATGACTATCGCTGAAATCGTCTAAATTCAGCAAAATGCTGCCTAGTAGCGCCACCTATTAGGTGATTTATACCAAATCCTAATCAGCAACAATTTATGTCAACGTCTGACTGAATCTGAAGTTTGGAGAAAATCCGTACATTAGTTTTTGAGATAGAGCAATAGCGAAAATCGTGAAAATTTCTGCCTAGCAGCGCCACCTATTGGGTGATTTATACCAAATCCTAATCAACAACAACTTGTGTCAACGTCTGACTGAATCTGAAGTTTGGAGAAAATCCGTACATTAGTTTTGAGATAAAGCAATAGCGAAAATCGTGAAAATTTCTGCATAGCAGCGCCACCTATTGGGTGATTAACACCAAAACCTAATTAACAACAACTTGTGTCAACATACAACTAAATCTGAAGTTAGATGAAAATTGGTCCATTAGTTCTATTGATAGAGCTATTGAGGCAATCGTGGAAAAGGCAGCAGAGAAGCGCCACCTGTTGGGCGATTTACACCAACACCTAATCAGTAGCAAATCATATCAAGGACTAACTTAATCTGAAGTTTGATGAAAATCCGTGCGTTAGTTCTTAAGATACAGCTATTGGGGAAATCGTGTAAATCCTGAAAAATTCATCATAACAGCGCCACCTGTTGGGCGATTTACACCAAAACGTAATCATCATCAATTCATATCAAGGACTAACTAAATCTGAAGTTTGATCAAAATCCGTGCATTAGTTCTTGAGATAGAGCTATTGCGAAAATCGTGAAAAATGCAGCATTTCAGCGCCACCTGTTGAGAGATTTACACCAAAAACTAATCAGCATCAACTTGTATTAGGCACTAACTGAATATCAATTTTTATTAAATTCCGTGCATTAGTTCTTGAGATAGAGCGCCCACAAAATTTGTGTCACATACACACAGACAGACAGACAGACAGACAGACAGACAGACAGACTCACAGAGTCACAGACAGACATTTTGTAAAAACATGTTTTTTGGAATCTCTGACCCCTAAAACGTGTAAATCCGTCGAAAACCGGAATTCGAAAATTTTCATGAATCCAATACTTTCTTCTTGTAAAGATAGAAGAAAGTAAAAATCATGCTAAAATGACGTAATTTTGAAGTTTTTTCACCTGCATAACCCCTTCTCCCGCTGGTAAACGCAACGTCTAATGCCAGCCAGACCGTCTGCATACGTACTACACCATAAAACGGAAGAGCATATAGAAAAATTTGCCTTGTTAAAATCAAGTGACGAAAACGTTGCTAGCTGTTAGACTATGTGTTCAATAACGATTTTTTACACATTTTAAGATATTGAGACATTTTTACAAATTTTCTAATTTTAAACCACATTTATAGACTTACAGTGCGAATATATGTAAAAAAATGAATCTGTAATTAAATCGCATTCATCATTTATTTCCTATTTGTTGTTTTGTCTTGTCACTTTCAAACAAAACAACGAATCGATATTTTAGTGTACTATAAATTACAATTTTTAAAGGTCTGCAAGCAATTTAGAATAACATGCCTTACAGCAGCAGGCTTCTAACTTCTGTTATCTTTGAAGGCGATATACTAAGAAAGCAAACCTGCAAGATCGAGACATGACATACATTATGTATCATGCATGTCAGATTATGACCAAGCATCAAAATGTCCCCTGAATTTTCCGAGAATATGCTAATGTTTTAAGTTTTAAGGTCTTTAAGTCAGTATGTAATTACTGGGACATTACTCCAACGACTGTGCCAAGATAAGTATGACAGATGGACGTCATAGCAACGTGCGGAAGAATACCTTTTAAAGCTATCCAAATTGCGGGTTTTCTCGTGAGATGATATCCTCTTTTAATAGAACAATGATCTTTTATAGCAATATCGAATTGGAAATGTAATGTCTAATAAAGACTGTTGTATTTATAGGGCAATTTAAGCATATTTATAATCTCTGTGGTTGAATCTATTTTGTAAAGAATTTCTTTTTCTTTTCTCTCCTCTCACTAAAATCGCACGACATTCTGTTACTCATGCCGAATTATTTTATAGGTTTATGAGATATCTTGTATGATCATTGAGTGTATCAATACTTTTAGATTTAGGAAAGTTTAAATTGTGAAAATAATATAATTATCACCACCATGTTTTAAACATCAAACGGAATCGCTTCATTGCAGCCCGATTTCGATAACGTGAGAAATCTGTAATTTTGTGATTTACAATTAACCGTTCATATACCAATTTCAGACATTATTTCACATTTTAAATACAATTTTAAATCACCGTAATATATAGAAGTCTGTTTCTAAAATATACTTGATGTAACATTTAAAAATATATTTTAAATGTTACATCAAGTATATTTTATAGAAACAGACCTGAATATATTACGGTGCTTTAAAATGTGAAATAATGTCTGAAATTGGTATATAAACGGTTAATTACAAATACAGGGCATTACAATCTCATATGTAGATAACTACTGGTGCTTGAGGTTGTTCTCAAATCTAAAAGAACAACTTCCTGGCACGTTTCTGAATTAATTTTTGTTCGGAAATGCATGCAACTGGGGGGTGATCTTAATTCAAAAACTATGTAATCGAATGGCGTTTTACATTTTTTTAGCAAAGCCAGAAGATGTTTCAGAAAATACTATCAAAATAGGCGTTTTGAACCGAATTCCCAACGTGACAATTCGAAGGAAAGGTGAAAAATTTGTCGCTAGGTGACAAGAATAGATTATAACTTGATAAGTAATTAATTTATCAAAAAATGGAAAACGCTAAATCACTTAATCACTTTAATAGTTGCAAATCACTTTAATAGTTGTTGGCCTGCCAATTTTATGTCTTTACGTTTAAAAATGAGTCAGAAATGTCTCAGAAAGTTTTGCTTTGTTGAACATGGAATTTGAGATCCACCTTAAAACCTCGGTGTGATAATAATGACTGTTTGAGATATTGATTTGCTCTATGAGTCCTTTTGCATCATACAGAATTTTTATAGCTTTATAAAATATCTTATATAGACAACAATTAAATGCTTTATCATTTATTTTGGGTTACTTTGCAGTTATATGAGATATGGATTGTCTTATAAAATCGAAGTATTCCGAGTCTCCAATTAAGAAAAGGAACTCTCAGAAATAATAGTAGGGGAAAAAATGATTCTACAATTTTACCTCTTTTAAGATTTTATTGTATTTCCAAAATTTTAACGGTATTGCCAATAACGGCTACAACTAATGCCGTCTACACACAGGCTGCAATACCATTTCCTGGCATCACCTCTATAGAGTGCGTTGCTGCAACAGATAACGCGTTTTTACCACAAACTACAGCCCACCCATTGTTACGTCATCATTTTAAGTTTGCGACTGTTCAGAAAATTTTTGAATTTTTTTTGTTTCAATTGTCAATTTGAAACATTAAAAATCTGCATCATCCGAACAACTAGGGTGCAAAATATATCATTTATTGTAAAAAAAATTAAATATTTATTAACTTTGCCACTCTGATGTGCAAATGAAAAATCTGCCTATAAGGCAGCATTTTTAACACTTTCCAATCTATCTCTCTGTATCTTACTTTATTTGAAACTATAACAACATACAGAAAGACATGTTTCTTCAAGTAGCGAACACGCCCTCTAGCTTAATTTGTACAAAAATTAGTCAGGAAATTAAATATGTCTGGGTGCAGTTCTTCTGAAGATTGAATGAATTTGTTTGGTAGCTTAACTACTTTGGAACCACCCTTTTAATAAACTGAAAACTTCCCAAGGAATTAGAGAGGCTGTAATTATTAACGTCCACTCAACAAAGAATAAAACAGATGGGCGTCAATACATAGTAACACCTACGTTCGCTTGTATAAGACAAAGCAGGCCTTTTTGTTTCATTCAGCTATGCGGCAATTAATTTTAATAGCTGTTTTGTTTCTTCAGTGCAATTGCCGCTGAATCATATGAAATAATTTAATAATTCAAGGAGCTGAATGTTATTCAGCGCCTAAAGCACAGTTCTAGAGAATGTTTCATTTTCTACACACCTACGCTCTATTTTTATATACTTTTCAACTCAGTGAAAATTTCCAGATCCAATGCCTACCTTTGGGTTATTTTCTGCCTGAACTTTTGAAAAAAAAAAAAAAAAAAGAAAAAAAAAAGAAAAAGAAAGAAAAAAAAAAAAAGAAAAGAAAAAAGAGCAAATATCAGGACATTGTATGGATTATTGTGATAGTGGTATACATATTTTTGGCCCCAAATTTTGCTTTTTTAATTAATAGTATAGATCCAGTATAGGGTTACAAACTATAGAGAAATATCATTAGGTTAAAAATTCTATTATTTTAAATATTGATGTTATGTTAAAATGGCGATAAATTAATCATGAGAGAGAGGAAATTAAGTTAAAGAAGTTCTCAAGTTTCAGGCTCAACAACGAGAAACTTTCTGACTCATTTTTAAAGGTAAAGGTATAAAATTGGCAGGCCTGACTATTGAAGTTATTTGAAATCAAAACTAGGTTTCTATTTTTATTTTTCAAATATACTGCTCAAAACAATTAGGGGAGCACATGGTTTTAACAATATTACGCAAATACTTACACCGATAAGTAACGTAAAATAAAACATCCATAATTTAAAGCGTAGTAGAAGACAGATGATGAAAACGTCACATGCAAATCAAAGTTTATGACGTCAAACATTAGAAAAAGGAGATAAGTGTAGAAATCGGAATTTTGCAGAAACGTTTGTTTCACTGTCTCAGTTCTAAAATTCAATTGCCCAGCTTGTGTTTTGAGAAAAGGTGACTTGCAAATGTCACAACAATGTGATTTACCGGAATCCATGGCTTGGCGTATATTACCGGAACAGTTGAAGCTGGGAAAACACAACGAAGTGTAGCAAATGCTGTTGGAGTCGCAAGAAGTGTCAATGTAAGGTTGTGGAATCAATTCCAAGATACATGGAATGGTATAGGCACCGACAAGGACAAGGTCAGCTGCATGCTACCACAGTAACTGATGATCGATATATCCTCTTAACAGCTCATTGTGACGGAACGGAGCATGTTATTCAGCTGCAAACACAGTTGTTCTTGCCACATGACGTAGGATATCCAGCCAAACAGTCCGAAATAAGCTTCATCAGGCTGGTTTTTATGCACGTAAGCCAATGGTCTGTATTCCGTTGACCTCAAGCAGCTGTGCGACCCAAAAAAGGTGGGCAACTGAACATCGAGTTTGGAGGCAACGTTGTCGGGGTCAAATTCTGTCTATTGAAGAGTCCCGATTAAGTTTAGATGTGACATCCAATGTGTTTTAGCATGGAGAGGAACGGGCATTCAAAATATTCCCACATTCCTTCGTGAAAGATCACATTACAGACGAGGTGGGTTGATGGGAATCAGCATAGGTGGACGTACGGGCCTGCATATCATTCGGAATGGCACTTTGACGGCCCGAAGTTATACAGACGAGATACTAAAACCTCATGTCGTATTTTACGTTGCAGCAATTGGTGAATCCTTTTTTACATGCATGATAATGCCAGACCGCACACAGCTCGTCTGGTAGAGAACATACTTAAAGTTGAAACAATACAGCATATAGAATAACCAATATACTCTTCTGACCTGAATCCGATCGAGCATGTTTGGGAAATACTCGGACGACGCATTGCAGAGAGACTGAGGTCTCCTTCTATTGCCCGTGACTTGGAGATTGTAATTCTTGAAGAGTGGAACAGTACTCCCCGAAAACATATCGATAATGTCATCGAATCCATGGAAATCAGGTATGCGACAGTTTTATCTATTCGAAGGGACCACACGCCATATTCAATTTATAGCATCATTCCTAAATAGTACTTTTTTTGTTATTTACATGTAACCAAATTGTTGCCCTAAACCATCTTTTCACGTTCTACCCATCGTTTGAAAGAATTAAAGCTCTCTTGCAATTTTTTTTGCGTCTTTTTTTCCTGTATTGTGCGTTGATACACATGTTACTCTCAATTTTAGGTCCGTGCATGGCTCTCTCGCCCTATTCTCTTCATTTTTTTGCTTGCTCCCCTAATTTTTTTGAGCAGTGTAAATAAATTATCAATCGAGTTATAAGTGATTCTGGTCACGTGACGACAAGTTTTCCCTCTTTCAGGAGCTGCCGCATTGGTAATTCTATTCAAAACACCACCTTTCACTTTTCACAGCATTTTCTGAAAGATCATATAACTTCACTTCAAACTCACTGATAACTTCACTTCATTCATCAAAAAGTGGGAAACGTCTTTCGATTAATATACTTTCTGAATAATAAATAATACCTGCCAATATCATGCATTTCCATACAAAAATTAATTTAAAAATGTGTCAGAAAGGAAGTGGATTTGAGAACAGCCGTAAAGGACCTATATAGGTTTTTCCCTGGATCTTCATTCACTTCCAGGATTCACAGGAAAAATGGAATTCAGATGCTCTCGCTTGTCTCAATACAAACATTGAAAATAAGTAGGAATTCTGCTTTTTCAGAGTTTAGTGTCGCCTCCAATAAGGAAAAGAAAAAATTATTACTATTATTATTACGAGGTGGCACCCGTCGAATTTCGACGAAAGAAAATGTTTAAGAAGGAGCTGTTTCATTAATTTATAATAAACCTACAAAATTAGTTACAATAAAAAATGCATCTTACGTTGGTAAGTCTAACTCTCAAACAAATACTATTTTAACTTAAAGGTCACTGCTCTTCTATAAGGACACTCTAAATTTTTGTAAAATTTTGCGTTTCATCAGTGTGTATCATTTCAATTGCGTTATCTTCAAAAGGGGTGCATTTCCACCTGTGGAGAATTTCAATGCCACTGAAGTGAAAAGGATGCACTTCGACAAAACTTATTTCTGTTTAAAGACTTAAAATACACGATTTCATTTTATATAAAATGACGTCATTTGCATTCGCTCAAGAAGTCCACATTGACGATCCAGTCTTAAACAACATCTATAGAAAAGTATTCATAGAACGTCACTATCACTTAATAATACACAAACCTAACAACAAAAAGCGATGTCGTAAACTCGACAAAAGAAATCGTCTATCTAATCATTCATATGCCTACATTTGTTTGTAACATTGATATGGATACTTAAAATTAAATATAGTTTATAATAGCTCCATGTTTTATCAGAAATCATTCATTTATATATTTTCAAAATAGTACGTATTTTAATTAATTTATTTTTATTTATTTGTTATCAGAGAATGGCAGAAAAAATATATAGTAATGTACTATTTTCCGTTAAATTTCTACAAAATTGGAGTATTTAGTGTGCACTGCTTAGAAGTTAAAAAAAATTGCTGTAGAGATTATCAGTATTCAACCGTACAATGACACATCTGCTTCGTTTTACGGCTGACTTATGTAACGCAACGTTATCTTTTAGAGAGGTCACTTTAATTGTTCCACGAAAGAAATAGGATATCGGGGGTCTAAAAAGTAGTATGTTTAATACTACTTTTAAGAAGTGAATTATCACATTGCTAGCTAAGCGTAAACCAATAGAGTGAAAAATGTCCACGCCGGGACTCGAACCCGGGCCCCTGGGATAACACTCCAGTGCTCTACCGTCTAAGCTACGAGGACGATAGGCAGCTTGGCATTTCTCACACATATATGTTGATAAGGTTGCATCTGCAGCTATTAGATGGAATAGCCTTCATGAGCACATAATCCTGCGGGGTAACACGAGACACAAATAAAGCCCAGCAGTGAAATAATTTCACTGCTGAAAAATAGTTGAAAAAAGTTAATTGCATATATATTCACCGATGCTGGACTTTATTTGTGTCTCGTGTTACGCCGCAGTATCATGTGCTCATGAAAACTATTCTATCTAATAGCTGCAGATGCAACCTTATCATTATGTACGTGTGAGAAATGCCAAGCAGTCTGTCGTCCTCGTACCTCAGACGGTAGAGCACTGGAGCGCTATCCCAGGGACCCGGGTTCGATTCCCGGCGTGGACATTTTTCACTCTGTCATGTGATAATTCACTTCTTAAATATCCAATAATATCAAGCGTAATTTCACTGCTGAAAAGTAGTTGAAAAATTAATTAAAATTGCGTAGTATGTTTAAATGTAAGAATAAATAAATAAGGTGTACTTCAGAATGAGAAATTTTGAAATAGCTTCAGTGCTTTGCACAAAATAACCTTTCCTTTAGTAAAAAATGCAGTTTTTGACAATTTCGGATTAAACTTTTAATTACGTAATTTTTTTTTATTCACTTTGCTAGCAAGACGTATAACCAGGTGTAAAAGGTGCCAGACGTGTGTCGTTCCAGGGGAGTCGGATGGAAGAACGTTGGTACGCTGAAGTAGTTGAAAAATTAATTAAAATTGCATAGTATGTTTAAATGTAAGAATAAATCAGGTATACTTCAGAATGGGAAATTTTGAAACAGCTTCAGTGCTTTGCACAAAATAACCTTTCCTTTAGTAAAAAATGCAGTTTTTGACAATTTCGGATTAAACTTTTAATTACATGATTTCTTTTTATTCACTTTGCTAGCAACACGTATAACCAGGTTTAAAGGGTGCCCGACGTGTGTCGTTCCAGGGGACTCGGATGGAAGAACGTTGGTACGCTGAATCAAAGACCCAGGTTCGAACCCTGGCCTGGATACTTTTCACTCTGTTGGTTTTACGCCTTGTTAGTAATGTGAATAAAAAATTCACGCAATTAAATTTAGATTTCTTGGGCATAAGTCATCGTTTACAATTATTATAAATATATTCCATTATTACGTTACCCTGTGATATAGAAAACAATTAAATTTCATGTTAAACATGATTATTTTATAGCGGTTAGATTTTTTTTCTTTAATGTCATTTATTTTATCTTATTTTGTTCTTGAAAGGCTTTAGTTTTTTTTTTTTTTTTTTTTTTTATGTAGTAATTAATTTTTAAAATGCTATGTAAATGACATTTGTTTTTTCTTCATTCTTGGATTTCGAAAATTATTAACTAATGCCTAAAATCAACATTTCTAATTTCAGTTATTTTCTGTTGTATTATTGTTTGAAACAAATTAATAACACGATTGAAACATAACTAATGAATATTATTTTGATGCATGGGCAACAGTGTAAGCAACAAATCAAAAAATATCATATGCAAGCTCACAAGCTTACGTTTCAATTCAGTCGTTTCATAATATCAGTTTCATAAATTCGTTTCATTAGGATTTTATATATACATAGAGTAGAAATAAATCTGCAGCACACATACCCCCCCCCCCCCCACCCACTCTCCCTCTCCCACTCTTAAAAAATTAACTAATAAAGCCGAATTATAATGAAAATTCTGGGGAGAAAAAGTAATTGCGCACTTAAAAATTAACAAAATAGTCATCATAAACAAGAGAAAAGGGAAGGGGGGGGGGTGAATGACATATAGCAATGAGCAAAATAATCGTTATCCGCAGATTTTTTTTTTTTTTTTTTAAGATCTTGCATTTAAATATCAACAAAATAATCATAACCTGTAGGAAAATATGTACATAGTGCTTAGATTTTAGTAATATAATTGCTATCTGTAAATGGGAAAAAAACTCAGCGCGGTTAACAGCAATCCCACAGAGCAATCCCTTCACCTTGTCGAGATTCTTCTCTGATACCCATAAACTCTTTTATTTATTTATTTATTTTATCCCCAAAAAAGAAAGAAAAATATTTTTTTTTTCTAAAAGAATCGCTAAAAATAGCATCGCATAGTATTTTCCTAACTTTAGACGGCGCCTCAACTCAGAGGCGTAAAGACGGTGATGATTTGCGATTGGGGTGCAGGGGGATATTCCTCATTCCCTGCAGAGAACACCCATTGGTATGCCGCAACAATAAAGAGAACACCTTCCGAACACCCCGGCGGAATCAATGTCGCTGCTTTTTAAGTGATCCCCCTTGGAAAACCCCTCAATTAGAGATTTTATTGAAAGGTCACCCTCTGCAAGAGAGCAGATAGAGCTTGATGGATCGCGGGACGGGACAAGATTGCTTTGTGTGTGTACATGGCTTTGATGACCCCTTTGGGGGAAGGTTTAATCTCAAAGTGAGTCAATATTGAATGCGTTTTGGACGGCGCCTTTGTGGAGCGGCGAATAAAGTTTTGGTAGAGGTAGAATGAAGGCTATTTAAATCTGTGCTGTTGTCAATGGGCATTATCCTATCATCCCTTTCACATCACGGACATGGGCTTGGTGGTGTGAAAGGGCTGTTTCTATTTAGGGCGGTTTTTGCCGCCCATTCTATATTTCTTGTCGTTTAGTATGCATCATCTAACAAAAATGCAACAAATGTGTTTATGAGCTTTTTGTCAACTAACTTATTTTTTTTGTGTATGTTTGTGTTAGTGTCGATTCTGATTAAAGTCTACTCAAATCCCAATCGAAATAAAAACTAGTCGTTGGGGCCACCGTAATACTTACCCATCATTGATATACATAATATAAAATATGAAAATAAAACATGTGATACATGCTAAGCATTGTATCATGTTACTTTTATTCATAATTCAATTTACCTGGACTCCCTTAAATATAATTAATATAATCCCTTAAGCTAATATTACTTTTTGTTGCATTAAAATATCTCAATTTGTTGATTTTCTGTAAGCAAGTAAACACTATCAGTTTACAATGGAAGTCTATCGGAATTTGGCGAAATATTAGAGATACCGCCAATTTCGCGTCACTTTTGACGACTCATTTTGGTCGCCAAATTAGGCGATACACCGCCAAGTTGGCGGCAAACTTGGGGGCATTTGGCGACAGAACAGGGCCCCCTATAGTAACCCCCTTATAGGTATGGAGATGCATTAAATGCTTGACATTTACGATAAACCATTATTGGCATTTAATCTTATAGTTTGGCGATAGTTTTTGGGTCGGCGGGATAATGGAGTAGTACCGAATTGCGTAAAAGAAACATCCTTATAACTCGAAAAATTATAATCCTATTAACTAATCCTATTTACTCCATCGGATTAAGCGTCTCATTTCCAATTAAAATTATATCTTTGAATTGAAATTTGAATGAAATACAGGGTCATGAAAAATCGAAAAGTGTGAAAAATAGGATTACAAATATCTCGTCAACTAATTATCTGATCGAGTTCATTCATGATGCAAAATTTATATTTTTTTATTGTCTTTTATATTCACCCCTTTAAATAAACAATTTCGAAATTTTTTGTATACCTTTTATCAGAACGAATATTTCAAGAGTCCGAAAAAAATTGTTCCGGTTAATCGAGGTTACATATATTTAATAGGCTTCTTCCCATTATTACTCCCTAAGTACACACCGAATTTCAAGTCTCTATCTCAATTTGTTCGGGAGATAGAGCGATTACAGACACAGATATACAGACGGATGGGCAAATTTTTTTTCTAAAAATATGTTTTTCGGAATCTCCAGTGTCTGAAACGTATAAATTCGTCAAAATTTTTTTTTCGATTTTCAAAACGATTACAAGACTTACCCTATACTACGTATGATGGGTAAGTAAGAAACGGTCTAAATAAGCGGAAAAATTGAAATCGGTATTACAGGGGATTTCGAAATGAGCAGGAGATATGAAGCCGGGGGTGGTTTAGAAGAATAATTCGAACTGTGAAGAGGACGAGTCTCCGAATTCTGTCCCAAGAGAAAATGGGTGCAGAACAATTACAGGGACATTATTGTTGAGCTTTTGTTTGTCAATTATAGGGAAACGACCATTGTCCGCTTTTATCTCTCATGGGATTACTTAAAAGACTTGCCCATTCGACAATTTTTTTTTTTTTTTTTTTTTGTTTGTTTTTGTTTTTGTTTTTGTTTTTGTATAAGCCGACCCCACATTTTCAACTCCCAAATTTTGTCTAAAATTCTTCGAATTATGCACGAGTATATACGGTAAAGAGAAAAAAAAAAAAAAAATCCCGTCGACCAGAAACCCGACAACCAACCGGAAACCAAACCTGTAACCAAAGTATTCAAACCCGAACCTGAAGTGAAAAAGAATTAATCCATATTTTGATACAGTTATGGAAAAGTAGTTTACAATGATATCTCTAATATAAATTTTATCTTTTTCGTATAAAAATGAACACATATAGAGTTATTTCTGTTCAAATATCTTATAGATTTTTTCATCAAGAAAATATTCAAGACTTTTTTTTCAAAAGCCGGGTCAACTGACCTGAAAGAACTGAAAACTCAGTCCGAAAGCAACCCGAACCCGAAAAAATTAAAATTCCTCTCGGAGAAAAGTGTCTGAATTCAACACTGGTTTTGCGACATTCCGAGATTAATTTAAATGTAATTTGCATGTGTACAAATAGTAGTTCTCTCTAAATGGTTTTTTGTATTCTTTTTAATATGTAAGTATAAAATGTAATAAAGGTCGCTCTCTATTTTTTTCTTTTTTAGTTTCAATAAATACACATTATACATTATGTTTCATAGCAATTAAAAATCAAGAGAATAATCAGATTGGATCCATTACTGAAACATCTGTTTTTTTCAATAAAATTAATAAATTAATAAGAAGAACTACACTTGTATTGTATTCATTTTGTAACTCGCGAGACAATATTGTTGGAAATACTAATCTCTTTCAGAATTAGATAAACTCATTATAAATCAAGTTAACTGTTTTTCAAAAACACTTTATATCTGTCATAAACAAGACTTGATTACTCTTTCACCGATCATGTCAGGAAAATAGAAAATGACTTCCTTGTTTGTATAATATGTCAATCAAAAACTTATAAACATTTAGATTAAAAGAATGCGATTTTTGACAGCTGAAAGAACTTTATTAATAATCTAAGACTTTAAATGTTATTTAGTGTTTTATTAATATAAGTAATCAAGAATTTTTATTTATGTTATTTAATTAAATATCAATCATATTTTTTTGTATGTTATAATTTCTTCAGTGTGTGTAAAAATTTAATCAAGTAAGGAGCAAAAAATGAATGCTCCAGTGTGTATCCCTTTAGTCATATATAAATTAATTTAATTTTAAAAAGTGGTACAAATTTCTGTGGTACAAATAATAAGAAAAATACACTCCTTTTAATATACACCTTTACAAGCTTTTTACAGGATTAATTATCAAAGATATTTAAATAACAAATGGATAAATACTAGCCTTCATTGGATATGCTGAAGAAAGTTCTATTTTCTATCGTGGACGATCATGAACCAAAAGGTAAGGAGATTTACCTTATCTTTATTTTGTGATTTAATGTGATTGTTATTATTAATACACGTTAAGTCTCATTTTTTATCTAACAAATATTTCTGACCATCTAATTCTTCATAGAACGCGTATATATTCTTACGAATTCACTTTTTAAACTTATTCAATTTTGACTCCGAAAAAGAGGACGTTCTCGAATTGCCTTTGCACGTTTTAAAATTCCGCAATCATATTAGATTTCTCTGATAATTTTATGCGCATGTGAGAAACTAATGTTAGAGGCCAATTATCCATTTTCACGGTGGGCAAATGAAAGCGAGTTATGGCAATAAATCGATGTTGAGTTTCTCTTGAAGCGGGTTTGGTTGCCTTGAAAATCGGTGGTATCCATTTATTTCAAAACCGCTCTTTTCATCAGACTTGAGGTTTACGCTCTTAGAAAAGATAAGCCGTTAAAAAATATTGTGATGCCTTGGATGTTAGGGATGAAATGGTAGCGTGTTAACTTCAATAAGGCGAGGCTCAAGTTGAAATCAAATAGAATATTTATTAAATAAAATAAAATAAAGTACACTGTCAGAAAAACTCGTCAATGTACACTAAATTATTCCTCATTTTTTAACAAATCTAATTTAATTAAAAAAGACAAAAAAGTTTTCGAATTTCAAAATAAATAACAATTACTTTTCTCCTTCATTCAAAAGTACTCACAATTTATTTTTTAATGTTGAATAAGTCGAATAAAGTTAAATAAAGTTGAATTTATAAAGTTGTTTATAAAGAAATATTAGCATTTAAAACACTGCAAATAGAAGCGTCTTAAATTTAGACACATATGTGACTGAAAAAGAATTTTAGACACTTAAGTGTCTTAATCTGAAAATTCAGACATTATAGATGTCTTAATTTAAGATACATAAGTGTCTTACTATGACCATGGTGCAAATGAACTGAGAATAATGTCTAAAATATCCGCAAACGTCTTATTTTAAGAAACTTCATTGCTTTAAACGTGTCTTAATTTAAGACGTTTTGATTCTTCCGACGCAATAACCACCAGGGGGCACTCACACTCCCAGTTGCGCATGCGCTTTAGATGTCTTCCTCCGAAGTGGTATACGCTGTAATTCAAACGAAGTTTGTTTTTATGTACGCGTGTATTTTAATTCGTTTTTTGCAAAATATGAAGTACTGTGATTTACTGTGTTCGTATTAACTTGGATTATTTATTTATTGAATACATACATCTGACGTGTGTGCTCGACATCAAATGTCTCTTAGAAGCTGTCGTCGATATAAGGGCGGGATAGATACAGAACAGAAGTAGACGACGGTTGAAGATTACACCCGGAAATTCTACAAAGCGTGTGCAATGGGCTTAGTGTTAACTCGTATTAATTTATATCGATAATATTGTGTTATTCATCTTCGTCCTGTCGAAGCTGGCAAAAAAAAAAAAAAAAAAAAAAAAAAAAGAAAAGAAACTTTTGTCTGGCAGGTCCTGTTTTGAGGATGAAACATCTCATTCTTTAAATATTGCTAGTCGGATGTATTATGGGATTACCTTTTAAACTGGTGCAAGTCTTTCTCCCTCACTGTGGTTGTGGTAGTTTTTAAAATTTCAAATCGAGGAATTTTTCTTACCTCTTGCAAACAGCGATTTAAGCAAGTGTTATAATTTCTTTATAGTACTAAAATTAGTGTCTTTTATGATTTTATTTACTGTACTAAACAAAATCTTACATGAAATTTAATTAGTTTTGAATCTTTTTGCAAATAAATAAATAAATAAATAAATAATAATTCTAGAAGTATATATTTTTTAATTTATGACGTTGTCTTTTATTACAAATTATGTATTATTTATTCTCATCTTTTTTCTCAAATTTAAAGTAATAACATCACTAAAAAACAGACATATTTAAAAGTTAAGTTCATTCCCTTGTTTTGTTTTGTTTTCAATATGGCAGTTCTTAGTTTCAATGACTAATGCTTATCTCATACTAAATGACCACAAGGAAATAGAAAAAAAAAAAAACTTTGAAAGATCTAAAGCTTTCTTACTTCCTAGCTAGGGATTACAATCCCGGATTGATATCCCGGGATCCCGCTTCAATTTTAATCCCGATTTTCGGGATTGCCTTTTTTTTTTTTTTTTTTCAATTGAACAATATTTAGCTGAAACTAAAAAATATATTTATAGACTTTCGCTTTTGGAAAAAAAAAAATCAATTGATTTTTATGAAATTTATATATAATTGAAAAAGAATATTTATCTCAAATATTTCTTAGATATATTTCTAAAGCTATTAAATCTTTTACCGAGTAGATTAAATGTGCAAAGCTTTTGACTTGGAAACATAGATGTAACCCATAGATGATCAGAGAGGTAACATAGTCAGGAAAAAGGAAATCAATTGTTCATTTTGATTTTGCTGCGTGTAGAAAATATATTTCACTTCGAAGGTCATTTTCCAATTAGACTTTACCGATAAGCATCGCAAGTGTGTATCATAGTGATTATGTGGTAACTTCTTTTTTTTGCGGCTTTATTTTGCTTTAAAGATATCTAATGAAAAGTGTTTAATAGGAATGATAACAATAAGCCAATGTGGCAATATAAATTTTTAAAAAATCTAATTTTTAAATGATAAGGATTTTCATTTTTTTTTTCGGGGAGGGGGGGGGGGGGGATTTTGTATGAAATTTTCGTAAAGCTGATACCTTAAATCTTGCACTGATTATAATTAAAGTTTTGAACTTTTAGAGTAGGACCAGATTAAAAACACAAAATATAAATAAACAAAATACCGAAGTAATTTTTTTCTCAATATTAACCCTTTGCACTCGAGGGCTCCGGAGCGGAGCCATTTAAAATTTGTCTTCAAACTCGAGGTCTCCGCTACGGAGACAATGCAAATAATTTTGTGATACCATGTAATCTTTGCTTTTCTAGACAGGTATCACAAAATTATTTGCATCGTCTCCGTAGAGGAGCCCTCGAGTTTGAAGACAAATTTTAAATGGCTCCGCTCCGGAGCCCTCGAGTGCAAAGGGATAAAGTAGAATATTTATTTATTTATTCATAGTTGTGATTATCATCTGATACATATGTAAAATTGCCTATGTGGCAATATAAATTTTTAAAAAATCTATTTTTAAATTATATGAAGTAGAGTAGGACAAGATTATAAGAAATATATATATTTATCCATGTACTTTAAAAGCCATCAATAGCCCTTGCCGTTGAATTTGTCCGATAATCGGAGATGTCTGCTTTTGTGAGGTAAAAATATGCAAATATGTATGCCATGCGGATTAAAAAAGTATTCGCTAAATAGATGCTTCAGCTATTCGGGAATGTCCATTAACCTCCACAACGGATACTCCCGAGTACCGGACATCTCAATTTAGATAACAATAATGCAGGGTTGCATTTTTTTCAAAAGAACTTCTTAATTAAAGAATGGGCATACTGGGCCGTGCCCCGCCCCCCTACGATTTTAGTGCCCACAAATTTGATGTGCAATATTTGTAAAGCTTATGTTTTAAATCTGTTTCGAAATTGTACTGATTATAATCAATATTTTGAACTTTTAAAGTAAAATAAGATTAAAAATAAAACAAATTTAAAAAATCTAATATTTAGATAAATATTTTTTGTTTTAATCTTGTTCTACTCCTGAGTTCAAAATATTGATTATAATCAGTAAAATGTCGTAAAAGATTTAAATTATCAGCTTAACAAAAATTGCATACCAAAATTGAGAGCACCAAAAAAATCAGGCTGTAGTGGGGGGGGGGGGGGCAGGACCCCAGCCAGATATTTTTCCAGGATTCAACGTGGTCAAACATGGCTACGTATGATGCTTGAAAAAAAAATGGATGCTATTAAGACGTTTGAAGTGTCTGAAATTCAGACACAAAAAATGTCTGAAAAAATTCAGACATTTTAAAATGTCTGAAAATTGAACACACCGTTTCAGACACTTAAGTGTCTGAATTTCAGACATTTTAATTTAGAGTGAATATACTTTAAATGAGCACATTTAACGGATATTTTAATTAAGAAAACTAAATGAAAAAAAATCGATATCACTCAAAAAATATCTTATCGAATAAAAAAATAATATTCGTATTTTAGCAATCTACGTAGAAATATTTAAAATTCCTATTTATATACTATATTAATACTAAAGTATAAAAACCCCAACCACAATCTTATTAAAGACGAAATCTTCCCGAAGTGAACTTCTAAATTAAAAGCTTTTTAAAGAAATTGATCAGGTCATACACATCTGAAGCGAACATATTTACTTCAAAGTGTTTCGCCGCTTACAACTACAACTCAGTGCTAACGTGCTCGGCTCATAACGCTGAGATGGCTGGTTCGAGTCCAACGTCAGTCGCTTTTGTTTTTTCCCAACTTTCTTCAATTGGCGAAAATTTTACCTCCTGTAACGGAGAAAAAAAAAGACGGATATTCGTCAATTCACGGGAAAATGCCGGCAGCACTGCTGCCAGTAGAATTTCCGTGAATTGAAGAAAGTTTTTTTGAGAGTGTAATGGTTCTTGATTATACTTGAAAATATGTACAACTATTTATAATGTGAGTGCGTTTTCAGCTGATGACTCAGTTCATCAAAAGAGTAAAGACCAGCAAACGAAATGCAACTTATATCACTTTAGTAAAATTCTTCTCTCACAATAAATTTGAGAATCATTCAATGTCAGTTCACAAACACAATAAATGCCTTTGTCTATGGACAACAAACTAAAGAGTCGCTGACACCTTTCCCTGCCGGTTGGAGCGGAAAAGATAAACCTCCCAGGGTTAGAGCAGACAGCAGACTATGCTTTTTCCTTTGGACTTGCTCCGAAGTCACAGAACTCTGAGAGGATAACCTCCTCTGCTGGGATCACAATCCCGTTCTCTCGGATTTCATCCTCTTTTCTCGTCAGCTCGCTGTGCGCCGTCTTAAGGGTATTCTCAAATCCAAAAGGGCAACTTTCTGATGTAAGTTTTAATTTATTTTTGTACGAAAAGGCATGAAACTAGCTGGTGTTGTTGTTCAGAAACTATGTCATCGAGCTTTTTTTTTTTTTTTTTTTTTTTCAAATGCAATCAATTTTCCAGAAAAAAGTGTCAAAGTGGACGTTTTGAACCGAATTTTCGCGCGAAAGTAGAAAAATCACGCAAGAGCGGGTGAAAAATGTGTTTGTCACGCGATCGAAATCGCTTATAACTCAATATGTAATGGATGGATCAAAAAATGAAAAAAAAAAACAAAAAAAAACAGTTCAATTCCAAATCGCTTCCATGGCCAGGCTTTCCAATTTTATATCTTTCGGTTAAAAAATGGATTTGTAAATGTGTCAAAACGTTTTGCGCTTGTTGAGCAGAGCAGTTAAGAACAGCCTTAAAACAAAGGCTATCTTTCATCCACTTAGACCCTTAGCTGAGTGACATCACTAACAAGCTTCTATATTATAGGTTAAAAGGGATCCCTCCCTTCCTGCAAAAGAAAGCTTGAAGTTCAGTTTCACTATCGTTCAGGCCTGGGAAAATTCGGCGTTTTGCGACTTGAAAGGAATTCCGTACCTCCAACTCTTTTCCTCTCCTTCTCTCTTTTCCGTCGAATGGTAAGATTGGTTGAGATGAATCGATTATCCTTTGATCACTTCCTACACAATCTGGGACTTAGAGAATAATTTGAGCTAGAATGCTTATACATGGGTTTTCCTGTATAGAGCTTTGTCTGAATCTATATAGGGCTTTTCTACGAGGAATCTTGGATTCTACACAATATTATGAAATTACAGCCGGGTGAAAAAGTTCTGCAACATTTCATAATAGCGTGTAATGCTTGGTCTGACTAACAAAAATTTTAAATCATTTTAAAGTTAAAGCGGTCATAAAATTCCCTGCTCAACAAGCGCGAAACTTTCTGATACATTTTCTAACCCATTTTTAAACATAAGGACATAATTAGCAGGTCTCAATATTGAAGCAATTTGGAATCGAATGGTGTTGTCTATTTTCTGATAATTTCTATTTTCTGTAAATGATTTATTGCGAAATTACTTATTAATTACGATTCTTGCAGGACAAATTTCCCCCCTTTCTCGCGCTGTTGCGTCGGGAATTTGGTTTAAAACGCCCACTTTGACAATATTTTCTGAAAGATCTTTTGCTTAAAAGAAAAAAAAAAAGGAAAACGCCATTCGGTTATAATGTTTCTGAAAAGAACACTTGTCAATTTCATGTGTTTCCGAACAAAATGTCAGAAAGTACCTTTTTTGGATATGAGAACAGCCTTAATCAATTAGAAAAGATAAGACGGATATAAAAAGGAATAATCTAAATAATTTTCAAGAATCATATAATATATTAAATAACATGACATTATCATTAAAGGTAAATTATATTGGGATTAAAGTTGAAAACTAAAGGTCAGAAATTCGGTTCCAAACGCCCACTTTGACAGTATTTTCTGAAACGTCTTCTGCCTTTACCCAAAAAATGGGAAAACTCCATTCAATTACGTAGTTTCTGATAAGAACACCCGCCAATGTCATACGTTTCCGAACGTAAAATGAATTCAGAAATGTGTCAGTTCCGTGTTAATTCGTTTGAATTTCAGTGAATGTAAATTTATGTGACCCCTCTCCCTCGAAAAAGCAGTTAAGGGTGTATTCGAAAAAATATTTTTCCACCCTCAACAGCTCGAAATTTTCTGAGACATTTTCAGACTCATTTTTATAGGTAAAAACATGAAACTTGCCGGTGTGATTTCTGAAGACATGTTTAACATGCCGTGTGATTTCATTTTCAGCTCACTTAATTAGAATTTGATTTTTAAACAATTATTTTCCCAGTATGACCCTTTTTTTCGTTCCCAGATCGCCCGCTTCGGAAAATTAGGTTCAAAACGCCAACTTTGAAAGCGTTTTTTACAGTATTTTCTGCATTTATCAAAAAATTAAGAAGCACGGCACATTATATAGTTTCTAAATAAGAGAATTTCCCAGTTTGATGAGTTTGAGAGCAAAAATGAATTTTAAAATGAATCAGAAAATAAGCAGTTTGGATCGGAATACACCCTTAAGGGGACCAGGTAAGCGAAATTTGGGGAAAAAAAATAGATTTTCACTTTCTTATATCATTAAATAGTTTAAACTTTTATCTTTCCAACGATGTGTCACACACGTTTATATGTATATAAAAAAGAAGTGTTGGAATTATTCATTCTTTCTAAGAGTACTTTACAGCTTTATGGCCATTTAAAATCTTTAATTGACTTTATCATCACAAAACTTGGAATTTTCATGTTTGTGTTTCTTTTTTTTTCAATATCTATTAAACTTAAGAACTTGTATTATGTTATACTGTATACTTTAACGCAGGGATTTAATGATTTGTGGAGAATTATTTATTTTAGGCAGTGAAATCTTACCAAAAATGCTAATTTAAAAATGACTCTCAATAAATAATTAATAATTAATTTTCAGATTCAGTTAGAAAGAAAATGGTCCGTTAAAATACGTAAAGCATGTTATTCTAACTACTCTAAAAAATCTAGACCTCTGTCTTTCACCCTTTCTGAGAAAAAGATACATAAAGTTGGTTAATTTAACATGGCGGAGATAGGGCTTTCCCAAGATCCGGACCTTTTAAGACGGTATTGTTTTTTGGTTATATGACACTCTAAATTAGCAATTACATGAAATCTGCGGAAAGTATTTATATGAAGATTCGAAGAATTGGAGTAGAATACATAATACGAAAAAAACAAAACAAAACAACAAAAAAAAAAAAACAGACATAAAGTTTTATTTCCGGAACTGAAAAGTATTTGTAATTTAGAATCGTTAGAGCAACAAACACACTGAAAGTATAGAAATTGAAGCCCTTAGAAACATCGATAAGAAGGAAGCATTGTATGTTGTCAGACTCTTTTCTCTTTGTGCTCTTAACACGAGGCTATACATTAACTGCAAAAAAATCACAAAAGATTTGATTGCTATTTTAAAAGCGAAATAATCTATGTCTCTAAAATCACTAACATTTTCGAGCAAATTACGTTGCAATCTCATCTGAATTAGATCCAAAAAAGAATAAAAAAACGAAACAAAACGAAACAAATCTATTCAGCAATATGGAAAGACAAATGGATTCATTTTTCCTCCGAAACAATATGCACCTCTGATTACTGGAGAGACACAATTCCCTTTATATTTTTCAGCTGAAAGTGTGATCCTTTTCTTCCAGCACAGTGGGCTCGCTAAAGTGTATTAACACGGCTTCATTGTTCCAGCTTAAGTGGGCGTTAACGCGAGGTTCATTATAGATGTATATTCAGACATCCCCTCCCTTAGGAAATTTATTGTCGTTTCATGGTAGGCCAGCAATGTCTCTCTACCCCCCTCCCCCCCTTATGCTATTGTATTTTAAATGGTCCGCCTTTTCGTAAAGTTTTTTATGAGTGTTTGTTTTTCTCCATATATGAAATTTTGAGGATCACCTGTTCAACAAAAGACAGTGTCTCTGGGATACCCCAGTAAGTGTGTGTTTTTAGGTGCGGTCGTAATTAAATAAATACGTCGCACTTAGAGTCGTCGTTCGGTCCGTCTGCCCGTCCGCATGTAACAGAGCAAAAACTACCCAACTGAATGGTCTGAAATTTTAAATATGTAATTGTTGCAAAATTTTATCGAGTCATTTCAAATTTTATGAAAATTGGATGTATAGTTTAATGACAAGGACAGTCAAAAGTTTTCCGTTACATGACGGCCAATGGGAAAAAATGATTTCAAGTGCATTTTAATCATTTTACAGCCTTTCGAACAGAATGAAATTATATGCACTTACGAAGTCCACTAAAATATACATCCAGTACAATATGCGGTGCAAAAAGTAGTTATAAAACTAGTTATACTACGAACGCACCCCATTTGCCCCGTTTAACGTGCAATTTCCAACTTGTCTTATATGAGAAACAATGCACATAAGGATTTTTCATCCTATAAAATTAATAATAATGACAAAGAGGACTATAAGATCTCTAAAATTAGATTTTAATCAAATAAAATGTCGACAGATTTTGGTTTTAATCTATATACATTTCATTTATTTTTTTAATCTTTCGATTGCACCTTGTGGTACGCAATATATGTAAGTATAAGAAAACGCAGCGTGACAATCCCGGTGCGAACGTAACCCTCGGGAACTCAAGGCCGTGACAGAAAATAAACATGGCGGACGTTCCCGTCCTATGAATGCATCACAAAAAGGCATGAATACTTCTCTCCAAAACAAAACGAAAAGTACTTTTATACTAAATAGCTTATAATCGCCATGTAATAATAAATACAGACCTTTAAATACATTCCTGTATATTCATTTATGAATACTTTAGTTAACATATATTAAATTATTTAGTTTTAATAATGATTTATTATTGATACTTTTTATACACGGCTGTAATTCCTTACGTTAATAAAAAATTTTGCATTTATGTTTGAAGAAAAATAAACATATATATATATATAGATATTAGAGGGCTCTGCCCCCTGCAAGCTACGCTCGCCAACCCCCGTTCAGACACCGCAGAATCTAAAAACACGCTAATCTGATCGGTTTAAAAAATATTATAGAAGATTGAATTATACTGAAAAAAGCTGTGCAGATCTCCATGTAAACGGGTTTCCATTCAATTTCCTTTGATTTCAAAAATTTAAGGCCGAATCTGTTGTTGTTAAGACATCCAATGGTTGTTTTCGTGTTTGATTAAAGAGGTTCAGTTAAACGTTTGAAAAGAAGCTAAAAATAAAAGGAATTAAGTGTACAGAGTCTTTGTCTATCGGTATTTTAAAACGATTTCTATAACAATAGCCCAAGTCATGTGACTATCATCAAGAGTTCTGTCGAACCACTTCGCTTTTTATATTCCTGGTGCCATTTTGGTACTTTAATATTAGCCAGGTACAGGTGATAATTCGCCAAATATTATTTTATCAAAATCATTTCATCTATATTATAATAGTCCAAGTCATGTAACTGCCATAAATAAATACGCTCTGATCCCTTCGCTTTTCATATGAAAGTTTGGCCCAGATATCATATACGGCCCCATATTGGCGCGATTTTTTTCCGACGCTAATTTGGGGAAAAGATCAACAGCATAAACAACAATATCCGGCTTATCAAATCAAGCAAAATAACGATACTATGGCGCCACTTAAGTACCCGTTGCGTATATGACATTGGCGTCAGAAAAAAATAGCGCCAATATGGGACCGTATGTGCATCTGTGCCGAAAGTTTTCCATTTCGATTTAAAAAAAATCCTTTTTTTTTTTCGAATAATACTACATAAAAGCATTGTCGCAAAGAATTATTGGTACAAGGAAAAAAAAGATTTAGTTAATATAGTCCCAGCTAAAATGTTTGGTTGGACTGACCAAATGTTGTTTCGACTGATCAAATGATTTTGTTCGTTCAATAAAATTTTATTGAACTAACGAAAGGATTTTGTCAGTCCAACAAAAAATATTTGGTGGGGGCAAAATTTGGTTAGCACAACTATTTTTTTGTTGTTTTAACAAAATCGTTCTTTCCGTGTACTGTTACGCTAGCCGAGTGCAAATCTCGCCAATAACTATTTTTCAACTCGCCAGTTAGCATTTTTTTTTTTTTTCGAGTGCTAAATTAAAACATTGCTTTGAAGTTGAAATTAAATGCCATCGTTTGCTACATCACTTAATATTTGGCCAGATGCCATATACGCACCCGGTTTGGCGTGATTTTTTTACTAAAATTTGGCGAAATCCTCGTTTTCGAACACCAGTTACATATGTATTTTTGGTACTACTTAGTTATCCCGTCGAACAAAAATCTATTACCAAACTATAAGATTAAATGCCAATAATGGTTGATAAATGTCACATTCACTTGACTTTAAGCAAGTTACACGTCTTTACGTCATCAAGTGATTTTTATTTCGACGTTTTATTTGTATATTTATTAATGTTATACTATTTTCTTTGTTCTTTCGTTATTTAAAATAAAAATTTTGTCAATCTGTACAATTTGGCGAGTGGTTTGGCGATTTATATAATTTGCGAAATTGGGTGACGGAATAACTACTACATTGTACCGTATTTTTTAATTATTTTCTATTTTTTTCAAAAGGAAATAGCAAAAAAATAATTAATTACTATAGAACAAAATAATTTATATAAATTTAGAAAAGAAATAAAAGTAAATATACATTTATTATTAAATAAACAACAATACCCGGGTTACCATGTCAACCAAAATAATGCCATTTTGGCGTCAATTAGGTACCATGGTGCGTATATGACATCTGTGCCTAATATTTTTCTTTTCATTTCGTTTACAAAAAATAAAGAAGTGTAAGCCATTTATTTTAAATGTTTCTGTTTGTATTAAATAAAATGATAATGAAATACAAATTGAATTCTGAATAAAAGTAACATGATACATTTCTTATTTAAGGGAGGCCAAACTTCTCACCAAATTAGTTTAAAATAGTAACCTTTTCTAAAATCTGAAAAAAAAAAAAAAATATCTGTTTGATTAAAATTTGAGTTGCCATCATTAGAAAAATGTATATAAAATAAGAAAAAAATTAATATTTCGAAAACTAATTCGAGTTTCAAAATTCTAATACCAGTTTTGAAATCTGCGGATCAATATTGATTTTTGGTGTTAATTTCATCGCAAAGTATTCCCTTTTTTAGGAGAAATCGCCGTGAAACATAATCAGTTGTTTAATCAGTCGATTCAAAGAATCGTTACATTTCAGGCGTTTCATATATTCGTTTCATAAATTCGTTTCATTAGGATTTTATATATATAGGGTAGATATATATATATATATATATATATATATATATATATATAAATTTTAATTTCAAGAAAATAACTGAGAAAGATTTTAGAATATTTATCAGGCTATTAGTACAGTCCATAAAACAATAGTAGTATATTCATATTTGCATGTATGCTTTTAACATTTATTTATTTTCATTTTTCCAAAACATTTTCATATCAATAGTTTAAATTTTATAAAATAAATAAATAAATAAAACGATTTATTTTCCAAATATTAGTTGAGCAAGTAAAATTGTAACAATTAAATAATTTCATGTATGTTTTTACAATTCATTTATAAATACTTTCTCCAATTTTTAAAGAAATAATTTCTAGTGGTTATTGTGATAATGATGATTTTTAAATACAGATTCAGATACTACAGATTTTTAAGCAATTTTAAAATATTTTATGCCGTTGCTTTGAACCTTAAGCAAGCAAACTATAAATTGAGAATTCTTTTTTCGGGTGTAATAAAGCTAGTGAAATTATAAGAAGTAAATAATTTCATGTATGTTTTCAACATCCATTTATTCACATTTTTTTCTTCAAAATTTTAAAGAAATAAATTCTAGTATTTATTCCTATATTGATGTTTTTATATACAAATAATAGATTTTTATATACAAAATGATAAAAAAAAAAAAACAACGTATTTCCACACATGCTTTTTACATTAATTTCCAGAAAAATAATTCCTAATGATATTTCTAAATAATTTGTTTTCTATATACAAATATAACTAACTATATTAAAGATTTTTTAGGCATATTTTTAATGATCTGTTCTATATCATTCCTTTGAGTTTTAAGCACTCATGGTAGAAATTGATTTTTTTTTTCAGTGTATTAATGAAGGAAACTAAATGATAATAATAAAATAATAATTCTCTGTGTGCTTTTTACTTTCATTCAGAGACTTTCCCGAAATTTAAAAATAAATAAATAAAATAATAATATTACAGTTTTTTAAAGCAATCATTTTTTGTGTTTTATATCGCATTGGATCTTATGCATACAAAGTAAATTAAAGTTTTCCTTTTGCAAACATTAACATTAATAAAGTAAATAAAATGATAATATAATAATAAATAATTCCATACATGCTCTTTGCATTTATGTATCAACATTTTTTTTTTCAAAATTTCAAAGAAATAAATTCTAGTCATTATTTTTATAATGATATTTTTATGTATGTTATCTGGGAGCACGGCAGTGCGTCCGCCAAGTTCGCACAAGCCGTAAGCTACCTTTTCCTGAACCATTTCGACATACTTTTCACCCCCTCATAACGTCGTTTTAGGGAGAGATATAGAAATTTTTCTTTTATACACATGTTCGTATGGTCAAACTGAACTAAGGTTCCACGATTTCATGTTTCTATATTGAGTAGTTTTCGAAATATTAAATTCCGAAAAAGCGCTTTTTTGTCACTGACTCACTTCGCATCATCAAATAACTAAGGTACTTCTAAAAGTCGTAGAATCATGAAATTTCACAAGTAAGTCGGGTTCGTAGCACAATTAACCAGAAAAATCTGAAAACACAGAATTTCAGCCTCTAAACCCTTCAAACAGGGGGTGTTCATTTGGCCGTAAACAGTTCCTTAACACATTCAATTGTGCCAATGTTGATCGCCAAAACTCGATTACAGAGTTTTGAAGGCGGTCACGTGATTTCAAGCCGAATAACATTTTCTATATATGCTTGTTAAGAAGCTTGTCCAAAGATGTTTGTTAAATAGAAAAAATGAATATACCTAAAAATTTTAATCAGTATAGGTTATGATATATTTACGACATTAAAACATTTAACAAAATATAACCGCAATTCGGTACGTTTCCTATATAGTAGCCTTGGCGAAATACAGAAAATAGCCTTGACGAGAAAAGAAATTTGATAATAACGTATTTTCTGGCAACCTATTTACTGTGTCATATACACAAGCAATTTTTTCCATTTGTATGCAATTTATTTAATGTAAGGAACCCGTTTATTTATTTTTATATACCAACATAAATAATCTGTATATAAAAAATAATATTTTATACATGTATAAATAAAATGTTTATATGTATATAAATACATATAAATAACATAAAAGTTCAACAGGTTTGTTTTCGTAGTTGTTTATATCATTTGGCAACATATCTCAGTTTCTGAAGCCCGAATTGCGCCAAGATTTTTAAAAAATGCCAAGGTCCCTATAGTGGAAAAATATCCTAATTCCATATGAAAGTTTAAAAATTTCCTTTTAATTAAATGAAATGTGTAACTAATAAACTATCTTTAACGATGTGCGACAGATGCGGCGTCCGAAGTTCGCTGCTATTGTTATTATATTGTACTATTAGCCTACTTACTGTTAATTTATTGTTAATTTTAATTCTGTAAAAGAAAGATTATAGTTATAGATAAGATATGTTGGTCGCCAAAACCCGATTACAGAAAATTAGCCTGAGTTATAAAGGTGTTACGTGATTTCAAGCTGAATGAATTTTTATATGCTTTTACGAAAATCTTAATAAGGCAAAATTTCAGCTTACCTGTCCATCTGTCTATCTTTTACTTCCTTAAAACAAATTTTATTAAAGAACGGGAGGCGTCTGCACAGATCATCACCTCATCGAGTTGACGGCTGAAATTTTAGGATTAGTTAAATATCGATTAGCGTATTGAAATGTAACTGGTCTGCCAAGTCATATATTTGTGGAAACCACCTACAAACCCGATTTTACGGGTTAATTGGTGGATTTTCCATTGTGTTTTCCTGCACCCATTCCTCCATGTTTCCAAAATTTTGGATGCAGGAAAATACAATAGTAAACCTATCAGTTAACCACTAAAATTAGGTCTTCAGGTGGTTTCTACCAAGATATGACTTAACAGACCAGTTGCATTTAAATATGCTAATCTAGTTTTAACTAATCCTAAAAGTCAGCTGTAAACTCGATGAGGTGATGGTGTGTACAGACGTCTATTATAAATGTCGGTATTCTAATCTCAATAGCACTCTGGTCAATCTGGCAATTATCCCTACTATTTATGAAACACTATTCCTTTAAGTGCGTTTTAGTGATGTTAATGAACTTATGCATATGCATCATACATATTATACATATGCATATAATACGTAATACATTTGCATCATACATATTATAGTTATGTGTATAATACATAATACATATGCATCATTATGACGTCAGAATAAACAAAACATTTTTTTGTCGCCAAATTTGAGAATTGACATGATATATTACCAAATTTGGCGAAACTTTGCTAAATGTCGCCAAGCTTGGCAAATATTTGACGCTAGTGGCTCTTTTTCAATGAGTTAATTATTAATGCGAGCCATCTATTTTTATTTTTCCGCATATCATCTGAATAGTTAAATGATATAACGTACTAATATTTGGAAAGTGCTAATAGTTTCGTCACTGCCCAAAACCTCTGCTATTGTTATTATATTGTACTGTTATTATACTTACTGTGACTATGTTGTTAACCTTTACACCGCTAAAACTTCTGTATTATATAAAGAGAATTTACGGAAACTATTAAAGCATTGAAACTGCCAGTTCTCCTTATGATTATTATAATTCTATAATATGTAACCTGTTAATCAATATGTACCTTAGAATGAATCTTCTATAATCCGGTTCCTCGCATTTTAGTTTTCGGGTTTCGAGTAAAATTAGCTAAAATCTTAAAACCATGGCACACTGACTAATTCTTCAACACGATCAGATGAGAAGAATGATAGATTTTCAAATGGATCATGGCAGTGAGCAGTGGCGTAGCTACATATTCAGCGCCCTGGAGCAAGTGAAGTTTGTGCGCCCTATTTTCACTCGAAAAAGTTCTGCGCATTTTTTGTTTTGAAATTTAAAATTTATACACTATTCTTAATTCGATTTAAACTTTTACTTTTATTTGAAAGTCAAAGTATTTCAACAACGTGTTAAATACAAATAATTAGAAATAAATAATGAATAACGAAATAAATTATTCTGTAAGTACCGAGATATGCTTTGCGAATAGGGCGGGATTTTTGTTTTAAATGCGCTAATGGGCCAGTAGGATCTGCCGCTCTTAATATATGTTTTTGTTTTCAAGGGTTTCGAAGCATTGTAGAATACTAATAAAAATACACTTGTCAAGTTCTTTTTTTACTTTTTACATATGAATGAAATACGTTTTTCTGGTTTTAGTGCCAGAAAACCCAAAATTCAAAGTAACATAACTCGGTAAGTTTTGGTCATACAAAAAAGAATGTATTATTTTACCTGTTAAAGTACGGAGTAGAATTTTCTAAATGTAACGTATAGAACCAAGGAACGGAATAAAAATGTAAACCTCGTAACTTTTAAAAAATAACTATTTTGACATAAATTACTTTTAAGAGGATGAAGAATAACTTTGAAAGTTTTTTACTATTGGAACTATAATTCTACAGCTAATGGTTTAGAAAATTAGCCAATGAACAAGGATAAATGTTGACACCGGGATTATCACTGGCTTTTGTCTAATCTGAGCAGTTTGGCTAATCGCTAAAGAAAAACTAGTCAAATTCAAATAATGATAGTAATAGATTTGTTATATAACACTAAGGATATCAAAACACAAATAATGAGTTAGATGGAAAAGGCCTAATCGTACAATAACATCATCGAGAGTATCGCCGAAACAAATACAACAAAAAATCTCTTGCAATTTGACCATTTCAATCTTTAGTTTTCTCGTCTTGTAAAACATTTTGGAGCAGTGGCGATCGACCTGATTGACACCCTTATATATTACTCAAGATTCCAGTTTTTACATTCCATAAACATACAATGCTAGGAAGGAAATAGGAAAGCATAGTAATCACAATAAAAATAAATGAAAATAACGGTATATTTTACATTTTCAAATACTCTAAATCAGTTCTCACAATTTTTCCAAATATGCGTGTATGTTAGAATTTACTCACGTTTTCAGATTACCAGAGCACGATTTGGTGTGTTTTTGATGACGTCGGCAGAAACGTTATAAATTTGTCATTAATTTACGAAGTTTCGAGTGGCCGCATGGTTTGGTATCTAAACTTTTTATCAATCATTCTGCAACGATAACTGATGAACGTTTTCCCTTATATCTCAATCAAATTATTTTTATTGCTCACGTTGAGCTTATATCCATGCAACAACATTTCACCATGCAGACAGTGTCTACTCGATAAGGGGTTCACAATCACTTTACTGCTTTTACTACCAGTAATTTCAGAAAAAAAAATTCTCCTTGTTTAATCGTAGAAAATCCTACTATAAAACAGATCAAAATTTATATACCAGCTTCTGATAGGAAAGATTCTGAAACTCTGAAGAGCCGCTACTGCACGCAGGGTCAGACTCAGTTGCTGTGAAATACGCAGATCTTGCATTTTTGGAGAGCACAACATTTTAGAAACTCATTATTTTACCACCTTGCTAGTAGAAACCAACAATATCCATTAACATTCCAGTTTTTCTTTCTGCAAATGCTTTCAATTTCGGAACTGGATCCGAACTTGAAAATGTCTTTACAGAAAAAAAGAAAATCGAAACAGTGTAAAATAACTGTTTAGACATCGACGTCATATATGCTACGAAAAAAAAAAACTTAAATGTAAATGAGAAATTTTTAAAGAACGCTGACATTGGTTTAACATTAGCTTGAGAATTACTAGTGTAGGATTCCAAGTATTCATAATTTTAGTGCTAAATTAGAATGTTATGATTAATTAAATCTATTTTAAACTATTTTTGCAGCTGGAGGATAAAACGTCTTAATGCTGTTAGAAATATTAAGAAACGTGCAAATACCGGGTGTCCCAAAAAGGACTGACTGATTTTAAAATTCAATAACTTCCAAACGGTGACATATATTAAAAAAATTCTTGCAGGAGGGTTATGCATAAAGTCAAAAGTTTTTTACAGTGATTTTTAATTTTAGTTCGAATTACAAACAATAGATGGCGCTGTAAGCAATTGTCGCTAAATACAGGCTCGATTTTTGGTCCTTTATCTTGTTCCATGCAGAAAAAGGAGATGGAAATGTATTATCCGGGCCACGAAGTACCAAAAATCGAGCCTGAATTTAGTGTCTGTTGATCGCAGCGCCATCTATTGTTTGTAATTCGAACTAAAATTGAAAATCACTGTAAAAAAACTTTTGACCTTATGCATAACCCTTCTGCAAGAATTTTTTAAATATCTGTCACCGTTTACAAGTTATTGAATTTTAAAATCAGTCAGTCCGTTTTGGGACACCCGGTAGATTTTTATACAGTAAACTGTCTAAAGCTCTGTGCAAGACACATTTTCGTCTTATGCAGAATGCTCTGTAAGCCCTAGCGACAGGGTACAATCGAAAGGACGCAAAAGAACCTTCAAATCGGCTGAAAATTCTTGGAGAAGATCATGCAGCCATTGGTAACGAACGGAATTTCAGAATATATACATTATATATTTTAAGATTTAAATGATCCTCTGAAAGAAAGAAATTTTCAAGAAAAAAAAAATTGCTTTGGAAAGAAAAGTATCTTACTTTGGAAAGAGAAACAAAAATCCTTAATTAAAAAATGTTTAAGCTTTATGAATGAAAGTGCACGTTTTCTTTAAAACTCGAGGTCTTTATCACCAGTGAAAATGTTTCACCTTTGTATAAAATTAGGATCTAAGTTTTTATTAATTTTTATATTGTTTTGAGCTCACAGTATTTCTATAAACTGTTCGGAAAGTTGAGTGGAGTAATTCCAGATTCATATCGAATTGTGGCGGGAAGAAGGAGCGGAGCCTGATTACGGCCTAAGCAAATTCTCATTAGCATTTCCGAAAAATATGTTTTGCCTTATTTAATCCCAAAATTCAACAATTAAATAAGGTTTAATGCTGAAAAATACCTTTCGAAAAAAGTGGTGTAAATTTGTATAGGCGATAATCAGGTCCGAAGGAACACTAAATTTTTCTCTCTTTTTGAAGGAAAAGACTTATCAATTCTGCATTTGATGTTTGCCATATTTTCAAAATCTCAAAAACATTACGTACAAAACTTAATTTGCCGCTTACCCACCCCCCATCCCCCCATCTAAATTTTGTCACCGTGGACCGATGTGGAATATGCGTAAGTCCGGTTCTTATTATTGTTTTGTAATCTGTATTGATGTCCATGTTTAGTTTCCCCAAAACAAAACAAAACTTCAAAAATTTCGTTTTCTTGTTGTTGTTTTTTTTGCTTGTAAAATGGTCAATGATTCTCTTCAACTTCTCAAACTTTTTTTTTTTAAATGTTAAATTAACTAAATAGGTGAGGCTGTTACATCGTAAATATAGGTTTCTCAGCAGCGATTTCTTTGGCTTACATTATTTCCGTACAGTAATCACCATGATAAATTTCTAAAACATTTTCAAGATAAATGTACCAGGAAGTTTGTTTGAAAATGGTGGTTGCCAATAAAGTGACCAATGACAGCTCTATAAATAAGTTTTGATTAGTTTAAGATTTGAAAATCTCAAAAAAGTTTCAGAAAAAAAAAAATCGGGCATGATGAAACGGTGTTGGAGAAGTTACTCGGGGCTACAGTACGGTATGAATTACAATTAAAACTTCGCGAATAGAAGTAATTTCTTTTAACTGTGTATAAAAGCATGTTTTAAATCGAAATAGTTGAGGTTAAACACAGTAGAAAGTAACACACAAAGACACAGTAGTAAAAACATAATAGTGAGGTTAAAACAAAGTAAAATAACATAGGAATATGCCTATTGTAACAAGATTTATCTATAATATCTGATTAATAGTGAAAAAAATATGCAAATATTTTTACAAGTTTTTATTTTGCTCGTTCTAATTTTGCGCCCTTGGGATTCGGGCGCCTGGAGCAGTTTGCTCCAACTGCTCCACGGTAGCTACGCCCCTGGCAGTGAGCCGGTAGACCTTCTATTCTTCCGTAATCGAGTCTATTGAAAAGGTTAACGTGAAACAAAAAGATATTAGCATCAATATGGTTTAATGCAAATACAGATATTGTCAAAGGATTTCATAAGAACCATTTCACTTGTACCCAGTCGTATCAGTTAAAATACAACAATTGGCAGTGAGCCCAATTAGAAAAGATTACTTAATAGGATTAAAAATTTCCGCATTCGAGAACGAATCGTAACTGCTAAGGAAGCATGCATAAGTGAGTTAAGAGATATTTGTCACGAAAGATGAAATGCATAACAACATAAAATATATGATGTGCTTCCATGATCGTAAAGAGTTCTTGATTTCTCTATCAAAAGCTTCCGAATTGGCGAAAGAATGGGCAAGTAAATTAAATTATGAATCACAGTAACATGATGCAACGTTTAACATGGAAGTAATACGGTAAATACTGCTTGCTAGAGGCGGCTAGTACTTTAATATAAAAAGAAATAAAGTATAAATTTGTAAAGCTCAATAAAATAAATTTAGGTATTTTTATGTTAGCCGGGCGCAAGTGGCAAATCGCCAAATACTGTTCCCAACTCCATTGTTCATATTGCATTCATTTCATTTAAATATATATACTTTTCAGTCATCTCATTTAAAATAGATGCATTTCCCTCATTTTATTTAATAGAATATTTAACATAGAAATAAATAAATAAGAAATAATAACATAAACCAAATTATTTTATTTGAAAATCAAAGCATTGTTTCTAATTTACACATGTAAAAAATGAAAACTGCTATTGACGAAAAAACAAAAGGCTAATGAGGAGATTTGCTCTTGGCTAACATAAAAGTACTGAAATTTGAGTTTTTTTCATATTAATATAGTTTAGAATAACAAACTTGAAAAAACATACAAAAAGTAGTGATATCCCAGCAAAAAGTTTTCGGTAAAAAAAAAAAAAGCGCCAAGTTCTCCTTAATGTTTCGGCCAGAAAAAGCAGTGATATCTGATGTTCGCACAAGTTAAAAGCCAAACATCCCAAATCTTTCATTGAAAATGGCTTCCTGCGACTTGGCCGTTAATGCCTCCGTGAGAGTTTTTCAAATTTTAAAATATGTACAAATGAGCTACATGCCAACTACATTTTTTGATTATTTTAGGCATTTTGTGACACAGAATACAGAAATAAAATACACATTTGAAAAAAGCATTTAAACAACTTCAGTCTATTTAAATGCTTAGAAGTTAAAAATAACAAAATACTTGTATTCAGGAGATAATATCCCTAATTTCTAAAACATAATTAATATCAACTTTTAACGGTTTATAAATCGAATACCTCTTAATGTTTGCAAACAAACTATAATAAATGTTCAAACAAAAAAAATCTCTTTCGTCAATACACAAGATTTCAATATTATACAATGAAATATAATGTAACATATTGTGAGATATGAAGTAAGTAAATTTTGTTTTATTTCTTGGGTGTGACTTTAGCTTTTGACCGTACAAAATGGCAATTAAACTGCAAGTGGACTAAATGATCTGTAATCAAATCTAATGTTTGTTGAAACTGAATGGTAGTTATCAGAAATCTTTTACTTATTATGTCTTTATGTTAATTTGCCTCTTTGCATTCTAATATTACTTTTAATATTTAAATAATTCATAAATGCGTAATTTCCAATCATTAATTTTGAAATGCTGTAGAAGGCATTAACGGCCAAGTCGCAGGAAGCCATTTTCAATGAAAGATTTGGGATGTTTGGCTTTTAACTTGTGCGAACATCAGATATCACTGCTTTTTCTGGCCGAAACATTAAGGAGAACTTGGCGCTTTTTTTTTTTTTTTTTTACCGAAAACTTTTTGCTGGGAGGTATGTTTTTGTGTAACTATACAACAGATTTTTCTAGGCATTATTTTAATGTTTTATATCATTCCTTTGAGTCGTAAACAAGCAAAGTAGAATTTGAAGAATTTTTTTGGATAGTAATGAATCAAGTAAATTGATAATAATAATGAAATAATAATTCCATATACACTTTATACATAGATATATATTTCAAAAATTTCAATGAAATAAATTTGAGTGATTACTTCTATAATGATGATTTTTAGTTAGAGATTTTTTTAAACATTTTTTTGTGTTTTGTTAGCTATAAATATTTTTAAATTTTATTTTATTACAAATAAAGTATAATTATAAATATTAATAAAATGGACTTATATAAAATAATGATGATAATATTTGAAAATATATTGTTCGAGATTTGCATGTTTATTCCCAATATTTCCAATAAAATTATGCAGGTAGTTACATGTAGTATATTAATCATTCATGTTTATACACTTTCCAAAATAAAACACAATAAAAAATATTCGGAAAATCTAGCAAAAACTTCACTTACCCTTTCTAAAAATCCTGATTAATATGTTTATAAATATTTTCTAAAATGCATTTTAATAATTTACTTTTTGAATTTTTTAATTTTGCGCTCATTAATATCATTTAATTTTTTATCACCTAACATTTTTGTGTAATTCCTTAAACAGGTATTTGAAAATGAATTTATAATTTTAAAAAAGTTATCTTTTTACTGGACACTGGAGGAAACATTGTCTTCCCCCTCTGTCTTTTAGGGAGTGTCACGGCCTTGAGTTCCCGAGGGTTACGGTGGGAATCACCCATTCATCTTACCCAGTCGGCGAAAGGATGGAGCCATGTTAGGCTTAATTTCGATTTCAGATATGCATGAGAAAACTTATCAGCCTAAATAAAAATCCCTTCTACTCAAATCCCCTCTGTTCGCATATTTTTCTATAAAATATTAAAAACTAACAAACTTCCAATGATTTGCGCAATCGAGAAACCATTTCAGAAATCGTGTTTAATTGTAAACAAAAAATGAGCTATGTAGTGAGTCATTCATTTTTGAGATTCTGTGATAAAAATTTTAAAAAATACTTTCGTGCATCGAATATTTCTACCTCATGTAGTATTAATGTTTAAATTTTGTGTATTTTAATAGTTCATGTTAAATCATCGTATGTTTAATTTTGCTCTTATAAACAAAGAAAAATCTTAGAAAAGACTTTGGCGGTATTCGCCCATGAACCAATGAAATTGCATTTTGTTTTAAAAATAAACTTTTAGACAACTCAACTCGATTATCTGCGTATTATTATTTATTCTGCGTATTATTATTTCTGAAATGCAAAAGGTAATAAATAGACCGGGAGGCGTCATCACCTCATCGAGTTGACGGCAGAAATTCCAGGATTAGACAGAACTCGATTAGCATATTAAAGTGCAACTAGTCTGCCAAGTCATATATTGGTGGAAAACACTTAAGTAGTGTGATTGTGACAGTTTGGCGCCCCATGTGTTGTGTGTGGTGGAATGAGGTGGCATGTGGTGCGAAGTGCAGAGCGCGCGCTGATAAGAGTCGGTGGTGGAGGAAACGCATTTCGGTGGAGGAGATAAGAGGGAGAGTAGGCTGTTGGGAACTGATAAGGAGTTTATTTCGAGTAATGAATGAATTAGCGAGACTTTGAAAATATTTGGAAGAGATCGTATTATAGTACGTGGGTATTTTATTTATTTTATTTTGAGGAGATAGAAAATTTATTTTACGAATTTTATTTTAGCGTACTTAGTTTTTATTTTACGAATTTTATTTTATGAAATTTTATTTTCAGGTGTTAGAATTATTTTATGAATTTTTATTTTCAGGTGTTAGAATTATTTTTTCTTTTAAAAATTACTTAGAGATAAAAATTATTTGCGAATTGAATTTTCATAGCTGCCAACAACTTACGCTTTTTCAGACCACAAAAATTTTATAGTAAATTTTACCTTTTTAAATCGCCGTAATCGGCCGATTAAATAAGGCAAAAATTTCTATTAAATTTTTGTGATCTGAAAAAGTGGAAGAGTTGGCAGCTATGAATTTTGTTTTTCGAATTTTATTTTCAGATCTTAGAAAATTTTTGCGATCTGAATTTATTTTAGCATCCTTAATTTTTATTTTGAAATCTTAATTTGACTAGTTAGAAAATTTATTTTAACGAAGTTTTATTTTCGAATTTTATTTTTAGGTGTTAGAATTATTTTTTTTTATTACGAACTGAATTTTATTTTTAGGTGTTAGAATTATTTTTTCTTACGAAGTAAATTTTATTTAATGATGTTAGAAAACATTTGAGAAGATTTTTATTTTCGAACTTTATTTTAGGAGAGATAGAAAATTTATTTTGAGAATTAAATTTTTGAGACGATCGAAAATATTTGAGCGAAATATTTTTTATTTAGGAATTTTTTATTTTAAAATTACTAGGACATAGAAATTATTTGCGAATTGATTTTTATTTTAGCGTACTTAATTTTTATTTTACGATTTTTTTTTTATGTTTTTTTTTTTTTTTTTTTTTTTTAGAAGATAGCAAATTTCTGGGAACTTAATTTATTTTTCAGGAAACTGTTTTATATTTTGAAAACTTTTATTTATTTATTTATTTTTTCACGCGAGGTATGAATTTTGTGAGTAATTTTTATTATCGTTAGATAGAAAATTTATGCGAACTTCAATTTTATTTTAGAGGAAATAGAATTTTTATGTATTTAACGGAACTTTGAAAAATCGCGGGAAAGAATTTTATTCTTTTTATTTTGGTAGCTTAATTTATTTCATGGTCTTAATTAAGAGGAAATACTTTTATTTTCGAACTTAACCTATTTTTAAGGAATATGTTTTTCTTATTTTGAGAACTTTTATTTATTATTTTTCGTATATAATAGATGTGTGTTAGAAAATTGGGAGGATATGTCTTAAAATAGACTAATATTTTATTTTGGAAATGCAAAATTATTTGATTTATTATGTTTTTAAAATAATATGAAATAAAAGCTTACTTGATTTTCATGATGAGAAGATAGATCTTGTGCATTCATTGAATTCAGGTTGGAAACGAAATTAACGCGCACAAATTATAAAAATATTGAAGAAATATTATTTCAGCTAAGTAGAAAAAAGATTATACACCAATACACCAATACACCAATCCAGATGTTAATGAATCCCTACAGAAGTCGTGATGCTTCTGTTTATCTCACTCGAAGTAGAAAATCTGACTTGCACGCACTTATAGAGCAGATAACATTTGTGTTGCCAATTCTCATAACATAAATGTATTATTATAATAGTGTTGCCACTTTTTGATAAAAGTCTCTTAATAACTCGCTAATGGATAGCCTCGTTTCCCTATTTAAGTAACCTCAAATACAGATTTTATCTAGTGCAACTCTAATTTCACCCTTTCGCAACAGAAAAACTGCGCTCTTAATGTTAAAATCTCTTTTTGATATCAGTCAATGAAACTTAGAGCAAAGCGACGCGTGTTATCAATTTATGCTGGCGGCAGTCAGTCTATGCATATTGCTTGTGATATACCACCACAACGTAAAAACGCATTACGCGTTTCGAGTAAATTTATTAAAACTAGAATATTTAAAGTAAATACAGAGGCTTTAAAACTTGCAAATAGTAAAGAATGATGACTATAATTTATTTAAAAGAGAGGGGATTCTAATTTATTTAAAAAAAGAAAGATCAATCATCTTTTTTTATTTAAAAGAGAAAAATGAAACATTTCAAAAATAAGATTTCAATTCTTTGAAGAAAAGCTATTGATAGCTAAATCTTAACGCTTCTTGGCGAAGTTTTATTTTCAGGAGTATGCCTTTCAAGATTTGAAATATGTAACACATTTGTAAAAGAATTTTGCATTTTTCTTATAATACGTGCTTACTTTATAAATGAATTCTAAATTTGCAACTTGAAATAATAATAATACCGTATTTTATGAAAAAACGCAGTGGCGTTTACGAGTTTAAAAGTTATTTTTTTTTCAAGTGCGGCGTTTACGCCCTGTGCGGTGTTTACGATTTTTTTTAAATACCAACTGAGTTTCCTTAATTTAAAAATTCAAAAAAATATTTAAAATTGGATTTAAATATTTTAAATAAAACTCCTGACATCTTAAGATATTAAAAACGAGGCATCCTATACATTGGTCAGAAAACTTTGATGAAAGTTAAGTCAGTGTGACTCTGTCGACAAAAGTAGTGTCCCGATGGATGCGACGAATACGACATTTTTAAGCTTATTGAGGCCAATTTGAGGAGTGCGGCGTTTACGACGGGTGCGTCGTTTCTTCCATAAAATACGGTAACAAGGAAATAATAATAAAAACATTGAAATAATAATAATAATAATAATGAAGCAATAATAATAAAGACAACATTGAAATAATAATAATGATAATAATGAAACAATAATAATAAAGACAACATTGAAATAATAATAATAATAATGACAACCTTGAAATAATAATAATAATAGTAAAAAGCAAAAGAAATATTTCGTTGGTTGAAAAATAAATAGTTTTCTCTTTAGAGTTGATATATATTTCGCAGTGTTTACTGTCTATTCACATATTTATCGTTGTGTTAGATCTTTTGATAAAATTACCTTGATTTTTGCATAATGTTTGTGAGAAAGAATTTTTCTTCTAAAGGAATCATTTGAAGTTTCTTTTATAAAATGGCATGGTTCAACTTAGGAAATAATTTTACTCATTACCTAAAATGAATTTTTCAAACTTCTGATTGAGGAATCAACTATGTTAGACTTGAAACAAAGGCAAGTTAAAGATTAAATAATTTACTTTTAGATATTCTGCACATTTTCAGTATGCATTAAATAAATTACACGAATAAAGGTCACGAAATTTCTGTTAAAATAACGCACCAATCATCTTACGTGATTTGGGTCATGTGACTAACTAAATATTTTAAACCAATCATGGATGAGTATTTATAATTTTCTGCACTCAAGCGCCCCCTATGATTGTATAAATTTGCATGGCACGAGATAATTTCACCATTCTGTGTATTTTCATTGAAGTGTTAGAAACTGCTCAAGTGATTCAGTCGTTTTAATTTATGTCATAAAGGAACGAAGCATGCAGTCATCTTTGTTAAGTGTTGTTGTTGATGTACCCAACTCGAAAAGTCAACCCTTATCACCAGGATTTAAAGATCAAGACGTGGAATTTTCATTGTCGCTTGTTTCGAATGATGTGAAACATTCTTCATCAGTATTGAAGAAACAGAAGTTACCCTTTGTGTGTACAACTCTCAGCCAAGCCTTTTCCAGAAAGTTTATGTTGATAGACATATGAAATCTCACCTGAAGAAAAAACCATTTGCTTATGATTTGGGCGAAAAATCTTTTGTTTAAATAGCGATTTACAACGACATAGGAGGATTCATTCGAAGACCCTTGAAATGCATTAGTGTGATTTATGCAATGACGCATTTTCAAGAAAATATGACTTATTAAAACACAAAACGATTCACAAGACCCCCAAACAACAGAGTTGTGATCTTTGCAGTGATGTGTTTTTGAGAAAATATGACTTACTAAAACATAAGAAAATTCATATGCAGCCCACCCCAAAATACCCATGTGATGAATGTGATGAAAGTTTTTCTAACAAAAGTGCTTTACTGAGACACAAACGCACTTCACACAAGGTTTTACCCAAACAAACTGATTCTTCGGTAAAAGATGCCTTGTTTGAAAAAGTGAAGCATTTTTAAAGACAAAATGCTCTTAATTCGCTTTCTGTAATTAATCTTACACCTGACGAAGGAATGATAAAGACTTACACATATTTTTTAATAGTATAAGATCAGATATTTTGAATGAATTAAATTACCAGATGGCAGAAAAAAACTCATTGAAATGGTATGCAACAGTTCATGTGGTTGTTAGCCGTTTAGCACATGATGGTGAAATGGACTATGCTACTCCCTTTTTCCGTTCAAGAGCAACGCTAGAGTTGACGAATGATAATATACCTCTACATATTGAGGAATCCTTTGCCAAAATGAATAACTCTTTTGAAAAATTCACACAAAAAAGTACTGGATGGATGTTAGATAGAATTTTGAATTTAGAAGTGTATTCAGCTAAACTTGGCATGTATTACAACTTGTAAATCTTGTTTAAACTCTGTTTACTTATGTACTTGATGTTGTAACTTTGAAAATAATTATGATGTGAGTGAATATGCTTCGTGTTTTATAATTTTTTTCGCATATTAACATACTTTACAATTATCATATAATATGTAAATTACTTTTTAACATTTGAATTGGTTACAAACACTATAATCTGAGTTCAAAAACATTTATTATATCACACATAAATCTCTTTTATTGCAAATTAAAATTCATTTGAAAAATGAATGCTAAAGATTAGAATTCTGTAGAGATTAATTAGACATACCAAAAATCCACTTACTTGAAATTCATCTTCTTCGAACAGCGACTCAACGTGTAATAAGAAAAATAAAAGATGCCGTATTCTTTATCAGTTAGAAAATCACGTGTTATCACATGACTTCCATCTTCCATGTGAGTGGCTGATAATGCATAGGGCATACATGTTATTCGTTGTCAGTAAGCGATAAAAATAGCTAGATTATCGTAATGCTTCGCATTGCTATCAGAAACTTGTGCGAGCCTGTTTTTGCTACCTCACCTGTAATGTAAGTTTATTTTTAATTTCTTAGATAATTAAAATCACCAATTGCTAATTGTAATTTGCATGTTAATTGATTTTTATAATAATAAGTGATTTATTTTTATATTGTTTGAATTTCATTAAGTTTTGATCTTAGAAATAACTTAATTTTCTTTTTAAAGCGAAAATCTTTAGATTTCATTCACTAGTCTTTAAAATTTTCTTTTGTGTGTTGGAAATTATTTCAAAGTATTGAAAGTCTTATTTGTGAAAGGTTCATTTTTTAGAAAATGAGTCTTGAAAAATATTCACGAAAATTATTTAGCTTGAAAATTTTTGAAAGACATGAAAATAACTCGAAAAAATTATTTGACTTGTAAAATATTTGAAGAACTGAAAATGATTTCATTGCTCGAAAGTGAGTTGAAAAATATTTGCATAATCGAAGAAATTATTTGGCTTGAAAATTTTTGAAAGACATTAAAATAACCCGAAGAAATTATTTGACTTGTAAAATATTTGAAGAACTGAAAATGATTTCTTTGCAAGAAGGTGAGTTGAAAAAAATTTGCATAACTCGAAGAAATTATTTGGCTTGAAAATTTTTGTAAGAAATGAAAATAACTCGAAGAAATTATTTGAGTTGTAAAATATTTGAAGAACTGAAAATGATTTCATTGCTCGAAGTTGAGTTGAAAAATATTTGCATAACTCGAAGTAATTATTTGGCTTGAAAATTTTTGTAAGAAATGAAAATAACTCGAAGAAATTATTTGAGTTGTAAAATATTTGAAGAACTGAAAATGATTTCATTGCTCGAAGTTGAGTTGAAAAATAATTGCATAACTCGAAGAAATTATTTGGCTTAAAAATTTTTGAATGACATGAAAATAACTCGAAGAAATTATTTAACTTGTAAGATATTTGAAGAACTGAAAATAATTTCACTGCACGAAGGTGAGTTGAAAAATAATTGCATAACCCGAAGAAATTATTTGACTTATAAAATATTTGAAAGTGTTTCAATTGAAAAAGAACTTGGTTTCTTGAAAACAGATGCTTATTTCTAAAAATTTCATTAAAAATTGCATGCTTGGTAGAATGAACTAGGAGAACCAACCCTTGGTTTCTTTAAAGTTTTTGAACACTTTCATGGATGAAAGAACAATGAGAGTCCTTAGTGTCATGAGAACATATGAATGTTTTCTAAAATTTTTATGAAAAAATGTATGCTTGGAAGAATAAATGATGAGGGTTCATGGCTACATTTTGTGAACTCATTCTTGATACTTCATGGCACATGAGTCATGATAGTTTATTTTGAAAATCTATTTAATGCCATGATTTTGTAGTAAAAAAGAATGAGAGTCCTTGTTTTCTAAGAAGGTATATTTGATTAATGCTCATAAATATCACAAGAGTTGAACTCACACTTGGAAGATAGAACGATCAATGTCCTTCAGTTTTTGAAAAATTTATCAATTAAACAGTTATTTGGAAGAAAGATGAGAATCTTGAAAGGTTAAAAGTTTTGGCTGATTTCTTAAAAGTTTTTGGTAAATGCGTGGGTTAAATACGTGCATGAAAGAAAGAGCGATGAGAGTCCTTGGATAATTCATGAGAACTAATTAAAAAATGTATTTGTTAGTTAACAAAGCAAAGTTATTGTAAAAAATAAGTTAAACAAATTTAGTTAAGAAAAATTTAAGTTAAAAAATTTTAAAGTTTAGAAAAAAAATTAAATTAAGAATAATAAAATTTTAATTAAGAAAAAAAATTATATAAAGAAAAAAAAGGATAATTTTAGAAAAAAATATGTTAAGAAAAATATTACAAGGTTGAATGTTTGTAAAATTGGATTGTTTTCTGCTTTAACTCATAATGAATTCATCCAAGCATTCAATTGTTATCCTGGAAACCATATGTTTATTCATCACCTATCCAACCAACCAACCAACCATCTTCTTACCGCACCAATCGATTATTTACAGTATTAACCCTTTATTTCTGCACAAGTGCAGAAACTAAACCGATGATAAAATCGAAAAATACGTGACTTTGTTGTAAGTTGATGATGTTCAATATTTTTGAAAAGATAAACTTAGACTCAGAAACTATTTAACATGGAGTTTGAATGAAAATTTGCAGAGTTGTTAATTTCCCGCGAAAACTCACTTATGCATTTTTGGAGATACTTAAAAATCATAACATTATTATATTCAAATTAATTAAATTCTCACGGTTTTATATTAGTTTGCAAGTAATTAGAAATATTTCTATGTTAACTAGGTTTAATAGTATTCCGACTTAAACATTTCTTTGACAGATTTCCTATGATAAACCTTGTGTAACTAACCTTTTAAAATTTTTAATTCAACTTATTTTCATGAGATTTACCTGCAAAACTATAAATTCTTCTATTCAGTTTAGTTATCAATTTCATATTATTTTTAAAATTTTTATTATTGTTTGAAAAATAATTATGCACTCTATTACCTTTATTTTAAAACATTTAAACTCTAACATCTAACAAATCTAAAATTATAATATATTCAACACTTACCTAATACACCAGCTTGGTCATGACAAGTGCGTTTAACAGGACGACTTTAAGTGAATTGGTAAATCCTTATCGTGAATCAGGATATCACGTGACAACTTCCTCCCGTTTCATTGGTTGATACTGCCATCACGGGATTCCTTATCTGCAACGTCACTCGACGATAAGAACAACTCTGAGAAGCCACATTCACGCCATTTTCTCACTCTCTTCAGGTGAGTACCAATGCAGGTTTGTCTTTACTATCCGTCCCTTATATAATCATGTCAAATCATGTGTAAACATGTCTGAAGTTGTCTAAACATATTATTGCTTCTTACTTATCCTAAAATGGATGTTTAACCACGAAAGAAATGTATATATTTATATTTTTGTTAGATTAGATAATTGAAATAAACAATTGCTAAGTATAATTAAATCACTTCCGTTAATTAATAATTATATTAATTAAAATACTAATGATTTATATATGAACTAATTTATAATATATATATATATATATATATATATATAATATCGATTTTAGAAATAACTTAAGTTTCTTTTACAAGCAAAAATAATAATTCAAACATATAATTGTGTTAGAAAATTCTTATGTGAGACTACTAGAAAGAAAAAATGATGAGAGACCTTCGATATTTCAAACAAACACTACTCACACATTTTTCAATACTTAAGGGGATAAGGGACCTTTAAAACCATAAAAATCAATTTCTTATTTTTTGTAAATTTAACTTTAAATATTATTCAAGGGTACATTATATGCATTATGGCAAGCATTTATCACAAAAAAATGGAAAAAAAAATTTTTTTTGAGAAAAAAAATGGAATTTTACGCGTTGTCTTAGAAATGCCCCCTGCGCGTTCCATATCAATGAAAATCCCCAATATTTTTGATAAACGTTTGGTTTATATATATAAATAAAACTGTGCATCGAATTTTATATATTTGAATGTAAAGGTTAAAAAAAATTCGAAATTTTTTGAAATTTTCAAAAAAATTCAAAATTTTAAAATTTTTCAAAATTTTTTTTTTTTTGTAAATTTTATTTTAAGTATTACTCAAGGGTTCATTATATGCATTATGGCAGCTATTTATCACAAAAAATAAAAAATAAATTATTTTTGAGAAAAAAAAATAAATTTTACGCGTCTTAAAAATCTTCGAAAAGCGGCTTGCGCGTTCCATATCAATGAAAATACCCAATATTTTTTATAAAAGTTTGGTTTATATATATAAATAAAACATTGCATCGAATTTTATATATTTGAATATAAAAAAAAATTGAAAAGTTTTGAAATTTTTTCGAAAAAATTTCAAAAATATTTGATTTTTTTTAACCTAATTGAAAAACATAGAACTCAAATGAGCTCAGAGTGGAATGACAAATTCACCTTGCGTTAAAATAACTACAAATAAATTGTTTACTAAAAAGGTGCATAAAAATTTATTAAAATATACCGTTACATAATGAATGAACTGGTCTTTAAAACTTAAAAACCATTGATGTTAAAATCATAATGAAACAGAAAAAGGTGATTCCTGAGATCTTTTGATCGCTAACGCGATCATTTTCAAAGGATACTTTCACTGGAATGTCGCATTCACTGAGCTATTTATATACCTGTCTGGGAAAAAGGGTCAGTCTATTATTTGTTGCGGGTGTCTATGAAGTTATTTCGTTCCAATGCTGAAGTGTTAGATATTTTCAAAATGTTAAACCAGATTTGAGGTATATCATAAGACAAAACATCGTTACATACATTATTTTCTTTACTTAAAATTTCCAACGATTCTCTAATTCTTAAAGTATAATGATCAGATGCAGGTAAAATAACTCTTGCTTTTTCGAAATCTATTTTTAAATTTTGGCGTTGATTCAATCTGGAAAGTCCTGTAGACGGTCGGTTAAACTTGATATCTCTCATGTGCTCCCCAATCTTTCTTTAAATTTTCGAGTGGTCATACCTATGTAGTTTAACTCCTTCTGATTTTCCGTTTGAAATAACCATACATAATAAGGAAATTGCAGGTGTTTATTCTATCCCATTTCAAACGGAAAATCAGAAGGAGTTAAACTACATAGGTATGACCACTCGAAAATTTAAAGAAATATTGGGGGAGCAGCTGAGAGATATCAAGTTTAACCGACCGTCTACAACACTTTCCAGATTGAATCAACGCTAAAATTTAAAAATAGATTTCGGAAAAGCAAGAGTTATTTTACCTACATCTGATCATTATACTTTAAGAATTAGGGAATCGTTGGAAATTTTAAGTAAAGAAAATAATGTATGTAACGATGTTTTGTCTTATGATATACCTCAAATCTGGTTTAACATTTTGAAAATATCTAACACTTCAGCATTGGAACGAAACAACTTCATAGACACCCCCAACAAATAATAGACTGACCCTTTTTCCCAGACAGGTATATAAATAGCTCAGTGAATGCGACATTCCAGTGAAAGTATCCTTTGAAAATGATCGCGTCAGCGATCGAAAGATCTCAGGAATCATCTTTTTCTGTTTCATTATGATTTTAACATCAATGGTTTTTAAGTTTTAAAGACCAGTTCATTCATTTTGTAACGGTGTATTTTAATAAATTTTTATGCACCTTTTTAGTAAACAATTTATTTGTAGTTATTTTTTTAACCTTTATATTCAGATATATAAAATTCAATGCACGGTTTTATTTATATATATAAACCAAACCTTTATAAAAAATATTGGGGATTTTGATTGATATGGAACGCGCAAGCTGCATTTCGAAGATTTCTAAGACGACGCGTAAAATTCCACTTTTTTCTCAAATATAATTTTTTTTAATTCTTTTTGTGATAAATGCTTGCCATCATGCATAATGTACCCTTGAATAATATTTTAAGTGAAATTTTTAAAAAATAAAAAATTTATTTTTAAGGTTTTAAAGGTCCCTTGTCCCCTTAAAAGAAATCATATTTTTCATGACTGAGTTTTCAAGATGTATCCAAAGGGTGTCGTCGTTCTTCCTTTCTAGTTTTCTCACATAAGAATTTTCTAACACTCATATATATTTGAATTATTCATTTTCGCTTGCAGAAGAAACTTAAGTTATTTCTAAAATCGATATTATATATATATATTATAAATTAGTTCATATATAAATCATTATTATTTTAATTAATATAATTATTAATTAACGGAAGTGATTTAATTATACTTAGCAATTGTTTATTTCAATTATCTAATCTAACAAAAATATAAATATATACATTTCTTTCGTGGTTAAACTTCCATTTTAGGATAAGTAAGAAGCAATAACATGTTTAGACAACTTCAGACATGTTCAAACATGATATGACATGATTATACAAGGGACGGATAGCAAAGACAAACCTGCATGGGTAGTCACCTGAACAGAGTGATAAAATGGCGTGAATGTGGCTTCTCAGAGTTGTTCTTATCGTCGAGTGACGTAGCAGATAAGGAATCCCGTGATTGCATTATCAACCAATGAAACGGGAGGAAGTTGTCATGTGATATCCTGTTTCGCAATAAGGATTTGCCATTTCACTTAAAGTCGTCCTCTTAAACGCACTTGTCATGACCAAGCTGGTGTATTAGGTAAGTGTTGAATATATTATAATTTTAGATTTGTTAGATGTTAGAGTTTAAATGTTTTAAAATAAAGGAATAGAGTACATAATTATTTTTAAAACAATAATAAAAAATTTAAAAATAATTTGAAATTGATAACTAAACTGAATAGAAGAATTTATAGTTTTGCAGGTAAATATCATGAAACTAAGTTGAATTAAAAATTGTAAAAGGTTAGTTACACAAAGTTTATCATAGAAAATCTGTCAAACAAATGTTTAAATTGGAATACTATCAAACCAAGTTAACCTAGAAATATGTCTAATTACTTGCAAACTAATATAAAACAGTGAGAATTTAATTAATTTGAATATAATAATGTTACGATTTTTGCATATCTCCAAAAATGCATAAGTGAGTTTTCGTGGGAAATGAACAACTCTGCAAATTTTCATTCCAACTCGATGTTAAATGAGTTTCTGAGTCTAAGTTTATCTTTTCAAAAATATTGGACATCATCAACTTACAACAAAGTCACCTATTTTTCGATTCTATCATCGGTTTAGTTTCTGCACTTGTGCAGAAAAAAGGGTTAATACTATAAATAATCGATTGGTGTGGTAAGAAGATGGTTGGTTGGTTGGTTGGTTAGGTGATGAATAAACATATGGTTGCTAGGATAAACAATTAAATGCTTGGATGAATTCATTTATGAGTTAAAGCAGAAAACAATCCAATTTTACAAACATTCAACCTTGTAATATTTTCCTTAACATATTTTTTTTTCTAAACTTAACTTTTTTTTCTTTATTTAATTTTTTTCTTAATTAATTTTTTTTTCTTATTTAATTTTTTTTTCTTAATTTAATTTTTTTTCTAAACTTTAAAAATTTTTAACTTAATTTTCTCTTAACTAAATTTGTTTAACTTATTTTTTGCAAAAACTTTGCTTTGTTAACTAACAAATATATTTTTTAATTAGTTCAAATGAATTATTCAAGGACTCTCATTGTTCTTTCTTTCATGCACGTGTGTAACCCATGCATTTACCAAAAACTTTTAAGAGATCAAGCAAACCTTTTAACCTTCCAAGATTCTCATCTTTCTTCCAAACAAGTGTTCAATTCATATATTTTTCAAAAACTGAAGGACATAGATCGTTCTTTCTTCAAAGTGTGAGTTCAACTCTTATGATATTTATGAGCATTAAGGGTGTATTCGAAAAAATATTTTTCCACCCTCAACAGCTTGAAATTTTCTGAGACATTTTCAGACTCATTTTTAAAAGTAAAAACATGAAACTTGCTGGGGTGATTTCTGAAGACATGTTTCACATGTCGTGTGATTTCATTTTCAGCTCAATTAATTAGAATTTGATTTTTAAACAATTATTTTCTCAGTATGACCATTTTTTTCATTCCCAGATCGCCCGCTTCGGAAAATTCGGTTCAAAACGCCAACTTTGACAGCGTTTTTTACAGTATTTTCTGCATTTATCAAAAAATTAAGAAGCACCGCACATTATATAGTTTCTAAATAAGAGAATTTCCAAGTTTGATGCGTTTGAGAGCAAAAATGAATTTAATGAATCAGAAAATAAGCAGTTTGGATCGGAATACACCCTTAATCAAATAAACCTTCTTAGAAACCAAGGACACGCATTCTTTTTCCAAGTAAATCATGGCATTAAATAGATTTACATAATAAACTATCATGACTCAGGTGCTATGAAGTATCAAGAATGAGTTCACAAAAGGTAGCCATGACCTCTCATCATTTATTCTTCCAAGCATACATTTTTTTATAAAATTTTTAGGAAACATTCATATGTTCTCATGAAACTAGAGACTCTCATTGTTCTTCTATCCATGAAAGTGTTCAAGAACTTTAAAGAAACCAAGGGTTGGTTCTCCTAGTTTATTGTAACAAGCATGCAATTTTCATGAAATTTTTAGAAATAAGCATCTGTTTTCAAGAAACAAGTTATTTTCACTGGAAACACTTTCAAATGTTTTATAGGTCAAATAATTTCTTCGAATTATGCAATTATTTTTCAACTCACCTTCGAGCAATGAAATCATTTTCAGTTCTTCAAATATTTCACATGTCAAATAATTTCTTCGAGTTATTTTCATGTCATTCAAAAATTTTCAAAACAAATAATTTCTTCGAGTTATGCAATTATTTTTGAACTCAATTTCAAGCAATGAAATTATTTTCAGTTCTTCAAATATTTTACAAGTCAAATAATTTCTTCGATTTATTTTCATGCCTTTCAAAACTTTTCAAGCTAAATAATTTCTTCGGGTTACGCAGATATTTTTGAACTCACCTTCGAGCAATGAAATCATTTTCAGTTCTTCAAATATTTTACAAGTCAAATAATTTCTTCGGGTTATTTTCATGTCTTTCAAAAATTTTCAAGCTAAATAATTTTCGTGAATATTTTTCAAGACTCATTTTCTAAAAAATGAACCATTTCACAAATAAGACTTTCAATACTTTGAAATAATTTCCAACACACAAAAGAAAATTTTAAAGACTAGTGAATGAAATCTAAAGATTTTCGCTTTAAAAAGAAAATTAAGTTATTTCTAAGATCAAAACTTAATGAAATTTAAACAATATAAAAATAAATCAATTATTATTATAAAAGTCAATTAACATGCGAATTACAATTAGCAATTGGTGATTTTAATTATCTAAGAAATTAAAAATAAACTTACATTACAGGTGAGGTAGCAAAAATAGGCTCACACAAGTTTCGGATAGCAATGCGAAGCATTACGATAATCTAGCTGCTGTTATCGCTTACTGACACCGAATAACGTGTATGCCGTATGCATTATCAGCCATTCACATGGAAGATGGAAGTCATGTGATAACACGTGATTTTCTAACTGATGAAGAATACGACATCTTTTATTTTTCTTATTACACGTTGAGTCGCTGTTCGAAGAAGTTGAATTTCAAGTAAGTGGATTTTTGGTATGTCTAATTAATCTCTACAGAATTCTAATTTTTAGCATTCATTTTTCAAATGAATTTTATTTTGCAATAAAAGAGATTTATGTGTGATATAATAAATGTTTTTGAACTCAGATTATAGTGTTTGTAACCAATTCAAATGTTAAAAAGTAATTTACATATTATATGATAATAGTAAAGTATGTTAATATGCGGAAAAAAATTACAAAACACGAAGCATATTCACTCACATCATATTTATTTTCAAAGTTGCAACATTAAGTGCATAAGTAAACAGAGTTTAAACAAGATTTACAAGTTTTAATACATGCCAAGTTTAGCTGAATACACTTCTAAATTCAAAATTCTATCTAACATCCATCCAGTACTTTTTTGTGTGAATTTTTCAAAGGAGTTATTCATTTTGGCAAAGGATTCCTCAATATGTAGAGGTATATTATCATTTGTCAACTCTAGCGTTGCTCTTGAACTTAAAAAGGGAGTAGCATAGTCCATTTCACCATCATGTGCTAAACGGCTAACAACCACATGAACTGTTGCATACCATTTCAATGAGTTTTTTTCTGCCATCTGGTAATTTAATTCATTCAAAATATCCGATCTTATACTATTAAAAAATATGTGTAAGTCTTTATCATTCCTTCGTCAGGTGTAAGATTAATTACAGAAAGCGAATTAAGAGCATTTTGTCTTTGAAAATGCTTCACTTTTTCAAACAAGGCATCTTTTACCGAAGAATCAGTTTGATTGGGTAAAACTTGGTGTGAAGTGCGTTTATGTCTCAGTAAATCACTTTTGTTAGAAAAACTTTCATCACATTCATCACATGGGTATTTTGGGGTGGGCTGCATATGAATTTTCTTATGTTTTAGTAAGTCATATTTTCTCAAAAACACATCACTGCAAAGATCACAACTCTGTTGTTTGGGGGTCTTGTGAATCGTTTTGTGTTTTAATAAGTCATATTTTCTTGTAAATGCATCATTGCATAAATCACACTTATGCATTTCAAGGGTCTTCGAATGAATCCTCCTATGTCGTTGTAAATCGCTATTTAACGAAAGATTTTTCGCCCAAATCACAAGCAAATGGTTTTTTCTTGAGGTGAGATTTCATATGTCTAATCAACACAAACTTTCTGGAAAAGGCTTGGCTGAGAGTTGTACACACAAAGGGTAACTTCTGTTTCTTCAATACTGATGAAGAATGTTTCACATCATTCGAAACAAGCGACGATGAAAATTCCACGTCTTGATCTTTAAATCCTGGTGATAAGGGTTGACTTTACGAGTTGGGTTCATCAACAACAACACTTAACAAAGATGATTGCATGCTTCGTTCCTTTATGACATAAATTAAAACGACTGATTCACTTGAACAGGTTCTAACACTTCAATGAAAATACACAGAATGGTGAAATTATCTCCTGCCATGCAAATTTATACAATCATAGGGGTCGCTTGAGTGCAGAAAATTATAAATACTCATCCATGATTGGTTTAAAATATTTAGCTAGTCACATGACCCAAATCACGTAAGATGATTGGTGCGTTATTTTAACAGAAATTTCGAGACCTTTATTCGTGTAATTTATTTAATGCATACTAAAAATGTGCAGAATATCTAAAAGTAAATTATTTTATCTTTAACTTGCCTTTGTTTCAAGTCTAACATAGTTGATTCTTCAACCAGAAGTTTGAAAAATTCATTTTAGGTAATGAGTAAAATTATTTCCTAAGTTGAACCATGCCATTTTATAAAAGAAACTTCAAATGATTCCTTTAGAAGAAAAATTCTTTCTCACAAACATTATGCAAAAATCAAGGTAATTTTATGAAAAGATCTAACACAACGATAAATATGTGAATAAATAGTAAACTCTGCGAAATATATATCAACTCTAAAGAGAAAAATTTATTTATTTTTCAACCAACGAAATATTTCTTTTGCTTTTTACTATTATTATTATTATTATTATTATTATTATTTCAAGATTTTCATCATCATTATTATTATAATTTCAATGTTGTCCTTATTATTAATGCTTCAATATTATTATTACTATTATTTCAATGTTATTATTATTATTTCAACGTTATTATTATTATTTCCTTGTTATTATTATTATTTCAACTTGCAAATTTAGAATTCATTTATAAAATAAACACGTATTATAGAAAAACGCAAAATTCTTTTAAAAATGTGTTAAATATTCAAATCTTGAAAGGCATACTTCCGAAAACAAAACTTCGTCAAGAAGCGTTAAGATTTAGCTATCAAAATATTGAAATCTTATTTTTGAATTGTTTCATTTTTCTGTGTATTCGAAAAAATATTTTTCCACCCTCAATAGCTCGAAATTTTCTGAGACATTTTCAGACTCATTTTTAAAAGTAAAAACATGAACTTGCTGGGGTGATTTCTGAAGACATGTTTAACATGCCGTGTGATTTCATTTTCAGCTCAATTAATTAGAATTTGATTTTTAAACAATTATTTTCTCAGTATGGCCATTTTTGTCATTCCCAGATCGCCCGCTTCGAAAAATTCGGTTCAAAACGCCAACTTTGACAGAGTTTTTTACAGTATTTTCTGCATTTATCAAAAAATTAAGAAGCACCGCACATTATATAGTTTCTAAATAAGAGAATTTCCAAGTTTGATGCGTTTGAGAGGAAAAATGAATTTTAAAATGAATCAGAAAATAAGCAGTTTGGATCGGAATACACCCTTAAATAAAAAAAGTTTGATCTTTCTTTTTTTAAATAAATTATAGTCATCATTCTTTACTATTTGCAAGTTTTAAAACCTCTGTATTTACTTTAAATATTCTAGTTTTAATAAATTTACTCGAAACGCGTAATGCATTTTTACGTTGTGGTGGTATATCACAAACAATATGCATAGACTGACTGTCGCCAGCATAAATTGATAACACACGTCGCTTTGCTCTAAGTTTCATTGACTGATATCAAAACAGATGTTAACATTAAGTGCGCAGTTTTTCTGTCTGCGAAAGGGTGAAATTAGAGATGCACTAGATAAAATCTATATTTGAGGTTACTTAAATAGGGAAATGAGGCTATCCATTAGCGAGTTGTTTAGAGACTTTTATCAAAAAGTAGCAACACTCTTATAATAAAACATTTATGTTATAAGAATTGGCAACACAAATGTTATCTGCTCTATAAGTGCGTGCAAGTCAGATTTTCTACTTCGAGTGAGATAAACAGAAGCATCACGACTTCTGTAGGGATTCATTAACATCTGCATTGGTGTATTGGTGTATTGGTGTATAATCTTTTTTCTACTTAGCTGAAATAATATTTCTTCAATATTTTTATAATTTGTGCGCGTTAATTTCGTTTCCAACCTGAATTCAATGAATGCACACGATTTATCTTCTCATCATGAAAATCAAGTAAGCTTTTATTTCATATTATTTTAAAAACATAATAAATCAAATAATTTTGCATTTCCAAAATAAAATATTAGTCTATTCTAAGACATATCCTCCCAATTTTCTAACACGCATCTATTATATAGGAAAAATAATAAATAAAAGTTCTCAAAATAAGAAAAACATATTCTTTAAAAATAGGTTAAGTTCGAAAATAAAAATATTTCCTCTTAATTAAGATCATGAAATAAATTAAGCTCCCAAAATAAAAAGAATAAAATTCTTTCCCGCGACTTTTCAAAGTTCCATTAAATACATAAAATAGCAATTCTTCTCAAAAAATTCTATTTCCTCTAAAATAAAAATAAAGTTCGCATAAATTTTCTATGTAACGAAAATAACAAATTACTCACAAAATTCTTAACTCGCGTGAAAAAAAAAATAAATAAATAAAAGTTCTCAAAATATAAAGCTGTTTCCTGGAAAATAAATAAAGTTCCTAGAAATTTTCTATCTTCTAAAAAAAAATATATATAAATAAAAATCGTACAATAAAAATTAAGTACGCTAAAATAAAATTTAATTCGCAAATAATTTCTATCTCTAAGTAATTTTAAAATAAAAAATTCCTAAATAAAAAATATTTCGCTCAAATATTATCTATCTCCTCAAAAATTTAATTATCAAAATAAATTTCCTATCTCTCCTAAAATAAAGTTCGAAAATAAAAATCTTCTCAAATATTTTCTAACATCATTAAATAAAATTCACTTCGTAAGAAAAAATAATTCTGACACCTAACAATAAAATTCAGTTCGTAAGAAAAAAATAATTCTAACACCTAAAAATAAAATTCGAAAATAAAACTTCGTTAAAATAAATTTTCTAACTACTCAAATTAAGATTTCAAAATAAAAATTAAGTGCGCTAAAATATATTCAGATCGCTAAAATTTTCTAAGATCTGAAAATAAAATTCGAAAAATAAAATTCAATTCGCAAATAATTTCTATCTCTAAGTAATTTTTAAAAGAAAAAATAATTCTAACACCTGAAAATAAAAATTCATAAAATAATTCTAACACCTGAAAATAAAATTTCATAAAATAAAATTCGTAATATAAAAACTAAGTACGTTAAAATAAAATTCGTAAAATAAAAACTAAGTACGCTAAAATAAAATTCGTAAAATAAATTTTCTATCTCCTCAAAATAAAATAAATGAAATACCCTCGTACTATAACACGATCTCTCCCAAATATTTTCAAAGTCTCGATAATTCATTGATTTCTCGAAATAAATACAACTCTTTATTAGTTCCCAACAGCCTACTCTCCCTCTTATCTCCTCCACCGAAATGCGTTTCCTCCACCACCAACTCTTATCAGCGCGCGCTCTGCACTTCGCACCAAATGCCACCTCATTCCACCACACACAACACTCGGGGCGCCAAACTGTCATAATCACACTACTCACTTACAAACCCGATTTTAGTGGTTGACTGGTAGGTTTACCATTGTGTGTTCTTGCTTCCATTCCTGCATATTTTCATACCTTTGGGTGAAATGAAAATGACTTCAAATTTTCTTCTTTAATATTTCTAATAAAATTGCAAAAGAATTTTAAAAGTGTGTATTTTGAATTACAGGTTGTAAAAAAAAGATTAAAACTAGAAAACAGGAAATCTGCTTTTTCAGAATTTAGTGCGCCCCCCCCCTCCCCCCCCGATGAAAAAAAAAATACATGTATGTATATATAAATAGGACAAAACATATTTCAATTTTAAGACTTAAAGCACGAGCTTTTAATTTATGTAAAATGACGCCATTGGCATCCGCTTAAGAATTCCACATTTACGATCCACTCTTAAACAGCTGCAGTAAAGTAGGCATAGGATGTCACTATCTCGAAATAATACACAAATGTAGCAAAAAGATGCCGTCATTCAAGAAACTCGACGACAAAAAAAAAAAAAAAAAAAAAAAAAAATGCTATCTCATGATTTATAGGTCTTCATTTGTTTGTAAAATTAATATAGATACTTAAAATTAATTATAGTTTATAATAGCTCCATGTTTTACCAGAAATCATTCGTTTATATTTTTTTCAAAATAGCACGTATTTTAATTACATTTTCTTTCGGTTGTTATCAAGAAAACGCAACAAAAATATATAATTAATATTTTACAATCTTTTTCCTTTACTTTCTGCAGAAATGGAGTACTTTAGCTGCCAATATTAAGCAAATGGCTCCAAAAACTGAAAAAAAAAAAAAAAAAAAAAAAAAAAAAAAAAAAAGTTAATGTTTCAAAAATAAATTGAGATGCAGCTTTCAAACAAATTGCATTTAAAAGTACATTTTTTCCCAATACGACAGTATAAAAATTGAAAATGTGCGATGCTTAGATGTTTAAAAAATTGTTATAGAGTATTTAATCGTACATCTGTTTTGTTTTACGGCTGGCTTCTGCAAGGTAACGTTATTTTTTGAAGACGACACAAAATAAGCTGGGAGAAAGAAATAGCATACTAGGGGCTAAATAAATCTTTAAGACATGGATATACCTACAGAGAATCTGTTATAAGGGTGTATTCCGATCCAAACTGCTAATTTTCTGATTCATTTTAAAATTCATTTTTGCTCCCAAACGCATCAAACTTGGAAATTCTCTTATTTAGAAACTATATAATGTGTGGTGCTTCTTAATTTTTTGATAAATGCAGAAAATACTGTAAAAAACACTGTCAAAGTTGGCATTTTGAACCGAATTTTCCGAAGCGGGCGATCTGGGAATGAAAAAAATGGTCATACTGAGAAAATAATTGTTTAAAAATCAAATTCTAATTAATTGAGCTGAAAATGAAATCACACGGCATGTTAAACATGTCTTCAGAAATCACCCCAGCATGTTTCATGTTCTTACTTTTAAAAATGAGTCTGAAAATGTCTCAGAAAATTTCGAGCTGTTGAGGGTGGAAAAATATTTTTTCGAATACACCCTTATAAGAAAAGGGAAATGTCTGCAAACTGATGACTGATAAACTCAATCAAATGCATTTAACCGAGAACTAGCGTAAATTTACAGTGTCTTTTTTTCTGTGTTTTTACAGAAATTTTTAACAATAACTATTTTTAACACTTCAAAATTCAGCCACTCGTTTTTGCTATTACTATTTTTAACTTTCAGCTGTTAAACTGTACAGTGATGCTGAAACGAAATACAATTTCCACTGAATAAAAGCTTAGTAACGAATCTGAAAGAAAATCATAATTTATAAATTATATTCTCCATCATTAATAAGTACAATAATAAAATTTTGATGTTTTATTTTCCTTCTTTCGCCGTCATTATTATTTTCAGATATGTATACCTCGAAAACTTTTACTAAACTCTCTACCAGACAATGCACTGAATGACTGGTTTATTATTTACGCGTATATGAATATATAAAGAAGATTACAATCATTCAATCCAATTATTTTAATATGACTTTTCTAAGACGTGAACGTCCGAAACTCCTGCGAATTTACCATCACGTGATAAACATCATGACGTCTCATCATCGTTATTCAAATGACAAAGGGAAAGAGTATGTTGAAAACGTTATTCAATTTCAAATAACAATGGAAGAGAAAATTTAAATTATTTAAGTTCTTTTAGTATGATAGAAGATAAAGAATATCTTATTATTTATATCTGTCTCATAGTTTAATAACATGTTTTAAGAAATTCAAAGGAACAAAAGCAATTGACATCTTCGAAATTAAATTGCGGGAAATAATGCCATATTATGCATCGATATTTTTGGCACTTCATTGGTATCTATGATGGGTTCATTATATAAGTCATTTAATTATTGAAATAAATAAATAAAGTGTTAAGACTGTTCTCAAATCCAAAAGGGCAACTTTATGACATAAGTTTAAATTTATTTTTGGTCGGAAATGTATGAAACTAGCAGTTGTTGTTGTTCAGAACCTATGTAATGGAGCTGTTTTTGATGGAAGATATTTCATATAATCACCTAATCAAGATCCGAAAACTTTTTCTACCCTATCTGCTACAGAAAATAACATCGTTAAAAGTTAAAAGTGGAAGAACGCTTTGCAGCTGATTGATAAATGAATCAGGAAGTCTGTATTTCTTCCTTTTTCGTATCATGTGAAATATGTAATGCTTTAGCCATATGCTCGCGCGTACTTTCTTCTGGCTTCCATATGAACTTATAAACATTATAATTGACTCATACACTGAACATTTTCAGTGAACTTTTTTTTCCTTTTGACTTTAATTTAATATAAATAGCTAATTATACTTAATTGGATGATTGCAACAAAGTTCCGTAATATAGTACTTGTTAAAATTAATGATGCGCGATGTAAATGTTTTTTGTAACTCACTTTCCTATCGGCTCTCGACCGTAAGAGAGCTGAAAATATTAAAGCGCTTCTTTCTTTCCTAAATTAAATTCTCTTCTTTCTTTCCTATCACAAAAGTGATTCATAAAACATGACACACTCCACAATGATATAAGATGATTAAGCACGGAGTACAACTGTCAATGGATACACCATTGTTGAATAATATTACGTCTCCACGATAACTCATTATGTCCCTGGCTAACCGGTGCACGATACGGATATCTATAAAAAAGGTAAGCGAATTACTTATTCCTCTTTTTTGCTATAGTGAGGCAGAGTGCTATTTAAGTTCACAGAATTTTATTAATTGAGGAGCGTGAGAACTCGCGCCTAACTGTTAGGCATACGTTTTTCTAACAGTTTTTTCCGTTTTTTTGCAAGTGCAATAGATCTTTCAGAAGATATTGTCAAAGTTTACGTTTTGAACCGAAGTTCCCGAAGAAAGCAGAAAAGCCAATCAGCGAAGGGAGAAAAACATGTTTGTGACGTGATCCAAATCGCTTGTAACTCAATAGACAATATATGCATCAAAAAATGGAAAACACAGTTCGATTCCAAATCGCTTCCCTAGTCAGGCCTTCCAATTTTATATCTTTCCGTCAAAAAGTGAATTTGTAAATGTGTCAAAACGTTTTGCGTTTGTTCAGCAGAGCAGTTGAGAACAGCCTTAAGTTATTTAAAACTTCTTTGATAACCTCTGTTTTTATCGATGCGTTTATTTAAATACATAGCACCTGGAGTCGTCGTCTGTTCCGTCCGTCTGTCCGCCTATAACAGCGAAAAACTACCCAACCGAATGGCTTGGAATTTAATATAATAGAATCGTTGCAGAATTGTGTCGACTCCTTTCAAATTTTACGAAAATCGAATCCAAACTTAACAAGTTGGAAATTGCTCGTCAAACGTGGCAAATGAGGTGCGTTCGTACTATAACTAGTTTTATAATTATTTTTTGCACCCCATATTGCACTGAATGTATATGTTTTTTAACTTCATAAGTGCATAAGTCTGTAACATCATTAAAATGCACTTGCAATATTTTTTCCCCATTCCCCGTAATGTAACTTGAAACTTTTGACTGTCCCTGTCATTAAACTATACATCCGATTTTCATAAAATTGGAAATGACTCGACAAAATTTTGCAACAATTATATCTTTAAAATTTCAGACCATTCGGTTTTTGCTCTGTTATATGCGGACAGACGGACAGACAGGCGGACTGAACGACGACTATAGGTGCTACGTATTTATATAATTACGAACGCACCTAAAAAAGATATTAATAAAAGTTTTCTTCATTCTATTCAATCGTATCCTGCGTCATTCATTCATGGATATCTCATGATAGGTCATGTTTCTAGGTTGTCATGGTGATGACGTCCTGTTTAAGAGGGAGTCCTATTATTTCCGTGTAACTGAATTTGATATATAGAATCGTACACTGTTAAAAATTTTCCTGTGAAATTACAGAGAATCTACGGGTAATCCATTATCTTAAGTCTTATGTAAAATTACAGAGATTAGAAAAATAGAGATTCTGTTAAAAAACAGAGAAGTTATTTGGTAAATTTACACAAGACTCTGTAAATTAGCATCGTTTAAAGTACACAAGACTCTGTAAATTAACATCGTTAAAAATACGCAAGACTCTGTAAATCAATTTATTTTTTTAATTAAAATAATTCAACGTAGCTTTTGAAATCAGCGAATTTTAGTACTTCGAAGTATCAGAGTTATTCAAGCAAATTTGAACTGCTGTGCCATTTAATTTTTCTACACAACTTGCTTCTGGCCGGCCTGGAGTTTGAACCCGAGACCTCTGGGCATTAGAAAAACATCTTACTGACTGCGCCATAGGAGCTGTTAATGCGGTGTATAAAGGATATCCTTTATAATTAAGCGGGGAAAAATCTATTGTGCTGTTCAAACATTTCGCTTCAAATATATTCTTTAGAAAATTTCTTAAACGGTTTATTTTATAATGAAGGGAACGATTATTTTTTCCAACTGGATTAAATCATATTCAAGGCTGGAGTAGCACAGTTGAAGTTTATTCCAACAGAGCGAAAAACGTCCAGACCAGGGATCGAACCTGGATACTTGGCGTGCTTGGCGTGTCCAACTAATAAGAGTGAATTGTGTCAGCCAGGTATCGGTCCGGATAGCCTAACAGGTAAGGCATTGGCACGGCACGCCAAGTATCCAGGTTCGATCCCTGGTCTGGACGTTTTTCGCTCTGTTGGAATAAACTTCAACTGTGCTACTCCAGCCTTGAATATGAATACGGTTTATTTTAATTTAGTTTGGACCTATACATAATACCTATTATTTTTTTAAATCAAATTTAATTTTTTAATCCTTTATTTACGGAATTATTTATCAAGAAATTGCTTCTTCTCAATAATTATATTCTTTAATATCTGAAGATATACTGGAATTTTTAAATAATAATAATGTGAAATTTAGGTGTATTTTTTCATTAAAACTGGTTAAATATATTGGTAATTATAACATTTTTTGTAAAATATTTACAAAAATAATCAGATTGATTAACCAAAATTACTTTTAAGGTTATATCACAATTCTTATAAAAGCAATGCATTTAAATGTATTATGTTTCTGACTAACTAAATGAATGAAAAATAAATTAAAAAATTGAAACTAACTTTTTTTTCTTTAATAAGGCTAATAAAATTGCAAAAGAATTTTAAACGTGTGTATTTGAATTACAACTTTTAACAAAGCTGAAAATATTTTTAAATAAAAACATGGAAATCCCTACAGGGAATTAGATATAAGATAAGGGAAATGTCTGTAAATCGATGACCGAGAAACTCAGTCGAACGCATTTAACCGAGAACTAGTGTAAATTTACCGAGTCTTGACCGAGAAACTCAATCGAATGCATTTAACCGAGAACTGGTGTAAATTTACAGAGAGTCTTGACCGAGAAACTCAGTCGAATGCATTTAACCGATAACTGGTGTAAATTTACAGAGAGTCTTGACCGAGAAACTCGATCGAATGCATTTAACCAAGAACTAGTGTAAATTTACAGAGAGTCTCGATTTTTTTTCTGTGATTTTACAGAAATTTTTAACAGTGTAATAAATTTTACATTCATGCCTTTTTGCCACTGTTGGGTATGAACGCGTTCATTGAACGGAAACTCACGAACTTAGTTCAATTTCTGTGAACTTTGAGCTGAACTTAATTCAGTTTTTGATAAACGAACGTGAACTGAACGAAAGCTCAAAAAATCCGCGAGTTTGAACGAAATTTACAACTCAAACTCAATTTTTTTCATAACTTATTTAAAACTGTTCCTGACGTTAAGATCACGTTTTTCCCATTCAAATGCCATTTAGAGGCCTAAACGGACTTGGGGCGGGTCGAGTGTGATCATCAGTTTTTTTGGGTCGTGCTCGAGTCTTGCTCTCTCTGGAGGCTCGGGCCGGGCCGAACCGGACTTATTTTTGGGTTTGTGCTCTATTATTCCTAAAAGTCTGCACAGACAGAAATTTTCTGGCCCTGTCACCCCTGCTTGTATGAAAACTATTACCCCGTCCCAGTGTGACTTGTGCAAAAATCTGTTTAATGAACAACTTACCTTGGGTCAACAATTTTTTCCGAAAAAATATATATTTTTTAAATTACCATCATTGTACAATTAAAATTCTCTTTAAAGAATAGTAGTACATATACATTTCTAAGGGGGTTGGGGAGGGCATACAATACTGAAAAACCTGTTTTAAGAATCTGTGTATTACGAAATCCTGCTTTAAACGGAAAAATTTCTTGATCGGTGGATCTGGATCTCAGTGTTGCCAGTGGGCTACTTTTTTTTAAATTCAGTTTTCTTGACTGCCTCCACTTTTTTCAAATGGTAAAATTACCTCTGTTTTCGCTTTAATTAATATGTCATTAAATAAGGTGCATTTTAGCATATCAAAAAATTGGTGCCAATCAAGAATCCAAATTTAAGAAAAGTAGCCCATCTGGCAACACTGCTGGATCTTCTAAATGGATATAATAATCCGTTTGAAAATAAATAATACACATGCAAGAGACGACAAACCTGATAAAAAAGGAACTTAACTATAACGATTTTTTTCTCTCCTATGTGTTTCCGTCTTAGAAGGTTTTTCGAGATAGAATTTTCAGATTTTTAAGTATCCAAGCCGTGTAAATGGATTAATGATATTGATAATAATTCAGATATTTACATACTAATAGAGATCCATTAAAAATCCATAGAGCTTAGAATAAGATATATAGAAAAAAATGTAGTAGAAACAATATTTTGGAACGGAGGTCTGCACGGGCCTAAATTTCTAGGCCAGGGCCCGTCCCGATCTATAGAAGAAAAATTCGGCCCGGCCGGTATAAACATTAAAAGTTCGGCCCGAGCCCGGCCTGGCCCGTACAAAAAATATTGGCCCGGCTCGTAGAGAAAAAAACTATTGGCCCGGCCTGGCCCTGTATAACAGTTAAAAGTTCGGCCCGGAAAAAAGTCAAAATCTCTCGGCCCGAGCCCAGTCCAGCCCAAATGAATTGCTACAAAACATTGATTTTTACGTAGATTTGGTTAAAACTTTGTCTCGTACGAGGAGTTCTGACAAAAAGACTTATCTTTGATTCTTATTGTCATGTTTCCAGTTTAATTTTTATAAAAGTTATTGCGATATTTATTTATTTTTTATGAATCGCTATTTGTTGTATGTAAATTTTTCAGTTATTATTAATATAGTTAATCCATATTCCATGTATTGGAGACTTAGAAATCTAAATAATGCTATACCGTAAAATCTTCTAAGACCGAATTGCATAGGAAAGAAAAAAATACGTTATAGACAAGTTCCCATCTTAACAGGTGTAAACGTATTATATATTTTTTTCTCATGCATTAGTACATCCATTTTGTATGGATCAACATATTTTTCAGGTTAAGAGAGGATTCCGTCATAGGCAGGTTCTTTTTCACACGTTTTACTATTTTTTAATTTAGCTACATTTTAATAGCCCTAGAAATGTACTATTCTTTATCTATCTATACTATAAAGGACAAACATATCTGTGCGTAACGCATACGTCATTTTGCGAATGGCAACACTTTGAAATTTGAAATAAAATTTTGGATTTGCAATTTTTTCTACTGCAAATTTTTAAACTTCTAAACATCGCACATTTTAAATTTTTACACCGTCGTATAAGGAAAAAAATACTCTTTTAAATGCAATTTGTTTGAAAACTGTATCTCAATTTATTTTTGAGATATTACTTTTTTTGTAGTTTTTAATAACATTTATCTTATCGTGGCAACAAAAGTATCTCATTTCATTGAAAGTCATTGAAAGTAAACGGAAAATAGTCGAAAATAGGAGATATCTTTCTGTTGCCATTTTCTCATAAAACCTAAAAAAAAAGGTTGAAATTAAAATATGGGCTATGTCAAGAATATTGTCTGTTATTCTGTGATAATGACGTCATATGCACACTTTTCTATAGACAAAGTTTAAAACTGGATTGCTTTAGCGGATGCAAATGACGTCATTTTATAAAAAAAACGTGTATTTTATTTCTTAAACCTGAATTATGTTTTGTAGAAGTGCGTCATTTTTACAGCCCAGCTGCTTTGAAATTCTTCACAGGTGAAAATGCTTTACATTTAAAAATAATGTAATCGAAATCACACACTGATAAAACGCAATGTTTTACAAAAATTTAGAGTATCTTTATAAAGTATATTTTTCAATCTTCTGACCATCGTTACATTTTCAATTTTCGTCGCATAGAGAAAAAATTTACTTTCAAATGCAATTTGTTTAAAAACTTTATCTTAATTGACTGATGTATTATATTTTCTAAAATAATTTTTAAGCATGATTTTTTTTAAGTTTATCTTATCACGTGCCGGTTTCAATACATAATAATAATAAACATTTTTCACATAAAGCAACAAACATTTTTCAGCATTTGTTTCTGACTATTTTTGCATAACGAAATTAATACTTCCTTTATAAACAAATAAAAGAATAATATTAAAAAATCCACCGATCTAACATATTTGTGAAAGACAAATTAACGAAATTAATTCTTCTTTTATAAACAAATAAAAGAATAATATTGAAAAAACAACAAATATAACATATTTATAATCGTACAATTTAAATTTTTAGATCACCAAATAGGATTTTTTTTAATGGAATAACTTTGCAAAGTCCATCTCAGTTTACTGATTGTCTATAGTTTTAAAAACAATTTTTAAGCATGAAATATTTTTTAATTTATCTATATCGCGCGGAGCTCGATTACGAAAGATTAATCCGTTTGCCCTTAAAACAAAATACAGACTTCATCATTTTCTTACGGCTAATATCCATTAAAAAAATTCCCTATGAATAAATAAATAAAATAATATAAATAAACCACAAATTTACCAGACATGTATAAGCTCTGAAATTACCAGAATATAAAAGGATGCCATAAGTAGCAAAATCTTGGCCAATAACTCTTAGCATGCGGCTAATAAGAAAATATCGCTTTTGATAAATTTCAAAAAAATATTTGATTGTATAATTCGTATTTTCCATATGAAAGAATGCTTTTTTAATGTAAGTTGTCAATCTAAAAATATTATGAAATATAAAAAAATTATTAGTTTTCAATTTAAAAAAATGATTTCATCTATATTCTTTAACCCGGGAAGCCCGGGTACGATCCCCTAGTATATATAAAAGAAAGTCTGAATTTTGTATTAATCAACGCGCAGCCCAAACTACAGAACCTAATGTCTTGAAATTTGGGGTAAAAATTCTTCTTATGACATAGAGTGCCGCTAAGAAAGGATTTTCTAAAATTCCACCCCTAAGAGGGGTAAAAAATCGAACGAACTTTTAAAAAATACCTTAAAAATCTGATTTTATAGCTATTTTTCAACTGATAACATATTTTGGTGTATTTTTGTAAGCTGAATCGAATGGTACTAACTAAATTCTTTTAAGCCCAATAGTTTGCGAGATATTTCATATATTTCTAATTTGGCGATGTCTTTGGCACCAAAACCTCGAAATACCTAACATTATATCCATATTCATTCATCTTATACATCCGTTACTGTAGCAACGGAAGAAATTCAAATTAAATCTTTTGGTTAAAGAATTGAACCGGCTATATGTGTTTGAAAAAATGAATAAATACAAACGCCTTGAAAAAAAGAAAAAATATATTGAATTTATTTAAAATACAAGGAAGCGATCCACTTAGAAATTAACATTATAAAGCGAAAATATTTAAAAAATGAAAGCAATGTTCGTACGACTTTAATTTTGTGGCACTTACATCCGGGCCATGTTAGATACAACTGCGCCAAGCATGGCAATTAACATTAATTATAGCAACCCTTATTTTTTGTCCATTTGATAGTTTATTTAGTATAGTTTTAAATTAATTTTATTATTATAATTTTTATTTGTTATAGTTTATAGTATGTAGTTTTATGTTATATATTTTATTTATTTGTTTACTTGAAACAATTTGTCATTTTTAACAAGGTTATGAATTTAAGAATGTTAAATTACTTTTTTGAACGTAATTGGCAAACGATAAACATGATTGGCAATTGTCAACCATTTTTGGCGATCTATCTCATGGTCCGAATAATGCGTAAGTATTACTTTTTTCAGTGGAAGAAATTGGAATTGAAATAATACATCGCGATTTATCACTTGCTCCTGGATAAGAAGAAAAAATGGGTACTTTTATGTCAGCCGTATCCGTATGTAAATATCGCCATTAGCATTTTAAAAATTGCCAATAGCAGTAGTTACATTTCGCGTATGTAAATTAAAAACAATTCTTTGTTTTAAGTTATTGCATTATTCCCTATTGTTTTACTTTTCATCTTTTTCAATGACATTAGTGTAAAGAATTGTATTATAAATGAAATGACTGAAATGTTTTTATTTTGAATGAAAATAATAAAATAAGAATAAGATATGGAAACAATCTTTGTTGATTTATTACTTGCGCCCGGCTAACATAAAAGTATCACAAAAGCCATATATTCACCTTTCTTTGGGTAGTTGTTCATGGAATTTCTGGTTAATCTTCCGTAATCGGATACTTCTTCAATTGGTGTATTAATTACAATGTTGAAAGCATCGTTTAGTATGAAGCGAAAACTTCATGATGAATTCTATTACAGAAAATCGTATCATCATCATCTACTACATATTTAAAACGGAACTTCGCATTTTATTCCTATTCTTTATAATATTTTGATAGGATATGCCACTATTAGGTAGGTAATGTTTTTAGAATGTTTTTTATGTATACACACAGTGCTCTACGTTTCTTAGTTTTAGTTATAGAGCTATTGGAAAAGCTACACAGAAAGGTGAACGCAATTATGAAAGATACACCTACTATGATTATATAAAAAATTCAAATTTGCTTTTCCTTCCACCCGTTTATCATTTTACTGGATGTATTTTGATGGGACTTACACTGTCAGTTAGATTATTTTTTGTGGATAGTTGGTACTTCTTGCATGGATGGTACTTCTCTGTAGCGAAGTTTTCTTCTGGGTTATTGTTTTTCTGAAGCACAAACTTGGCAACAAATCAGATTGCAGAAAATTAGATTGCAAGAGAAAGTTCCAAAACTAGGTGAACCCGAATGTGAAAGATTACCTTTTATTTAAAGTTCTACTGAACGTATTTTGATTGGAGCTGCAAAGTTAGGTAATGTTAGGGATTGTTGCAATAATTGAAATGCCATTCTACATTTTTAGTTATGGAACAATGAGGAAAGTTCTCCGTGGTGTAGTTGCAAAAAAAAAAAAAAAAAAAAAAAAAAAAAAGGATAAAATCTACAGGCAGAGGGTATATATTAGAGAGTATATATCTTATAGCTATGGAGTGCAGAGTTTCTAAAAAACACCAGAAGGTCTACGGCGTATAGTCTATGCTACATTCCTAAAAATTCTACAATCACGTTAACTTGATTATGAAAGATATATTTAACTATCAACTTCAAATATAAAATAAAAAGGGCAGTTTTGGTCCGACCGCTTAAAACTTGAGTTCTTTTCAATGGATTTTGAGAAGATTTGCATTGTTAGATACATTTTCAAGAAAGTGTTTCATATATAACACATATTATTTTACGTTGCTCAGTTATAGAATTATGTGGGAAAGTTCTTTAATCAGTGAACCCTATTTTCAAATATTAGCCTTTTTAAAAGGTTCTACTGAGTTAATTAGCACTGTTGTTAGATATTTTTTCAGGAAAGATTTTAATATATAACACATATTGTTCTATATTGCTTTGCTATAGAATGTTGTATTATCTGGTGAACCCAATTATGAAAAATTAGTCTTATTAGATAGTTTTACTGAACGCATTTTGATGAGATTTGCATTTTTTAATTTTCAGGGATGATTTTAATATGCTACATATTGTTCTTCCGTTCTTTTTTATATTGAATTATAAATAATCAACTAAAAAATTTGCTTCATAACAGTCCAAATTTTGTCTAAGACATTAGAAGATATAAAACCGTAAAGGCGTTCATTTTGTTTTCAGCAACGCGGATAATCATTAGAGATAAATGTATTTATTGCTATAAAACACAAGATCAAATACACCCATATATTTCGTTTGATTAAGGTTTCGCTTGGAGAAACCGACCAGCGTAGCGGGCGAAGGCTTTTATTACTATATGTAAAGCGTAAATTCCTATTTCATTCCGATTGATTATAATTCAGATTCTACTGAACATAATTTTGCAGAACTTACACTATTAGATAGTGAATTTGGTTTATAAATAGTTTAATCTAAAAACCATCGTTCCAAGTTGCTTAGTATATATACCGTAATTATTATAATAATTACGGTAGTTCTAAAATTAGGTGAACTCTATTAGGAAAGATTTCAAGTTTTACTGAATGGATTTTCATGACATTTGCACATTTAGTTAGATAATATTTCTGGAATTTTTTCAATATTTATCATATCTTTCAAAATTGTTTAGTTACGAAGCTATGCGGAAAAAGTTCTCTGTGGTATAGTAAAGAAAATTGGAGGATAATACGCTACAGACAAAGGACGTATACTAGAATGCTATAGTTATGGAAGTTGTGCAGAGTTTCTTTAAAAATCCAGAAATGATGCGACGTATACCTACCCCTACATCCCGGAGAATTCTACATAATCAGGTTAACGCGATTATGATAGCTATATTTAACTGTCTCGATGTATATAAAATGCAAAGAGAAATTTCATTCCGGTCGCTTTTAAATTTACTTCTACTGAATTGATTTTGATGGGGATTGCATTGTTAGTTAGATAATTTACAGAAAAGACGTTAGTATAAAATATAATGTTATACGTTGCTTAATTAAATAATTATGGGTAAACATCTAAATCAGATGAACCCAATTTCGAAAGATTGGCTTTTTTTTTAAGGTTCCGCTGAATGAATTTTCACGGGATTTAAACTGTTAATTAGATTATTTTTATGAAATGTCTCGGTACATTTTCCAGTTTAAAAGATCCTGCTAAGTGGATTTCGATGGAACTTGCTCGGTTAGTTAATTTTTCAGTGAATGTTTTAGTATAAAGCACATATCATTCGCTTGGTGTTGCTTGGTCGTCAGGTTGCTTGATTATAGAGTTAAGGCTGAATGTTTTAGAAGCAGGCGAACAAAATTATGAACGATTAGCCTTTTCAGTATGTCCAATTAACAGATTCTGATGAGATTTGCATTGATAATTTTTCATGAACCCTTTTAGTATATTACATATTGTTCTATCGTTCTTCACCGAATACTAGACTAAACTATCAACGAAAGAAGTTGGCCCTTAACAGCCTAAATTTTGTATGGCTCAAAAGATATAGTAGCGTAATAACGTTCATATTGTTTTCACCAATTAGATTGGGCATTCCAGGTAAATGTCCATATTGCTTTAAAACGCATTATCAAATTCACAGATATATTTCGTTTGATTCAAGGTTTCTTCAGAAAAACTGACCAGCGTAGCGGGCGTTAGGCTGCTAGTAAAAAATAAAATTAAATGTTTAATTGTAGAATAACGGCGATTTAAAAATGTATGCATTTTTTGCAAAAATTTTTGGGCCATGCTAAATTTTGCTCATTTTTGAATGGACTAGGTCACGCCGAGACAATGATTTTCATACGGGTTAGGTCAAAACTGGGACTGAAAATTTAGGCCCCGTAAAGACTAGAAAGAATGATACAAGTCCCGGTTTGGTAAGGAAAAAATAAGTTAGGCCCTGCCCGGTCCTTCAGAAAAAAAGCCAGAGCCTGGCCCGGAAAGAGTAGTGACTATAGACCCGGCCCAAGCCTTCTGAAAAAAGTATGGTCCAGGGCCGACCCGACTGCCGTGAATGAGAATGGGACCAAGCCTGGGCCCGGTTCGTGCCGAATCCGAAATGAAAGGAAAGGAAATTATGTTTTAATGCAATTGTGAAAAGTAACCTACATTTATATCTGTACTACCAGTTTTATGCTTTTTAGAAAAAAAAAGACAGGTGTTTAATATTCAAACAGTCATAAAATTTATGTTTTAATATTCAAATATAGTAAAGCCTCTGAATAGTAAAGACATCGGGATTATTGAATAGAGCCTTGCATCGGGTCAGGTTGTATATAAATTTCTGTTTCCAGGTTTTAATGATTTTAATATTATTTTTGCGGTTGAATGGGTAGCCTAGAATAACCCTTGCTAGTCATAGTTAGATCTTTTGGAAGTCAGGTTGTTTGCATTTTCACAAAAAGTTTGAGCAAAACTGTGTTTCAGATGAAAATAAATATGTTTTAGTGTATGAATGAGTATATATTCAAATTACTGCATAAGAAATAAAATTTATAAAAAATGTGACGATAGATTATTCCTTCTTTACGGTACAGTTAAGAAAAATTTTTCTTCTATCGGAATAGGAAAAATGTTGCCAACATTTAATTTTTGATACATAACAAAAAAGCATGTATGATACTTGTCAGGGCCGAAACTAGCCTTTTTTGTACACGGGGCAAACATGGATTTTGGCGCCCCCGCTCTGCCGCAAAGTATATATACAAAGAGAATTTTACTAATTTTCTAATAGCCTATTAATAGTCTAAAATATGTCATAATAAAATATGCAATACGTCATCCACAATAGCGGATCCAAGGAAGATTTCACGGGGGGGTCATGACCCCCCCCCCCCAAACTCTGAACACCAACAAAAAGATTCTAAAGATCATTTTAAAAATGAAATATACAGTAGAGTCTCGCTTAACCGAGTCTCCGCTTTAACCGAGTTCTTTTCTTCTGATGGACTGGTGGCTTCCATTATTATGAAACAGCCATTATAAATGAAGTATATTAGGTGAAGATGAAGGAGAAAAAAAAATTAAGGCCATTTTTTTTTTCCTATTCTGACTAGAAAATCAGAGTTCTAACTTTTTACATCTGCTCTTTCATCTTCATCTAACACTTCATTTATAATGGCTGTTTCATAATAATGGAAGACACCAGTTCATCAGAAGAAAATGTTCCATTCCAAGGGTATAATCCTTCATTTGGCACCCCTTCGTTTCCCCATCTTCCCTCTTCTTTCGATTTTTTTTTTCGGTAGAAAAATGCTATCAGCTTTAAATTTGGGGATGAATCACAAATCCTTAAATATACAATGATTTATTTATTTAATTATTTTTAATTATTTGACATTTCTAGCATCAATGTGTTGTATGTAATTATTAGAGTAAGAAACTATATGTATAAATATAGTTTATACATGTACTTTTTAATGTATAACGCGATGACAATTGATTAATGAAAGGTTTTACTTCATAGGTATTCTCTATACGTGTAAACTGATTTTTCCATTAAAAAAGGTTTTTCACATTTAAAATTGACACAGGCATTTAAAAAAAATCACGCATCATATATAAGATAAATTTTCAACAAATGGGAAATTATACATTATGATTTAATAAATTTTGAATTATTTTTAAAAGATATATAGACGGCATTCGATTAAGCTTTTTTTCCCCTTTTTTTCGGGGTGGGGGTGGGGGGTGGGGGGGGGGAATTACCATATTTTGTGAAAAATCAAAAAGTTGCTTTTGTGAAATGTATTACATTGTTATGAAAAATAGCAATTTGAAACGAAAGATGAAATCCACTTGCTCAAATATAAAATTTGAACAAAACAAAGATTAATTTATTTAGTTTCATCTGATAAAGTTCTTCTATTTAATAAATGTGTTTTGTTTAACTTATTTTTAAAGGCTAACATAATAAATATCATTTATGAAGTGTACGATTTCATTAAGGCTGTTCTTAACTGCTCTGCTCAACAACCGCAAAAAGTTTTGACACATTTACAAATTCATTTTTTAACGGAAAGGTATAAAATTGGAAAGCCTGGCCATGGAAGCGATTTGAAATTGAACTGTTTTTTTTTTTTTTGATCAATCAATTATCTATTGAGCTATAAGCGATTTTGATCACGTGACAAACACGTTTTTCGCCTGCTTTTGAGTGCTCTTTCTTCCTTCGCGCGTAAATTCGGTTCAAAACGCCCACTTTGACGCTATTTTCTGAAAGATCTATTGCGTTTGCAAAAAAATGGAAAAAACAGCTCAATTATATAGTTTTTGAACAACAACACCAGCTAGTTTCATGCATTTTCGAACAAAAATAAATTAAAACTTGTGTCAAAAAGTTGCCCTTTTGGATTTGAGAACACACGTAATGAAGTGTATCATTAATGAAGTATAGGATTTAAAAAAAGTGTTCTGAGCTGTGGTATTTATTTTTTAAATGCATCTGATTATATATAAATATCACTGTTACCAGTAATATCGTTAATCCACATTCTATGGCTTGGATATTTGAAAAATTTAAAAATTCTATGCAATAAAATGTTTGGAATTGCATAGGAAAGAAGGAAAATCCGTTGTGGGCTGGTTTCCCTATGAGCAAGTTCATCATCTGTTTAAAATGCATTACATTCTTTTCACAAGTACTGTTATCCTCATTTTATATAGATCAACAATTTTTTTTTTTTTTTTTTTTTGGAGGGGGTGTTGTTAAACACGGGATTGCGTCATAGGCAGGTTCTTTTTTTCGGGTTTTACTGTAATTTAATTTTATTGCCTAGAAATGCATCTACCCATCTTAAAGAATAATAAAAATAAATGTATGAATGTTAATTGTGGAATAATAGCGATTTAAAAATGCGTGCATTTAAATTTTTTTTTAAATGGTCCGGTCCAAATCTTACTGATATTTTTACTAGATGGGCCAGAGTAGTGCTGGTCCAGTGATTTTCAAATGAACTGGATTGGAACGGGGACTGAAAATTTTTGCTAGTTCAGACTTCAAGAAGAATGCAGTCAAGCTCCGGCTTGGTTCGGAATATAAATCCAGTCCCGGTCCCGGCCCATCTCGTTCCGAACCTCTAGAAATAAGTAATCCCCAAACCAGGCTCCGAGCTGGTATTAGAAAGGAAAATTGTGCCGGGCCCATGAAGACCCTTACATCGAATAATCAAAAGATTAGTTCACAAAATTTTGTAAAGTTAAACAAAAAAACTCTAAAAAACCCCCCAAAAAAACGAGTTTTTAGTGATCTTCCCTCACTTTCATAGATGAGTTTGAGTTGAACGAGTTTGTTCCAAAAATTTTGAATTTGAACGTGAACTTGACTCATTTTTAAGAAACTGAGTTTGAATTTGAATTAGTTCGTTTATTTTGCGAGCGTACCCAACACTGCTTTTTGCCTAAGAGTGCAACAGCAATGGCACCGCAAGTTCTGAATACAGAACCATTTATCCAGAATGGTTGGGGTTGTATGTATTCCGGATAACTGGTTTTTCTGGATAACTGGTTAGGTGTTAAACCAACATCAATTTTATCAGATCTGTAGGATATATGTATGGCTATGACAGTGTTTTGATATCAAATTATTTAATAGGCTGCTTATCAAGAATCAGGTCTAAACAAGAACGGACATTAATCAAAGTTTAAAAGAAGACAATTTATAGAAATACCTTGGAAACAAAAGCTCCTCTGTTTCCTCTGTATAAAAATCTAAATGCTCAATGTATAACTAAATATGCTTCAATTTCAAATCTTAGTTGTTGGAATGAAGTTATATCATGCATGTCATAATGTTTAAAGCAATATACCATATCAGATTGGCACTGTATGGCTCCTTTTCCTGAAATAAGCCAATTGGAAATTTCATTCTGGATAACTGGTTTTCCGGTTAACTGGTTTCCAGATAAATGGTTCCATACTATATTTATAAAACTAGTTACAGTACAAACGCACCCCATTTGCCACGTTTAAGGAACAATTTCCGACTTTTTTCACCAATTTTCACTTTCAGTTGTCTTTAATAGAAATTTTCATTATACAGGAGGGGGAAATATGGGGGGAGGATAAATCAAATATAAAATATTTGAAAATCACCTTTCTTTCAGCAATTTTAAAACAAACAAACAACAGCAACAAAAAATTTAACCCTATTCCAAGTGACTGTTTGTTAATAAACAACTTACTTGCAGTTGTGCAGCCGCACTCATGTTATGAACATTGCAGATGTTGATGCAGATTTTTTTATTTTTTATTTTTCTATTTTTTTAAATTCCCATTTTATGAAAATAAAAAAGTTATTTTTGTGAAATTTATTAGATTTTTGTGCAAAATAATGTTTTGTAACGCAACTTCAAATTCAAATTAAGCGTTTAATAATAACTTTTTAAAGTCGTTCTGTGAAAGTTTCCCTTTCTGGTAAACTTGCTTTCGTTACGAATTACACATTTCGAATTGAATAAATTCTAGTCGAATTATCGACTTAAAAATAATCAAGGAGGGGTATCCTTTTATCGAATAGAATTTTGTGAAAAGAGGACTCCTGTATTAAAATATTCTCTTGTGAAGGGGCTTGTTTCATTAACGCATTTCTAATAAATAAATAAATAAAATAAAATGAAATATATTTTTGTTGGAGTTTAAGTGGCCTATCAAGCCAAAAGCACCCCATTCTCGATAGCAGGAATTCGCTGTCTCATATTTAAACAATTAGAAAAAATCTCTTGTGGCTATGCTGCTTTTGAAATGGAAATAGGTAAAATGCTCTTACCTGGGATTCATCAATATCGCGATGACGTATAACTTCATCGGTGTGGCGTGGCCAGGGATTTATCCAAAAGCTTCTTGAAGAAATTGTTTTTATTTTATTTTGTGAAGCATTATTTATCCTTTGAAGTATCCTTTGAGAGCTTAATATGAATCGCTAAATCCATGGGAAGATATAATGTAATATAAATTAGTATTGTGTGTTTTTACGATAAAGAAAGATTCAACTTTTAGCTTTAAATACTTATAATTAAACATATTACTGGAGTATAAGAAACTCCGTCTTAACAGAGAGGCTACATGATTAAGAGTGATAATACATAAAGCTGCTAAAACACATATTCGCAGCGTAGAAAAAATATATAATAATTAAAAGTGTCTGGCAAAAGTCAAAAAGTTCAGATGTTCCTTTTAGTTACATATCAGTGATGAAATCGTAGTTATTAGAACATATGCTTTAGAGAGTTACTCAAGTGGTCTGTAATAGCACTCATTATCAAATGCGGAAGTAAAAGGAAGTAGTTCGTAAATTGCCTTGTTAAAATGATCTGTGTTTAGTAACAAGTTCTTTCGTTTCTTTTTTTTTTAATCACTTTTAGCAGTTGCCGAAGAACATCTGGGGAATTAAATTTAACACCCCTCCTTAATCTCCTCAGATGGATAAGGTAACAAGTTCATAGTCTTGATGTCACACAAAAGTTGAGGTTTGGGTGTGGGCTTCGTCAAGCAGTCAGCAATCATGTATTGCGTGGGACAATATTTTAATTCGATAATTTTATCCTCCTTTAATTGTCTTATGGCGTGAAAGCGGATATCAATGTGTTTTGTCCGCTTCGAAAATTTTTCATTTTCTATCATCTTTATACTGCTTTGGTTGTCATGGTAAAGTAAAATAGGTTTTACTTGATACAAGTTAAGATCTTCTAGCAGTTTTAATAGCCATAAAATTTCTTGTCCTGCGGTTGCTGCAGCAACATATTCCGCTTCAGCGGAAGAATATGCAATGCTTGACTGTAATTTTGTAGTCCATTGAATGGGATTATCACCCAGAAAAAAAATATTGCCGGTGGTTGATTTTCTATTTTTAGTGTCCCCAGCCCAATCAGCATCAGCATACGCGATGAGTATTGGTGGTTTATTTTTACTTATTGTTAGGCATAGGTTTTTTGTGCAATTGAGGTAAATAATAATTCTTTTTGCCGCTTTCCAATCCTTCTCGCGTGGCGTTGCACTTCTCCTACTAAGTATATTTACTGGTGCCATAATGTCGGGTCGAGTGACTGTGGCAATATACAAGAGCGAACCGATCGCTTGTCTAAACTTTGTATTGTTCGGAAGTAAATTGTCGCTATCTTCTAATTTATAGAAACCTACTTCCATCGGTGTACCAATAGGTCTTGCATCTGTTAAATTTAACTTTCTAACCAAATCTTCTATTTTTGACTTTTGGTTTAATTTGTAACCATCATTCGTTTTGATTATGTTGGTTCCTAGGTACTGACTTATTTCGCCTAAGTCCTTTACCCCGTACTCATTTTGCAATTGTTTTATTACATCTTTAATTATTTCACTTTTACTCGCGATTAAAATATCGTCAACGTAGACGATGATATAAGTGAAATTTTCCTTTTCTTTTCTAGTAAACAAACATGAGTCAGCAGTGCTTTGCACAAAATTCATGTTTTTTAATGATTCTGCGATCTTTTTGTGCCAGGCTCTAGCTGCCTGCTTTAAGCCGTAGATTGTTTTATTCAGTTTACACACTTTGTTTTCACAATTTTTTTCTATAAAACCCTCTGGTTGTTTCATGAAAATTTCTTCTTCTATTTCGCCGTGAAGAAATGCAGTGTCGATGTCAATGTGTTGAACAGAAAGATTTTTATATGCCGCTGAGGCTAAAAATGTGCGGATTGTTGTGTGTGAAACTACGGGTGCGAAGGTTTCATCATAATCTTCGCCGTACTTCTGATTATATCCTTTCGCTACTAAACGGGCCTTGTATTTTTGTACATTTCCTAAATTATCTAACTTTCTCTTAAAAATCCACTTACAACCAATAATTTTCTTATTTGGTGGGGGATCCACTAAGTCCCAAGTTTTATTTTTCTTTAATGAGTGGATTTCTTGTTGAGCGGCTTTGAGCCAATTTTCTTTTTCTACTGGGTTGTTCATGTTTGCTATGTCATAAAAATCGGATGGTTCGAATGTATCATTTGTTTTTACGTGACATACGTATCTGTCGGGTGGTACTCCTCTATTTGACCTCTGAGACCTTCTCGGTTCTACGTCGGGTTGTTTGGACGCGGTTGGTTCTTCGTCCGAATTACTTAACTCTGTTTGAATGTAGTTGTTGTCATTGTCTGAGTTTTCTACCTCTTCGCTTTCTTTTAAGTTGTTTTCACTATTTTCTATAAATTTAACTGTTCTCGCTATTATTATTTTGTTTTCTTTTGTAAATATACGGTAACCTTTTGATTTATTGTCATACCCCACAAGTATTCCTTCCTGCGCTCTATCATCTAATTTGTTTCGCTGATGTTTCTGTATATAGGCATAAGCTTTACAGCCGAATGTACGCAGGTAGTGTAAGGTGGGTTTTCGGTTGAACCAAATTTCGAACGGTGTTTTGTTTGTTATTTTGGTTGGTAGCCTATTCTGCAGGTGATTGGCGGTATTTATGGCTTCTCCCCAGAATTTTTGAGGTAAGCCTGCTTCGGAGAGTAGGCTCCTAGTCATATCTAATAATGACCTATTCTTTCTTTCCGCTACGCCGTTTTGGCTCGGACAAAATGGTACAGTAAACTGGTGTTGGATACCTCTTGCCCTTAGGTATTCTTCCGTTTGTTTACCTAAATATTCCCCTCCATTATCGGATCTAATAGCTTTAGGGAATCTGCCGAATTGGGTTTTCACCATGGCTACATAATCTTTTAACTTTTCGTGAACTTCATTTTTATGCGAAAGTAAGTAAATTACTGTGAACCTTGAATAGTCGTCTATAAAAGTGACGAACATTGTTTTTCCCCCGATAGTAGGTGTACCGATAGATGTGCACACGTCCGTGTGTATCAGATCGAGCACTTTGCCTGTTTTGGGACAGTTTGTTGATTTCGGATATGGGGCATCACTTATTTTTGTTTGGATACATATTTCACACAATGCATTATGATTACAGTTATTTATTTTTATACCGTCTGCTAAGTTTTTATTTATTAATTCTTTTATCGCATTATAGTTACGATGGCCAAGCCGTTTGTGCCAAACTTCTATGCAATTTTTATTTTTACATTCATGTGCAATGTTTACTTTATTAGTTTCAGCGCTTTCTAATAATTCGACTTGATATAAATTATTTTTCATTCTTGCTTCAAGATAAATATTCCCGTTTCGGGATAACGTGCATTTTTCTTTATCGAAAATTAATTTATAGCCATTCTGTGTTGCTTTGCTTACCGATATGAGGTTCGATTCTAATTCTGGTACATATAATACTTCTTTTAATGTGATTGTGTTTATCCCTCCATCGGATGTTTTTGTTTTAAATGTCGTTTCACCTGTACCGTGTGAATTCAGCGTTTTTCCATTGGCAATGATGACTGTCGTCTTTTCAGTGTCGTTAAACTTAGTGAATGCATCTTTACTGTTTAGAATGTGTGTCGATGAACCTGAGTCGATTATCCAGGTTTGTTTTCCTGGTTTCTGGACTAAAAAAGCTGCGTCGCTGCCTTTTCCTGAATTGCCCTGTGTTTTGTTAATCCGAATTGGTTCTGTTTCACGGTTTTTGTTTTCTCTACAATAGTTTGCGTCTTCATAACATAACGATGATGTGTAATACTTGGATTTGTGCGGCTGTTGTTTTTGTGACGGTGAGTAAGTGTTTCTGTTCTTAAGATGCCAGCACTCCCTGTATGTATGGTTTTTTAATTTACAGTATGTGCACTGTTTGTCCTTTTTATTATAGTGTTCAGCCGGAAACTTTTTATGCGTTTTAAACGCTTTTGAGGAATTCTCGCTCTGATCTGTGTTTTCTAAACGTCTTGTATATTCATCAGTGAGTTTTCCTTTTATAAACTCTGAATTAAGTTCATTTTCTGGACGGGCCTCGAGGGCTATAATTAAGGTGTTGTAGCTAGGTGGTAATGAACAAAGTAACAGAGCTGAAATGTGCGAGTCATTAATAGTTTCGCCTATGGCTGAAAGTTTATCAACAAGTTCTAAAATATGTGTAATGTGTTTTATTAGATTGCCGTTTTCTGGGAGTTTTGCTCCGTATAATTTTCTCAGCAAATATAACTTGCTTGAGAGATTAGCCCTTTCATGAATTGTTTTTAAAGCTTGCCAGGTTTCTCTGGCAGTGTTTAAGTGCTTTACATGCACGATCTGTGAGTCTTCAATACTCAAGTTGATAATTGCACGTGCTTTACGGTCCCTCTTCGTCCAGTCCGTGTTAATTGGATCTGGGGGATTTTGTGTTATTACATCAAACAATTCTTCTTTTATTAAAATCATTTCTGCGCGAAATTTCCAATTTGCGTAGTTTGTCGAATTTAATTTTTCGACTATTTGAGTTTCTTTTATCCCTGCCATGTTTATTTTTATTTATATATGCGACGAGCCTATTTCCTTTTTATTTATTTATTTACTGTAAAATGAACGATTTCTTTTTTTTTTATTTTTATTATTACTCACAACCAACAAATTGTTCATTCACTAATTATTTAAATGTTCATTACATAAAACATAAATATATAAATGTTTCTTTTTCATCCACCTTAATATTTCTGGTACAATAACATTCATTATTTTATTCAATGCAGCATCTTTTTATTTTTTTATTCAGAACATGAATATTTTTAATATTTATAATCTGAGCCACTATATAAAATTTTTCTTCTTTTTCGCTAAACATGAGCACTTTATCTGTCTCATTAATCTTTTTGTTGGAGTTTAAGTGGCCTATCAAGCCAAAAGCACCCCATTCTCGATAGCAGGAATTCGCTGTCTCATATTTAAACAATTAGAAAAAATCTCTTGTGGCTATGCTGCTTTTGAAATGGAAATAGGTAAAATGCTCTTACCTGGGATTCATCAATATCGCGATGACGTATAACTTCATCGGTGTGGCGTGGCCAGGGATTTATCCAAAAGCTTCTTGAAGAAATTGTTTTTATTTTATTTTGTGAAGCATTATTTATCCTTTGAAGTATCCTTTGAGAGCTTAATATGAATCGCTAAATCCATGGGAAGATATAATGTAATATAAATTAGTATTGTGTGTTTTTACGATAAAGAAAGATTCAACTTTTAGCTTTAAATACTTATAATTAAACATATTACTGGAGTATAAGAAACTCCGTCTTAACAGAGAGGCTACATGATTAAGAGTGATAATACATAAAGCTGCTAAAACACATATTCGCAGCGTAGAAAAAATATATAATAATTAAAAGTGTCTGGCAAAAGTCAAAAAGTTCAGATGTTCCTTTTAGTTACATATCAGTGATGAAATCGTAGTTATTAGAACATATGCTTTAGAGAGTTACTCAAGTGGTCTGTAATAGCACTCATTATCAAATGCGGAAGTAAAAGGAAGTAGTTCGTAAATTGCCTTGTTAAAATGATCTGTGTTTAGTAACAAGTTCTTTCGTTTCTTTTTTTTTTAATCACTTTTAGCAGTTGCCGAAGAACATCTGGGGAATTAAATTTAACAATTTTTTCCCCGCTCAAGAACGCTAAACATTTACAGGCTCATTTTTCAGCGCAAAATCATACGGGCACTCACAGACTTGACTATTGAAGTCCGGAAATTTGACACCCACTTTGACAGTATTTTCCGGAAGATCTTCTGCCTTTACCAAAAGAAGGAAAACACCATTTGATGACATAGTTTCTGAGTAAAAGCTCTGTGAGTAAAAGCACCCGGCAATGGGATTCGTTTACTGACAGACATACATTTGAATTTTAGATGTAAAATATGAATATTACATTTTGAAGAAGAATTTCGAGAAGGTTTTTTTTTTTTTTTTTTTTTTTTTTTCTTAATCGAATTTTTTTTCTTTACTTTTTTGAACAACTATATATATTCTTTAAATGTGTTCGTTTAGAATATATTTTACATGCGAATATTTTTTCCAATTACTCTAAAAAATGAATTGCGAATGAGTTTAAATGAATGAGAAAATTGCTACTTTATTCGAAAGCATTATTTTTGTTTGTTTATTTTCAAATAAATTAGAAACTTTAATTTGCTGAATTTTTGGTTTTTCATTTTAAAAATAAATTTGAACTTTGGTATTAATACAGCTAATACGCATGCGTGCAAGGAATAAACGGAAAAATTTTTCGTCTTTTTTAGACTTTTGGGAAGAATTAGCTGAAAAAGCATGTTTTCTAATAATGCGGAAATTATTTGTTAAAAAATAACGAATAATTTACTACATAAAAGGGCTGTCCATAAATGATGTCACACTTTTTTCAATACTTTTGACACCCCCCCCCCTTTGTCACAAAGTGTCACACTTCACCATCCACCCCACCCCCCTTTGTCACATGTCACGCTATATTACATAAACATAATATACTTGCAGTTCAGAAACAAAGCACTACGTTATAGATCTTATTTCAAATTTTATTTTTGAACTTTAACTATGTGTTTTAATGACATTTGTGAGCATAACAATAAAAATGATTCGTGGACTTATTTTGTATGAAATTCGATTAAGGTTTACAACAAAAACATAATTAATATACAACAGTAATAAAATATTAATATGAGAGAGCAATTGAAAACAGTAGTATTTTGGAATTGGAAATGGAATTTAATATATTTGGCTTTAAATCTTATCTTTAATAAACACAATATACTTTAATTTCAAAATTTAATCTTCTGATTTTTAATGCTTTTATTTTAACCAAAATGTGTGATGTCACACTTCTTTTTACCCCCTCCCGCCCGTTTGTCATAATCTGTCATAATTTCATGAACCCTCCCCTCCAAGCGTGACATCATTTGTGGACGGCCCCAAAGATGAATTTTTCTGACGGTGTACTTACGTGATAGAGTAAAGAACTTTTGTCGTTTTAGTCTGGGAAATCTATCGACACTGTAGAAATTTTTGCTATCGGCATATAGTCTATGTTATAGATAGGCTATATTTTCTGTATTGTTTTAAGAAATCTGCTATGGTGCACTTTTCTTGCATGGGGAGGTAAGCCAATTGGAAGATAATTATTTTTCGATTTATTTTCTGGGTTAACAAACGATTTTCATTTACATCATCTCATTCTTCAGAATAGATTCGAAATTTTGACTTCATTCTTAATCATTTCCTTCTCGTACGGTTTGCGAACGAAAATATTCATCCAGAAATAATTCGCACATAATTTTGCATGCGAGACAGAATGATTCTTTCTGGCTGCAGATCCAATATATTTTCCGGCCAGAATTCTGTAACATCCATATTTCAAATGCTATTCGCAGTTTTCTGGTTAAAAATTCAGTATAACAAATGTCTTCCAACCCATATTTCGTCAAATTTATATTTGCAAACCTATCAATAGGTGCGCTTGCGGGAAGTGAAATATTTCTGAATTTGGGCATTCACAAAGTCTTATTTTGTTCTTTGCTTGGATAAATATTATATAATGCGTATTTCTATTGCTACATATTTCATATATATGAAATATTGGTATCAATTATAGTAAGTTTTAATTAATAAATGCAATAAATTATTAAATTATTTGAAATATTTCTTAAAAAAGGAGTTAGCTAAATTATTAAGTTTTGCATTTGTGTATTTAAGACAGTTTGAATGGTGTTTGCATATGATTTCGTCAAAAATAGAGGATTTGTCCATTATCATTAAATTAATCATGATAATTAATCCTAAAATTAATCATAATCATGGCTTATGCCAACTATCATTAAATTAATACATTTAATATAATCGAACATAAATGAGTTTTCAAAAGTTGCGATTTGATTAATATGGGAAGAGCTGATCGCTTTTGAAGATTTTGAATTTATTTCCCCCTAAAATTTGCATATCAGTTATGACACGGATAAGTTCCTGAATAGATCTTAGTTCCTCAGTTTCGTATCTTCATTTAATAATTTGCTTTTAAAAATGTATCCCACTGTACCCCATATATCTGGGGTACATGGAGTAATAAAATGTTTCAAAATATTTTATTCGACATGAAACTGAAATTTTTGCATAGATTTATCAATAAATGAGTATTTTAAACTTCGTTGTTTCTTCTGTCTGATTTTTATTAGCCAAAATTCTAGAATTGTAAAGAAACAAAATTTTACTTTTTAAAAAGTTTTAAACAACAAAGCTAAACCCAGGACCGAAACTAGGGGGGGGGGGCAGAGGGGGCATGTGCCCCGGGCGCCAGAAGGAAAGGGTGCCAAATAAAAATTTTGTTTGTTGATTTTTTCTCACACTTATGTAGCACGGTATTGTTAAAATAATCCTGTCTGGTGTATGCCAAAGTATTGAAGAATCTAAAGATGATGTCGCAGAAGGATCCTGTATAAAGACACTGTATAAAGTCCTTTTCACATTCAAGATGGTATGGCTTTGTTCTTTAAAACTTTAACAGCAATGTACCAACTCTTTCCTGAGGATAGTCATAGCTGATGACCGAAACGTTGATTATTACAATTTTATTTTAATGTTTGTTTAGTTTTTTTACTTTACAACATTTTGTATACACCATTTAGTAAATTTGTGATTTTTATTTTCCCTTTAATATTAATTGATCTGCGTTTTTAATATTTACTACAGAAGGTTTGGTATTGAAAATGAAGTGTGTAGCAATTATAGTTCGTTTACAGGATTACAAAAAAAAAAAAAAAAAAAAAAAAAAATTCGTTGCATTATAGTCTATTGGGAAAAATCGCCCACTGTCAGAAAAACTCTTCAATACACACACTGTAAAAAATAACGGTGAAAATTACAGCAAAAAACACTGTTATTATTTCCCGAAAACTAAAAAATACAGTTCACAGCCTTTTTTGCTGTTTTTTTCCTGGCTTTTTTCAAAGCGCCCTCTACTGACCAAATCACGAAAGTATCACTTCTATGTCTGAATGTAAACCATAAACATTTCGAATCATCCCGGACAAGAATCGAGAAGTCAGAAATATCTCAATTCCTCGCTCAGTTCTCAGTATCAATTTTCAGAATTTCCCCCCACTCCCTCTCTTTTGAAAAGCGAAAAAGAATGTTTGACTGGAAGTAATCTGCGCTTGCGTCGTCGACCGATGTGTCTACTCCTCTGCTGAGACGACAGAAACAGAACATGCAGCGGCAGCCATGTTGTTGTGTATGCTTTTTGCTTTGGCTTTCTGTGAAGATGCTAGCGTACATTCGCATAACCGATAAATCTTCTAAAGACGAAAAGGTAAGTGTTTGCTTTATTTTCTCTTCTTATGTCACTTTAATATTTTTTTCTGTTTTAAAATTGATCATGTGAAACATTATATGTCATTTTTTTCGATAGTCACATGTCAGCGAAATTAAGATGTATATAAGATTTTTTTTAATTTATTGACATTCATATGCATTATTAATGATGCTTTACTGATTTTTTAGTTATTTAATTAAAAGGATAATTACATATTTTAACGGCAACACTATAATATTAAAAGAAAAGTGTCGAAAAAAATGTTGCAATGCATTAGTTAGGGCTAGAGATTTGCACGGCTCGAAATTTCCAAGCCCGAGTCCGACCCGCCCTTAAAAAAAATTCCGCCCGGCCCGATACAAAGATTAAGTTCGGCCCGAACCCAACCAAAAAATCTTAGCCTTCCCCCCCCCCCCCCCCATGTTTATAATGCGCATTTTTATTGAAGTGCCGTAGCCTGCGATATTTATTTTTTTAACGAATCAATTTGTTGTATGCAAGTGTTTCAATTATTAATAATACTATTTAATCCATATTTCATGTATTGAAGTGTTAAAAATCGGCAAAATGCTATACAGTAAAATCTTCTAAGACAGAATTGCACAGGGAAGAAAAAAAGGATGAGCCAATTTCCCTTCTTAGCAGGTGTAAATGTATTATATATAATTTTCTTATGTATTAGTATATTCATTTTGCATGAATCAACACATTTTTTAGTTTAAGATTCCGTCATAGGCAGGTTATTTTTCACACGTTTCAGTATATTTTAATAAGCGTACAAATCTACTATTCTTTAAAAATAATAAATTTTAATGTTTAATTGTAGAGTAATGGTGATTTAAAAATGTATGCATTTCTTGCAAAGATTTTTGGGCCAGGTCTAATTTTACTGACTTTTGAATGGACCAGGCCATGCCGAGACAATGATTTTCATACGGACCAGGTCAAAACCAGGGCTGAAAATTTTTTGGCCGTGAAGACTAGAAATGATGAAACCAGTCCCGGCTCTGTATGGAAAAAATAAGTTATGGCATGGCCCGATCCTTATGGAGAAAAGTAAGACCCGCCCTAGCCCTTACAGAGTAATCACTAGGCATGGCCGAAGTGCCGGGAATGAAAATAGGCTGGACTCGGGCCTGGCCCGACCCGTGCATATCTCTAGTTAGGAGCTAGCATATATAATGTTACCACAATTTGCTTATTTTGGGGACGCCCCCCTCCCCTTTAAGATATCATACATTATCATTCATCGACCCCTCCTCCTCCCACCCCCACCAGATGATATCCTTATAAACGCTTAAAAATTATTTTATTTTTATATTCTTGTTATGCACTTTCAGTGATCTATGCATTAGTCCCATACTTTATGGATTCAAGAAGTCGATAAAAATATCAATACATTAAATAAATTTTATCCTATAACATGTAAATGAGTTAGTTACTATTTAAAAGTATTTAATAACAGTATATTGTTGCATAATGCATTCAAAAGCGATATTGCCTTCTTGCAGTTGCAAGTTTGGTTGAATCAAAAATGATAACAATATGAGCCCCCCCCCCCCTCCCCCGATATATGTTACAATATCAAGTGCCAGACCTCCACCTCTCCCTAAAGTGATAATGTTATATATGTACAGCCCCTTACTTTCAGTAGATCAGATTCAGCTGACGTTGTAAACGTTTATCCATCAACTGAGAAGAATAATTAAGAAAATAATTCAAAAAAATATAAGGGAGACTTGGGGTACAGAGGATCACTTTTGCATTTTTCATTTTTTTTTCCTCTTTAATGGAAAGTCCAATCTGCCTGAAAATATTCTTGAGCATTCCTGAAACATTTTTACGCGCCTCAGAATTTTTTCCGAATATAGTTTCAAATAGGTACATTTAAGGAAAAAAAAAAATTATTTGTATACGTTCATAAAGTTGGCCAGTGTGTCCCAGAAGCGGGGTACACTGGGGCACAGTGGTCCACTATTAAGTATTATTGAAATACAATATAAATTTATTTTTTATTAATTCAATTCCTCTTTATTTCCCCTTTAGCCCCAAAATAACATAATAATGCAAATTTGCAAGCTGTAACATTTTCAAACAAAACAAAGTTTTTAAAAACAAGTAAAATAAAGTCATCGATTTGAAAATGAAACTTTAAAATTTGAAAATGAAACTTCAAACTACTTATGAACCTGAAATTTTCTGTAAATATTTTTGGATCTGAGGGCAATTTTACGATAACACTGATATAAACAACAGAAAATAACCATTAAGTTTTGATACCAAATTTGTTTTATTTTACATGTAAAATGAATAATAAAATTTCAGAACCTGCCAGAAATTCTTTTAGTAATAACAGGCTTCCATCAATAGGATACTTTTATATTTTGGTACTTTTCCGTTATACAGACACCATGCCAAAATGTATGCTAATGCACCAATAAATGTTTAGTGCAGTGCTAAAAGGTAGTTGTGATTTTATGTCAACAGTTTAATATGAGTTTTATTTTATTACTTTATCGTATAAAAGTTATTTGTTCACTTATTTTTAGTATATATTAGTGATTTAATAAAATAGTTCGTTAAAGTCTGTAATTTTCAAATGTTATATTTTTTAAATGCTCACTTTACTATGAACAATGTTTTTTCTTTTATTTTTCAAATATTTCAATTCTCGTGATTTTCATTTTGCGACAATGGCATCCGTATAACAGAAAAGTACCAATATTTTTTAAAAACAGTAAATACAAAGCAAAATATTTCTTACTATATTAAATAGACATTTTCTTTTGTTTACTTTATTTTACAGTTAAATAATTACTTTAAAACAACATTTCTTTGTAGAGAATAAGCAATTATTACATATTTTGAAAATTCTGCATTACAGTAACAGTAGATTGGTGACCACTTTACCCCAACAGCTGATGGTCCACTGTGGCCACTGTTGAAGTTAAATACATTCTCATAAAAATGTTATTTAAAGCTTTCTTTTAAGCATATTAACTTCAAAATTAAATAAAAATAAGTACCTTATCTTTACAAAAAAGCCGTTTTATCTTATTTATCTATAACCTTTAATTACTAAAAAAACAAAACTATGATGATGAAAAATTTTACTTTTAGAAGCTCAAAACAACCAGTTGGGATAAAATGATTCATTCTGAGCTAATGATTTGTTTTGAAGGCTATAAGTAATCACTCCAGTTCTGTAATCAATTAGCCTAAAAGAAAAGCTTTAAAAATTTAAAAATAAATCTAAGTGATGGTCAACTGTACAGTTGTGCAAAAAAAAAAAAAAAAAAAAGTAAACACCCCTTACTAACTCCTCAACAAATTATCATAGAAGAAAGTTACTGGTACCGAACGATTGGAAATAAAGTTACTTTTAAATGATGCATATAATATTTGCTGAGGGAGCCATCTACATATTAAAACGAACCATAACTTTGCTTTTTTCAATAGCAGTACACAATTCTGACAGCATAAATGAACTCTACACCCTTCAATTAGCCTAAAAACAAATTTTTATGCAATTCGTACGATAAGTTTCTGAGATTATTTTAAAACGAGCATATTTTAAGGGCTGTATCCAAATTGAAGTTCGGTACTCGATTGTTAACCGAGAGAGCCCCCTTCTTGATCAAGGCACCTTAAGCGGCACTCAAGCAGTCATTGAAGCATGTTAGATTACAGGACAGCATACGAAATTTCAAAATATCTACTCCTATCAAAAACGGCCCCTTAAACCATCATTTTGCTGTTTTTTAAGCATAATTTGAAAACTACTTGGAAGAAAAATGTGAAATTTTGGATTTCCATAAAGCAGGACTTAATAAATCTAAATCCATCAAAAAAAATTGTAGGTTGCAATTCATAACTTTTTTTAATATTAATTTCATAAATCATATCAAAATTATAAAAATTGCAAATTCAACGTATTTGTGTTTGGGTATATTATAAAGGTCAAAATTAGCACCGGCCACAGGGCCAGTAAATGGAAAAAAGTGGCTAGTGAAAAATTGTCTATCAGCGGCCACCTTCCGGCCACTTTTTTACAAGGAGATAATAAAATTTTCTTGCATTTCATCAAGGATTCTACTTTTTTGGTTCCAATATATCTAATTAACAAATTTATTTGGGCTATTCAGTTTTAGATTAATACTTATAGAAATTTTACTGTTTAGCATTTTGAAATAAAAAAGTGGCCGCTAGTTTAAAGAAAGTGGCCACTTAAAAAATTAGTTGTATCGGCCAGTGGCCGCTAATAAAATTTCCCAATTTTGACCTATAGTATATTAGTATTATTGCTACACAAAAAATTAGCACATTCGGAGCATAATTTCAGGAGATATAAATAAAAATATGAAAATGTCATTTAACATTAGAAGCACTCAATTTTGAATGTCTATAATTCAAAAACTTACCATTCAAATGACTTGAAATTTCGTTTCTAGGCATAGTTTGAACCGAAGATTTGAAATATCTTGTTAAATTTGGGTATTGCATTGAAAAAAATGAAGTTTGGATTCGTTTTAATATGTAGATGGCCCCCTAAGCAAATTTTATATACATCATTTAAAAGTAGACATTATTTCTAATCGTCCGGTACCAGTAACTTTCTTCTACGAAAATTTGTTGAGGAGTTAGTAAGGGGTGTTTACTTTTTTTTTTCCACGACTGTACCTCGCCCTCCCCTGTATACAATTTTTTTTTCTGTTTTCATTATTATAGTATATAAATTTTATAATTTAAAGTTATGGATAATAATTGACATTTTAGTAAGTGCGACTTTTCCTCCTTCTGGCGGGGGGGGGGCATGCTTATGATGTCAGATTCACTACATGTTCCTGATTTTTGGCTAATGCTCGTGTGTCCCGAATACGAAAGATTGCAGGGAATGTCCAATTTTTTTTTTTTTTTTTTAAGTGCAGAATCCCACAATCTTGAAAATATCTTATCAAGTTCTGCAAATGAAGATCCCAATTGCTTATTATTTTTTCTCAAAATGATTTCTGAAAATTACATGAAGCAGAAAGATGGTAATAATTAATATCATTGTTTAGAAAAACTAAACTGATGTATCCACAAAATATATAAAAATGATTGTGTAGATTAGGTATGAGTACGTCACATACTAGTGTTGAATTTTCTAGTGTTGAATCAAATGTGATGTCACACTTTTGTATTATTGGCATTATATTCTGTAGTTCTGCGATACTTTTTTATTGCTGCATTTGATAAGCTTATTTTTTGTAAATTAAAAATCAGTTAAAAAATATTTTTGTTGTTGTAAATTGCCATTTGTTCATAATTGCTGTTCATAATTTAATAAGTTAATGCAAATTATTATTAAAAACCCTTTTTTCCTTTTTTAGAATTTAAATATTTCTTTCATTTTATTAAAATTTGATTTTACAGTAGGCTCCCTCAAATCGGGGACCTTAAAATTTCCAAACATTTAAAATCTGTTCATCATTGCAGATGTAAATCATTTTCCAAAACATTTCTAAACCAAGCTTTCTTGTTTATTATATTCTTATCCAAGATAAAAATACAGCACAACAGTAGCTGTCTCAAAATATCTGTAACTGTTGTTTATGTTTACTATTTTGCACTAGTTTCGGTTTTAATCTGATTTTTTTTTTTTTTTTTTTTTTTCTTGATTTCATACATAATTCTGCGTAATAAAGTTTAAACCCCCAAAGTAGAATATTTGCAATGTTCTGCAATGAACTTCAGCTGATCAAAAATGTTCTGTGGGAATAAAAAAGAAAGACACAGGGAGATTTTCTTATATATGAAGAATTGCAATTGCATCTTTTATAGAAATACAAAAGCCGTTTTGTAAAACGCTGACATACACACACGAAATAAACTTGGCGAATTTTGCACTTTTATCCCGATCAGATGGTGCATTTCGTGTTTTTGTCTAACAAGTGATTTACGGTTATCACAATATTTCGTATTTTTACCTCTTGTCAACTGCCAAATTTCCCTTTTTTCGAACCCAATCGTTGAATTTCACAATTTGTTTTTTCCGCGACTGATTGGAAAAATTTGAGATTTTCTACAATTCACTGGCGAATTTAGTGTTTTTTTAAAACTGCAATTGATAGGTGAATTTTGCGATATTTTTCTTCGACTGATTGGCAAAAATCGTAGTTTTTTTTCACACAACTGATCCACAAATTTCGTGGTTTTTTTTGTACCGATGACTGATTGATGATTGTTCCAGCTTTTTTCTGTGACAGATTGGGAAAAAATCATGGATTTTTTCCGCAATTTATGGAAGAATTTTGTGATTTTTTTTTTTTTTTTTTTTTTTTTTTACAATTTTAAAGCTTTATGTAGGTGAATTTTATTATTTTCTTTTTACCGATTGGCAAATTTTTTCTTTTTCTTGCGGCTGATTAGATTGCCGAATTTCCGATTATTTATTATATTTTTTTTTTTTTTTCAAAACTATCCACTAAAGGATTTCAATTTTTTAGCTGACCAATGGACGAATTTCGTGATATTTATTTTCTACCGATTGCCAAACTTTGTCGCTTTTTTGCGTCTGAAAGGCAAAAATTGTAGATTTTTTTCATGGCTGATCGATGAATTTGTATTTTTTTTTTTCCACCGTTCAACTAACAAATTTCACATTTTTTTCTCATGACCAATTGGGGAATTTTGTTAAATTTTTCCTGTACCAATAAGCAAATTTTGCAGAAGTTTCTTGCAACCGATTGGAGAAAATTGTGCATTTTTTCTGCTACTGATCGATGAATTTCGCGTATTTTTACAAGCGACTGTTTGGCAAATTCCGCAATATTTTCTTTCTTTTGATTGTCAAATTTTTCTGCCTTTTCTTGTGAATGATTGATAAGTGATGCTTTTTTTTCTGTGACTGATTGACTAATTTCACTTTCTACCTGCGACAGATCTGTGAATTCGCCGATATTTTTTTTCTTCCGATAGGAAAACTTTGTTGCTTTTTTTAAACCGCTTGACTAAATCTCTGGTTTTTTCCCACGAATGATCGACGAATTGCTGACTTTTTCTGATGATGCACTGACGAATTTCGTGTTTTTTACCTGTGACCGAGTTTTAAATTTCGCAATATTTTTCTTGTACCAACCGACAAATTTTTGCAGCTTTTTCTTGAAACCGTTTGGTGAAAATCACAAGTTTTTTCCACTACTGATCGACGAATTTCGCCATTTTTTAACTATGAACGATTTGCAAATTTCGTGATAATTTCCCTGTACCGTAAACAAATTTTGAGGTTTTTTCTCGCGACCGATTAGAGAAAATCATCGCAGTTTCTTCTGCCGATGCACTGATGAATTTCGTGGTTTTATTACCTGCGACTGATTGGCCAAAATCAAGGATTTTTTTCCGCAACTGCTCATTGAATTTTGTATGTTTTTCTACAACAGGCTGAAGAATTTCACGATCTCCATGATTGACTGATGAATTGTGTAAGTTTTTCTCGCAACCAATTTATGAATTTCGCAATCTTTTTAAATGAATGATTAAAGCATTTTGCGTTTTTTTTTTTTTCTTTTTTTCCCCCGAGCCATTGAGTGACCAGTTTCGCGATTTTTCCTTTGATTGAATGGTGAATTTTCTTGAAAATGAGAATTTTAAATGTTCTGCAGAGAATTCCATTGTTCTGTGACATACGTCACACTTTTAAGCATTTTCTGCTTCGGGGAGTTGATACAATATTTCTAATGAAAAAAAGCAGGAAAAGAAAGCACCTTAGTTTGACAATATTTCAAAAAGCTTGATTCTGGTTTTTAAATTAAACTTTATTTTATTTTATGTAGCATTTATTATTAAATTAATAAATTATTTTAATATTTTACATAATTATCTTAATTTATTTTATTGTAAACTTTCATTATGGTTTCCAATGCTTGGAAAATGGGAAAAATTTCGGAAATTTTGTCAATCTGTCGCAAGATGTGCCAATTGATCACTGAAACTAGTGCAAACTTTGATAATCACTGGAAAAAGAATTGTAAATTTAATCATTCAGTTATGGGAAAATATTGAAGTCATGGGAAAAATCCTGAAACTTACTGTGTTGCCAATTGTGTCTGTAGGTGGGGTTGGGGGGCACAAAATTCATGGATTAGTCACAAGAAAATATGAAAATCATCGATTGGTTGCAGGAATATATCACAAAATTGTAGTTTATAACAGGGGTCTCTAAATAAACCAGTTCAAAATATGTTTTTTGAATAGGACACTAGTGTGCCCTTTTTGGGAACAATGTACCCTTTTTTAATTAATTCATGCCTGGTGGCCCTTTTTTTCTGGAGAGAGCACAATGGTCGTCATTTCTCAACTGATTCTTTTCAATTACCTCCTTCCAACATCAAAATCGAAGGTTAGCCCAGCTTCCGCATTTAAAAGAAAAAAAGGGGGAAGGGGGGGTTACTACCTTAAATGATGCAGGTGAATTCTTGTTTCTATAATTAGTATAGTATAGTTTTATGTGAAGGGGTTGTTCACAGTGGTTCGACTCATGATATTGTGTACAGTAGACTCCCTAAAATCCGCGTATTTTTTCAGATGTAAACAATGAAATTTACAGTTAAGTTGCAGGAACAAAATTCAAGACGGTGCCGAAATCAGCGACTACCGCAATGCTTTTTTTACTAAATTTTTTGTTAATCATTCTCTTTTGGCTATTACAGCTGATTTATTACTAAATAAGTTTACATTACTTTTGATTTTGATATAAATTAGCATATCTATATCAAAAATTCCAGGGTTCGAAATGGAAGAATCCACGAACCGAAACGCTATTTTAAAATTATTGTTCGCGGAATTTTTTTTTAAATTATAGACAAATTTATTTCTAAACATACAAAGCAATATAAGAAAAGCATTCAGGACTCTAAATAACAATGAAAAAAGTTACAGTGAGCGCAATAAGCTGTATATACTGATAATAGCATTAACACTGTTCTCCTTGCTATCACTAGATGGCAGCATAGGACTTTTGGAATCGAATTGAATCGATTTCATTCGTAATATTTTTATTTTACATAATTATTTTAATAATTACTTACTTTAAAACTAATAAATTATTTTAATATTTTACTTATTTTAATGATTCACTTTGTTGTAAGCATTCATTATAATTTCCCTTGCTTAACTACCCATCAAATTAATGTTTCAAAAATGTAAACAAATCAATGACCAGAAATCCGCACAACCTCTGGTCCCAAGCTGTGCGGATTTGAGGGAGTCTACTGTATATATTCTTTTTAAAAATAACATGTTTAATAGAATTCAATACATTTTAAAATATCTTTAAAATAAAAGTTTAGCCATGCTTGAAATAATAGTTTATGAAAGTTTAACTAGAAGTATTAAATAAGGAAGAATAGAATATTTTATTAATGAATAAATTTAATGATTATTATTATAATTATTTTAGGTTGCAGTGTACTAACTGAGTCTACAAAGAATTATGAATTTGCCTTGCGTATCATGCATTCTAGTTTCTGGTATGTATAATAGTTGCAATAATTAATTCAAAATTTGTTTCATAAAACACATTGTACAGTGAAATTTTGATAACTTTTTAAAATAAAATGGTTGAACGTTTATTTAATAAAACTCTTGGATAGCTCAATTTTTTGCCATATCTCAAAATAACTTTTAACTTAACAATTTTATTACAATGAAGTTTTGAATGAATTGCTGAATAATAATAATTGTATCTTTTTTTTTTTTAATGTCTGTTTTTATTATCCTATATAGTCCCCACTAGGTATTTTCTAGTGAAGCCTTTTCAAGTAGATTTCGTAAGAAATACAGTAAACTTCCGATTATCTGCCACTCTATCAACCGCCACCTCCCTTTCCTATTTTTTTATGTATTTTATTTTAATCAGACACGAAACACAAAAATTCAAATGCACATAAACCTGAGTACAGGGGCCTCGCTAAGGGGGGGAGGGGGGAGCCCCCCCCCCAAACATTCGAATGTTATTACACTTGGCACTTTTACAAACTCAATTGGCAAATTTCTTTAAAACTTTAATAAAAAATATAATATATCTTCTATTTCTGATAGACTTGGCAAAAATTACAAAACTAATTTGGAATATTATTAAACTTTTAACAAATAAGAACTATTTTACATTTTCTAACTGTAGTAAGTTGGCAAAATTATAAAACGAGTTGGCAAATAATGAAATTTGACTTGGCAATTTAAGGTTCTCTCCCCCACCAATAAAAAGTCTTAGTGATGGCACTGCCTGAGTACACATATCATTATTTTGAATCATTATTATATTTTGATATATCATTATAATCAATTATAAACATTTTTTATCTCAATACGGTAGACTCTCTAAAATCCGCAAATGCCTAAAATTTGGAAATCACAGATGTAAACAATGAAACTTTCAGTTCAGTTGTACAGGCAAAATTAGTTTTTTATTTTATATCATTCTGTATGTATTTTAATTTGTAATTCTTGATAATAGGACAGAACTTGTGGTTTTTATGAAGGAAGTTTATATTTATTTCTGAAAAAAAATCGAGATGTTGCTGATATCACTTGTAATCCCAATCTTTTTGCCCAATATATTTATGTAGTAATCCAGCTTTTTTGGTTATTAAGACTGGCTAAACCTGAAATAAAAGTTCCGTACTTTGATTTTGATGTAAATTAATAGGGTACCTTTATGAAGCAAGTTTCATTGAATAATTCAAGAAAAATAAATATACCTCATCTTTATTATGCATATTTAATTACACAATATTAATTATTTACTTGACCTTTTAATATTTTTTAAAATTACAGTACTATTTTAGTTACTTTACTTATTTTAATATTTTACTATATTGCAAGATTTCATTATAATTTTGATTGCATTATTTGATTCAAATTAATGTTTAAAAAATGTAAACCTGAAATCTGCAAAATTCTAAAATCTGCACAACCTCTGGTCTCAAGCTGTGTGGATTTGAGGAAGTCTACTGTATTGTAATTATTTTGAGTAAAAAGCTTGTCTGACATCAGGAAACAGGTACTACATATTTATTCAGTAAAATTTTAAATTTCTCTGATAAATAGATTTTTTATCGTTTATCATGCTTTTTATAAGCAAAAGCTCACAACAAAAGAAAAATCTTTCAATTATTCTTATTTATAAATTACATTTCTACATGTGAATAAGGAAATGTAATTTTAGTAACGGTCTTGTACTGTCTTTCAATTATTCATCACACCACCGGTCCCTTGAGTGACGGATATTTGAAAGTCTGCTGTACTACCTGTTACATTCTCCCCTATGTTGGAATTTCTGAAAAATTTTTGCAAATCTATGCCGATCATGCAATGACCCCTAAAACCCAAAACAACCCCCAGTTCAAAACTTTATATATATATAAATATCACTTTTTTATGGACAATGGTAACTTCCATAATTCTGCACAATTCTCTTCCAAACTGATGCAGAAAATCTCTCTCTTTATATAAAAATCACTTTTTTATGGACATAGTAACTTCCATAATTCAGCACAATTCTCTTCCAAACTGATGCAGAAAATCTCTGTCAAGTTTGTTAATGGGCCAAATCGGACCAAGAGGGTGGCAATGAGAATTTTTGTGAAAACAGAAAAAAACCCTATAACTTCTTAACCCCTTGGGGATGAGCGACCGGTATACGTGCTGCGCAGGATGCTCAGAATCCTTGATTATTCTCATCAGTAAATTTTCCTTGTAAATTTTGCCTTATTTAACCTGATTTTCCGGATTCAATTAAGGCAAAAATTTCTGTTTTGAAAAACCGGTGATAAAATATTAAAAATTCTGTAAAAGACGCTCGTCCCAAAGGGGATAATTGTGATACGTATCGAATCAGGTTAAAATTATTACTTCTAGGAAAATGGTCCAAAAATTTATGTATAACAGATTTTTTATATCATTAAAAATGGCCTCAAGCAGCAAAAAAAAAAAAAAAAAAAAAAAAAACAGGTGTTTGAGAAGAAATAAATTTCATAACTTTGTTAATTCACAAGATATCAAGTCTGCGTAAATTTATTATAAATCTTCTTAATATTATGTACAGTTTTATATTGACAGGTTTTTGATAGGACAGCTCTTACAGCAAAAAAAAAAAAAAAAAATAAATAAAAATAAAAAATAGTAGGAGAAAAAAAAATCTCATCTCAGTTAATCTGCCACTAAGGCTATAAAAAAAATACCATTGACATGATGAAAATTTTTGACAACCCTCAAAGATTCTGTATATAGGGTTGCGTTATTAAACGTGTGCGTGTCTCAATAAAAAGAATGTCAGAATTTAAAAAGGAATATGGTTATTTTCCAGTATAGGGGCCTTGGTGGTTTTTTTAAAAGTTTGGCTTCAGTAAGTAAGATATATTGCCAAATTATGTAAACAGCTATGGAAACAAACCTATTGAACTTTTATGCTTGTTTATACATGTATCTATACACCTAAAATCATTTTATTATGTATTATTGTTTTTTAAATACCATTTATTTGTGTTTGCATATAAAAGTACACAAATGGCTTGTTTATGTTGCATAAATATTGGGGGGGGGGGGGGGGTGCTAGTTTATTTCAGATGGTAAAAAAGTTGCATGAAAATTATGCGTGAAATTAGTATATTTAGCTTTGAAATCTGCCTGTGCCTGTAGGCCAAGCTGCCAGGAATTTTTTTTTAACTTGATCCTTAAATCTCCCCTTCCCTTTTTCAAGCTTGACTTATACTTTTATTTTGAAAATTAAAACTCTCAATTTATTTCTTGAAAATTAAAATTTTTTACATGAAATAGTTACAATTTTTTATTTGAAAATTACAACTTTTGTTTCATAATCTCATATAAATGTCATTTTCTTGTATAGTGCTGTTTTTAACGATTTTGGTTTTTACTGAAAGATGTTGCTGATATGGTAGTGTTTTGTCTAGAAACGAAAAGAGCAGGTTAGTAGTCACTAATAAAGGACAACTAAATTAGAATAAAGGCACTAGTTCAGTAAAAAAACAATAACAAGATTTAATAAACAACTATTTCATTTAAAAAAAAAAGTCTAATTTTTGCAAGCTTTCGAACACATTTAAAAATACTCTGGTATCAAGGAAGTGCTAGTGGAGCAAAATTGGTGAGAAATGATTAAGGAGAGACACGAATATGTGAAGAAGAGTAAAGGGGATCTGAAGGGAGGCCCGGCGCCAGCAGAAAACAAGTGTGGCTCAGTACGAAATTGAAAATGGCCTAGGGAGGACCGAAATATATATTTCATGTTTTTTTTAAATACCTTTTATGGTAATTGAAACTTTGTTTCAAAGTTTTTATTAAATGTAATTGAATACTGGTGTTTTATGACTGTTTTATAGTTATCTAGGAAGTTTTTACAAGAAATCTCTGAATACAACTAAGGTGGATTTCACGATTTTAAAAAAGGGCTGGGTGCATTTTGCCAGTTTTAGAATGGTCCAGGTGTTGCGCTCTTAAATAATGGCCTAGAGGGAACACTACATACACCTTCTAGCATAAATTGCTAACTTTTAATAGTTTTATGCTTTCTATATTTTATTTTTTTACATTTTACTAAAGTAGGTCCTAGTACCTACTAAGAAGGGAGTGGGAGAATCCCAATCATGGTTGGGTTCCCCTCCCCCCTTCTTTTCACAGCTGATAGTCTGTAAAATTTTCAGAATGCAGTATGAATGCTCCGATATCAGTGAGAATAGATTCTTGATAATTTATACAAATCGCATTTATAGAGACTAGTCATGTAACAAACAGATTTGTCTGAACACCGAAAAGTTTTTAGCTGAATAATATTTTCAAAAAATATTAATTTTAACTATATATATATATATATACATATATATATATATATATATATATATTACATAATTTAAATATATGTGTAGTACTTGTATATATGTATTGATTCAAAAATACTAATTTATGTTTTTATTATTTGTATGTTAAGTGTCATGTAAGTTTTCTAATTTCTAAAACTCCTGTAGTCTCAAAAAATTAAAAATTTGTGTTTTATCCTTTTATACTTAGATGTATCAAATGGACTTTATAAGTCATGATGGTAATTAACATTTCAGTACAATATAAAAAAATTCATCACTTCAACTATTCGATGATAATTTTTATCATTTCTTTCATTCAAAATTAATGAGCCCCTACTATGATTTACAAAAAGATACCTTTTGAAATAACCTTTGATCAAATAAATGTTATTATTAGAGGCATTTGTGTTGCTATTTGTCAACAATTTTTTAAAAAATAGAAAAGAAAATTTTAATGAACTTTTAATAGTTGAACGATAACGATAATATGCATAACACAGAAAGTTTTAAAATTTATTCAACACATATTAAAAGTACACGCAAAATCAGACTAACAGCATATTAATAATCTTGAATCTTCTGCAATATTTTGTATTAAATATATTTTCAACAGTTCTTTAAAAATATATATACCGTAAAATCCCGATTGTAAGCCCTCCCTTTTTCAAAAGAAAAAGCAGTTAAATTTGGGAGGGGGCTTATAATCGAGATTTTTTAAAATTTAGAGAGTTTTTATCATTAATTTAGGAGTAAGTAAGGTAAATAGAAAGGTGAGAATCTTCCATATTTTGACAGATTGCCGTTTTGAAAGAAAAATCCCCCCCCCCCCTCAAATAAAAAAAATTCCCTTCAAAAAAATCTAAGCAAAATTTTAAAAAATGACTTTTTTTTCAAATGCACTTTTTTATTTGTTATTTTACTGCAACAATATTTAATCAATCATCTAAGCCCCCCCCCAACCAAAAATATTGCTTCCCCCTTTGCCCCCCCTGCCTCTGGTACCAAACATGTATAATTTAACCTATAAAACTCTTTAAATTTCTTAATACATAATATGCTATACAAATACACTATAGTTACAATAAATCTATCAGATAAATTATTCTCTCTCTCCTGACTCTCATATCATGATCAGACCCCCCCCCCCCCCTGCCTGCATATCATTCAGTTTAAAATCTGTATTTTTTATTATTTAATTTCTGCTTGGTTTGTGATTTTGTCATAAAATATTTAAATAACCACCTAAATTATTTCATACCCTCCTCCCAAAAAGTTTTTGTTTCATTTTTGCCCCCCGCCCAAAAAAAACACATGCAGTATATTTAAAAAAAAATGTTTTTACTTTTTTTGGCTCTATTTAATTATAAAATACACATGTAATTCAAGGGTTAGAACAGCCAAACTGCAGAAAAATCTTTTTTCTTTCCTTCTGCATATTTAGAAATTCCTCCCCCCCCCCCCCCCACACACACACCACCACGATTTGGGGGGAAAGGATGGAGAAATTTTTTTAAAGAGGATGAAGATTTTAGATGAGGGATACTTGTATGAAATTATGTAGATGAGATTTTAGATCAATCACCTTGCTACAAAATACAGTTGAATCTTGATAATCCAGACATCCACATTCCGGAAATCTCTAAAATCCAGACATTTTTCTGATTTCCGATTACAATCGGGATTTTACGGTATATATATTGCTGAACAGTTTTAATTTTTCTCACACAATCACATCATTTTTTGTGTGTCTGAATTAGAATAGTTGTAATTTTTTTTTCCCATTTAAGAATTAAAATTGCTTCATAAATGCATCCAATAATAAGTAGTTTGCAGTTGGGAAAATCATTTCATAAAAAAAGTATATTATCCTGAATTTATTGGCTTTAAATATGCAACAATATTTGTTCACTATTAGATTAACCGAATATTCAGCCCAAAGATCAAATATTCATTATATCCCAAAGATAATACTAAATCATTAAGAATTATATGATATGTATCTAGAAACCTTACTCTTTTTTTTTTTTTTTTTTTTTTTTTTTTTTTTTTTTTCAGATGCATAAGGAATATTAATCTCAACAGAGGAAACAAGCAACAAAAGAATTGTGTAGCAGATTGAATAATGTCAAAAGTGTTGTCCCTGTTAAATTATATAACTGGATAACTGGATTATGAGTTGTTGATGTACTTGTAATTCTTGTAAAAATTAAACTTTTTAAATTTCAATTTTCATGTTTTTTTTAATTATTATTTAATTCCAATTATCTTTCAGGCATATTTCTAATGCAAATTATGTTTTCTTGCAAAGAAATAAATGCAAGAATATTATACATAATAATGTGCCCATGATCTTAATTTTGGTATGTTCACACGCTTGCATCATATGTACTATATACAGGGGTGCGGAAAAGCATCATTTTACTCGCCACTGGCGAGTAAATTTTTTGGCAGGGAGAGTGAATGTTTAGGTAGGCTTTGAAAACTACAAACTATAGAGATATACGGAAACTTTCTTTTTTTAGTAGTTAGCTATATTTTTCAAGTTTCCTGATTACTGCGATGTAAATATGACACTAATTTCTATTTTATATTAAACTTTCATCTCTTGTTTGTATTTCTTAATTTTACAGGGAAAACAAATACGAAAATGCATTATAGTAATAGTAATCAACTAGTTTTGAGTTGCGTAAATTTTGTCATTAAAAATTTTCAACTGTACGTTGCATTTTACTGGCTGGTGAAATAAATACCTCGCTGGTAAGATTTTCTAGAAATTCCCCACCCCTGACTATATACTTTGTTCAGATTGTATGTTTAAGATATCTTAAACTGTGTTTTTTGAGGCTGTAATCTCCTGTAATTCAATCCCTGTTCACATCTCAAAACTCATCTAAGATAACTCTGTCTGAGATCTGAACGAACGCAATTTATGTGTATGTACATAAAATAAAACAAACAGCCAATCAGTTGAAGTGAAGCTTTATAGGCAGAGTGAATGGTAGTGCCTGTATCTAACGGAAGAAAAATTACTCGTTGAGATAGTTTATGGATCTCCCTCCCCCCCCCCCCCCCCCCCCCAGAGAGTTCAGCGATCTAAGATATCTTAAGGGTCCTGTCCTTGCCGACGAAGACACTCACGAGCTAATGCTAATCCTATGGGGAGGGATTTTTCTAATATCTGGTTTGCATTTGGACATTTTTAAATAATTTTCTTTTGCATTGGATAGCCGAGTTCCGTCTCTACAGCACACCTTGGTTACTTTTTCGATTTTGGTTGCAGATATTTTTTAGAATGACACTTTCATTTTCAGAACCGGTTTTGAAAGTGAAAGTAACTTTATTAAAAATATCTGCGACCAAAATCAAAAAAGTAACCAAGGTGTGCTGTAGAGACGGACCTCAGCTATCCAATGCAAAAAAAAATTATTTAAAAATGTCGAAATGCAAACGAGATATTAGAAAAATTCCTCCCCATAGGATTAGCATTAGCTCGTGAGTGTCTTCGCAGGCAGGGACAGGACCCTTAAATATCTGGTCTGAACAGGGTAAGCATACATCCGAAAAGAAACTCCTATGGCCGTAATGTGACATGCTTTATTATAATTCAACTTGATGTCAATTTTACTATGTTCAACATATTTATTTTTTTGCAACTGATAGCACTAGCAGTGGCAACCAACCATTATTATTATTATTTTTTTTAAATAGTAATTGGAGTTAGTTATGCTCAAACAATACAAGTCTTTGGATGAATTTAATAAATCATTTTCATTTTTCAAGACAGTTTTTGAAGGTAACTTTTTCATATTTCAATAAACTTTTAATGGAAATAAAGATTATAATCCATGACTGTTTCATTATGAAGATTTTATTGTATGAAGATTCACTGTTAATAGAAAAATTAAAAGTACCTTTTTTTTCTTTAAAGTTCAGCTCCAAGATAATTTTATTACTAAACTTATATACACATGTTTATGTGTATACTTATTATATATTTAGCAAAATGACAAGCAAAAGCTTCATAAATCCCATGATCATTTTATGTATCTTAGATAAATTATGAATGAGGAATGTAGTATCCCTTCAACTTAAAAATGTGATGATTTTTGAAATTAAAACTGCCTCTTCCTCGAAAAAAATCTGTTATTCAAATAAAATTTATTTACAAAAAAAAAAAAAAAAAAAAAGTTTACTGAATAAAATAGCAAAACTATTTAATTTTAAAACAAATTATGTTTCAGATGAAAAGAGATCTGTTTCACATTTTACTTATCAGAAATTTAATCAGCTTCATATAGTAGAAACTAGATGAGAAAATAAAGTAGAAAAATGTTTCTTAGACAATTGAATTAAAGAGAAAGAAAAAATAGGATGGAGTAAAACTTATAAAATTGGAAATTTTCTGTTATAGAAATGTTCCATTTTTGCAGGTTTTACTTTACTGTATTTGATAAAAAAGGGTACTCTTCTGTTAGCTGGGTGCCAATGATAATTCACCAAATATTGCTTTGTTTGGCACTTGGTGGTATATTATAATACAATAATGAAATTACTGTAACAGCTAGTGGTTTAGTATAGTACAGTAATTAAATATTTGATATATGGTGGTTGGCAATCAGTGTTGCCCAACTAACAGAAAAGTACCATTAAGTAAACTTGGCATTGAAAAAATCATTAAAACCTACTTGTCAGTGGAATATTTGCAAAGAATGCATCAGAGTTTTTTGGGGGATAGACAGCCCTGGTTTATAATTTTTTTTTTTCTAATCTTAAAGCTAGTCTTATAAGGGCCCCATAAATCTAAAGAAGTCCTAGGCATCATTCATTAAAGGCTCCTGCCCCATCAGCAAAGACACTCTCAAGCTAATGCTAAAACTTTGGAAAGGTTATACTCATTTGCATTTTGATATTTTAATTTTTTTTTTTTTTTTTTTTTTTTTTTTTTTTAAATAGCTGATGTCGATTTTCACATCTGCCCTTTTTACTTTTTTGATTACAGGTTTTTGCAATAAGGTTACTTAGACTTTCAGAACCAGTTTCGAAAATAAAAGTGTCATCTAAAAAAAAAAAGAAAAAAATCCAAATCGAAAAAGTTAAAAAAAGGGGGGGGGGGGGGGGCGGGGAGAGCAGATGTAGGATCAATGTCAGCTATCCAATGCAAATCCATAGGTTCTGCATTAGCTTGCTAGTGGCTTCACCTGACGGGATGGGAGACTTAAAGCTCCTTTCTTATAGTTTTTTTATTAATGCCAGCAGTTCAAGGTGTGTATTTTAAAGATTTGTTTTTCTAAAATTTACCAAATTTATGAGCTCTAGTCCCAATTGGCCAATGATTTAATGGGGCCATGATCATAAGTAAATAAAATTTTGCTTGGCATATCATTTAAAGGCTGTGAAGTTTTGGATACCACTATTACCATATGGAAATGTTTCTTATTTAATTACTGAAATTCTGATATATCAGGAAAAATTATATTTAGAAAATGATCAAATTCAAGTATTTTGTACATTCTTCATGGTATATCTGTATGCTGCTTCTCACAAAGTTGTTGAAAATAAAGGTGTAAAATGTCACAGCCTTCGTACAAAATTTACGAATGTGCTGTTTAAAAAAAAAATTGCTGTACTAAATTAACAGCAAGAAATTATGTAAAACCTAAAAAATAAAGCTGGTGATAAATTAATAGTAAAAAATACTGAGAATCTACAAATTTCTGTATAATCAAAAAACAAAATTTGTTAAATTAATAGCAAAAAAAACTGAAAATCTACAAAGGTACTGTAAAATCTAAAAAACAAAATTTGTTAAATTAACAGCAAAAAATGCTGAGAATCTACAAAAGTACTGTAAAATCTAAAAAACAAAATTTGTTAAATTAACAGCAAAAAATGCTGAGAATCTACAAAAGTACTGTAAAATCTAAAAAACAAAATTTGTTAAATTAACAGCAAAAAATGCTGAGAATCTACAAAAGTACTGTAAAATCTAAAAAACAAAATTTGTTAAATTAACAGCAAAAAATGCTGAGAATCTACAAAAGTACTGTAAAATCTAAAAAACAAAATTTGTTAAATTAACAGCAAAAAATGCTGAGAATTTACAAAAGTACTGTAAAATCTAAAAAACAAAATTTGTTAAATTAACAGCAAAAAATGCTGAGAATTTACAAAAGTACTGTAAAATCTAAAAAACAAAATTTGTTAAATTAACAGCAAAAAATGCTGAGAATCTACAAAAGTACTGTAAAATCTAAAAAACAAAATTTGTTAAATTAACAGCAAAAAATGCTGAGAATCTACAAAAGTGCTGTAAAATCTAAAAAACGAAACTGCTGTAAATTAACAGCAAAAAATGCTGAAAATTTACAAGAGTGCTGTAAAATCAAAAAAACAAAATTGCTGTAAATTTACGGCAAAATTTGCTGGCACCCATATTGCCAGCATTTTTTGCTGTAAATTTACTGTGATTTTTTTTACAGTGCAGTAAATTATTCCTCCTTTTTCAACAAATAATTTCCGTAATCCTAGAAAACATGCTTTATCCGTGAATGCTTCCAAAAATTTTAAAAAGAGGGGGAAATTCCGTTCATTCCTAGAACGCATGCGCGCTATTAACACTAAAATCCGAATTTATTTAAAAAAGAAAAAGCAAAAATTATATAAATTAAGATTTATAATTTAATTAAAAAAGAGAAAATGTTTTCGAATTTAAAAATAAATAACAATTACTATTCTCATTCATTCAAAAGTACTCACAATTTATTTTTTTAAAGTCGAATAAGGTGAATAAGTTAAAAAAATTAATTTATAAAGTTGCTTACAAAAAAAATATTCGCATTTAAAATATATTTTAAATGAACACATTTAATTTAAATATTAAATGGAAAAAAAATTGATTTTACTCAATATATATATATATATAGTATATATATATTCATATTTTACATTTAGCAATTTGCTTCAAAATATTCATAATTCATATTTTTATCCTATTTAAAACTAAAGTATTAAAACCCCAGTCACGATCTCACTAAAGACGAAACATTCTCGAAATTAACTTAAGAAATTAATCAAACCATGCCCATTTGAAGCAAACGTATTTAATTCAAAGCATTTCACTTCTGTCCAATTTTACCGCGGTCGTTAGCGTACACGTCTCGTAGCGCTGAGATGACTGGTTCGATTCCAACGTCGGCGATTTTTTTTTTTTACTTTCTTCAATTGACGGATATTGTACCTCCTGTAACGGAGAAAAAATTGAGGGTTATTCGTCAATTAATGAAAGAATCCTGGCAGCAGTGCTGCCAGTACTATAACTTACGTGAATTGAAGAAAGTATTTGTGAGAGGGTTCCAATGATGTTCAATACTTCAAACATAATGAAATCGATATGCATCACTGAGGAGGTCCAAAATAATTCAGGATTGGACTAAGGTCGATTTCCTTCTAAAAAGAAAAAAAAATGGTGAAATTTCTTAATGTTATTCTGTTAAGGATGGAAAGTTTTTCATAATCTGTGCCTGGTGCATGATTTTTAGATCTTGTTTATTTTTGCTCTCATTATAATCGGCTGTAATAGATAAAAATGGCGATTTTAGAAGAAGCGGGAAAACAAAGGTAAAACGATTCATTGAAAAAGAAGATGATTGTATGCCATGATTTCATCTGTCTCGTATTTCCTTGATTTCTAATGATTAAATCTTGGTGTTGAATTGCATTTACTCTGTGAGGTCTGCAAAGTGAAGCAAGGAAAAGTTTATATTTATATAATTGGCTAAAGTGTACAAGCTTTTAGGTAGATTTCGTAAGAAATACTATTGCAGTCGTTACCATGGTGCGACTTTTGAAAAATTCCTTCATAACTTTTCATAGGACCTCAGGAACCCAAAGTCGAGGGGGGCGGCGTCCCCTCACTTTCTTATTTTATCTCGAGCGTCCCCTTACTTTATATTTTCAGGGGGGACGCTAGACACGCGGGAGGTCGCAGATTTTCCAAACTTATTATTATTATATATTTTTTTAATGAACACGCCAGATTAACAGTTTTAGAAATAAGGTATCATTTTTTAATACTTTTCAACAAAATTGAAAAGTGTTTACTGTGCTGGATCGCCTATTCACATGCTAATTTCCACAAGTTTGCTTGGATTGCGGCAAAATTTTATGTATATTTTTGAGGTTCAATGTAGTATATCACTATTGTAAATGATGCGCATAGCATCAGTATTTCGTTTACGCGAAAACAAAAAGAGAGTTCTTTCATATTACGTCTTATTGGCAGAAATTGTTTGAAATAGACATTAACGAAGTTGTATTATTTTAAATAGTATAACGAATATGAAATTTAAAATTCGTTACATGTTCCCTATGGGAAATAGCATTTATCGTTCGTTTACAGGGACATTAAAAAATATTTCCAAACGACATGATCCTTGAATGATAATTATTTGAAATGCATGGAAAACTATGGGTAACGATAATAGGGAAAACGGTGCACAAAACATTTATAGTACATTTACAAGGCCACACAAAAAAATCACCACAATTTCATGTATGGGTTCAACTGCTGAACCGTGTTTTGGATTATTATTACCAGGGCTCCCAACACATTTTAGTCCCCCAAAAGTGGGAAGAGGGTCATGTTTGTTTAAAAAAGGGACTTCAAGGAACCATTTATATTAAAAAAGTGAACTATAAGGGGCCATTCGTCTAAAAATACTGCATCGAGTTTTCCTAAATATGCAAGCAATTTTTTGAAGTGAAAACTTCTTTAGGAGCGTTGAGATGGAGAAAAACCACTGATTTGGAGACACTGTTACGTAACCGACATGCTAGCATTTTGGCACATAGACACTAGCGCGCCAAGCGGTGAATGACAGGAACTTTTCCCTCTTCAGCTCAATCCGCAAAAGAAGAACGAAGCTAAAACTCACTTTTTCTCCTGGCGTTCACACAGGAACACACACAAAATTTACATTTTCGTTGCAGTACGCTGTTGTGTTTATTGTTAAAGACAAATACTTTATACTTTCATTATTGAAGTGAAAGCTTCTTTGGGCGCGTTTGGCATTTTTTGAGATGGGAAAAACCATTGAACTCGTGATACTGTTATTGTAACCGACGCCTCTGTATGTATGTTCATGTATTGTGCATAGTTCGGTATGAGGAGGGCGGGCAATTAATTGTTATTGATTGCTTAATCAATAACAACAATTTACAGGAAGCGCGCCGCATGCTTGGCTGTGCGCTATTGGTTCCCGAAATACACATACAAGAGTTAGAAAAAGGAAATCTTATCAAAAACATCTCATGCAAAAATTAGCCAAGTCTCGTGACTCTTGCTAAAATAAAACTACCTTTCTCTAGCAAAATAAAATTATCTTTATTCAACAGTTGTTATTTATGTCAATAGTTGGCGGCAAAAGTGAACTATTCGATCAAATATCGGGTAAGTTTAGCAGAAAAACTCTCTTGTTTTTAAAATTCGTGTTATTTTTGCGTTATGGTGTATGTCATAGCATCAAACTATAGCGATATTTCTAATAATATGGTAGTGGTTTTAAATATAGCAAAAGCATAAGCGCAATTATTTGACTTGCAGAATTATTTAAATTCACCAAAACAACATTTGGTAAAACAAATTATTATTTTGTTTCTCGTCAGTTAAAATGAATTATACCGTATTCCTGTACCGTATCGTATGCTTGCAGAATTATTTGACTTGCAGAAATATTTAAATTCACCAAAACAACATTTGGTAAAACAAATTATTATTTTGTTTCTCGTCAGTTAAAATGAATTATACCGTATTCGTGACCTACCTATTCCGTGTAACTAAAAACCGATAACGCTGTATTTTATCGTGTTGATGGTCTGGTCAATGACCAACAGTATTGGAGGGAATTTCGATTACGGAAGATAAAATACGGGGCACAGATGTCAGATACGCACTTGCGTACCTAATTGACACCAAAATGGCGTTACTTTATTTTACAAGGTAACCCGGCTACTGTTGCTTATTTATTAATAAATTGTTCATTTACTTTTATTTTTATTTTTTTTTTAAATTGTACAATTGTTCTAATAGTTATTAATGAAATTATCGTTTATTTATTGTTGTTTACTTTTTAAAACAATAGAAAATAATTTAAAAATATATATTGTAACTGGTATTGGAAAACGGGCTTTCGCCAAATTGACGTTAAAAAATCGCATATCGAACCAAACCTGGTTCGTATATGACATCTGTGCCAAATTCTCGGTTTTTTGATTTCTCGACTTTTTATCCAAATTTTCCGGATTTTTTAAATTTTCCCTTTCATTGTATCCCAAACACTACCTTCATACTAAATTTCAAGATTCCAGGGATGCAGGATGTACCTCCGAGTTTTGATGATCGGAATTAATTAATTCAATTCAATTAATTAATTTCATGTTTTTGTAAATTTACGTTTTAAGCAATTTTTGTATGTAAAATTATATGCATTATTTTTCATGTACAATGGCACATTAAATGAAAATTGTAACATAATTTTGGTAGTAATAGTTTATAATAATGAATAAAAAAGCACTACATTTAAAAGTATTTCCTGCACAATAAAACATTTCCTGACGATTAAAAAAACACACACGTAATTGTTGAAGTTTTCACTTCTATTGGCTCTCCCGGAGTGCCACTTTTTTTTTTTTTTTTTTTTTTTTTTTTTTTTTTTTTAAATACCCTAGAAAATATGTCAATTCGTTATCTTTATAAAGACAGTCATTAAGCAATGTACACAGTTTTATTTAAACATACTTAAATATTCTACTGCAAGAAGATAGAAAGAGTTCAATATTGAGCAGTCAGCTTTATAATTGTCCTTAAAAAAGTATGAACTTTTAATTCAAATTGTTGAGTATTAAAATTTTAAATCAGTTTAATATATATATTGTTAATTATTAGCCTTCAACATTAAAAATTTTAACTTAAATTTTAGTTCCTTTCTACACAAAACTGAGATAAGCTATGATGTTCATCAGAAAAAGCATAGTATGGCTACGCCCCCTGGGGAGTGATCAAAACCACTATTGAATCAACACACACTCAGAAATGAATACCCAGATTTCACGAAATTTTCCTTGTTTTTGACGAAACAGTTTCCTGGGAAATGCTCCGAGCGAATATTTCGTCAAATTGATGGAAGTACTTTCTTCAATTGCTTGACGATATAAATTTCATCAAAGGTTGGCTGGTGGCGCCATCTATCGAACAGCTTGGAAGTTCCTTATTGACAGGGGGAAGAAAAAATTCACTTCTCGTTTCCCTCGGGGTGATTCGAACCCGAGGCCTTTGGCGTGGGAGATCGTTGCTCTTCCAACCTGGCTATTGGAGACTTGTATAGGTTTGCTTTTAGATTGATGTAATGATTTCTGCTGCTTATTTATATTTTTATAAGGTAGATTGTAATTTTATCGGTGCTGCTATAATTTCTGAAAGTTTTAAGTAAGGTTATTTATTATTATGGTTTTCTCATGGTCAATGAATAATTATAATATGGCTTGATTAAATAATTTATTAGTGAAATTTTCTTTGCTCAATGAATGGTTAGAATATGGTCTGGTTAATTTGTTGCTCACAAATAACGAATTGTGAAGTGCATTTTGCTTGAGATTTTATCACTTTGAGTAGAGGGATAAGATTTTAACACTTTGCTGTTTATAAAGGGGAGAGGGATCAATTATGCTTATTTTTTTATTTGATTCAAAACAGAATATACTTCTTAAATAAATTTTAATAAAAAGATATCCTGGAAGTTTGAAATTTTATTTACCAAATTTTCTTTTTGAATGGTTTTGAAAAACACAGGAAATTTATCCTTTTTGAATTAAAACATAACGAACAACATATAAATAAATAAATAAATAAAAATAATAATAAGCATTCCTAAAAATTTCAACAACTAAAAAATAACTAATGAAGAAACAATAACTACCCACATTTCAGTATTTTCTGAAAGGCACTAAAATGTGCTGTTTAAAAAAAAAATTACTACAGGACTAACATAAACAAGCAAATATCTGCTTGCTAAAATCGCAGGATTTGAGGAGGTACAGGAAATGTTTCCTTAAAATGTATTGAGTCTGACCGTGATTGAGGCAAAACTTTCGTCAAATATTTGAGAGTTTACCTTCCGTTAAAAGTCACGTGATGTTGATAGGAAATGATCGTCAAAAACGACGAAATACAGCTCAAGGATTTCTGAATCGTCAAAAGTGAGAGTTTTATTTCTGAGAGTGCAGTTATGAAGAATCATCTTACATATTAAATTTAATGAAATTCCATCCCAAACATGCCGAGATCTGGTATCACGGAAATCGTTAAAAATGTGACACAGTAGCACCACCTGTTGGGAGAAATACACCAAAATCTAATCAGCATCAATTATTCAAGGGTTAAGTGAATGTGAAATTTCATACCAGAGATGCTGCGATATAGATATGCAAATTGGGAAAAATGCCAACTGTCAGCCATATACACCAAAACATGATTAGCACTTCTATGTGCTAAGGCCTAATTAAATATTGATGAAATTCTATGCTTTAGTTTTTGGAATAGATAGGCTACGAAATATGTATCATATGCAGAAAGAAATTAAAAAAAAAAAAAATTGTCTAATCGTATTCAGGTCAACCTAAAACGTGTAAATCCATCAAAGAGATTCCAATACTTTCTTTTGATAAAAATATATTTAAGAAGTATAACAAAAAGAAGGATAAATTTTAACCAAGATTTCCTTTAATAGTGGCGTATGCATCTACATCAAAATCGAAAGCAAAACTAAATCTATAATAATAAAGATAGAGATTGGTCTCCGTTGTCTATGTGCTGAAAAGACTGCTGCACATTCAGTTACAAGATGGAGGCGAGGTACATCTATGTCTAAAATTATGCTCTTCGAAGTCAGTTTTCGGATTTTCTTTTTAATTATTTTTTTTTTTTTTTTTTTTTTTTGCGATTTTTAGCTTTTTTTTCTACCGTTCACGGTGATTTTTTTTTCACATTAATAAAAGGAATTCAGTTTCAATTTTTTAATTAAATACTAGTAGTAAATTTTGTCCCTGTTTCAACTTTTTCAATAAAGTTTATTCAGAATTTGAACAGCGATTTATTTTTGGCGAATTTTTTTTTATAAGAATTTCAGCTTTTTTTTTTTTTCGCGTTTCGTTTCAATTTTATGACATTCGACAAAGGAATTTGGTTTCAAACCCTTAGCCTTAATGTAATAGATTTTGTCCTTTCGCGATTGCGGTCCTCAGATTGTAATTTTTACCGTTTTTTTCTTTTTTTTCCTCATTCCGCGACGATTTTTTCACATTTGTGAAAGAATTTCGGTGAAAATGTTATAGCTTACTTTTGTAAATTTTGTCTTTTGTGATTTTTATGAATTTTTAGCGATTTTTATACATTTCGCGGTCATTTTTCCACATTTGTAAAAGGAATCCTATTTAAATTTTTTGTCCCGTTATAGTAAATGTTGTCCTATTTTCAGTAAAGATTATTCGGAATTCGCACAGCGATTTTTGAATCTTTCGCAATTTTTTATGCGATTTTTAGAGGGTTTTTTCGTCTGTTCCAATGTCAGTTTAATATGTTTTCTCCCCTTATCAATAAACTTGTCTCGGAATTCGTACCGTGATTTTTGAATTTTTTTGCTAATTTTTTATACAATTTTTGAATTTTTGTGTTTTGCAGCAATTTTTTGTCATTTGGCTTCAATCTTCTGGTAGTTTAATGTAGTAAATTTTGTCCTCAATTTTTGAAGCAATTTTTGAAATTTTAGTGATTTTTAACGTAATTTTCATTGAGTTTAACGTTTTTCCGCATCCCGTGGCGATTTTTTGACATTCATAAAAGAATTTCGGTTACAATTCTATACTATACAAGCCCACTATATAGTAAATTTTGTCCTCTACGATTTTTAGAATTTTTTTTACATTTTGCGGCGAATATTCCACATTAGTAAATTTTTTTAATGTTTTTCAGTCACCGAAAAAGGACGAAGCGGACCAAAGGGGACCTTTTTCTAAAAAGGGAACTTTAGGGGCTAAATGGCACCATTTAGGAGCTCTGCATTATGCATTCTATATATTAATTTTTACATTATGCTGAACAAAACATTAATTAGGTATGTAAATAATATTTGTATACAAAGTCACGCGCAAAAAAAAAAAAAATAAATAAATAAATAAATAAATAAATAAATAAATAATTCCAAAACACTATCATCTATGGCCGGATATTTATTGAAATGCGTTTTGCAGATGGTTTATATTTTAGTGTGTTATGTGATGCGCATATAATTATTAATTTATATATATGGCTACTCAAAATAATTCAAATGAAAACGTTACCAGTTGTAAGCAATTATTGCCTGATGTTTGTTAAATGTTTAATCAAAACGAAATTGTATTTTTGATTTAAAAAAAAAATGCTACACATGCTTTTCTATCACACATTATTGCTCTAAAACTATTTTTACAAACATTTGTGAACAGTTAATATATTGGCCAGTATGCAGAGTGTATACCATAAAAATTGCCATGCGCTTTAATTTTTTACCTTTTGGGGATAAGTAGGCAATTTAGATTATAAAAATGCTTAAAATAAGACAATAAAATAATCTTGAAATATTATGACAGCGAAATAATATTCTCGTTAATAAAAAAAAAATGCATATTTTTTTTTCTTTTTTAAACTTTTATACGACTCTTCTATTCAAAATTTGCCAGTTAGAAAAACTTTATTTTTGTTACAACAAAATCATTAAAAAACTACCTACTCTAAGCTAAAACCACAGGCTTACTCAAAATTTGGAGAATGGAAAACCATAGAATGGCTAACTGACACGAAAACAAGAAAAGTATAAAGAGTTGAGAACTTTTATGAGAGCAAGCATTTCTGAAAAGTTCTCTGAGAGAGGAAAAGTATTGCATATTATTAAACTGTGATAAAATTAAATATATTGCTGTTGTTTTAAAACTATTTTTCACACTTATTTAAATATTTAATTAAAATTAATTTGAAACGCTTTTTTATTAACTTGAAAACTAATGTATTATGAAAGTGCTTCTTAAATAACTCACCTGGTACAAATATGTGTTATTTGGTATCGAATCTCTACTTCAAAAAGCTATCTTTTGAAAATTTCTGCTCGACTCTTTAATCACTTTATCGAATGCCATCAATTCAAATAGATTTATAATTAGAGCAGATTTTATTCTTGTTAATAATGTGGTAACATTCACTGCGCCGATTCACACATTCAAATTTCAATCTTATTTCATTTTTTCAATCAGAATAACTTCGCGTTAAAAATAACTATGGCAAATTTAAGGTTTCTAACCCTGATAGTTTCAGAAGAGTGGCAGCGGTAGAAGGTTTACAGCTCATTTCATCACTTAAAATTTCAAAATTTTAAAAAGCCGTTCTTCGTGAGACCCCACCAGTGGCTGAGAGGTTCTGCTCTCGAAGCTGGTAGACGGGAGGTACTGGGTGCGAACCCAATCGCGCCCGTCGGCCTAATCGTTCGGAGTATTCCAAGGTTTTCTTCGAACCTTAGATTTCCATGCCGGAATACGGGTTAGGTTCCCTTAGAAAGACCCCGACAGAGGGTACTCCCCCTCGGGCCTATATTCCTCGAGTAGATAATCGGCCGTCGAAAATCTTCGTGAGCATCTACATGTTAATAGTTACCACTATATTTATTTTCAAGTTTCTTGTAAAAAACAGCTTCAGATAAATTGTGATGAGATGATTTTAGAAGACTTTCCCATCAATTTAAGGTATTCAAATTTTAATTTATAAAAAAGCGTTTTAAGCGAGCATGTAAGTCCTGAAAATACATAAGTGCCATGGTTTAAGTTTCTTGAGAAATCGTGAGGAAACTGAAATTTTAGAATTTTAGAAAAATTTTTTAAATTGAAAATGAAATTTTCTTTCCGCATTTCACACCGTTAAAATTTTAATTTTTGAGAAAAAAAAAAAAAAAATCAAGTATTGCATTTACTCATTAGAAGTAATATATAGTTACTAATTTAAAGTTCCTATTTCGAGTTTTCTTTTTTTTTTTTTTTTTTTTTTTTTTCAAAGAAACCTTGATGATGATACAATTTTTGGAAATGTTATGTAGAAGGATATTTATCAGGGTGGCGAGTGGTCAGGGAAAAACACAGTCAAAAAAGGTGTTAAGTACCAGTATTTTGTTAAATAAAAATTCGTTTTCTTTAATCCCTTTATACAGTCAAACCTCGTTAACAAGAACACGCTTAACGTGAATCTAGACACACGGCAGTGTGTCAGCCAAGTTCACCTGACATAGCCGTGTGTTATTTACACGAACCATTTCGAGCTGTTTTCATCAAAATGCTCTACAACTGAAAATCTATGAGACCTACGTACTTGTTATATGAAATGTGTAGTAAGGCCACCCTAATTACCTAAAATCCAAAATTTTTATAAATAACGCATAATTAGTTTCCGAGATAATGACATTTGAAAATGTCTGATAATCGATAATGTTACCACTGACTGACTGACTGACTCACTCATCAAAAAGATCTCGTATATCTACTGCAGCTACAGACTTCAAATTTGGTGTGAAGTTCGTTTACACTATAAAACTAATGAAAAAAATAAAAAAATTGTGAAAATCGATGAATTACCCACCTGGGGGTGCCCATTTTTACTTTACCATTGCGTCTATTTAGCGAAATTTTAATTTGCCGTAGGAGGGGACGCTGTTCTGTCGCCAAATACCGCCAAGTTGCCAAAATTAGTTGCCAAAAGTGACACCATCTGGGCGATATCTCTAATATTTTGCCAAATTCCCATAGACTTCCATTGTAAACCTATCTACTTACTGGAGGTTTATCTGGGTTTACTTGCTTAAAGAAAATCAACAAATTGAGATATTCTGTCCGTCACAGAGCCCGTTCTCAGAAACTATACACGTTGGAGGCGTGAAATTTTGCATATTTACAGCTGAACACCTTGCATCAAATGACAAATCATAAAATTTTGAAAAAAGTTGTAAATTTAACCCTTTGGGGTCTCACATGTGTATTTTAAACAATCCTTTCTAAGTGAGCCCCTAATTAGGTTGGAGGCGTGCAATTGTACATACTTATAGCTGAACACCTCATATCAAATGACAAAACATAAAATTTTGAAAAAGTACATTTAACCCTTTGCGCTCCCACATGTGTATTTTAAACAATTCTTTCAAAGTGAACCCCTAATTAGGTTGGAGGCGTGAAATCTTGCATGCTTATAGCTGAACACCTCACATCAAACGAGAAATCATAAAATTTTGAAAAAGTCGTACATTTAACCCTTTGGGCTTCCACATGCGTATTTTAAGCAATTCTTTCTAACTGAGCCCCTTATTAAATTGCAGATTTGAAATTTTGCATACTTATAGCAGAACACCTGAGGCCAGGCGACAAATCATAAAATCTTGAAAAAGGCTTACGCTTAACCCTTTGAGCTACCACATATGTATTTTAAGCAATTCTTTCTAAGGGAGTTCCTAATTAAGTTAGAGACATGACTTTTGGCATACGTATAGCTGAATACCTCAGACCACACGACAAATCATAAAATTTTCAAATGTCTTATATTATTTACTCCTCCGGGCTCTAGCTTGTGTATTTTAAGCAATTTTTCTAACCTCCCTTTTCACAAGGGGGGCACTTTTCCAACTTTTGCCGACACCCCTTTGACCATTCTTTCATATTATGCACCATAGTCTTACATATTTTAGTTCCACTTTTTATCGACAGGGGCGCCTACTTATCTCGGGTGCTATAAGCTCAATCCCCTCGACTAATACATCTACGGATAGCATGTAAAACGGAGTTTCGTTCGGATAGAGGTTTGTTTAGAATAGAGTGCGCCCCTGGTTGCGAAATGTGGAACTAACAGATTTTTCAAAAGGATAAAGTGTTTTGAAAGGAATATTAAACAAAACACTCTGTGTGATCTGTGATCACACTTACCCACTTGTTATTTGCAAAATCATCAGAGGAAAGTTTATTTAGTTAATTAAATTTGAAAATCCAGGGAGGGGCAATGTCCTTCCTCTGCACTGCCTCTTTGCCCGTTCCCATGGATGAATGATACATAGTGTGGCATAAGCACATAACTTTATTTTTCACTTTCAGTACAAAAAAGCAGGCCCAGTTATAGGATATTTAATTGAAAAATTTAATAGGAAAATTTAATATAGGAATTTAATAGGAATTGTTGTTTCAGAAACAATAAAAATTTCGAATTAATACATTTCGTTTCAAAACATGCATTCAGTGTAGCAGTATTAAAATATAGATTTCTGCCGCAAATTGACAGCCAAATAGTTTGTTGTAGGAAATTTAAATTAAAATTGAATGTTGCTTGGTGAATAAAATAGTCTCATGTAAACACATTAAAAAGCATTAAGTAAAGTGTCTAAATATATTGTAACTTTACAAAAAGTAATGATATCTAACAAAAACATAGCTGTGAAAAAAGGGAGCCAAGTTCTGTAAAGACAATGGCAAGAAAAGAAGTGATATCTAAGTGGGTGCCAAGTTCAAATAAAATTCACTCAAACTTACTTACTGAAGTATTATAGCATTTTTAAAATTGTTTAGAAATAAAAATTATTGATTGCATATTAATAATAAATCTAGAACTTGGCAAGTTTTTGATAAATGTTATGCCTATCAATTTCATGTTTTAATAAAATGATGATGTTAATATTAACAACAATGTCATTATAAAAAAATTAGGTACTTGTTAGTTATCCCGTCGACCAAATTACTGTCGCCAAATTGTAAGATTAAATGTCAATAATAGTTGATCGTAAATATCACATTCACTTGACAACACGTGTTTACGTCATCAAATGATTTTTATTTCGACGTTTTATTTGTATTTTTATTAATGTTATACTAATTTATTTGTTTTTTCGTTATTTAAAATAAAAATTATGTCAATTTGTATAATTTGGAGAGTGGTTTGGCGATTTATATAATTTGGCGAAATTGGTCGACGGGATAACTAACAAGTACCAAAAATTAATATAGTTATTATTATAAACAAATGACTCATGTTGATAAACCAATAAATACACAAATACATTCCCGCTCGTCTTTGGTTATCCCTCTAGCACCCACCCTTCGGAAACCTCAATGCAAACAGACTAAAAGGCCTGAGAAAGAGACAGATACCTTTACGCTTGTTCTTGGTCATCCCTCTAGAGACTGCACCCCTTTAGCCCTTCAGTGGCAAAGAGCTTTTATTCGTGACATACTGAAATGATTCAATCACACCAGAATTTAAAAACAAATTTATTTCAAAATGGGTAAAAGCTTCTTTTCACATATTTAATAAAATTAAACTTTTTTGTCCTGAATTCTAGTGTCAATGTGGCATTTTGCAGTTAAAATTAGGTAGGATATATTTTATCCCACTATCCTTCAAGGGGAAGGAGCTCACTCAAATGAAGGCTTCCAAACATGAAATAACAAGTTTGGATATAATAATGTCATTAATAAAAATAAATGACTTGTAGGTAAAAACTTGCCAAGTTCTAGATTTATTATTAACTAGCAAACCCCGCGGCTTTGCTCGCGTAATATTTGAAATACGCCAAGTGATATTTATATGTCTAAATTTTATTAAAATGTACTAACTAAATTTTTATTTTATTAAAAGGTAATATTTTATTTTATTAAAAGGTACTTATTACTTTTAGGAATAATTTAAAAAAATTACTATTTAAAACACAGTTTGATTAAATATCATTGTTACACTGCATAAGGCAGAAATGAGACTTACATTAATAAAACGAAATAAAACTAAATAAATAATAATTTAGAAAATATTTTGAAACTTTTATGCTCAATTAATACGCTCATTTCAGTATTCATTTGAAGTTTTGATTTTTTTAGAAACCATCTTCTTACATCTTAAAATTAACCACCATGTCAAATTCCAAGTCCTACCACCTCTCCTAACATAAAGGGCTATGTTGAAATAGGAACTGTCACCATTAATTTGCCAACATTAATTTTGAAATTGGTTTGTTATTTCCTAATATTCCACAGAAACGTAATTTAGAAAGCTTTTAAAGGCCTTTTTTAGAAAGTTTGTTGTTCCTGTGAATCAAAGGTGGTAGAATCATCGGCATAAAATATAGCCTGTGTAGGATCAGAGACTGTTACCATTGATTCGCAACTATTACTTTTATATTTGGTTTATATTTCCTGAAATAGCGTAGAATTCGTAATTTAGGACTTTTTTAGAATGCTTTTCGCACCTCCCCTTCACTTCACCCCTTTTTAATTCGAATTTATTTTCGACAGTCCTTCGAGGGCATTTATATTTTATAAGTAACCGCCATGCTATATTTAAAGTTTCTAGCCTTTTCAGTATCACAGAAATCACAATGTAGGAAGTTTTTAGCTACTGCAACCCTCCGGTGGAAGTGGCACAGACATAAAATATAGCTTATGTTTGAGCAGGCTCTATCAGCAACAATTTGTTATCATTATTTTTTTAATCGGTTTGGTATTTGAAAAGATTACATAAAAATTGTAATTTATAACGCTTTTCGCTCACTTCATCTTTTTAAATTTGAAATTTTCTTTCGACAGTTTATAGAAAGCAGTTGCATCGTGTAAGTAAATAACATGCCATACTTCAAAGTGTTAGACCCTTCAGTTATGCAAAAAACGCAAATTAGAACATGTTTTGCTTTTTCAACCCTCAGATGGCATATACAGCAACATAAAATATAGTGACAGTAACATAAAATATAACCTATTTTATAGCAGGGGATGTCACCATTGATTTGCAACCATTACTTTTGAAACAGCTTTGGAATTTCCTGAGATTGAGTAGAAATCGCAATTTAGAACGTTTTTAGAACGCTTTTCGCGCATTTTCACCCCTTTTTAAATTTCCAATTTTTTCGAAACTGTTCTTAAAGATCATTTATATGTGATACATATGTACCTTGCCTAATTTTAAGTTGCTAGCCCCTACCGATCACAAAAATCGAAATTTGGAACGCGTTTTCGCTCCTGCAACGTCTAGGTGATAGTGATACCGACTTAAAATAGCGTCTATGTTAGAGCAGAGGCTGTCAGCATCAATTTCTTAACATTACTTTTGAAATCAGTTTGATTCTTCCTGAGATATTGGTAACAAATCGGCATTTAGAACGTTTTTAGAATGCTTTTTGCTCATTTTGCTCCTGCATCTCATCTGGGTTAGTGGAAACATATATAAAATATAGCCTATCTTGGAGCAAGATCTGTCACCATCATTTTAACACCATTATATTTGAAATCGGTTCAGTGTTTCCTGAGATTGCATAGAAATTGCAATTTAGAACGTTTTTTTACAACGCTTTTTGCGCATTTTGACCCCTCTTTTAAATTTCGATTTTTTTAGGAAATGCCCTTAGAGATCATTGATATCTTATAACTAACTACCATTCTAAATTTCACGATTCAAGGCCCTTCCGTCACGCAAAAAACGCAATTTAGAACATTTTTCTCCTGCAGCCCCTTTGGGGTAAGTGGCACCGACATAAAACATAGCCTATGTTGGAGCAAGGATTTTTACCATCATTTTGACGCCATTATTTTTTAAATCGGTTTGGTATTTCTGAGATTGTGTAGAAACTACCATTTAGAACGTTTTTTAGAACGCTTTTCGCACATTTTCACCCCTTTTAAATTTCGAATTGTTTAAGAACTGTTCTTAGAAATCCTTTATATCTAATAAGTAGCTGATACTTCAAATTTCATATTTCTAGGCCCATCAGTAACACATAAATCGCATTTTTAGAACGATTTTTGCTCCTACACCACCTTTGTGGTAGTGGCACTGACATAAAACATAGCCTATCCCTGAGCAAACGTTGTCACTATCATTTTGACACCAATATTTTTTAAATCGGTTTGGTATTTCCTGAGATTATGTAGAAACTACCATTTAGAACGTTTCTTAAAACGCTTTTTGTGCATTTTCACCCCTTTTAAATTTCGAATTGTTTAAGAACTGTTCTTAGACACCATTTATATCTTATAAGTATCTAATATTCCAAATTTCATATTTCTAGGTCCTTCAGTAACGCAAAAATCGCATTTTTAGAACGTTTTTTGCTCCTGCACCCCCCTTTGGGGTAGTGGCACCGACATAAAATATAGCCTATGTTCTAAGTTGGACTAACACCATCATTTTGATGCCATTACTTTTGAAATCGGTTTGGTATTTCCTGAGATTATGTAGAAACTACCAATTAGAACGTTTTTTAGAACGCTTTTTGTGCATTTTCACCCCTTTTAAATTTCGAATTGTTTAAGAACTGTTCTTAGACACCATTTATATCTTATAAGTAACTAATGTTCCAAATTTCATATTTCTAGGCCCTTCAGTAACGCAAAAATTGCATTTTTAGAAGGTTTTTTGCTCCTGTACCCCCTTTGGGGTAGTGGCACCGACATAAGATACAGCCTATGTTCTAAGTTGGGCGAACACCATCATTTTGATACCATTACTTTTGAAATCGGTTCGGTAGTTCCTGAGCTTATCTCCGACAAATAAACAATTTTTTCCTCTTTATAATATGACTAGCAAATCCCGCGGCTTTGCTCGCGTAATATTTCAAATACGCCAAGTGATATTTATATGTCTAATTTTTATTAAAAGGTAATATTTTAGTTTATTAAAAGGTACTTATTACTTTTAGGAATAATTAAAACAATTATTATTTAAAACACAATTTGATTAAGCATCATTGTTACACTGCATAAAGCAGAAATGAGACTTAAATTAATAAAACGAAATAAAACTAAATAAATAATAATTTAGAAAATATTTTGAAACTTTTATGCTCAGTTAATACGTTCATTTCAGTATTCATTTGAAGTTTTCAATTTTCTAGAAACCATCTTCTTACATCTTAAAATTAACCATTATGTCAAATTCCAAGTTCTACCACCTCTCTCAACATAAAGGGCTGTGTTGAAATAGAAACTGTCACCATTAATTTGCCAACATTAATTTTGAAATTGGTTTGTTATTTCCTAATATTCCACAGAAACGTAATTTAGAAAGCTTTTAAAGGCCTTTTTTAGAGCGTTTGTTGTCCCTGTGAACCCCAGGTGGTAGAATCATCGGCATAAAATATAGCCTGTGTAGGATCAGAGACTGCTACCATTGATTCGCAGCTATTACTTTTATATTTGGTTTAAATTCCCTGGAATTGCGTAGAAATCGTAATTTAGGACTTTTTTAGAATGCTTTTCGCACATCCCCTTCACTTCACCCCTTTTTAATTCGAATTTATTTTCGACAGTCCTTCGAGGGCATTTATATTTTATAAGTAACTACCATGCCATATTTAAAGTTTCTAGCCTTTTCAGTATCACAGAAATCGCAATTTAGAAAGTTTTTAGCTACTGAAACCCTCTGGTGGTAGTGGCACAGACATAAAATATAGCTTATGATTGCGCAGGTTCTATCACCAACAATTTGTCATCATTATGTTTTTAATCGGTTTGGTATTTGATAAGATTACATAAAAATTGTTATTTACAACGCTTTTCGCTCACTTCATCTTTTTAAATTTGAAATTTTCTTTCGACAGTTCTTAGAAAGCAGTTGCATCTTGTAAGTAAATACCATGCCATACTTCAAAGTGTTAGACCCTTCAGTTATGCAAAAACGCAAATTAGAACATGTTTTGCTTTTGCAACCCTCAGATGGTAGTGACAGCAACATAAAATATAACCTATGTTATAGCAGTGACTGTCACCATTGATTTGCAACCATTACTTTTGAAACAGCTTTGGAATTTCCTGAGATTGAGTAGAAATCGCAATTTGGAATGTTTTTAGAACGCTTTTCGCGCATTTTCACCCCTTTTTAAATTTCCAATTTTTTCAAAACTGTTCTTAAAGATCATTTATATGTAATACATATGTACCTTGCCTAATTTTAAGGTGCTAGCCCCTACCGATCACAAAAATCGAAATTTGGAACGCTTTTTTGCTCCTGCAACGTCTAGGTCATAGTGATACAGACTTAAAATAGCGTCTATGTTAGAACAGAGGCTGTCAGCATCAATTTCTTAACATTACTTTTGAAATCAGTTTGATTCTTCCTGAGATATTGGTGACAAATCGGCATTTAGAACGTTTTTAGAACGCTTTTCGCTCATTTTTCTCCTGCATCTCCTCTGGGTTAGTGGAAACATATATAAAATATAGCCTATCTTGGAGCAAGATCTGTCACCATCATTTTAACGCCATTATATTTGAAATCGGTTCATTATTTCCTGAGATTGCATAGAAATTGCAATTTAGAGCGTTTTTTACAACGCTTTTTGCGCATTTTGACCCCCTTTTAAATTTCGATTTTTTTAGGAAATGTCCTTAGAGATCATTGATATCTTATAACTAACTACCATTCTAAATTTCACGATTCAAGGCCCTTCCGTCACGCAAAAACAGCAATTTAGAACGTTTTTCTCATGCAGCCCCTTTGGGGTAGTGGCACCGACATAAAACATAGCCTATGTTGGAGCAGGGATTTTCACCATCATTTTGACGCCATTATTTTTCAAATCGGTTTGGTATTTCCTGAGATAGTGTAGAAACTACCATTTAGAACGTTTTTTAGAACGCTTTTCGCGCATTTTCACCCCTTTTAAATTTAGAATCGTTTAAGAACTGTTCTTAGAAATCCTTTATATCTAATAAGTAGCTGATACTTCAAATTTCATATTTCTAGGCCCATCAGTAACACATAAATCGCATTTTTAGAACGTTTTTTGCTCGTACACCCCCTTTGGGTAGTGGCGCCGACATAAAACATAGCCTATCTTGGAGCAAACGTTGTCACTATCATTTTGACACCAATATTTTTTAAATCGGTTTGGTATTTCCTGATATTATGTAGAAACTACCATTTAGAACGTTTTTTAGAACGCTTTTTGTGCATTTTCACCCCTTTTAAATTTCGAATTGTTTAAGAACTGTTCTTAGACACCATTTATATCTTATAAGTAACTAATATTCCAAATTTCATATTTCTAGGTCCTTCAGTAACGCAAAAATCGCATTTTTAGAACGTTTTTTGCTCCTGCACCCCCTTTGGGGTAGTGGCAACGACATAAAATATAGCCTATGTTCTAAGTTGGACTAACACCATCATTTTGATACCATTACTTTTGAAATCGGTTTGGTATTTCCAGAGATTATGTAGAAACTACCATTTAGAACGTTTTTTAGAACGCTTTTTGTGCATTTTCACCCCTTTTAAATTTCGAATTGTTTAAGAACTGTTCTTATACACCATTTATATCTTATAAGTAACTAATATTCCAAATTTCATATTTCTAGGCCCTTCAGTAACGCAAAAATCGCATTTTTAGAACGTTTTTTGCTCCTGCACCCCCTTTGGGGTAGTGGCACCGACATAAGATATAGCCTATGTTCTAAGTTGGGCGAACTCCATCATTTTGATACCATTACATTTGGAATCGGTTCGGTAGTTCCTGAGCTTATCTCCGACAAATAAACAATTTTTACCTCTTTATAATAGGAGTATGACTAGCAAACACCGCGGCTTTGCTCGCGTAATAGTTGAAATATGCCAAGTAATATTTGCATGAATATTTTTTGTTAGAAGAACACTTTTTGAAATAATTCAAAAATTATAAATTAAGCCACAGTTTCACTAATCTTCGTTATAAAAGTGCAATAGACAGAAATAAGATTTTAATTAAGTAGAAGAACTGAAAATAATTCCCAATAAATGATAATTTAGAAAGTATTTTGAGACTGTTATGCTCATTTCATACGCTCATTTCAGTATTCATTTGAAGTTTTGAATTTTTCAGAAACTATCTTAACACATTTACATCCCAAAATTAACCATCATGTCAAATCCCAAACTTCTTGTCTAACAGTCTACCACCTCTCTGGTGTTAGTGGCACCAACATAAAATGCCGAAACAGAGTTGAAATAGAATGTTTCGGAAAATGTTGAAACAGAGACTGTGACCATTAATTTGCCAACATTAACCTTGAAATCGGTTGGTATTTCCTAATATTCTGTAGAAAACGGAATTTATATGTTTTTAAAGACTTTCTTGTTGTTCCTGCCAATCAAGTGGCAGTGATACCGGCATAAAAAATAGCCCGTACATGATCTGGGACTATTACCCTTGATTCGCAAACAATAACTTCTGTAATCGGTTTATTATTTCCTGAGACTCCATAGAAATCGTAATTTAGGACTCTTTCAGAATGCTTTTCGCTCCTTCCCTTTGCTTGACCCCTTTTTAATTTCGAATTTATTTTCGACTATTCTTAGCGGAGGTTTAAATTTTATTAGTAACTACTGTGCTATATTTAAAGTTTCAAACTTCTTCAGTACCGCAGAAATCGCAATTCAGAAAGTGCTTTGCTCCCGTAAACCTCTAGGGGTTGTGGCACCGGCATAAAATATAGCTCATGTTTGAGCAGGTTCTATCTCCATCAATTTGCAACCATTATGTTTGAAATTGGTTTCGTATTTGATTTGATTGCCTAAAAATCGTAATTTAGAACGCTTATAAAATGCTTTTCGGTCACTTCATCCTTTTAAATTTGGAATTTTCTTTCGACTGTCCTTAGAAAGCATTTCCATCTTTGAAGTAATTACCATTCTAAATTTAAAATGTTAGACCCCTCAGTAGCACAAAAAACGCAATTTAGAATATTTTTGGCTCCAGTAACCCCCATGTGGTAGTGACAACAACGTAAAATATAGGCTATGTTGGAGTGGGGATTGACGCCATCAATTTGAAACCATAACTTCTGAAATCGGTTTATATTTCATGAGATTGCGCAGAAATCGCAATTTAGAACGTTTTTAGAACGCTTTTCGTTCATTTTCACCCCTTTTAAATTTCAAATTTTTAAGAAATTGTTCTCATAGAACATTTACATCATATAAGTAATTACCATGCCAAATTTCAAATTGCTGGACCCTTCAGTATAAAAAAAATCACAATTTAGAACGTTTTTTAAAATGCAACCGCAAGGTGGTTGTGACGCCGACATGAAATAGATCCTATATTGGAGCAAGCCCTGTCATAATCAATTTAATTTCCAACCAGTACTTTTGAAATTGGTTGGGTACTTTCTGGGATTGCGGAAAAATCGCAATTTAGAACGTTTTTTAGAACGTTTTTCGTTCATTTTCACACCTTTTAGATTTTGAATTATTTAGAAAATGTTCTTAGAGATCATTTATATCTTATAAGTAACTACCATGTTACCAATTTCAAGTTGCTAGTCCCTGCAGTATTACAAAAAACGCAATTTAGATCATTTTTTGTTCCTGCACCCCCCTCTGGGGTAGTGGCACCGACATGAAATATAGCCTATCATGGAGCAAGGGCTGTCACTATCGTTTTTACACCATTATTTTTTAAATTGGTTCGTTACTTCCCAAGACTGCGTAGAAATCGAAATTTAGAAATTTTTTTAAAACGCTTTTCGCTCATTTTCACCCCTTTTAAATTTCTATTTTTTAGGAAATGTTCTTAGAGATCATTTGTATTTTATAAATAACTGCCTTGCCTAATTTCAAGATTCTAGGCTTTTCAGTAACACTTAAAATCGCAATTTAGAACGTTTTTTATTTCTTTAACCCCTAGGTGTTTCTGACACCGACATGAAATAGAGCCTGTGTTGGAGCAAGGGCTGTCATCAGCAATTTCCAAACATTACTTTTGAAATCGGTTGAGTACTTTCTGAGATTGTGTAGAAATCGCCATTTAGAATGTTTTTTAGAACTCTTTTCGCTCATTTTCACCCCTTTTAAATTTCGAATTGTTTAAGAAACTTTCTTAGAGATCATTTATATCTTATAAGTAAATACCATGCCAAATTCCATATGCATCTGGGCACTTCAGTAACACAAAAATAGCAATTTCGAACGTTTCATTGCTCCTGCACCAATTTTAGGGGTAGTGGTACCGACATAAAATGTAGCCTAAATTGAAGCAAGGGTTGTCACCATCATTTTGACACTATTATTTTTTAAATCGGTTTGGTACTTCCTGAAATTGCGTAAAAATCGCCTTTTAGAACGTTTTTTAGAATTCTTTTCACGCATTTTCACCCCTTTTTAATTTCGATTCTTTAAAGAAATATCCTTAGAGATCATTTATATGTTATAAGTAACTACCATTCCCAATTTCATGTTTCTATGCCCTTCAGTAACACAAAAATCGCATTTTTAGAACGTTCACTGCAAATAGAGGCGTCTTAAATTTAGACACATATGTGACTGAAAAAGAATTTCAGTCACTTAAGTGTCTGAATCTGAAAATTCAGACATAACAGACGTCTAAATTTAAGACACATAAATGTCTTACTATGATCATGCTATAAACGAACCGAGAAACATGTGTAAATTATCCAACAACCGTCTGATTTTAAGACGGTACGCTCCAAGCGATAGTTAAACATCATCTTTGGTACTATTCTTAACAGCCAATCAGAACGCTGATTTCCGCGCGCGTCATCTACAGCACCTTCATGAGATAAGAACAGAAAGAATTAAATTTTCACCGCCGCCATTGCTTGGATTAAAAGGATATGTGTTAATCTGGGTATTTATAGAACGAACGAGTAAGTCATATTTAATTCTAATATTTTATTCCGATAGATTTCTAAACCTTTGAATATGAGTGAAATCGTTTATAAAAATTTATCTCTTTTCTATAGTTTAATGCTAAATTTTTGATTTCACTAACGGTCGTCTGTTATATGCCTTCTTAATGTAACGGAATGAAATATAATTGTTTTGAAAATTAAATAGCAATGCTGTAATTCTATTTGCTTGACGTTTGTAAATAAACGAATGAGTGATAGTTTAATCTTCATTTTCGATAGGGTGATGTGAAATAATTATAATTTGTCTTTGCTCAAAAACAAAACTTGCAACATAGGTTTGAAAAGTTGAATGATTCATCGCTTCATTTATCAGAGATAAAAACATTAAATTGAAGCCATTTGTAACTGTGTTTATTCTATGTTTTTTACTGTTTACTGACTATAAACGCTTGTAGTATATGACATCAGGCATGTATTTTATTTTTTGTTATTATTATTATTTTGGAGCTAAATATGATGATTCATATTATTATGATATTAGGAAAAGTTTTCAGATTGAAAAAAAGCATTAATATTGTGAAATTTGACTGTATATATTGCAGTTTTTAATCACGGAAAGATTTATTCTTATTGATTTTTTAATTTATTATTGAAAATCGTAAATTTTGATATCCAATGTTTCAGATTTAACATTTACCAAATTTCTAAAAATAATATGAATTTTTTATATCATCCAGTAAAATTTTCGAAACATTAAACAAACGGAGAAACATTTTATTCATATTTTGCAGTTTACGTTGCTGTTTAGCAGTATAATTATAAAGTTTAATTAATATTTTTTGCGTTTTTTAAATTGGTATATTAATTTTTGTAATTTATATGCAAGCATTTTTTTGCGATATTTTGTTCATGATTTAAAATTTTTAAAATTGAGTAATGCGAGAAATAATTATTAAATTTCCTTTTACTGCAATCGAATTTGCAACGGTTCTGGTACAAGTAATTGTTGGCACTAAAAAAAATTACACATGATAATTTAGACATAAATAAAGAGTTGTTTATGCCTTGATATGAAGTTTATGTATAAAACTGCCTTATATTTTTAAAAGTTCGTATTTACTTATATGATACAGTATTAAATATATATATATATTTTTTTTTTACTTTCTATTTTCTTCTGTTTTTTGTTTTTTTTTTCTATTTCTTAGATCATTATTTTCTTATCAAATATATAAAATCTATTTAGCTCATATTCAAAGGATACAAATTTTACAGGAATAAAAAATAAAATAAATTAAATATGACTTATATCGTGTTGTTCCATAAAAAAGAATAATAATGATATACATTTTTAAGCAATAGCGGGTGAAAATTTTAAATTGAATACGGAATATGTTTAAAGAAAATTATATACATATTCCGAAGAATGATATATAAAATTAGATACCAAACTGGTGTTTACTTTTAACTAAGCATGACAAATTACCACATATTTAAAAAGAAAAAAAAAAATATTACACATGTTTACTACTTAAAATGACTTAACTATTTTATTTATATGTACTTAAATGACAAATACAAAAATGGCTAAGTTTTGAAATTAGAAGTAATTTTTTTTTCTCAATGCTATTAAAATAGAATATTTATTTACTATTTTATTATTTACTCATGGTTATATAGCTGTTGTGATTATCATCTGATGCATATGTAAAATTGCCTATGGGGCAAAATCTAATTTTTGAATTATATGAATTTTCCTTTTTTGGGGGGCGGGACGGGAGGGGGATTTTCTTGCCCATTTTCGCGTACACGGGATTTTTTAAATCTCTTTCGACATTCCACCGACTATGATAAATATTTTGAACTTTTAGAGTAGGACAAGATAAAGAAAAAAAAAATATATATATCCATATACCTTAAAAACCCTTAATAGCGGACACTTCGGGACCGCGAAATTTGTCGGATAATCGGAGATGCCTGCTTTTGTGAGGTAAAAATAATACAAATATGTATGCCTTGCGGATCAAAAAAGTATTCGCTAAATCGAAGTATCCGCTATTCGGGAATGTCCATTAACCTCCATAACGGATACTCCCGAATACCGGGCATCTGTATTTAGCTAACAATACTGCAGGGTTGCATTTTTTGCAAAAGGACTCCTTGATTAAAGCATGGGTAGTGCCCCGTTCTCTTACAATTTTAGTTCCCCCAAATTTCATGTGCAATATTTGCGAAGCTTATATTTTAAATCTGTTTCGAAATTGTACTGATTATAATCAATATTTTGAACTTTTAAAGTAAAGTAAGATTAAAAACAAAATTTTAAAAAATCTAATATTTAGATAAATATTTTCTCTTTTTAATCTTATTCTACTCCTGAAACAAAATACTCATTATAATTAGTACAATGTCGTAAAAGATTTAAATTATCAGCTTTATGAAAATTGCATACTAAAATTGGGAGCACCAGAAAATCAGGCGGTATGGGGGTAGAGGGGGCAGGACAACGGCCAGATATTTTCCCAGTATTCAGCGTGGTCAAACATGGCTACATAAAATGCTTACAAAAAATGTCTGCGATTCAGACGTTTCAAGTGTCTGAAATTCAGTCGCAAAAAGTGTCTGAAAAAATTCAGACATTTTAAAATGTCTGAAAATTGAACACTCCGTTTCAGACACTTAAGTGACTGAATTTCAGACATTTTAATTTACAGTGTTTTTTGCTCCTGCACCCCTTTTTGGCCAATGGCCCGGACATAAGATATAGCCTATGTTCTAAGTTGGACTAACACCATCATTTTGATACCATAACTTTTAGAATCAGTTCGGTAGTTCCAGAGAATACCTCCTACAAATAAACATCTCTTACCGCTTTATAATATTAGTATATGACTAGCAAAACCCGCGGCTTTGCTCGCGTAATATTTGAAATATGCCAAGTGATATTTATATGTCTAATTTTTATTAAAAGGTACTAACTAAATTTTTACTTATTACTTTTAAGAATAATTCAAAAATTATTATTTAAAACACAGTTTGATTAAACATCATTATTACACTGCATTAGGCAGAAATGAGACTTAAATTAATAAAACTAAATAAATGATAATTTAGAAAATATTTTGAAACCTTTATGTTCATTTAATACGCTCATTTCAGTATTCATTTGAAGTTTTGAATTTTTTAGAAACCATATTCTTATATCTTAAAATTAACTATCATGTCAAATTCCAAGTCTTACCATCTCTGTCAACAGAAAGGGCTATGTTGAATTAGGAACTATGACCATTAATTTGCCAACATTAATTTTGAAATCGGTTTGTTATTTTTAATATTTCACAGAAACGTAATTTAGAAAGCTTTTAAAGGCCTTTTATAGAGCGTTTGCTGTTCCTGTAAACCCCAGGTGGTAGAATCATCGGCCTGTGTAGTATCAGAGACTGTTACCATTGATTCGCAACTATTACTTTTATAATCGGTTTATATCCCCTGAAATTGCATATCGTAACTTAGGACTTTTTTAGAATGCTTTTCACACCTCCCCTTCGCTTCACCCCTTTTTAATTCGAATTTATTTTCGACAGTCCTTCGAGGGCATTTATATTTTATAAGTAACTACCATGCCACATTTAAAGTTTCTAATTTTTTCAGTATCACAGGAATCGCAATTTAGAAAGAATTTTTTTCTCTTGCAACCCTCTGGTGGTAGTGGCACAGATATAAAATATAGCTTATGTTTGAGCAGGTTCTAACACCAACAATTTGTCATCATTATTTTTTTAATCGGTTTAGTATTTGATAAGATTGCATAAAAATTGTAATTTATAACGCTTTTCGCTGACTTCATATTTTTAAATTTGGAATTATCTTTCGACTCTTCTTAGAAAGAAGTTGCATCTTGTAAGTAAATACCATGCCATACTTCAAAGTATTAGACCCCTCAATTGTGCAAAAATCACAAATTAGAAGATATTTTGCTTTTGCAACCCTCAGATGGTTGTGACAGCAACATAAAATATAACCTATGTTATAGCAGGGACTATCACTATTCATTTGCAACTATTACTTTTGAAATAGCTTTGATATTTCCTGAGATTGAGTATAAATCGCAATTTAGAACGTTTTTAGAACACTTTTCGCGCATTTTCACCCCTTTTTAAATTTCCAATTTTTTCGAAACTGTTCTTAAAGATCATTTATATCTAATAAATATGTACCTTGCCTAATTTTAAGTTGCTAGCCCGTACCAATCACAAAAATCGAAATTTAGAACTTTTTTTGCTCCTGCAACGTCTAGGTGATAGTGATACCGACATAAAATAACGTCTATGTTAGAGCAGAGCCTGTCACCATCAATTTCCTGCCATTTCTTTTGAAATCAGTTTGATTCTTCCAGAGATATCGCTGACAAATTGGCTTTTAGAACGCTTTTCGCGCATTTTGCTCCTGTATCTCCTCTGGGGTAGTGGAAACAGATATAAAATATAGCCTAACTTGGAGCGAGATCTGTCAGCATAATTTTTACACCATTATATGTGAAATCGGTTCAGTACTTCCTAAGAGTGCATAGAAATCGCAATTTAGAACGTTTTACACAACGCTTTTTGCGCATTTTGACTCCCTTTTAAATTTTGATTTCTTTAGGAAATGCCCTTAGAGATCATTGATATCTTATAACTAACTACAATAACAAATTTCACGATTCTAGGCCCTTCAGTAACGCAAAAACCGCAATTTATAACGTTTTTCCCCTGCACCCCATTTGGGGTAGTGTCACCGAGATAAAACATAGCCTATGTTGGAGCAAGAGTTGTCACCGTCATTTTGACACCATTATTTTTTAAATCGGTTTGGTAGTTCCTGAGATTGTGTAGAACCACCATTTAGAACGTTTTTTAGAACGCTTTTCGCGCATTTTCACCCCTTTTAAATTTCGAATCGTTTAAGAACTGTTCTTAGAAATCCTTTATACCTAATAAGTAGCTAATATTTCAAATTTCATATTTCTAGGCCCTTCAGTAACACGTAAATCGCATTTTTAGAATGTTTTTTGATCCTGCACCCCTTTTGGGGTAGTGACACCGACATAAAGCATAGCCTATCTTGGAGCAAGCGTTGTCACCATCATTTTGACACCAATATTTTTTAAATCGGTTTGGTATTTCCTGAGATTGTGTAGAAACTACCATTTAGAACGTTTTTTAGAACGCTTTTTGTGCATTTTCACACCTTTTAAATTTCAAATTGTTTAAGAACTGTTCTTAGACATAATTTATATCTTATAAGTAACTAATATTCAAAATTTCATATTTCTAGGCCCTTCAGTAACGCTAAAATCGCATTTTTAGAACGTTTTTTTTTTCCTGCACACCCTTTGGGGTAGTGACACCGACATAAAGCATAGCCTATCTTGGAGCAAGCGTTGTCACCATCATCTTGATACCAATATTTTTTAAATTGGTTTGGTATTTCCTGAGATTGTGTAGAAACCACCATTAGAACGTTTTTTAGAAAGCTTTTCGCGCATTTTCACCCCTTTTAAATTTCAAATTGTTTAAGAACTGTTCTTAGGAATCCTTTATACCTAGTAAGTAGCTAATATTTCAAATTTCATATTTCTAGGCCCTTCGGTAATGCAAAAATCGCATTTTTAGAACGTTTTTTGCTCCTGCACCCCCTTTCGGGTAGTGGCACCGACGTAAAACATAGCCTATCTTGGAGCAAGCGTTGTCACCGTCATTTTGACACCCTTATTTTGACACCATTATTTTTTAAATCGGTTTGGTATTTCCTGAGATTGTGTAGAAACCACCATTTAGAAGGTTTTTTAGAACGATTTTCGCGCATTTTCACCTCTTTCAAATTTCGAATTGTTTAAGAACTGTTGTTAGACATCCTTTATATCTAATAAGTAGCTAATATTTCAAATTTTATATTTCTAGGCCCTTCAGTAACACGTAAATCGCATTTTTAGAATGTTTTTTGCTCCTGCAACCCCTTTGTGGTAGTGACACCGTCATAAAACATAGCCTATCTTGGAGCAAGCGTTGTCACCATCATTTTGACACCAATATTTTTTAAATCGGTTTGGTATTTTTTGAGATTGTGTAGAAACTACCATTTAGAAAGTTTTTTAGAACGCTTTTTGTGCATTTTCACACCTTTTAAATTTCAAATTGTTTAAGAACTCTTCTTAGACATAATTTATATCTTATAAGTAACTAATATTCAAAATTTCATATTTCTAGGAATTTCAGTAACGCTAAAATCGCATTTTTAGAACGTTTTTTGCTCCTACACCCCCTCCGGGTTAGTGGCGCCGACATAAGATATAGCCTATGTTCTAAGTTGGACTAACACCATCATTTTGATACCATTACTTTTGGAATCGGTTCGTTAGTTCCAGAGCTTACCTCCGACAAATAAACAATTTTTTCCTCTTTATAATAGGAGTATAGACTAGCAAACCCTGCGGCTTTGCTCGCGTAATATTTGAAATATGCCAAGTGATATTTATATATCTAATTTTTATCAAAGGTACTAACTAAATTTTTATTTTATTAAAAGGTAATATTTTATTTTATTAAAAGGTACTTATTGCTTTTAGGAATAATTCAAAAATTACTATTTAAAACACAGTTTGACTAAACATCATTATTACACTGTATTAGGCAGAAATGAAACTTAAATTAATAAAATGAAATAAAACTAAATAAATGATAATTTAGAAAATATTTTGAAACTTTTATGCTCAATTAACACGCTCATTTCAGTATTCATTTGAAGTTTTGAATTTTTTAGAAACCATCTTCTTACATCTTAAAATTAACCATCATGTCGAATTCCAAGTCCTGCCACCTCTCTCAACATAAAGGGCTATGTTGAAACAGGAACTGTCACCATTAATTTGCCAACATTAATTTTGAAATCGGTTAGTTATTTCCTAATATTCCACAGAAACGTAATTTAAAAAGCTTTTAAAGGCCTTTTTTAAAACGTTTGTTGTTCCTGTGAACCCCAGGAGGTAGAATCACCGGCATAAAATATAGCCTGTGTAGGATCAGAGACTGTTACCACTGATTCGTAACTATTACTTTTATAATCGGTTTATATTCCCTGAAATTGCATATAATCGTAATTTAGAACTTTTTTAGAATGCTTTTCGCACCTCCTCTTCGCTTCACCCCTTTTTAATTCGAATTTATTTTCGACGTTCCTTCGAGAGCATTTATATTTTATAAGTAACTACCATGTCATATTTAAAGTTTCTAGCCTTTTCAGTATCACAGAAATTGCAATTTAGAAAGTTTTTAGCTCCTGCAACCCTCTGGTGGTAGTGGAACAGACATGAAATATAGCTTATGTTTGAGCAGTTTCTATCACCAAAATTTGTCATCATTATTTTTTTAATCGGTTTGGTAATTTATAAGTTTGCTTAAAAATTGTAATATAACGCTTTTCACCCACTTCATTTTTTTAAAATTTGGAATTTTCTTTCGACTGTTCTTAGAAAGCAGTTGCATCTTGTAAGTAAATACCATGCCATACTTCAAAGTGTTAGACCCCTCAGTTGTGCAAAAAATGCAAATTAGAACATGTTTGGCTTTTGCAACCTTCAGACGGTAGTGACAGCAACATAAAATATAACCTATGTTATAGCAGGGACTGTCACCATTACTTTTGAAATAGCTTTGGTATTTCCTTAGATTGAGTAGAAATCGCAATTTAGAACGTTTTTAGGACGCTTTTCGCGCATTTTAAGCCCTTTTTAAATTTCAATTTTATTCGAAACTGTTCTTAAAGATCATTTATAGCTAATAAATATGTACCTTGCCTAATTTTAAGTTGCTAGCCCCTACCGATCACAAAAATCGAAATTTAGAACGCTTTTTTGCTCCTGCAACGTCTTGGTGATAGTGATACCGACATAAAATAGCGTCTATGTTAGAGCAGAGGCTGTCAGCATCAATTTCCTACCATTACGTTTGAAATCAGATTCATTCTTCCTGAGATATTGCCGACAAACCAGCATCTAGAACGTTTTTAGAACGCTTTTCGCGCATTTTGCTCCTGCATGTCCTCTGGGGTAGTGGAAACAGATATAAAATATAGCCTATCTTGGAGCAAGATCTGTCACCATCATTTTTACACCATTATATTTGAAATCGGTTCAGTACTTCCTGAGATTGCATAGAAATCGCAATTTAGAAAGTTTTTTATAACGCATTTTGACCCCCTTTTAAATTTCGATTTTTTTAGGAAATGTCCTTAGAGATCATTGATATCTTATAACTAACTACCATTCCAAATTTCACGATTCTAGGCCCTTCCGTAACGCAAAAGCCGCAATTTAGAACGTTTTTTAATCCTGCAGCCCCTTTGGGTTAGTGGCACCGACATAAAACATCGCCTATGTTGGAGCAAGGGTTTTCACCATCGTTTTGATGCCATTATTTTTTAGATCGGTTTGGTATTTCCTGAGATTGTGTAGAAACCACCATTAGAACGTTTTTTAGAACGCTTTTCGCGCATTTTTACTCCTTTTAAATTTCGAATTGTTTAAGAACTGTTCTTACAAATCCTTTATATCTAATAAGTAGCTAATATTTCAAATTTCACATTTCTAGGCCCTTCGGTAACGCAAAAATTGGATTTCTAGAACTTTTTTGCTCCTGCACCCCCTTTGGGGTAGTGGCACCGACATAAAACATAGCCTACGTTGGAGCAAGGGTTGTCACCGTCATTTTGACATCCTTATTTTGACACCATTATTTTTAAAATCGGTTTGGTATTTCCTGAGATTGTGTAGAAACCACCATTAGAACGTTTTTTAGAACGCTTTTCGCGCATTTTTACTCCTTTTAAATTTCGAATTGCTTAAGAACTGTTCTTACAAATCCTTTATATCTAATAAGTAGCTAATATTTCAAATTTCATATTTCTAGGCCCTTCAGTAACACACAAATCGCATTTTTAGAACGTTTTTTGCTCCTGCATCCCCTTTGGGGTAGTGACACCGACATAAAACATAGCCTATCTTGGAGCAAGCGTTGTCACCATCATTTTGACATCAATATTTTTTAAATCGTTTTGGTATTTCCTGAGATTGTGTAGAAACTACCATTTAGAACGTTTTTTAGAACGCTTTTTGTGCATTTTCACCCCTTTTAAATTTTGAATTGTTTAAGAACTGTTCTTAGATATCATTTATATCTTATAAGTAACTAACATTCATAATTTCATATTTCTAGGCCCTTCAGCAACGCTAAAATCGCATTTTTAGAACGTTTTTTGCTCCTACACCCCCTTTGGGGTAGTGGCACCGACATAAAAACATAGCCTATCTTGGAGCAAGCGTTGTCACCATCATTTTGACACCAATACTTTTTTAATCGGTTTGGTATTTCCTGAGATTGTGTAGAAACTACCATTTAGAACGTTTTTTAGAACGCTTTTTGTGCATTTCCACCCTTTTTAAATTTCGAATTGTTTAAGAACTGTTCTTAGACATCATTTATATCTTATAAGTAACTAATATTCAAAATTTCATATTTCTAAGCCCTTCAGTAACGCTAAAATCTCATTTTTAGAACGTTTTTTGCTCCTACACCCCCTTTGGGGTAGTGGCACCGACATAAGATATAGCCTATGTTCTAAGTTGGACTAACACCATTATTTTGATACCATTACTTTTGTAATCGGTTCGTTAGTTCCAGAGCTTATCTCCGACAAATAAACAATTTTTTCCTCTTTATAATAGGAGTATAGATGAGTATGAGTATAGATGAGTATAGATATGCTATCAATAATTTTTATTTATAAACAATTTTAAAAATGCTATAATACTTCAGTAAGTAAGTTTGAGTGAATTTTATTTGAACTTGGCACCCACTTAGATATCACTTCTTTTCTTGCCATATGTCTTTACAGAACTTGGCTCCCTTTTTTCACAGCTATGTTTTTGTTAGATTACTTTTAACATGAATTGTTTTCACAGTCCCTTATAAAAACGAATACAAAGATTTGATACTGATAACATGAATTACTGTTAATATGAACAAAATTTTGATTCCCCTTGAGGTTCATGTTAACGAGGTTCACTGTTAAAAATTTTGCAACATTCTTGCAGGTCATTCGACCGTTTTTTGAATAAACGGTTTCATAACCATAATTTATCGATATTCTGACCATAAAATGGCCAATAATATGGTCAAAATAGTGTTAAATTCACGGTTGTGTAATTGTTTTCGGAAAAAACGGTCAAATGACCTGCCAGAATGCTGCAAATTTTTAACAGTGTTCGACTGTATTATTGGAAGTATTTTCTGTAAGAAAATACTGGTAGTTTACTTTTTATTTGACTGTGTTTTTACCTGACCACTCGCCACCCTGTTTATCTATTTAACCTCTCATCATTGAGTACTAAACGTATTCTTCGGACCAATAAAAAGCATTTTTTATCGATTATCTTCGACCTTGGTCACACTTTTGATATTTTGTCTCACGTAAACAGTACTTATTTGTTACTCCTGGTCAAAAAATGGTTTAAAAATTGCCTAAATACGAAAAACGTGTAGAATTTCTCCCAGTTTGAAACAGTGGCATATAATCTCAGAATATTAAATAGTCTATTCATCATGTATAACACACATTCAAAATTTGAGCCGAGTAAAAAACACCGTTTGAACGCTATCATGTTGAAACATACATGAAGAAAAAAAGACTTTAGGAGTCTGAAAGGAAATACCAAAATACACACATGTATACGCACATAGACAGAGAATTGTTGTAAAAATAGGCAAGATGGATTCAGGGGGCCTCAAAACGTAAAGATATACCAAAATTTCACAGTCTTATTTTTCTTTTCCATGATTAAAATAAATTCCTTACACTACATTTGACCATAAAGTAAAAATGCAATAATTTTCAATGCTTTCAACGGAAAACAGTTATTTTATAACTATTTCCAAAATAAATAATGTAAAACAAATCCTAATAAAAATTTCATTGTTGAATTAGTGTTACTGAATTACGAATTCTATTCCAAAAATTTTCAGTCATGAAATAAGGTTTTAAATTTTTGAATTCTATAGCAAACTATTTAGTGCCCAACAGATAAAGAAATTAATTAAACTAATTTAAATTTGATTTTTTAATTTAAATTTAATTTTAAATTCAAATTTAATTTTTCATTTACTTTTCTCTGCAATTGAAAATGAAAAGCAAGATTCAAAATAAAGTTAGCCCTATTTGTGAGACAGACCCCAATGCTCGAAACTATGAGCGTCCCCCGCCGCACACTTTTTTTTCCAGGACTACACCACTGCCCAAAACCACACCCATACCTAAAAAGTTTATATATATATATATATATATATATCCTCATCATCATCATCATCAACAACCGTTTTCAATCCACTGCTGGATGTAGGTTTCCCCCAGATTTTTCCAATGTTTTCTGTCTAGTGCTTTAGTCATCCAATTTACACCGGCTACTTTTCTGATTTTATCACTCCATCTTACTTGAGGTCGTCTTCTTGGCCGTTTTACATCTCTGGGATACCACTGTAGGGTGTTTGCATATATATATATATATATATATATATATATATATATATATATATATATATATATATATATATATATATATATATATATATATATATATATATGTATATATGTACTAAATTTTGTCCGCGCGATAAAAGTCGAAATTATGCACTGAATTAAATTGAGATGCTGGCTAATATCTCGGCGGTGATTGCAAATGAGAAAAATCGGCTCAAAAGGCAGTAGAAATGGGGAAGAAACTTATTCGCAATTTATTTTTTAGAGTATTAAAGAAAAAATATTCTCATGTATAAACGAACATATTTAAAAAATATATGGTAGTTTAATGAAGTAAAAAAAAAAAAAAAAAATCGATTTTATTAAAAAAAAAAAAACATTTCTTTTTGAATTTAATTTAAAATATAATACATTCATGTTTTACATCTAACAATCAAATTATGTCTTATTAAAAATATGTCTAATACATAATATTTTTTCCATTATTCTATAAGTGTTAAAATACCAACCACTATTTCATATTGACGAAATGTCTCTGCCATTAAGTTTAAATTTCCGAGCTTTTTGAACAAGAAATTTAACGAGTCTTACCAATCCGACATTTTAAGAAAATCCGTATCTTCATTTTAAACTCGCCCTCTACCAAGTACCCGCTGGCCGAGTGGTTAACATGCTCGATTCGAAACGCGCGGTCCCAGGTTCAAAGCTCCACGGAAGAAAAAGAGACGTATTTAAAAAAAAAAAAAAAAAAAAAAAAAAACCGTTTTTGTAGTTTACGGAAATTTTCTGTCCTGGAACTGGGAAAAACTTGTCGTCATGTAACACGACTCGCTTTAACCAACACCAACGCTCCCTAAATATTTGAGAAAGCCTTGGCAGGCGTCACGAACACGTCACACAAAGCAGGCAAAACAAAGGGGAAAAAAATCGAAAAACTTGCATATTTCGTTTCATTTGGCTGTTGTAATTATTAATTATTATTAGAAAATAACAATAATTCTAATTACACTAGCGAACGATATCGTAACATGCAAGTTGTTAGGAATTTTTTCTTTGTTTTGCCTGCTTTGTGTGACGTTTCGTGACGCGTGTCAAGGCTTTCTCAAATATTTAGGGAACGTTGTTATAACTCCATAAGTAATTTATTTATCCAAAAAAGAAAAACGTTATCCGATTTCAAATCGCTTCAATAGTCAGGACTGCCAAATGTATGCCTTTACGTTTAAAAATGAGTTAGAAAAAGCGTCAAAGTTTTGCATTTGTTGAGCAGGGAATTGGAGAATCACCCAAAGGGGCTACTTTTCTGATACCTCTTTCAATTAATTTTTGTTCGGAAACGTGTGAAATGGGCAGATGTTGTTATTCGTAAGCTTTTTAATCGAAAGACGGTTTCCCTTTATCTGTAAACGCAAAAGATCTTTCAGAATATAGAGTCAAAGTGGGTGTTTTGAACCGAATTCCCGATTCTTCGGCGCGAGAAAGGGGGAAAAACCTCTCGTCACATGACCAAGAATCGTTTAATATAACTCGACAAGTACCGTATATACTCGTGTATAAGTCGAGCACCCCCCCCCCCCCCCCCCGAGCAAAATTTTGAAAAAGATAGAAATTTCGTGTGTAAGTCGAAACACATTTCTGGTAGTATGCTGGAAAATGTTTTGTAATCGAGGAAAAAAAATAATACATTTTTATTAAATTAGTAAACTTTTTTACGTTTCTAATCAGTTTTATTTATTTATTTATTTATTTATTTTTATTCAACGTTTACAAAACTGTAAAATTATGTAAAAGCGAAGAAGCTTAAAGTATTTTGAAATTCACATCAATTCAATTATACTTAAATAGAAAAAAATCTTTCAAAAATCTATTCAAGCCTTATTTACAAGAGTAAATAACTTCTTAGACTGCAAAAATATAGTACTTCTTTGTATTATAGTATTTTTAGGAGAAATATCTAGAAACATTCGCAAGTTGAACTCTTTTTAAAAAGGGGACTAAAATATTGAAAGGAATGCCCCTGTATTGAAGGTAATTTTCCAAGAGAAAATGGATGCAGAACAATTACAGGGACATTATTGTTGAGCTTTTTTTTTATCAATCACAGGGAAATGACCAATGCCCGCTTTTATCTCTCATGTTTACTTAAAAGACTTACCGATTCGCGGATTATCTGCGATTTTTTTTTTTTTTTTTTTTTTTTACTACCTTTTGTATAAGTCGACCCCCCATTTTCAACTCCCAAATTTGGTCTAAAATTCTTCGACTTATATACAGGAGTATATACGGTAATTTATTTATTAAAAATGAAAACTAGTTTCGATTCAAAATCGCTTCCATTAGTCAGGCCTGCCAACTCTATGCCTTTACGTTTAAAAATGAGTCAGAAAAAGTGTCAGAAAGTTCCACACTGATGAGCAGGGAATTTCAGAACTAGCATAAAGTAAATTCTGAAAAATTTAAAACGAGCTTAGCCACAAAGATTGAAACACATATCAAATTCATAAGTAGATGTCGATGTGTTTTATCCAGCACATGATGTATGGACATTAAACAATGTCCAATGCTTTTTCACGCTGTTTTGCATGGCTTCGCCTTGCAATCGATATAGCGACGGAAAAAAGAAAAAAAAAAAAGAAAGAAAAAGAGAAAAACTGTTTTATGTGTTCTTCCTCACCAGGCCAGATGATCGATGACTGGAAAAGAAAAGCAAAACTGGACACGCGCCATTGTCTAAAAAGAAGTGTGAAGAATCAGAAATCTCATTTTTTGACAAGTTTATCGCAACAGCTTACATTAACCGGTCACTACACCATTTTTATTATTTTTTTTTTTTATGAAAAAAAATTATAGGGTGAAAAATTGACGTCAGTAATGCATAAAAAAATATCTTTAAAAAATCTTATTTGTTTTTTAACACTGTCCAACAAAGTTGGAAAGTATATATATATATATATATATATATATATATATATATATATATATATATATATAACCATTAATTAAACATTACCGACCATCATCATATATATATATATATACATACAATTAAGTATTATATAATATTACAATTCATCATCTTTTTCTTATTTTTATTAAAAAATAAAAATTAATAAATTGAGTATCAATACATTTCACTGGCAATATTATATATATATATGTACTAGATAGTACCCGTCAAGATTTGACGGTAAATAACTTCAATGTTTCATTAGAAACATTTTTGAATTTTTAATTATTGAAATCTTAACAAATTTCTATATTCTATAAGTGTTTTCTATTGGTTTGAGGCGATAGATGGTGCTGTCAATCTAACCTATTCTATGAAGTGAAAAAAAAAAAAAAAAAAAGTTTATAATTTACAACCAATTATGCTTGCTTTTTATTAGAAGTTTAAGCAAAAATATTGGATATAGAGCATTTATTTTTACTTACTCTCATTTTTTCAAAAATCAAATAAAAATATTTATTCATTATTATTTTTTTTTAATAACCGCATTAAAAGCTGTCGTGAATTTTATTTTTATCAGTCTCATTCTCTAAAAACTTAATTTGAAACTTGATGCAGCTAGCGATTTAATTTTTTTTTTTTTATTTACTTGAATTTTATTTTACATTTTTATACATTCTTTTAAAATATTAAGCTATGGATATCAAGGAAGTTTCTTTTATAGCTCTTATGTGAATATTTTTTTTTTCTTTCCGTTTTCTTTTTCATTTTTTACGGAAAAGAATGACAAACTTTTTTAATGACTAACTTGATAATGGTCAGAAAATGTAACAAAAATTGTAGATCAGCTCAATTTATTTAATTGATAGTTACATGCAAAATATTTTAAATAAAAAAGTTATTATTTATAAATATTGTTGTGTATTAAATTTTATTTAATTATAAAGCATTCAAATAATAATAATAATAACAAAATAAAAATCCTATAACTTCTCCTGCTAATAAAACATGTCGTTATTGAAGAGAAACTATTGCAGATAACAATTTAACTGGCATTGGGCTCGAACCCACGTCCTCTACAAAATTCAGAGCTCTAAACTGCTGCTTTTGACCTCTGCGCTAGCAAGAACTCGCTCAACTTTCCTTTAAGGGTGTATTCGAAAAAATATTTTTCCACCCTCAACAGCTCGAAATTTTCTGAGACATTTTCAGACTCATTTTTAAAAGTAAAAACATGAAACTTGCTGGGGTGATTTCTAAAGACATGCTTAACATGCCGTGTGATTTCATTTTCAGCTCAATTAATTAGAATTTGATTTTTAAACAATTATTTTCTCAGTATGACCATTTTTTCCATTCCCAGATCGCCCGCTTCGGAAAATTCGGTTCAAAACGCCAACTTTGACAGCGTTTTTCACAGTATTTTCTGCATTTATCAAAAAATTAAGAAGCACCGCACATTATATAGTTTCTAAATAAGAGAATTTCCAAGTTTGATGCGTTTGAGAGCAAAAATGAATTTTAAAATGAATCAGAAAATAAGCAGTTTGGATCGGAATACACCCTTAAATTGAAGAGGTTCGAAAAAGAGCTGACGCATGCGCAAATGTGTCAATTTCGTTCTCGCTGATCTTACAGAATTACCTTTACGTTTTAATATATATGATATCACTGAGATACACTACACGGCGCTTACTGTAGAATAGGGCGCGCATATAATGTATCGTTCATTTACAGGGACACACAAAAGAATTTGACTACAGAAAAAATGGAGTAATTGAATCATTGAAGTCTAACAGTAATTGCTGGAAGCACGTTTTCAGTTGTGGTACGCGTTTTTAAATCGAACCATTTTTTTAAACAATACTTGGTATGCATAAATTCTACAGATCCTATACAGGGCAGCACAAAAGTTCTCAAGTACATTTCCGCTTATTCACGGAAACTGTTGACTGGAAATCTTCAACTGCACTATTCGTTTAATTGAATTAATTTTAAGCATTGTAGTATACATACAAATCTACAGATCATATACAAAGTCCCCCAACCCCCGAAAACAATGTATATTTTTCCGACTATTGATGGTGTGGAAACTTAGCCTTTTCACAGTTTCCACACATAAAAACCCTCACAAATGCTACAGAATCACGGCCTATGGAAACTTCATGTATTCGGGAGTGACACTAGAAAATTCGTCTAAGTCTCAGAGTTTGCCGGTAACTTAAAAGTAAATAACTTCAGCGCGATCGATCTTATGAAGATGACACTTTGGAACATAGTACATAAAAAGAGGACCACTGGTTCCCACTTTGTAACACCGAAATATGCCGCTAAGTGCTTTTTGACATCGTATACTTTGACAGGAGTGTTCCGTGTGCAAAAAGGGGGAAGGGCCCCCGACCAGCCACTGGAAGGTCGGCTGTCAAAAGGGTCTTGACGGGCGGACCAATGACAGCGGATGTTGGAAACTAGCATTGTTTTCCGAGAGAGAAATGAAGATATATACGAGATCTCTGAAGAGATCAGGGGGATTAGTTGACTTTTAGAAGAGTTTAGCAGAAGCTAAACGTGAAAAGAGGTTCTTCAACCTGAAGGAGAGAAAAGTTTCTCTCCAGGCTTTTCACGGGATTATTTTTCGGAGGTCGCTCCGAGGAGAAGGGAGACTTGTTTCTCTCAACGGCAACAATAGCCGATCAGCTGGGCCGCAGCTGGGAGCATCAGCGGAAAAGCTGAACGCACGGGAGAACGTTAGTCCGCACCTTTAACGGACATTTGATCACTTAGAAGGGACCATAGTGTTTCCCAGAGACTCTTGAATATAACTAATCTGGACTCTGATTTGTTATCCGGTCAAGGACAATTTTAGATATTCCTACCTTACAAGACTTTATTTCATCAAATTAATTTCCTAAGTATTTGTTGTGTTAGTGTAGACATTGTATTTAGCCAAAATTTCTTGTTTTGCGAGAATATAACCTTTAATTTTTCATCTTAACTAAAACGTTTGTCATCACGCCTCTGAGGAGTTTACGCCACGCTAACGCCCTCATCTGAGGTCCCACAACTGGTGGCAGCTAAAAAAGAACTTTGATACTAAAATAAAGTGGCGGTGAGGCAGTGGAAATCTGATATTGAAAGACCCGTGTGCTAACCAACGTACAGCAGGACGAAAAAAAACAACTGCAGCAAAGGACACAGCAATCAAGCTCTCCAAGAAAAGGCGGACGGATCTCCAAGAGAACCACTGGGAGCCTAAAGAACAAGCCCGGATCAAGCAGACCGGAGCCAGATCCCGTGGAAAAGGCCTAACGCGAGACGGACAGCGAGGAAGACAGGTGCTTCAACGACAGTGCACTAAGATTCAGCAGTGGCCCACAACTGATGATCAACGGTGTTCCGATCAGCCCACAACGGCAGTTCAGTTGATGGCGAGTCGACGCAACAGGGGAGGTAAGCTCATAAAAAAAATTTTTTTTTGAGTGGCTCTTATTGTTAGAATTGTTTAAATGTGTCAAGTAAATAGCTAAAGTTTTCAGGCAAAAATTTATTGTGTGTCTTCAAAAAAAAAAGCATTAAGCTAAGAAGAGTTAAAGTTAACTTAAGTAGCCTAGCCTATTAATCAGATTTAGAATCTAGGATTTATTCGGGAAGAATAAATGGGAAATCTTTTTTTCTAGTACTAAGAATAGAAAATTTTCAGGATTAAATTGTGCTTAGGGGTGGGAAAAAAAAAACCCAAAGGGAAGAGCTTTTTAAATTAGATGTGCAAGGATACAATGTTATTTATAGATTCGTGCAGGAAAATATTTTATTAATTGTTGGTTATTATATAAAGAAATTTTCTGAATTTATGAAAAGTATTGGTAGCACTGGATCAGGATTGCAAGGTGTGCTCAATCTTGAGGAAATTTAAGAGTTTTTCAAAAAGTTATATGTACAATTGGTATAAAATTTTCAGATACTTTGTTTCATTTTGTGTGCATATGGATTTCAGAGCTGAATTTATCTTGCATATTTAACAGAAAGAGAAGGCATTCAAATAATTTTATAGTATATATCAAATTCATTCTCTATGTTACTGTTTGTATTCAAAAGGTGTTTATAAAAATACCCATAGCATAATTTAAACTAGATAGGTCGAAATTATTATTATCTCTTTTTTTTACATGTCAGGTGACAGGATTAAATTCTCTTTGATATTATTGTTATAATTTGAGTAAAACTCAAGTGTGTACAATATGGCAAAAATTACGGCACTAAAATATTGTAGAAAGATTGATTTGCAAAAATTAGCAGACGAGCTGTGGTAAAAATTGAGGAAGGCGACACGATGGCAATAATTATTCAAAAAATTGAGCAGGCAAATGACTGCGACGAAGAACTGGCAGTGATGCAAGCTGGGTACATTGTTCAGGACAGGGAGGAAACTACGGCTAGAGAAAAAGAAAATGAGAGGCTAAAAAGAGAGGAGAGAGAGAGAAAGAGAGAGAGTATGAGAAAGCAAAACTTGACAGGGAATTCGAGTTAGAGCGTTTGCGGTTAACGCAAGGCGCGGAGCGAAGTAGTTCGAGTGCTAGCAATAGATCCGACAGAGGCCCTAAAATCCAAATCAAATCTATCATGCATAATTTTGACCCAGAGAAATCTGACATTACGCTTTTTCTGAATTTATTCGAAAGACAGGCAGAAAAGTCTGGTATTGAATCAGAGGATTTAGTCACGCAATTTTTAGCATTATTGCCAATTGATGTAGCTGAACTTATATTACGAGAGGACAAAGAAAAAGTAGACAGTTTTAATTATGTCAAAACAGTCCTATTGACAAGATATAGATTAAGCGCAGAAGCTTATCGCTTAAAACTGCTTCGGCATCAAAAAAATCCGACCAGTCAATGGAAAGATCTAATATTTGAGCTAAACAGCTTTCAAGAGGGGTGGCTCAATGGGTTAGAGATAAATACGATAGAACAGCTCAAAAGCTTACTAATTACGGAACAAATAAAAAAAAGAATGCCGACCGTAATGAAGGAACATTTCATCGACTCTTGGGCTTCGTACAAGAATCCGGACAGCTTAGTCAAAGATTTGGATGGGTATGAAACGATAAAGGGTATCTCCAGAAAACCATGGAATAATAGGCCCCCCATCGAAAAAAGATTTGAAAGGCCCAGATACGCCGAAAAAGAGGCAGGAAAAAACACGGAAATTAAATTAAATTGAAGGGATAAAAATGAGAATAAAGAAAGGGAAAAGATATTTGATAAACCTAAGAAAAATACTTGTTTTAATTGCTCAAGTCCAAAACATTATAAACGGAATTGCCCGGAATTAGAAAAAAGTGAAAACTCACACAAGACTGTGCATAATATCAGTAAGGAGATAAACTTAGAGAAAGGTTTTGAACCGTATCTGAGTCGGGGTAAAATAAATAGCGAAGAAATCATTATATTAAGAAATACGGGTTCGACCGTGGACATTTGTCCGAATAAATTAGTTAAAACTAATCAATTAACTGGTCAGGTCAGCTGGGTAAGGCAGCCATTAGTTCAGATCTGCGCTGTCTTCCTATAGCAGAAATAACGCTAGAATTACCCGATGAAATCACTGTTAATACGACAGCATTAGTGGCAGACAAAGAATCCGACATAAATTATTATATCTTAGGGAATGAAACCCAAAAATTAATCGAATCAAATAAGAGAACAAAACCCGAAATTATAAATGCCGTAATGACACGGAGCAGAACCAAAACTCAGATGGAAATCGAAGGCCCAAGCTGTCAATTTCAGGACGCGAATCAGCTGGATAAAGATCCATCACCGGACAATGGGCAAGGCCCCACAGAGAGTGCAGAAACGGTAGATAACAATAGAGCAGAATCGGACAATTCAGGTGAAGGGGGGACGGAGCAGCCAATTTTGCTTCCGGACCTAATCGTAGATGAAGCCTTTTCTTTAAGTAAGGTGGGGAAGAAAGAATTTGCGAACGAGCAAAAGACAGATAATACCCTGAATGAGATTAAGGAAAAAGCTCTTAAAAGAGTCGTTCTTCGAGTACAGAAACTCCTTAATAATAAGAAAAACAACCGATCATAGAGGCTTAGAAAGATTTCAATTAGTTGTACCAACGAAGTTCAGACAGGCTATTCTTAGCGCTTGTCATGAGAATACAGCGTCCCATTTGGGAGAAAAAAAACGAAAGACAAGCTTTTGAGATATTTCTTTTGGCCAAACGTCATAAGGCAAACGGAATAATTCGTGAAATCATGTCACCACTGTCAAATAGTTGGAATGTCGGGAGAGAAAAAAAAGGCCCCTTTGACACCAAAGCCTTTCATACCAGAGCCTTTTTCAAAGCTATCAATTGATTTAGTTGGACCCCTACCAAAGTCCAAAAAAGGAAACAAATATTTGCTAACGGCGTTATGTGTATTTTCGAAATTTCCAGAGGCGATCCCGTTAGAAAATATGCTCTCAGAATCTGTAGTGGAGGCGCTTATGCAAATCTTTTGCAGACTAGGCTACGCAAAAGAGGTACAAGCAGATTTAGGTCGGTCCTTTACGTCATGTCTTACGACATCATTTTTAGAGAAATTTGGAGTCAAGCTAAGGCATTCAAGTGTATGCCATCCGACCTCAAATAACGTTGAACGGACGCACAGGACAATCAAACGGCTGTTTAAAGGCATGTGCACAGAAAATGGAAAGGATTGGGAAGAGAATTTGCCCCACGCACTACTAGCATTGAGAAATGCGGTCAGCAACTCAACAGGTTTCAGCCCAGCGGAGCTCGTTTTCGGTAAAAATTTGAAATTTCCGGTAAAAACCGGAAACATTGCTATACGAGCAGTGGACAGGTGACAGTCAGGAGCCTGAGCTAGTCACAGAATACGTTTTTGGACTAATGAATCGGCTAAAAAGATGTCAGGAGCTGGCGGACGAAAATATGGTAGTAAGCAGGGAAAAACGCAAAGCTTGGTACGATAAGAAGGCGGTCGAAAGGGAATTTAAACCAGGGGACCAGGTACTCGTATTAGTAATTAACAAAGCAAACAAAATGCCAGAGAATTGGACGGGACCAGGTAAAATTACCGCTAAGATTTCGGATACAAATTATATCGTAGAAGTCCCAGGTAGGCGCGAAAAATCGCAAATTTTTCATGTAAATCTATTGAAACCATATGTACAGAGAGTAGAAAAAATAAATATATTAACACACGAATGTGATAATTTAGAGGACTTACAAGAGATGGAAATAGCATTTCCTTTAGATGAGCCACACAGTTATAACTTCGGAGAAATTGTAGAGGATAGCAAATTAAAAGAGAGATGCAACCCCGAACAATTGCAGCAATTAGAAATCTTACTGGGGGAGTTCAGGGAGATTTTTTCGAATAACCCAGGGACTACGCACATGGAAATCCATGATATTGAAGTCACAGATAACAAACCTATAAGAATAAGACCCTATAGAATGTCCCGCAGACATGAGGAAATTTTAGAAAAGAAAATAAAAAGAATGCTGGAATTAAATATTATAAGGGAAGGGGAATCAGACCACTATTCGCCCATGATCCATGTGCAATCAGCTGGTAAGGATCCTCGCTGTTGCATAGACTATCGAAAATTGAACTCTGTAACAAAAGTTGAATATTATCCACTCCCTAATATTGAGGACAGAGTAGAAAGAGTTTCAGCAGCTAAGTACATAACGGTGCTCGATCTGACCAAAGGATATTGGCAAATACCGATGACACCCCAAGCCCAAAAATTAGCCGCATTTGTTACAAACACTGGGACATATTTCCCACTGAAGATGCCATTTGGGTTGATCAATGCGTCATTCAGATTTTCTAAATTCATGGCAAAAATGCTGAGAGGGTTAGAGAAGTTTTGTCTGCCCTATCTCGATGATATTGCGATTTTCTCAGAGACATGGGAAGAGCACCTGGAGCATCTTAGAGCGGTACTTACTAGAATAAGAGAAGCAAAGCTAACGGTAAAAATAGCGAAGTGCAAATTCGCGCAAAAGACTGTGAAGTATTTAGGGCACATAGTGGGAGAAGGGCAACGGCGGCCGGCCGAAGCGAAAATCAAAGCGATCACCGAATTACAGCCACCAAAAACGAAAACAGAAATCCGCAGATGTTTAGGAATGGCAGGTTATTATTCGCGCTACATAAAAAATTATGCTTCGATTGTAGAACCACTTACAAGGGCACTAAAGGGACAAATGAAAAAAGAAAAAATAGTATGGAGCGAGGAAATGAACAGGGCATTTGACACTCTGAAAGAAAAACTTACAGAGGGGCCTGTATTGTATGCCCCCAACTATAACGCAGAATTTATAATTCAGACAGATGCGTCAAATTCAGGGGCAGGAGCAGTACTCGCGCAGAGACAAAATTCAGAGGAGCATCCCATTATTTATTTGAGCAGAAAATTTACGGAAACGGAAAAAAAAATTCAGCGCGACAGAAAGGGAATGTGCAGCGATAATTTTTGCCATAAAAAATTTGAGGCATTACATTGACGGACAAAAATTTCTGATCGAGAGCAATCATAACCCATTAACGTTCCTAAAAAACAATTCAGGAAATAATCCTCGTCTTCTCAGGTGGGCATTAACCTTGCAACCCTACCAGTATGCAATTAAATATAGGCCTGGCAGAGAAATAGCTCATGTGGACTTCTTGAGCAGGTCAGAATGGTATACAGAAAAAAGGGACAAATTAATTGTATATAGTAAAACTTATATAATTTTCTTGTGTTTTGTAATGTGTATTAAAAATGGTATTAGCATATAGAATTTTGTAAAAAAAAAAAAAAAAAATTGTAGGAAGGAATTCTGTAAAATTTTAAGAAACGGACAGGTAGGCAGTTAAATATAGTTTTTTTTTTATGTGAGTCACTCAAAAATATTTTTTTTGAGCTGCCCTTTGTCTTCAAAATATTCAGTCCTGCGGCCAGAATATTATCTAAAAGGGGGGGGGGGGGGGTGTTGTGGAAACTTAGCCTTTTCACAGTTTCCACACATAAAAACCCTCACAAATGCTACAGAATCACGGCCTATGGAAACTCCATGTATTCGGGAGTGACACTAGAAAATTCGTCTAAGTCTCAGAATTTGCCGGTAACTTAAAAGTAAATAACTTCAGTGCGATCGATCTTATGAAGATGACACTTTGGAACATAGTACATAAAAAGAGGACCACTGGTTCCCACTTTGTAACACCGAAATATGCCGCTAAGTGCTTTTTGACATCGCATACTTTGACAGGAGTGTTCCGTGTGCAAAAAGGGGAAGGGCCCCCGACCATCCACTAGAAGGTCGGCTGTCAAAAGGGTCTTGACGGGCGGACCAATGACAGCGGATGTTGGAAACTAGCATTGTTTTCCGAGAGAGAAATGAAGATATATACGAGATCTCTGAAGAGATCAGGGGGATTAGTTGACTTTTAGAAGAGTTTAGCAGAAGCTAAACGTGAAAAGAGGTTCTTCAACCTGAAGGTGAGAAAAGTTTCTCTCCAGGCTTTTCACGGGATTATTTTTCGGAGGTCGCTCCGAGGAGAGGGGAGACTTGTTTCTCTCAACGGCAACAATAGCCGATTAGCTGGGCCGCAGCTGGGAGCATCAGCGGAAAAGCTGAACGCACGGGCGAACGTTAGTCCGCACCTTTAACGGACATTTGATCACTTAGAAGGGACCATAGTGTTTCCCAGAGACTCTTGAATATAACTAATCTGGACTCTTATTTGTTATCCGGTCAAGGACAATTTTAGATATTCCTACCTTACAAGACTTTATTTCATCAAATTAATTTCCTAAGTATTTGTTGTGTTAGTATAGACATTGTATTTAGCCAAGATTTCTTGTTGTTTTGCGAGAATAAAACCTTTAATTTTTCATCTTAACTAAAACCTTTGTCATCACGCCTCTGAGGAGTTTACGTCACGCTACCGCCCTCATCTGAGGTCCCACAATGGTAATAGTAAAAATTGGGCTTTCAAATGCGTTAACCGTTTTTCAAATTGTTTACTCAGACACCATATTTCACCTTCATAAACTGTGAAGTTTTGTTACAATATACTGAATGTGTTGGAAAGTGTTTCATAATCTATGCTGGACGCATGATTTTTCGTTCATTTTTAATGCTTAATTATAAATTAATACAGTGAGAAATCCACAGTATCTCACTCAAAACCCCTGCATACTGCTCAGAAACAAGCATAGGAAAACCAATGTAAAAGCAAATCTACAATAAATTTTGTCTAAGTCCAGAAATATGCCACAAAACTTAAAAAAATTCAATCAGTCATCCCCAATCATCTCAATAGATCCTTAGTGAAAGCTATCTCAATGTGTAGGGCGGAGAAACCCTTCTTTCAACTCGCCGAAGACCATGCCGATATTTCCATTAGTTTGAACCGAAACTTTTCGATCATGAGGTCACGATATTCTCTTTCATCCTATGAGAGTGAACCTTGTTAATGACATCATGTACTAGTGATCTAAGTGGCTAACAAAAATAGCCATTGTTCTCTGGGAAAATACCGAAAATGCAAGGGCATTCTAAGCAGCTTTTTGAATGGAATCGTGATTCCAGTTTATGTGGAGGATCAGAGTCATAACTCTGAGGTAGATATTTTTATTCGAGCAATCACATAGGATTCCCGAAGGTTTTAGTTCTGTGAAAGCCGGCAATGCCAAATGCTTCCAGCCAATGAAGCGAAAACGAGCGCTGTCTAAGCCTCTTGAGACCCAAACTCATATTTTTTGAGCGGATTTTACGTTATTTGAGATTTCTGTTTCTTTTGAGTCTAGAAAGCAATACATATTATCATTTTTTTTTTATTAAAAATGCTTTGTTTTTTAGTGTGTCCAATAAAATGAATATTGGGTCTTAGTCCTGTAAAAAACATGTTATTGAATTACATGAATCTGAATGTAAAATTCCTAATGTTTGACAAAAAATAATGACACAAAATTGAATTCGACATAAAATAATGATGCAGAATTTAATTAGACACGAAATAATAATAATAAGAGTTTTAAAAAGTTCATTAACCGTAAAAAATAAAGTAGATGAACCTGAAATTCAGTAGTTTATGAATGTGCTTCTGCAAGTCAATTATTTTTTACAGTTAAACGAATATACAAATACAAGTTGCATTTCATGCGCACAACCTTATTTTATTTCATTCTTATCAAGTAAGATAAGATTGCTACATAGGCTTTAAAAACCAAATTTTTAGCGTCAAGTTCCTATTTCTTTCACTACAAACTTTGCTGTCATCAGAAGTGTGTTCTTATCATTTATACGTCACTTCCACGGTTTATTGTGTCTGTACTCCATTGAAACTACTCATATTGTAGGAAAGGAAAAAGGAGAAGTTTAATTAGAGATACTAAGAAAGAGATTACATTTTGTACGTCTTCACTTGTGTGAGGACGTTTTAAAAGTGAATATTACATATGTTTTTCCGCGCGTGTTACATCATTAAAATTGATAACCATATGGATGTATTTTCGGCACTTTGAGGTAATCAACCAATTATACATAATTGGATATTTATGAAAGTTACAAGGAAGTAAAGTCTGATAAAATAGTGTTCAGTGTAACAGTCAATTATAATGTTTATAAGTTTATAACGCGAACCAGAATAGAACATAAGTGCTTGCGAGTCTGGTTTAAAACATATCTCACATAAGGCGAAGAAAGATGAAGAGATGCAGTTTCTGTGCATATTACATCTGTCGACTACTAAGTGTTTCTTTTTCGCTATGAACTCTAATGATGTTTTTCTGCAGTAGAAAGAGGGAGAAAATGGGTATCCAAAACTCTTGATAAGGGGATTATATGAATATATCTTCTATCAAGTTCCCCCTTAAGCCCCTAATCAAGATTGATGTGTAATTTTAATTTGTCTCTGTTCTCTTGAAATTCAGGCTTGGGTTCTGGCTTCGTCAAAATGTCTGCCAGCATAGATTTGCTCGGACAATAACGTAATTCTATGGTACCATTTTCTTTCATATACTTAATCATGTGATATTTTAGATCGATGTGTTTTGTCTTGTTGGTGTATTTTTCAGATTCTATCATTTTTATGCAGGATATGTTATCTTCATATACAATTACGGGTAGGTTTTGTGGTAAATTCAAATCTTGTAAAAGTTTTATTATCCACACAAGTTCTTGTGCAGCGTTTGCTGCGGCTACGTATTCAGCTTCTGCTGACGATTGCGTAATGCAAGTTTGGCGTTTGGTTATCCATTGTATCGGATTTTTCCCAAGAAGGAATAAATTCCCTGATGTTGATCTTCGTGTTTGCGTATCACCGGCCCAATCGGCATCGGTGTACACTTCCAAAATTGGTGTACATTCAGTGCTGATTATGAGATTTAGGTCCTTTGTGTGGTAGAGGTACCTGATCAGTCGTTTAACACCTTTCCAGTCTTTTTCCGACGGATTTTCGTTCTTTCTGCTAAGAACATTTGCAGCCAGTAGTATGTCCGGCCTAGTTATAGTTGCAATGTATAATAACGCGCCTATCGCTTTACAATAATTTATGTTGTTTGGCATTGGATCTTTATCCTTTTCTGATCTTAAGAAGCCCGTTTCCATGGGTGTTCCGTAAGGTTTTGATTCCTCTAAGTTAAACCTTTTAACGATTTCCATTATTTTTGTTGTTTGGTTAAGGTTAAAGCCGTTATGTGTTTTCTTAATTTTTATCCCAAGATAATTACTAATTTCCCCCAAATCTTCAAGTGTATATTGTGTTTTTAACTTATTTATTACTTCTTCAATTTGCGCATTGTTTCCCGCTATGAGAATGTCATCTACGTACACAACTACGTAGACTATATTTTCCCCCTGTCCTTGTGTAAATAGGCAGGTGTCTGCCTTGCTTTGCATAAAATTTAGTTCTCTAAGAGATTCAGTAATTTTTGTGTACCAGGCCCGGGCTGCCTGTTTAAGCCCGTATATGGCCTTTCGGAGTTTACAGACTTTATCGGGTTCGTTTGTGTTCACGTACCCTTCCGGTTGTGACATGTATACCTCTTCTTCTAGGTCTCCGTGCAGGAACGCGGTTTTTATGTCGATGTGCCTGACACTAATGTTATGATAGGCTGCGGCAGTGAGGAAACATCTTAAGGTGGTGTGGGATACTACTGGGGCGTAAGTCTCGTCAAAGTCGACCCCGTATTTTTGTTTAAATCCCTGAGCTACTAATCTCGCCTTGTAACGCTTTACTTTCCCAGATTCATCATATTTAGCCTTGTAGGTCCATTTGGATCCAATTACTTTGGCTCCCTGTGGTGGTTTTACCAAAGACCATGTTTCATTTTTCATAAGCGAGTTTATTTCGTCGCGTGTCGCTTCAATCCAATTCATTTTTTCTTGTGGGTTTTCAATGTTTAGCATGTCGTGCCAACCTTTCGGTTCATGTACCGGATCATGCCGGACTGCATAGGCAAACCTGTCCGGTGGCACGCCTCTATTATGCCTTTCAGATCTTCTCAATTGTTGTGTATGTTGAGACGCGGATGGTGTATCTGAAGAATTTTGGTTTTGTGTTAGATCAAATTCGATTACGCTTGTGTCAGTCTGTCGTGTGTGTTTGTTTGTTTCTGACATTAACTCATTCGTGTTTGAACTTTCATCAGCATTTATATTACCCATGTTATTTTCCGCGAATTTTACGGTTCTAGCTAAAATGACTCTTTCGTCACTAGTAAATATTCTGTACGCTTTCGATCGGTTGTCGTAACCTACGAAAATGCCTTTCTCTGCTTTATCATCTAATTTGCCGAGTTTTGATTTGTGGATGTATGCGTACGCAGTACAGCCGAATACTTTAAGATATCTTAAATTTGGTTTTCTGTTTAGCCAAAGCTCATATGGCGTAGTGCTAATAGATTTGGAAGGCAAGCGATTCTGCAAATGATTTGCGGTGCAGATTGCTTCTCCCCATAATTTATGTGGGAGGTTAGCTTCGCTTAACATGCTTCTAGTCATGTCTAACAGTGTCCTGTTTTTCCTCTCAGCAATGCCATTTTGACTTGGACAGTATGGTACGGTGAGCTGGTGTTCGATTCCGTTACATTTAAGATAGTTTTCTAATTCATCGTTGACATATTCCCCGCCATTGTCGGATCTGATGGCGGTTGGGAATTTTCCAAACTTATTTTTGACGGTTGAGATGTATTCCCTCAATTTTTCATATGCTTCGCTCTTTTTCGACATTAAGTAGATAACACAAAATTTGGAATAGTCGTCAATGAATGTTATGAAGTACCGCTTTCCCCCTATGGTGGGTGTATTTATCGGCCCACATACGTCACTGTGGATTAATTCTAGCCTTTTCGTGGCTCTATGTGCACCCGATTTGGGAAATGGGGCGTCGTTGGTTTTGGACTTTATGCATACCTCACATTCTTTGTCGTGTCGGCAGTTGTTTATGGTAATTCCGTTCACTAGTTGTTTTTGTACAATGGTTTTAATTGTTTCGTAGCTTCTGTGGCCTAACCGCCTGTGCCACAACTCAATACATTTTGTGTTTGAACACTTATGCGTAATGTTTACATGATTGCTTTCAAATTGATTATCATTGTTTACTTGTACTTCATATAAATTGTTCTTTAATCTACCTTGAAGAATTACTTCATCGTTATGTATAATGTCGCATGTATCTTTTTCAAATTTAACTTGACATCCGTTTTTCGTTGCCCTGCTTACTGACAGCAGGTTAGTTTCGATTTCAGGCACAAACAGTACGTCACGAAGTATAATCTGCCTGTTGTTTTTTCCTGTGTGAATTACAATTTCCCCTGAGCCATATGAAATTAGTTTATTGCCATTCGCGACTGTTACGTTAGTTTCTGTGTCGCTAGTCATATTTGAAAACATTTCTTTGGAGTTGGCAATATGGCTAGAGCTTCCGCTATCGATAATAAAAGTTTGTTTATTTGCGGGTCGTTCAATTAACAACGCAACATTTTTATTTTCATTTCCTATCTGTCTTGTATCTTGCGGTTTCGCGGTTTTGGCCGGGGCATTTTCTTCAAAACATAGAGAGGTGGTGTGATTTTTATTTTTGTAAAATTTATTATTTTGTACTGGATTATTATTATTTTTCCGTTTCAGGAACCAACAATCGTTGTACGAATGGTTCTTCATTTTGCAATAGGAACAAAATTTGTTACCTCTCTTGCGGTCTGTGTTAACTAATTTTTCTCGAGCCTTGTATGCTTTAGTACTATGTTCCGAGTTTTCGGAATTTTCAACTCTACGAGTATACTCATCAAATAATTTGCTTTTAATAAAGCTGGGCGTCAATTCATCTTCATTTCTCGACTCTAACGCCGTAATCAATGTGTCATATGACGGCGGTAATGAGCACAAAAAGAGTGCAGATATATGAGAGTCGGTAACATTTTCTCCGATCGCAGCTAATTTGTCGATAAGTTCCATTAATTTCGTGATGTGTGCGATTAAGTTCCCTCCTTCGTTTAGCTTTGTGCTATACAATTTTCGAAGGAGGTGCAATTTGCTTGAGAGATTGGACCGTTCGTGAATATTTTTCAAAGTGTCCCAAGTCTCTCGAGCCGTGTTTAAATGTTTGATGTTAATTATCTGCCCATCTTCAATACTGAGATTGATTAGTGCCCGTGCTTTCCTGTCTTTCTTATTCCAATTTTCAGTCAAAGGGTCTGGAGCTTGATCGGTAATGACATCAAATAGCTCCTCTCTAATTAAAAGCATTTCTAATTTAAACCGCCAACAAGAATAGTTATTGGCGTTAAGTTTTTCAATGGCTGCACTATCTTTTGCGTAAGCCATAATTTTTCTTTCCTTTAAGTCAATTAGATACTTTTTCCTTCACCTGACTACCGGATTTATTTATCTGGCTTAATTTGCCTAAATGGATATCTATATTTGTTTAATTTACTAAATGAGACATTAAATCAGTCTCATAATCAAAATATGTTAGAAAAATTTGTGAGTCTAACAGTTTTTGGGGTGAATCCACACGCTCCTCCCTAATTCATATACTATAAACGCAAACTGCGCGATGCCTCATCACAACAATAAAAGAATAATTAAAGGCCTTACCTTCTATGTATAGATATCCGTTTTTCAGCTCGCGGTTAGTCAGGGCGTCTAAGAATTATGGAGTATCCCGTATCATCATATATTCGTATATCTTTACTCCTTCAGGTCTCAGTGCATCAGGCTTAAAATAGGAATCATGTAACAGACGGTTTATTGTGTCTGTACTCCATTGAAACTACTCATATTGTAGGAAAGGAAAAAGGAGAAGTTTAATTAGAGATACTAAGAAAGAGATTACATTTTGTACGTCTTCACTTGTGTGAGGACGTTTTAAAAGTGAATATTACATATGTTTTTCCGCGCGTGTTACATCATTAAAATTGATAACCATGTGGATGTATTTTCGGCACTTTGAGGTAATCAACCAATTATACATAATTGGATATTTATGAAAGTTACAAGGAAGTAAAGTCTGATAAAATAGTGTTCAGTGTAACAGTCAATTATAATGTTTATAAGTTTATAACGCGAACCAGAATAGAACATAAGTGCTTGCGAGTCTGGTTTAAAACATATCTCACATAAGGCGAAGAAAGATGAAGAGATGCAGTTTCTGTGCATATTACATCTGTCGACTACTAAGTGTTTCTTTTTCGCTATGAACTCTAATGATGTTTTTCTGCAGTAGAAAGAGGGAGAAAATGGGTATCCAAAACTCTTGATAAGGGGATTATATGAATATATCTTCTATCATTATCATTTATACGTCACTTCCAAATATTGCAAACTTTAGTTTTTGCATCATCAAATAGAAAAGGTGTACTTTAAATAAGAAACGTGTTCACCAATTTAGTAATTAAAAAAAAATTAATAACATTTTGTTTTGTTTGTTAACTCTTCTCAACACCAGTCATTTGTTTGTTAGAATAATGATAATAATTAGTGGCACAGCTACCCAATTGGCAAGTAAATGCCAAGAAGAAGATTAAAGGAAATCAAAATGAGTTCATTTATAATCTTATACTGTTATCTTTAATTATATTTTCCTTAAAATTTTGTTGCTAATTAAATATGATTAAATTTATTAATTCAAATAATATACTAACAGAAAAATAATGCCAAAAATAGTTGCAATTAATAAGAAAAAACATAATAAAAGCTTAATTATAAATATCTATATATTTACCAAATAGTACTGAAAAAAAAACCCTACTGAAATAAAAATATTAACAATGTACTGATTTAGAACAAGCATTTTATCAGTAAAATTATACATTTTTAGGATAATATTTAAATATTTTTTTTATTTATTTAAGAAAATATATTATCTAGTTCTGTATCTATTATTTGTTTCAATACTGTGTTGATTTTTAAGTAAAAACTCTCTTCAGTACACAAAAGGAGTCAAATATGAATAAAAACAACTGATGAAGACACAACGTCCAATAGAATGGACATTCAAAAAAATAAACAAATAAATAAATAATGTTTATTCTCTATAAAATATGCATTAGATTGCTTAAGGCTGTTCTCAAATCGAAAAGGGCAACTTTCTGACATAAGTTTTAATTTATTTTTGTTCGAAAATGCATGAAACTAGCTGGTGTTGTTGATCAGAAACTATGTAATTAAGCTGTTTTTTCCAATTTATTTTGCAAACGCAATAGATCTTTTAGAAAATAGTGTCAAAGTGGGCGTTTTGAACCGAATTTCCGCGCGAAGGAAGAAAGAGCACTCAAGAGCGGGCGAATAACGTGTTTGTCACGTGATCAAAATGGCTTATAACTCAATAGGTAATTGATTGATCAAAAAATGGTAAAAACAGTTCGATTCCAAATTGCTTCCATGGCCAGGCTTTCCAATTTTATACCTTTCCGTTAAAAAATGAATTTGGAAATGTATCAAAACGTTTTGCGCTTGTTGAGCAGAACAGTTAAGAACAGCCTTAAACTGCGATGTCATTTCATTGGTACAACATTTAAAATTAGATGTGTGTAGCATTAATATAAAAATACTTAAAAAAAAATACATAAAATTAGCGCTAAAACTGTCAGCACATTACAAATGCGTTTGAGATCAAAAATTAACTTGAAAAGGAGTTAGAAAATAAACACTTTGGATTTGAGAACACCCTTTATAATATTAAAAAATATATTTTTACACTCCCGAACAGCTCGAAATTTCCTGACACATTTTCAGACTCATTTTAGAAGTAAAGACATGAAACTTGCTGACGTGATTTTTGAAGAAATGTGTAAGCGGCCGCGCGTTTTCATTTTTCGCTCAATTAATTAGAACTTGATTTATAAACAATTATTTTCTCAGTATAACCATTATTTTCGTTCCAACTCTCTCGCTTCGGGAAATTTGGTTCAAAACGCCCATTTTGACAGTGTTTTTTGCAATATATTCTGCCTTTATCCAAAAATCGACAAGCGCGGAACATTATATAGTTTCTGAATTAGAGAATCTGCCTATTGGATGCGTTTCAGAACGAAAATAAATTAAAAAAGGAATCAGAAAATAAGCAGTTTGGATTTGAGTACACCCTTAAGGCTGTTCTTAGCTGCTTTACTCAACAAGCTCAAAACGTTTTGAAATATTTACAAATTCATTTTTTAACGGAAAGATATAAAATTGGAAAGCCTGCCCATGGAAGCGATTTTGAATGGAACTGTTTTTTCAATTTTTTGATCAATCAATTACCATTGAGTTATAAGCGAATTCGATCACGTGACAAACCCGTTTTTCGCCGGCTGTTTTCAACTGCTCTGCTCAACCAGCGCAAAGCGTTTTGACACATTTACAATTTCATTTTTTAACGGAGAGCTATAAAATTGGAAAGCCTGACCATAGAAGCAATTTGGAATCGAACTGTGTTTTCCATTTTTTGATCAATCAAATACCTGTTAAATTATAAGCGATTTTGATCACGTGACACGGCATTTTTCTCCCCTTACTGACTGGATTTTCTTCTATCATTCGGAAGTTCAGTTCAAAATGCCAACTTTGACAGTATTTTCTGAACGATGTATTGCGTTTACAAGAAAACGGAAAAAACAGTTCGATGGCATAGTTTCTGAATAACAACACCTTCTAATTTCATGCGTTTCCGAACAAAAATGAATCAAAACTTATGTCAGAAAGTTGACCCTTTGGATTTGGGGACAGCCTTAATAAATTCGTTTCCTTGCGCTAACATTAATTTTTTCTGTATGACCATTATTTTCGTTCCAGCTCTCCCGCTTCGGGAAATTTGATTCAAAACGCCACTTTGACAGCGTTTTTTGCAATATATTCTGCCTTTATCAAAAAATTGATACGCACGGAACATTATAGTATATTTTCTGAATAAGAGAATCTGCCAATTGGATGCGTTTCAGAATAAATGTGAGTTTAAAACTGAATCAGAAAATAAGCAGTTTGGATTTGAGTACACCATTAAGGCTGTTTTCAAACACAAGAGGGCAACTTTATGAAATAAGTTTTAATTTATTTTTGTTCGGAAATTTGTGAAATTAGCGGGTGTTGTTGTTCAGAAACTATGTCATCGAGCTGTTTTTACCGTTTTTGTTTTTGCAAACACAATAAATCTTTCAGAAAATAGTGTCAAAGTGGGCGTTTTGAATCTAATTTCCACGCGAAAGTAGAATAACCACTCAAGAAATGACGAAAACCGTGTTTGTCACGTGATCAAAATCTCTTATAACTCAATAGGTAATTTAATGATAAAAAATGGAACACACAGCTCGATTCCAAATCACTTTCATGATCAAGCTTTCCAATTTTATATCTTTCCGTTAAAAAATGAAGTTGTAAATGTGTCAAAACGTTCTGCGCTTGTTGAGGAGAGCAGTTGAGAACAGTTTTAAACCCTTATAAAAGACTGTTTTATGAAAACTACTTTTACTTTTGTACTTATTTATGCATACATAATAAATTGGCGAGAAAAACAATTTTGACCAACAATCAAACTAAAAAGTAACACGCCTTGGATGCGATCATAAAATTTAGACATTAACAAAAGCCGGCTAAAAACGAGAATAACCTATAACAGTGGCAGATTGAAATGTATCACGCGCCTAAGTAGATGTCGATGAGGGTTATTGACACGCTGATGAATGGATGGCAAACAATGTCCTTTCGCTTTTTTATGTACTTGTTTTGCATCTCGCCTAACAAATGATCGATTCGATTCCGGCAAAATGACATTTAGTCACACATGCACTATAAACTCCGCCCACTCGTCGATCGGATGCAATTTGTAAAAGCGAAAATATATAAACAAGGGGCAGTAAAAAAGGTGAGACAATTTATGGCTAAGGTACGGGTTCCGTCGTTGAAATGAAGCCTGTAATAAACAAATACATAAATAAAAGGAGGTGTACGGTATAATTTGGGGAGTTATAGGTTTATTATTGTGCTTTCATGTTAAGATGTTATAATGTTTAGTGCTTTAAAGGCGTGCTTCGAGGAACTGTTATATCGATTTTAAGATAAGTAGAAGTGATGAATTTTCTAAAATGGATGACAAATAGTTAACCCCTTAACTGGTTATTTAGTTTTGACACATTAAATTAAAAATAAGGACTCAGCACCACTTTTTGTTTACTAAAATATTTGGCTTTGTACAATCGAAAAAGTTATGCCATTTAACAAACCAAAGATTACAGTTAAAATTAAGTGGCATCCAAAAGCTTTTTGTATCGAAGATAGCAAACTCTTTTTGCCCGAACGCCGTTCGGGCAAATCAGTTAAGGGGTTAGGGCTGTTCTCAAATCCGAAGGGTCAAATTTCTGACATAAGCTTTAATTCATTTTTGTTCGAAAACGCATGAAACAAGAAGGTGTTGTTATAGAAACTATGTCATCGAATTGTTTTTTTTCCTTTTCTTGTAAACGCAATAGATCTTTCAGAAAATACTGTCAAAGTGGGCCTTTTGAACCTAACTTCCGAACGAAAGGTGAAAATCCAGTCAATGAGGGGAGAAATATCCCGTGTCGCGTGATCAAAATCGCATATAACTCAATAGGTAATTGATTACGAATTGAATATTTCCAACTGAGCGAAAAAATGCCCAGGCTGGGAATCGAACCCAGATCCTTGGCTTACAAGGTAAGTAAGCCAAGGATCTGGGTTCGATTCCCAGCCTGGGCATTTTTTCGCTCAGTAAGTAAGCCAAGGATCTGGGTTCGATTCCCAGCCTGGGCATTTTTTCGCTCAGTTGGCAAGATTCAATTCGTAATGATAGCTTTACCAATTAGTTTGATTGTGTTAAAATAATAGGTAATTGATTGATTAAAAAATGGGAAAAACAGTTCGATTCCAAATCGCTTCCATGGTCAGGCTTTTCAATTTTATATCTTTCCGTTAAAATGTGAATTTGTAAATGTGTAAAAACATTTTGTCCTTGTTCAGCAGAGCAGTTGAGAACAGCCTTTTTCCCTTTAGTATAAATATAAATATTTTTAAAGTTCCCAAGGCTTGCCTAATGCAACTGTTTCTGTCTGGCAAACTGAATTAACCCGTTCGGTTGCGGCATAACTATTAATTAGTAAATGTCTTTTCATTGAGTATTATTTTATCTTAACAATTACTATAATTATTAGCTACATGTACGTTATGCATACCTGTATGCATTTCTTATTATGATTTCATTTATGTTTTGGTATTTAGTAATAATAATAAGAATAAGAATAAGAATAAAAGTTTGCTTAGTTCTCTTTGCACAGTTTGCAATTCTTTTATTTTAAACATACATTTCACTCTTTAAATTCAAAATATATTTTGCTTTTCTGAACGAATCGTGTGTGATAAAATGAAAAAAATATTAGAAAGTTGTAATATATGTTAAATCTTGTTGTAATACGATATTTTCCAACTTAGCCTATTGCCATATATGAATTAAATAGAAAGCAAAATAACTGCAATTCGTTATATGTATTTCGGACAATGACATATTTGATGAACTACAGTAAATCTATTTGGAGTCATTATTAACGTTATTAACGTAAAAGTAATTTTTTTCTCAAAATTGAAAGAAAAATCGGACCGAAAGGGCTAAGGGGAGAATGAATGGTGAAATTTTAATGGCAAAACATAAAATTACAGCAATATATGTTGCTAAAGATATAGGAAGGATAGATACAGGATAAATCTTTGAAACTCAAATTCTATCGATTCATGGCACATTCTGAAATAGATAGAAAATAAGACAAAGAGAGTAGATAAGATAGATTAAACATGTATAGAGTAGTTCGTATTTTCGCTTACAAGACAGCTAATCGATTTCGGAAAAATGATGATTTCTGTCATTACACTCACAAACATACAAACTGCGATGTAATACTCCGTCGTTTGAAGAACAACTAATACCGGAATATTATGCTTACAACTCATGACTTTTCGCAATTGTCAATTACATTTTTAATTTAATGGTTCAGCGAAGGGCTTTATTTAAGGCTGTTCTCAAATTCAAAGGGTCAACTTTCTGACATAAGTTTTAATTCATTTTTATTCGAAAACACATGAAACTAGAAGGTGTTGTTATTCAGAAACTATATGTCATCGAACTGTTTTTTTTTTTTTTCGTTTTCTTGTAAACGCAATAGATCTTTCAGAAAAAAACTGTCAAAGTTGGCATTTTGAACTGAACTTCCGAACGAAAGAAGAAAATCCGGTCAGTAATTATTTGGGAGAAAAATGCCGTGACTATTTACTCCTACTAGGGGTGAAAAATCCACTACCTTAGCAGGAGTGAATTTGAATAGTCATTCCTCCAAAAGAGTGATTATCCACCCCTGTTTAGAGTGAATATTCACTCTTTCAGAGAGTCAACGATTCCACTTTTGCTCAGAGTGAATAATCGCATTCTGTAGAGGTTTGCTCTGCGATAGAGTGACTATTCACTCCTTTTTATTTAGAGTGCTATTGAAAAAATAAAATGCATTTTTTGAATGATAATTAAATTAAGTAATAAATTTTACACACATTTAACAACGTTTTCAGGCATTGCGCGCATTGCATCTTGAGAACGTATGCATGGATTTTCTGAATTTTTGTATAAATAATTAGACATGTGTGTGTTTAAGGCGGTATTCCAAAAAATATTTTTCCACACTCGAAATTTTCTGACGAAAGAAAAAAGAAAAAACACAGTTTTCATCCACCCTATAAGCGAAACATTAAATTTTAATTCAGAACCTAAATAAGTGAGTGCAATTTTTTTATAGCTTACGTAGGGATGAATCTCTCAATTTGTGCTCAGAAATTTAAGCTAATTTCGGCAACATTAAATTAAGGTAATTTTGGCTAATTAAGGCGGTATTCCAAAAAATATTTTTCCACGCTCAACGACTCGAAATTTTCTGACACATTTTCAGACTCATTTTTAAAAGTAAAAGCACGAAACTTTCTGACGTGATTTTTGAAGAGATTTATAAGCGACCTGTGTTTTTATTTTTTTTGTTCAATTGATTTGAATTTAATCTATAAACAATTATTTTCTCAGTACGATATTTTTTTTCTTTTCCAGCATTATCGCTTTGGGAAATTTGGTTCAAAATGCTCCCTTTGACAGCATTTTTTGAAATATATTCTGTTTTTATCAAAAAATCTATCCGTACGGCACATTCTGAATAAGAGAACCTGCTTTAACTGGATGCGTTTGAGAGCAAAAATAAATTTAAAAATGAGTCAGAAAATAAGCAGTTTGGATTTTGGAAAAAAAATATTTTCCCCTCTCAATAATGCCAAACCTTCTGGCACATTTACGGACTCATTTTCAAACACAAAAGCATGTCACTGCAGGCCTAACTATTGAACCGAATTTGGTTTGAACCGAAATTGGAATTGAATGCTGTCCTTCATCTTTTGCTAAATATTATAAAAATTTATTATAAGCGATTGTAATAATTTATTATAAGCAATTGTAAGCGAGTGATTGTTGTGATTTGATGTCAGAATTCTCTCCATTTCCGTTCTGTCACATCTGGAAATTCCGTTCAAAACGTCCACTTTGACGTATTTTCTGACAGATTTTCTTCCTTTACCAGAAAAAGATTCTGTAAAAGACGTCAATTTTAATCGAAGTATTATATTAAAGCACAATCTGTTTAATCAACACTCAAAATTTTCTGTTTATATATAAATTTGTTTCGAAGAAACACTAATTCGAACTTTGAATGATTTTGTTAATTTTTATGCTTAAAACTTCTTTACCCCCCTCTTTTTTTGCACGAATAATAAACATATTATTCATAGTGTTGTGCTTTCTTTCTTTCTTTTATTTTATTATTATTGTTATTTTTATTTATTATTTTTATTTATTATTATTATTATTATTATTATTATTATTTTGAAAGTGCAATTTTTGTTAATAAGCATTTGGTTGATTAAAATATTTCACCGCTAAAATCAGCCGGGTTCATTTCAGTGTTAATTACATTCCTTTAAATCGACATTAAATCGTCATTAAAGAAAGTTTTTATCTGTCATAAACTCTGACGCCAAATTCCTTTATTTATATCTTCTCATTAAACAATAGCGACAATGCGCATAAATTCTAGAACAAGGGAAAGAGATTGTGTCCAAGATAACAAGATCAAGATGCGTGGGAAAAAAAAATAGTCTGATGAAAGTTGTATAGATGGCGCTGTAAATCACAGTAGTAATTTCTTTTGCAGTTTTCCACATTTGATCACAACTTCATTGCACCCACCGTTTCGAGGAAAATGAAATACAGTTGCTTCTGATAAATTTAACTGCATTTTTATAACGAAAATAAAATTATTTTGATAAAGAATTTTTTTTAGTTGTAAGATAACAATATTAAAAAATTGTATTAGTCTTTGAATCCAATAACAATACTAGTAGAAATAATAATAATAATGTAATTATCAAAAGTATATTTTTCAGGAAAAAATAATATCTTTATAATTATTTTATTTAAAATGAATACCTTTATGCTTACCTATACAAAATGTGTTCTATTACCTGCATGGTTTCTAACAAAACAATGTACTTTCTCACATGGAACGGGACAGGGACTTCTTTAAATTATTCTACGCTGTTTTCAGATAGTCAAAAGTTAGTATATAATATATTTATTTAATCTTAAAGCTATTATTAAAAAAAAGGCATCCTCTCAACAGTGAAAATCTTTCAGAAATTTACTGTTCGCGTTCTTCGGAATCAAATAACTTTTCTTTGTTTTTCTACAAATGTAATCCGTCTTATAAACGATTACTCTCCGATGACGATCTTCCTCCGTCCACTATAACTCTAAAATCGACTTATATCGCCCAATTCTGACACAGCTTTCTCAAAGATTCTAAAATCGTATTCATCAGTTGTCCTTTTCTGATTTATAATTACTTTAAAATTTTTCAATATCTAAATGTATTTTTTAAATTATCTCTGCGATGTATCTTTGTTCCCCATTGAAGTGTATTCCAGCCAAAATTCGATAATCCCTAATTTCATCAAAACGGTGGATATGTTTATCCATAATTGCGGTGCGTAATCCTCTTTCTTTTTCCTCGTAAATAAGGCTATTCTCAACTGCTCTGCTCAACAAGCTCAAAACTTGGTTCACTGCATGTTCTTGTGTAACACTGGAAATGACATTTACAGATAAATTTTGACTGATATTTTACGAGAAAACTCTGTTGTCCCGTTAACCCCCAGACTCCCCTTTATGTATTTTTCATAATATTTTTTATCTGGATTTTTTGTTACTGATAGTATGAACTACGGATAACATGAACAAAAATTTAATTCTCCTTGAGGTTCATGTTAACGAGGTTTGACTGTATTATACAAGTCTTTCAATATTTTTCAACGGCGCGAAAGTTATCAAAGGTGCAGAAAATTTCAAGATTTATTATTCAAAGGTGCGAGAAAATAAAATTTTTAAAGTGCTGCAATTATTTTTCAGCGATGCGAATATTTTCAAAGGTGCAGAAATAAAAGAAGCTTGTTGCAAACAATTTCATGGTTTCATCTTGGGTACGAGAATTTTTTTTTTTTTTTTTTTTTTTTCCAAGTTTTCAATGAGTGATGCAAACGTTTTCAAGTCTTTCAAATTTTCAAAGATGCGAGAAAAATGGTTTCTACGAATGATGCGAACAATTTCAGGCTTTTCAAATATTTTTCAAGTCAAAAAATTTTTTTCGAATGCTGAAATATTTTCCAAGTCTTCTTCAATCGTTTTTTTTTTTTTTTTTTTTTTTTTTTTTTTTTAAACAGGAATAATGATTTTTTCTATGCTATCCATTCTCGATTAAACATTTTAAGCTGTGCAATGAAAACATCATAGAAGAGAAACAACATGATACTAATTTTAATGTTAGTATTAATTCTGTTAATTTATCAAGTTTGTAAAACATGCTTGCTGAACATGAAAATGGTTATTTATGGGACTGGGTGGCCTTCGAAAAACCGATACAGTCGGCCCTACTTAATCAGGTAACGGATAATTGCATACCCCGCTTATATGCATAGAATGCCGTGGAACAGAAACGGTCCCCATAAGGTTAATGTTAAAAATACTCGTTTTATCGCATAACAACTCCCGGTTAATCGCATAAAAATATCTTCAGTGTAGTAACCCGGATTTTGTGAATTCCTGTGATAGCAATGAATGAAAAGAAAGGAAGAATAGAAATATTTCTTTTTATAACAGTGATTTATTATCTATTGCAATCGAAGAGCAGAAATCGTCGTGAAAGAAGCCTTTCAGTCTTTTAATTTTAAGAAGCGCATGGGAGTGTTGATGTCGACAGGTGTGATTTTTTTTTTTTTTTTTAAAGATTGCATTCATAATAGGAACTCAAGGTGTTGGCGAGGGGGGGGGGGGGTAATTCTTGGAAAAACCTTGAATTGGGTAAAATACAATCGGATGGATTTGTTATTTTACTTTCCTTTTAATTTTCACTTAAATTACATAAATTATAATGAAAAATTAAACCATTAACGTAAATAGAGTAATAATACATTAAACTTTAGTATGTACATATATTATTATATAGTGAGTAATAATAAAAAATTGATTAAATTTATGAATACAATAATTATTGTCCATTAATATTTATCATATATGTGGTATATAATAAAATGATAAAGTATACTGATGACATAAATTGCTCTCCTCGCTTAAACGCATACCCCGCTTTAATGCATACAATTCAGAGGAACCAACTGTATGCAATTAAGTGGGGCCGGACTGTATTCCGATTTGAGAAAACTGATTGCAATGCACTCTAAAATCGACCCGAAAACATTTCCAAAAATCCTTGGCAACAAAAGAAACTTTGTTTTTATAAACGGTTTTTTAAATTTCGAAAATATATTAGTTCCCGAGGTTTCTAAAAACAAAGAACGCCTAGACAAAGAATCCTAAGTCATACTCGGAAGAGGTTTGTTTTCGTTCATGTGATTATATAATATTTTTCCAGATTAAGAAATTTTATCTTTTTTCAAAATGCGGTTAAGACGCTTATTTTAGAACTGGAGGTGGGGGAAGTTAACGAATTTTCTGTATTTTAAGAGCGTACTCAAATCCAAACTGCTTATTTTCTGACTCAGTTTTAAATTCATTTTTGCTCTCAAGCGCATCCGATTGGCATTCTCTTATTCAGAAATTATATAATATGCCGTATCGGTCAATTTTTTTTTATTAAGGCAGAGTATATTTCAAAAAATGCTGTCAAAGTGGGCATTTTGAACCGAATTTTCTGAAGCGATAGTGCTGGAAACGAAAAAAAAGGGTCCCACTGAGAAAATAACTGTTTATAAATAAAATCCCAATTAATAGAACGAAACATAAATGACACAGGTCGCTGATAAATCTCTTTAAAAAACACGTCAGCAAGTTTCATGTCTTTACTATTAAAAATAAAACTGAAATGAATCTGAAAATGTGTCAGAAAATTTCAAGTTATTGAGCGTGGAAAGATATAGAGGAAAAGGTCCAAATACCGGCTACCACTTTTGTTTTCAATCTAGATCATACAATTTTCAAAATTAATAAAATAAAAAGTGACAGTAGGGTACCTTGACATGTCTTACACCTGTTTAGAGAAAAAAATCAGTTTAAAATGCGTTTTCTGTTTATAAGAAGCAAAATTCCGAAAGTCTTTAAATTTTGAGTTTTTAAAATGGGTTTCTAAATACCGGCTACCTAAGTTTTTTTCCAAAATATCACACAAATAGAGCTAATGACAATTATTAAGCAGTAAGAATATTATTTTAGTAAATTGTATTGATTAATAACATTTCTTATGTACAGAAAAAATACGCAATTTTTAATGAATAAGTATTTTTGTCAAATTTCTAAAATTCTTTACGACTATCTCTCACAGTCTTCTTCCCATTATGTTTCTAATTTTGTTTTTTAACGTGTAAAAAAAAAAAAAAAAAAAAAAAGAAAAAAAAAGCTTGCTGATTGAAATGAGAATTATTTTATCTGAAAAAATCAAAAGCATACTATCACTCTCTGCGTCGGTATAGTCCCTAATCAGCCCACATACCGCATTCTTAATATTGAACCCAGAATCTCCTTCCCCATTCTTGTCCACACAGAAAGCACCCATGCAGAAGACACAAATTTATCATATTCCTCTGTTGGATATTTTCCTTTTTCACTTTTTTAGCCCTCTCGCTGCGTAATTGTTTTATCAAAATAGCTTCAAAAATTGTGTATTTAACCCCTTCGCGACGAGCGTCTTTTAAGAATTTTTTTCTTTTGTCACCGATTTTTCAAAACAAAAGTTTCTGTCTAATTTAACCGGGAAAATGCTCCGATTAAATAAGGCATAATTTACAATAAAAAAATAACTGGTGGGAATAATCAAGGAGGGTTAATTAGACGGAAAAAATGCATCCCCAAGGAAATCTCGGGTTGCGCAAATTTTGCTTCTTTTACGATGCCCAAGGAAATCTCGGGTTGAGCAGAGAGAGGGTTAAAATCAAATTTCTGCTTCTTTCGCCTGGTTTACTCCGTCATTTTTTTTTCTTTCTCTTCACATTTATTACAGGCAATTTTGTAGTGTCCAACAACTCTTTTTTGGAAAGTGATCCGGTAACCAGTGTCGGTCCTGAATAATTACGGCCATGGTTGCTTTTTTCATATTGCGAAATGGGACGGGGACTATTTCTGAACCATTTAAATTAATTTATTAATTGTGGAACTATTTAAATTAATTTATTAATTATGGAACTATTTAAATTAATTTATTAATTATGGAACTATTTAAATTAATTTATTTTCCTCTCCTTCAAGCAGAGCAACCGAGAGAGGTCCGAATACCGGCTAGCCGGTATTTAGACCGCTCTAGGTAAGCCGGTATTCGGACCACTGTTATGTTTAAGTTAAAATCGGTATTACTCATTCATATAATAAAATACCAATACTGTGTGCGTGGCAATTGAGAGCTAAATATGTCTAGAAAATACTTTAATCAACAATTCACGATCAGTATATTTAAAAAAAAAAAATGAGAAACACATATCTGAAAAACTTTTGATGTACCAGATTACGTAGATTCGACACTTTTGCATTTACTATTTGTAAATGACACAGACTTCAGCGACGTACTTTTCGTAACTTTCTTTTCTCAATTAAAGTTCTCAGAACACCTAGTAGCCGGTATTTGGACCTTCTCCTCTCTCTCTCTCTCTATATATATATATTAATACTGCCTTAACCCCTTGAGGGGCGGTGGTTTATATTATATCCCACGTAATGAAAAAAAAAAAAAATCACCAGAAACTTTTATCTTTGGGAGGGGTTGGGGGGGGGGGGGGTAAATTTTGAAAAATTGCTTTTCCTTATTTTAAAATAAAATTTTTCGATTATTCCGGTGAGAATTCTATATTACAGAAACATTATTGCTTGCCCCTCAAAGGCCCCTCTTGTCTTAACTGGTTATTTATTTATTTTTTTTTATTTTTTTTTTTTTGGCACACTAAATTGAAAATAAGGACTCGGCACCACTTTTTGTTTACTAAAATATTTGGCTTTGTACAATTGAAAAAGTTATGCCCTTTAACAAACCAAAGTTCACAGTTAAAATTAAGTGGTATCCAAAAGCTTTTTGTATCGAAGATAGCAAACTCTTTTTGCCCGAACGGTGTTCGGGCAAATCAGTTAAGGGGTTAACAGTCAAAAACAATATTTGAATGCGGAAAAATAGAAAGTCGAGAAAAAGAAAATCAGTAAATATTATTATTGTTATTATTATTATTTATTATTACCGTTTTTATTACTATTGGCGTCCTTTTTGGCGGCATTTTTCTTACGCGATATCTACTTTTATTTTATTTTTACCGAGTAGTACATTACTCGGTTCTTAAATAGGATAAGTATCATTTGAATTTGCTATACAATAGGAATAATACACAGACATCTTTCAGAGAATGCTTCAAAAATATTTGAAATCTATTTTCTAAGTATTGAATACAAAAAGATTCCATGAAAAAGAAAAATATAGCTCTACATACTACATTGTGCATCTTTAAAACAAAATAAATTTAAATTTCTATGGAACTTTGGAGCGTCGAATTTTATAAAAAGAAATGTTTGTCAAAGTCAAAGAATATATCTATTCGCTGCTTTACCTTTGGCCTTTTGATCATCTAAAAACTTCTTTTAAATGATCAAAGAGGATTTTTTTTTTCCTTCCCTTTTTTCCTCTGAAAAAAGTTATTTAGTTCGTCTCAGGTGGTCTTTGATAGTTTCAAAAAGAAAAAAGAAAGAAAACAAAACAAAATTGAAGCAGATTGCTGGCACAGATATTTTTAAATTCCATAATATATATGTTTGTGCGCGTTTTTTTCTTTTTCGAAATCTTATATTTTATGAAACAAGGAAAAATAAACAGTTTTTTTTTTTTAAGATTGTTTAAAATTCAAACACTTTTTGCTGCAATCCCGAAATATTTTTCGTTCACGTAACACATAAAATTTCAAGCTATTCCAAGTGAAATATGAAATAATGAAATATATATATTGTGAGAGTATGATTAATTAAGAGTACTGTTAATTATTATTAGTTTATTTTATTTATTGCATTTTATATGTAAATCACTTCCAAAGTGCTTGGGTTAGAGAAACATTTTTCTTATCTTGAAGTTTGAAATGAACTACTATTAAGTTAAATAATGCTATAAAAAGTGATAGAATATCTTTATTAAGACTTACGATCGTTTCATCGCACAATCGGCGACATTTTCAAAATCAATCATAATAGAAAATATTTTCACATAACTTAAAAACAATAATATAGTAAACAATATCACGAGACATGAAGCATAATGAAAATATTGCAACCATAAAATAAAATAAAAATTAAAAATTAAATTAGCTATTTGCGAGCGTGGATTAATTTTCACATAATTTAAAAACAACATGGTAAACAATGTCACGAGACATCAAGCATACTGAAAAACATTGCAAAACATAAAATTAAATTAAATTAAATTAACTTGGCTATTTGCGAGTGTGGATTAATTTTTACTATTGTTTCTACAATTACTTAGTATCTCTTTCCAAATTCTAGGTAAATCAAGGGACACAGAATCATTGCAAATATTCTCGTTGCGTAAAAATATTTCTATTGATTCTCGGACTATGGATGGTAAATAAAATCTTGATGGATAAATTAACTTGCTATTTTTAAATTCAATCTGTAAAGGTTCTTCGCTGCATAATCTGGCCAAAGCTGTGGTTCTTCTATTGTATTTGATGTCTGCTATATGTTCTTTAATTCTAGTTTTAAGTTTTCTGCTTGTCATACCTATATAAAACTGCTTTGTTCCATCTTCTTTGGTGAAAGGTATTTCGTATACTCCTGCTAATTGGTTGGAATCCAACCAATTAGCAGGAGTATACGGCCCTGCATGAGTGTGATACGCTGCAAGAACTAAGGTTTTTGGTGCTATGTCGCCTTACATTCATGTTTAATCAGGCTGCGTCGTTATACTACACATTTTTATCGTAACTGTGGCTGATTTTTTTTATATGAAAAAAGCGCAAATATGATATTTTCAAAGTTGGCATTGACAGTGAGCTGCAGCCTAGAAGGGACCCCTTGTCCTTTTTCATGCCCAATTAGAAGCACTTGTCAAACCCTTTTTCATACTTAAAAACATATTAGCCTTTTTTGGTGCTCGTCAGAGCATTTTTTAATACTAGTCATTTAAATTTTTTGATAATTATATATTGAATATAAATAAACCTGAGTTGCTTTTAAATATTCCCAATACTTTTTTCTTATTTCGCGCAATAATGCACTATTTAACCAAGTAATGCACACTGTTTTAAGAGGTTCAAGGTTTTTAAATCAAATTCACGTTATTTCTATTCATAATTTAATTTACTTGGTCTCCCTTAAATATAATTAATATAATTCCTTAAACTGATATTAGTTTTTGTTGCATTAAAATATCTCAATTTGTTGATTCTCTCTAAACAAGTAAACCCTATTGGTTTACAATGGAAGTCTATAGGAATTTGGCGATACATTTACAAGTTGGTGACAAACTTGGCGGTATTTGGCGACAGAACAGGGTCCTGCCTATGGTAACCCCCTCTTATAGGTATGAAGATGCATTAAATGCTGTTCTATAACCAATGAGATGCGTTTCATTCGAGCGTTGCCATTAAACAATTAACAACTAATCGCAATTTCTGTGACACATACGATAGCGTATATATATAGATTATCGAGGAAATCGAAGGTTTAGGCCACATCGTATTGTTTAGCTAGACCGGTTATACTAATATCGTTCTCATGTTTTGCTACAATTCCTTTTATTGAACAGTAATTTGCTTAAGCTTCTTACTACTGCTATCACTAAGCACTTTTCATTCTTAGAAGCCATAATAAGAGCTAAAATTAGCGCAAACATGACTAAAAGTAAAACAAAAAGTTAATTTTTTTACAGTAATAAAGGTACATAACGCACTCTGATATGCACACCCTACTCCAAACTTGACTAATAACACAAGTTATGTAAGGGTTGCCAACTGAACTATTCAGCAGCCTTGGTCGTGAACCGAGATATTGCTCGCCAACCGAGTCAAATTTTGATCACCGAAGTTGGACATAAACCGAACTGGTCATAAACAGAGGCGGTCGTGAACCGAGGTTCCACTTATATTTTGACCTATAAGTTTGCAAATATGGCATTATTTATATATTCAATGGCGATGATCATTAAGCATCTTGGCGATTTTGGCGATGAAACTCACCGATTTCAAAGTAACGTTCAGAATTGTACTTGAAACGCCTCAGATGTCATATACGCATCACGTTGACACGATTTTTTTCTGACGCCAATGTCATACACGAACCGGGGTACTTAACTGGCGCCAAAGTTTTGTTATTTTGCTTGATATGGTTACTTGATATGGTGTCGGATGTTGTTGTTGTTGATTTATTAATAAATTGTTTATTTACTTTTATTTTCTTTTTTAAAATTATATAAATTGTTGGCACAGATGTCATATTCGCCCCATATTGGCGCGATTTTTTTCTGACGCCAATGTCATATACGCAACGGGTACTTAATTGGCGCCAAAGTGTTGTTATTTTGCTTGATGTGGTAACCCGGATTATGTTGTTTATGCTGTTGATGTTTTCGCCAAATTGGCAACCGAAAAAAAATCGCGCCAATATGGGGCGAATATGACATCTGTGCCAAATTGTTTTGTTCTATTCTTATTAATTAAACTTTTTTTAATTTATTGTTAAACCCTTTTTAAAAATACATATGTAACTGGTATTCGAAAACGAGGTTTTCGCCAAATTGGCGTCAGAAAAAATATCGCGCCAACGTGGTGCGTATAAGACAACTGTACCATACTTGGTATAACTTGATTATCCTGTCGATCAAAAAATTACCGCCAAACTATAAGATTAAATGACAATAATGGATCATAGTAGATGTTACATTCACTTGACATTAAACACGATACACGTGTTTGTTACGTCATCAAGTGATTTTTAATTAATGTTGGCACAGATGTCATATACGCCCCATATTGGCGCAATTTTTTTGACGCCAATGTCATGTACGCACCGGATACTTAACTGGAGACAAAGTGTCGTTATTTTGCTTGATATGGTAACCCGGATATAGGTGATATATTAACGAGGTTTTCGCCAAATTAGCGTCGGAAAAAATCGCGCCATTACGGAGCGTATATGACATCTGTGCCCAAGTTTTTATTAGTATTTTTATTAATGTTTTACTAATTTATTTATTCTTCCGTTTTTATTAATGTTTTACTAATTTATTTATTCTTCCGTTATTTAAAATAAAAATTATGTCAGTTTGTATCATTTGGAGAATAGTTTGGCGAAATTGGTCGACGGGATAATCAAGTAGTACCGTATATTTTTGCTGTCAATTTTCGACAATATCTCAAGCAAAAGTACTTAAAGTTAAACGAAACCCTAATTATTTAAGGCACAGATGTCATATACACAAGGGGTTTAGCGCGGTTTTTTCTGACGCCAATTTGACGAAAACCGAATAGCAGTTACATAATTTTTCGAATAGCAGTTACATATATATTTTTAAATTACTTTCTATTATTTAAAAAAGGAAATAACAATAAATAATGAAAAGTTTAATTAATAACTATAGAGCAAAACAATTTATATAATTTTAAAAAATAAAATAAAAGTAAATAAAAAAATAATTAATAAATAAACAACAATAGCTCAGTTGCCGTATCAGGCAAAAAACGCCATTATCGCGCCAGTTATGTACTCTGGTGCGTATATGACATCTCTTCCTTATTTAAAATAGATGGAATGCTATTTTTTAAGGTACGCTTAGTATGCGAAGTATTTATATTACTGCATACCATTCGCTTGTGTAAGTTAGGACGTTATGATGATAATTAAAAAAAACTTGCATTAGCTCCTGAACAGAAGCTTGGGATTTACCCTGTTTTTTTTTTCCTATCAACTCGTTTGTGCTCCATTGTGTCTATTACCCCAGTTCAAAATATTAATCAAGAAAGTTCACATATATATATTTATGAAAATTATGCATTATCTGCTTAAGTTGACGTCGATTTCAAAATTAAAAAAATCTATCAGTTGAATTTCAATTTTTATTGACTTATAACAACAAAAGTACACGTGTTATCCTTTTTTAAAATTATTGTATTGCTGTTTAGGGAGTGGCAACACGAAAGAAATTATTGAATTAGAAAATTAAAAAATGAAAAGGAGAGATTGCTATAATTTTATGGAGACATTATAAAAGACAAATTCGATTTTCTCAGCGACCGTCAAACATACAAAGATGGAAAAAATAATCTATTTTAAGTTTTAACAAGAGGATCAAAATAAAACAAAAACGAAGTTAATCCACCCACTGGAACGTTAGCTACACTTTGTTGAATTTTGTGTCTTCATTTTTTCGTTTAAGGTTGAATAAAAAACTACTGAAAGCTACAGTAATTTTTTTAATGCAATTTTTCAGTTTATTCGTCTCGTCGAGTTCTATCTTTCAAAAGAAAAATCATCGTCGTATGTCAACTGGTTCGCCAGAAATTTAAGAAAGTCGTTTGCATTTTCTATTTCTTAATCATATTATAGCTTAACGCTACCGCGTTTGCTATGATATATGTGTGCTGTTTTCTAAAGAGACCGCTGTATTTTTTCGACGACTCTTTAGTGAAATTTGCATTTCTTCCACGACTCTTTGACAAAATGCGCGTTTTCCACTACTCTTTGACAAAACTCGCGTTTTTCAGCAATCCTTTGACGAAATTCGAGTTTTATCCGCGATCCTTTGACAAAATTTGAGTTTTTTCGAGACTCTTTGATGAAATTCGCTTTTCTTTCGCGACCCTTTGATGAAATTCCAGTTTCTTTCACGACCATTTGATGAAATTCGCGTTTCTTTCGCGATTCTTTGATAAAAATTGCATTTTTTCGCAAACCTTTGACGAAATTCGTGATTTTTCGTGGCCATTTGCCAAAATTCCCGTTTTCTGCCGCGATCCTTTGACGAAATTTAAGTTTTTTCTGCTGCCCTTTGACGAAACTCACTTTTTTCTAGATCATTTGAAGAATTTCGCGTTTTTTCAGCGGCCTTTTGACCAAATTCGCGCTTTTTCGGTGTCTCTTTGAACAAATTCACTCTTTTTCGTCGTCCTTTTGACAAAATTTGCGCTTTTTCTGTGATCCTTTGGAGGAATTGAAGTTATTTTTAGATTGGCGAAATAGATTTTTTATGACGACCATTTGTCAAAATTCGTGACTATTTTTATATCCGAATTTAAGCATTGATGATTTTTTTTTTAATTTTCTGAACCGAACGCCTTAACCCTCTCGCCGCGTATTTTTAAGCAAAATAGCTTCAAAAATTGCGCATTTATTTTATTACATATTTCAAATCTTCATATATTTTAGAGTTAAAATATGCCCAAAACCTTTGTGAAAGAGTTTTTTTTTTTTTTTTAATAGAATTAGATCATAAAAAAAAAGATTTGCTGCGGAAATCGCGGGTTGTGCAAATTTTGCTACTTTTACGTTGGCCGTGGAAATCGCGGGATGCGCAGCGAGAGGGTAAAATTTTTGGAAAATTCGGAACATAATCACCCCTGCTCCTTGACTTCTTACATAACTCTCCTGCAAGTATTTGTTTTAATAGCTACCACCATTTACAAGTTATTGAATTTTAAAATCAGCCAGTGCATTTTGGGACACTCTGTATGTTCATTAGCTATGGGATGATGGATGAAAGAAGCATTAAAAAAAAAAAATAAAGCGGCCTTCGATATGTCAGTTAGATGTTTCCCCTGGCTGAAAATTTCTGGCCCAAGTCCAGGTCCAACTCGCACAAAAAAATTATCGCCCGGCCCGGTATAAAAGCTAAAAAATCAACTCCAGCACACACTCTAAGAAATTTCACCGCTAAATTACGGTCAGTGACTGGCAAAAAGTGTGCCAGTCACTGACCGTAAAAATAATATTATGACCGTAAAGCTGCCATGACCATAAAAATACAAGTTTGCCCGTAAATTTTTGCCCGTAAAATTTAAAGTCACTGGCCGTAAATTAACATTATGCCCGTAATAAGTTCCTTAATATTTTTACGGTCACTGGCCATATATTAACATTATGCCCGTAATAAGTTCCTTAATTTTTTTACGGTCATTGGCCATAAATTAACATTATGCCCGTAATAAGTTCCTTAATTTGTTTATAGTCACTGGCCGTAAATTAACATTATACTCTTAATAGGTTTGTTAATTTTTTTACGGTCACTGCTCTTAAATTAACATTATGCTCCTAAAAGTTATCTTCATTTTTGTATGTCCAGCGACCATAAATTAATGTGGTCCTTGTAAAACGAGTCTCATTAATTTAAGGATACCGCCCGTAAAATCAGCAAACCATTGGACCTACAGACAGGCATCAGCTGGGCAGTTCAGGGATTCCAGTGCACAGTTAGGGGACTATGCTGACATTGTTCAGCTTCCCTTTTTAAACAGTTATACTTTGCTGTACATCATCGTATAAATATGACTAGTATGAGTATTACAAATAATGTAAATTGATTATTGTGTGAAAACCGATTAGAATGCACATAGTTTTTTAAACATAACTAAAAGGCAGCTGGATGCAGCAAGCTGCAATCTATATTTAAAGCTTCTAGAAATCTACTTCTGTAAAGTATATGTGCCATTTATCTTTCAAAATTTACAAAAGCAGATAGTTTCAAAAAATATTTGAACTTTAACTTATAACATATTTGATTAAAAAAAAGCTTTCTAGAAGCTTCAAGTAACAGAAATTAAGAATTTATGTTCATTATATTCAGCAATTTGTGTTATGTTTAAAAAACTACCCAAATTGCAATTTCCCTATGATAAATAACAAATTCAACATGAAAGGTTTCAAACTTTAAACATTCATTAAATATGATAGAAATAGTATAAAGGGTTAATTTTTATTTGTAAACAAACGTTTGAGAAAAGAATAAAATATGGCATTAAAAACCAGGCTATTACGAATCTGCCCACAATTTTTTCTTTGCATTCTCACACAATTTGTTTTATATGACAAAAATTATATAGATTTAAATAACTGGAATTTTTTTTAAAAAATGTCTTGTTATATTCATATAAACTTTAGACTATTTAAGCAGAAAATATATCTTGACAATCGGCAAGAAATAATTTAGAGTTCTTTTAGCCAAATTATTACGAAAAACAATCAGATAAGACTTAATGTGTACTTCAATTTTTTAATAAATATTGGTTTTAAAACTTAAATTTTAGTCAAATTTCTGACACCCCTGTTTGGTTATTAAGAGGTTTGTGTCCAGGTATTTCAAATTAATTAACAGAGTGATGATCATAAACTAATGGGGTACAATCTACTCGTTTTTCAGTAGATTGTGTTCCTTAATGCAATAAAATACCTGGATAAGAAGCACCCTTTATGTTGCAAACTAATTAGTTACTTTAGCCATTTCAAAAATAAAATATTGAATTTAAACATTTCACTGTTTGCTTTCACCACTGTATTGTAATGTGACTGAAATTGAGATGTTCCACAAGACAATTATTAAAAATGAAAATGCGTGTTTAGGAATGTGAAGTGCAAAACATAAATACAATGAACTATGACATGGAACTATCTGAACAAAATACAAGATGAACATATTTATTTGAAACTGATAAATTGATATATGAACTTGATTTCTTTTAAGTAAATTTTCTGAAAACTAATGGATATTTTTCATTTAAAATGATCACTTTCAGAAAAGCAGTAACATTTCTATAAATATGAACAGTAAAAACAACAAATTAAAAAATGACAAAAAAATTTATTTGAAACACGTATTTACACTAAAAATATAATTAAAATCTTCCATTTAGATGAAAAATCCTTTGTTATCAATGAGTAAGTTTTTTGGGTAGATGTCAACTCTTTCCGTATCTCTTTTCCATTTCAGAATCTTTGGATTGCAGATTAATTCTAAACAATGCCCTATAAAGAAAATATAACGAGAATAAATTAAAAAAAAAAACAAGCTTAAATAACTTAAAACAGAATTAAAGACAAACAAATTAAATGCATACTATTACACAAACTCATATATTAAGTGACTGCTTTGTATGCAACATGCTTTAACGATAAGAGGTTCATGAAAACTTTCAGAATTCTTTTTGGAAAAGGAGGTAATTTTAACTCAGTATGTTACACTTAAAAGATTACAACATACTGTCAATCCCCATTTTAAAAAATTATATTCCCAAATTTTATATATCAGATTCATTTTAAGAAAAGTTGGAAATGTGAGAATGAACTTCAATTACTCAAGACACTAAAATGAAGGTTAATACAAATGCTCAGGGGTGGGGAATTTTTAGAAAATCTTACCAACCAAGGATTTATTTTACCCGCCAGCAAAATGCAATTACATTGCTATAATAAAATTTACATGATTGCAAAAATAGTTGATTACTATTGCTACTAATACATTTATCACATATACATTTTTTCACCCTGTAAAATTACAAAACATACACAGGAGAGAAAAGTTTAATAAAGAATACAACTTAGTACCGAGTTTACATCGCAGTAATTTTGAAAGTTATAAAATATAGCTAACTAGTTAAAAAAACAAAGTTTTTGGTATGGAGTTTTTTAAAGACTGCTTACAAATTCACTCGCCATGTCAGAAAATTTACTCACCAGTGGCAATTAAAATGATGTATTTCCCCAACCCTGCAAATGCTCCAGTGATAAATACAGGAAATTTCTATAATAGAATAGCAATCTAACAGAAGAAAGCAGTAACATTTGCTTAATACTGTAATTGTTTAAATTATATGGTGCAATCAAAGTTTCCATTTGAGATTGCTGCTGCAGCGTATATGCAAATTAGCACTTCGCCAAAGCGGCTATTAATAGCACTGACATTGAGGCAAGTGGTTATATTGTGGGATTAGTTTATTTTTTAAGTGTGTGTAAAAAATGCATAAGTGTGAACAATGGCGATGTTAGTACCAAATGTGTCTAAACAGGAAGAGTGAGCCAGTGGCACCAACTTATATGGGCCCATGGGGCCAGAGCCCACCCGATTTTCAATCTCTTCTGTTACTTATTTATTTTTCAATCTCTCAAAAAAAATTCTCCCGTCGATGTTCTCAAAATCTCTTTGTTTAAAAATACAGTAAGGATAGCAGTAACAGACACACCGTAGCATAGACTCCCCCCCCCCCCCCTATTTTAAAAGACGTACAATTAATTTTCTCTTAAAAGAGAAATTTCCTCATTTTACCAGTGAGCATCAAGGAAGTGCACTCTAAATGAAATCTTAAATAAACTTGAAATTTGTATGATTTTATATCTTTAATTCGATTTTGTCTAATTGTAACGTAAGTGTAAAATAACTGCGGAGGGAAAAATCTGTTTAAAATATATTTAGCTGTAAAAAGCCCCGAAATTACTGCAACAGGAAATGGGATCAGGCGATATGTTTCTGATGACTACGTAATTTTCAGACTAAAATATTGATATTTAACTGTAAAAACCATACTTATACATATAACTTTTTTTCCCTACATTGAAATCCTAAGTGAAATTTTTTTTTATTTTCAAACTTATATCTCACCCTTAAATCGGGCTATATGTGGATCAAGTCGATACTCTATCATTAGCTGAAAGTTTTTGAGCTATTTTATAAAATAAAGTATATTATACTCTTTTAATCAAAATATGCATAATGTTCATCCTGCGGCAAAAAAACTAACCATAACCAAGTGCAACGTAACTGTAACTTAATTATAACCTAACTAACATAACTAAAACCCAACTGCATCCAAACCATGCATGCACTGAGTTTTTTTTTTTTTTTAACCCCACTCACACCTAAAAATTTGTAAAAAGATATACCTAGAGGCTCAAATAGAGATAAAATGAAGATTGATTTGAGTAATGTATATCTATTAATGCTGTTTTTAATTATAGGTCTATTAAATGTAGAAACTGTTGAATTAAGTTTTTAATACGGCCCCACCAGTGGCCGAGAGGTTCTGCTCTCGAAGCTGGTAGACGGGAGGTGCTGGGTTCGATCCCAATCGCGCCCGTCGGCCTAATCGTTTGGAGTTTTCGTGGTTTTCTTCGAACCTTGGTTCTCCAAGCGTTAATACGGGTTAGGTTCCCTTAGAAAGACCTCCACGGAAGGCACTCCCCCCCCCCCCCCCTTAGGGCCTATATCCCACGTGCAGATAATTGGCCGACATATATACAACCAACTAAGTTTTTAATACATATAAATATTACTTTTAAAGGCAACATTACTACATTAAGTTGATGGAAAAAACAGTTTTTATTTGATGTCTCCATCACCACTAACGCATAAAACTCGCCACAAAGAGAAAAAAAATACTAGAAATTCTAAAATTGCAGAGAGGAAAATTTATTATAGTAGGCTAAACACCAGGAGTCAGAGTCCCTTTTTGAGCGAAAAAATATAAGTCGGATCTGTTAAAATTCCTTGAGTCTGAGTCGTCCATTTTACAAGCGGGCTGCGGAGCCATAGTCGGGCTCATTTTTGAGCAAAAGTGTAATTCCCTGTTAAAATTCCCAGAGTCAGAGTCGTCCATTTCCCCACTACCTCGGCAGCCCTGCTAAAAACATTGTAAACAGCAATAAATTGCAGCATGATACAAAAAAAAAAAAAAAAAAAAAAAAAAAAAAAAAAAAAAATCTGACAAATGAAAAAACTAAAAATTGCATAAAAAAATTCATGAACAATGCAGAAAACCCTATTAATTCTTATTCATTGCAGCATAACTGCTAATATTAATAAGTAAAGAACTTACCAATACATGCAATGAATGGTGTAACTGGTGCATCTTCACATACATCCACTAGGCTTTTGTCTTCCTGCAAGAATGAAGAAATTTAAATATAAATGTACAAACACAATAACAATAGAGTCGAAACACTGTATTAAACATTTCTCATGAAGGAAAATTTCACCTTGTTATTAGTAAACCTTATAACATACTTATAACTACTTAAAAGGTGACACAAACATATAAAAATATATTATTTAATGCAACCCTGAGATCTTTGGAACACAAATGCATTCATTTTCAATAGGAAAAGATGACTGACAATCAAAATACATTTTAAAAACAAAAACAACATAGTAGGCATGCGGAGTTCAGTCCATTTCTCTTCAATAATCCGTTTATAATATTCCCGCGATTTGGTATAGCCTAAATATTTTAAGACCTACTGATAATATGAACTTATCTTTTCACACCTCTGCAGAGAAATGGGCTGAACTCCGCTTGCGCATGCGTACAATGTGTTGTTTTTGTTTTTCAAATTTATTTCTATTAAGTTAGTCATCTTTTTCCTTTGAAAATCAACGCATATGTGTTCGAAAGATATCAGGATTGCATTAAATAATATTTTAATGTATTTTTATATGTTTGTGTCCCCTTTTAAATAGTTATAAGTATGTTATAAAGTTTATAAACACAATAACTTCAAGCATAAAATTAGTTGATTTGTTCATGAACCATACCATGAGTTAAATTTTTGCTACATAAATTTTTAAAAGTTAAGAAAATTACATCAAATTAATAAAAATCAGTTTTATAAATTTATGAAAAGTAATTATGAAACAAGAAGCACAATTAAATTTTCTTTCATTCTTAAATCACACATTTCGTCTATCGAATGTGAAGAAATCGTGAATTTCGACAGTTGGCTGTAGAAAATTTCAAATCTCGTCATTTGACCCATGGAGGCCACCAATGCCAGCGAAAAAATCTCGAACTTCGCCAATCAAATGCAAAAAAATCTCTAATTTTGTCAATCGAACGAGGAAAAAAAAAATATCGAATTTTGTCAATCAAACGCGGAAAAAAATATCGAATTTTGTCAATCGAACGGGGGAAAAAATATCGAATTTTGTCAATCGAACGCGGAAAAAATATCGAATTTTATTAATTGAACGCAAATGAGTCTCGAATTTTGTAAATCGAACGCGAATGAGTCTCAAATTTTGTCAATACGCGAATAAGTCTCGAATTTTCGAACGCAAATGAGCCTCCAATTTTCGAACGCGAATGAGTCTCGAATTTTATTAATTGAACGCGAATGAGTCTCGAATTTTATTAATTGAACGCGAATGAGCTCGAATTTTGTAAATCGAACGCGAATGAGTCTCGAATTTTGTCAATACGCGAATAAGTCTCGAATTTTCGAACGCGAACGAGTCTCGAATTTTCGAACATGAACGAGTCTCGAATTTTCGAACATGAACGAGTCTCGAATTTTCGAACATGAACGAGTCTCGAATTTTCGAACATGAACGAGTCTCGAATTTTCGAACATGAACGAGTCTCGAATTTTCAAACGTGAACGAGTCTCGAATTTTCGAACGTGAACGAGTCTCGAATTTTCGAACGTGAACGAGTCTCGAATTTTCGAATGCGAATGAGTCTCGAATTTTCGAACGCGAATGAGTCTCGAATTTTGTTAATTGAGCATGAATGAGTCTCGAATTTTGTCAATTGAACGTGAATGAGTCTCGAATTTTGTCAATTGAACGTGAATGAGTCTCGAATTTTGTCGATCGAATGCTATTAACTCTCTAATTTTGTCAATCGAATGCTATTAAGTCTCTAATTTTGTCAATCGAATGCTATTAAGTCTCTAATTTTGTCAATCGAACGCGAATAAGTCTCGAATTTTGTCACTTGAACGCGAATAAATCTCGAATTTTCTCAATCGAACACGAATAAATCTCGAATTTTGTCAATCGAACACGAATAAATCTCGAATCTTGTCAAGGCTAAAAAAATTAATTTTATCAAAACTAAAGCGAAAAAAAAATCTCTTATTTTATCAAATCGAAAAAAATCTCTAATTTTGTCAACCAAATGCGAAAAAATCCCGAATTTTGTCAATCGAACACGAAAAAAAATCTCAATTTGTCAAATCAAAAGCGAAAAAAATCTCAAATTTTATCAAATCGAAAACAAAAAAAATCTCTAATTTTGTCGATCGAAAGTAAGAAAATCTCGAATTTTGTCAATCAAAGGCGAAAAACTGTAAATTTTGGCAATCGTTATCAGAAAAAAATAGTGAAATTTGGCAAAGGATTGTGGGGAAAAAAGTGAATCGCTGGAAAAAAATTTTGCGACTTATTTTTGTGTTAAAATTAGATATTTAACACTTTCAATATATTAGGGTTTTAAATTACAGAAATTATATCTATATATACACACACGCATACTTATATTGTATATGTACAGACACACATAGTGACATAGTATATATATATATACACACAGAGATACATTGTGTGTATATATATATATATATATATATATATATATATATATATATATATACATACATACATACATACATACATATATATATATATATATACATACACATGCACAGTATATATATATACATACACAGTGTATATATATATATATACATATATACACACAGTATATGTATATATAATGTATATATACACACAATATATATATGTGTGTATATACATTGTGTGTATATATATACACACATAATGTATATATATATATATATATACACACACATACATAGTATATATATACACGCACATACATAGTATATACCGGGTGTCCCAAAAAGGACTGACTGATTTTAAAATTCAATAACTTCCCAACGGTGACAGATATTAAAAAAATTCTTGCACGAGTGTTATGCATAAAGTCAAAAGTTTTTTTACAGTGATTTTCGATTTTAGTTCGAATTACAAACAATAGATGGCGCTGCGATCAATAGAGGCTAAATTCAGGCTCGATTTTTGGTACTTAGTGGCCCGGATAATACATTTCCATCTCCTTTTTCTGCATGGAACAACAGAAAGGACCAAAAATCGAGCCTGTATTTAGCGACTATTGCTTACAGCGCCATCTATTGTTTGTAATTCGAACTAAAATCGAAAATCACTGTAATAAAACTTTTGACTTTATGCATAACCCTCCTGCAAGAATTTTTTTAATATCTGTCACCGTTTGGAAGTTATTGAATTTTAAAATCAGTCAGTCCTTTTTGGGACACCCGGTATATACACACACATTCATAGTATATATATACACACACATACATAGTATATATATACACACACATACATAGTATATATATATATATATATATATATATATATACACACACACATACATACATAGTACAGTAAACTCTGTCTAAGGCGGAATCGATTGGGACTAAGAAAATTTTCCGTAGTAGACAATATTCCGGCTAATGCAACCCCCCCCCCCCCAAAAAAAATAGATTAATTAATTAAAAATTTAAAAAAAAAAACCTCGAAGATTATGATTTTCATTGATTTTCCTGACTCAAAAATCACTTGGAAACTGAAATTCGGAAAGATCTTTTGTCTTTATAGATAAATGAGAAACGTTATTCAATTTCTTAGTACTGCTGCAATACATGCGAATTGGAAATTTACACACATACAAAAAACAATAAACTTTAAGAATGAGACCGAACGCTATATAACTTTGAATTTGAATACAACTTTAAAATATAATATACTTTTGAAATATATATTTTGATAAATGTTCATTCTACTAGAAATATTAACTTTTAAATGCAATTTTCTATTTGAAAAAATGGCATTAACATAAATTCCTTAAAATTTAAACAGGTCTGTTCTTTTGAAATAATTTTTTCAAAGTGTTACGGAATTTAACTAACATGGTCGACATTGAGTATTTGACTTATCAGTTTTAAAGTTTAATAAACAAAATGCCTTTCATTTTTAAATTATTCTTTTTTCCGCCTTATACAAAATTTTGGTTTCGGTGGGGCCTTAAAATCCTGTCCGTTTCCGCGTTAGACAGATTCCGCCTTATGCAGCATGAAATAATGTAATTTTCTATGGGTTCGCCGGGACTTGAGAAATTTTCCGCGGTAGACAGATTTCCGTCTTATACAGGGTCCGCCTTTGACAGAATTTACTGTACATATATATACACACACATACATAGTATAGATATACACACATACATAGTATATATATACACACATACATAGTATATATATACACACACACATAGTATATATACACACACACATAGTATATACACACACACATAGTATATGTACACACACACATAGTATATGTACACACACACATAGTATATATACACAAACACATAGTATATATACACAAACACATAGTATATATACACAAACACATAGTATATATACACAAACACATAGTATATATATATATACATACACACACACACACAAAAAAAATAGTATATCTACCCTATATATATAAAATCCTAACGAATCAAATTTATGAAACGACTGATTAAACAACTGAATATGTTTCATGGCGATTTATTCTAAAATATGGAATATTTTGCGATGAAATTAACACTAAACATCCGTATTGAACCGCAGATCTCAAAACTGGTATTGGAATTTTCAATTTCGAATTAGTTTTCAAAATATTAATTTTTTTCTAATTTTAAATACTTTTTTCTAATGATGGCAACTCAAATTTTAATCAGATTTTTTTTTTTTTCATATTTTAGAAAAGATTATTATTTTAAACTAATTTGGCGACCAGTTTGGCCTCCCTTAAATGTATGCTAAGAAATTTATGTTACTTTTATTCATAATTCAATTTTTTCATTATCATTCTATTTAATACACACAATAATTGATTAATAATGCAATTTATCGCTAACTGTAATTTTTTATGGCAAATAGTGTTGATGTTAGAATGTGATAAAATCTTACGTAAGCAAAAGGAGGTGGGGGGGGGGGGTCTAGTGTTTGCTTATTTTTCCTTACAAAGGGGGGGGGGAGGGGTACAAAATGACTCAAAATATGTTTATGTAATACTTCAACGGCCTCAAATTCCTGGAGTCAGAAGAGTGCATTTTTCCCACCAACTCCACAGCCCCTGCTAAAAACATTGTAACCAGCAATAAATTGCTGCATGATGTGGAAAAAAAAATCTAATAAATGAAAAAAACTAAAAATTGCATAAACAAAGCAGAAAACAATATTAATTGTTATTCATTGCAACATAACTGCTAATATTAATAAGTAAAGAACTTACCAATACATGCAGTGAATGGTGTAACTGGTGCATCTTCACACCCATCCACCAGGTTTTTGTCTTCCTGCAAGAACGAAGACATTTAAATATAAATGAACAAACACAATAACTTCAAGCATAAAATTTAGTTGATTTGCTAATAAACCATGAGTTAAATTTTTGCCATATCAGTTTTTAAAATGTTAAGAAAATTACACCAAATTAATAAAATATCAGTTTATAATTTTATAAAAAGAAATTATTAAACAAGAAGCACAATTAAATTTTCTTTAATTCTTAAATCCTGCATTTCGTCAATCAAACGTGGAGAAATCGTGAATTTTGTCAATTGGGCGTAGAAAATTCTTAATCTCGTCAATCAACCCATTAAGACCACCGATGCCAACATCTTTAAAAATTCAAGAGTTGCTAATTTCGTTAACCGGAAGCGAAAAAATCTCGAATTTTGTCAATCGAACACGAAAAACATATCAAATTGTCAATCGAACGCGAAAAAAATCTCAAATTTTGTCAATCGAACACGAAAAAAATCTCAAATTTTGTCAATCAAATGTGAAAAAAATCTCAAATTTTGTCAAATCGAAAAAAAAAAACCCCTCAAATTTTGTCAATCGAAGGTGAAAAAAAATCTCAAATTTTGTCAAACGCGAAAAATATCTTCCATTTTTTCAATTGAATGTGGAAAAAATATCGAATTTTGTCAATCGAATGCGAAAAAAATCTTGAATTTTGTCAATCGAACGCGAAAAATCTCATTTTTTGTCAATCAAATGCGAAAAAAAATCTCATTCTTTGTCTATCGAACGTGAAAAAAATCTCGAATTTTGTCAATCGAATGCGAAAAAAATCTAATTTTGTCATGCTCTTTAACTTTCTACACTTTCACTTTGCAGCAAAAATAGATAATATACAAAATATCACTGAGCATAAGCATGTCAAGAATGAATGTAAAATGTGTTAATTTGCATAAAAGGATTAAACATAAAAGATACAGAAAATCTCTTTTTTTGAGGAAATTAAGTAAAAATATTCAGTGCTTTTCGGTTAGTTGGGCACCAGCACCAGTGTAATACATGAATATACATATATCTATTATACAGCGTTTGAAATCCTTGGTGGTCCACTAGTCCGAGACCACAAAAAATTCAATCGGACAACTAATTTAAAAAATTTAGTGGCCCGCAGGACCAGTAGCTTTTTTCCCTCTCTGACAGGTTAAGCTAAATTTTCCCAGCCCTGAGAAAACCGCAACCAAACACAAACCACAGAATTTTATTTTATTTAAAAAAATATAAATTGCATTAAAATTTAGTCAGTTGAAATAAATAATTAGATAATTATAATTCATAATTTTATAGTTTTTGTTCATGTACTGTTTATTTAATTTTTAGCAAATTATAATTTTACATTTTATTATGCTGAAAATTTTGGGTAACTGAAAGGAAGTTTCGTTTATATTCTAATAGGAAGAGGAGGAGGGAGATGTCACTTGAAGGGTTAAAGGTACATAATAGAATTTTATGTAGCGGGCCAGTGACGATGTCTGCGGACCAGTAAACTCTGATGTTTACTGGTCCTTTGGACCAGTGACTTTTTTTTTTAATCAATTCTACCGCTTATTATATATATGTATATACATTATATTGTATATATACATACACACATACATAGTATATACATACACACATACATAGTATATGCATACACACATACATAGTATATGCATACACACATACATAGTATATGCATACACACATACATAGTATATACATACACACATACATAGTATATACATACACACATACATAGTATATACATACACACATACATAGTGTGTATATATATATATATATAGTGTATATATATATACATACATAGTATATATATACACACACACATACATAGTATATCAGCTTTCGAAATCCTTGGTGGTCCGCTGGTCCGAGACCACTAAAAATTCAATCGGACCACTAATTTAAAAAATTTAGTGGTCCGAAGGACCAGTAACTAACAGTAACTTTTCCCCTCTCTGACAGGTAAACGTAAATTTTCCCATCCCTGAGAAAACTGCAACCAAACATTACAATATGCATAAAATTTGCATAAAAACTTAGTTAAAATAAATAGACGGAAATAAAAAACATAATAATTTCAGTTTTTGTTTATGTACTATTTAATTTTTAGCAAATTATAATTTTACTTTTATTATGCTGAAAATTTTGGGTAACTGAAAGGAAGTTTGGTTTATATTCTCGGAGGAGGAGAGGGGGGGGGGGTGTCACTCAAAGGTTAAGGTACTTATATAATTTTATGTAGCAGTCCAGTGACGATGTCTGCAGACCAGTCCTTGGGATCAGTGATTTTTTTTTTAAATCAATTCTACCACTGAAAATAGTCAGGGTTGCAAAATCGCTAAAAAAATGTCGGTTATAGCAAAAAAGATGACAGACGATCAAGGGAGAATATGCAAGGGATATACAAAAACTCATTCAATTTCATTATAAAAATTAACAAAAGGTTAACAGATGATAAGATTAAAAATTCAAAACAATATTCTTGTATTTAATAACATTTGTTATAATACTTGTCCCCAAGCAGCATTAGCGATAAATACAAAATATTATTTTGTCTTCTAAAGCATCGGTAAATTAGAAAAATTTTGGTTAAAAAAAAAAAAAAAAATCTATTCAATCTATCTTTTAACATGCTTTTACAAACAAAATACCAAAGTTCTCCAAATGTTATTTATGAAAAAGAGAGAGAGAGAGAGAGAGAGATGGGGGGGGGGGGGGGGGAAGAGAAATTTGTAAAAAGCAAATAGTATAAAATTTTGTAATGATAATGATTCTGAGATTCATATAAATATTAAAATTGATCTAAGCCCAATAAAAAACAATTATGTTTTCAAAACAAAATACCAAAATTTTCCAAACGTTATTTCTAAAAAAAGAGAGGGGAAAGGGAATTTGTAAAAAGTAAATAGTAAAAAAAAAAAAAAAAAAAAAAAAAAAAAAAATTTGTGCATGCATGTGGCAGTAAGTAAAAAATACTGCATGTATGAGCACTGCATGCCCATAAAGCAAAAATTCAAAACAATATTCTTGTATTTAATAACATTTGTTAATGCTTGACTGCAAGCAGCATTAGCGATAAATACAAAATATTATTTTATCTTCAAAAACATTGGTAAATTAGAAAAATTTTGGTTAAAAAAAAAAAAAAAATCTATTCAATATGTCTTTTAACATTCCGATGAAGCAAGTAACTTTTTCCCCTCTCTGACAGGTAAACTTAAATTTTCCCATCCCTGACAAAAACCGCAACCAAACATTACAATAAGCATAAAAACTTAGTCAGTTAAAATAAAAAAACGGAAATAAAATACATAATAATTTCAGTTTTTGTTAATGTGCTACTTATTTAATTTTTAGCAAATTATAATTTTACATTTTATTATGCCGAAAATTTTGAGTAACTGAAAGGAAGTTTGGTTTATATTCTCGGAGGAGGAGGGGGGGGGGGGGGTCACTCAAAGGGTTAAAGGTACTTAATATAATTTTATGTAGAGGGCCAGTGATGATGTCTGCGAACCAGTAAACTCTGATGTTTACTGGTCCTTGGGACCAGTGACTTTTTTTAATCGTTTCTACCGCTGTTATATATACACACACATACATAGTATACACACATACATAGTATATATATACACATAGTATATATATACACATAGTATATATATACACACATACATAGTATATATATACACATACATAGTATATATATATATATATACATACATACATAGTATATGTATATACACATTACATAGTATATGTATATACACACATCACATATATATAGTATATATATACACACAGACTTAGATAAAATGTAAAACTGTCTGCGATCTCAAATAGTTTCTTAAAAATTTTCTGCAGAAAAACGCTGCACCCCTCCCAAGTCCTATATCGCTGCTAACCAGGGTTGGCAAAAAACCAAAAAACTGGTTTATTTGGTTTAAACCAGGCTTTTTTAAAACAACTTTTCTTATTACATATACATGCATATTTATTGATAAAAATAGACATTGTTGGATATATAAGTAGAATAACTTCATTTGAAAATAATTTAAATTAAATAATCCTAGTCAATTTATGTAGAAATTTGAAAAAAAAAAAAAAAATATTTTAATTTAAACAGTTTTAGTCACAGTCTTATGTTCAAAGAATACACTGCACTACTTTATAAACAATATTTTGATTACTAATATAATAATAAACACTTGATGTAGTTTGATGAATACAATATTCTTTTTCACAGTTATTCAAAAAATAAATTGCAAATACTTCTTGGGTTTTTGTTTTTTGAGTGACAATTTGAAGTTAACATTTTTGGTCATTAGATTCAGCAGATAACAGGAAAAAAAATAGATTGGTATTATTAAAATGCTATAACTAGAAGCCAATTTGTGAATACTCTCTTATTCAACTTCATATTTTGATTGTAATTCTTAAAGATAATCTCTCCAATCAAGAAAATTTTCGTTTACAGCTTGGTCAAAATCTTAAGGATTGTGTTATGTTATTAATTTCTTTAAATAATCTGCATTTTTTAAAAAATGAAAATATATTATACTAAATATTGAATATTTTTAATCTATTTTATCTTTGATAAATTCACATGTTTTAAGCTTTTTCTTTAGATCAATAGATATGTTCATCAACACATACTAATTTTCATCATATACATAATTAGTGTTGACTCTAAGCCGCTTTAGCAGGGTGCAGCGCCCGGCGGCCTTTTTTATTTCTTTTTTGTGTCCGGCGGCTCTTTTAAATCCTTCAGATGCACCCGGCTGCCTTTTTCAACACTTCCTATGCGCCTCGTGGCAATTCAATTGATCCCAGGAAAATATTGTAAATTCTAGACTCTAAACAAACCAGTTCAAAATATTTTTTGTGAACAAGGTACAAGTGTGCCCTTTTTGGAAAAAAATGTGCCCTTTTCTAAGAATAATGCTCCCTTTTTGAAAAAATGTACCCTTTTTTAGAAGTGTTCCCTTTTTGAAAAATTCCCGCCCGGCGGCTCTTTTTTTCTAGAGTCAACACTAATAATACATATCAACATGTCCTCGACCCACTATATCTAATGCTTATTGCAGAAATAAAGTGTTAAAAGTAGTAATTATTTATATCCAATGATTTGAAACACTTAAATTATGAAGAAAAACGAGAAAATGTCATTAGATTTCTTCTAAAAAAACCAGTTGGTTTAAACCGTGCCAACCCTGCTTCTAACAGCAAAATTGAAAGTTATATGCGAGTGGAGTGCCACTAAGCAACCATCACTAAAAGAAAAATATTAATTTAGAAGCATTATTAAGCAGAATTTTTTTCTGCAGTCTGCAACAGAAATAGAAATTTTATAAACAGTCTGCCGAACTTAAAGACAAATGGCCTCTTTCCAATCCCTCGCATTACATTAGATGCACTCAATCCCCCCACCAGTTTTCTGAATCAGACTTTATTGAAAAGAGGATAATATCTACTAAGATATTAAAACAATATTTCCCTTTCAAATGTAAAAAAATTCGCTAAAATTTCAAACCAAATAAACTCCATTTAAAAGCGACCAACATTCGGGCAACAGCGACTGGGCCACATAATTGTTAAAAAAGGCAGCCGGGCACATCGGAAGGATTTAAAAGGGTCGCCGGCAGCAAAAAAGAAATAAAGAGGGCCGCTAGGCGTATCAGAAGGGTTTAAAAGGGCCGACAGGTAAAAAAAAGAAATAAAAAGGGCCGCCGGGCGCTGCGCCCTCCTAAAGCGGCTTAGAGTCACACTAACTTAGAAATTAATAGTAAAGTGCACTTAATCATGTTAAATTTAAAACCTGATAACTTCAGAGCAAAACAAAAACAAATTTTATACAGTGTTGATAGTTACAATTGAATTGAATCTAGTAAAAATTAAAAAAACATGTATTGCATCTACATTTAAATCTTGTAACATGAAATCGAAAGGCACACTAATTATTTTTAATTAGTGTACCTTACAGTAATAATACAATAAATATTTTTTTAGAAAGCTAGGAGTCAAATTTGACTACTGGGAATAATTTTGTAGTCGTCAAATGCAATAATTTGGTTGCATTTGACGACTAACGACCACTAATTTTGAACACTGTATATATGTATATACATAAATATATTGTATATATTATATACACACACACATACTTATATTGTATATATACACAACTAGTGTTGACTCTAGAAAAAAAGGGTCGCTGGGGGGGAACTTTTCAAAAAGGGAACAAACACTATTCTTACAAAAAAAAAACAAAAAAACGTACATTTTTCAAAAAGGGAACACTATTCTAAAAGAGGGTACATTTTTTCAAAATGGGAACACTATTCTAAAAAAAAAAAAGACTTTTTTTAAAAGGGCACAGTATAATATAGGTAAAAAATATTTTGATCTAATTTGTTTAGAGTCCCTAGAATTTGCGATATTTTCCCAGGGCGCATAGGAAGTGTTGAAAAGGGTATATGGGTGCATTGGGAGGGGTTAAAGAGCCACTGGGTGCAAAAAAGAAATAAAAAGGTCCGCTGGGTGCTGCGCCCTACTAAAGCGGCTTAGTGTCAACACTACACACACACATACAAACATATACAATACCAAATACAGTAGTGCATGCAATATTTTGTATGCTATATTGGCACTAATCAATGGATATATGGATACAGCCCCTCATCTTTTTGCTTCATTTTGGGAACAGCGGATTTTGAGCTTATTCTATCAACGATAATTTTTTAAAGAACACATGCAAAATTTAAAATATATATTCACATCCGGATTGCAGAACTTATCAGCCTAAATAAGAAAATAATTGCGAGGGTGGAGGGTGTTGGAGTTTAAGTGGCCTATCAAGCCAAAAGCACCCCATTCTCGATAGCAGGAATTCGCTGTCTCATATTTAAACAATTAGAAAAAATCTCTTGTGGCTATGCTGCTTTTGAAATGGAAATAGGTAAAATGCTCTTACCTGGGATTCATCAATATCGCGATGACGTATAACTTCATCGGTGTGGCGTGGTCAGGGATTTATCCAAAAGCTTCTTGAAGAAATTATTTTTATTTTATTTTGTGAAGCATTATTTATCCTTTGAAGTATCCTTTGAGAGCTTAATATGAATCGCTAAATCCATGGGAAGATATAATGTAATATGAATTAGTATTGTGTGTTTTTACGATAAAGAAAGATTCAACTTTTAGCTTTAAATACTTATAATTAAACATATTACTGGAGTATAAGAAACTCCGTGTTAACAGAGAAGCTACATGATTAAGAGTGATAATACATAAAGCTGCTAAAACACATATTCGCAGCGTAGAAAAAATATATAATAATTAAAGGTGTCTGGCAACAGTCAAAATGTTCAGATGTTCCTTTTAGTTACATATCAGTGATGAAATCTTAGTTATTAGAACATATGCTTTAGAGAGTTACTCAAGTGGTCTGTAATAGCACTCATTATTAAACGCGGAAGTAAAGAAACAGTTCGTAAATTCGCTTGTTAAAATGATCTGTGTTTAGTAACAAGTTCTTTCTTTTCTTTTTTTTTTAATCACTTTTAGCAGTTGCCGAAGAACATCTGGGGAATTAAATTTAACACCCCTCCTTAATCTCCTCAGATGGATAAGGTAACAAGTTCATAGTCTTGATGTCACACAAAAGTTGAGGTTTGGGTGTGGGCTTCGTCAAGCAGTCAGCAATCATGTATTGCGTGGGACAATATTTTAATTCGATAATTTTATCCTCCTTTAATTGTCTTATGGCGTGAAAGCGGATATCAATGTGTTTTGTCCGCTTCGAAAATTTTTCATTTTCTATCATCTTTATACTGCTTTGGTTGTCATGGTAAAGTAAAATAGGTTTTACTTGATACAAGTTAAGATCTTCTAGCAGTTTTAATAGCCATAAAATTTCTTGTCCTGCGGTTGCTGCAGCAACATATTCCGCTTCAGCGGAAGAATATGCAATGCTTGACTGTAATTTTGTAGTCCATTGAATGGGATTATCACCCAGAAAAAAAATATTGCCGGTGGTTGATTTTCTATTTTTAGTGTCCCCAGCCCAATCAGCATCAGCATACGCGATGAGTATTGGTGGTTTATTTTTGCTTATTGTTAGGCATAGGTTTTTTGTGCAATTGAGGTAAATAATAATTCTTTTTGCCGCTTTCCAATCCTTCTCGCGTGGCGTTGCACTTCTCCTACTAAGTATATTTACTGGTGCCATAATGTCGGGTCGAGTGACTGTGGCAATATATAAGAGCGAACCGATCGCTTGCCTAAACTTTGTATTGTTCGGAAGTAAATTGTCGCTATCTTCTAATTTATAGAAACCTACTTCCATTGGTGTACCAATAGGTCTTGCATCTGTTAAATTTAACTTTCTAACCAAATCTTCTATTTTTGACTTTTGGTTTAATTTGTAACCATCATTCGTTTTGATTATGTTGGTTCCTAGGTACTGACTTATTTCGCCTAAGTCTTTTACTCCGTACTCATTTTGCAATTGTTTTATTACATCTTTAATTATTTCACTTTTACTCGCGATTAAAATATCGTCAACGTAGACGATGATATAAGTGAAATTTTCCTTTTCTTTTCTAGTAAACAAACATGAGTCAGCAGTGCTTTGCACAAAATTCATGTTTTTTAATGATTCTGCGATCTTTTTGTGCCAGGCTCTAGCTGCCTGCTTTAAGCCGTAGATTGTTTTATTCAGTTTACACACTTTGTTTTCACAATTTTTTTCTATAAAACCCTCTGGTTGTTTCATGAAAATTTCTTCTTCTATTTCGCCGTGAAGAAATGCAGTGTCGATGTCAATGTGTTGAACAGAAAGATTTTTATATGCCGCTGAGGCTAAAAATGTGCGGATTGTTGTGTGTGAAACTACGGGTGCGAAGGTTTCATCATAATCTTCGCCGTACTTCTGATTATATCCTTTCGCTACTAAACGGGCCTTGTATTTTTGTACATTTCCTAAATTATCTAACTTTCTCTTAAAAATCCACTTGCAACCAATAATTTTCTTATTTGGTGGGGGATCCACTAAGTCCCAAGTTTTATTTTTCTTTAATGAGTGGATTTCTTGTTGAGCGGCTTTGAGCCAATTTTCTTTTTCTACTGGGTTGTTCATGTTTGCTATGTCATAAAAATCGGTTGGTTCGAATGTGTCATTTGTTTTTACGTGACATACGTATCTGTCGGGTGGTACTCCTCTATTTGACCTCTGAGACCTTCTCGGTTCTACGTCGGGTTGTTTGGACGCGGTTGGTTCTTCGTCCGAATTACTTAACTCTGTTTGAATGTAGTTGTTGTCATTGTCTGAGTTTTCTACCTCTTCGCTTTCTTTTAAGTTGTTTTCACTATTTTCTATAAATTTAACTGTTCTCGCTATTATTATTTTGTTTTCTTTTGTAAATATACGGTAACCTTTTGATTTGTTGTCATACCCCACAAGTATTCCTTCCTGCGCTCTATCATCTAATTTGTTTCGCTGATGTTTTTGTATATAGGCATAAGCTTTACAGCCGAATGTACGCAGGTAGTGTAAGGTGGGTTTTCGGTTGAACCAAATTTCGAACGGTGTTTTGTTTGTTATTTTGGTTGGTAGCCTATTCTGCAGGTGATTGGCGGTATTTATGGCTTCTCCCCAGAATTTTTGAGGTAAGCCTGCTTCGGAGAGTAGACTCCTAGTCATATCTAATAATGACCTATTCTTTCTTTCCGCTACGCCGTTTTGGCTCGGACAAAATGGTACCGTAAACTGGTGTTGGATACCTCTTGCCCTTAGGTATTCTTCCGTTTGTTTACCTAAATATTCCCCTCCATTATCGGATCTAATAGCTTTAGGGAATCTGCCGAATTGGGTTTTCACCATGGCTACATAATCTTTTAACTTTTCGTGAACTTCATTTTTATGCGAAAGTAAGTAAATTACTGTGAACCTTGAATAGTCGTCTATAAAAGTGACGAACATTGTTTTTCCCCCGATAGTAGGTGTACCGATAGATGTGCACACGTCCGTGTGTATCAGATCGAGCACTTTGCCTGTTTTGGGACAGTTTGTTGATTTCGGATATGGGGCATCACTTATTTTTGTTTGGATACATATTTCACATAATGCATTATGATTACAGTTATTTATTTTTATACCGTCTGCTAAGTTTTTATTTATTAATTCTTTTATCGCATTATAGTTACGATGGCCAAGCCGTTTGTGCCAAACTTCTATGCAATTTTTATTTTTACATTCATGTGCAATGTTTACTTTATTAGTTTCAGCGCTTTCTAATAATTCGACTTGATATAAATTATTTTTCATTCTTGCTTCAAGATAAATATTCCCGTTTCGGGATAACGTGCATTTTTCTTTATCGAAAATTAATTTATAGCCATTCTGTGTTGCTTTGCTTACCGATATGAGGTTCGATTCTAATTCTGGTACGTATAATACTTCTTTTAATGTGATTGTGTTTATCCCTCCATCGGATGTTTTTGTTTTAAATGTCGTTTCACCTGTACCGTGTGAATTCAGCGTTTTTCCATTGGCAATGATGACTGTCGTCTTTTCAGTGTCGTTAAACTTAGTGAATGCATCTTTACTGTTTAGAATGTGTGTCGATGAACCTGAGTCGATTATCCAGGTTTGTTTTCCTGGTTTCTGGACTAAAAAAGCTGCGTCGCTGCCTTTTCCTGAATTGCCCTGTGTTTTGTTAATCCGAATTGGTTCTGTTTCACGGTTTTTGTTTTCTCTATAATAGTTTGCGTCTTCATAACATAACGATGATGTGTAATACTTGGATTTGTGCGGCTGTTGTTTTTGTGACGGTGAGTAAGTGTTTCTGTTCTTAAGATGCCAGCACTCTCTGTATGTATGGTTTTTTAATTTACAGTATGTACACTGTTTGTCCTTTTTATTATAGTGTTCAGCCGGAAACCTTTTATGCGTTTTAAACGCTTTTGAGGAATTCTCGCTCTGATCTGTGTTTTCTAAACGTCTTGTATATTCATCAGTGAGTTTTCCTTTTATAAACTCTGAATTAAGTTCATTTTCTGGATGGGCCTCGAGGGCTATAATTAAGGTGTTGTAACTAGGTGGTAATGAACAAAGTAACAGAGCTGAAATGTGCGAGTCATTAATAGTTTCGCCTATGGCTGAAAGTTTATCAACAAGTTCTAAAATATGTGTAATGTGTTTTATTAGATTGCCGTTTTCTGGGAGTTTTGCTCCGTATAATTTTCTCAGCAAATATAACTTGCTTGAGAGATTAGCCCTTTCATGAATTGTTTTTAAAGCTTGCCAGGTTTCTCTGGCAGTGTTTAAGTGCTTTACATGCACGATCTGTGAGTCTTCAATACTCAAGTTGATAATTGCACGTGCTTTACGGTCCCTCTTCGTCCAGTTCGTGTTAATTGGATCTGGGGGATTTTGTGTTATTACATCAAACAATTCTTCTTTTATTAAAATCATTTCTGCGCGAAATTTCCAATTTGCGTAGTTTGTCGAATTTAATTTTTCGACTATTTGAGTTTCTTTTATCCCTGCCATGTTTATTTTTATTTGTTTATGCGACCAACCTATTTCCTTTTTATTTATTTATTTACTGTAAAATGTAAAATGAACGATTTCTTTTTTTATTATTATTATTACTCACAACCAACAAATTGTTCATTCACTAATTATTTAAATGTTCATTACATAAAACATAAATATATAAATGTTTCTTTTTCATTCACCTTAATATTTCTGGTACAATAACATTCATTATTTTATTCAATGCAGCATCTTTTTATTTTTATTTTTTTTTTTCAGAACATGAATATTATTAATATTTATAATCTAAGCCACTATATAAAATTTTTCTTCTTTTTCGCTAAACATGAGCACTTCATCAGTCTCATAATCTTTTTGTTGGAGTTTAAGTGGCCTATTAAGCCAAAAGCACTCCATTTCAAAAGCAGCATAGCCACAAGAGATTTTTTCTAATTGTTTAAATATGAGACAGCGAATTCCTGCTATCGAGAATGGAGTGCTTTTGGCTTAATAGGCCACTTAAACTCCAACAGAGGGCTATAAAAATAATTAAGTTACAGAAGCTGTTAAAAATCTATTTTCTGTCTTAAATGTTTCCTTATTCACCGCTGACTCCCCCCCCCCCCAAAAAAAAACTGTAATATTAATGAAAGTTATAGGTAATATTCATGAAACTAGTAAATCTGCAAGTCAGCGGCCTCAAACATCAGTTCTATAGTTTTATTTTGAAATTATTTTATTTAGTATTTAAAATATTCAATTCACAATATCATTTCTTTCATATTTGTAATATTAATTATTATAAATGATATATAAGTAGTATATGGAAGATTAATTGTTAAAAATAGTGAAACAAAACTAAACACTAATATTCCAAAACTTTTTTTTTAGTACCTTTTAAATCCCCCACAGTTTCAATAATTTGATAGCTGTAATTGCCTGATATTTAGTATTTTAAACTATCCATCTAAAATAATTAAACATAGATCTTCCGATAATTACAATAATTGATGCATGCAAACATTAAATGATTATCAAAAATATTTTATTAATTACTGGTATCCTAATGGTTAAATTTATTTTAAAATAACTATTTTGTTTCTTTATATTTTAATTATTTATACCGTGTTTCTGTTTTTTCATATATCTGAATACTGTTTTGCTAATGATTTCGTAACCAAACATTCGAAATCTAAATAGGGTTTATCTTATGTTTTATAATCTGCGTTATTGTTGACATTTTTAATGAAATCAGAAAATGTTTCGAAGCTGCACTGTGAAAAATAATGTATTCATTAAATTTTGGTTTGAAATGCAGTCATAAAAACAATTATATTTATTTAACATATGGACATAATATATGTCCATTACTGGAACAGAGGGTGTCCATTACTGGGCTTTTGATATGTTTCTGTTATTTAAAATTAAATTTCGATTCATATTGGGAAATGAGACTATAAGAATGACTAAATAGTGCTGATAGGTTAATATAATATTGAAAAACTGGAATATAATAATTATAACTATTAATAAAAAAAAAATAATTTTAAAAGAAATTCCTTAAGGGTGTCCATTACTAGCACATCTACTCTACATAAAATTCAATGTTTTCTATTACTACCAAAACAAAAATATTCAAATTTTGCAAGAAAATACAGAACATATAAATAAGTATAACCAGCTTTAGCATATTAAGATTTTCACTGAAAAACAGTGCAGCTTCGAAAAATTTTCTGCTTTCATTAAAAATGTCAACAATAACGCAGATTATAAAACATAAGATAAACCTTATTTAGATTTCGAATGTTTGGTTACGAAATCATTAGCAAAACAGTATTCAGATATATGAATAAACAGAAACACGGTATAAATAATTAAAATATACATCATATTAATAATAAAAAACAGTTACTTACTTGATACTTGAGTAATAGCTTCCACGTTGGACACGCGCCATTGAATCTCTTCCCATCTTTTACTTCCGCCGGATCTCATTGCGCGTGACGTACATAGCAGTGACGTTGATTTCTAACAGCCAATGGCAGGTGCTCACGCTGAAGTCCATTTCGGGAGGAGAACGAATTTACGGTTAATGGCACTGATTTTCAAAACGAATGCCGCTGACATTTTAATTACTGTGAATTTTACAGCAAGTTGTTAGAAATAAGGGCACTGGACTTCTTTCTTAAAAAAGGGATGTGACCTTATAATTTTAAGGCCAACTCTCCTAATTTTACTGAAATTTTTAACAGTGCAGCCTGCATTTTGCCTTTAAAACTATTCATAAAGCACACCACACTTACTTATGCTCATATTTTATTTTCAGATTATGTTCCAAATTCATGAATACGTAAAAACGATATTATTAAGGACTATTTAGGCAATTATGTACATAAACACTACTTAAAAATATGAGACAATTACATTCAAATGAAAATCCAGTTAAAAAATCAGTTTAGAATGAAAGAAACGGATGATAAAAGAAAATCACAATTTTAAAGCTCTACAAGGAACTAGTATGTTGTGGCCATCACAAAACTTTCTTCTATCTCATACATGTCAATACTTCAAAATTCACTATCTCAGTGCCAATCTGTGTTCATCATGAGAATTCTAAAAATATGAAATTCCGTGCATTAGTTCTCGAGGTATGACTGTCACTGAAATCGTGTAAATCCAGCAAAATGCAGCATAGCAGCACCACCTATTGGGTTATTTACACCAGAACCTAATTATCACCAACTTATGTCAACGTCTAACTGAATATGAAGTGTGAGGAAAATTCGTGCATTAGTTCTTGAGATAGAGGTATTGCGCAAATCATGACAAATGCAGCATAGAAGCGTCACCTGTTGAGCGATTTGCGACAACACATAATCAGCGGCAATATTAATCAAGTTATACTTAAATCTGAAGTTTCATGAAAATTCGTGCATTAGTTCTTGAGATAGAGCTATTGAGGAAATAGCTCAAAATGCAGCACAGCAGCGCCACCTATTGGACGATTTACACAAACACGTAGTCAGCATCATTCCATATAAAGGACTAACTAAATCCGAAGTTTGATGAAAATGTGTGCATTGGTTCTTGAGATAGAGCTACTGCAAAAATAGTGTAAATCCTGCAAAATGCAGCATAGCAGCGCCACCTGTTGGGCGATTTACACAAAACGTAAACAGCATCTACTCATGTCAAGGACTAACGGAATCTGAAGTTTTATAAAATTCCGTGCATTAGTTCTTGAGATAGAGCTTTTGCGGAAATCCTGCAAAATGCTACATAGCAGCGCCACCTGCAAGGCGATTTACACCAAAAACTAATCAGCACCAATCTATATCAGGGACTACCTGAATATAAATTTTTATTAAATTCTGCGCATTAGTTCTTGAGATAGAGCGCCCACAAAATTTGTGTCACATATAGACAGACAGACAGACAGTCGGAATTTAGAGGAGTGCACAGGTCGCGGTCGGGCCAGTAACGCTTATCATAAGGACTGACACGGACTGAACGTTTAGCTTTTATTCCGGGCCGAGGCCCGACTTGGAAATTTCGTCCAGTGCAGACCTAGGAAGAATGAAGTCCAGGCCAGGCTCGATCTGGAAGAAAAAGAAGTCTGACCAGACCCGAATTTGCAGAAAAATTTAAGATCAGGACACGGCCCGGCTCTAAAAGAGGGAAGACCTGACCCAGCACGAGTCTTGTGGATTAAAACTGGCGCGACCGGGACGGGTCGCGCCGCGCTCGAGCTTCGCCGCAAGTCATTTCTCGTGAGGATGCATAATGCCGTTTTTCAAACCCTTTATTTGCCCAAGGGGGGGGGGGGGGGCTCGCCCCCCCCCCCTTAGATCCGCCATTGTAATCTATATATATAAAAGAAAGTCTGAATTTCGCATTAATCAACACTCAGCCCAAACTACTGAACCTAAAATCTTGAAATTTTGTCTAAAAATACTTCTTATGATATAGAGTGCCGCTAAGAAAGGATTTTCTAAAACTCCACCCCTAACGGGGGTAAAAAATAGAACGAACTTTTAAAAAATTCCTTAAAAATCTGATTTTATAGTTATTTTTCAATTGATAACATATTTTAGTGTAGTTTTGTATGCTGAATCGAATGGTAATAACCAAATTCTTTTAAGTTTAATAGTTCATGAGATATTTCATATTTTTCTAATCTGGCGCTATCTTTGGCGCCAAAACCTCAAATTTTCAAGTTATAATTTTTAAAAGCTCATTTTCTTTATTCTGTTACTGTAGCAAGGGAATAAATTCAAATTGGATATTTTTTTTAACAATTCTTTTGGTTTAATAATTAAAACAACTATGTCAGTTAGGAAAAAAATACAAACGCCTCAAAAACTAAAACTAAAAAAAAAGAAAAAAAACTGTTGTACTTTTTCGTTCTATCAACATGCCATGATGTATGATATCACGCCATTTATTTCAACCCTAACTGTGCAAACGATTTTTACTGCAAACTGTGTCAATTATTAACACTTGCTATTTATTGAACGTGAATATTTTTTATGAGTATTATTCCATCGTAATCCCGTAAAACTTTTTAATTTGTTATTTTTTGAATAGAAAACATTTATTATTAATTATAACTAATTTATTACTGATACTGACATAGATTTTACTATTTGGTTTAATTAATCCGATGAGGAGGAAGCTACAATAAAATTATGTTAGAAGTTAGGAATTATACATATAAAAATGTTTGTTCAAAAAACCATGAATGGCTTCATTCAAAGAATGAAATGTTTACTGTAGTGTGAGAAATACGTATTACGTACGCCATGCTGCAGTAGTAAAAAACATTTACAATTTGAAGACTGCTGTTTAAATTGACTATGTTCTATTACTTGCAAAATATTTATTTATGCTTTTATTTTAAATACTTTTTTTTGTTGATTTAAAAAACTGGTGTGTTAAAGCATGGAATTTTCAAAAGTTATATTTTTTAAATGCTCATTTTTTTATCAACAAAATTATTTTTTTTCAAATGTTTCATTTCATTTTAAATTCAATGACATTATTTATATTTCGTCCGCGTAAATTACAAAATACTCTTCATGCTGAAATAATTTTTTTTGGTTTAAGGTATTTTTTATTCTTCTTATTATTTTTCCTTTTCATCATTGTTAAATGAAATTAGTTAGACATATATTTTAAATGTGTGTATTTTAAATGAAATGAGCAAAAGGCATGTATGAATTAATGATGTCAATAAAACAAGAGTTTTTTTTTTTTTTTTTTTTTTTTTTTTTTTTTTTTTTCATGGTTATATTATAGTGTGACGAAATGTACACCCGCAAGCAGTTTTTTCCGCACCGACTGTCCATTTCTATTTTAAGAAATTAACAATTGTAATCTTGGAAACTAGCTGCCCTTGGCGACCGGTTTGGTCTCCCTTAAAATTTATGTTTGGGAAAGCATGCTAAGCATTGTATCGTGTTACTTTTATTCATAATTTAATTTACTTGAATGTTGAACTCCCTTAAATATAATTAATATAACCGCTTAAGCTAATATTAGTTTTTGTTGCATTAAAATATCTCAATTTGTTGATTTTCTGTAAACAAGTAAACCCTATTGGTTTACAATGGAAGTCTATGGGAATTTGACGAAATATTAGAGATATCGCCAACTTGGCGTCACTTTTGGCGATATATCTCCAATGTAGCGACAAACTTGGCGGCATTTGGTGTCAGAATAGGGGCCCCCTATGGTAGTTCCCTTTATAGGTATGGAGATGCATTAAATGCTGTTCAATGACTAGAAAATTAGATACAAAAAGAGATAAACATGGAAGTCAAAATAATAAGAAAACAATGGTTGTTTTAAAACTGTTTTATAACTATTCAATGTTTATATTAAAAATCACACCCAATTTTTTGACCGAAATTCATGTTTGTTCTTTTTTATTTATTTCCGTTACGGTACATTAATCTAGCGTGGGCTTAGAACTCGATTATGACTAATTCACTGCTTTTTCTGATGCTTGATATATAAAACGGAAGCAAATGAATTTATTAAATGATATATAATTTTTACTCTGTTTCTTTTTAAAGTTAGGACAGCAGGAAAGAAAAAAAAATGAAACATTATGTAATCTTTTTTTTTTAGGATTTCTAAATGTATTACTTAGCATATAATCCTAAATTAATTAATTAATAATTGATAAAAAATATATTTCTTAAAATATTACATTCTTCATTTTTAATTTATTTTCAGTATTTTTTATTTTAAAATGTTTCATTGTTGCAGTTTTAATCATTTGGCATATTTTGGCGAGTGTTCATTGGCGCATAATTAAATCTGTTGTTGTTCCAACTAGCTGACATATTGTACGAGGTACAGAAAATATTTGGTGAGTTATCACCTGAGATAGGCTAACAGTAAAATGCCTTAAAATTGATGTATTAATTTATAATTAATTTTTTCTAATATTAAAGAGTTGCATTGTGATTATTGACCTATAAACACACCTGTAAATATAATGTTTATAATTCTAACATACCAAGAAGTGAGTTAAAAATCAATTAGTGATTGTAAAAATCCATCTTTACATATAAAAACTAGGTTGACATATAAAACCTAGGAAAAAGGGCAAAATTAGAATCACTGATTGAGAAATAGTAAAAAAGACAGGCAATTGACCAAAATAGGAAGTTATGAAAGTGGGAGAATTTACCGTAGCGAAGCGCGGGTACTCAGCTAGTCTATATATATAAAAGAAAGTCTGAATTTCGCATTAATCAACACTCAGCCCAAACTACTGAACCTAAAATCTTGAAATTTTGTCTAAAAATACTTCTTATGATATAGAGTGCCGCTAAGAAAGGATTTTCTAAAACTCCACCCCTAACGGGGGTAAAAAATAGAACGAACTTTTAAAAAATTCCTTAAAAATCTGATTTTATAGTTATTTTTCAATTGATAACATATTTTAGTGTAGTTTTGTATGCTGAATCGAATGGTAATAACCAAATTCTTTTAAGTTTAATAGTTCATGAGATATTTCATATTTTTCTAATCTGGCGCTATCTTTGGCGCCAAAACCTCAAATTTTCAAGTTATAATTTTTAAAAGCTCATTTTCTTTATTCTGTTACTGTAGCAAGGGAATAAATTCAAATTGGATATTTTTTTTAACAATTCTTTTGGTTTAATAATTAAAACAACTATGTCAGTTAGGAAAAAAATACAAACGCCTCAAAAACTAAAACTAAAAAAAAAGAAAAAAAACTGTTGTACTTTTTCGTTCTATCAACATGCCATGATGTATGATATCACGCCATTTATTTCAACCCTAACTGTGCAAACGATTTTTACTGCAAACTGTGTCAATTATTAACACTTGCTATTTATTGAACGTGAATATTTTTTATGAGTATTATTCCATCGTAATCCCGTAAAACTTTTTAATTTGTTATTTTTTGAATAGAAAACATTTATTATTAATTATAACTAATTTATTACTGATACTGACATAGATTTTACTATTTGGTTTAATTAATCCGATGAGGAGGAAGCTACAATAAAATTATGTTAGAAGTTAGGAATTATACATATAAAAATGTTTGTTCAAAAAACCATGAATGGCTTCATTCAAAGAATGAAATGTTTACTGTAGTGTGAGAAATACGTATTACGTACGCCATGCTGCAGTAGTAAAAAACATTTACAATTTGAAGACTGCTGTTTAAATTGACTATGTTCTATTACTTGCAAAATATTTATTTATGCTTTTATTTTAAATACTTTTTTTTATTGATTTAAAAAACTGGTGTGTTAAAGCATGGAATTTTCAAAAGTTATATTTTTTAAATGCTCATTTTTTTATCAACAAAATTATTTTTTTTCAAATGTTTCATTTCATTTTAAATTCAATGACATTATTTATATTTCGTCCGCGTAAATTACAAAATACTCTTCATGCTGAAATAATTTTTTTTGGTTTAAGGTATTTTTTATTCTTCTTATTATTTTTCCTTTTCATCATTTTTAAATGAAATTAGTTAGACATATATTTTAAATGTGTGTATTTTAAATGAAATGAGCAAAAGGCATGTATGAATTAATGATGTCAATAAAACAAGAGTTTTTTTTTTTTTTTTTTTTTTTTTTCATGGTTATATTATAGTGTGACGAAATGTACACCCGCAAGCAGTTTTTTCCGCACCGACTGTCCATTTCTATTTTAAGAAATTAACAATTGTAATCTTGGAAACTAGCTGCCCTTGGCGACCGGTTTGGTCTCCCTTAAAATTTATGTTTGGGAAAGCATGCTAAGCATTGTATCGTGTTACTTTTATTCATAATTTAATTTACTTGAATGTTGAACTCCCTTAAATATAATTAATATAACCGCTTAAGCTAATATTAGTTTTTGTTGCATTAAAATATCTCAATTTGTTGATTTTCTGTAAACAAGTAAACCCTATTGGTTTACAATGGAAGTCTATGGGAATTTGACGAAATATTAGAGATATCGCCAACTTGGCGTCACTTTTGGCGATATATCTCCAATGTAGCGACAAACTTGGCGGCATTTGGTGTCAGAATAGGGGCCCCCTATGGTAGTTCCCTTTATAGGTATGGAGATGCATTAAATGCTGTTCAATGACTAGAAAATTAAGATACAAAAAGAGATAAACATGGAAGTCAAAATAATAAGAAAACAATGGTTGTTTTAAAACTGTTTTATAACTATTCAATGTTTATATTAAAAATCACACCCAATTTTTTGACCGAAATTCATGTTTGTTCTTTTTTATTTATTTCCGTTACGGTACATTAATCTAGCGTGGGCTTAGAACTCGATTATGACTAATTCACTGCTTTTTCTGATGCTTGATATATAAAACGGAAGCAAATGAATTTATTAAATGATATATAATTTTTACTCTGTTTCTTTTTAAAGTTAGGACAGCAGGAAAGAAAAAAAAAATGAAACATTATGTAATCTTTTTTTTTAGGATTTCTAAATGTATTACTTAGCATATAATCCTAAATTAATTAATTAATAATTGATAAAAAATATATTTCTTAAAATATTACATTCTTCATTTTTAATTTATTTTCAGTATTTTTTATTTTAAAATGTTTCATTGTTGCAGTTTTAATCATTTGGCATATTTTGGCGAGTGTTCATTGGCGCATAATTAAATCTGTTGTTGTTCCAACTAGCTGACATATTGTACGAGGTACAGAAAATATTTGGTGAGTTATCACCTGAGATAGGCTAACAGTAAAATGCCTTAAAATTGATGTATTAATTTATAATTAATTTTTTCTAATATTAAAGAGTTGCATTGTGATTATTGACCTATAAACACACCTGTAAATATAATGTTTATAATTCTAACATACCAAGAAGTGAGTTAAAAATCAATTAGTGATTGTAAAAATCCATCTTTACATATAAAAACTAGGTTGACATATAAAACCTAGGAAAAAGGGCAAAATTAGAATCACTGATTGAGAAATAGTAAAAAAGACAGGCAATTGACCAAAATAGGAAGTTATGAAAGTGGGAGAATTTACCGTAGCGAAGCGCGGGTACTCAGCTAGTCTATATATATATATAAGAAAGTCTGAATTTTGTATTAATCAACGCGCAGCCCAAACTACTGACCCTAAAGAATTGAAAATCGGGGTAAAAATACTTCTTATGATATAGAATGCCGCTAAGAAAGGATTTTCTAAAATTCCACTCCTAAGGGGGGTAAAAAATCGAACGAACTTTTAAAAAATTCCTTACAAATCTGATTTTATAGCTATTTTTCAACTGATAACATATTTTAGTGTATTTTTGCATGCTGAATCGAATGGTACTAACTAAATTCTTTTAATCCCAATAGTTCGAGAGATATTTCATATTTTTCTAATTTGGCACTATCTTTGGCGCCAAAACCTGAATTCAAGTGATAATTTCTAAAAACTCATTCTTTTCATTCTGTTACTATAGCAAGGGAAAAAATTCAAATTGAATAATTTTTTAACCAATCCTTTCGGTTAAATAAAAACAACTTCGTCAATTAGAAAAAAAAAAAATCAAACGCCTCAAAAACTAAAACTAAATAAAACTGTGGTACTTTTTCGTTCTAATTTCCGTCGCGATACCATGCCAAAATGTATGGTATCGCGCCATTTATTTCAACCCTAATCGTGCAAACGATTTTTATTGCAAACCACATTAACGTTTGCTAATTATTGAACGTGAATATTTTTATGCAGGAATTTTTAATGATGGAATCTATTTTATTCCATCATAATCTCGCAAAACTTTTTAATTTGTTATTTTTTGAATAGAAAATATTTATTACTGATACTGATATAGATTTTACCATTTCGCAGTTAGCTGATGATGAGGAAGCTACAATAAAATTATTTCAGAAGTTAGGAATAATACATATAAAAATGTTTTGTTCAAAAAACCATGAATGTCTTCATTGAAAGAATGAAATGTTTACTGCAATGTGAGACATACGTATTACGTACGCAATGCTTCAATAGTAAAAGACATTTACAATTTAAGACTGCAGTTTAGATTGACTATATTTTATTACTTGCAAAATACTTATTTATTCGGTACTTCTTAGTTATCCCGTCGACCAATTTCGCCAAATTATATAAATCGCCAAACCACTCGCCAAATTATACACATTGACATAATTTTTTATTTTAAATAACGAAAGAACAAATAAATTAGTAAAACATTAATAAAAATACAAATAAAACGTCACATTAATGGTTTTATTGGCCATTATTGGCATTTAATCTTACAATTAATTAATTAATGGCAAGCATTATTGGCAATTAATCTTACAATTTGGCGACAGTAATTTGGTCGGCGGGATAACTAAGAAGTACCATTTATTCTTATATTTTAAGTATTTATTTTGGTACCCGTCGACCAATTTCGCCAAATTATATAAATCGCCAAACCACTCGCCAAATTATACAAATTGACATAATTTTTATTTTAAATAACGAAAGAACAAATAAATTAGTACAACATTAATAAAAATACATTTAAAACGTCGAAATAAAAATCACCTGATGACGTAAATACGTGTAACTTGCTTAAAGTCAAGTGAATGCGACATTTACGATCAACCATTATTGGCATTTAATCTTATAGTTTGGCAATAGATTTTTGGTCGACGGGATAACCAAGTAGTACCATTATTTTTATTGATTTAAAAAAATGGTAGGTCAAAGTCTAATTTTCAAAAGTTATTTTTTTAAATACTTATTTTTTTTTTAATCAAAAAATTATTTTTTTTTTTTTCAAATGTATCATTTCATTTTTGTGCCAACTATTACGCTTGGTGACAATGGTGTTGGCATAACAGGGAAATACCAAAACAGTTACTGGTTTTATTTCAAATGTAAAGAAAAAAGGTTTAATGAGCAATAAATATTGTAAATATGACTATAACTCACATTCTACTGAACAGAATTTTGTAGAACTTACACTGTTAAATAGTAAATCTGGTTTATAAATGGTTTAATGTATAAACCATTATTCTAAGTTGCTACGGGAGTTCTAAAATTAGGTAAACTCGATTATGAAAGATTTCAAGTTAACTAATTAAATGCATAGTAAGTTAGATAATATTTCAGGGATTTTTTCAATATTTATCATATCATTCTGTGTTGTTTAGTTACGGAGCCATGCGGAAAAAGTTCTCAGTGGTACAGTAAAGAAAACTGGAAGATATACGCTACAGAGATAGAGTATACTATAGAGTATATATGCTATAGTTATGGAAGTTGAGCTGAGTTCCTTAAAAAATTCAGAAGTGATACAGTATATACCTACCCCTACCTCCCAGAGAGTTCTATAATCAGGTTAACGCGATTATGAAAGTTATATTTAACTATCTCAATATATATATATATATATATATATTATATATATATATATAATGCAAAGAGAAATTTCATTCTGGCCGTTTATATCTTGAGTTCTGCTGAATAGATTTTGACGGGACTTACATTGTTAGTTAAATAATTTTTCAGAAAAGATGTTAGCATAAAACATAACGTTCTACGTTGCTCAGTTAAATAATTCTAAAAAGAAAGTTCTAAGGGTTCTAAAAGTTCTAAAAGGAAAGTTCTAAATCAAATGAATCCAATTTTGAAAGATTTGCTTTTTTTAAAGGTTCCACTGAATGAATTTTTATGGGATTTAAACTGTTAATTATATCCTTTTTAGGGAAGGTTTCGGTACATTTTGCAGTTTAAAAGATTCTGCTAAGTGGATTTCGATGCAACTTGATCGGTTAGTTAATTTTTCAGTGAATGTTTTAGTATAAAGCACATATCATTTGCTGTTGCTTGGTTGTTAGGTTGCTTGATTGTAGAATTATAGACGAAAGTTCTACAATCAGGCGAACCCAATTATTATGAACGATCAGCCTTTTCAATAAGTCCAATTAACAGATTCTCATGAGACTTGCATTGATAATTTTTCATGAACACTTTTAGTATATTACATATTGTTCTATTGTTCTTTACCGAATCCTACACTAACAGATCAACTAAAGAAATTGGACCTTAACAGTTTAATTTTTGTATGACTCAATAAAAGATATAATAGCGTAATGACATTCATATTGCTTTCAGCAATTCGGTTGGATACACCAGGTAAATGTCCATATTGCTTTAAAATGCATGATCAAATTCACAGATATATTTTGTTTCATTCAAGATTTCTTTAGAAAAACCGACCAGCGTAGCGGGCGAAGGCGGCTAGTATAATTATAAACATAAAAATTATGTAATTATTTAAAAATAATTATATTTAGTTATAACCCTCACTCCGTATAAATTTTAAAATATTGATTATAGGTGGCCATCTCTCCTCGGTTATTGATGTGGCCATCTATCCTAAAATTGATGGAGAGATTGCCATCCAATTTAAAGAATCACTCCGTCATTGTACGTCTTTGTTTTAGACTTAAAAGTGAAGATTGGATTACATACGTGCCTTAAAAGTCTTTATAGTAAAAAAAAAAAAAAAACATACGTAATGCAAAACACTCAGATACCTAACTCAAAAAAAAAAAAAAATATTCAACCACTAAAATAAATAAACTTTAAAATTACACTTTCCTTTTAAAATTGAAAAACACAGCTGTACGTCCCAATGAATGAACACACTGCAAATGAAAATGTCTGAAATTCAGACATTTAAGTGTCTGAAACGCAGTGTTCAATTTTCAGACGTTTTAAAATGTCTTAAAATTTTCAGACACTTCTTGCGTCTGAATTTCAGACACTTAAGTGTCTGAAACAAGAGTGTTCAATTTTAAGACGTTTTAAAGTGTCTTAAATTTTTCAGACACTTCTTACGTCTGAATTTCAGACATTTCAAATGTCTTAATTGCGGCCATCTTTGAGCCTTTTTTTTTTTTTTTCTAGCCAATATGAAGCCATCTTTGACCACTTTTCTTTCTAAGCCATATACGCAGCCATGTTTGACCACATTGAATCCTTTTTTATAAATGGGAATAATTTGTTACCATACAGCAGAGCTGATTGCAGCGTGGGAAAACTGGGATGCTTCTCTGCCCCCTGATTTTAGGGTACCCCAAATTGGGTATGAAATTTTCATAAAGCTGATATTTTAAATCAGTTTTGACCTTATGAGGATTGTAATCAGTATTTTGTAGTTTTAGAATAGGATAATATATATATATATTTTTTTTTTCACCTAAATATGTATTTATGTGTTATCATATATGCCCTACGGCATCAAAAATGTTTATTACTTTTAGTGAGAACTTCAAATTGCTGCTAGTCCAAAGACCTAGTATTCATTCACCCCCTCCCCCCATTGCCTACATATACTGTTACAAAAATAATTAAGCCTATTCTATGCCGTCAAATACATATTTGGATAAATATATCATTTTCTTTAGCCTAATCATGTTCTAAAAGTGCAAAATATTTATTAAAATAAGTGTAAGATCAAACCAAATTTAAAATATCAGCTTTATGGAAATTTCGTACCAAATTTAGGGGCCCGTACAGCTAAAGGCTCATAGAAACAGCCCAGTTTGCCCATGCTGCAATCAGCTCTGCTTTATGGTAACAAATTACTCCCATTTATAAAAAATGATTCACTTCTTCAGAAAGAATCCCATCCCTGCTATGTTGTGCAATTTTTTCCCATTTAAATAAGATATTCCCAGTAAATTAGTTTAAGCATTTTTATTTCTGTGTTAAATAAAATCTAACACTGGATTCCCCCAAATTTACAGTATATGAGTATTATATTGTAATATTTATTAATCAATATTTATTATTAAACAATATTATGAATTTCTAGAGTAGAATAAGGTTAAAAACAAAATATACTTGTCTTAATACAGTAAAACCTGCCAATAGCGGGTACCTCGGAACCGTGGAATTTGTCCGACGTTCGGTGGTGTCTGCTTTTCTGACGTATAAGTGTATAAAAATTTTGCATATTTTCAATAAAAAAATGTGTTTCCTAAATAGTGGCGTCCTTTATTTAGGAGTGTCCGTTATGGAGATTTTACTGCAAAGCCTTCATACGAACAGTTGTCTTTAGCGAACACTCACCTTTATCAATATACAGTAAAACCTCCCTAAAGCGACCACTTCCGTTCCAATAAAAATTGGTCGCTCCGAAAGGTGGTCTCTTAATGGAGGTCATATTAAAATCTAGATTTTAATTGTTAAAAAAATGTAACAATTAATGTTACTTAAATTATATTTTTGAAATTAAGAAAACATATGAAAATTTAAGTATCAAAACAAAAGTTAATTACATAAGTTAATTACTGCAGAGTTTAAAAAATGAATACATTGGCGTTTGCTTTGCTTTTATGGTTTTATCTACTATAAATTTTATTTCCAAATCCTTTCGAAATTCAGTAAATAAATTCTTTTTTTTTTTTTTTTTTTTTTTTTTGGTCTGGAACAAATTAAGACGATTTCATTACTTTATCTGTTCCTTTGAGCGTTTCCTGACAGAATAGGGCAGGGGAGTTTATTGACCGTCATCCTTAATTTGTCATCAGAGTTAAATTCATTGCCTAAAAAGGAACAAAGCCGTTTAAACACTTAAAAGTTACCGGAATAAATAAAAATTCTAAACTTAGTTTAGAAGTTTGATAAATAATGCGCTCTCCAGAATTATTATTCTAATAAAACCTTTTTCAAGCCACCCGGAAAAAACGGAATTTGTTTCATTTTCTTCAAAGAAATGGGTCGTTCATGGAGGGAGTTCAACTGGGGTGGTCTCTGAATAGAGGTAAAATTAGTATTGAGCCTATGGGAATAAATTTCGTTCCATGAAAAAAATGGTCGTTCAGGGAGGTGGTCGCACAGGGAGGTTTCACTGTATGTAGACAACCTCATAAAAGCTAACACAATCGAATAGCAGACAGATTCAGCGTTCTGAAGGTGCCCGCGATTAAGAGTTTTTATTGTATTTAAAATTTTTTGTACTTAACTTTTAATCTTATTCTACTTTTTAAGTTCAAAATACTGATTATAACCAATATACAATGTCCAAACATATTTAACGTATAAGCTTTAAAGAAATTGCATATCGAATTTGGGGCAGCAAAAATCGTAGGTGATGGTGGTGGGGGCGGGGGGTGGGGGACATGCCAAAGTTTACCCGTGCTTTCATCAAGTCCTTCTAGAAAAATCCCAACTCTGCATTGTGATTCGGTAAATATAAAATAATTCAGCTTTAAGTGCAAAATCTAGTAGTTATGCTCAAGTAAATATAGTATAAAATTCTATCTTTTTACTGATATTCATTTTAAATTTCAGATTTCTTTTTTACTAAAAATAATCAAAAAAATCAATATTATAATTGATTTCAAATGAAATATAGCTGTATATATTTACCGTATTTTTACAATTATGTTAACAGCACATAATTACATGAATTTAAGAATCTACAAATAATCATGACTAATACAGAGATAAGGCGAGAACATTTTCTAAATTGTTAAATAAGAAGATTTATTGGCGACGCCAACAAAATTTTCTCCGCTTCTACGACTACAGATTTCAGACGATTTCTGATGAGTCTTCAAATTGTGGTGTGAATCACCGGGCTTGAAAATGAAAACATCTGAAGTTGACTACTTTCAGTATAGCAAATAGAATAGTTCTAAAATGCTCGGAAACAACAAAAGTATACAGCAGAAGGAAAAAACAGATTCCATGACCGGATTTAATGAGTTTTATCAGTCAAAACAGTTTAAAATAAATAAATGAACACAAGTAATTCGCTGTATGTATGCGGGAATTAATGATATGGGTAAATGGAAGGATTTTCGAACTATATTCTTTTAAATAACTTAAAATTTATCGCGGTGTATAAAATATGACACGCAAGAAAACGTCATCAGACATGAAAAGCATGCATAATAAATAAAAGCATACATGATAAATAAAAATTAAATAAGGATGTTTACTATAAAGAGTTGGGAATTTCAGTACATATCACATATTAAACCTATGGGAAATGTAAAACCGATGTGAACGTTACAAAGGCTGTCGCATTAAATGCTTATAAAAATATTGTATTAATAAATAAAACCCATATAAAAGGTACTCCGGTGTAATAATTACTCTAAAAAAACACTGTTAAGATAGTCTTGATGGTAGTTAAGAAATTATGAGCCAATCAACAGGTGCTGTCACTGCTATTTTTAAAGTAATGGCGTGCGAGTATACAGAGAAAGAAGGCTTAGGATGGTGTATCTCAATAGATTCAGTAACCACTAGTGCACCATGCAGACACGCCAAAACTTATTTTAAGGATAACATTGGATGGAAAATAATGCAGAAACATGATTGCAGATGATTTGAATAGTAGATATTTAAATTTTAGCAAAATAAAATTTTAACATGGAAATACCATAGGCAAAATGATTTGAACATATTTTGGCATAACTCAGGAACTAATAAAGCTATAGACTCGTGTGAGGTCTCCATTTAAAGATAAAACATTTACAGAGAGTTTTAAATACATAGTTAAGACCCCACTTACCTGGGAAAAGGTCAGATTATTCCAAACGCACATTCGCCCAGAGGACGTCCGGATTGGAGGCTACGTTAGTATCCGTTAGTTAGGCAGAGTTTGATATTTAAAAAATAAAATCCCCTTGCACATCCGGCTAGCTCTGTTAAAAGAATGGAAAATTTCCATCCTGAAAACATAGCCCGCCAGACAACAGTTCTCTTTACAAATTTGACGAGATGAAGAACACTATATTAGTGTTATAGATAAATATTAATACGGAGTACCACTATGTCAATAGAAATTAAATCCCGGAACTTCACATTCCGCAAAAAAAAATCAAGTCAAAATAAATTATTAGTTAAAATGCACGCGTACATAAAAACAAACATTCAGTTTGAATTATAAACGAACATCGAGTTCGAAAGGAAGACGCATGCGCAACTGAAAGTGCCCCCTGGTGAATGCGGAGCGGAGTTACAAAGTGTCTTAAAATTAGACACTTGCAGATTTTTTAGACACATTTCTCAGTTCGTTTACACCATGATCATAGTAAGACACTTATATGTTTTAAATTAAGACATCTATCATGACTGAATTTTCAGATTCAGATACTTAAGTGTCTTAAATTCCTTTTCAGTCACATATATGTCTTAATTTAAGATGCCTCTATTTGCAGTGCACGTTGAACTATTTCTTACGAAAAAGTTTATGCTGCAATCTATGGTATAGTTTTTGAAATATTTAGACTGGCCATCTCTCCTCTATAGCCATCTATCCTAGAATTACCCTAACGCAAGTCTCGTCATCATGACGATAATGTTCGAAATAATGAAGCAATTCGAACCTAATTGGGACGGGCTTTGCCAGTATCTTGGACGAATTCCTTGATCAAGTATTGTTTAGGCGCATTTAGGTGATCACTTAATGAAAAAAAAAAAAAAAAAAAAAAAAAAACAGCCTGTTTAAAGTAAAAAGTCTAAAATTAACAAAGCATTTTTCTTTGGGTTGTCTGATTGCATGAATTTTTTGTCTAACTTTTGTTATTTATTTTTTGTAAATGACTAATGAAATCTTCTTTTCGTGTCCTTTTTACTCAGGCACACGAAGCATTTGCCCAGTTCGTTCTTTGCTTACTTTCGGCCGCATTCTCCTCCACCCTCTAAAAAAAGAAAAGAAATAATAATAATAATAATAATAATAATAAAAACAGAAAGAAAAATGTGTTTTCATTTGAAAAGTTACTAGGGACCTGAACATGAACAGCTTCAGAAACAACATTTACACTGATTTCATATCATATTGTGTTTTTCAAAAATAAATCCCCCTCTTTTCCTTTTATTTTTTAATTTTACTCTTTTATTACTCTTTTATTTTTTTCTCCTGTAAATAATGTCTTGTTGTAGATTTGTATCTATTTTGACATATTTATAAGACATATTTTATTTGACATATAAGACATATTTTATTTATAAGACATATTTTATTATTAAATTTGACATATTTTATTTTTCTATTTTACAATCACCTAATATTTTAACGCATTTTATCGAAATATCAAGATTTTTGACTCCTTTATTTAAAGTTTATCTCCATTAATTAACATCTTCTAAGAATATTTTAATTAGCCATTAGGATTTTTTTTTTGTTGTTCATTTCAACTGATAATTAAAACTGTTGCTTCGAGTAATTAATCTATAATCTTGTTTTAGAGAAGAGACGATAGTTAAGTACTTCTTTAATATTTAACGTAATTGATTGCTTTAATTAAACAGATGATATTGCGTGACGGAAAATTTTCCGCCGAGATAAAATTGTTAAACCGATAAAATATTTAAGCTGATTTTTATTTGTTTATTTTCAGGGGAAAAGAAATACTTAAGCATATGCGGAAGAGTTGAAAACGTTATTTAAAAAATTCGTCAGGTGAATCATTTGAAAATCTTACATTTTAGTAATGGCATATGCTTTTAAATTTTAAGGATTAAAGTTGTTTTGAAAAGTTAACGATAAAGTTGTAATCAGGGCTTAATTTCTATGAAAAGTTAAAGGAGTCCTAATACTGTAGATATACTAACCGCACTGAATAATAATAAAAAAATATATATAAAAGAAAAACTAGGAAGTTATAATAACCAGGAAAGAAAATATAACACAAGCAGGAAGTAGGGGTTCTGCCTTTACAGAATTTAGTGTCGCCCGATAAAAACAACAACAAACTAGTATGTTGTGGCCATCACAAAACTTTCTTCTATATAAATCACGTCAATTAAATCATTTAAATAGTAAAATGAATTACATCAATTTATTCATATAAAAGTATACCTGAATTTGAAATTTGATGAAAATTCGTGCATTAGTTATTGAAATAAAGCTGTAGGAGAAATTTTGAAAAATGTAGCATAGCAGTGCCACCTGTTGAGCGATTTGCACCAAAACACAAACAGTACTAATTCATATACCGGAATCGTAAACCGAAATCGCCAAAACACAAACAGTACTAATTCGTATATCGGAATCTGAAGTTGGATGAAAATCCGTGTATTAGTTCTGGAGCTAAAGCTACTGTGGAAATCACAAAAAATGCAGCACAGCAGCGCCACCTGTTGAGCGATTTACACCAAAAGGTACAAAACATCAATTCATGTCAAGAACTAACTGAATCTGAAATTTGATGAAAATCCGTGCATTAGTTCTGGAGCTAAAGCTACTGTGGAAATCACAAAAAATGCAGCACAGCAGCGCCACCTGTTGAGCGATTTACACCAAAAGGTACAAAACATCAATTCATGTCAAGAACTAACTGAATCTGAAATTTGATGAAAATCCGTGCATTAGTTCTGGATATTGAGCTATTGTGGAAGTCGAGAAAAACGCTGCATAGCAGCGCCACCTGTTGAGCGATTTACAGCAAAACATAAACAGCACTAATTCATATCCAGGTATACCTGAATCTGAAGTTTGTTGAAAACCCGAGCATAAGTTCTTGAGATAGAGCTATCGCGGAAATCACAAAAAATGCAGCATAGCAGCGCCACCTGTTGAGCAATTTACACCACAAGGTGCAAAACGTCAACTCATGTCAAGCACTAACAGAATCTGAAGTTTGATGAAAATCCGTGCATTATTTCTTGAGATAGAGCTATTACGAAAATCGTGTAAATGCTGCAAAATGCAGCATAGCAGCACCATCTGTTGGGCGATTTGCACCAAAACGTTACCAGCACCAATTCATATCAAGGATTAACTAAATCTGAAGTTTGATGAAAATCCGTGCATTAGTTCTTGAGATAGAGCTAGTGCAGAAATCGCGGGAAATGCAGCATAGCAGCGCCACCTGTTGAGCGATTTACACCAAAAACTAATCAGCATCAATTTGTATTAGGGACTAACTTAATATAAATTTTTATTAAATTTCGTGCATTAGTTCTTTAGATAGAGCGCCCACAAAATTTGTGACACATACACACAGACAGACAGACAGACAGACAGACAGACAGACAGACAGACTCACAGAGTCACAGACAGACATTTTGTAAAAACATGTTTTTTGGAATCTCTGACCCCTAAAACGTGTAAATCCGTCGAAAACCGAAAGTCGAAAATTTTCATGAATCCAATACTTTCTTCTTGTAAAGATAGAAGAAAGTAAAAAGGTATACATAAAATATAATAATGCATACAAAGTCAAAATATATTTCAGCTTTAAGACTTAATAATACACGCGTTTGTTTTACATAAAATGACGTCATTCCCATCCGAGCAAAACGCGATGTCGTCATTCAAGAAACTCGACAAAAAACAAAACAAAAAAAACTGGCTATCTAATGGTTTGTAAGCTTTTATCTGTTTATAACATTAATATGGATACACTGAAAAAAAATGGGTACTCAAAATTGAGTAAAAAGTACTCAATTTTAAGTATGTCACATACTCAAAATAGCTCTGATCCAAATGTACTCAAAATTGAGAAAACATGTGCTCATTTTTGATTGCATGGTTGTGTTCAAATATGAATCGTTATGTACTGCCCCCCGGAACCTACAAATTAAAGTATAAATGTTCTGACATTTATTTCCAGTTCAACATTATTAAGAAGAAACGTTAAATTGATTATTTATTATGAAAAACACTGTAAAAAAAATGTAAATTCATGGACTTTTACCGTATAATTTTACGGCCAATGTCCGTTTTTCAATCTTAATGACCAAGTTCTGTAAATTTACGTTAAGGAAGTGTAATGTCTGAATATTGACTTGTTCTTATGGACGAAGACCGTTATTCTACACTGACCGTTCATTTCTGCTATCAAACCATTTTTTTACGGTAAACCTCCTTAACTGATGCCTTTAACGTTAGAGGTCTGAACGGGCCGAAATTTTCAGTTCCGGGCCCGGCCCGGCCCAATACAAAAATTGAAACTTCGACCCGAGTCCGGCCCGGCCCGTATAAAATAATTATTGGCCCTGCCCGATATAACTGCTAAAGGTTCGGCCCGAGACCGGCCCGGCTCGGAAAAAAGGTAAAATCTCGGCCCGAGTGAATTTCTACAAGATTGATATTTACGTCGATTTGGTTAAAATTTTGACTCGTACGAGGAGTTTTGACCAAAAATATTTATCTTAGCCTTTTTTTTTTTCATGTTTATAATCTTCATTTTTATAAAAGATTTTTATAAAAGTGCCGCAGGCTGCGATATTTATTTTTTAATGAATCTCTATTTCTAGTATGTAAATGTTTCAGTTAACATTAACATTGTTAATCCATATTCTATTTATTGAAGTATTAAAAATCTGAAAAATGTTATACAGTAAAATCTCCTAAGACGGAATTGCATAGAAAAGGAAAAAAAAAATGCGTTAGATACAAGTTGAAGTTCCCTTCTTAGCAAGTGTAAATGTATTAGTATTATATATTCCATTCTTACTTATTAGTATATTAATTTTGCATGGATCAACACGTTTTCCCGTTTAAAACAAGATTCCGTTATAGGCAGGTTCTTTTTCACACGTTTTATTATATTTTAATTTAGTTATATTTTAATAAACTACTATTCTTTAAAGAATAAATTTTAATGTTTTATTGCAGAATAATGACGATTTAAAAATGTATGTATTTTTGCAAAAATGTTTTGCCCAGGCCTAATTTTACTGACCTTTGAACGGACCAGGCCACGCCGAGACAATGATTTGTCTCGCCGTCAAAACTAGGACTGAAAATTTTGGGCCGTGAAAACTAGGAATGAAACCAGTCCCGGCTCTACACAGATAAAATAAGTTAGGTCCGGCCGGATACTTCAGAAAAAAATAAGGCCCGGCCCCGCCCGTTACTTTAGAAAAAAATAAGGCCCTAACCTAGCCCGACCCGGCTAGATCCGAGCTCCGTAAATGAAAACAGGCTTTGGGCCGACCCGCGCATGTTTCAGTAGCTCTACTCCTTAGAGGTCTGCACGGGCCGAAATTTCCAGGCCCGGGCCCGGCCCGACTCATCGAAAAAAATTCGGCCCGGCCCGATAAAAAAATTAAAAGTTCGGCCCGAGCCCGGCCCGGCCCGTAGGAAAAGTAATATTGGCCCGGCCCGCTAAAAATCTTAAAAGTTCGGCCCGAGCCCGGCCCCGAAAAAAGTTAAAATATCGGCCCGAGCCCGGCCCGGCCCGGAAAAAAGCTAAAATCTCGGCCCGAGAAAAAAAAAAAAAAAAAAAACCCAGCCCGAGTTAATTCTTTGCAAAGCATTGATTTTTACGTCGATTTGGTTAAAAATTTGTCTCGTTCGAGATAGCTCTGACCAAAAATATTTATCTTAACTTTTTTTTCTCATGTTTATAATCTTCATTTTTAAAGAAGTGACACAGACTGCGATATTTATTTTTTTTAACGAATCTCTATTTCTTGTATGTAAATGTTTAGGTTATCATTAATATTGTTAATCAGTATTCCATGCATTAACATACATGTATTCCATGTATGCCAAAAATCTGAAAAATTCTATACAGTAAAATCTTCTAAGACGGAATTGCGTAGAAAAGAAAAAAAAATGCGTTATAGACAAGTTCCATTCTTAGCAAGTGTAAATGTATCATATATTATTTTCTTACGTATTAGTATATTAATTTTGCATGGATCAACACGTTTTTCAGTTTAAAACAGGGTTCCGTCATAGGCAGGTCCCTTTTCACACGTTTTACTATATTTTAATTTAGCTATGTTTTAATAAGCGTAGAACTATACTATTCTTTAAAAAAAAAAAAAAATTAATGTATAAGTGTAGAATAATGGCAATTTAAAAATGCATGCATTTTTTGCAAAAAAATTTTGGGCCAGACCTAATTTGACTGATCTTTGAATGGATCTGGCCAAGCTGATACAATGATTTTCATACGGGCTGAGTCAAAACTAGGACTGAAAAGCTTGGGCCGTGAAGACTAGGAATGAAACGAATCCCGAGTCTGTACAGAAAAAATAAGTTTGGTTCGTCCCTGCCCGAGCCTTAGAAATAAAGTATGGCCCGGGCCCGGCCCGGCCCGAGCCTTCAGAAATAATGTACGGCCCGGGACCGGCCCGGCCCGAGAAGAGTGGAGCCCGAGCCCGGGCCGGCCTGTGCAGATCTCTACTACTCCTAACGCAGATCACTTCTTTCAGTGACGTAGTGTTTCATCGAACCACAGCCATCTCTACACCGGCCCAATCGCTAAACTAACTCCGGCGGGTCACGTGACCAGTCGAAGGCGGTTAAATTGAAGCGAAAGTGACGGTCGCCATTTATTCTGTTGTTGAAAATTCCATCGTTGATGAATTCAAGTCGCATTTTCGTATAAAGTTGCACATGGTTCATGATTTTCATCTTTATACTATCTATTTTATTTAGATACTTATGTTTTATTTCACGAAAATGTATCATGTGTTTTCCCCGCGTTTCATGTGCTTTCCTAGTGTTTCGTTGTTTCTCTTTCTGAAAAGAAAATATGGCTCTCAAGGATTCGTAAATATAATTTTAATTTCATCTAAAAGGCTAGAATATGCATTAAATATTCTAAAATGATGTTCAGTGGATATCACCAAGGATTAACATAACTATTGAAGTAAGTTCTGATTTAACTTTTAAAATTTATTGTCTTAATAAAACAAATTATATCAGACGCTTGGTTTGAATATTAGCAATCTAAGAAAATAAGTATAAGGTTGACATGATTGTTAAAATATATGATGAATGTACAGTTATATGTCAGTAATTATTATATCTCTCTAGAGAAGTTGATTGAAAATGAGAAAAGACTAATAATTCAAAAGCTCTTTCATAATAAACAAAAATATTTAGATAAATATTTAGATAAGAAATGCAATTTATCAATAAATCAGGCACGAAACAATTCCTCCTAAAGGAGGAATTCCACCTATTTTAAAGCAATTTTGGACATTTTCTGGATTGATGCAAAAATGCAAAGAAAATATTGGAAGCATATATGAGAGGGGGGGGGGGGGGGTGTCTAGGAAATTTAATAATAATTTTGTTTACTCAAATCGTCGGTATTTGTTTCTGAATTACTGTGCAAAAAAGCCATCAAATCAAAGGTGAATCAGCATCTGAAAGTGGTGTAAATTGTTTCTAAAATGTCTTTCCAGAGTGATTTTTTTAGACTTTAAAAGGTAAAGGAAGTTTCCATAAGGTTTTTTTTGGAATAGAATATTTTTTCCTAATTAACACTTTCGTGTAATTTCAGTGATGCAATTTTGGAGATGTATTTCTGGAGTAAAGATTAATTTGACTTGCTTGTATTTATGCAGCATGGAGGTTTGTTTTTGAAAGGAGGGGGGAAATCTTAAACAGACAAGCCTTCTAAAATAATATTTATTTTGACAAATTAATCGCTGTAGTTCACATAAATTCATCAGATATTTATGGTTTTACATCTTAGCAAACTGTCTTCAATTTCCTGTTTTGATTCAAAAGACCTGTAAAATTGTTAGTTTAAATTTCTTTTAATAAATTTTAAATTATTAAAAGAAAATCATACATACAGTAATATTTTATTTTATTGTATAAATAAGTTAAAATGTATCCAAAAATAAATATTGTATAGATGGAAAAAATTTTACAACTTTTTTTATGTTTTCCACTTTCATGCCTGATAAATTTAGACGCATTTAAATATCTTTAAATGATATATTAAACCCAGTTTATAAAAACATTGTGCCAATCCTACTTTTCATTGCAGGTTATGCTGCTTTCTAAACTTGCTAAAACATCACTGTTGTAATTACTGTATTGATTCTAGTAATGGTGATTTTTCATATGAATTTTTTATTAAAAATTAGTTAACTTTAGGTTAAAAATGTAGTGAATGACTTTGATCATTTATGTAAATATTGTACTCACAGGGATCTGTCCAGATTTTTCTTTCTGGGTCCTATTTTTGAAATTGTGAATAGTTTTTTTTTTTTTCACATTTATGAAAAATCTATTTTTAATTTTGGGAATTTGAAATTATCGTTATATTCAGGTTCTTGTTATACATTTTTAACAAGACCCTTTCCATATCTATATCTTGATAATAGTTTATTTGACAAGTTAGATAGTATTACTTTTAAAATTTGTGATGAAAAGTACAGTTTGGAAATGCAAAAGTTTTGTGTAAAGCTAATTGTTAAGTTGAAAAATTTTGTGAAGGGTCCTGTTTTAAAATAAAAAGGTTGTGAAAGGTCCATTAAAGGACCTAATTTTTCTCTAAACAGATCCCTGGACTCATGACAGCTTTATTTATTTAAAAATATGATGCAAGTTGTATATAAGATCTTACCAAATAATTACTCAAAAATAGTTATTAAAATTTTTAATTAAGAAATACAAGAGAAAAATTTAAAAAAACTGAAAAATAAATAAATCTGTATTTAATTTTAGCATTCAACCTTAGAAAATCTGAATTTCTTAACAATATGTGAATAATTTTTGTCATGTGCTTTTCATAATTTAAATACCAAATTTATCCTTTCATTTATTTTTAATTTGTGTAAATGCATTTAGCCAATATAATATGTTATTCTTTTCATAACTAAGGGGCTGGCTCCACATAAAACTTTGATCATGAAGCTAAACAAACATTTTAAATTTTCTTTACTTTTCTGACAAATGTAATAGATGGGAAATATTTTTGTTAATTTTTGAATGATGGCATACTAAGTTTCTTGTCAAAAGAAATTTTTAATAGATAGAAATTTTTAATCGATTGATTGAGCTTATTTAAAAATCTTTCAGTAAAATAATAATACAAGAAAACCGGGACCTGAAGGGAGATTCACTAGGCACTCAATCACCATATAATTTTACTAGTGGGGGAAAAGTCCGCCTTCGACAGCCGCCATTTTGAATGAGCACTCAGGCCTAGTATTCAGAAGGCTGTGATCGAACGCATGCGCTGTGAAAGTGGAAGCATCTCTTTACGCGGGCGACAAGATATCCAGACTTCCGTTTCCGGTCACGTTGGATTTTCTAATGGCGGCCTCCGCGTCCTGATATTTGAGCTCATCTAGAAACCCTGTTAAAAGTAAGTAACACTTCTATTTACTTTCTTTTTTTAATCAAATCTTAAATGATGAATCTAGGAATCATTACTGAAATGTATAACTTTATAATCCATTATCATGGACGTGGTTTGTTTAGATCATAGAAGTACCAATAAGTGTTTGTAATTCTATGGTGATATTTTTTTTTTGCGTAGCGATGTAAACAAAGATTTTTGCCTTTTTCTCGCTACTTGAAATCATGTAATCTGTAAGCATAATGCTAGTTCAGCGAATAAGAAATTTCAGCCAGTTTTTCTAAATGTTTTAACTTTTTAGCGTGTCGAAAAGTAAAAAAAAAAAAAAAAAAAAAAAAAGACAATTTTCTTGATTTCATATCTTGAAATGCATACGTTACGAAAATACAATTTTTAGAAGGTGGTAATAGTTACATAGTTCTTTAATTTTTTTTTTTTTTTTTTTTTTTTTTTTTTAATAATAATAAAGTGAAATTAGTTTGTTACAATTAAAGATGCACCGAATAGGAATTTATGCCGAATATTCGGCTTGCGGGTTAACCGAATAACGAATATTCAGCTGGTCAAATACTTTTATATCTCAGAGTTTAACTGTATTAAAAAGTTAAATTTTAAACAATTTTAGATAATATTTAGCACAGATACTTCCATTTTGACAAACAAGACTATTTATATAAGTAAATTTTGCACTAAAAATAAAATTTGTGTTTTGAGTTATTATTTAAGAAGAGGATATTAAATTAATAAAATTTAAGTTCCATGCCTTCTTCAGTGAATATAAACAAATGAATATAATTCTCTTATATTGAACAAGAAACAATATATTCCATCAAAAATTAAAGGTGTATATATGCTGTAGCTGAATTTTCGTTCACAGCTGTTGCAAAAATGAAGCTATTTTAGTGAATTTTGCATCATATTAATTTGTTTGTTTAGAATGTGATGATATCATTAGAAGTAACTGAATTTTGGCCAGTGATACAGTACTGTAATCTGCATTCTTAATAAAGGAATGTCTAGCTCAGTGCTGTTTAGATATGAATAGTTGCTATTCCAGAAAAATAATACTAGTTTATTTCATATGGCAAAATAAAGCTTAATTTTTTTATGGTGCAATTAAAAAGTATATAATAATAATAATCATTAGCACCTCTAATAAAATACATTGTAATATACTTAAAATATTTGTTAGTTGCTGTACTAAAAGGCATAAAAGAAGTAGAAAGCTTTTATTTGCATTAAACAGCATGCTTAACACAAGGCGAGGTTATAAATACAATGAAAAGCTAATTTAAAAATTTCATCCACCAAAATAAACTTTTGCCAGTATTTCATCTGTTAAATCTAGCAAAGTTTAAATGTTGGGGGGTGGGGGGTATATTGATTAGAGATTGTTTCTAAAATGAAAGTAAAAAAAGTATTTTTATTATGTTTTCTTATGTTAATTATATTTATTGTCATTGTAGCCAGTGGCACCAAATTATATGGGCCCTTGGGACGCTAGCCCACCTAATAATTTTGGGCACAAATGTCATAACCGATTAATCAATATTGGCGCAATTTTTTTCTGACGCCAATGTCATATACCCAATGGGTACTTAACTGGCACCAAAGTGTCATTATTTTGCTTGATATGGTAACTTGGATGTTGTTGTTTATGCTGTTGATGTTTTTGCCAAATTGGCGTCAGAAAAAAATCGTGCCAATATTGATATATATATATGTATATGACATCTGTGCCTAATTTTGTATGGAAAATAGTAAGGACGTCAACTAAACTTCCAGGAACACTGAAAGCTCCTTCAGCAGATGTATAAATAAAATTTTGGTACTTTTTGGTTAGCCGGGCGCCAGTGTCATATATAGGGTAGATGTGCCAGTAATTTGCATTTAGTACTGTTTGCATCAATTATTCTAATTATCAGAAGATCAATGTTTTAATTATTTTAGATGGATAGTTTAAAATACTAAATATCAGGCGAATATAGCTATCAAATTATTGAAACAGTGCGTGTGTGTGTGTGTGGGGGGGGGGGGGGGTTAAACGTTAATTTAAAAAAAAAAGTTCTGGAATATTAGTGTTTAATTATTAAAAATAGTGAGACAAAATTAATCTTTCAGAGATTACTTGATGTATCATTTATAATAATTAATATTACAAATATGAAAGAAATGTTATTGTGAGTTGAATATTTTAAATACTAAATAAAATAATTTCAAAATAAAACTGTAGAACTGATGTTTGAGGCCACTGATCTGCAGATTTACAAGTTTCATGAATATTACTTTATAACTTTCATTAATAGTGTTACTTTTTATTTTTTTCCTTTTGGTCAGGTGAATAAGGAAACATTTAAGAAAGGAAATAGATTTTTAATAGCTTCTGTAACTTAATTGTTTTTATTTAAAGGAGAGGGATTAAGCCCTATGAGCCCCTCTTTGACTTTGCTCTTAAACAATATTTTCTGCTTCCTGGCTGATTTGATTGCCAGATTATAAAATATTGAAATTTTATTAATCACATAAAATAACTTAAAATTTATAAAAATTTTGGTGTTATTACATTTTAATAAATATAATTTAAAAATTAAATTTGATTATTTAGGTTTGCAGTTAAGTCAAAATATTTTATGCACTATAAACATTACTGAAATTGCATTTTTAGCTATGTCTACATGGGGTGTCCATTACTGGAAAATGACTAATTAAGCATCCCAGTAATGGACAACCCCCCCTCTTAAAACCTTAAAAATAAATGAAATTTTGTAAATGGCCATTAGTATATAAAATTCTAAGTTTTCTATTGCTACTCAAACAAAAACATTCAAATTTTACAAGAAAATAAATAAAAATAAATTACTTAAACGAAGCCAGCTCTTAGCCTCTTCATTAAGATTTTCACAGAAAAACAGCGAAATTTTGAAACATTATTTTCTGCTTCTTGACTGACTTAATTAAAATTGTCAACAATAATACAGTTTTATAAAACATGCAAAGGGGAATTATTAAAAAAATAATTAAAGCTAAATATTTATTAGTTATTTTTTTATGAACCAAAAACATCAAGGGGTGTCCATTACTGGAAGGGTGTCCATTACTGGCACATCTACCCTAACATATATGTATGTATATGTACATATATATGTTGTGTATATGTACAACATATATGTATGTATATATGTATAAATAACACTGGTACCCGGCTAACCGAAAAGTACCATATACTGTTATGTTTTAATTTGATATACAGTCCTCCCCACTTAATCGGGTCACGGATAATCGAATACCCGCTTATTCGAATAGAATCATCCTCTGGAACCGAATTTATTCCTATTGGTTCTATGTTATTTTTGCCCGCTTAAACCAAATACCTTTTACAAACGTCCCCGCTTAATCGAATAACAACTGTCTGATCTATGTTTGAAAATAGGCGCGGAAAGCACGTTTCAGCTGGAATTTTCTTCCAACTTTTGTCATTTTCGGTTCCTTTACGCTGAAAACAAATTTTCAGTTCTTCCTGCAATGATTTCGGCTGGCAGGTGAAGTATTTTATCAGACAGTATTTTATCTTGCAGCGGAGCTGGAGCAACAAAAATTGCTCGGCTCCGGGTCACTGCACATATATATATATATATATATATATATATACCAGGGGTGTAAAAATTTTTTGAAAATCTAGGAGCCAGTTACTATCGATAACAAGTTTGTGAAAATGAAATTACAGTATAAGTTAATAATAGTACATACAAATTACTCTTTTTAATTAAATATATCTGACACATGACATAATTTTTTCTTGTATAAAAAAATGTTACATAAAATTATAAATATTGATATAAAAAAAATTGGAAGTGCTGATGTAAAATACAAATAATAATCATTAAAAACTTCTTTAAGCACCTCAAAAGTACAAATATGTAATGCACTTCAAGGACTTTAATTAATATATGCCATAAATCAATACTGTTAACTTATTGTTTGTCCTCGTTTGCTTTTAAATTTTTATGATGTTTATGACCGCTCACGTGTCTTATTGTTTTTTATGTAAAGTACCAGCGTTCAACTACTTTTGTAGGATCAAATGAATTATTTTTCATTTCCTAAGACATATCTAGGCGCCAGTGTCAAAAATTTAGTCGCTCGGGCGACCTGGCGCCCGGTATTTTTACACCCCTGATATATACAGTCGGACCTCATTATCCTGGCACCCTGTTTTCATGTCACTCCGCTTATTACATCATTTTTTTTCACAGTCCCGATTTTCTGTATATGATTTTAATGCAAATAAACTCCAGATTTTACTTCGTTGAATAATTTTCAACTCCGGATATCCAGACAGTTTAGGAAATCTGATTTTTATTATTTTCAATTTCGTTTTTGTGTTTATTTTGTTTAATAATAATGTTTTTATTGCTTAAAACTGCAAGAACAGTTATGAATTTAAAATTGTCATTAATTAATTAAAAATACAGCTTATTATAAACATTTTTCTCCAACTCCGGTTACCGCGATACTCCACTTATGATACTTTTTTCTGGTCATTAGAGTGTCGGGATAATGAGGTTCGACTGTATATGTATATAAACATACGGTACTTTTCAATTAGCCGGCCGTCAGTGTTATATATACATGCATATGTATATGTATATACATGTATATGTGTGTGTATATATACAATATATGTATATTATATATAACACTGATGCCCGGCTAACCGAAAAGTACCAAAATTTCTGTCAAACAAATTTCTTGCACATTTTCCCCTCTGGTTTTTGTCTTGAATTGATAATGCTTTTAGGTGACTAAAATGTATGTTTTTGATGACATTTAGAGGGTTCCTACGAGTCAGGGAATTTGAAAATTTAGGCAGTAAGTCAGAGAAATTTTTTAAATATTTGAAATGGTCAGGGATTTTTTTATGTCTACATCAGAATCTCGGTTATCATAAATGATTAATTATTCATCAAATCTAAAATTTTTATATAAAATTTATGCAAACTATATAACAATAGCATAATATGAAAAATAATTAAAATTCAGTTTGAAGTCTTTTTCCAGATTACTGGATTGCTTTTCCTTATTTTGAAATAAAATTTTTGGAAGATTCCGGTGGAAACTCAACATTACAGCAACATAATTACTTGCCCCTGAAACGGTTAACGACTTTTTAAACTCTTAATTAACAATTTTTTTTTCACAAGAATTTGGTGTTTTTTGAAATTAGTAAATTTCTCAAATCTCTGATAACCTATAATACAATAATAAGTTTATAAAATACTCTTATCATTTTTCAGTGAATGAACTTAAAGAAGACGTTAAGAAGATTTTTGGACAAAAATTTTGGTTGGAGAATTTTCAATTTTTAGGTAAGTGGAAAATTAAATTATTATTGAATTAAATTAAATTATTTTAATTAAATTATTATTGTTTGGTATAAAAAACACATGGACCAGATGAAATTAATATGTATAAGAGAGGGGGTGTAGATGTAGAATGTTTTTAGTCGATTATTTAATGTTGCAAATGTAGACAAATAATCTTTTAGGTAATTTTTTTCACCATTTTCTCCACTCTCATCATACAGACTGCAGACTTCAAATATAATTTGATCATAGGAAATGAGAATGAATTGTCTTGCAAAATGTTTTTGTTTCTATTATTCTTTGCTATCTATTATGTGTGTAAAAGTTATAATTTAATATGAGCTGTACCATTTTTTTTCAGTATATTTACTGTACTATATTATATTCATATATACTATTTAATTTTTACTTTGTAACTTCAAATTACTGTTGTTCTCATAGCATAGCAAAATTGGTATTATTTCTCTCTCAGACTTTGTTAGAAAATTAACGGTACTGCTTAGTTATCCTGTACGGTGAACTGTGTGTGTTTATAGAACTAGTAAATTAACACGAGATGTAAATAACATTATATTGAAACAAACACATTGACATCTTCTTGCATGTACAAAAATGCAGTTTGTGAATGTTTAACAAAAGCCAGGCTTTTTGGATGCCTGGTTGGGAAATTAAAAAATCTCACAGCTAAAAGGATGAACTGCTGCGTGCGTTTAGTCTGAAGGTTCCACTCCATCTGACTCTCCTAATGTAGTCGCACTGGGAAGCAGTCAGAACCAGGATCTGACCTTGAAAGTGTTCTTGATATTAATAAACAAATCAATAGTTATTTCAATAAGAAAATGAAAGATAATGTCTTTTAGTAAAAAATCATTTCACATGATTTATAGTTTCCAAAATTGTAGTAATTAACAAAAGAAAATTCACAAACAGTTATCTCACAAAGAGATGATGAAGTTGTGGAATGTTTATATTTCTAACACTACAGGAAATGATTTATGATTGATTGATTACTTTTGTAATAAACGTCAAATAAAGTTTCTCCTAGATCATATTAATTGTTTAATTCGACAAATTATACAAATTGACATAATTTTTAGTTTAAATAACAAAGAACAGATAAATTAGTATAACATTAATAAAAGTACAAATAAAACGTTGAAATAAAAATCACTGGATGACATAAAGACGTGTAACTTGCTTAAAGTCAAGTGGATATGACATTTACGATCAACCATTATTGGCATTTAATCTTATAGTTTGGTGATAAGTTTTTGGTCGACGGGATAACCAAACAGTACCAAATTAACTAAAGCATAAGGATTAGTTGTTTAATAATTATGACAGTTTAAACCAAAGTCAGTAAGTTGTTTACTAAAAAGTAAAACTGTTTACTAAAGTATATTACTAAAAAATACAAACTGTTTCAATGATGCATTGAATATTCTAAGGTAAATAAATAAAATTATTAGTTTAATTTATTCAAAATTAAAATATATTAATTACATCACTATAAATAAAACATATGTATTTTTGCCAGGACGGTTTTAACCAATTTTTTCCATGGTTTTTACCACATTTAGCAAAAACGTGCCAACCCTACCCAGGGGTCTGTCCAAATTTTTCTCACCGTTTCTTGTTTTTGTGAAATTGTGAACCAGCTTTTTTTACATTTATGAAAAATCTTGTCCTAATTTTGTAAATTTGAAATTATCGTTTTATTCAGGTTCTTTTTTATATATTTTTAAGAAGATATATGTATATAATGTAAAATAACGTGTAAGAAAAAGTGACAGGTCAGATTTTACTTTTAAACGATTAAATTTGTGAAAGGTTTAGTTTATAGCTGGAAAACTTTTGTAAAAGGCTTCTTTTTAAGACAAAAAATTTTGTGAAGGGTCCTTTTTTAAGGTGAAAACTTTTGTGTCCTTTAAAGGACCCAATTTCTTCCAAAAAAGATCCCTGTTACCTGACGTTTCTTTAGAACATTGTTGAATGTCAAACTGGAGTCCCTGTAGCAGAAAATTATGCTTTCTGCAATAAAGTTTATTAAAAATACTAAAAAATTTTTGTACAATTGATTTTATTCTTTCAATTGATGTTGAATGATTCCAAAATCTCTATTGTACAAAAAAAGTTTTATAAACCACTTTCAACCAAAAATGATTTTTTTTTTTAAAGATTAATTCTTTTCTCTGATTAAATTCTTCTTTCAGCCATTTTAAACTAATATTCAACAATGTTTCCATAGCACTGTTTTATTTTTAAGGTTTTTTGGAATTCAAATATTAAATATAAACTAAAAAGAATAAAACAAGCAGCTAAATGTTTGCTTCTTGGAATACTCTTTACTGTTATGGAAATCCATCGGGGGAAAAAAAAAAAATAGTTATTGATAAATTGATGGAATTTTTTTTTTTTTTGGGGGGGGGGGGGGTGGTAGGCTATAAGCTCTTCTAAATTTTTACACATTTTTGATTTTTAACTCTATTCTGCTTTTATAGTAAGATTTTCATTTTTAATATTATCATAGTGTGTCTTTAAGAAATAGTTGGATAAGAACAGTCTCGATTTCAGTTTACGGACTCACTCCCAAAGTGAAAATTCTATTTATTCACAAATTGGAAAAAAAAAAAAAACTTTCAATTTCAGAAACAAGAATGTATTCTAAGTTGCTTAAATTATTTTACAATCCTTTAAAAATCAGGTTGGAAGGAAAATGTAATTGGTGGTATATAAGGAGAAATATTCTGATTCTGAAGCTTTTACAATTCAGTTTCAGTATCATAAATGAATCCTTAGAAAGAATATCGCTTGTCTATCTGTACTGGGTAACAGAATTCTTGTGCAATAGTTGCACAATCGTATTTTAAAAGAATAGGAATTGTGACATTTGTAGATTTCTGCCATTGGTTGGGTATAAATAGCAAATTTTCTATTTTAAACAGATTTTCAGGGACATGAAAATCACAAAATGTTGTCATGAGAGAGTATTTAGGATAAATACTTATTTCTGGGGGGGAAAAATGGATCTTGAAACATTTTTAGAATATTATTAACAATTTTCTACTGCATACTTTGAGACCGGACTCTAATTGTCCAAAATTGCTCGGGAGAGCTCTAATTTCAACTCCTCAAACTCTGTGTACGAAAACAGATCCCAAACTCCTCTCTAATGTGAATATTTTGTCTCATTTATTGGTTTTTGTTAATTCTGTACTGACAATGTGGATTTGTTCGATCTTTTTAAAAGTATGTAATTGTGTTATTTATAATGATACAACAATAAGTTTATAAAATTCATTTTTTAGTCATCATCCATTGTTTTTAATCTACTGCTGGATATGGGTCTTCTCCAGATTTTTCCATTGCTAACATGGAGACTTGAATAATTTTGCCACTCCATCTTAGGTTTAGAAAAGATTGTTATTGGATAAATTTTAAGGTAAGTGGAAAGTTGTTATTTTTTATATATAATGTGTAACTTCACATTTCAGTGAATCTTGGGATTCACTGGGTGGGGATTCCCAGTGGGGACTTCAACGTTAGTTTAGAAAGATCTTTGATTTAAAATACAAAATCCTTCAACACAGATTTTAGGTATACAGTCGAACCTCGTTAACATGAACCTCAAGGGGAATCAAAATTTTGTTCATGTTAACAGTAATTCATGTTATCAGTATCAAATTTGTGTATTCGTTTTTATAGGGTTATAGGGGACTGTGAAAACAATTCATGTTAAAAGTAATTCACGTTAAGCGTGTTCATGTTAACGAGGTTTGACTGTATTTAAACTTACCACAACCTTAGATAGCGCCAGCTTATGAAAATTTTGATATTCCTTCAGTATTAAAGAACAGAAAACCAACATTAATGCAAAATTAATACATGGAAAGCAGCAAACAGCTGTTTCAAATCTACTAGCAAGATTTTTCTTCAATGCAAGATAGGGCAAGGCACAGCGTGCTAAAAAAAGCAAAAATCAGGCTCAGCCTTGCTTTCTCTAGCACGCTGATCCTTGCCCCCCTATAGTGCACTGAAGAAGAATCTCGCTAGTAGATTCGAAACAGCTGTTTGCTGCTTTTCATGTATTATTTGTGCATTTTTAAACGTCTGTTTTCTGCTTTTTAATATTGTTGCACAAAGGCTTTATTTGCTATTTTTATTCCTTCAGTAATTAAATCTTTCATGTGTAAAGTTGTATTAAAATACACTGCTGGCCATTAAAATTGCAACACCAGGAAAGAATGATCTGACGAACGTCAAAATCACATGAAAGGAAGAAGAGGTGGGAATATGCAAATGATTAGTATTACAGCGTATTTAGACGAGGCAGGCGGGAGAAACGGCATCTGAAGCACTGCATAAAAGAAAAGTTACGTAGTGGGTTTCTCATTCGGAAGGCGCTTTGTAAGGTCGGCATTTGCTCAGAATATCGTGTTGTGCCTCGAGTAATAAGAAGAAATACTTGCCACCAAGTGTCAGAATTCGATAGATGCAGTATCGTTGCCTATCGAGAGTGTGGATTATCGTTCCGTGATATCGCCCAAACCTAACAACTGTCATGCAGATATGGAATCAATGAATTGCTGAGGTTCATACTGAACGGCATGCAGGATCTCGACGTCCTCCCATGACTAACACCCGAGAAGGTAGACATATTGTGAGGTCGACCCTGCAAAACTGTACAACCACATAATGGACCTTTAATCAGGAAATGGGATTGTTTGCAGCACGTCCAGTATCCGCTCGTACAGTGCAACGACATTTGCAGCAGTGTGGACTGTCAGCACGGCGACCAGTACTGCGGCTTCCCTTGTCAATGCAGCATAGAGAGAGTCGGCGACTCTGGTGCACCGAACGATAAAGCTGGATGCAGGACTGGCCCAATGTCGTCATTTTAGACGAGTCCCGTTTCTACGTGCACTATTCTGATGGATACGTGTCTGGAGGGTCCGAGGAGAACGCCTGTCGCCTGTTTGCATTCAATATCCGCATAGAGGCCCTGCACTTGGTGTGATGGTGTGGGGAGCCATTGGATACATGACATGCACATCTCTAGTTCGGATCGGCGGTAATCTGAATGCAGATCGGTATATTTTTTACATCCTACGTCCAGTGGTTGTGCCCTATCTTCGAGGCCTGCCAAACTCTATCTTCCAGCAAGATAACGCAAGACACATGTTGCACGTTGTGTTCTGACCTTCCTCGATACACAGGGTATTTGATTGCTGCCCTGGCCTGCATGGTCTCCAGATCTGTCACCCATTCAAAACATCTGTTCATGAATTGCTTAGAGACTAGCCCGCCACCCTTCTCCAGCTAATACGGTTGATAAAATGTGTCATAGACTTGAAGCAGCATGGAATGAGTTGCCCGTTTCTGTCCTCCAAGCCCAGTTCGACTTTATGCCTAACCGAGTAAGGGCTGTTTTAGCTGCCAGGGGGAGCAGCTGTTTCTACCAATTTTGCCCCCTTGTAAACCCTCAAACTGTTTACAAATTTAATCATTTTGTTTTCCTGCCATACTGTTTACGTACAATAAATATCTTTTTTGTATTTTCAATCTTTCATGATGTTGCAACTTTAATGCCCAGCAGTGTATTTGTTATAATCACATAAATATTTTTGTAATAATTTTGATATTTGTAGGCTTATTATTCATTGACTGAACTCTTTGTAATAGTTCATAATTATTAGAGGTATATTTTAGGGCAATATGGAGCCATTTTATGACCGAACAGTGCTATTTCGGTGTTCATCCTGCAATTTTTTAAAGTATGCTATCCTCTTTTTATGTTATTTTTTTCCCAGCATGAACTTTGTTTCTGGTTGTTAGGAATATGTTAAGCATTAAAACTTTAAATTTTTATATTTTATTGCTAACTACTATTCTGAATAAGCCTTGATAGATCACTAATTGACACTAATTACTAAACTTTCTTGCTATTCAGTTTTTTTTTCCCCCCATTCTTAAGAATTTATTCTACTAAAAAAAATTATGTACTGGTGTCAGTTATGAAATTAATTCTGTGTTACACTTTGTGATGCTTTAAATTAAAAGTACAATAGCATTTTGATTTCAAAATGAAATACTATTTTGCCTTTGATTAGAGCAATGAAAAGCATCTAACAGTCAAAATGCAATGTTCAAGTTTATCCTAGAATAATGCATATATTACATATTGTATGTATATAACCAGTATTGAATTCAGACATTTTCTTTTGGGGAGGGGAGATTTTTAGTTTGAGGGGGGAGACAATATGGAGTTCTGGGGTAGATCTTACACTTTTAAATCATTAAAGGGCTTAAAATTTCAAACTTCCTTTGGGGAAGGGGCATTTTAAAGCTCGTGTGTGGGTGGGAGGGGAGAGCCGCTCCTTGAGTTGATGACTGCATAAAAGTTTAAATAAGATTTTAATCGTTTGGTATCACAATTTAAAAAATATTACATATATTTGCAATTCTAGGTTTTAGGCACACTTTTTTGAAGAAAATATTTTATGCATGTCAAAAAAAAAAAAAAAAAAATCTTAGTACTATAAAGAATATTTTACATGGATAATCCAAATAAATTATTACACATTGTAGTGTTAAATTTTTGTAATTTTCTACAATATTGTTATGACGAAATTTCTTTTATTTACAAAATACCTCAACAAATTTGACAGATAGGGGATTTTTTTTTTTTTTTAACTGTACTGAAATGCGTTTATGATACATAAAAAAGAAAGAAAATAGATTGTGTCCAAGAAGTCATAATGTACTTTTGACCGGTCACATTAAGTCAACGAAACAAGATGGAAATGTGAAACCTTCACCAAATAAAAAGAAAAACTCCAAGTTTCATACCTGTTCAGTGCAGATTGATGTGGCTTCCATTTGTTGTCCTACTCATGTCTAAACGATATTGAAGTTCTTCCCACACACACAGTTAAAGATGCCTGGTGTAACAGAGTGAATAGCGTCTGCGATTCTCTATTTCAAATGCAGACCACATCGGACTGCACTGAACATGTATGAAACTCTTGAGTTTTTCTTTTATTTGGTGAAGATTTCACACTTCTATGCTTCCTTGATTTCCTGTGACTGTTCAAAAGTGCACCATGACTCACTGTATAGCTTCGTCCATAAGATACAGCGTTAATTATATATTTGTGGTTATTTTGTTCTTAGTTGAGAACAGATTTCTGCGAAACAATATTAAACAAAAGTAAGTAATTATTTTTTGTGTGTGTCCTTAAAAAATAATAGTTTGACTGAGAAATTTGCCAGCTTACTATCATCAATGAAAATAGAAAAAACTTTGCTTCAATGTATCAATATATACAACATTAACCATACTAACATTAATTAATAACAATTTGTAAGTCCTTTTATTAAATATTTTGTTTTTTAGTGGTTGTTATATCATTAGGTATTTTATATTCAGTTTAATTCCATATATCACTTTTGCCTTTCAAATCAACATTAGATCTTATTTTATGGATATTGTAATTTATAAAATCCACTCTTTTAACATTCCACATTAAAAAAATTTAATTTTAAAAATCCTGTTTTGATTATCTTTACAAATATGAATACAAGTATTATCGATTATATATATTTTCAAAACATACCTGAATTCAAAAAATGTTTGTAAGATTTAGGAAAACCCTTCCCATATACACATAAACACGTATACTGAAGAAGAAGAAAAATCCTCACTATGTAGAAACATTTCATTTTTGTTCTTCAGATTTGAACAGTTCTTACTTTGTTTTCTTTTTATATAAGAATGGTGAATTAGAAAGGCAATTTAAATTTACGGCAAACAATTTCAATCTACTCAGTTACTTTAGAAGCTTCACAATTTCTCAATTATTTACTGGTCTGCAGAGTCAGTAGGAAAAATGGACGACTCAGACTCCGAGAATTTTAACAGCTCTGACTCTTTCGCTCAAAAATGGTCCTCACTCCGACTACAATGCAGCCCTGCTTGTAAAATGGATGACTTTGACTTTGGGAATTTTAACAGATACGACTCCAACTCAGACTCTGCAGCCCTGATAATTTGGCTTTCAAAATGACATTTTATTTGAAACTATGAGTATAACTTTTTTTTTTTTTTAAGATATTGAGAGGTTTTATTTAAAGTGCTTCTCAAGTTCCTTGCTCAACAATGTGAAACTTTCTGACACATTTTTTGCCATAAAATCATAAAATTGGCATGTGTGATTATTAAAGAAATTTCAAATCTAAACACATTTCCCATTTTTTGATAAACTATTGAATTACTATAATCTGTCACTTATACGTTGCCTCTTTTTTATGCGTCTCCCTCAGTTATGCATCGATTTTTCATAGTCCCAAGTAAAGTTTTTTTTTATTTTTCATTTATGTGTCGCAATATTGAATGTAACTCTCACTTACGAGTTAGAGAATTTTTAAGTTTCCTTTAAAATTTCTTCCTATTCTACTAGTCCTTTCAAAAAAAAAAAAAAAATCACATCAGCTTGTGAAAGAAAAGTTGTCTTTTGCTTTTGTTTTCTGAACAATAATTGGAATCTGCATTCCTTGGCCACACCCCTTTGCACTTGTAACTTCTAGAGCAACGGGAAGGACAAGAAGGGCTTCAGAAATAAAGACTTGCACATATTAAGTATTTTTTGTTTTCAAATTTCTGTCCTTGCTCGGAATGCTGAATTTTTTTTTCCCCGTTATTGAAAATGAGTAAGAACAAAATTACCGATTTCTTTTAAAATGGAGGTTATTAAAATGTCCGAAGAGATGCCCAATGTGACGAAAAAATATTTAGCAGCAGAATTCAAAATTCATATTACAACATTAAAAGGTATTTTGAAAAACAAGGATGCAAGTAAGGGAGCAAGGTTAATTATGATTACTTGGAAAGAGTTAATTTACGATTAAATAATTATCACATTACTATTTGCAAGTCAACTGAGATTGTTACTGTGTTTATTTTGTGTTTTTTTTCTTTTTGTAATATTGTAAATATGTATGTAATATATTTTTTGTTTCTAATAGGGCATACTTGGCTGTAAATTGTGAAAAAAAGGACAAAATTCTTCCAAAAGATAGACATGTACAAAAGAACAGAGACTGGAAAAACATTGTCATGTGCAACTTGCAATATACTTATTAATTTTAATAAATATATGTATTTCAAATTGTATATGTATATAAAATTATATATGTTTAATAAATATGTATTAGGATTACAATATTCTTTTTCTTTATTAAATGATCCTTAACAATAATAATAATAGATGCAGTGTGTGTAAACCCATAAATAAAGTTTATAAAATTTATTATTTTCTCATTGTTGCAGATATCCTGTTTATTGCAGCATATGTAATATTTTTCTGTAAATAAATAAGGCAAAATATTAAGATAAATGTGCATCCTAATATACATATACATATTTTCTACTCCTGATCCTGTTTATTTTATTGGACGAACAAGTTTTCTGAAATAGCGTGTTAAGCTGTGGAAAATTTTTAAAGTAGGATTGCATTTATCACTCTTTTTTTTTTTTTCAGCATCAGAAACTTACATTTTCAGTATTTCTTTTCTTATTTGTAAAAATTTGGATAAAAAATTTTAAAATGAAAATTAAATTTGAAAAAAAAAAAATTAAGGATTAGTGAATATTTTGGTCAAGGTATTTTATGTCTCTTAAAATGTTACATAAACATACTTTATTAATGCTAAAAAAGGAATGGCAAGTCTGACTGATCAAAGCAGGTTATCTTATAATTCATTGAAAATCTAGTGAGTTTATGATAACTCTTTAAGACCGGACCCGCACGATTGTGCACATTAGGCATTAACTAAAATTCTATCTTCCTGGGTTATCTATTCCGTAAATGCCGGAATCGAGTGATTGTGCTGGTTCACGAAACTATAATATATGAATTTTGTCATCAGATAGTGAATTATCAGTTACAAGTTTGTTATATCATTGTTTAAAAAAAAAAAACTCAAAAAGCATTCTGGTCTTAAAGGGTTATAGCATCATTCAGAATCACAAAGATGCTACATTTTGATTTAACGATGTGAGTGTGCCTATATTTTCATAGCTACCAACTTTTATGTTTTTTTTTTTTTTTTTTTTTTTGTCAGAAAACATTTTGAAAAATCATCTGTCTTATTTAGTCACAGAAATCTGAAATTAAATAGACAAAGATTATTTTAAAAATATAGAGGTAACATAAAAGGATTGTTAAAGTAATTTCATGTGACATTGTTGCTCATTAAAGTTGTAAATCATTGTGTTAGTATACACAGTTCATTTAATCTGATCAGTGTTACTAGTTAGCAATATTTTAATTCAAAATGCTATAATTTTTCCAAATGGTAATATTTGCCTACAACACATTAAGTAAGGCAAATATTGCCATTTGAAAATATTGGTAGCAATCAGAATAAAAAAATTCTGCCTAATTTGCAATAATGTGATTTGATGACCACCCTTCCTTTTTTTAAATCTCAAAATGAACCCATAAAAGAGTAATAATGCCTGAGGTCACGAATTTACAAATTTACGGGCAATTGTACTTTTTTAACATTTTTAAATTTCTTCTAAATTTACGGGCATTGTCCATTCTTTCACGGTATAATCCATATTAGCAATTGTATTATTTTACGGGCAAGATCCTCTTTTTTACGGGTTGGTCATATATTTGTTACAATGTAAAATTACGGGTGATTTATGATTTACGGTTTAAATATTTTTTTACGGACGTTGCCTGGAATCTCTGCTGCCGGAGTTTGTCCGTAATTTTACTTGGATTTTTTTTTTACAGTGAATAGCAAAATTATTAGCAAGATACCCAAATCGAATATTTTTATGACAAGAGAATTATTTGCAAGCTCTTTTAAATTATTTTAAAGTACTGTGCATAATTTAATATTTACATTAATAAACATCTTTTATGCCACCATGAATGAAACAAGCCATTACAGAGTACAAAATTATCGTTTTGTTTGGGTTTGATAACATAAGATGTATCAAAATTGAGAAAGCATAGGTTCATTTTTGATCCAAACATACCCAATCCGATATGAGTACATCGATTTACTCATTTTTGAGTACTTCATTTTTTTCAGTGTACTTAAAATTAAATATAATTTATAATAGCTCCTTGTTTTATCGGAAATCATTCATTTATATATATTTTTTCAAAATTCGGAAAAGGTTATTGCACGCGGATTGATAAAATTGTATTCTTTCAGCTTTCTGATAGGAATTAAGTAAATGCGGTTAATAAGTTTTAATTTAATTTGATAGTATCTATTTTCGAGGACCTGTCCAACCCCGCCGACACACCAGTGGGTCGTGATTCGTAGTTTGCAAACAGTTTTTACGTCATAAAGGCTGAAAATTGCAATTCTTAGAGGATCTTATCTGCTATATTTTCATTTCTTTCTCGAACAAGTATGCCACATTATTTTTTTTTTCTCTATTTTCTTTTTTCTTTCCTATTTTTCACTCCTCACGCAATTTTCGAATGGTATTCTTTTTTCTTTTTTTTTTCTTTCTTTTTTTTTTTCTTTCTTTTTTTTTTTTCTTTCTTTCTTTCTTTTTTTTTTTTTTGCTTTGTTTCTTTATGATTAAAGGCTGCACACACCGTCGAGTGCTTCTTATTAAGTCTTTGGTTCGTTTCCCCGAGTTGTGTTGTTGAATGTCTCTCCGCATCAAGAAGAGAGAAACACTCGCGAAATAAAGAGGTGAGAGCGATCTGTTATTTTAGCGCCGTCGCTCCAAGGTGTACAGAATTTCTTCGAGAAAAGGGAGGGCATCTATCTGTCATGCCGGGAGTCACGCGATCAGCGCCAGTGCTTTTTGGTCACGTCGACCCTAATGCACTTCAACTTTCACTCCAAACCTTTTCTCGTTCGCTAAATGAAAGCGTAGTGCGAAATTGTGTTAAATAGAGAGTGAAAAGGATTAAGTAAATGCAATTTTCGGGCGACATGGGCTGTTCTGGCAGGGAAAAGAAAATGCGAAGCATGTAAAAAGGTTCAAAGAAATGATAAATCCATTAAAAAGGAACATTCTCTTTTTTCGAATTAAATGAACTCTAAAAATGCAGCTAAATTTACCCACAGGGCGAAGCATGCTTTTTTTTGGTCACTTATTTTTAATTATGTTATGAATGCATGCCTGAAGTTAAAGTTCATTCGGAAGATTAAAAAAAAACAGGTGTATTTTCCTCCCGTGCGTGTTTTATGTTTTTAATTAAATTGTTTGTTACAAAATAGAAAATCATTCTCATTTTTAACAGAAAAGAAAATAGTAATTATAAAATCCCTTTCATTCCTATACACATATGATGTTAGACGTATTTCAGCTTATCCAACAAAGTGTTTGTGCGAAATTCGTTGTTCCTCACAGTTTATTATTTATTCATATCTCAATAATAAAAGCATAGGTAAGAGAAAATTAGCTTACCTTGTATTTATGTTTTATATCCGTGGTTTATCTGGAATCAGTCATCAGGGTAATATGATTTGGAAAGTCAAGTCATTTCGGATTCTCATTCTCCGCTAATGCTATAATATTCTGTGTTGTTTTTAAGCACGTGTAATTTCTTTTTGTTACTTGTATGAAAATGTAGATTTAAACTTTAGAGAAAGAAACACAATTTAATTAGTTACAATTGCAGCATAATATCGCCGCATCTCTCCTTTTGAGAGTCTGGAATACAAGTAAGTGTAAAAAACATATACATTATTGAAGACAAAAACAGGATATTAGTATCATTAATTTTAATATTACATTATTTATTTTTATAGTCACTTAAACAGTTTGGTTTATTGATTGTTCAAATGTCTTAATTTCTTGGATATGCGATGAAATGTTTATATAAAGTATTTATTTAGAATCGTAAACTTCCTTGTTTTGAATAACAAGTTCTTTCATAATTGCTTTTATGAATCATGTTGATAGATGAAAGTAATTTACTGAGTATGATTTATTTTATAGCCTTTCATTTGGAGATTACATTTGGTAATACCTGTCAACATATGAAACGCTCTTATACACCTGGAGGCGGCTGAATAAACCATCACCTCATCGAGCTGACGACTGAAATTCCAGGATTAGTTTAAACTCGATTAGCATATTAAAATGCAACGGGTCTGTCAAGTCCTATCCTGGTGGAAAACACCTGCAAACACGATTTTAGTGGTGGACCGGTGGGTTTATCATGGTGTTTTCCTGCTCCCAGTCCTCCACGTTTTCATACCTTTGGCTGCAGAAAAACACAATAGTAAACCTACCGATCCACCACTAAAATCCGGTTCGCAGGTGGTTTCCACCATGATAGTGATGGAAGATCTTTCATATAATCCCCTAATAAAGATACGAAACCGTTTTTTCCACCATCTTCTAGAGAAGAATAACATCATTAATAGTTCAAAGTGAAAGAAAGCCTTGCAGCTGAGAGATGAAGAAACAGAAATTCTCTATTTCTTCCTTTTTTTCCTTATCATGTGAAATGTGTGATGATAAAGCCGCGGCGAGCGGCCCATCTTCGTCCGCAGACCTTTATTATTCCACTTATTCCGACTCTTTTGCGGAAGCAAGTTTCATAGGTCCCCAGCCACGTCCCGAGTAAGAGACTCTCTAGCGAAAGCGAGATTGAAAAAAAAAAAATCAAAAATTGAAACTGAACAAATTTAAAAGGGAAATTACACAAATTAAAGACACGCGTAAAGCGGGAAGGGTTGGGCTCGGGGCGATGAAGCTACCGAACGACTCCTAGCTACTTCGAGCCCATTATTAGTCTCGGTCGGCGGTTGGGGGAGAGCGGGTGGGTCAACCGCCGCGGCGAGCGGCCCATCTTCGTCCGCAGCCCTTTATTCTTCCACTTAGTGCGACTCTTTTGCGGAAGCTAGATTCTTAGGTCCCCAGCCACGTCCCGAGTAAGAGACTCTCTAGAGAAAGCGAGACTGAAAAAAAAAAAAATCAAAAATAGAAACCGGACAAATTTAAAAGGAAAATTACACAAATTAAAGACACCGAAAAGCGGGAAGGGTTGGGCTCGAGGCGATGAAGCTACCGAACGACTCCTAGCTACTTCTAGCTTATTATTAGTATCGGCGGTGGTTGGGGGTGGGCAGGGGGGTCAACCGCTGCGGCGAGCGGCCCCTCTTCGTCCGCAGCCCTTTATTCTACTACTCTAGTCCGACTCTTTTGCGGAAGCAAGATACGTAGGTCCCCAGCCACGTCCCGAGTGAAAGACTCTCTAGAGAAAGCAACGTTGAAAAAAAAATCAAAAATTGAAACCGGACAAATTTAAAAGGGAAATTACACAAATTAAAGACACCGAAATGCGGGAAGGATTGGGCTCGGGGCGATGAAGCTACCCGACGACTCCTAGCTGCTTCTAGCTCATTATTAGTTAGCTCGCATTTAATTTTCTACTGGCTTGCATTGTGAACTTATAAACACTTTGATTGACTTTTACACAGAATTTTTTTTAATCTAACATTATTTCCTTGTGACTTTAATTCAATATGAATACCTAATTATACTTAATTGGACACTGTAAAAAAAAAGGGGGGGTACTAAAAAACGGAAATACTACTGGCAATCTAGACGCCAGTACTATTTCCGTTTTTTTACGGGAATTTTTACCCCAAAATTACAGAAAATTCCGTAAAAAAACAGAAATAGTACTGGCGTCTAAATTGCCAGTAGTATTTCCGTTTTTTAGTCCCTTTTTTTTTACAGTGGATGATTGCATCAAAGTGCCGAAAATAGATATACTTGTTAAAATTAATGATGTAAATCTTGCGATGAAAATATGTTTTTTAACTCACTTTCCTATCCGCTCTCGCATAAGAGAGACGGGCAATGTTGCGCTGTTCTTTCTTTAATATGTCTAATTAAATTATTTATTTTTCTTTCCTGTCAAAAAAGAAAGGATTCATGCAGTATAACACCCAGTGCACCTCACAATTATATAAGATGATTAAACCCGATGCACTACGATGAGAATGGATACACTATTAATGAATAACTATACGTATGCACAATAATTCGTAAGTTCCTGGCTAACCGGAGTACAATACGGATATCTATAAAGGGTAAGAGAATTATTTATTCCTTTTTTGCTATGGTAAGGGATAGTGCTATTTGAATTGATAGAATATGATTAATTGAGAACTTACGCAAAGAACCGTTAGGCTTACATTTTTCTAACAGATAGGACATGACAGACCCGTTGCATTTTAATATGCTAATCGAGCTTTAACTAATCCTGGAATTTCAGCCGTCAACTCGATGAGGTCAGGGTCTGTGCAGCCACTTCCCGGTCTATTATACCTATGTACCTAAGAACAGAGATTTCTTTTTAAAATTATTGTTATTACTAGCTATAACCTGCGACCTCGTTGACATAACATTTAAAGAGGACTAAATGCATTACATAATTAAGCAAAAATTTCACTCTCGATTATTAGCTCAGTTAAATTTCTTATGCGTGCTTGAAATTTCACGGGCTTTCTCTAAAATTAAGTAAGTTGAGTAAATTTATTTCCTTGTTGTTCTATTTTACTTTTATTGCGTTCATGGATATTGATTTATTCGTGTTTTCGTGTCAAAGATGATTGTTTAAAGTGATTATGTCAGTAAATATTTGTGAGGAATATTTTAATTAACAAGCAACTTCACACATCATTTTGAAGTGATCTGGATATAATCAAAAAATCAACATACGACATTATGTTTCGATTCCAAAACACTGTGCACATTTTGAACAAAAAAAGAAGATATACTTGGAGAATAAGTAAATGTTTGCATCACTCGTTGAAGACTTAAAAAATAAATAAATAAAATAAATAAATAAATAAAAAAATTATCGTGCCCAAGACGAAACCATTAAATCGTTTGCAGCAAGCTTCTTTTATTAATGCAACCTTCAAAATTTCTGCAAATTTGAAAATATTCGTATCGCTGAAAAATAATTGCAGCGCATGAAAGAATTTATTTCCTCGCACCTTTGAAGAAATCTTGAAGTTTTCTGCACCTTTGAAAACTTTCGCATTGCTGAAAAATATTGAAAGGCATGAAAACGTTTGCATCACTCGCTGAAGACTTTTGAAAAAAAAAAAAAATTCTCGTATACCCAAGTTGAAACCATAAAATTGTTTGCAGCAAGCTTCTTTTAATTATGCATCCTTGAAAATTTCAGCACCTTTGAAAATTTTCGCACCGTTAAAAATTATTGACAGACTTGGAAAAAAAAAAAAAAAAAAAAATCTCGTACCCAAGATGAAACCATGAAATTGTTTGCAGCAAGCTTCTTTTATTTATGCAACCTTAAGAATTTCTGCACTTTTGAAAATATTCGCATCGTTGAAAAATAATTGCAGTTCTTGAAAAATTTTATTTTCTCGCACCTTTGAAGAAATCTTGACGTTTTCTCCACCTTTGAAAATTTTCGCACCGTTGAAAAATATTGAAAGATTTGAAAAAAAAAAAAAAATATTCTCGTACCCTAGATGAAACCATGAAATTGTTTGCAGCAAGCTTCTTTTATTTATGCAACCTTAAAAATTTTTGCACCTTTGAAAATATTCGCATCGCTAAAAAATAATTGCAGCACTTGAAAAATTTTATTTTCTCGCACCTTTGAAGAAATCTTGAAGTTTTCTGCGCCTTTGAAAATTTTCGCAAACCGAATAGTTTGATATTCGGCCAAACCGAATATTCGGTAACATGGCCGAATATCGAATAGATATCGAATATTCGGTGCATCCCTAGTTAAGGCTGATACTCCGATCCAAAGGGGCACTTTCTGACCTATTTTTTAATTCATTTTTGTTTGGAAAGGCATGAAACTAGTAAGATTTTTCTTTAAAAACTGTGTAATCGAAAGACGTTTTTCCTATTTTGGTAAACGCAAACGATCTTTCAGAAAACAGTCAAATTTGGGGTTTTGAACCGAATTTCTGGACGTGACAATTTGAGAAAGGAGAAAAACCCGTCGTCATGTGACAGAAATTGCTTATAACTCGATATGTAATTCATGTATCAAAAAATGGAAAGCTCAACTCTATTCCAAATCGCTTCAGTAGCCAGTTACTGCCAATGTTGTACTTTTATGTTTAAAAATGATTGGAAAATGTGTCAGAAAGTATCACGTTTGCACTGGAATGAAAAGTTCACTCTTTGAAGACTGGGAGGCATTTTCACTCTTTTAGGAGTGAATTTTATAAAAATACACTCCCTAAAGAGTGGAATTTTCCACTCTCTAGAAAGGAGTGAAATATTTTACGCCATTGTCGAGAGTGAAATATTTCACTCCGTTGACAAGAGAGAGAAACTGACGTTATACTCTTTAAAAAAATTCCGTTCAACTTTAAACCAATATATGGAGTAAAATAATGAAAAGCACCAAAATATGCGACTTCTTAATTTTCAAATATTCCTTTTCATAATGTAACCTTGGAAATTACGCTGATTTGGTACTAAAACGCACTTCTTTTCAAGAGTGAATATAGTCACCCTTCTGAAAGAATGAGCATTCACTCCTGATTAGAGTGAATATTCACTTTCCAGGAGTGAGTATTGTATGTACCGGTATTACTCATTAACCAATCAGAACAGCAAGTCTACGACGCTTTTTTTAAGATAAGAGAAAGAATCTCTTTTTCGACCGCTATTTTAGGATTAAAATACACAGATACTATTAAAGTGATTATTTATGGAACGTAAAGGTAAGTCTTATTCAATTTTATTCGTTTATTCCTGTAGATTTTGTATATTATGATTATGAGTTAAAAAGTTTTATGTTATATAGAAAAAGATTGATTTGGAGTCCTTTTCCTGATTTCAGAAGCGATTGTCTGTTATATTCCTTCTTCATGTAGCGGTTTGGAATATAAATGTTTTAACAATTGAATACTAAACAATGCTTAGCAGAAAATAATCAGGACTTCATTAGTTTGGCCTTTTTCAATAAAAAAATGAGTGTAAATATTTTATTCTTCCTGTTCGATACTGTGATGTAAAATATTTTCATTTGCCATCGCTCGACTACAGAAACAAAACGCGGAATATCTCACGATTGAAATGCTGACACATATCGTGACAGACTTCTTTGTCCATGATGCAGATGCAAACATAATTTGCAGTTATTTGAGATTTATGTTTTGTTGAAAATATGTTGAGATAGCGATTTGTGCTGTTGGATTTTTTTTCCGGTTTTTTACTGTTTTCCGATTATAAACACTTAAGTATTTATAATTATTATTATTTTGGAGTTAAATAGGATATTCGATTATTATGATATTACGGAGAGATTCCAGATTGAAAAATATTATTATACTGTGAAAATGTCTTTTTACATATTACAGTTTTTAATTTAAGAAGGGAGACTTTTGAAAGATTTTTTTATTACTAATACAGTCAAACCTCGTTAACATGAACCTCAAGGGGAATTAAATTTTTGTTCATGTTATCCGTAGTTCATGCTATCAGTAGCAAAAAATCCGATTACAAAAATGAGAAAAATACATATAGGGGAGACTGGGGCTAATAGGACATGGGAGCTAACGGGACAGCAGGGTTTTGTCAAAATTTATCAGTAAATTTCATTTCCAATATTACACAAGAGCATGCATTGAACCACTTTTTTTCATTAGCAATTTGCAAAGCAGCAAACAAAATATATTTAAGCATCAAGATGAGTTTTTTATTTTATATTTAATAAATATTTGTTTTGATCAACGATTAAATCAGTTTTTAATAATAATACCTTTTATAACGAAGCTTTTATACAATGTTCATTTTTAATCATATTTCGTACCAGAGATAAACAGCTAATTTACAATAAGCTTAAATGCAGTGGTAAAGGATTCAGGGACAAATGTGGATTTCATATAGGGTCTAATGAGAGAAAACTTTGATTTAGAATTTCTATTTTAATAATTAAACTATTATATATATTTTTTATTCAGTAATAGAACGCATGCCACCTTTCATATGAAAGTTGCAATACTAAACTGTAAATTTTCCACGTGTGAAGAAAGAAACAATACATAAAAATACTCTCTTTAGGTAGCAACCTTCCCTAATACTAATGACATGTAGTTGGTGACACGTATTGTATTGTCCAAAAATGAGAACATCCTAATGGCAATAGTATACATTTCCATCGATCTAAAGAATAACCCTTTCTTATGAAGCTCTTAAATATAATCCATTGTTCCCCAGGGAAAAGGAAGCTTTCACACTTTTCTGGGAATTTTTTTTCACGTTAAGCGTCAAAATCTCTCATGGGGACATCGAGAATTGTTCACATTAAACGAAATTTCATGTTAAACGTGTTCATGTTAAAAGGAGAAAAAACACTAGAATCCATATTCATTTTGACGGGGACAGTAGCAACTGTTCATGTTAAAAGTAATTCACGTTAAGCGTGTTCACGTTAACGAGGTTCGACTGTAATATTTTTAATCATTATTTAAAATCCGGTTTTTGAAAGGTTGTTAAATCTAATGAAGCATTTAATTCATCTGTTGCATTTTGCTCTTGTTTAATAAGTATAATTATAAAATGATAATTTTTCTATTTGGTGTTTTTCAAATTGGTATATTCATTTTTTGAAAGTTTATGTATAAGCATTTTTCTGCTGTTTATGGTTTTAATCAAAATACTTAATTATAGGCATTCTGCATCAGCTATTAAATTTCCTTCTATTGTAAACGTATTTTGTGTATGTAAACGTTGTATGGTCACTAAAAAATAAAACACGGTATTTAAGCATTGAAAAAAATTTTATTTTTACGCCTGATGTGAAGTTTATGAATAATGTTTATGCTTTAGTCAATTTTTAAAAAAGTTCATATTGTCACTTATATAATAAAAGATTGAATATTTTTTAAATAGATAAATAATTTACTTTTTACATAAAAAATATTTCTTAAACAATAAGAACAGTGCATATGCAGTCATTTCTTTTCTTTTTATATTTCATTCTTTTTTTTTCGATTTCCTAGATCAATCTGTTGTTATAAAACATGCGACATATATTTAGCTCATATTCACAAAATACAATATTCATGAGAATAAAAAAAATAATAATAATTAAATGTGGCTTATCATGTTTTTCCATAAATAAGCATTGTATTGATATGCATTTTTCAGCAATAGCGGAAGAAAATTCGAAATCGTAATTATGTTAAGGAATATGTTTAAAAGAAAAATTCATACATACTTCAGAGAATATAAAAATTTAGACTTCATGTTAATATTTAATAAGACAATGACAAATCACAATACATTAAAAAATTCTTACACATTCTTAATATTTAAGATCAAGCTTAGAACTTATTAAAAAAAGATGTGAGTGTTTTTTTTTTTTAAGTGGGAAAACTAAAAATATTTTAGAACAATAGGAATCTGCAAAATAGTGATAATTTACTGAAAAGTACGGTAAAAAGATAAAAATTTATGTTTAAAACAAAAACTAAAATGAAATCACACATTGTTAATCATGTATAAACCTACTAAATAGTTATTAATAAAACTTTAAAAGTAACTGAAATACAGTAAATAATAACGTTTGATTACATTTAAATTCATTAGCAATCAATACTGATATCCAAATATTTAAAATTTGAATTACACATGAAAAAAAAAGAACATAACGTTCATTACGGGAATTATTAAAATACTAAATACAACTTAATGGGTAGCTGAAAAGAAAGAAATAATGTAAACTGATTAAGATTTCGGTTAATTACTTCCCTTTATGGGCATATTTAAACTATCAGTATCTTTTTAGGGTATGCAACGAAAGCAAACACAATGGATAAGATTGGAATAAAATATTTTAGTTTATTTCTGCCAGTAATCTAATTTAATTCGTATTTAACTTTGATTGAATTTTTCCGTAAAAGTTCAATTAGTGTTACAAACTATGAATTAAATAAATATTACCAATAAAGTATTACATTCCAATCTTTACTACGCTTGTATCTATTTTCATTGCATGCTGTAGAATATACGATTCTTTTAAAATGTCCATAAAAGCAACTTCAAAAATAATTAACTCCATAAAAACGGAACATTCACATGAAAGAGTGACTATTCACTCCTATCAGGGGTGAAAAAACGCACTCCTTTTGCAAGAGTGAATAATCACTCCTCCGAAAGAGTGATTATTCACCTTTGTTTAGAGTGAATATTCAGTTCTCAGGAGTGAGGATTCACTCTTTCAGAGAGTTAACAATTTAACTTTTGCCCAGAGTGAATAGTCACTTTAAAGATGTTGGGCATATTTTGGCTCTGCAATAGAGTAACTATTCACTCCTCCGGAGTGAATAGACACTTTTTTTTTATTTAGAGTGTGTTTAGCAGGGAATTTGAGAACTGCTTTAAGGATAATATGTTTATAATACTGTTACTTTCAAAAGTAATTCATACTCGATATGTGAACACATGATTATTTGAATAAAAATATTAACATGGTGCTATACTAATTAGTACTTTCTATAGCATTTTCTTGTCGTTTAAATTGAAAGAATAGAAAACTTCTGAAAATAACTCTCTATTTCTCGAACAATAATTACTCTATGATTTTCATACTTGGAAATTGAATTTTTGAAAAACTTCCAGCCTAAATCTAAACTATACCACTTCGTTTATGAATTAAAATGAAATATAAAAAAAACATCTATTCTTCATCCGATTGCGTGCTATTGTGACTTTTTAGAAGGGTCTAAAAGCATTCTCGAATTGTGTGTTTATACATAAGAACATCATTAACTAAACAGAATTTTTTCATTAAAAAGTAAATATTTTCCTTCATTAATTTTTTTCCTCCTCTTTTCTTCCAAATTTCTCATCTCCTCTGAATACGCCGAAGCTATTAACTGTTCAATATTTAATTACAGCAATGAAGATTTCTCCTGCTTTTGGCCTGAAACAGCAAATGAAGTTTCTGCCCGGACAAAACAAGTAAATGGTGGGGAGAGGCTGAAAAAGATAGAGATTTGCAGACAGAGGGCATTAAAGTTAGAAAATAGGCATTTACTTCTTTCCCTTGCATAATTAATCGCGGCCACGCTTACAAATTTTAATTTTACGTAAGAAATCCGTGGAAATCAAAGGCGCTGGGAAACCCAATGAAGCGCTAAAGAATTAAAAACTGCGAGAATCCAAAAAACAACGGAGCGGAGAGTTAATAATAATAAAAAAAAATTGTTCGTTTCTGATCAAAAAATTGTCTTCCCGCTTATGGCTATTTAATTGTGCTATGTGTAAAAGGAAGAGGGAAGCGAGAGGGGAAGCTAATTGTTTTTCCCGCATTAAGCGCAGACGGAAAAAAGAAATTAAAAACAGAATCAATAATGTATATATCTTTTTAGAGGGAAAAAAAAAAGCAATGGGGACCTCCCAAATGAAACACAAATAACTGGTTAATAAAGTGGAAGCGGGTATATGCTCTCCCGTGCGTGAGACCATTTTTTCGCTCCTAAACAAATTTGTTTGAAAAGCGAATCCCGCAACGCCCCCTCTTTCTTCCCGCGCCTCCCTCTCTCTCTAAAACAATGACAAAAATTACGCACGATTTTCTGAAGCCATTAGGTAAAGGGGCTCCTTCCGTGCGGCACGGCAACGTTTTAATTCAGTTTAATTGCTTTGCTTGCCGCAAACAAGGCTTGCGACCGAAGCTACGCCATCTCGAGACAAACTACGTCTCTGATTAGGCACCACCACACGGCTTGTTTAAACTTACTAGCGTCGATTAAATTACAGCCGATAACATGTCACACGCTCTGGGACGAGTTAGTTAATTTTCGGGAAGAGTCTTAAAATTTTAATTAAAATTATTCCTTTTTCTCGCGTGGCATCGCTAAATGAAAGGAATGACAAATAGATGTGCCCGTCTTTTAATATGGCCATTAACAGACGAAATCTTTCCTGCTTATTAAATTAATTATCTTCGAATGAGATTAACAGACGTTTTAAAGAATTAGAAAAGATAGAATTGATTTTTCAAAATTAATTTTATTGAATGAAATGAGTTTGGTTGACGCGGATTTTTACTTCAAATTAGGGTATTAAAAAGGAGTTGGGTGATTTTCTAATGCTTGTTTCTTAATAACATTAATTAAATTTTAATGACAAGTAATTTATTAATTTGGAACAATGAACATTTTAATATATTTCCAGAAATACTTTGTTTGCGGCTTTATTTAAAGTTGAATTAGTATTATATAAGGAAATTTTAGCACTTAGATTTAGAAAAATTTTCTAAGCCAAAGTCATAAAAATTAGTTAATTTCCCAAGACTCTTATTGATTATAAAGTATTGACTTAAATTTCCTTTTAGATGGTCAATAAAAAAAAAAAAAAAAAAAAATACAGCTACTTAGATTTTTTACACTCTAAAATTGGGAGGAGTCAAAAGTTCACTCTTTGAAAGAGTGGCGGGCATTTTCACACTTTTTGTAGTGAATTTTATAAAAATACACTCCTTAAAGCGTGGAATTTTCCACTCTCTGGAAAGGAGTGAAATGTTTCCCTCCTGAAAGAGTGACTTACGTATGCATTGCTTATTAACCAATCGGAACAGCAAGGCGACGACACCCTTAAAAGATAAGAAAAATGATCACTTTTTCGTCCGCCATCTTAGGATTAACAGATTAGGATATCATTAAAATTATTCTTTATGGAATACATAAAATAAAATTAAGTCTTATTTAATTTTAAGCATTTATCCATGTAGATATGTGGAATTTTTGAAGATTATGAGCTAAATAGTTGCATGTTATGTAGAAAAAGATTGATCGTTAGAGTGTTCAAAAGTGATTGTCTGTTATATTTCTTCATGTAGCGGTTAGAAATATAATTCTTTTAACAATTGAATACGCACAATGCTTAGCAAGAAAAAAAAAAAAATCAAAACTTCATTAGTTTGGGAAACGTGAATTTAAAAAAAAAAAAAAATGAGGGTAAATATTTTATTCTTTCCTTTCAATGCTGTGTTTCAAAATGTAATACTTTTGCCAACGATCAAAACCAAAGCCGTTGAATATATTTACTCAATGCCTTTGATCAGAACAAAAAAAGTTTTATCTCTTTCGTTTGAAAGGGTGACTGACTCATAAGAGAAGATATCTTCAATTCGTATGAGACACATTCGAAAACATTAATTAGCCGTTGTATCAGGTTTTTTTTTTTTTGGTTTATTACTGATTTTGGATTATATACAGTTAAGAGTTTTTATTATTGTTTCGGAGTTAAATATGACATTTAATGTTTATGATATTACAAAAAGGTTGGTACAGTGAAACCTCCCAGTACGACCAACTCCATTAGGCGACCACCTCCCTGAACGACCATTTTTTCATTGAACGAAATTTATTCCCATAGGTTCAATACTAATTTTACCTCCATTCAGAGACCGTCGCAGTTGAACTCCCTCCATGAGAGACCGATTTCATTGAAGCAACTGAAATAAATTCCTTTTTTACGTGGTCGCTTGAAGAAGGTTTTATTAAAAAAAATAATTCCGGAGAGTGCATTATTCATCAAACTTCTAAACTAAGTTTAGATTTTTTTTTAATTCCGGTAACTTTTAAGTATTTAAACCCCTTTGTGCCTTTTTAGGCAATGAATTTAACTCTGATTACAAATTAAGAATGACGGTCAATAAACTCCTCTACCCTATTCTGTCGGAAAACTCTCTAAGAAATAGATAAAGTAATGAAATCGTCATTATTTGTTCCCATCCTCAAAAAATACATTTATTTACTGAACTTCGAAAGGACTTGGAAATAAAAATTATAAAATATAAAACTGTAAAATTAAAGCAAAGCTCAATGTATTCATTTTTAAAACTCTGCAGTAATTAACTTATTTAATTAACTTTTATTTTGATACTTAAATTTTTATATTTTTTCCTAATGTTAAAAATTTTAGTAACATTGTTACCATTTTTCAACAACTAAAATCTAGATTTAAACATGACCTCCATTAAGAGACCACCTCTCGGAGCGACCCATTTTTGTTGGAACGGTACGTGATCGCTTTAAGGAGGTATTACTGTACATTAATTTTTTTAAATTGTATGTAAACATTTTTCTGCGGGTTATGATTTTAAAACTTCGAGACAGTAATATAAAAAAAAAAAAATTATAGATATTTGCATCAGTTATTAAATTTCCTTCTATTATAAAAACCTTTTCTACGTATTTGATACACGGGATTTTTGGCGCTAAACAATAAAACATGACTTTAAGCCAGGGCTCGAAATGTGCCGGAGCAAACCGGAACGATGGTCCTGTTCGTGAAATTGTGACAAATATTGTTCCGGTTCGTGAAAGTATGAAAAATATTGTTCCGGTTCGTGGAACTATTAAAAAATATTAGTAGAAGGAAAATGGGGGTTCTACTTCAGCAGGAGCCAAGAGCTGAGGAGTGAGGCGTGGCCAAAGATGAGTGACAGGTGGGTGGGGTTGAGTGATTGACAGGTGGGGGGAGATAAGAAAGTGATGGACAGGTGGGAGGAGTCGAGACAGACTGGCGCCCACACGGCATGCTATAGTAGAGGGGTTAAACAAAGACAGGTAGGGGAGATAAGAAAGTGATGGACAGGTGGGTGGAGTCGAGACAGACTGGTGTCCACGCGGCATGTTGTAGTAGAGGGGTTAAAACAAAGAAGCGTTAATGAAAAGTCTACTGTAGTAGAGAGGGATTAAACGAAGGATAATGTTAATGAATGAAAGTCTACTGTTAGAGAGGGATTAGAACAAAGGAAAGATAATATTAGGTAATTAGGAATGATGAGGTGATTAGAAAAGATCGCATGCAAACTATAAAAAAAATTTACCACGGAGCAGCGCGGAGACACGTCCGATCAGTATGAAATCCACCGGGCTAATGAACGAATTCTTCCTCGGAAACCGGTTTCATCCAGATATGGAGCTGACTTCTGATTGGTCGAGAGTCGAACCTAGGTGGCAGCACAATCGCTTTCACCCCAGGGCATGAACACGAGCGCCCTCTCTTGAGAGGATTTTCAACTCACCTGTGATGACATCATCATCCTATTTTAAACTGAATAAAAAAGGTTAATACATTTTTAAATTTTAACGAAATAAGTTATAATTTTTTAGTCATTTATTAATTTTCCGAAACATGTTTTCAATTAATTTAAAGCCGAATGAGTGAAATGATAACGATGCTTTTGTTTAATCATTATCATTGGAGACTTTTAGCCAAAATATAAACTTAGTTAACAATGAGTTGTTCATTTTGAGTGAACTAAGCTTACATAATGTTTCCCAGGACACACGTCGCGGACGTAAGTCTCTTTTGTGTCCCACCGCGCTCTAACATATTTACAAATTCACGATGAAACGATAAATATATACAAATTTTCTTAGGCAATGGAAATCACGCACATTTTCCATAAGTTAAATAATAAAATAAATCTTCTCTGTAAAATAAAACTTGATAAAATATATACAAAATTCTTCTATATACAAAATAAATATATACAAATTTCTTAGGCAATGGAAATTACGCACATTGTCCATAAGATGAGAAACTATTTACATGTTCTCGATATCGCAGTGCCCATATGCGAGACTTTTGATTCCGTCTTTCAGGATAAATCTTTTATCGTCGAATGGGCTCAAACAAACCTTATTTTGTTGCATTGTATACAACTGGTGGTTCTCTTGCACAATTCGAACTTGTGTGACTGTACTGGTCTTGAGTTCTTGAAGACACTTCACATAATCTTTATGCTTCATTTTTTTGGACGATATGAGTTGTGATACTCTTCGCTCGTGTTTTTCTTCTGTTTCGGATTTCAGGGAGTACATTTTCGCCTTTAACCCGACAAACTCCAACGCTAATTCACCGCTAAGTTCGTCAGTGAATTTCCCTAAAACTTTTTTGTTATCAGTCGAAAACAAAGGATGCGACTGCGGATAATCAGAAAAATCGAATAAATGCTTTTTCTTCTTCATATCAGCAATAATATCCTTCGTATAAATCTGATAATATAGGGAATCCGTATCGGTGAAAAGCAAACTGGCATTATGTTGATATGTCTCATTCACAAAACCGTAATGGAATTGATACATCAGAAGCTTCGAAAGCTCCAAAATGCAGAAACCAACATACATAGGAAGATTTCTTAATAACGATAATTTAGTGCGTTCAGGCAACAAGATCTTCAGAGAAGATATTGAAGGTTTTAAATGCAGGTGAAGCGACTAATTTTTTCGCCCTTCTTTCAGTATTACACAATTCCACCTTTCGACGCTTTCGAAGGTTTTCTAGTGTTTTTCCATAAACGGCATTGTTCAGGAGTTTGAAAAAATCCTTCTCGAAAGCAGATTTCGCCAGTTTTCGTTTCTCGGTGTTAAAAGCGATATACTCGCTTAACCAAGGACTTTGCTGAAATTAAATTACACGATGAATTTCAGTTAGTTTCATTCCTGATTGGATGTAAAACTTCAAGGTTCTATAGTGAACGATGTAATTTTTCTTATCTTGAAGGTTTGGGATTAGTTTAGGAGTGCTCTTGAATTTTCTATTTCCTAACATCTTCTTCGCGAAGGGTGACAACATATCTTCTTCAACAGTCATTCTTTCTGGTGCAAGAGGATACTCGTTGTGCAAGGCGTGGAGTTCTTTAGGATACTCCAGATCCACCTCGAAAATATATCCTGTAGAGGAATCGTCTGCCAACTCTAATATGCTATTTGCTGTAAACTGTTTTGGGTCTTCCCATTGAAAGGAACCATGGGGGAGGTACTCAGACATGGCCCACCCATACAAGTTATTGACATCCCAGTACATAATGTAACTGGGTACTTGATCTGGATCATGTGTAGGCGTGTTGGGGATGTTCGCCTTGGCATAACGCTGGCTAATCATGCTGATACCTCCCCGAATCCCATTTTCAAACATCAACAGCATGTCGATATCAGTTAATAGTTCCAAGTGGATGTTGGATCTCTTCAGGCAAGCTTGCCATGCTAGACTTGGTAGCGTATACATATGGGCGCTGTCGATATCATAGAACTGTTGACACAGTTTGCAATAGCTTTCAAAGGCGTCTGCTAGCAATAAGACATCAGTCTTCAAATATAGGTCATGATAATCTCCTAAAGTTTGGATATTGAAGGATGTCCAGACGTTTTGTGCATGTTGATAATCGATTTCGCTAATAGGTTCATCCGTTAATGTGTTGATGAATGCAGAGGCAGGTGGGAGAACAGTTTCATCGAATTTTCCAAAATATGTTATGTAATCATAAGGATATACCCCTTTTCGTGTTAACACGGATATATCATGATTTTTAAAATAATGATTTAAGATTTTAAATTGGTCATTATGGAGGTTGCTTGCTAATTTTTCCAGTGATGCCGAGAGATGCTGTAAACTATCTATGAAATTTAGATGGATGGGACAGTTCTCTTTCACCATTCGAAAGCCTATATAGGTTTCTAATGTGGATGCAATCACTTCAATGGAATATTCCTTAAATTTTCCTATTGCCATCATAATATGATGAGCATCATAGTGACGCAAGTTGTGAAACACAATAGGAATGCTTCTACTCTGTTTAAAGTTTAGATTGCATCCTACATGAGCAGCCCCTCTGTACGCACCTGTCACGTGATCATGATCTCTTGTTCTTTTCTTGAAGAGTTCCCTCTTGCAGATATGACAGTGAGAAGCCGATTAAAAATCCAATTCCTGCTGTGGAGAAAGTTTCATCGGCTTTATACTCTTCAGTTCTTCTCGGATGTCTTCTGTTTCAGCTATTAACGTTTTCAGAAACTCTTCTGCAGCATTTTCACCACGATAAAGTGAGAGTCTGTCCTTGTATGGTTTTCCCTCAGGATCAATGATGACAAATGCAAAACTGCATGCTTCATGTTTTGAGATCTTCTCACAATAAGAAGTTTGAGGAGCAGGGATCATTTAACAGACTTTCAATGTCTGCATATACGATATAAGGTATTGGATGTTGCAGATGAGTCCCCGTAAAAGATAATATATTTTCCCCTATTTTAGGAAAGTTTATCCTTTGCGCGGTATGTTGTTTACAGGATTCGGCGTGAGCTGTTAACAAATCTTCTCTGCAAAATCGATGCAAACATCGATAACAGTAATAGGAAGCAACTCGATGTTTTGCCACATCACCTAATAATCTTGAAAAGCTTCTAATAAGCGTATAGTGAAACTGCTCATTCTTTTCTAAGACTAAAAGGTTAATGACATCTGAATCTTCTTTTGGTGATACATATAAAGGATACACTTCTTGATCTTGGTCATCAAGCCCAAATACGTTGATTCGCAAATTATTGATATTTTCAATTCTGGAAATACTTTTCAGAGGAACTGGACAGGATATCTTCCCTAACTTAATAGTATGTTCTAATGCTGTATAATGGGATACACGTTGTGGATTTTGCTTGTAATCTAAATTTAATTGATGTGCGATTAAACACCATATCAAACATTTTGAATCGTTAAAATTTTCAATGTTCAATACAGCTCTTTTCTTTTGAATGAATTCTGGAGATTTAATGTGACTGCTAGGTGCTAAGGGATGATAATCAGCTGTTTTAATTTCAATATGTTGAATAAGTTGGAAAATCCAACCTGATCCCAAATTTATAAATTCGTCAATTAATTTTTTTATTTTTTCAAAGGCTTCATAAATATGCTCATTTATTGTATCGGTAGTTAATTCTCTGTAATTGGAACTTCTGAAATGGGTGGAAATAGCTTGAAGCTCGTCTTCTGGAGTTTTCCTTTCGAAAAGACATTTCGCTAGGATTTGCCATTTGACACCACGATGCGTATCCAGTGTTTCTTCAATGATCCGACGAATGTCTGCTCCACGGTTTTCCACGAAATTATCAGCATCGAATCCTTCATCTTCGTTAGGTGTTAAAAATGTTGAAGAAAAGACATTTAAAGCTTCATTATAAGTTTTCCTTTTTTTGGAGGATGAATTTTTCTGATTCATTTTTCTTTTCCTATTTTTATGGGAGAGACTGGTATGCTGGGATTGAATGTGGTGTTTCAAATTAAATTTTGAATTAAATTTTCCGTGACAGGTGGTACAAGGGTAATTTAGACTTTCATGGCCTCTCATATGCACTGTTAGATTATCTGCTATGGTGAACTCGATATCGCATAAGGGACACTTGAATGTTTTCTTCTCTTCATTATGTGACAATAAATGTCTCTTCAAATTTGCTTGCTTCGAAAAGGTTTTTTCAAAGATGGAACATTTTAGATTAGAAGTAGAAGAATTTTCATTTTGATTCTTCTCATGGGTTTTCGAGTGTCTAATCAAATTTTCTTTCCTTGAAAAGGCTTTCGGACAATGAGCGCAAGAAAATGTTTTTGAATCTGTGTTTCCACAAATCTTCTGATGTCGAGTCAAATTGTCTTTTCGGTTGAAACTTTTCCCACAAGTTTCACATGTTAGAGAATCCTAAAACAGAAAAATTCTGTTTTCAAAAACATGCAACTTGTAATGTTTACAATTTTTCACGAAAAAAGAACTTAGAAAATATTACTGTTTAACTAACTACATTATAAGTTTTACGAAACGCATAACAAGTTTACTTTATCGAAAAAGTAGGAAAAGATTTTTTTTTCAAATTACGCACTTTTCAACTAAACTAATACCACCATTCTAATTTATACTTCATTACCTAATTTTAAGTCTATAATAACATTACCATGAAGTTTTGTTAACATTAAATTATAGAATTTTCTTGAAGTTTTACTAACATTAGTTCATATTTATTTAAATAAATAACCCCCAAAATAGATAATTAATGTTTCAAAGTTTACCTTTACTGATGAAGAATCAACTACGCTGTTAGAATCTTGCATTATAGAAGAACTTTGTTGAGAAGGTGTTGGGTTAGATTCAGATAATTCACCAGTAGCGGTCATACGCTCCACACATTCGATGTTAGACCGAGATCTTCAACAAACTATAAAGAAAAAAAAATATTTGCAAACAAACATACGATAAATTCTTAGTGTATTCTTTTAAAAAACTCTTAAACATGTGATCGAATACTTTAAATAAGTGTTTAATCTTTTTAGAAAAATCTCTCAAACTATATGTTTAGGAATAACATGCGTTTTCAATTAAAATTTTTAACTAGACTATAATTCATTTAATAGTGAAAAAGAAATAACATTTTTTTTCTATACTACACTTACAAATTAGTTTAGTAACGAAAAGAAAAATAACATCTATTCATTTCTAAGTAAATAAAAACATCAAATATATTTTTAACTACTTTTGTATAACAAGAAAAATAGCATGCGTAAATTTTTTAACTTCATTACACTAATAAATAATTATTGTATAAGAAAAACTTTGAATACTAAAATAAAATTTCCGTGTAAAAAAAAAAAAAAATCTTTACGCGTTATTTAATTTATAACATACAGAAAATAACATCTATTCATTTCTTAGTAAACGAAAACATCAAATATATTTTTAACTACTTTCGTATAACAAGAAAAATAGCATGCGTAAATTTGTTAACTTCATTACACTAATAAATAATTATTGTATAAGAAAAACTTTGAATACTAAAATAAAATTTCCGTGTAAAAAAGAAAAAAAAATCTTTACGCGTTATTTAATTTATAACATACAGAAAATAACATCTATTCATTTCTTAGTAAACGAAAACATCAAATATATTTTTAACTACTTTCGTATAACAAGAAAAATAGCATGCGTAAATTTGTTAACTTCATTGCACGAATAAATAATTATTGTATAAGAAAAACTTTGAATACTAAAATAAAATTTCCGTGTAAAAAAGAAAAAAAATCTTTACGCGCTATTTAATTTATAATATATACAGAAAATAACATCTATTGATTTCTAAGTAAACGAAAACATCAAATATATTTTTAACTACTTTCGTATAACAAGAAAAATAGCATGCGTAAATTTGTTAACTACTTTCAATAATTGTATTACACTTATAAATACTTTAACAGTGAACAAAAATAACATCTATTCATTTTTCGAAAAAGAAAACATTAAATACATTTTCAATTACAAATTTTTAACTAGCCTACAAAATTAATTTAACAGTGAAAAAGCAATAACATTTTTTCTATACTACACTTACAAATACTTTAACAGTGAACGGAAAATAACATCTATTCATTTTTTTTTTTCGTAAAAAAGAAATCATCCAATTCATTTTAACTACTTTTAATAATTATTGAATAAGAAAAAACTTTGAATACTAAAATAAAATTTCCGTGTAAAAAAAAAAAAAAAAAAATCTTTACGCGTTATTAAATTTATAACATATAGAAATAACATCTATTCATTTTTTCGAAAAAGAAATCATCGAATATATTTTAACTATTTTTAATAATTATTGTATAAGAAAAACTTTGAATACTAAAATAAAATTTCCGTGTAAAAAAAAAAAAAAAATCTTTACGCGTTATTAAATTTATAACATATAGAAATAACCTCTATTCATTTTTTCGTAAAAAGAAATCATCCAATATATTTTTTAACTACTTTCACATTACAAGAAAAAATTGCATGCGTAAATTTTCCAACTTAAAGACACTAATAAAATAATTGATTGAAAAGAAAAACATATATTAATTTTGATTTAATACAAAAGAAAAATAGCAAAAGATAACTTAGTGTTTGAAAAATAAGTAAAACAACATTAAAATTTAGTAATGTCTTGAAATATAGATACAATGTTTAAAAAACTTACTTTTTGAAAATTATCCATCGCAGTTGACTAGCTGTTTTCAATAAATTGTTGCACTTAAAAAAAAATGTAACAGAATAAGGTTTTTTTCCCCTTAGAATTGGTTATTTATACCATTTGTTTAAGAAGCTTACATCATATAGTTGCTCTACGATTCGTCGAAAATTCAACGAATAAGACTTCAGTAAAATAACGTCACTATTCTAGAACTTAATTTCATTATCTACTGCAGCGTAGTGGTTTTCACTGCATCACCTAGGCTCATGAAATTGTTATCAGAACATCACCCTTTTTCAGAAATTTTCTTCACTGGTGAAATTGAAGATGGGTATCGCGTTTTGGCAGACGGGGAAAATCATAGATGACTATCGCGGCATATTTTTGCATTACATTTTAATATCAGGAAAAAAACAGTATGTTTTTGCCATCAGAAAACCTAAGGCTGTTCTCAAATCCAAAGGGTCAACTTTCTGACATAAGTTTTAATTCATTTTTGTTCGGAAACGCATGAAACTAGAAGGTGTTGTTATTCAGAAACTATGTCATCGAACTGTTTTTATCGTGTACATGCATTTCTTTCAAAATCTGTAACAATTCCTTCTGTGCTTTAATAGGAGTTTTCTTGTTCACAGAAAAAAGCAGATGAAATAAATCGGCTTCATTCGAATCGGGAATACTTTTTCCTTCAAAAGATACTTGAAAATTTTTATCCCATTCGAATTTTCTTGAGTTTTTCTTTAAAAAGTCCAACAGCGTGTGAGCTTGCCTCTGCATTGAACGAGGTACCGAAGACAAAATAAACGAGACATCTTCTTCAGGTTTAGATGATGATTCCTCTTCTTCAGGTTTGGGTTCAGGTGATGTTTTCTTCAAAACAGGTTTCTCGGTTCCTTCTTTAGGTTGTTTCGAGGGTTGAGGCGTGTTAAACTCTTGCAAATCCATTTTTTTCTTTTTAAAAGTTCCTAATATTGTACAACTTTTTCATGATCAGGTAAGTTGCTGTTTAAGATGTTCGACATGGCTGTATCAAACTCGTTCATTTGCTTTTTCGAAAGGACATGTTTGGAGAGAGTTTCCTGTGGTATCAAAGCAAATTTTCTAGCATGTTCCATGGATCAAACTTGTTAAAACAGATAAGGCAGCGGGGATTAAAATATTTAAAAATCCACCGTTCTGAACGATAAGTCTTTTTTTTGTGATAGGGTAACCTTTTTAGTACTAATTTTTCGAAGGGTAGACTTGTATTTCCTTAAAGACTTTTTCTGTTGAGATGAAAGTGGAATGTTTCCTTTTAAAACATTCAAACTACACTCGCAGATGGCTTTCACAGAACGAAGAGGTAATTTTTTAAACAACTGTTTACGTAATACTTTAGGACATGTCTTGATTAGCTTCAAATCATGCAGCTGTTGACACGTCAAAGTCATTTTTCAAACTAACCAAAAAACTAAATGTCCTGCTTATTTATTTCTACTGGTAGACGTATTGAATTTGATTAGGTAAAATCTGCGTTCTCAATCGCATCCCTTCATCTGTTTGGTTCCTTAAATCAATGAGAAGGAATGCAAAAGGTATTTTCGTTGCATCATCAAACACTTCTCGGAAAAATTTTGTTTTGCCAGGATATAATTGTCGCGCCAAATGCATAATTTGACTTTGATCACGTCGATTTTTAAACACAATCAAGTATTGAGAGTTGAGAGAGACATCTGTCATTTTTTTCCTTTGATGAAATAAATTTTGTGTTACAAAAATAACACTCATGTTTAAGTGATGACATCCCCTTGAAAATAGATAGGTGAGTGGCTTATCATTTTCAAGTTCAGACATGAGATCGTCTAGAATAATTAAAGACCTCGTTCCTAAATGTTCTTTAAAATTAGAAGGAAACCCTTCTACGAAGGTTACTTCAGGGATTTCATTAAATAGATCTTGATAAATACCATAAAACCAAATCACTTTATGAGGTGGAGGGTGAATCATTTCCCTTCTGTAATAAAGAAACTCTTTTAAAAAGCAACTCTTCCCAACTTGTGTTGGTCCTGCACAGGTGGCAGTAAACGGGTGTTGAAAACGTGGAAAATCAACAAGCTCGTGATTCATGACGTTCTTCAGGAAAGACAAACACAGAATAAACACAGAGACTAAAAAAGTTTAGTTTAAATATCTATTTATTGAAAAAAATTCACAGACACGTGAAATCGTTTCATGACAAAATTAAACACTTTTCGGTCGTTCGAGATATTTTTCGTTACAAAATGAGCTAAAATATCTTTTAAAGTTTTTTCTCGACATCCAGAATACAAATAAAAAATGCAATATTGTCCACAAACAGCCGTGACAGGACTTTGCAAGGTATGTGGATTAAACGTCACTTGTGAAAAATAAGTTGCATAGTTTGATACAGGTCCTCGCTTCCATAAGAATCGAAGAACTCCGCTCCATCAGGTGAAAGCAAGTAGAAGGCGACCCAATGACTTCCAGGTTCCGATGACTTGTCAACATTGCATATGAAACAAGCAGGATACTGTTGAATTCTTCTCGGTAGTTGATCACTTGCAAACACACCCCAAAAAGAATTTCGGGTCTTGAAATCACGTGATAAAATCTTGTCGATTTATAAAGAATTCATTCAGTTGGGAAAATCACATAAAACATGCCGTGATTTCGAAATTTCTAGAATGTTCTCAAATTCTGCATATACCAACACAGAAAGTGTTGTCTTCAAATCTTCAGCAAATTTAACTTCGATTCGTAAATTTCCTTGATGTTGTAAATTCAGATGGGGTCCGTCACAGAGATCCGGTGTTAGGTCGAACGCATACAAGGTATGTCCATAGGCGAATTCTTCTCGTGTTAGATAAATACCAGCATCGTGATTAAATCCCGTGAACAACCGATGATAAGCTGTTATATAGTTGTTTTCTTCGAAATTCAGTTCGAGAGGTTTACTCGGAACCGGTTGACCATCTATGTAAACACTTAAAAAGTTGACTTTGTGATGATGAAAGTGGAAGGGGTTCAAATTATATTGTCCGTTTATAGATGCATTTTCTAACAATCCAATAACAACACGTTTCGGCATGGTTCCCGAAAACACAGTATTTTGCATAAAAGATCGACTTCCGCTGGATATTGAATAAGTCTTGCACAACACACGATCGATGGGATATTTAGCAGAGCTTTTTTCTAAGGCTTTTGCATGCCCCAGCAAGACCCCTGTAGATACTTTTACATTCCGTATAAAAAGAGATGCTTGTTCTAAAATTACTTTGTAATTGAGTTCGGGTGTGGTAAATTCTGAAAGTTTTACAGCCATCAAACAAAAGTTGGGTTTGCTGCGAATCAGTTTAATTTTCAAATCCACCATGTTTAATAACAATCTGTTTTGTTGAAAAATGTCACAATGTAAAGGTCCGATCATATCCAATGAATTGCTATTTTTAGTTAGTTCGTAACGCTTTTTCAATCCGGGGTTTTCACCGGTGGTAGGGTCCACAGTATCCAATTTCTCATCTTTGAAAAAACACTCACATCCCAGTAAACTTTTCTTGGCATCTTCTCCATAATTCAGTAATGTTTCGATATAGGCACGGTAGGGATATGTGTTGTTTGAAGAAGAGATCGCTCCCTCATTCAAGCTGACATCAATTTGTGAAAACAAGGCTTGTAAAAATAAATTAACTGGAGCTACATGATCCTCGACGGTTAAAGCTGAACCGTCTGATCGAGTAATTTTTCACTTTTGCATAAAGATAGGATGAAGATAAATCGATGTAATCTTCTCCATTTCCGGGAACATTAAACTCCACAGGCACTCCGTTATGAATATTCGCAAGGGGATGATATTCAACAAAATATCCCTTTTCAATAGCTGTTTGAGTAGGTGGAATCAAAAATAAATCCAATTCCGATTTAGCACAGACAACAGAATCTTTATGAATAAGTCAAGACATCTTTAAGCAAAAATATCACGTGCTTCGACTTTCTTGTCTTTACGTCGAATGATGACTTTGCTTGATTTCTTCCGCTTTTTATTGCGTCGTCCAGAACCGATCATGGTCTTCATCTTGGTGGCGGCTTTATCTGTTAAAGTTTGGCTGGCTTCTTTCAACCTGCGTTTGGCAGCCACTTTGACATGTTCACCGCGTGTCACATCGTTTAAAACATTTACTGCTGTCGATAACAATTGCTTACCGACCGCTTTGGCTCCTGATTTGAGAAGAGGAACCGCGGCTCGAAACAAAGAACGAAACAGTCCACCGAATCCATATCCTTTCTGCAGTGTAGTTCCATGACAGTAATTTAAACCGTTACCGGATTGCTGAGTGTAATAATCTTCAAAAGATTTTACACAACACTGATAAGGTACAATCATTATGAGAGATACTTTTGACGGAAATGAAGTTTCACGATCAACTTCCCACGCTCGAATGACATTAATCGACCTGTGTGCGTCCTTATAACTGTTTCAATTGTCTGAAAATTCTTTCGAGTGATGGGAATGTAATGCGGTCAAACGTTTCGTGAATCATTTCACCGTCTTGTCCTTTCACGGGGATCACTCGAAGTAACGGGGCAACGGTATCCCCTACAATTTGAGGTTCGACAAGATCATTGTAAATGTACATTAATTTAAAATCCGCATGAGTGTCGGCTATGAAGGGACTATCAAAAGACATTGAATGACCTGCAAAAGGTTCTCCTACATTACCAGGTGGAAATCCTAAACTTTCTGCTAATCCTGAATTAAAGTTGATTTGTGCATTTTTTTAAAAAGTCACTCGTACTTTTTTAGAATTTTTATTATAATTAAGCGAAATTTTATCATGGAATTTTTGATAGTTGATTACTTTAATAATATCGTTAGGAGATTCGTAAAACCCCGGTGGAATTCTAGCTTTTTTCACTTCAAATCCACCTATTTCAAATTCTGCTTCATGTCTAGGTCTTCCATTCGTCCAATCGATATTCTCTCCCAAAACATATTCATATCCATTAGTATATTCCGTTATATTATTCCACATGTGGGGATAAACGAGTTCTGTTAAACCCACTTTCCTTTCAAATCTAAAGCAGAAGGCAGTCTTGTAACAAAGTGAGAAATTTTATTCTCTGGGAAATAATTCAATGAACTGTCAGAAGGTAACGTCACGTAGAACGACATGTTTCTAAATGAGGATTCAAAGACGAAAACAAAGGTTTTATAGTGAAAATAAATCTGAGGAAGGAATCCATTGATTAAATTTTACAGGATATCCTTTAAATTTTACTTTGTATTCCACATGACCTTTTCGTGTTCGTTTTTCTAAAAAAATTTCAATAGCAAAGTTTTCTTTCGGTTGTACAATTTGCAATTCTTGAGCATAAAACGTGCCTTGGATGGGTTCGTCCATCAAATCCTTAATTCGATACACGGGAGGATCCCTTGAAACACATTCAGTCACCACAAACAATTCTTCAGTCCAATTGGTTTCATATCCCTTTTCAGAGGTTAATTTCTGTTTCGACACGCGAACGATTTCACCTGTTCGAAACACGCAGGGTTTTCTTTTCACATCTTGTAAGTCTCCAAAAAGAGTCAACCAAACATCACTTTCGTTCTCAGGTGTAACGTCAGCAGGGGCTCTCTTGATACTCGAATGGTGTGTGTGGTTATAACTCTGCATGAGGGAGTCTAACACATCAATATACTTATAAGTATGATTATGAGTGAAATATTTCCACATTTTGGTTTTTAAAGTTCTGTCAAAACGTTCGACCACTGAAGCTTTCGCATTGTTATTCGTCGTGAAAAATCGAACTCCTTGTTGCTTTAAATATCTTTGAAAGTGTTTGTTCTTATACTCTTTTCCAGAATCCGATTGCAAAGACTTGGGTTTTTGCGTTGAAAATATAGTTTCGAAGGCTTTCACAATTTCCACTCCTCGTTTCGTTTTCAGTGGAATCGCCCATGCATACTTTGATAAAATATCTATGCAGGTTAAAATATATCGAAAACCTTGATTATGTTTTTGCAAACTGCTAAGATCTACCAAATCCGTTTGCCACTGTTGATCGATCGAATACACAATCACGCGATTCGTTGGAAATTTTCTTCGAACCGGTTTGTGAAGCGTGTACGAGTCGACTCCATTTAACCATTTTTGGATGGTTTTCTTGGATACTTTACCTCGAACAGCACGATACAGTGCATCGACACCGCCAAAACTTCCTACTGCAGCTGGGTTCTTGTACGATTCCTCCATGACAACAAGAATGTGAAGTCTTAGAAAACATGCTTAGGTAGAAAAAGATAAATTTCCTGTATCATTTAATTTTAAAATAAAATCAAATGCAAACTTTTCACTTCCAGTTAAAATATAAATTAAAGAAAAAATAACACATACTATGTTGTATAAACAAATGACACTAACGACCTCCTCGCTCAAAGACATAACGAAGAATGATTCAACTCTTAGAGAACACTTCTTTTCAATCTATGAAACATAGTTTCATGGTTTGATTAGTTTATCGCTTAACCAATTATCAAGTCATGAAACTATTTTAACATGAGTTCAAATCCCGTGTGGAAAAAATTTCGTTAAAAACTCATAAATAAAAAATGTATTAACCTCTTTATGTCTCTTCAAATAGGATGATGATGTCATCACAGGTGAGTTAAAAATCCTATCAAGAGAGGGCGCTCGTGTTCATCCCCTCGGGTGAAAGCGATTGTGCTGCCACCTAGGTTCGACTTTCGACCAATCAGAAACCAGCTCTTATCTGGATGAAACCGGTTTCCGAGGAAGAATTCTTTCATTAGCCCTGTGGATTTCATACTGATCGGACGTGTTTCCGCGCTGCTCCGTGGTAAGTTTTTTTAATGGTTTGCATGCGATCTTTTCTAATCACCTCATCATTCCTAATTACCTAATATTATCTTTCCTTTGTTATAATCCCTCTCTAACAGTAGACTTTCATTCATTAACATTATCCTTTGTTTAATCCCTCTCTACTACAGTAGACTTTTCATTAACGCTTCTTTGTTTTAACCCCTCTACTATAGCATGCCGCGTGGACGCCAGTCTGTCTCGACTCCACCCACCTGTCCATCACTTTCTTATCTCCCCTACCTGTCTTTGTTTAACCCCTCTACTATATTAGATGTGAATTTCCAACTGGACGAAAAATGTCCGGGCCAGGATTCGAACCCGGGACCTCCTGGCTGAAGCTGCCAGTGCTCTGCCATCTGAGCTATTCCGGACGATTTTGGCCAAACTTTTTCACCCAGCTAACCTTGATGATTACAGCATCAAGGTTATTATCATTTACATCTAATTATTAGCATTTAGCAAGGTTATTAGCATTTACATCTAATATGATTTGTTTACCAATTTGAATAATTGTGTTAAAATTAATCTAGTGTTATTTCGTATCCAGCGATTTCTGGAGTTCCATTACCTGGGATTTATTCTGTTGAGCTGAACCAAGTTTCAGACCTGATGCTGTAATCATCAAGGTGAAAAAGTTCGGCCAGAATCGTCAGATGGCAGAGCACTGGCGGCTTCAGCCAGGAGGTCCCGGGTTCGAATCCTTGTCCGGACATTTTTCGCCCAGTTGGAAATTTACATCTAATATGATTTATTTACCAATTAGAATAATTGTGTTAAAATTAATCTAGCCCTCTACTATAGCATGCCGCGTGGGCGCCAGTCTATCTCGACTCCACCCACCTGTCCATCACTTTCTTATCTCCCCTACCTGTCTTTGTTTAACCCCTCTACTATAGCATACCGTGTGGGCGCCAGTCTGTCTCGACTCCTCCCACCTGTCCATCACTTTCTTATCTCCCCCCACCTGTCAATCACTCAACCCCACCCACATGTCACTCATCTTTGGCCACGCCTCACTCCTCACTCCTCAGCTCTTGGCTCCTGCTGAAGTAGAACCCCCATTTTCCTTCTACTAATATTACGTTTCACATACAACTTACTATGCTCTTTGTAACTTTTTTTTTCTATAGTTATTTAGAATCTTGAATACACTTTCTTAAAATTGGTTTTTCTACGGTTAAATATAAATTTAATGTGCTATACCGTAAAGTCCCAATTATCCGAGTTAATATGGACCAAGCTCACCTTGGATAAGCAAAAAACTCCTATAAACCGGATTAACACAAATCGTCACACACTAAGGAGATGAAATATAAATTTTCACTTAATTCATTAATTTTTATGGGACTACACTGTAAGAAAAAACTGTAACGTTCCATGTAAATTCGAGAAATGTTTCTCCTTTTTAAAGGTTTCCGGAACAATTTAGCAGTTTTCTGGAAAATTCTGGTTTTCCTATCTGAAAAGTTTCATAATTAAAATTGGCAACAGCATACCGCAGCCGCCCGCCGTTAAACCGTGTTGTTATGTGTCGTGCACGAGACGAAAACGAATTCCTTCTATTGATGTCAAAAAAATCACTGTGAGATGCGAATAAATGAACAGAGAATGACAGCATTTCATTCTCTATTGTCGAGAAATTTCAGGTGGAAATGCAATACCCTTTCTGAGCTCAGATCATCCTCTGTGGAATACAGTGACACTTGCAAAAGAAACGCAGCGTATATGAACCACGTGGTAATTCTAAGACTTTAAGTCTAATTGGGTTTTCTGTGGTAGCTGGTTAATTTGAATGAAATATATATTAATCAGTTATCTCGAAATCTTTGTTGGATATAAAAAATATTTCCTCCATCTAAACAAAGTAATATAAATTACAAGAAAATGTATTCTACGCCAAAGGCTAAGTGACGTGACTTATAAAATATAATACTCCATTTTGTTCCGCTATTGTTTTCTATATGTTATATTATTTTTAGAACAAATTTGATTTTAACAAATATTAATGTTATCTATGTTTTAATGAGGTTCCATTTATAAAGTATACATTTATGTCTAAGATTTTAAATTAATATTAATCCATATTTAATTTATTGTTTTCTGTGTGTGTGTTTTTTTTTTTTTTTTTTTTTTTTTTTTCGTACCATAAAATGCTGTACAGTATTGTGTGACTCTGTGTTTTTATGCAAGTTTTTTTCTAATATAAAAAAAAACTAATCATATATATATATATTTATTTATTTATTTTTGTGCAAAAAAATAATGGTCTTTTTTTATATTAATATTTTGTCAAAGGAAGTTGAATAACGGCTATTCTTTTTCAAAATCTATGTGTATAAAAATCGTTCAAAACTTAAAATTACCCTAATATTTTATGTGATTTATTGCTAATCATTTATAATTAATTTATAACCAAAACAAAGCCTTAAGAAAATTATGTAAATATGCAAAAAGCAAATTTGCAGTTAGATAAGGATACAGAATTAAGATCATAACTAATAGTATACTAAATGCCCCCCTCCCCCCTCCAATGGAAACGTGAATGAATTAATATATAAAATTTTGACAACTTTAATTATTAAATGTGCTTGTATGTTATATGGAAGCAAAAAGACATGCAATGCTTTCAGAATTTTCTAATTATCAGATGGAAAATATTTATATATGAACGGTGAAATTTAATAATAATTTGAAATGATGTGTAAAATTATTTAAAATATTTATTCCTGTTTAACAAACACATTATTAGCTGTTGTATCATAAAATGATTTCTTAAGTGATTTTAATATTTTACAGCAAGATAATTTTGAATAGTAAAATCATACGTAAATGATTATTTTAATTTCACCTTACGAAAAAAAAACAAAAAAAAAAAAAAACAGTGTTATCAGAAATTTTTAATATACTTCAAATGTTTGTTTATGCAAATGTGCCCGGATTTGTGTTTGTGCACATTTTGCTTGAATTATAAATGAAATATAAAAATTTGTTATGATTTACTTTATGAAGCATAGAAAATTTTCATAAAGAGGGGGGGGGGGGATGTCGATTTGAAAATAACATTATATTTATCTTGTCTACAATGCTGAAGGGGTGAGGAATTCCTTTTTTAATTAGACTGAATCTATGAAAAAATAACATAAAAAATAAACCCAGATATGGTTTGTATGTATGTCAAATAATTTAAATTGACTAAACTGATTAATAAACTAATTGACTAAATTGATTAATAAACTTCTTCAACTATTTTCCAAAGTAAACAAAGAAAAATTAATATTTTTAAATACTTGAAAATGGATTATAATATATCTTGGCATCGAATCTGATGAATGCAAAAAAATAAATAAATAAAAAATACATAAATAAAAAAAAATAAAATACATAAATAATATATATATATATATATACCTATATACATCTAGTGAAATCTAATATATGAAACGTTCCTGCATTCTGAAAAGAAATCTAGGAATGCTCCTGGGAAATAATGGGCAGATGAGTTGCCCATTATACGAAACGTTTCTGGAAAATTACAGAAACCTTACTGAACATTTCTGAAACGTTCCATAGAAAATAAGTAAGCTTCCTGTGAACTATGAGTAATATTTTTGTTCTCAACAGAAACTTTCCTGGTATTTCACAGGAACCTTACTGGCTTTTCTGGGGAACGTTTTAAAATTATACAGTAAAGTTCCAGTCATTTTCAAGAAATATTTCTTGGAAATAATAGGCACATTAGCTGCCCATTTTTTCCCAGGAATGTTTCTGGATTTTTTTTTACTGTGAAGTAAGATCTCTTTTATATACATTTCCGTTACTTTTAAGAAATACGGAGAATGAAATTGTTTATTTGAAAACGCCCTTGATATAGTTTTTTGTTTGCTGAATGTCAATTTTGCTGCAGTTTTGTTTTTTTTTTTTTTTTTTTCCTGCAACATTACGCTACCAATACTACATAGCTACCAATTTCTAAGATTTTTTTCATACCTTTAAAACTTACCAGTAAATTTTGTCTAATTCAATCGCTGAAATCTAACAATGTTAATGATCAAATAGGGCAAAAATGCGTATTAATTTTTAGAGGTAACAAAACCATTCGATTTGGCAGCTATCTGATTCTATTAGTGTCATGAAAATTGCAGGTGTAGCCTCTTCTTTCTGCTGAAAGTATTAGTTTTTTTCAAACGAACTTATACCTTTGGAATGAATAATTTTCTTCTGATGGACTGATGGCTTATATTATTATGAAACAGCCATTATAATGGCATTTATATATAAATGAAGTGTTAGGGGAAGATGAAAGAGCAGTCGTGAAAAGTTACAACTCTGATTTTCTGGTCAGAGTGGGGGAAAAAATTGCCATATTTTCTTTTTTTTTAACACTTCATTTATAATGGCTGTTTCATAATAATGAAAGTTATCAGTCCATCAGAAGAAAATAACTCGGTTAAGCGGGACTAAAAAAAATGGAATAAAATGTTTTTTTATGCCTGTTTTGAAGTTTATGGATAAGACTGCTTTAGTATATTTTTTAAAATGTTCATATTTACTTACATAATACGGGACTGGATATTTTTTTAAAGAGATTAATAACTACTTTTTTACGTTAAAATGTTTTTCAAGTAATAAGAATATTTCTAATTGACTCATTTACTTTATTTTTAAGTTTCCTTTTTTACTATTTCCGAGGTCAATCTTTTCCTATAAAACATATAAAATCTATTTTGCTCATAGTCACAAAACACAATATCTACGCGAATAAAAAATTTAAATTAAATATGGCTTATCGTGTTGTTTCATTAATAAGTATTGTATTAATTCCATTTTTCAGCAATAACGGACGAAAATTAGAAATCATGATTAAGTTAAGAAATGTGTTTAAAAGAAAAATATATGCATATTTCAGAATATTCAAAATTCAGACTCCATGTTCATATAAAATAAAACAAAAGCAAATCACAGCGGATAAAAAAAATTACACATTCTTAACATTTAAATCATGCTTAGAACTTATTTAAAAAAGAAGTGAGTTTATAAGCATTGCTTTTAAAAATATTTTAGAACAATAGGACTTTGCAAAAATAGCAATAATTTAAGGGAAAAGTACAGTATTATATTTAAAACAAAAATTAAAATCAAATCAAACATTTTTAAACATATAACATCCACCTATTAAAAATTTATTTATAAACCTTTAAAAGTAATATCTTTATAGGGCATGCAATAAAAGCAAACACAAAAGTTAAGATTGGAATAAAATATCTTAGTTTATTTCTGTTAGTAATCTATTTTAAATTCGTATGTAATTTTAACTGAATTTTTCCTGAAAAGTTCAATTAGTGTTACAAACTATGAATTAAATAAATATTGCTAATAAAGTATTTTATTCCAATCTTTAGCACGCTTGTATCTATTTTCATTGCATGCCGTAAAAGATGTCATTTTTTTAAAATGAGCACACTGCAAATAGAAGCGTCTTAAATTTAGACACATATGTGACTGAAAAAGAATTTTAGACACTTAAGTGTCTTAATCTGAAAATTAAGACACTATAGATGTCTTAATTTAAGATACATAAGCGTCTTACTATGACCATGGTGTAAACGAACTGAGAATAATGTCTAAAATATCCGCAAACGTCTTATTTTAAGACACTTCATTGCTTTAAACGTGTCTTAATGTAAGACGTTTTGATTCTTCCGACGCAATAACCACCAGGGGGCACTAGCACTCCCAGTTGCGCATGCGTTTTAGATGTCTTCGTTCGAAGTGGTATACGTTGCAATTCAAACAAAGTTTGTTTTTATGTACGCGTGTATTTTAATTCGTTTTTTGCGAAATGTGAAGTACTGTGATTTTAATTCGTATTAACTCGGAGTATTTATTTATTGAATACATACATCTGACGTGTGTGCTCGACATCAAATGTCTCTTAGAAGCTGTCGTCGATACAAGGGCGGGATAGACACAGAACAGAAGTAGACGACGGTTGAAGATTACACCCGGAAATTCTACAAAGCGTGTGCAATGGGCTTAGTGTTAACTCGTATCAATTTATATCAATAATATTGTGTTATTCATCTTCGTCCTGTCGAAGCTGGCAAAAAAAAAAGAAACTTTTGTCTGGCGGGTCCTGTTTTTAGGATGAAACATCTCATTCTTTAAATATGGCTAGTCGGATGTATTATGGGATTACCTTTTAAACTGATGAAAGTCTTTCTCCCTCACTGTGGTTGTGGTAGTTTTTAAAATTTCAAATCGAGGAATATTTCTTACCTCTTGCAGCAACTCAAGTAAGTTTCTTTATAGTAGTAAAATTAGTGTATTTTATGATTTTATTTATTGTACTAAACAAAATCCTGCATGAAATTTAATTAGTTTTGAATCTGTTCGCAAAAAACCCCACTAATTCTAGAAGTATATATTTTTAAACTTATGACGTTCTTTTTTATTACGAATTATATATTCAATGTCAGTTCTTAGTTTCAATGGATAATTTTTATCTGGCAGTAAATGACGGCCACAAGGAAGTAAAGAAAAAAAAAACTTTGAAAGATGACCTAATGCTTTCTTACTTCCTGGCATAAAACCGCAGATTAAAAAAAGATAAATAAAGTAAATGAGACTGGTCTATTATATGAAGCTGCCTGTAAAAATATACATATGTATTTGATTTGCAATCAACTCTAATACTGATTTTTTTATTATTTTTAATAAAAAAGTAATTTGAAATTTATAATGGGAAAAAGTAAAAACCTCTAACTAGATTTCGTATTTAAAATTGTGGTAACTTTATTTATATGCACTTATACGAAAAATACAAAAAATGACAGATGTTACTGTATATATTTAAGACGAAAGAAGTTTGGAAATCATAAGTTATTTTTTCCTCATGTTTTTAATATAGAATATGTACTTATTTGTTTTTATTGATAGTTGAATAGCTTTTGTGAGTACCCTCTGATCTACATAAAAACTTGCCCATGTGGAAATATAAATTTTTTAAAAACATAATTTTTAAATAAGTATTTTCATTTTTTTTGGGGGGGGGGGGGGATTTTGCATGAATTTTTGTAAAGCTGATATCTTAAATCTTGCACTGATTATAATGAAAGTTTTGAACTTTTAGAGTAGGACAAGTTTAAAAACGCAAATATATTTAACAAAATACCAAAGTCATTTTTTCCCCAATGTTATTAAAGTAGAATATTTATTTATTTATTTTCATTATTCATAGTTAAATGGCTGTTGTGATTATCAAGTGATGTATATGTAAAATTGCCTATGTGGCAATATATTTTTTTTTATTTTCATTTTTTTTTGGGGGGGGGGGGGATTTTTGCAATTTTCGTACATCTGATATTTTAAATCTTTTTCCACATTCAACCGAGTATAATAAATATTTTGAACTTTTAGAGTAGGACAAGATTATAAAATATATATATATATTTATCTATGTACCTTAAAAGCCCTTAATAGCGAACACTTCGGGACCGCGGAATTTGTCCGATAATTGGAGATGTCTACTTTTTTGAGGTAAAAATATACAAATATGTATGTCTGCTGATTAAAAAAGTATTCGTTAAATAGAGGTGTTCGCTATTCGAGAATGTCCATTAACCTCCACAACGGATACTCCCGAATACCGGACATCTCAATTTAGACAACTATAATGCAGGTGCAGGGTTGCGTTTTTTGCAAAAGTACTTCTTGATTAAAGGAAGGGCAAACTGGGAAGTGCCCCGTCCCCCTACGACTGTAGTGCCCCCAAATTTGATGTGCAATATTTGTAAAGCTTATATTTTAAATCTGTTTCGAAATTGTACTGATTATAATCAATATTTTGAACTTTTAAAGTAAAATAAGGTTAAAAACAAAATAAATTTTAAAAAAATCTAATATTTAGATAAATATTTTTTGTTTTTTAATCTTGTTCTACTCCTGAAGTTCAAGATATTGATTATAATCAGTACAATGTCGTAAAAGATTTAAATTATCAACGTAACGAAAATTGTATACCAAAACTGAGAGCACCAAAAAAATCAGGCTGTATTGGGGGGGGGGGGTAGGGGCAGGACCACAGCCAAATATTTTTCCAGGATTCAACGTGGTCAAACATGGCTACGTATGATGCTTACAAAAAAATGGATGCGATTCAGACGTTTGAAGTGTCTGAAATTCAGACGCAAAAAGTGTCTGAAAAAATTCAGACATTTTAAAATGTCTGAAAATTGAACACTCCATTTCAGACACTTAAGTGTCTGAATTTCAGACATTTTAATTTAGAGTGCATAAAAGCAAAATAAAAAAAGAACCGACTACATTAAAAATGAACATTCACTCCTATGAAAGAGTGCCTATTCTCTCCTACCAGGGGTGAAAAACCTTTAGCAAGAGTGAATAGTCATTCCTCCGAAAGAGTGATTATCTACCCATGTTTAGAGTGAATAGTCACTTTCCAGGAGTGACTATTCACTCTTTCAGTTAGTCAAAATTTTCACTTTTGCTCAGAGTGAATAGTCACTCTAAAGAGGTAGGGCATATTTTGACTCTGCGATAGAGTGACTATTCACTCCTCCGGAGTGAATAGTCACCCTTTTTTATTTAGAGTGTAAATATATTTAATTGTTTTTATTAATATGACATAGCATGTTCACAATCGCAAGTAGTATAGAAAAGACAGTTCGATTGGGACGGAGGGTGAAGTGTGGAGGAGGAAATCGTACTATAGTATGAGAGGGTTTGAGAGATATGTGTGTTAAGTTCTTATCAGTTGGAAAGGAGATAAGATAGGATAATCTGATAAGATAATCTGATAGTGAGATAAGAGTAAAGTGTGGAAAGATCATGCTATAGTAGGAGAGTGTTAGTTTAGAAGAAAATTATAGAAAGTGTCTTCTGGTAGCCCGCTTCTTCCTTCTCTGTTAACCCCCCCCCCCCCTTGTTAGATTTTAAATTTTAAAAGAGAGTTGTTAGATGTGAGATACGCGATTTTTCAGAAAGAATTCACGGGAGGAAGTGCTGAGTGTAGTGTGTCTGTATATAGCGGTGTGTATTATTTTTTCACTGATATATGTATTTACCGGAAATGAAAAGTTTAAGATTGATTTTATAATCAATTTGAATGAAACCGGAAATTTATCTTTCTCAATATGATGCGATTCAATATTAACACATCACGTAATAAAAATTCTTGCTGTAATGAAGGAGATTTATCAGAATCCAAGTCACGCGGGAAGATTCGGTGGTGTCAATGCTTTACCTTCTGCTGCCAAAGGAAAAGTTACGAAAAAGATCATACAGAAATGGTTAAGCGGGGTCGACTCGTACACACTACACAAACCTGTGCGAAGAAAGTTTCCGACCAATCGTGTTATCGTGCATTCCATCGACCAACAATGGCAAACCGATCTGGTGGACATGATCAGTCTGCAAAAATACAATCGGGGATATCGCTACATTCTAACCTGCATCGACATTCTGTCTAAATATGCGTGGGCGATACCGCTCAAAACAAAACGCGACAAGGATATTGTGAAAGCCTTTCAAACTATTTTTACAACGCGAAAGCCCAAGTCTTTACAATCGGATTCTGGAAAAGAATACAAAAACAATCACTTCCAGAGATTTTTAAAGCAGCAAGGTGTACGATTTTTTACTACTTTCAATAACACAAAAGCATGGGTGGTAGAACGTTTTAATCGTACCTTGAAAACTAAAATGTGGAAATATTTTACGCACAACCACACCTATAATTTTATCGATGTGCTAGACTCCCTACTATGGAGTTACAATCATACTTATCATTCCAGCATTAAGAGAGCGCCCGTGGAAGTAACACCTGAGAACGAAAGCGATGTATGGTTTACTTTATTCGGGAAAATGCAGAATGTAGAAACAAAACCGTGTGTGTTTAAAGCGGGGGAAATCGTGCGCGTGTCGAAGCAAAAATTAACTTTTGAAAAAGGGTACGAAACCAACTGGACCGAGGAACTGTTTGTGATAACGGAATGTGTGTCGAGGGATCCTCCAGTGTATCGAATTAAAGATTTGATGGACGAACCCATCCAAGGAACATTCTATGCGCAAGAACTTCAAAGAGTTCAACCGAAAGAGGACTATACTATCGAAAAGATATTAGAGAAGCGCACGCGAAAAGGTCATGTAGAATATAAAGTGAAATTTAAAGGGTACCCTGATAAGTTTAATCAGTGGATACCCTCATCTAATATGTTTTCTTTATAAAATCTACGTTATCGAGATTGTATCGTCATTTCGAATCATGTCTTTCTACGTGACGCTACCTTCAGATAGTTCGTTGAATTATTTTCCTTGCAATAGATAATTATTTGATGATTCTACATTACTTCTAATGAATTTTAAAACTACTGCTACACTCATTCTTTTGTAGAGTTTAATAAAATTTAGTACTAGTTTAAAACATTGGTTTAACATATATTTCACTGAAATAATAAAATTAACTTGTAAAACGATGAATTCAAACTCGTAATTCGAATAATCATGTACATTCTAGACATTACAAAAGTATCTTTCAATATCTGATTGATCCACTTCCCGTGGACTTTATACTTTATGTCACGTGTTATTCTCACATTTATGCATCAATCATTAAAATTTTCTAACATGCGCCCCCTATGATTATATGAAATTGAATGGAACGAGACTTTTTCATTACTGTTTGCTTTTCTTTGAATGTGTGAAGACGTGTTTACACTCAAGATAATATGGCTGGTTCTCAAGATGGATATTCTACTTAGTTAAACGATGATGTATCGAGATTAAATGATCAAGACATGATACTAACAGTACAACCTAAAGTAGAACCCGTTTCAGATAATGAAGTTGAATCCTCTGTATCAAAACTGAAGTCACCTTTTTATGTACTATTTGCAACAAGTCCTTTTTACGAAAAGGTAATTTAAACCAACATTTGACCATACATTGAGAAGAAAGACCATTTGTATGTGACATCTGTCAAAAAACATTCTCTAGAAAGGCTGTTTTGAATCGTCATAAATTATCTCATTTAAAGATACCTTCGCAACATAAATGTGATTCATGCGATGAAACCTTCTCAAGAAAGCCTGACTTATTAAAACACAAGAAGATTCACAAGTCCTCCAAGCAGGATAAATGTAGCGAAATGAAACCAGCATTATACGACCAAGAGACACATGTTTCGGATATCGATATACCTCCTTTAAAGATAAAGTCCTTTGAATGTGGGATTTGTCATAAAACATTCATGCAAAGAACTGATTTAAAACGTCACAGTATAACTCATTCCAAGACAGTCACTGCATATAAATGTGATAAATGTGGAAAAGACTATTTCAGCAAGTTTTTATTAAAAAGTCATACGTTAATCGCGCATCAAACACCCCATTTGAAGAAAAAGTCCTTTGAATGTGAAATTTGTCATAAAACATTCATGCAAAAAACTTATTTAAAACAGCATAGTATAACTCATACTAAGACAACCACTTCATATAAATGTGAAGAGTGTGGAAAAGACTATTTAAGCAGGTTTTTGTTAAAAATTCATATGAAGTCTCATGAAAAGACTCTCAACTCATACAATTGTGATAAATGTTCCAATTCATTTTCATCAAAGTCTATTTTAACTAAACATAAAAAAATTCATTCTAAGAAATATAAATGCAATCACTGTAACATTATCTTTTATCTCGACTTTGAGTTTATACATCATCTTATCAAAATGTATAAATGAAAACTTTGTCTAAACATATAAATTGATTTGAATATCTACACCTTTCTAAAATTATTTGTCTTTCTATAACTGTTGAAAATGATTAATAAATATTATCTAAGTGAAACATATTTTGTCTTTTATTTTTTGTTCTAAAACCATTATATACTTATATACTTAAGTTTTATATACTTATAAAAACTATTTATACTAGAATATATACTAGTATACTAGTATATACGTATATAAAACTTGGTTGATATTCAAACTTGAATTCTATGAATGATACAATAAACGCTTCCGCTTTTATATTTAATATTAATAATATTAATAACGATTAAGTAATCAATCAAATATTATCAATGATTATACTTTAATACTATGAAAATCAATCTTTGTTCACAATAGTGAGAAAGTTTTTAATAGGATTTTTGTTTGCAAATACGTGATATCCTGGTACTTAAGATTTCACAAAATAAGACTGAAGAAAATATCCAACCTACATATTCAAGAACTAAATTGAAAATGGCTGACGTCGTGTTAACAACTCATATCAGTTAGACCACGTGACTTGATAAGATAGTCTGATTGTACATGGAACATTCCAGAAGGCATGATGGAAGCACGTGATATCTTATCGATTACGTCATGATCTGCAATCTGATAAACTGAGTATTTCTTTTTTGACTCTAAGTACGGTAAGTCCCTCTATTTTTCGATATGTACATATCGAATAATAATATGTTGTATGAATACATAATTTGTTGCTTTTTATACTAATGTTTAAGTATAGTTGTTTTTTAAAGTTTTGCAATGTTGGTATAGCGTATTATAATATACAAAACTTGGTTAATACTCATACTTGAATTCTATGAATGTTGTAATAAAAAACTTTGCTTTTATAGGAAATTTAAGTTACTTCTAAATATATTATTATCCAGTTAAACAATGAATGATCATACTTTAGCAGTATAAAAATCAATCTTTGTTCACTAGAGTAAGAAAGTTATTTAATAGGATTTTTTGTTCGCAAACATATAATAACATGTTACTTAAGATTTTACAAAATAATAGACTTTGAAGAAAATATCCGCAAATTGAGATGAAAAGGATTAGTGTCTTGTTAATAACTCATATTAGTTAGATCACATGACTGATAATACAAGCTGATTGTAGATAGATCATTCAGAAGGTATGAAGGGGGAGGCACGTAATGTCGATTACGTCACTATGTGCGATGCGACATGTTAAACATTTCTTTTTCTCAGTTCAGACATGGTAAATTTATTATTTTCTGGCATGCATATATCAAATTTTTACTATTTTATAGTATTTTTGAATACTTTATTAAGTTAATTTTTTAAAATATTTTTAATATTTTAAACTGAGGAACTTAATAATATATCGCTTTTAATGTTTCGAAGTGTATAATTATAGGATATAATGAGGGTAGGGTGATAACATAAAGATTTATAATTATTTAACTAAAGTATAGTGAAAGTTACAATACATATATACTAAACGAAAACATAGTGAAAGTTTTAAAGTCTTATATACAGATAGATACGCAAACTCACTTTTGATAAAATGTAATTTTTTTCCTGCTAACTTGTAATACTTGAATTGACTTGAATTTGAATTAATATGATTGATTGATTACTTGTATTTGAAATCTTGATTGGTTGATTGATTGATTGATATGGTTGAATACTTTTATTTTAAATCTAATTGAACTTTAAAAATATTTTTGAAATTTTTTTTTTAATTTTTTTAAAACTAGATTTTTATTTTTTAAATTTTGGAAAACTTCTTTATTTATTTTTTAATTTTAATTATTATAACTTTTTTTTCTTTTTTCTTTTTACTTAAAAATATATTTATTAAGTATTTATATGTATGTATGTGTGTGTATATATATATATTTATATATATATATATTAATCTATTGCTTCTATACGATAAAAAACAAGAAATATATTAAACTATAACATGTTGAAAGTTACGTACATGTACAGGCAGCTAAACTCGCTTTTGCAAACTTAATTTATGAAGTTTTTAAATATTATTTTAATTTTGATACCTTAATTTTTTTAACTTTTTCAAAGTTTTAATTTTTTTAATTTTGTAAACTCTATAATTTTTCAGTTTTAATTTTAAATTTTATAAAGGTTTTTTTTTTCGAACTTTTATTTTTTTTAAATTTTATAGAGTTTTTTTCAAAGTTTTAATTTAAAATTTTAAAAAGTTTTTTTTTTCAAAGTTTTAATTTTTTAAATTTTATAAAAGTTTTTTTCTTTCAAAGTTTTAATTTTTAAATTTTATAAAGTTCTTTTAAATTTTTTAATTTTAAAAAGTATAAATTATAATATTAAGATTATTAGTTTAATGTTTTAAACTTATGTTATATTTTTTATTTATTAAAGAATTGTTGTTTTCTTAAGTCATACATATGCAAATTATACTCTAACACTATATTAAAAGTTCTAAAAGGTATAGCAAAATAAACCTACATATTAGTAATGATATGATTGATTGATTGATTGATTGATATGATATGTATTATGTTAACGGTTTTATTCTTTTATAAAGTTTTTTTCAAAGTTTAAATTTTTTAAATTTTATAAAGTTTTTTTCAGAGTTTTAATTTTAAATTTTATAAAGATTTTTCAAAGTTTTAATTTTTTAAATTTTATAAAGTTTTTTTTTTCCAAAGTTTTAATTTTTAAATTTTATAAAAGTTTTTTCTTTCAAAGTTTTAATTTTTAAATTTTATAAAAAAATTTTAAACTTTTTAATTTTAAAAAGTATAAATTATAATATTAAGATTATTAGTTTAATGTTTTAAACTTATGTTATATTTTTTATTTATTAAAGAATTGTTGTTTTCTTAAGTCATACATATGCAAATTATACTCTAACACTCTATTAAAAGTTCTAAAAGGTATAGCAAAATAAACATACATATTAGTAATGATATGATTGATTCATTGATTGATATGATTAATTGATTGATATGATATGTGTTATGTTAACGGTTTTATTCTTTTTCGAAGAATAGTATTAACTTTTTTAATTCTTGAAAGGTATGAATCATAGGATTAAGGTTTTTAGTAGGATATTTTATAGATATGTTATACATTTTTAATTTTTATGGGATTGTTTATTTCTTTAGTTATACATGTACAAATTATAACATTCCTTTAAAAGTTGTAATAGGAGTACCATACTCAAACACTTTGAAAAAATAAACACCCAGATTAAAGAGGATAGGAATACGTTTTGTTTTAAACAATTCATTTTGGATGGTGGTTTTATCATTTTTGAAGAATTGTGTGGTAACAGTTTTTATATACAGGGTGAATGATATATATTATGTGAATGGTTTTATCCTTTTTTGAAATAATAGTATGGTAACACAAGGTAATATTTTTTATATACAGGGTGAATGATATATATTACGTTAATGGTTTTATCCTTTTTTGAAGAATTGTATGGTAACATATGATAATATTCATTATTAATAAGAGAATGACAGTTGTTTATACAAACGGTGGGTGATATATTAAACATTCTAATATATTAAAAGTATTGAAAATTAATTATTTAATGGATAACTTCAGGAATTTAATATGAAATTAATAAAATAAAGTGAACTCAGGATTCATTTGATAAGAAATTGAAAAAAAATTAAATTTAAGTGGAGTTGATTCAAGAGTAATTTAATTAAACTACGTGTTTAAACACTTTGACTGAAGTCTTCACTATTGTATGATTTCTTTTAGTAAAATATGAATACTTAGTAAATATTATTTAATTGAACGCCATTATTTAGATAAAATTTGAAATATTATATATATTTTTTTCTTTATAGTACAATATTAGTTGAATGCTTAGACAATATTTGTTGAATTCTTAGTAACTATTATTTAATTGCATATAATTACTTAGACAAAATTTGAAATATGATATTTATTTTTCTTTTTACTAAAATATTTTATGAATACTTAGTAGATATTATATAGTAATATTATTAAATATTTTTTAAAAATATTTTGCAATTACTTAAACAAAATTTGAAATATTATATGTTTTTTTTTCTTTTTAGTATAATATTAGCTGAATACTTAGTAATTATTTACTTAATTGAATACAATTACTTAAACAAAATTTTGAAATATTATATTTATTTTTTTCTTTTTAGTGTAATATTAGTTGAATACTTAGTAATTTTTTACATAATTGAATAGAATTACTTAAACAAAATTTGAAATATGATATTTATTTTTTCTTTTTAATATAATATTATATGAATACTTAGTAACTATTTACTTAATTGAATACAATTTCTTAGACAAAATTTGAAATATTGTATTTATTTTTTTCTTTTTAGTATAATATTATATGAATACTTAGTAACTATTTATTTAATTGAATACAATTTTTAGTAAAATATTATGTGAATACTTAGTAAATATTATTTAATTGAACACAATTACTTAGACAAAATTCGAAATATTATATATATTTTTCTTTTTAGTATAATATTATATGAATACTTAATAACTATTTATTTAATTGAATACAATTTTTAGTAAAATGTTATGCGAATACTTAGTAAATATTATTTAACTGAACACAATTACTTAGACAAAATTTGAAATATTATATATTTCTTTCTTTTTAGTATAATATTATATGAATACTTAACAAATATTTACTTAATTGAATACAATTACTTAAACAAAATTTTGAAATATGATATTTATTTTTTCTTTTTAGTATAATATTAGTTGAATATTTTTTAGTGAAATATTTGTTGAATACTTAGTAAATATTATGTAGAAATATTATTAAATGTTTTTTAAATATTTTGTAATTACTTAAACAAAATTTGAAAAAATATTATTTAATTGGATACAATTACTTAAACAAAATTTGAAATATGATATTTATTTTCTTCTTTTTAGTATAATATTATATGAATACTTAGTAAATATTTACCTAGTAAGCAAGTAATCCCTATTGGTTCACAATGAATGTCTACAGGAATTTGATGAAATATTAGAGATATCGCCAAATTGGCGACACTTTCGCTGACTAATTTTGGTCGCAACCCTCTTTTTAGTATGGATATGCATAAAATGCTGTTTAATAACCAATGAGTATTTTCTATTTAGTAAAATATTATATGAATATATAGTAACAAATTTCTTAATGGAATACAATTTCTTAGATAAAATTTGAAATGGTTTTAGAACAAAAAATAAAAGACAAAATATGTTTCACTTAGATAATATTTATTAATCATTTTCAATAGTTATAGAAAGACAAATAATTTTAGAAAGGTGTAGATATTCAAATCAATTTATATGTTTAGACAAAGTTTTCATTTATACATTTTGATAAGATGATGTATAAACTCAAAGTCGAGATAAAAGATAATGTTACAGTGATTGCATTTATATTTCTTAGAATGAATTTTTTTTTTTGTTTAGTTAAAATAGACTTTGATGAAAATGAATTGGAACATTTATCACAATTGTATGAGTTGAGAGTCTTTTCATGAGACTTCATATGAATTTTTAACAAAAACCTGCTTAAATAGTCTTTTCCACACTCTTCACATTTATATGAAGTGGTTGTCTTAGAATGAGTTATACTATGCTGTTTTAAATAAGTTTTTTGCATGAATGTTTTATGACAAATTTCACATTCAAAGGACTTTTTCTTCAAATGGGGTGTTTGATGCGCGATTAACGTATGACGTTTTAATAAAAACTTGCTGAAATAGTCTTTTCCACATTTATCACATTTATATGCAGTGACTGTCTTGGAATGAGTTATACTGTGACGTTTTAAATCAGTTCTTTGCATGAATGTTTTATGATAAATCCCACATTCAAAGGACTTTATCTTTAAAGGAGGTATATCGATATCCGAAACATGTGTCTCTTGGTCGTATAAAGCTGGTTTCATTTCGCTACATTTATCCTGCTTGGAGGACTTGTGAATCTTCTTGTGTTTTAATAAGTCAGGCTTTCTTGAGAAGGTTTTATCGCATGAATCACATTTATGTTGCGAAGGTAACTTTAAATGAGATAATTTATGACGATTCAAAACAGCCTTTCTAGAGAATGTTTTTTGACAGATGTCACATACAAATGGTCTTTCTTCTGAATGTATGGTCAAATGTTGGTTTAAATTACCTTTTCGTAAAAAGGACTTGTTGCAAATAGTACATAAAAAAAAGGTGACTTCAGTTTTGATACAGAGGATTCAACTTCATTATCTGAAACGGGTTCTAATTTAGGTTGTACTGTTAGTATCATGTCTTGATCATTTAATCTTGATACATCATCGTTTAACAAAGTAGAATATCCACTTTAAAACCAGCCATATTATCTTGAGTGTAAACACGTCTTCACACATTCAAAGAAAAGCAAACAGTAATGAAAAAGTCTCGTTCCATTCAATTTCATTTAATCATAGTGGGCGCATGTTAGAAAATTTTAATGATTGATGCATAAATGTGAGCGTAACACGTGACATAAAGTATAAAGTCCACGGGAAGTGGATCAATCAGATATTGAAAGATACTTTTGTAATGTCTAGAAAGTATATGATTATTCGAATTACGAGTTTGAATTCATCGTTTTACAAGTTAATTTTATTATTTCAGTGAAATATATGTTAAACCAATGTTTTAAACTAGTACTAAATTTTATTAAACTCTACAAAAGAATGAGTGTAGCAGTAGTTTTAAAATTCATTAGAAGTAATGTAGAATCATTAAATAATTATCTATTGCAAGGAAAATAATTCAACGAACTATCTGAAGGTAGCGTCACGTAGAAAGACATGATTCGAAATGACGATACAATTTCGATAACGTAGATTTTATAAAGAAAACATATTAGATGAGGGTATCCACTGATTAAACTTATCGGGGTACCCTTTAAATTTCACTTTATATTCTACATGACCTTTTCGCGTGCGCTTCTCTAATATCTTTTCGATAGTATAGTCCTCTTTCGGTTGAACTCTTTGAAGTTCTTGCGCATAGAAGGTTCCTTGGATGGGTTCGTCCATCAAATCTTTAATTCGATACACTGGAGGATCCCTCGACACACATTCCGTTATCACAAACAGCTCCTCGGTCCAGTTGGTTTCGTACCCTTTTTCAAAAGTTAATTTTTGCTTCGACACGCGCAAGATTTCCCCCGCTTTAAACACACACGGTTTTGTTTCTACATTCTGCATTTTCCCGAATAAAGTAAACCATACATCGCTTTCGTTCTCAGGTGTTACTTCCACGGGCGCTCTCTTAATGCTGGAATGATAAGTATGATTGTAACTCCATAGTAGGGAGTCTAGCACATCGATAAAATTATAGGTGTGGTTGTGCGTAAAATATTTCCACATTTTAGTTTTCAAGGTACGATTAAAACGTTCTACCACCCATGCTTTTGTGTTATTGAAAGTAGTAAAAAATCGTACACCTTGCTGCTTTAAAAATCTCTGGAAGTGATTGTTTTTGTATTCTTTTCCAGGATCCGATTGTAAAGACTTGGGCTTTCGCGTTGCAAAAATAGTTTGAAAGGCTTTCACAATATCCTCGCCGCGTTTTGTTTTGAGCGGTATCGCCCACGCATATTTAGACAGAATGTCGATGCAGGTTAGACTGTAGCGATATCCCCGATTGCATTTTTGCAGACTGATCATGTCCACCAGATCGGTTTGCCATTGTTGGTCGATGGAATGCACGATCACACGATTGGTCGGAAACTTTCTTCGCACAGGTTTGTGTAGCGTGTACGAGTCGACCCCGCTTAACCATTTCTGTATGGTCTTTTTCGTAACTTTTCCTTTGGCAGCAGAATGTAAAGCATTGACACCACCGAAACTTCCCGCGTGACTTGGATTCTGATAAATCTCCTTCATTACAGCATGAAATTTTATTACGTGATATGTCAATATTCAATCGCATCATATTGAGAAAGATAAATTTCCGGTTTCATTCAAATTGAGTATAAAATCAATCTTAAACTTTTCACTTCCGGTAAATACATATATCAGTGAAAAAATAATACACACCGCCATATACAGACACACTACACTCAGCACTTCCTCCCGTGAAGTCATTCTGAAAAATGGCTATCTCACATCTAACAACTCTCTTTTAACTTTTAAAATCTCACAAGGGGGGGGGGGTAGCAGAGAAGGAAGAAGCGGGCTACCAGAAGACACTTTCTATAATTTTCTTCTAAACTAACACTCTCCTACTATAGCATGATCTTTCCACACTTTACTCTTATCTCACTATCAGATTATCTTATCAGATTATCCTATCTTATCTCCTTTCCAACTGATAAGAACTTAACACACATATCTCTCAAACCCTCTCATACTATAGTACGATTTCCTCCTCCACACTCCACCCTCCGTCCCAATCGAACTGTCTTTTCTATACTACTATCGCATAATGCTTTAAAAAATAAAAAATAAAAGTGCCCAGCTAAACTGATGGTATTGAGCTCACAGGCTCTACGCACTAATTGTATATTATACTCTTATTTTAAAGAATAATTCCCCTCAAAAAATAAGTGATCCCCCTTTATCCTTAACCAATGAATCCCCAAAACTAATCAGGGAAGCTCCTTAACATAATAAACCTGTATACCAAATTTGGAGCAAATCGAATAATCCTGCATGAAAAACCCATTTATCTAAATTAAGGGGGGGGGTGGACTAGCCCCCCCCTTTTCCCCTTTATCCTTAACCAATGAACCCCCAAAACTAACCAGGGAAGTTTCTTAACATAATAAACCGGCATACCAAAATCGCTAATCGAATAATTCTGCATGAAAAACCCATTTATCTGAATTAAAGGAGGTGGACTAACCCACCTTTTCCCCCTTTATCCTTAACCAATGAACCCTCAAAACTAATCAAGGAAGCTCCTTAACATAATAAACCGGTATACCAAATTTGGAGCAAATCGAATAATTCTGCATGAAAATCCCATTATCTAAATTAAGGGGGTGGACTAACTATTCTTAACCAATGAACCTCTTAAACTAATCAGGGAAGTTCCTTAACATAATAAGCCGGTATACCAACTTCAGAGCAAATCGAATAATTCTGCATGAAAAACCCATTTATCTGTATTAAAGGAGGTGGACTAACCCACCTTTTCCCCCTTTATCCGCAACCAATGAACCCCAAAACTAATCAGGAAGTTCCTTAACATAATAAGCCGGTATACCAAATTCGGAGCAAATCGAATAATTCTGCATGAAAAACCCATTTATCTGAATTAAGGGGGTGGGGGGGGTGGACTAACCCCCCTTTTCCCCCTTTATACTTAACCAACGAACCCCCAAAACTAATCAGGGAAGCGCCTTATCAGAACGAAACTAGAAAATAAAATTTGAAGCAAATCGGATGTTTCTATCAAGAGTTATCGCGTTACGTACGTACATACAGAACCGGCAGGCACATAAGCTCTCGGGCTTTGATAGCCTGTGAGCTAAAAAACTGGTCAACTGCGAGTATTATTCGAGCACACAGGGATCCGTTCAATAAATATATATGAATTAAAAACTGGGCATTGCATTAGACAAATATATGGCGCATAAAGTACGCCGCCCGTGTCTTTATGCATGTCCAAACCGACCGTGTCTTATACTTTGAAAATCATTATCAACAATCTTTTTATGCTTCTGTGATGATAGGTTCCTCCAGCGCTCCTCTACCCCTTTGCTGAACGCCCGCAAATCGAAACTTGTGTGTAACGGAAAAATGCCATTTTCTCAAAAACTGTGACCTATAGTGTATAATCGATATAGTTTTCCTGCAAGGTTTAATTAACGTCTACTACTCCTAATGTTTTCATAATTTTAGTTTCAGTAGATTTGTGGAATAGAGGTGGGGGGGGGGGGACATATTTTTGCATTACATTTTAATATCAGGAAAAAAAACATTATGTTTTTGCCATCAGAAAACCTAAAGCTGTTCTCAAACCCAAAGGGTCAACTTTCTGACATAAGTTTTAATTCATTTTTGTTCGGAAACGTATGAAACTATAACACAGATACTATACAGAAACTATACAGAAGGTGTTGTTATTCAGAAACTATGTCATCGAACTGTTTTTTTCCGTTTTCTTGTAAACGCAATAGATCTGTTAAAAAATACTGTCAAAGTTGGCATTTTGAACTGAACTTCAGAACGAAAGAAGAAAATCCAGTCAATAAGGGGAGAAAAATGCCGTGTCACGTGATCCAAATCACTTATACCTCAATAGGTAATGGATGGATCAAAAAATGGAAAACACAGTTCGATTCCAAATCACTTCCCTAGTCAGATTTTCCAATTTGATATCTTTCCGTTAAAAAGTGAATTTGTAAATATGCCGAAACGTTTTGCGCTTGTTGCGCAGAGCAATTTAGAACAAACAGCCTTAAGAGATTACTTCAGTCAAACGAAAAGACCCGTTCGCTAATGCTAATCCTATGGAAGAAATTTATAAAGATATCTCGGTCGCATTTCAATATTTTTAAATGATTTCTTTTGCATTGAATAGTTGAGATTGATCTGTACAAAGACCGTTGTTTATTTTTTCGATTTTGTTTACAGGTATTTCTTATGAGGACACTTTCATTTTCGGAACCGGTTTCGAAAGTAAAAGCCTCCTCATAAAAAATATCTGCAATCAAAATCGAAAAAGTAAAAACCGGTCTGCATACAGATCGATCTCAACTATTCAATGCAAAAGAAATCATTTAAAAATATTGAAATGCGACCGAGATATCTTTATAAATTTCTTCCATAGGATTAGCATTAGCGAATGCGCCTTTTCATTTGACTGAAGTAGCCTCTTAAAAGCATACTCACACAGCAACAATTATGGATATGAAGTTTAATGTATTTCTTTGAATTTAGCATAGAATTACAGCGCTTAATGGATAATGATAGAAAAAATCATGCTCGCATAAATTAACTGTTGACAAAGACAAGATCCGGTATCTTTTTCGAAGCACCAGGACACCGCCCCCTGTTTATTGATAAAAGTCAAAAATGAATCAGCGTCTATCTATGTCCAGGTCTAACGGAATATGAAGTTTGATGAAAGTCCGTGTAATAGTTTTCGTGAAGTAGCCAACGCAGTATTCTTAAAGTACCCAGCATAGCAGAGCTACCTATTGAGTGAAATTCACCCAAATCTTATCAGAATATTTATGTCAAAATCTTACAGTTTGGTTAAATTCCGTGCATTAGTTCTTAAGATATATAGCTATTTTATAAATCGTGAAAAATTTAGTATACCTGCGTAAAAAAGAAAAAAAAAACAGTTTCATAGCAAATATTTGTGTAAAGGGTTAACATAATATGAAGTTTAATGAAATTCCGTGGAATTGTTCTTGAGATACAGCTATTTTGTAAATCGTACAAAATGAAGCTTAGCAGCGCCCCCTTTGGGGCGATATGCACAAAAACTGAATCAGCAAGCAATTTATCTCAAAGTTAAATGAATCTTAAGTTTTATTAAATTCCTTCCAGCGTTTCGTGAAATAGAGCGCCCACAAAATTTGTGTCACATACACACAGCCATCACACAGACTCATGCAAAGACATTTTCTAAAAAAAATCTTTTTCAAGATCTACTAAAACGTATAAAACCGTTTATAATCAGAAATCGAAATTTCTCACGAATCCAGTATTTTCTTCTTGTAAATAGAAGAATGTAAAATAGAATATTGAATGAAACAATTTTAAAGAAAGATTATTTTAATGTAAGGGGAAAACATAGCCTTATTACATGTTATTAAATAACATCTTATACATGTTAATACTTCAAAATTCACCATCACAATGCTAAAATAACTTTTTCACACTCTCTGATACATAGCTCTCATGCCTCTCGCTCATAACTTTTTCACACTCTCTGTTATTTTTTTTCTTTTCTTCTTTTTTTTCAATGTCCAATATTTTCTTTTACTATCCAACATAAGTCTACTATAAGCAATCAATTGTTTTCAACAAACGACAAATTCCCAAAAAATAAACTTTTCTTTTACAAAAAATTAATAAATAAAAGAATTTCAATGAGACAACGTTAAAGACTGAAATAATATTATTTTAATATCAGGAAAAAAAGCTAATATTTTCTTGCCATATGCCCATCATCAAGGTTCTTAGAGGTATGGCTTCGTTGAATTGTTTGGCTTTAAAAAGAAGATATAAACATCACATCTTTCAAACAAATCACTGAATTTCGGTAACCATTAATCTCGCACCGGCCTCTTAGATGTTTACAACCAAAATTTCCAACTCAAAGAGCATAAAAGCGACACATGTTGGGCAGTATTCACCCAAGTACAATAAGGATTTATTTATGTTAAAGAGTAACAAAATATTGAGTTGATTAAATTTCGTGCATATTAGTTTTTGAGACAGAGATATCGGAAAATAGTGAAAATTGCAAGCATACCAGCGCCGATTGCTGTATGATTTACACGAAAACTTAATCAGCACCAACTTATGTCAAGGTCTAACAAAATATGAAGTTTGATGATATTTCGTACATTACTTCTTGGGATATGACTGTATCTAAAATCGTGTAAATCCCGAAAAATCCAGCATATTAGCAGCGCCACATGTTGTGCAATTTACAACAAAACTTCATCAGCAACACCTATGTCAGCGTCTAATTAAATCTGAAATTTGATGAAAATCTGCATATTAGTTCTTGAGATAGAGCTGTATCGTGAAAAATGCAGCACAGCAGCGTCACCTGTTCGTGATTTACACCAAAAACTAATCAGTACCATTTTATATCAAATTTTAATGAATTATATCAAGGTAGGAATAATTCCGTTCATTAGTTCTTGAGATGGAGCGCCCAGAAAATTTTTTGTCACATACAGACAGACACACAGACAGACATTTTCTAAAAGCTGTGTCAAATCGTTTTCAGGGTCTTCTAAAACGTACAAATCCGTCGAAAGCCGGAAATCGAAAATTTTCACGAATCCAATACTTTCTTCTTATAAAGATAGAAGAAAGCAATAAGAATATTGAATGGAATAACACACTTTAAAGAATGACATTATAACATTAGGGCCAATCCCCAATGTCTTAGGGCTTGTAATCATAGCTAAAAGTTCAAATAATTGTACTTTAAGAGGCTACTTCAGTCAAAGGAAAAGACCCGTTCGCTAATACTAATCCTATGGAAGAAATTTATAAAGATATCTCGGTCGCATTTCAATATTTTTAAATGATTTCTTTTGCATTGAATAGTTGAGATAGATCTGTACAAAGGCCGTTTTTTACTTTTTCGATTTTGTTTGCAGGTATTTCTTATGAGAACACTTTCATTTTCGGAACCGGTTTCGAAAGTAAAAGCATCCTCATAAAAAATATCTGCAGTCAAAATCGAAAAAGTAAAAAACGGCCTGGATACAGATCGATCTGAACTATTCAATGCAAAAGAAATCATTTAAAAATATTGAAATGCGACCAAGATATCTTTATAAATTTCTTCCATAGGATTAGCATTAGCGAAAGTGTCTTTTCATTTGACTGAAGTACCCTCTTAACTGACAGTTTTTCTTGTAACAGACTGTAACAATGCTAAAAAATTGCACTGATGTGAAAATTCCTTGCTAATGTTTTGTGTTACCCGGGTGCAAATCTCACCTATACAACGTTTTTTCTTGTCAATAACAGTTTTTATTTTACGCATAGTGAAATTAAAAACAATATTTTTGTGGTATAGAAATCTATACACACAGCTTGTTATACAATTAAAATATTTATACAAAACAGAACAACCTATTATTATTCAAGAGAAAATAATAAATGGCATTTTGACAAATATTTCTTTATAAAATAAATAAAGTAAATTAATTTGTAAAAAATCTTAAGAGTATTTAGATAAAGAAAAATCATAATTTATAATAAGTATATGGATGCATATATATGTTTTTGGTATAATTTCATTTGTAAAAATTAAAGGTTTGTGAATATTGAATGTATTTCGTAATATGGCAATTAATTAAGAATTTTGTAATATTTTATATGAAAATTAATAGTGTGATAAAAATTCACATATACTTCAGACGAAAATAGGGCAATAAAACTACAGGAAGTGTTTTCGCCCCTTTCGTCTGAGGTATATGGTGAGTTTATTACTTAATATATGGCCATTATTTTATTATATATTTATGTTTTGTGCGTAGGATTTTCTGTGTCTAATATTTTATAGGCAAAATTTTAATGCAGTTATGAGTATTTGTCATTATTATGGACTGATCATAACATTAAAATATCAACGTTGGAAATTTGTTAATAACTTGGCTAAGAAGCCCATCTATTTGTGCTGTGAGAAGTTCAACCAACGTTTTGAATCCAAAATTCCACAAAGATATGACTCATAATTATCTTGTTATGAGATCTCATGTAACTGAGTATGCTGTCAAATCAATATGCATTTAAGAGTAATTATGTTTGATATATGGAAGTTATGCGCTTGAAAATAATAAAATTTGATTCATATGTGCATTTCCTATCTTTTCTTTGAAGCATTATTCTTATTCTTTCTTTTCAGAGGTTTATTAAATTTATGAGTTTTGAAAGTTTAATTTTAGAAAATATTTAATCGAATAATTATCTATGCCACCCACTGAATCCTGAATATAAATTTTAACGTTAAATAAGTCGATTCTGAGTATTGACGTATAATTTTATTCAAAATTTATTCTCCTCCTATTTTATTAATTAATATTACCCTCTTTTGATCTTTCACAACGCGGATCGGGTAATATTTCTATCATTTGTACTACCACTTTATTGTCGTGTGACCAAGTGTGTTGGTGATGGATCGTCACCACAATTTTAATGATGGATTTTTTTTTTTTTTTGGCTTTATGGGTATTTCTTATTTCTTTATTTTTCTGTATTTCAATTAAAATGAGTGAAATGCATGTATTTCAAATGTATTTTTAATTAAAGTTATGTATTGTAACTGAAATGGGTGAATGGCTTACATTTAAAATGAAATGAATGCCATGCGAATAAGATACAGGAACAGTATTTGGCTATTTATCATCTGAGCCTGGCTCACATAACAGAAGCGTCAATTTAAAAAAGAAAAAGTGTACAAAATATTTCAATAAACCAGAGGCATAGAGATTTTGCAATGCAACATACAACAATTTAACAATGTTAGTGAGATAACAGGATAACCGATGCAAAGCAATTTATATTGAAGATATATTAATAGCTTTATTAGATCACCATGACTTTAGAGAACATGCCACGTTTGTAATTTTAGCGGTCAGTAATGAAGCTCCAGCGACTGGTCAGTACGGGTAATTAATAGATAAGAAGCAGCCACGTCTCCCTTCTCCCCTTCTTCATCACAGGTGCGGGTGCTTTCTGGGGGTTATTGATTCCGAAATTACAGCTGTCAATTGAAGCGGGGAACAATATGCATTGATCCGGCGCGGGAAGTCGTAATTACGGTTGAGGTATGCCAAGAATTCCGAGGTAGGCTGGGGCTTGAACACGGTGAAAATCATTGTCAAGAGATGACTCGGAAAAGAGGGGGCGCCGACAGACAGAGAACGTTATGGATGACGCGCCCCGATCGGCATCCAGGGAAATAACGCACTTCTCACCCGTCCCTCCCCTCCTTCTTTACATATTAATCTTACCCGAAATTCGGACTTAATTGGGCCGGGAATTAATGAGGCGCCATTTTTTATACATTTTTTTTTTTCGAAGCGCACACGCCAAAAAATGAATATACCGTGTGAAATTGCAGCATTTCGATTTCGTCAATCCATTTTTAATTACGTAGCGTTTTTCTAATTATTCCAAGGCTCCGTTTTTGCTCGTTCATTAGTGCGCAAAAACGGCCAGTTTTTTCGGTAGCTTTTGTTTGCCCGCTTTTAATATTTTTATTTATTTTTTTTTCTTTTCCTTGGTTTGGAGCTTCCATCTAATTTTCTTATCGATTTCATTACGGTCGGAGGCCGCAAAATTCTAATTATAAAAAGATTCCTCGGGAATTTCCAAATCCCTTCCACATTAATGCTTCGCCAGAAAAACCAAATTCAAATCAAAAAATGGATGCGACGATTGCTTCGTAGATCGTAATTAATGCGTGCTTTTAATCGATCTCTCACTAATCCCCCCTCCCCCCCCCCTTGTTCACCTCTTCTATTGTTTTGGATGTCCCTTTGCGAAGAGGGGGGCGGTGCCCCGCGAAAACAAAAACTGGCCGGGCCACTTTTCAGTGCTCCAATCGCCTAGCAGCTGGTGACCCCGGACCAGCCCACCCCAAACACCTGGACGGGGTGTCCTGCCTTTCTTCTTGACACCTCAAAAAAGTCTTACTTCTTCCTCAGCCAATGCTATTTCGTCTAAGGAACAGGCTATTCAACCGAGGAGCTCTGCTGCTGATAACAAGTTCCAATACGCACTGAGGATTATCTTAGTCATTCAGCTATAAATGTGACTATTGACTTAGCAGTGAAATTTTTATCACAAGCACGTGTCAGAATATCGCTAAACAAAATATAGATTAATACATATTAAAAACTAGAAAACAGGAATCCTATTTTTTCATAATTTAGTGTCGCCCCGATGAGAAAAAATATATATGTATACATAAATAGTACAAAACACAAAACTTATTTCAATTTTAAGACTTAAAGCACACGCTTTTATTTTATGTAAAATGACGTCATTCGCATCCGCTTAAGAATTCCTCATTGACGATCTATTCTTAAACATCTACAGTAAAGCATGCATAGGACGTCACTATCGCAAAATAATACATAAATGCAGCAAAAAGATGCAGTCATTAAAGAAAATCGACAAAAAAAGGCTATCTCATGATTCATAGGCCTTCATTTTTTTGTAACATTAATATAGATTATAGTTTATAATAGCTCCATGTTTTAACAGAAATCATTCGTTTATATTTTTTCAAAATAGCACGTATTTTAATTACATTTTGTGTCAGTTGTTATGAGAAATCGGCAACAGAAATATATAATTACTATTTTAGAACTATTTTTCTTTTACTTTCTACAGAAATGGAGTACTTCCGTTGCCAGTATTAAGCAAATGGCTCTAAAAACTACAAAAAAATTAATATTTAAAAAATAAATATAGAGATGCAGTTTTCAAACAAATTGCATTTAAAAGTACTTTTTCTTTTTCCCAATACGACGATCTAAAAATTGAAAATGTATACGATGCTTAGAAGTTTAAAAAATTGCTATAGGGTATTTAATCGTACAATGATACATCTGCTTTGTTTTATGGCTGGCTTATACAACGTAACGTTATCTTTTACAGACGACACAAAATCACTTGGGAGAAAGAAGCAGCATACCGGGCGCTAAAAAAAAATAAAAAAAATAAATAAATATTTGGCAATTTTCTAGCACTTTTTAACCTTTTATGTCCCAAATTATGAATTCACGAAAACTTCATCTTCAAAAGCATTGTTCGTGAAATTAGGAAACTACATTAGACGATTTATACAATCATTTAATAAATTTTAGAATTATTTTGCCATTCAAAATTAATTAATTAAATTTCAATTTAGGGATTTTATGCAATATTTACAACTCCACTCAGATCTTTTATTTAAAATATTCTTTTAGTATTTTGTAGAATTAGGAAATGTACATATATAATGTTCTTACAATAGCAATATATAGAAATATTTCCGAACTGAATCGCCCCCTCCCATCCACCCCAAATCCTTGAACATCAAGAAAGCCGAAAAGATGCAAACTCAAAATAAATTATCCTTTTAAAAATGTTTTTGTTTTGTTCAACAAAAAATGCTTTTTGAATCAGGTAGTATCTATAACTCATTCTAAACTGTACTTGCTACTAATCGATGTATTAAATGAATTTTAAAACTAGTAGTTATTTTAATGGTACTTTAAAGTACCTTTCGGTGCATAAAGGGTTAACCCAAATCACAGACAAGACTTAAAAATATTTAAATCTTGAATGACTTTTCCAGAAATTCTTAAATTTTTACTAAATTCTATTTACTAGCTGACACGCCCGGCGTTGCCCGGGCCCATAATAATATTCTTAAATGAATCTGAAATTTTTTATCGCAGATCCGTACAGAGGGGACAGTGCAAATTACCAGGGCCCCGACTCTTGTTCAGTTCAAAAGTTGTGTAAAGTCAAAGGTTAAGATTTTTAATTTTTATGTCTCATACTTTAAACTTTTTTATTCTAAATTAACTGATGAATTTAATTAAAATGTAATTATATTTTCAAAAATTTAATTTTTTATTTAAAATCTTTATATAAAAAAGCAATTACAAATACAGCATAAAGTGTAATGCTGAAAGAGAAATAATAAAATTGTAAGCAAATATATTACTATATAGATTTTTAAGAAAAGTACCATCCAGCAAATTTATTTTCTAATAGAATAAAGACTGTTTATAACGGAATCCTGCAATAAACGAAAAAAAAAAGTTCCAGCTCTCTCTCTCCCCCCCCCAAAATGCTATTATGCGTTGTTCAATTTAATAACCTGCATAAAACGGAATTTATCACTGGTCGTTTTCGTTTACGTCTAAGCAGGTTTTATTGTATCTTACTTTTGAGGGGGCCCGTATCGCAGGTCCGTACAAAATTACTTTTTACGTCATGACAACATTTTGTAAACTTCTTGCTGCTGTTTAATTCGCATTTCCAATACAGAGCTTTGCATAAATTGCACGTTTCACCCACAGTTATGCATGCCCCAGAACGTTTAAATTAGTAATTTGTATTTCAGTAGCAACTCGTGCATGCTACAGTTATTAAGCCTATTTTGCCGATCGCTTAACGGCGTTCTCGACAATTCTATTTGGATTTCGAATCTATTTCGATTCGACTCGAATTCGGCTTCTTCTTCACTTTCAAGCATTCACCGAGATTTTTTACGGGCATTTCAAATGATATTTTGAAGCTACATAATTGCAGCGAAAGATATTGCACAGAAAACGCAAAACGTAAACAACAACAAACCCGATCGCCCTAAATCCTGCCAAGGACTCTTACACAATAACCAATCAGATGCGTTTCTTGGGTGTTGCCATTAAACAATAACAAATAATCGCGATTTCTGTGCCACGTACGTTAGCGTAATATATATATAGATTTTCCATTAAAAAATGTGTAATGCCTGATTGATGGGATTTCTTAATATTTGTCATGATGTTGTCCCCAGACACACACACACACACACACACACACAAACAAAAAAAAAAAAAAAGTAAAATAAAATCCAAGTTTTAACTTTGAAGCTGAATTTTTTAAATGTAAAACCAATATTTACATAGAATAACCATTGTAAGATAAACTAAAATATTTACTTTAGATATACTATTTACATCATTGTGATTAGAAATAATCCTCTCTGGTTTTGATTTAGTTTAGTTTAAATTGCATGTTAGGTTAGGGAATGAAAAAACAGACAAACTTACATTTATGTTAAAGTTTTTAATAAAAAAAATTTTTTTGTATGCAAGATTTTGCTGTATAAAACATAAAATTTTCTTGATATTGGATACTAAATCCTATAGTTTGTTTTTCGTGAGTGTAAAACGCAAATTGTGCCTGTTTTCATTTAGTTGATCTTCATTTTTGTTATTTAAAAGGCTGTTCTGAATTCCAAATGGGCAACTTTATGACACAAATTTTAATTTGTTTTTGTTCGGAAATGCAGGAAACTAGCAGGTGTTGTTCAGAAACTATGTAATTGAATTGTTTTTCCGTCTTTTTTGCAAACGCAATCGATCTTTCAGAAAATAGTGTCAAAGTGGGCGTTTTGAACCTAATTTCCGGACGAAAGAAGAATAACTGCTCAAATGAAGCGTGAAAAACGTCTTTGTCACGTGATTAAAATCGCTTATAACTCAATAAGTAATTTATTTATTTATCAAAAAATGTGAAACGCAGTTCGATTCCAAATCGCCTCCATGGTCAGGCCTTCCAATTTTATATATTTCCGTTAAAAAATGAATTCGTAAATGAGTCGAAACGTTTTGCGCTTGTTGTGCCAGAGCAGTTGAGAAAAAAAAAAAAAAAGACATTTAGAATATTGTTTTAAGTTATGCTAAGTGCAGTATCTTTTACGTTCTAATTTATATTATGTCTGAAAATATTTATAATCATCAATAACTTCACTATTTTGAAAATATCGGATATATATCAAAATATCAGATATTTTTGAAAACATCACGATATTGAAGAACCATGGTCCTCACTCGCTACCGTGAATCGCTCTATGAACAAGTCACTCGAAATAATGACGAAGTTCACATCTTATTTGAGTCAGTTCCAATTCCGGTTTATGTCACGCCCGGAACAATTTTATCCTTTTTTGCATCGAAAAACTTAGCAAAACGCAAACTCAAGTGATTCCGGATTCGTTCCATTGGGAGGGAGGGGTTCTCTCCAAACTGCGTTCCATTCCAGACGGAATACCTTCGAAAATGGGAGCAATTTCACAAAACGGGATCAGCTGTGCGTGGGAGGTAAGAAAAAAGGGGGGACGGGAACAGACTCGATCGGGATAGGGGAGGGGGCAATATTTCTGCTGCCTTGAACCCGCGCTATGCGTATTTTCAAACGCGGGATCGAGCTATTCTCTCGTCTGCATGACTACTTCGCGCCCAAAAACTCATTTCGGCCCGAACCCCCGCACCCTTCTCCCCTCTTTTTTATGGGGGTCTTTTCAATTCTCCGACACCACATAGACTTTTAGATTAGAAGAGATTTTAATTTCCACTTCATATATATATATGTGTGTACATAGACACCGTTCGTCAGAGGGATTGCCGTGTCACACAAAAAACAGCAGTCTTTGTTACGGCTGCTAATGGAGACTGGATATTAGGGGTTACACATGCGGTGTTCATGATCACATGTAAGGGGGAAATGTGTGCTTATCTCGCATTCATTGATGTAACAATTTTAAAAGAACCCCCTATTACAGTGTAAGCAAAATAATCTGCTTGGAAAAGATAAAGTCTCCAGAAAGATAAAGTCGATTTTACAGTGCTTGAATTTTTATGTGGTTATACAGCCAGCACAAAATGAATTTTGGAGACATTTAAGGCTGTTCTCAAATCCAAAGGAACTACCGTATATACTCGTGTAAAAGTCGAAGAATTTTTGACAAAATTTCGGAGTAGAAAAGGGGGGGAGGGGAGTCAACTTATGCACGAGGCAGTAAAAAAAAAAAAAAAAAAAAAAAAAAAAAAAAAAAAAAATCAGATAATCGGCGAATGGGCAAGTCTTTTTTTAGTAATCACATGAGAGATAAAAAAGGACAATGCTCATTTCCCTGTGATTGACAAAAAAAGCTAAACAAAAATGTCGCTGTAATTGTTCTGCATGCCTTTTCTCTTGTGACAGAATTCCCTTCAATACAGGGGCACTCCTTTCAACATTTTAATCCCCTTTTTAAAAAAGAGTTCAACTTGAGAATGCCTCTAGGTATCTTTCCTAAAAATCCTATAATACAAAGAAGTACTACTATATATTCTAGCAGTTTAAGAAGTTGTTTACCCTTGTAAATAAAACTTGAATAGATTTTCCAAAGTATTTTTTTTTTTTTTTTTTTTTTTTTGAATGGATGTGAATAGGTTTCAAAATAGTTTAAGATCATTTGGTTTTGCATAATTATACAGTTTTAAAACGCGGAATTAAAAAAAAGTATGATTAGAAACGTAAAAAAGTTTACTAATTTAATGAAAATTTATTACTTTTTTATGTATGTTTAAAACGTATTAATTTTTTTTTTCTTTTTTTTTTATCCTCGATTACAAATCATTTTTCAACATACTACTTGAAATGTGTGGTTTGACTTATACACGAAAATTCCATTTTTCTCAAAATTTTGTTTAATAATTGGGGGCGGGGGGGAGGGAGAGACTTATACATGAGTATATACGGTAACTTTCTGAGACATTTCTGAATACATTTTTGTTTGGAAACGCATGGAATAAATACGTGTTCTTATTCAGAAACTATATAATCGACTGTCATTTTCTATGTTTTGGTAAAGGCAGATCTTTCAGGAAAGGCAGTCGAAATGAGCGTTTTGAACCGAATTCCCGAAGCGGCAGTGCGAGAAAGGGGAAGAACTTGCCGCCACGTGACAAGAAACGCTTATAACTCGATAATTTATTTATCAAAAAATGAAAAACGCTAATTCGATTCCAATCGCTTCCATAGACAGATTTGCACCAATTTTATGCATGTACAGCTTAAAATGATTTAGAAGATGTGCCAGAAAATTGAACGTTGTTGATTTGTGTATTTGAGAACCTTCACTTTAAAAGTTTTGAATTGTATGTCTTTAACCCTCTGTCTACCACACAGGTCTAATGCACCCGACAAGGTGCATTCAAAATATATATTCAAATCAAAAATTTCTTTAAACTTAAACTAGGTATATAAACTAGAGAATAATAAGTTAAATAAATAAGTTATAAATAACACATACTGGACAATTGCACCATAAAATATAATAAGTAAAGACACAATCTTGCTTAATGGTACACAAAACACGAACTTTAATAAGCTAAAAATTAAATTCTACGTTTCGAGCTGTTTCTATACAGCCGTCTTCAGGAAAAATATGATGGTTAAATGGCTAAAAAGCTCAGAGGTGAAGGTCTATCCTCTGGAATATCTTTAGTCAGTGTTCGACAAATTATCTCTCGCACAGGAAAGCTTCATCTCTAATCTTTTTAGCCATTTAACCATCATATTTTTCCTGAAGACGGCTGTAGAAACAGTTCGAAACGTAGAATTTAACTTTTAGTTTATTAAAGTTCGTGTTTTGTGTACCATTAAGCAAGATTGTGTCTTTATTTATTAAATTATAAGTAGTTTTAAATAAAAATTTCGGTGTAGAATATTTTTATAAAACTTGAGTAAAAATTCCGGTAGTTCTAGGATTAAAATAACGCATAATTTATTAAATGTGAGATATGATGTGTTTATTCGATAAAGTTGCAGGTTTCAAGAAGACGTTTCAGAACTTTTTGTGTAGAATTCAACGCAGAGCAACAGTAAGTGAAAAAAAAAAAAAAATCAGAAACGTTCCTGGAAATAATGAACAGCCATAAGAGTGGTTTCAGAGAGTTATCCCGAGAATAATAAAGACATTGAAATTACCTCTGAGGACGTTAAAAACATTGAACATTTTCCGAATACTGGACTAATTTTGCATGGCTTATTACTTTTTTTTTTTTTTTTTTAATGGAAATTGGGGAAATTTTGTGTAATTTCACGGTTCTGATAGTGTAATTACACCCGTTACAGCGCAAATGTAAGGCAGCTATTAGTGGCCCAAAAGACATTTCCTGGGCAATTCTGGTTGTCCTGAAACAATCCTGAACAAAGTAGATGACAACATTAATTAGTATGACCTTTCTAGAAGTTTCTGCTTTTTCATAAAACGTTGAAAAAGTTTGGGCATCTAAGCTGCCCATTATTTCAAAGGAACATTCCTGGATAAGATTGAAAATGTCCCCGTTTTTCAAATACGCCATGTCATATTTCAATTAAGCATTGTATTCTTTCTCATTTGCTTCACGCTGTTATCAAAGAACGCGTACTGTTTTCCAAATATACACTGTTCCGTGCTGTTTAACAAATAACAATTTTTTTTTCTAGAATAAGAAATGTTTTCTAGCTTCAAATAATTAAGAACCAAATATATCTGAAATAAGTGTTTATCTTAAATAGTCGTTTTATTAAACTAAATGCAAGTTCAAAAATTATTCACTATTAAAGCAAGGCATAAAAATTTCTATAAATATTTATTAATTACTGTAATATTACTGTCTCATTAGCTTCTGCATTGTTTTATAACAAAACAACTCTAATAAATATGTACTGGAATTTGCACCGTAAAATATATGCTTAAAAACTTTGCATTCAAATTAAACACAACTTGCCAAATTCTACCTATAACATAAAAGTGATATTATAAACACATTAAAAACCTACGTTTCGAATCGCTTCCGCGATCGTTATCAGGATAAAATGATGTTATATGATGAAATAAAAGATGTAACATAATTTTATCCTGCTGAGAATCGCGGAAGTGATTCGAAACTCAGATTGTTATTAATGTGTTTGTAATATCGCTTTTATGTTTGGCAAGCTGTATTTAATTTGAATACAGGGTTTTTAAAACATCTCTAGTTATCATCCATAAATATATTTACTAGTAAGGACATTTTGCCCTTCTAGATGATCATTTCGGGGGCTGAATTTAGAAATATAAAAATTTAGCTTAAAAATCTCACCCCCGAAATGCTTTTTTACCCCTCAACGCCTTTTCTTTTACCGTATATACTAGTGTATAAGTTGCCCTCCCCCCCCCCCCAATTCTTAAAAAAATTTTGAAAAAAATTAAAATTTTCGTGCAGAAGTCGAACCACATTTCTGGTAGTATGTTGAAAAATGATTTGTAATCGGGGATAAAAAAGAAATAATAATAATAAAATAAATTTTCATTAAATTAGTAAACTTGTTTACGTTTCTAATCAGACTTAAAAAAAAAAAATTCAACGTTTTAAAACTGCATAATTATGTAAAACCGAAGAAACCTATTCACATACATTCAGTTATACTTAAAAAGAAAAAATTCTTTCAAAAGTCTATTCAAGCTTTATTTACAAGGGTAAACAACTTCACTGCTAGCTAAAATATAGTACTGTTTTGTATTGTAGGACTTTTAGGAGAGATATCTAGAAGCATTCTCAAGTTGAACTCTTTTTTAAATAGGGGATTAAAACGTTGAAAGGAATGCCCCTGTATTGAAGGAAATTCTGTCCCAAGAGAAAATGGGTGCAGACCAATTAACAGGGACATTAATATGTTGAGCTTTTCTTTTTTTTTCAATCACAGGGAAATGACCATTGTCCGCTTTTATCTCTCATGTGATTACTTAAAAACTTTCTTTTTTTTTTTACTTATCGTGTATAAGTCGACCCTTATTTTCAACTCCCAAATTTTGTCTAAAATTATAAGATTTATACACGAGTATATGCGGTATTTTTCAATGTCTTTCCAATTTCCAACCATCCACGTTTAGAAAAAAAAGAAGAAAAAACGTCTCGCTGTCGGGCGCAGGTAAGACACAATCATTTACCTTTTGTCTGATGTCTGTCACTGGGAACCCAGTTTCACATTAGCACCCCGTCCTTTGCAGTAACCAGGGGGGCTATCCCCAACGGGGCGCAAACATACTTCACCAACCACGGGTGGCCATTCTGCAGGTACCTGCCGAGATAAGGGGTGCATCGTAAAACGCCGGCACCTCCCACTTTGCCGGCTAAAGTCACCCGGTTCAAAAGGGCCGCTGCCTATTCTAAAGATACCACGAATATTTTTCACTTTTCCACAGGGTGTTTGTTATGAAATTTTAACAAGTTCTTCTCCCATGCGAGATAAAGATCGCCAGTGTTTGGCTTTGGTGCATAATTATAGGGATGTTTATAAAGACGTGTTTCTTCATTTTGGGAAATATTTTTCAATGCCAAGTAAAGCCTGAAATATTTCATTCGGGTCGAATGTCTGGCAAACTTTTGCGGTGATATATATTAATCGATAAACAACTATGAAAACAGTAGTCTAACTGACGACTGTATGGGACCCCATGTTATCAGGAATAAGGAAAACAAACAAACAAACAAAAATAATAATGTATTTAAGCAGGGGTCGAAACAGGCAAAAACTGGGTCCTCTTTCCTTCTTTTTTATAAATGGGCCCTTACACAAATTTCCGATCTACAAAAGCGTTTTTTAGGTGCGTTCGTAATTACATAAATATGTAGCACCTAAAGTCGTCGTCTGGTCCGTCCGTCTGCCTGTCTGTCCGCATACAACAGCGCAAAAACTACCCAACGGAATAGTTTGAAATTTAATAGACAGAATCGTTGCAGAATTGTGTCGCGTCATTTCAAATTTTATGAAAATCGTATCGAAACTTAAAAATATATTAATAAAAGTTTTCTTCCTTCTATTAAATCCTATCATACGCAATTAATTCAATGATATCTTATGATAAGTAATGATTCTAGGTTGTTATGGAGATGCCCTCCTATTTAAGAAGGAGTCCTATTATTTCCGTATGACTGAATTTAATATATCGATTCGTAATAAATTTTGTATTCATGCATTTTTGGATAAGAGTGCAACAGCTATTGCATCGAGATCTGAATATTTATATAATTTAGTTATAAATGTAGCGTTTTAAATTATTCTCGTAGAACTGATACCTTGAATTATTCTTATCAAATTAATAATCTGGCCTTATGTCGTCCTATCACAGTAAAGGACTTGGGTATTGTTTCTGATGCTAAATTTGATTTTTCACTCCATATTGATAATATTGTTTCTGACGCATATAAAAAAACTAGGGTTCCTTAAGCGTAAAACTAAAGATTTCTCCAATCAACATGCATTACAAGTTTTATGTTTTGCTTTGGTACATCCTAATCTTGAATATTACAGTCTCATTTGGGATCCTTACTATAATAATAAAATTAAAATTCTCCAGCAAGTAACAGTCTAAATTCACACGTTATTTATTGTTCAAGAGTAATCATATATATTCTTATGATATTTCTTCTTCCTATCTACGTAGTACTTTTGACATTCCCAGTTTGAAATCCAGACGCGATCTTTTTTGTGTTTCATTTTTTTACAAGGTTATTAATAACATGATTGATTGTAGTGATATACTTAATTCTATTAATTTTAATGTACCGAACAAATCCCTCCAGCATTTCTATGCATTCTCGAGTTCATCGAGCAAGCACTATGCATTCTCGAGTTGAAATCTTTTTAAAAAGGTGATTAAAATGCTGAAAGAATGCCCCTGTATTGAAGGGAATTCTGGCGAAATTGGGCGCAGAACAATTACAAGGACATTATTGTTAAGCTTTTTTTTTAACAATCACAGGGAAATGACCATTGTCCGCTTTTATTTCTCTCGCCAACGCAGACCCATATATGATTATTTAAAAGACAATTTCATTCGCGGATTATCAGCGAAAAATTTATTTATTTTTCTACTAACTCGTGTATATGTCAAACCCCCATTTTCAACTTCGAAATTTTGTCTAAAATTCTTCGACTTATACACACGGTAGTCACGTTCATATTTCTTATAACCGATTTTTTTTTTTTTTTTAAAGCCATTTTTGAAAAAAAAAAAATCCATTTTGGAGAATTTGAGACTTTTAGTGTACCAAAACTTTGACAACACTTTTTAAAATTACATATACTAGGGGATCGAACCCGAGCTGCTCGGGTTACAGAGTATAGGTAAAAACAATTCTTTTTTTTCTTTTTTTTAACTCTAATTATTATTTTTTTACATGTAATATATATTTTAGATTGTCCACTAACATAAAAAAGAATTTTTATATGAAAAATATCAATTATGCAATCAAATAAAGTTTTAAAATTTATTAAAAGCGTTACTTTCACATGCCAGGAGTTCTTAGCCCAAGATTTTGCGACTAACGGCAGTCTTTCCGATCATTTCAATGCTTTAAGCGCGTGGTTCAATCTCATGTTTGTTAAATTTGTTTCTTATTTACATTATTTTATTTATTTTTCTATAGAGGAAGTTTTAATTTTGTTATGGGACATCAGACGGAAACAAATGCTGACATTTTTACATTGTTTTAAAGGGAAGCGGATTAATATTTCATAATCGAGCTACACGTGATAGAGATACATTTAAAAATAAATTCATACTTGAAAATCTCTCTCTCTCTATATATATATATATTACGCTATTGCACGTGGGACAGAAATCTCAATTATCTGTTAATTGTTTAATGGCAACCCCCGAATGAAACGCATCTCATTGGTTATTGTGCAATAGTTTTCAAAAGGGAATAATAATAATAATAATAAAAAGTGGATAATAGGTTAAGGATTAATTTTGAATAGCTCGAATTTAAATTAGGGAAAAGAAATATGAATAATCTGACGAAAGAATATGACTTAACAGAATTCAATTCACGATTCGATTTTAAAACAAAAACTGTGATTTAGTTAGAAGTTAGAATTAAATTTAAATTTTCGTTACTTACCCCATTTTCCCAGAAATTCAGGCAGACACTTACAATAAAGGAGCAGCAGGATATATAACACGACACACCTTTATTATAATACAAAGAACTGATATAGCCGCAAGTATATTGTAGATTCTAGTTGAATACACTTATAAATGTTCGAATCCCAGTTGAGCTGGTCAAATTAGTAGCACCTTCGATTGAATTCTTGACTTGTCATTTAAAAACGACGAATTACATAGTAAATGAATATAGATGAATAACTTGTTTATTCCGCATCGAATAATAAATATTAGACTCAAAGAATAATACACGCCTTAGCATTACTTCCTTTTCACCGTTCGAATTCCGAATGTTTGTTTTTAAAGATTGTACCTGTAAAGGCTGACGTCAGGTTCTTACGTCAGTTGCTCGGTTGCCAAGGTAACCAGTTTTTTTTTTTCCTCGACAATCGTTCTGATCGTCCATAACCTCCGGGGGGCCGGCATGGACTTCAGGTAAAGCAGCAATCTGCTGAATCGGACGCTTGAATGTACCTTCACCTGTACGGATAGTCACAACTCTGACAACACCATCAGCACCAGGATGGATGTTTTCGACCACGGCTAATTTCCAATGAGTTGGATGAATTGAAGATTCCTTTACCAAGACTAGTTGACCAATCTTGATAATATGATTGCCCTTTTTCCATTTATGCCTTAAGGACAATGTTTGGAGATAATCTTTAGTCCAGCGTTGCCAGAAATTATCTCGAATCTTGATACACTGTTTCCACCTGGAAGAGAGACTAATACATGGATTATTATGAGATGACATGTCAGGTAAAGCAAGTAATGGATCACCAATAAGGAAATGTCCTGGAGTTAAAACGGATAAGTCATTAGGGTCGGTTGATAAAGGAATAAGTGGACGAGAATTTATACATGCTTCAATAAGGCATAGGGTTGTGGATAGTTCCTCAAAAGTCATAAGAGTACCTTGGCATGCTTTGGTTAGATGACGTTTGGCTAGCTTTATGGAAGACTCCCATAATCCTCCAAAGTTTGGACCATAAGGAGGTATGAAATGCCAAATAATTTGGCGTTGTGCGCAAAAGTCTTGGACTTTTGATTCTTTGAGAATTAGGAACAGTTTTTTAAGATATGAGGCTGCACCAACGAATGTTTTACCGTTATCAGAATAAATGTCTGTTGGATGTCCTCGGCGTGATATGAAACGCTGTAAAGTGCATATAAAGGCTTCGGTGGTAAGTTCTGAAACTAATTCAATGTGTACTGCTTTGGTGCACATGCATATAAAAAGACAGATATAGGATTTAAAAATAGTTGACTTTCGTTTGTGTTGGCATTTTGTATTGATTGGTCCTGCAAAATCAATCCCTGTGCGCTGGAACGCTCTACAAGGATTAATTCGTGAAGAGGGCAAGTCACCCATGATTTGAGTAAGCGGTTGGGCAGATATTCGAATGCAACGGATACACTTTCTTAATTCTTTCTTAACTGTTGATCTGCCATCTGGAATCCAAAATTTTTGACGAATTAAGGAAAGAACTTGATCAGGACCCGCATGCAGACTATAGAGATGGAAGTACCTGATAATAGCTTCTGTTAAGGGATGGGTTTTAGGGATAAGCATTGGATGTTTGGAATCGAATGACATGGTGTTGTGTTTGCTGAGGCGTCCACCAACTCTCAAAATATTATCTGCGTCGAGAAAGATGTTTAAAGAAAGCAATTTACTGGATGTTGGTAGTGGTTTGTGTTGTTTAAGTAGATTAATTTCATCAGAAAAGGCTGACTGTTGTAAGCACTTGACGACAGTTTTACAAGCGTTGTTAAGTTCAACTGCATTTAATGGCCCTTTCCTTTTTAAATGGAATTTTGTGTTGTAGGCGAATCTTTGAATCCAAGCAACTACTCGGATTACTTTTGTATATGAAGAAAATCTGGTAAGAATGTCTATATCGTTGTCTAGTTGATTTATTAAACAAGAACTTTCGGTGGGTAAAGACTCAACTGCTAAGTTTGAAGTTGGAGATAGATCATCAACGAAAGGATTAGAAGACTTGTAGAGCCAAGTAGGCCCAGACCACCAACAGTCGCAATCTTTTAACTGATAGGGATATAGACCCCGTGTTGCACAATCGGCTGGATTATGTTTACCAGGAATATGATGCCAATGTTCAATTGAGGTCAAATCTCTGATTTTATTGGCACGGTGAAGCACGAATTGGTTGCCTTTGGTTGGAGGTTTCACAATCCAGCTTAATGTAATGGTCGAATCGGTCCACAAGAATGTTTTGTGGATAGCGTTAGGTAATGCATCTTGCACAACTTGAATAAGGTTTGCTAGCAAAAGAGCTGAAGATAACTCTAACCTTGGCAATGTTATTGCACTGGTGGGCGCTATTCTTGTTTTAGCAGCCACTAGCATTACCGTGACAGGATTAAAGGTTTTTATATAGACAACCGCAGCGTATGCACGTATAGAGGCATCACAGAACCCATGGAGTTCGAAAGGTGATGATGTGCTGAAATTCATAAATCGGGGAATGTGCATAGAATTAAAAGCATTTATTTCAGAATAGAATCTATTCCACGTTTCTAGAATATCTGAGGGAAGAGGATCATCCCACTTCAAGTCTGCCTTCCACACTTCTTTCAATAACATTTTCAAAATAACAGTGGAAGGTGACAAAAGACCCAAAGGATCAAAAATGCCAGCGATTACGGATAATAATTGACTTTTAGTCTTTACTGTAGGTTTTTCTACAACTTGTACTCGCAGGAAATCTGTTTCCTGGTTCCACTCTAACCCTAGAAAACTTTGAGATGAATTCGGATTGAAAGAATGGGTTAAGTTATTTGCCTTTAAAGAATGTGGCAAACTATCATCTTTTGCTATACTGGCAGCGACAGGAAAATTAATTTTTTCCTCATCACAAACTTGTTTATTTTGCCGAATTGAATTGTGATACAGTTCTTTAGCTGCATCCGATTTAATAAACTCCTTAGCTTGAGGAACAGACTCCGAGTTGAAAAAACCAGTCATGTCTACTGAATGGCAGACCACGGTCGTGGCCGGTTTAGACGAATAGGGTACTGGACCACTTAGAATACATCCCAGTTGAGTTGGGATTGCAACGGGTTCACCAGATTGTCCAAAAATGGGTGACCCTAATAACAGATGTGCAAAAACATCTGCTCCTAGCAGAATGTCGATTGACTTGGATATATGAAATTCAGGATCAGCCAGCTGTAAGTCTGCCACGTGCGGCCATGAATGCCTTTCAAGCCTGAAGTTAGGGAGTGGGGTAGTAACCTGATTAACTACAAGGGCTTTTAAGGAATTGTAATTATTTTCAAAATATGGCGAGTAATTAAATTCAGTGAAATTTAGGCAGGTTTCAGCCGAAATGCCATTTATACCTACAAGCCTATGGTTCGTTCTGCCTACAGGCAAATTCAATCTTTCTACACAATTTTTTGAGATTAAAGAATTTTGAGAAGCATTGTCAATAAGTGCTCTGCACTGAATAACATTACCTGTGCTAGATTTTACATTAATAAGAGCGGTAGATAATAGAACATTATAATTCTGCAAAGATGAATGACACTGCGCACTATTAGAAACAGAAATTTCTGGTGCATTATCATTAACAAACTCTCTATTAGTTTGACTAGTCGTATACACATGTAATAATGTATGATGCATTTGGGAACAATTTTTGCATTTAACATTAATTCTACACTGCCCTACTTGATGGTTTTGTCTAAGACAATTTTCACATAATTTGTTTAAATGAACGATTTTCCACCTCTCCTTCACTGGTTTTGAATTAAATAACGGACATTTGAATAACGCATGGCTTTCATTACATAATAGGCAGTTATTACCATTCCTAACAAACGCGCTGTTCATTACGTTGGTTTTGACTCGACTAGCATCTAGAGGCTTTTTTGCGAAATTGAATTTAGACTCTACTTTAGTGCATTTTGACTCCTCTACACTTCTAGCTTCCCGCTCAACAAATTTTCGAAATAAATCCATATCCGGTATTTTATCATTGTCTAACAACAATTCCCATCTTTGTTTGAGAAGCTGATCTAATTTATTCAACATAAAATTTATTAACATTAAATCACTCAAAGCATTAGATTCTAATCCCAAAATTTTCAAATTCCGAATTGCTTCATTACTTGTATCTAGCAATTCTAACAAGGATTTTGAATTACTAGCTTTAATAATCTTTATCGAAAATATTTTATTTATTTGACTTAATGCCAATTGTCTTTTATTTTCATATCTTTGATTTAACAAATCCCAACACTGAACTAAATTTTCTGCTTTTAAAGAAAATCCTCGAATTAATTTTGCAGCATTTCCGCGAACAGATGAATGTAAATATTGTAATTTCTCAATATCAGATAACTTTTCATTCCCCAAAATCGTAGACTGAAATAATTCTTTAAACGAAATCCATTGTTCCGAATCGCCGTAAAAATGGGGAAGATCGAATTTGGGCAATTTAACTTGCGAATAATTCTGTTTATTTTGAGTTTCTACACGAATTTCCGTCGGAGAATCAACTGTGGTTTTCTCTTCTAAATCGACTAACAAATCACAAATAATTCCCTGATACTTCAAAAAAATATCCAAATTCTCATTATTTTCTTTCGGCGAAAGTTTATCAAATGCTTGCGCAAGAGTATTTTCATAAGAAGATATTTTCGATTTCAAAACTTTAATTTTTGCATGCTCATCTGAATTCGCATTTTGAACTTTATCCTTAATTACATCTATTTCCTTACAAATTCGCTCAAAATACAGTTCCTGTTTAGTTTGTTTAGTCATTTTTAATAATTACAAATAAACAATATAAGAAATGAATAACATAAAAATACGAAAATTACACAATCTCATACAAAATGCACCATAATATACAAAATGTAAATAAAAAACAAGAATTGAATAAATAAACACAACCGTTTTTACTTTTTTTTTTTTTTTTACGTTACATCTAGCACAGATAAATTAATTGACAGCTACGACTTGAGAACAGATTCCATCGTAGCTCAGGCTCGGTACGGACCAAAATTTATGGATAATAGGTTAAGGATTAATTTTGAATAGCTCGAATTTAAATTAGGGAAAAGAAATATGAATAATCTGACGAAAGAATATGACTTAACAGAATTCAATTCACGATTCGATTTTAAAACAAAAACTGTGATTTAGTTAGAAGTTAGAATTAAATTTAAATTTTCGTTACTTACCCCATTTTCCCAGAAATTCAGGCAGACACTTACAATAAAGGAGCAGCAGGATATATAACACGACACACCTTTATTATAATACAAAGAACTGATATAGCCGCAAGTATATTGTAGATTCTAGTTGAATACACTTATAAATGTTCGAATCCCGTTGAGCTGGTCAAATTAGTAGCACCTTCGATTGAATTCTTGACTTGTCATTTAAAAACGACGAATTACATAGTAAATGAATATAGATGAATAACTTGTTTATTCCGCATCGAATAATAAATATTAGACTCAAAGAATAATACACGCCTTAGCATACTTCCTTTTCACCGTTCGAATTCCGAATGTTTGTTTTTAAAGATTGTACCTGTAAAGGCTGACGTCAGGTTCTTACGTCAGTTGCTCGGTTGCCAAGGTAACCAGTTTTTTTTTTTCTCGACAATCGTTCTGATCGTCCAAAAAGTTTAATTAATAACTATAGAAAAAACAATTTATATAATAAAAAAATAAAAGTAAATAACCAATTTATTAATAAATAAACAACAACATCCGGGTTACCATATCAAGCAAAATAACGACACTTTGCCACCAGTTAAGTACCCCGGTGCGTATATGACATTGGCGTCAGAAAAAATCGCGCCAACGTGGTGCGTATATGACATCTGTGCCGTCTTTTATTTATTTATTTATTTATTTATCGAACAACAAACATACGACTTCATCTCATTTAAAATACAATAAATAAATAAACAAATAAATAAATAAAGGTACTTTTCCAGTATAGGTACTTGGCGAAATAGAGAAAAGGTCCATGGCGAGGAAAGAAATTTGGCAACGTACTTTCTGGCAACCTATTTAATCAAAATATTTTTTTCGAATAAAACTACTTAAAAGTTGCCATGATCACAAAGAGTTTGTACTTTAATGTTAGCTAGGCGCAATTCTCGCCAATGTCATTTTTTAACTCGCCAGCACATTTTTTTATTTTTCGAGGGGTAAATTAAAACAATGCTTTGATGTTGAAATTAAATAGTTTATGGTATTATTTATTCTTTTTCTTTTTTAAAGATTTTCTTTTTAAGTGAAAGTCATGAATTTTAAACGCTTTAGTTTTAAATTAAAGCTATCCATTTTAAATAAAATGAGTGAAAGGATTATATTTTAATCATGAAATATGAAAAACGGGTACAATGTTTGGCGATTTATCACATGTGCCCGACTAACATAAAAATACTGAGTTCTTGATTTCTCTATCAGAATCTTCCTCTTTGGCGAAGAATCGAGCAAGTAAATTAAATTATGAATAAAAGTAACATGATACAATGCATAGGATACATTTAAGGGAGACCAAACTGGTCGCCACGGGCGAATAGTTATTTTAAAAACAATAATAACTCAGTCAATTAAGATACAATTTTCAAACAAATTGCATTTGAAAGTAGGTTTTTTTTTCTATTTGACGGCGTAAAAATTGAAAATGCGTGATATTTAGAAATTTAAAAAATCGCTGACATAGCAAGCATTTTAATTTAATTTTTTTCAGGTTTTATGGGAAAATGACAACAAAATATACAGTATCTCCTATTTTCGACTATTTTCCGTTTACTTTCAATGACTTTCAATAGAAATGGGGTTCTTTTGTTGCCACGATTAGAAAAATGATATTAAAAACTACAAAAAAATTAATATCCCAAAAATAAATTGAGATACAGCTTTCAAACAAATTGCATTTAAAAGAGCATTTTTTTCCTCATACAGCGGTGTAAAAATTTAAAATGTGCGACGGTTAGAAGTTTAAAAATTTGCAGTAAAGAAAATTGCAAAACCAAAATTTTATTTTAAATTTCAAAGTGTTGCCATTCGCAAAATGACGTATGCGTTACGCACAGATATGTTTGTCCTTTATAATATAGATAGAGGATGCATTTTTAATCGCCCAGTGATTGTGAATTCTATGAGTATAAGGCCTTTTTCTTTCTTTTTTTTAATAAAATTAATACACATTTTATATTACTAGTAGTAAAGTATAAATATATAGCGATAGAAGTTCATATCTTTGGTATAAAAATTATAGCATATCAAACTTTTATTATGAGCGGAAGAAAGAGGTGTGATTGTAATAGAAAATAACAGTTTTATATTTTAGAAAAATTAAGTATTTTAAAAAAATTAAAAGAAAAGCAGTCATTTCAGCTGATTTAAAAAATGTGAGCAACGCGTAGTCATCAACAAAAGGACCGCGATGTATGAGCTCATTGTGCCTCGGTCTTTTTATGACTTCAGAAACGAAGCTCGGGACGTGGGAGATCTATAAGTCACGTGTTAAAAGAGTTACAGTTCCGCGAGTTTCATGCTGAGGTATTGTGGAAAAGGTAAAAGGCGGCTTATACCAGAGAATTATATATGATGTGATTTGTTCCTCTAGCCACAGACATCTGTTGGCTATAAATATTTTTCAGGCATTTTCCTAGCCCTTTGCCTCGTTAAAAGAATTCATTCCTTTTTGTCAGAACATGTTTATACTCATCGTTAGTTTTCGAATCTGTTCGAGGAAAAGACCGATTAGAGTAAATGCCTCTATTTTATTTCTTTTTAACAAAATCGAAAAGCCACACTCAGCCACCTTGGGTTAAAGTGTAAGTTTCAAGTAATAAAAGCATTTATTACAATACATGCATAACAACTTTGACTGTAAATCAATAACAATTAGTCCAGGGCAAATGTACCAAAAAAGGGGGTTACCCTGCAAAAGGTCGGGTAGAATATTTTTTTTCTGAATTGTTTATAATGATGCCAACATGGAAAAACCAAGTTTTCTAACAAAATTTCTTAAGGCTAAATTTTCTGTGGCCAAAAATCAATAAAATTTTGGGACTTCTTTTGATTTTTTAAAAATATCTCGAGACCCGTTGTCATAGCATGTTATTTGTTAATTACAATATTAACCCTTAACTGGAAACGTGCTGTCTGTGAGACGGTTGCGTTTACATATCTACCCTTAATATTTTCTCTCTCCGACATTCAAAACATATTTTTATGCTGTTATATTAAAAAATTGGTCATGCTAATGCATTACTATTAAAGATTAAATGTTTAAGTTTACTATTTGGTAAATTATTAAGTGTTCTTTTGTGTACGGAATTTTCACGTTTCCGGTTAAGGGTTAAAGAAGATAAAATTCTTTACAACTTTCATATTTACAACTTTTTTATACACTCAATAGCAAGCGCAGTCCGCCATTTCAAAAAGGACATTTTTTTTTTTTCAATTTTCTTTAAAACCGTGAAAAACGTAGAGTTCTGCCCGATTATTAAAATGTTTCCCATGGATTTAATCGTGTATGTCAACTTCTGTATATTGGTAACAGTTAATTATGTGTTTCAGGGCCAAAACTAGCTTTTTTTGCACCCGTGATAAACATGGATTTCGGCACCCCCCTCCCCCCTTCCCCCTCTTTCATAAAGAAAATTTTCCACGAGAATTGTAATAAATCTCTAATAGCCGGGTTTTGAAATTTTTAAGGATGTAATCATTAACTACGTAATCAGCTTTGTCAAATATTGACTCATTAAAACCTTGAAAACCGAACCGAAATATAACCTTACATTTAAAGTCACAGTTATATGAATTATGGGACTAAATTAGTCACACGAAGACATTCGCAAGATAATATTAAAACTACGGGAGTGTTCTTGACAAGTATCTCGCTCGCATTTTGTTACTTTTAAATGAATTTTTTTTTCATGGGATACCTGAGATAAGTATCTATAATGTTGTGCTTTTGTACTTTTTCGGGTTTGGTTGCATTTTTTTATTAATATTCGCACACTTTCATTTTTGGAAAACTGTTTGGAACCCGTTCTGAAATTTAAAGTATTCTGTTTGAGCGTTAAAGCAATTAATATATAATCTTAAAATTTTATATATTTTTGCATGCTAAAATGATATAATCTCTAGTTATATTTATTGATATAAGTGGGAAAAAATTACAATATTTTTTAAAACTAATCTTTTAAATATTTTTATGATACTAGTGAACTCAAATATTTTATTGACAAAATTTTTAAATTTTACAGAAGATAAATGCATAACGTTAGTTAGTGAAATAATCTGTTATCAATTTTATTGTAGCTATTTTATAAGGTAAAAGTATTTCTTACATAAAATACATTTAGTTTTTTAGTCCCCTCCCCTTTTATATGGAACTACACTGTAAATTAAAATGTCTGAAATTCAAACATTTAAGTGTCTGAAACGGAGTGTTCAATTTTCAGACATTTTAAAATGTCTGAATTTTTTCAGACACTTTTCGCGTCTGAATTTCAGACACTACAAACGTCTTAATCGCATCCATTTTTTTTTTGTAAGCATCATACGTAGCCATGTTTGACCACGTTGAATCCTGGAAAAATATTTGGCTGGGGTCCTGCCCCCCCCCCCCCTTTACAGCCTTATTTTTTTGGTGCTCCCAGTTTTGGTATGCAATTTTCGTTAAGCTGATAATTTAAATCTTTTACGACATTTTACTGATTATAATCAATATTTTGAACTTCAGGAGTAGAACAAGATTAAAAGCAAAAAATATTTATCTAAATATTTGTTTTGATGATAAATATGATTTTGAATATGATTTTTTTAAAAAATCTTATTTTACTTTAAAAGTTCAAAACATTGATTATATTCAGTACAATTTCGAAACGGATTTAAAATATAAGCTTTACAAATATTGCACATTAAATTTGGTGGCACTTAAATCGTAGGGGGACGGGGCACTGCTTTAATACCCATGCTTTAATCAAGAAGTTCTTTTGCAAAAAATGCAACCCTACATTATGGTTATCTAAATAGAGATGTCCAGTACTTGGAAGTATACATTGTGGAGGTTAATGGACATTCACGAATAGTGGACACCTCTATTTAGCAAATAATTTTTTAATCCGCAAAGCATACGCATACATATTTGTATATTTTTACCTCACAAAAGGAGACATCTCCGATCATCAGACAAATTCCGCGATCCTGAAGTTTCCGCTATTAAGGGCTTTTAAGGTACAGTCGTGAAAAAAAAAAAAAGTAAACACCCCCTACTAACTCCGCAACAAATTATCGTAGAAGAAAGTTACTTGTACCGAACGATTGGAAGTAAAGTCTACTTTTAAATGATGTATATAAAATTTGCTTAGGGGGCCATCTACATATTAAAACGAACCATAACTTTATTTTTTTCAATGGCAATACCCAATTCTGACAACATAAATAAACTCTACATCCTTCAATTAGCCTAAAAACAAATTTTTATGCAATTCGTACCATAAGATTCCGAGAAATTAATTATTTTAAAACGAGCGTAATTTAAGGGCTGTATCCAAATTGAAGTTGGGTACTCGATTGCTAACCGAGAGAGCCCTCTTCTTGATCAAGGCACGTTAAGCAGTCAATGAAGCCTGTTAGATAACAAGGCAGCAGAAGAAATTTCAAAATATTTACTCGCTTCTATCATAGACGGCCCCTTAAACCATCATTTTGGCGTTTTTTAAGCATAATTTGAAAACTATTTGGAAAAAAAATGTGAAATTTTGGATTTTCATAAAGCAGGACTTAATAAATCTAAATCCATCAAGAAAATTATAGGTTGCAATTCATAATTTTTTCGAGTACTAATTTCATAATTCATATCATTAAATTATAAAAATTGCAAATTCAGCGTATTTATGTTTGGGCAGGGTGGTCACAAGCAACATGGGAAAAAAAGTTTTTAACGTTTTCTTCGGTGGGACCCTCCTAAAAGTTACCAATTAGTTAGAAAATGAGATTGGCAAAGTTTCAACTGAAATGAATTACATTAACCCGTGCCTCATCGAGGTTGAAGTCTTGAAATTTTGCAATTTTTGGCAAAAAATTGTCGTTTTTCTTTCTTTAGGTGAAAACTATTTGTCTTAGAAACCTGATTATTGTTTTATTTCATAGAAACAGTTGTTTCCTTAAACATTTACTCTCATCAAAACTTATATTTTATGAACATTAGTATTTTTCAGGTCAGTTCGTGAACCATACCCTCAAACTCAGCATTTTTGAAACATAAGTGAAAAATGGCAAATTAATAATTTTATTACTTATGATAATTTTTTTTTGCATTATTTTCATTAATAGGCAAAAATAAATGAACAATTTTTGCAACTTTAAAAATATTTCACGAATTATAATTGATTATTAGTTATCTAGTTCTGTGTCTAGTAAGAAAGAGCTTCTCGATTTGTATTGCAGTTGAACCTCTGAATTTCTCTTTTTATTACAAGGCTGTTTTTGTTACCTGTTATCGTTATCTATTTTTAGAATTGACGAAACATTCCGTAAAGCCCTCTACCTCTTTTGATATGATGGCAGAAATGTAAGATTTTTAAAATTGGCCACTTGTCTCATCAAATCATTGACAGTAAGCTAACAAGTAATCGTCAAGTTTTATGTATTTTATTTTATAATAATCGCAAAATGGAACTGAACGCCAGAGAAGCTGCTAGATTTAGAGTACATCCACCAGTTAACCACAGACTTTAATTTTAAGTAGAAGTGCAATCGACTCCGCAAATAACTATTTCGTAAACAAAGAACTGAAATCATTAAAAACAGATTTAAAAATTCCGGTTTAGAGAGAACTGTTATTCACTGGGATGGAAAACTGCTTCACCATTTTTTGAATAAAGAAAATGTAGAGAGGATAGAAGTTTTAATTAGTTGTGGGGATGAAGAACAGTTACTACGAGTTCCACAGCTTGAAAATAGTATCGGAATAATTCAGGCGAAAGCTGTATTTTCAGCAGTTGAAGAGTGGAGGAAGTTGGTAAAATCCAGGCGATATGTTTTGATAAAACTGCAATAAACAACCTTCACCTCAGAGGAACCTGCATTTTTCTATAGTCTTCTGTATTTACCATGTCGCCACCATAATCTAGAAACGATCCTAAAAGCTGGTCTTGATTGTAAAGTGGGAATAATCACTGCTCCTCAGCCAGATATTTAAAAAACCAATTCTGATTGGGTGGTTTAAATTAAACCAGAGTAAATATAAAAATGCTATTGAAGATGAAATACTAGATATAAATAGTTAATTCAGAAGAAATTTCAAGTTTTCTTACAGGACCTTTTAAAAATTAACAGCTCAGGGATGATTATAAAGAGTTTACCCAACTTTGTTTAATTTTTATAGGACTCCTTCCTACAAAAGACTTTTTTCAGAGCACCTGGTGCTTTTAATCATGTCAGATGCACAGGCAATTTATTCTCTCAAAATATATTGTCATAGATAATCTCTCAATCTCAAATTTAGAAAAAGAAGGTATTAAAGACCTTTACTTATTTCTAATCAATATTTATGTAAAATCATGCTTCAATATTCCCACTCCCACTTTGGACCCCAATCCAAGACCTGAAAATAAAAAAATCTCTTGTTCACTACAGAAAAATTAATAAATAGGTTGCAGACAAAGCACTCGTTAAAATGATAAACCGTCTTTGGTAGCTTAACTCGGATCAAGTTGCATTTTCATTTTTAGATGATACTTTGGAAAAAAAAAAGCCAACATAATCATGGCTATAAAATTAATGTCATTTGAAGAAGAAATCACGATGATGATAAGAATTTAAAAGCAACAAAAGTTTTCAACGAAGTTGATTATTTATTGAACAAAGAAGTCAATGTTTTTGTTTCATCTCAAACTATACAAATTTTTAAGAGATTTTATATTAATAAGCATTTTTTAAATACTGATCCCAATGTATGGTGTGAAAATAAACCTTATTTGAAAGCAAGAAAACAGTGAATGGTTTTAAAGTTGTCAATGACACAGCTGAAAGGGAAAGAAAATTAACCAGAGATTTCAATTCCTGTTTAACAAAAAACGAAAAATAAAAACAGTATATGCTAAAAGTTGTATGTGAATGTAGAAAAACTTTTCAAGATTCTTCAAAAGCCACCTTATCTAAGCCATTTACCATCCTTTCTGGTTCAGTGGTCCCATGTCGAGACTACCTAATTTTAATTTCAAACTTACTTGTTTGTAAATTTAGGTGCAATCAATCATTTCATTATTTTACGAACAGAATTTTTCTGTACTGGAAAGGGTTAATGTGACAATTGTAAGGGATAATAATTTATTTTCTTTATTATGCTTCCTTTCTTGTAACACAACTTTAATAATAAAATGCATTTGAGCATTATTTGATCTCATTTTTATACTTTCTTTGCCCCATTTTTTAAAATTCTTTTAGTTTAAAGTACGATTTTTTTCATTTTCTTTGGGTTTTTTTAAAATTAAAACCTTTATTATGTACAAAAGGGAAAAAAAGAAAAACAAAAGGTGGAAAGCAGATGAAATAGAACGTTACAATTTTTCTTTGCATTTTCCTAAAAAGTCAATTTTTAGGATTCGGGTGAAGTCTGGTCATGAAAAATGCGCATATTTTTAAATCTATACATTTTTAGAAAAAATTGTGTGTGGTTCTTCAAAACGAAGCTTTTTTTTATAAAATGAGACCCGAATTATGTTTCTAGGTTCAATTGTATTTATTTAATGAAGGAAAACCAGCATTTTTTTGCGAAAAATAACATTTTTTTCAAACTTTAACCTCAATGAGGCACGGGTTAATATTATCCAAAGGAGCTAAAACTTTGCCAATCTCATTTTCTAGTCTATTGGAAACTTTTTGGGGGGTCCCCCGGAAAAAATTCGAAAATTGATTTCTTGTGACCTCCCTAGCACATTAGTTTTATTGCTACACAAAAAATTAGCACATTAGGAGCATAATTTCAGGAGATATAAATAAAAATATGAAAATGTAATTTACCATTAGAAGCACTAAATTTTGAATGCTTACACTCTAAATTAAAATGTCTGAAATTCAGACACTTAAGTGTCTGAAATGGAGTGTTCAATTTTCAGACATTTTAAAATGTCTGAATTTTTTCAGACACTTTTTGCGTCTGAATTTCAGACACTTCAAACGTCTGAATCGCATCCATTTTTTTGTAAGCATCATACGTAGCCATGTTTGACCACGTTGAATCCTGGAAAAATATTTGGCTGTGGTCCTGCCCCCCCCCCCCCAATACAGCCTGATTTTTTTGGTGCTCTCAGTTTTGGTATACAATTTTCGTTACGTTGATAATTTAAATCTTTTACGACATTGTACTGATTATAATCAATATCTTGAACTTCAGGAGTAGAACAAGATTAAAAAACAAAAAATATTTATCTAAATATTAGATTTTTTTAAATTTATTTTGTTTTTAACCTTATTTTACTTTAAAAGTTCAAAATATTGATTATAATCAGTACAATTTCGAAACAGATTTAAAATATAAGCTTTACAAATATTGCACATCAAATTTGGGGGCACTACAGTCGTAGGGGGACGGGGCACTTCCCAGTTTGCCCTTCCTTTAATCAAGAAGTACTTTTGCAAAAAACGCAACCCTGCATTATAGTTGTCTAAATTGAGATGTACGGTATTCGGGAGTATCCGTTGTGGAGGTTAATGGACATTCTCGAATAGCGAACACCTCTATTTAACGAATACTTTTTTAATCAGCAGACATACATATTTGTATATTTTTACCTCAAAAAAGTAGACATCTCCAATTATCGGACAAATTCCGCGGTCCCGAAGTGTTCGCTATTAAGGGCTTTTAAGGTACATAGATAAATATATATATATATTTTATAATCCTGTCCTACTCTAAAAGTTCAAAATATTTATTATACTCGGTTGAATGTATGGAAAAAGATTTAAAATATCAGATGTACGAAAAATGCAAAAATCCCCCCCCCCCCCCCCCAAAAAAAAAATGAAAATATAAAAAAATATATTGCCACATAGGCAATTTTACATATACATCACTTGATAATCACAACAGCCATTTAACTATGAATAATGAAAATAAATAAATAAATATTCTACTTTAATAACATTGGGGAAAAAATGACTTTGGTATTTTGTTAAATATATTTGCGTTTTTAAACTTGTCCTACTCTAAAAGTTCAAAACTTTCATTATAATCAGTGCAAGATTTAAGATATCAGCTTTACAAAAATTCATGCAAAATCCCCCCCTCCACCCCCCCCAAAAAATGAAAATACTTATTTAAAAATTATGTTTTTAAAAAATTTATATTTCCACATGGGCAAGTTTTTATGTAGATCAGAGGGTACTCACAAAAGCTATTCAACTATCAATAAAAACAAATAAGTACATATTCTATATTAAAAACATGAGGAAAAAATAACTTATGATTTCCAAACTTCTTTCGTCTTAAATATATACAGTAACGTCTGTCATTTTTGTATTTTTCGTATAAGTGCATATAAATAAAGTTACCACAATTTTAAATACGAAATCTAGTTAGAGGTTTTTACTTTTTCCCATTATAAATTTCAAATTACTTTTTTATTAAAAATAATAAAAAAAATCAGTATTAGAGTTGATTGCAAATCAAATATATATGTATATTTTTACAGGCAGCTTCATATAATAGACCAGTCTCATTTACTTTATTTATCTTTTTTTAATCTGCGGTTTTATGCCAGGAAGTAAGAAAGCATTAGGTCATCTTTCAAAGTTTTTTTTTTCTTTACTTCCTTGTGGCCGTCATTTACTGCGAGATAAAAATTATCCATTGAAACTAAGAACTGACATTGAATATATAATTCGTAATAAAAAAGAACGTCATAAGTTTAAAAATATATACTTCTAGAATTAGTGGGGTTTTTTGCGAACAGATTCAAAACTAATTAAATTTCATGCAGGATTTTGTTTAGTACAATAAATAAAATCATAAAATACACTAATTTTACTACTATAAAGAAACTTACTTGAGTTGCTGCAAGAGGTAAGAAATATTCCTCGATTTGAAATTTTAAAAACTACCACAACCACAGTGAGGGAGAAAGACTTTCATCAGTTTAAAAGGTAATCCGATAATACATCCGACTAGCCATATTTAAAGAATGAGATGTTTCATCCTAAAAACAGGACCCGCCAGACAAAAGTTTCTTTTTTTTGCCAGCTTCGACAGGACGAAGATGAATAACACAGTATTATTGATATAAATTGATACGAGTTAACACTAAGCCCATTGCACACGCTTTGTAGAATTTCCGGGTGTAATCTTCAACCGTCGTCTACTTCTGTTCTGTGTCTATCCCGCCCTTGTATCGACGACAGCTTCTAAGAGACATTTGATGTCGAGCACACACGTCAGATGTATGTATTCAATAAATAAATAATCAAAGTTAATACGAATTAAAATCACAGTACTTCACATTTCGCAAAAAACGAATTAAAATACACGCGTACATAAAAACAAACTTTGTTTGAATTACAACCTATACCACTTCGAACGAAGACATCTAAAACGCATGCGCAACTGGGAGTGCTAGTGCCCCCTGGTGGTTATTGCGTCGGAAGAATCAAAACGTCTTAAATTAAGACACGTTTAAAGCAATGAAGTGTCTTAAAATAAGACGTTTGCGGATATTTTAGACATTATTCTCAGTTCGTTTACACCATGGTCATAGTAAGACGCTTATGTATCTTAAATTAAGACATCTATAGTGTCTTAATTTTCAGATTAAGACACTTAAGTGTCTAAAATTCTTTTTCAGTCACATATGTGTCTAAATTTAAGACGCTTCTATTTGCAGTGTATAATTCAAAAACTTATCATTCAAATGACTTGAAATTTGGTGCCTAGGCATAGTTTGAACCGAAGATTTGAAATATCTCGTTAAAATTGGGTATTGTCATTGAAACAAATGAGGTTTGGCTTCGTTTTAATATGTAGATGACCCTCTAAGCAAGTTTTATATACATCATTTAAAAGTAGACTTTATTTCAAATCAGTCGGTACCAGTAACTTCCGTCTACGATAATTTGTTGAATAGTTAGTAGGGGGTGTTTACTTTTTTTTCCCACGACTGTACATGGATATATATATTTTTTTATAATCTTGTCCTATTCTAAAAGTTTAAAATATTTATTATACTCGGTTGAATGTCGAAAGAGATTTAAAACACCAGATGTACGAAAATTGCAAATAAAATCCCCCCCCCCCCGTGGAGGTCTGCACGGGCCGGCCCAAAGGAAAGCTATTTTGGCCTGGTGTAAAAATTGAAAGTTCGGCCCGACCCGTTTACATTTTTACCGTTCTCAGCGCGGCCTGTACAAAAATCAGTGAAAACAGGCCCGGCTCGGCCCGACTCAATTTCTACAAAAAATTCCGTTTTTTCTCGACATACAATTAAGATTCTTTTAATGAATACTACATGCATATTTATGAGAACATTTTACAGTATATTTTAAATTACTATGTGTTCGCCAAATAGAAAACACACTATAGTAAACATTAACGATTACTTACACTGTTTTAATCAATGTCTCTACAGACGTTTCAGAATTTAAATAAGAGTTCATTAAATGTAGTTTAGAATAAAGGGTTAAAAAACATGATAACTTTTGAAGCTGTATAATAAAAAGCAGATTTGTGAAAACATTTCTGCACTGCAAATAACGGATTCTTAAAGTAAGACAGAAAAACGACTGAAAAAGCATTTAAAACACGTAAATGTCTTAATATAGAGCTTAGACATAATAGATACCTTAATTTAAGATACCTGTGTGTTTTAATGGACTGGTAGTAGAAATGAACCAGTATTAAGTGTCTTAATATGGTGAAATGTTTTAAACAGCATACCGCAGTCGACGGCCATATTTGTTATTTGTTGTTGTGTGGCGTGCGCGTATCGAAAACGATTTCCTTCTATAAATGTGAAAAAATCGCTGTGAAATGTGAATAAATGAATAGTGGACAAACATTTCAATCTCTAATGTCGAGATCTTTCAGAGGAAAATGCAACACCCTTTCTGACAGCTGAGATAATCCTCTGTGGAATGCAGTAGCACATGAAGACGCGAAGTATGTGAACCTCGCGCTAATTCTAAGACTTTTAGTCTAGCTGGGTTTTCTATGATAGCTGGTTAATTTAAATGAAATATATATTAATCAGTTATCTAGAAATCTTTGTTGGACAAAAAAAAATATTTCCTCCATCTAAACAAAGGATAAATTACTAGGATAATATAAATTAAAAGGATAATGTGCAAACTTCTGAACACTCACCCTATGTCCCTAAATCGTCGGAAAAACATCTGAAGCTTAGATGGATTATAATCTATCTTCTAGACAGCTGTGACAGTAGCACTTAGACCAGATGAGCGATCGCTGGTCAGAGATTAATTTCAGGGACGAGACAGTCTGCAAAGGCACTGAATTCGCAAAGCCCATAAGGTATCCCTGTGATCATTCCCGACTTTTACTTTGAGGCAGATGGTCCCCAGAGCGTGGGAAATTAAGGTGTATCCTAGCTAAAAGCTCATGAGCAAATCAGAAACAGGAAGAACAAGGATTGGCTGAACCCTAACGCCAAAGAAAAGACAATTTTTAGAACTGAGAAGAGAGTCCTGGAGGAGTAGTGAGTTAATGACGGGGACGCGAAGTGGCAAGTTGGACTTGCGGTACTTGCGCCGAGGTTTCGTTACGGAGAATTAGATTCTCCAGTTCTTATCGTACGCTCTCACCTTGTGAGCAGCAAAGCAGACCGGGTCTGCAATCATCGTACTTACGTTAGTGAGCGACGGGAGATTGGATCTCTCAGCCAGAACTATTATTAACGTAGATCGTCATAGACCGCACGGACTAAGCTGTATTTGATCAATCTCTTACTGAACTATTCGAAGTTATATCTTAAGGCTGCCACCTTTCAATAAGACTTTTTTTCCTCGCCACGTACGTTGACAAATACACGTACGTTGTGACGCAGGGGCGATCTGAAATAACTCTCATTCTGAAATAAAAATCCACTTTGTCATTTTAATTAATAAAATGTCATTTATTTATTTCCTCATAATTTGAGTTGTAATTTGATTTCACTCCCCTTCGAAAACAAGCCTTGACCGGCTCGCTACCAGGTTACCGAAGGTCGCACAATTGGTGGCAGCGCAAATACGTACCCATAGAGGAAAACAAGCAAGAAGGTGTTTGCTGAGACAACCTTTGTTCCAAGAAAGTGCGACTGCAGACAGCAGAGCCTCCTCTAGAGACGACTCGAGGATAACAACGGACGCATCTTATCAGCACCCTGTGAACAACAGACCGTCAACGGAGAGACCCTCGCCCCTTCAAAAGCCAGACGAAAGAGCCTTCGAGTGACCGGATCCTCAACTCTGACGCACAGCCGCAACAGATGGGACGCGACTTAACAAAAAAAATGTAGGCTCATTTAAATTTTCGAGTGGCTCTATAATTGTGTAAAAATTTGTTCAAAAACTTAACTTGGGAATCAATTTTTTCCTTTTTTTTTTCTTTTGGAAGTTCAAAATAGGGGATGGTTCTATTGTTCAGGATTACTCGCAAGGCATTAAGTTACTTAACTTGTTGACAAAGCTTAATCTGCTATCTCGGATTCGAGAAGATTAAGGGGGAGACTTCTCACCGGTAGAAAAGGGAAGAGACTTCTTCAAGGGGGAATTTGCTATGATGGTTAAAAAAAAAGGGGGCCCAGCATTAGGATCTCTTTTATTTAGAATCGAAGTATGGGTATATTATAGATTAGGTGGTGAGGAGGGTTATTTTTATATTGAAGTGTAAGTTTTAATAGATAAGAAATTTTTCTCTGCAAATCTATTTTCTATGAATATAAAGCTGGGTGACTTGCAAAGCAGTGCTCATATAGAAGAAAAATAAAAAAGTTTTCCAAAAATTATATGTACAATTCCATTAACAAAAAAAGTACTTGTTATACTGTGTTTTAAATGTGTGTATAGAGATTTCAGTGCTATTTTTTCCCCCTCTCTCTTGCATATTGAATATTTTTAACAAAACCTAGAAGGTATTCAGATAATTTCACAGAGTATTTTAAATTTATTCTTTATATGCTGTATTTGTATTCAAAATGTGTTTATGTAAGCATTTAAAGTAAAAAGCTATATTTTGGATAAGGATGAAATTATTTTATAGTGTCAGTTGACAGGTTTTAAATTCCCCGAGGAAGTTATTGGTATAATTTATTGAAATTGTGTTAAAAATAAGGCTTCATTATGACAAGGGTGACCGCATTAAAACATTGCAGAAAGGTTGATCTACAGAATTTAGCAGCAGAATTGGGTGTAGAACTTGAGGATGGGGATACAATACAAATAATCATCCAAAAAATTGAGCAGTCAGATAATTACGAGGAAGACTTTGCACTCACGCAAGCCAGATACATTGTACAAGATAGAGAAGACGTTTTAGCTAGGGAAGGGGAACGGGAAAAAGCGGCAAGAGAACGCGAAAAAGAACAGATAGAATTAGAAAAAGCTAAATTAGACAGCGCGGACAGACAGAAAGAAAGGGAATTCAAATTAGAAGAATTAAGATTAACGCAAGGCACAGAGAGAAGCAGTTCCAGTGCGAGCAATCGTTCTGATAGAGGCCCAAAATTAAACATAAAATCTATTATGCATGCGTTCGATCCAGAAAAATCAGACATTACTCTCTTTTTAAATTTATTTGAGAGACAAGCAGAAAGGTCGGGTATCGAGTCAGATGACCTAGTAACTCATGTCTTAGCTTTATTGCCCATAGAAGTAGCAGAATTAATATTACGAGAACCTTCTGGCAGTGTGGACAATTTTGCTCACGTGAAAAAAATTCTCTTAAAACTTTATAGGTTAACAGCAGAGGCCTATCGTTTAAAATTAATGAGGCACCAAAAAAATACAAACACCCCATGGAAAGACCTAATCTTCGAATTAAATAGTTTTCAAGATGGGTGGCTAGATGGGTTGGGCATCAAAAGCTTAGAGGAGCTAAAAGACTTACTCATTACGGAACAAATTAAACGAAGAGTGCCGACCGAAACTAGAAATCATTTTATAGATTCGTAGGCAGAGTATAAAAAAACCAGACACGCTCGCAAAAGACCTGGACGGGTATGAAGCAAAAAAGGGAACAACGACCTGGAAAAGTTATGCGAGACCCCCCGTGGAAAAAAGATTCGAGAGACCGAGATATGCTGAAAACGACAGTGAAAAACGGCCCGATTGCCCAAGCTACGGAGAAAGGGACCCGAGGAAAAATCCCGATAATAAATATAACTGGAGGGAAAAAAGATGATAGGGAAAGGCAAAAACCTTTCGAAAAAACAAAAAAAGATACGTGCTTTGTTTGTGGTGGAGGGCACTGGAAACGCAACTGCCCGGAGCTAAGAAAAAGGGAAACCCCGCATAAAACGATCCACCATATTAGCAGAGAGCCGGACTTAGAAGAAGGTTTCGAACCGTATCTCAGTCGGGGGAGGGTAAATGGCATGGAAATCACAATTTTACGCGACAGCGGAAGCATGACGGATGTATGCCCTGGAAGCTTGGTTAAAAGTAGCCAATTCAATGGGAACGTTAGCTGGGTAAAACAGCCCTTGTTTAGCGATCTTCGTTGCCTTCCCATAGCCAAAGTTACGCTCGAATTACCAGACAAAAGGCTAATTACGACCAAAGTCATCTTCACGAATGAAGAATCGGATATTGATTATTATATCTTGGGAAATTTAACTCAAAATTTTATCGATTCAGGAAACGCATTGAAACATCAAACAATACACGCAGTAACAACACGTGGTCAAGCTAAACAGCTGACCAAAGAAAGCGAAACCAATAGTAGTCAAAATGTGGAGCCGTGCTTTCAAGAGGTCAGTCAATCACGGGAGATTAGTCCGGAAGTAGATAAGAAACACCGGTTCTGCGCCAGCTGCACGCGCTGCGCGACCTTGAATGACCTCTGCATGCTGTATGAAGGTTATGCGGCGTAGGTGAAGGTCATGTGGCGTACTCTTGGAGGCGGGGTCAAGGTGATGCGTCATCTTTTAGTATGAGGGGTAATTTTGAGTTTGATTTTTTTACTAATGATAATTAATTTTAATTGGGGGACTAACTTTTTTCGGTGTAATTTTTGAAGATAGAAATTTTTAGAGATAGATTTTTCTTTTAGTCGTACTACAGTACGAGGGGTTATTTTTACATTTGAAAAATACATTAATGATAATTAATTAAGAAATTTTAATTGGGGGACTTTAACTTTTTGGGGCTAATTTTTGAATTTTTAGGGTCCATTGATTTTTCTTTTCGTCGTACTACAGTATGAGGTGTTTTTTTGAGTTTGATTTTTTACTAATGATAATTAATTTTAATTGGGGGACTTTAAATTTTTCGGAGTAATTTTTAAAGAGTGAATTTTTTTGGGAGATAGATTTTTCTTTTAGTCGCACTACAGTACGAAGAGGTATTTTTGCATTTGAAAAATTAATGTGTAATTAAGAAATTTTAATTGGGGGACTTTAACTTTTTCGGGGTATTTTTTGAAGATTGAATTTTATTGGGAGAATGATTTTTTTTTCTCACCGTACTGCAGTACGAGGGGTTATTTTGAGTTTGATTTTTTTCACTAATGATAATTAATTAAGAAGTTTTAATTGGGGGACATTAACTTTTTTGGGGGATAATTTTTGAGATAGGATTTTTAGGGGTCATTGATTTTTCTTTTCGTCGTACTACAGTACGAGGGGCTATTTTTGCATTTGAAAAATTCATTAATGATAATTAATTAAGAAATTTTAATTGAGGGACTTTAACTTTTTTGAGGATAATTTTAGGAGATAGAACTTTTTCACGGACATTAATTTTTTTAGCGCACTACAGTTTTTGGTGATATTTTTACTTGTTAAAAATAAATTAATGATAATTAAGATATTTTAATTGGGAGATTTTTAATTTTAGGGAATAATTTTTGAGATAGATTTTTTTTTACGAACGTTTATTTTTTAGCGCATTTGAGTTTTCGGTGTTATTTTTAGGGGTACAATTTTTGTGTTAGAGTTTTTACTAGTGGTGATTTTTAATATTAATTTGAGAACTTTCAAATATTTTTTTTTCGTGATTTTTCATTGGTAATTGAATTTTAAACATTCATTAAACATTTTAATTGGGAGACTTTATCTTTTAACGCAAATTTTTAGATAAAAATGGAATTTTAAACATAAATTGGATGAGAGGACTTTTCGCGATTCAATTTAGTGACGGATACGCTCGAATATTGAGTATTAATTAAAATTATGAATGATTGTGAATTTTTGTCATTTAGTGTTAAAATTTATGTCTGCGATTTTTTAAATAGTACTGCCCCACCCGTGGCTGAGAGGTTCTGCTCACGAAGCTGGTAGACCTGAAGTGTGGGTTTGATCCCAATCGCGCCCGTCGGCCTAATCGTTCGGAGTTTTGTTTGAGCCATGATTTCCATGTGTAAATATGGGTTAGGTTCCCTTAGAAAGACCCTCACGAAGGGCACTCCCCCCTCGAGCCTAGTGTAGATAATCAATCGCGCCCGTCGGCCTAATCGTTCGGAGTTTTGTTTAAGCCATGGATTTCCATGCGTAAATATGGGTTAGGTCCCCTTAGAAAGACCCTCACGAAGGGCACTCCCCACCTTTATCCCTAGTGTAGATAATCGGCCGTTAAAATAAACCCACCTTTTAAATAGTGTTAATAAACTTTAGAATTTTTTTTTCTGAATCCGTGTTAGGTTAGCGGATATTTTTTTCGCGGTTTTAGATATTAATAGAAATCGGTAAGATATTTATAAGGATATCAGTTTTTGGCTTGTTATGCAATGTTTAGGCATGTATTGCTTAATCCATATGAAAATATATTTTGAGAAAAATACAGAGAGTCCTTTTTTTAAGGTATTAGGAATTTTTCCCCCCTACCCCTAAATGAATATATTTCTGTAAAATATGGGGTTACCTATTCAATGGTGCGTTTGAATCACCAATGTCCCTTAAAATTTTATTGAGGCATGTTTTTGAAAAGTTTCATATTTTTAAAAACTAGAAAATCGATTTTTAAACGAAGCGCTTTTTAAACATATATAATTTTTGAACGTCTCTATCGAAACACTTTGAATTTTTAATAAGATTTTGGAAAAAAAAAACCGCACTTTTGACAAATTTTCGCTAATAACTGCGCTTTTTAGAATAAAACTATCTAAGTTTTAAACACTATTTGATGTTACATAAAATTACCAAAAAGAAAACACGCTTACTTTAATATTTTTCGACATAGGTAACATCTTGAAGCCTTCGAGAAACGCGTGTGACAAGCTCCACGATACTGAATTTGTGTTGTTATCTTGCTCACATTATGAAGTGATTCACTTTATCTAGATAAGGAGATAAGGGTTTTTCCATAAACGTAGTGAGTAATATCATGTTAGATTTTAATTATGATTGACTAATGGGGGTTACAAATTAAGATAAGCTAATGAGAGTTAGAAATAAATGTGTAGCGTAATTGGATCTTTTTTTTTTCAAAGATATACTTCAAATAGAAACACTATTAATGATTGACTTATGTGATTTAAACATTCACTTTATATTGTCTAACTCATAACGAATAAATGAATGCATAATTAATTTAAGATTTAATATTATGTCACACAAAACGAATTTAATTAATAAATGCATAATTAAGAGTTAACATTACGTCACTCAAAACGAATGAACACATAATTTAGATTTAATATTGCCTCACTCATAACGAATGCATAATTAAGATTTTCAAATAATTGATCTTGTTTTTCCACTACTAATATTATTGTTATCTGTATCGTTATTTTAACGTTTGAGAACAGAGAACAAATAGGGTAATGCGGGGTAATTTGGTGCTGATTTTTTTTTCCTTTTTTTTTTTTTTTTTTAACGAAACTTAATGTATATATATATATATATAGGTTTTTAAAAAGAGTGAAATATACAAAGCAAAATATAGTTTTTTAACAGATTCATAAAAGGAAGAAGGAAATTTTGCAACTCCTTAGTAAGTTGCAGCTATTTTTTAAAACAAAATCTAGGAAAAGGCAAATTACCCCGTGAGGTGTAACTACTGCCACACTACAGTCTTTTTTTTTTGGGGGGGGGGGGGCTGTAATTAGGTGCATGCGATTTTTTACCTTTAGATTATGCTATTCAGAACACTGATATTTTTCTTCATCAGATAATATTTGATAGCACTGTGAATTTTTCTTTGAGAGCAAATGTTATTTAAAAGGACAATTTTAAATAGCAATTACATGAAGAATTTTATAGTCGAAATGCCTTATGTTTTATGCTTTTTAAAAGATGTCCTTTCAAATTAAATTAACCATAAAAAACTTGTTTATTTGAAAAAAAATAATAATACGTATGTTTTCTATACATCAGAGAAAGCATAAATGATAATTAGAAAGTTTTAATAAAGTAATCCAGCGCAATAATATACAGAGAAATATTTGAAAATATATGTTATGATATATTAGATAACATACCCTCTGAATAATAATAATAAAAACTTTTACAAATAATTTTTTAAGAAATATCAACATTGTTTAATCCGCACATGTTAAAAGTTACAAAAGGCGACAAAATATACCCCACTTAACGATATGGGCTAGAGTGAAACGTTTTAGAATGGAAATAGTGATATTTTAAACATCACACAACCTTTTGAATAACAGGCCTATATCGAAAAAATATTTTTCTCTAACAGTTTCATATTAAAAGGCTATGTCATAGCTTAAACATTTACAAACACAAATAAGGTCTCAGGTCTTGCACATTTTAGAAGAGTAACTTCATACATCTTCATTCTAGACGCAGTAATTTTGAGTCATCTGCCTCCAAACCATGAAACCACGGAAACACAGTGTTTTTACAGTTGTCAAAATATCAATGTAAATTGTTGTGTGATTATCCATACGTTCACACACAAATTTGTTCTCACAAAAATCTTAAAGACAATCAGCAAATATAATAAAACTGCATTAAAAATAAATCAATTTATAAGTAAGATACAACGCCACCAAATTATCCCGCTTTTGTTTTTATACGTGCGGGGAATTTTGTGTTTGCACCAATATATATATTTTTTTTCACTTCAAAGATGCAGAATGAAGAAAGATAATAGTACTTATTAGAATGTGCCTTTCAACATATCAGTGCAATTTTTTATTCATACGTACGTCATCTCACTTTTCCTGTGGTTTCATGCAAGTAGAGAATTGAAACCTCTAAAGGGTGTCATTTCGCACGGTTTTTAACAGAATCAAGAAAATATATTTTTTGTCTTTCTGAAAATGTGTTACTTACATAACAGTGATATATTTAATGCACAGTGCACATGCACATGTATAAGTACTTGTATAATAACTTTTTAAAGATTCATACCATACAATAAGATCATGATAATAATAATTGAAAATGAGGCACCAAATTATCCCAGCACCAAATTTTTCTGACTTACTCTATATTTATTAAGAACAGAGGCTGAAAATATATCTGAATAGACACCATTCATTTTTAAAATATACAAATCATAAAATTTGGTTAAAAAGGCCAAACATGATTACACAAAAAAATAAAAAAATCCTATTGCAAAAGCATCTGTCTGAAAGGCTTAGATCATCAGTTTGAAATGCACTTCAAGATCCCTACATAACGGAAAAGCCCATTTCCTTATTTTTTGTGCTTTTTTACCAAAGAAAGTTAATTATCTCAATTGAGTACACAATTCTTTCCACTGAATAGAAGATAACAGAAAAAGTCATCAGACGAGGCTACTATTTCTGATTGTTTGGGTCCAAAGCAAGCCAGTCAAGCTATTCAATCGGCTTTCCTGCGGGCAGACAGAAAGTAAACGCACCGATAATCGGTCGTAAATCGCCCAAGAATGTACCGTCGACCCCCTTTCAACCCCCAGATCAAGGAGCACCCAAACAACGGTGGCCAGCTGTGATTGGTGGCTATCTCTCTGGGAGTGCGAAACTGTGGTTTCACAAACGAAAAAAAAAAAAAGAAGGGGGGCTACAGTGGGTGACTTTTTCAATGTGGCCATCTGCACTAAATAGGAGCATCTCTTTCAGTGTGGGAGAATAGGGACCATTGTGTCGCAGACACCCTAAAGACTCTTTTGTGGCCTTTCTGTCACTTTGTATAGGCAGATGCGCCGGTGAGGTCTTTGTCGTCTGGGGATCTCCCACGTTGCTCTTTGTGACGTTCTTTGGGTGTCGCATATTTCCCGCGCCCCATTGTTAGATGTCCGCGCGCCGTTTAGCTGCGATATGTTTACCAATCATGTTCAACAGAGAGAGACAATCGAGCCGAAAAGTCAGAAACGTTGTCCTGTCTCAGACAGAAACGTCTTCAGCAACGCATTTTTTGATACAACAACGCAAAAATGGGTCCCTTTAACATTTTATAAAAGAAAGGGAGAGTGTGTGTGTATAAAAAAAAACAGCTTGGGTTTTTATATAAAATCTTATTTCCCAGGACTTGTATCCGTTCTTAAATATCTCGGAATATTGTCGTTAGATTCAATCGCCTGACTTCCTTTCAGGTGATTGTGTTATGAAGGCATCCGTCCAGGGAATTGATATATTTTGGAAGATAACTTCAGCTAAAGGCATCCCCGAATAATAATAATAATAAAAAAAAGCTGCAAAGGCTTTATCCGTGTTTAAGATCTGTTAAGAAATATGCTAGACCTACGAGTACAAAGCCTGTGACTCATAAAGCTATCTAGCGTTTCAATTTAACACCGCATAGAAATAGACGTTTTATTAATGCAGTAATATATTGAATTATTTCTTAAATTCGGTATTTTTAAAATTTTAAAATTCTTCTAGTACAGAATTTGTAAGGATATGTAGAAAACTTTGCAAGTTCTGTTTTTATTTGTTTATTTTTTATTATTCTTTTTTATGGTAAGATTTTCTGTTACTTGAGGCAATGGAAAGAAATTTCTTGATTCTTCAGTTTTAGGGACAGCAGTTTTATTCATCAGAATTATGACAAAAACTGCTTGGAATCACATCTACTATGGAACTTATACTTTTGTGAAATCAAGTCAAAGAAACATTCTGTATCTGAGATATTTTTAACGATTTCGAATTTTCAAGGACAAAATTAGAAGCTGGATATATATTGTGCTGAACCAAACGTGCGAAAAAAGAATCAAAGCACATCAATTCACTGGATTTGTTAGTGTCCAGAGTTGACTATTTCTTTGAAATTTAAAGTTTTTAAGGTGGTTCTTTATATTCCATGCTCAACAAAGGAAAACTTTCTGATACATTTTCTAACTCATTTTTAAACGTAAAGTCATAAAATTTGTAAGCCTGTCAATCGAAAGGATTTGGAATTGAATAGCTTTTTCCACTTTTTTTTATATAAATAAATTACTTACCGAGTTATAAGCGATTCTTGTTACGTGACGACAAGTTTTCATCATTCTTGTATTTCCGCGTCGGGAATTCGGTTCAAAATGTACACTTTGACAGTATTTTTTGAACGATTTCCTACCTTTACCAAAAAGTGAAAACAGTATTCGATTACTACGTAGTTCCTGAATCGTCCGAATAGTAACACCTGTCAATTCCATATTTTTCTGAACAAAAATGAATTCAGAAATGCATCAGAAAGTAACCTATTTTGGATGTTTTTGCTGCAATGTATGAAAAAAAAAATCCTGTTATTTTAACAGATTTACTACTGTGTTTCTAGCAGAATATCTCCGTTTTGTGTTAACAACAGATTTTCTCTGTGACCGTGACCCAGCATAGATATCGTTTTCGCATTCTGACGAAACTTTTAAAGTCATGAGATTCTTCGATTTTGATTGGCAGGCAAGTTCGAAAATCTCCAAAAAATACTGTAATGAGAAAATATAATGATCATCAGGGGTCTGTCCAGACTTTTCTCACAGGGTCCTGTTTTTGTGAAATTGTGAAGTTTTTCTTTATTTTTGTGAAAATTCTAATCATAATTTTGTGAATTTTAAATTATCGATGTCTTCACGTTCTATCCTTGATATATAAAAAAAACTAAGTAATATGCTCTTGTTGAGTTCAACTGCTTACTTACCGGCCAGAATTTATTTTTAAATGACTAAATTTGTGAAAAGTTCAATTTGAAGGTGGAAAAATTCTATGAAAGGTCTATTTAAGAGACAAATAATTTTGTGAAGGGTCCTGTTTTAAGATAAATTACTTTGTGAAGAGTTCTTTAAAGGAACTAAAATTTTCCCGAACATATCCCTGATCACGTACAAGGAACCCTTCCTATAATTATTTCGAAATTAACAGAAATTCTATAAAGGAAAGAGAAAGGGATTTCATACAAAGAATTTTTCTATCTTGATTAAACAAGATTTTTTTTTTCTTTTTTGTTGAACACAAAAAATGCTGTTTCATATACAGGAAGTTTATTCTTATTTAACAGGATTGATTTTCCTATGAAAAGGGAAAATGTTTTGTTTTCTAAGAAGAAAATTTTTTAATTTAACAAGATCATTCTCTCTGGAAAATGGCGATTCCCTCCCCTCCTTTAGAGATAAATCTGTATCAATTTAACAGGATTCCTCTGTACCACATACATACATATTTCACATACAGCAAAAAACTGGTTGTATGGCTGGCAGGATTTTTCTCTACAGGGTTTTTTCTTTTTCGAGTGTGCTTGTAAAAACTGATTCTCATTCAAATAGAATAAAAAATATCCCTGCCGGCTCGGCCTCCAGCCACAGGTAGATTTCGAAGTTAAGTGCTATCACCAACAAAATCTAAATCTGCCTGAATAGAAACCATTCATTTTTAAAATATACAAATCATAAAATTTGGTTAAAAAGACCAAACGTGATTACACACACACACACACACACACACACAAAAATAATAATAATAATAATAATAATAATAATGATTACCGCATTTTATGGAAGAAACGCCGCACTCCTCAAATTGACCTGAATAAGCTTAAAAATATCATAATCGCCGCACCCGTTGTAAACGCCGCATCCGTCGGAACGCTGCTTTTGTCGACAGCGTCACATTGACCTAACTTTAATAAAAGTTTTCTGAGCAGTGTAGGATGCCTCGTTTTTAACATCTTAAGATGTCTGAAGTTTTATTTAAAATATTTAAATCCGATTTTAAATATTTTTATGAATTTTTAAATTAAGGAAACTCAGTTGGTATTTTAAAAAAAATCGTAAACGCCGCACTTGGAAAAAAAATTAACTTTTAAACTCGTAAACGCCGCGGCGTTTCTTCCATAAAAAAGGTATAGATAAAACTATACCAGAAATGTGGTTCGACTTATATACGAAAACTCAATTTTTTCTCAAAATTTTGCTTAAGAATTGGGGGGGGGGGGGGTTGACTTATACACGAGTATATATAGTACTTACAAAGATAATGAATTTTCGTAATTAAAAAAAAAAAAAAGATATGTTTTATCAAAAAATTTTATTCAAAATGAAGATCAATACAAACATTCCTTCCTTTTCTTTTTTATTTCAAAGATAGTAACTTTGATAGCATATTTTAAAGTAGGGGAGAACGATCTGATCCGGACTTGAAATAATGTATGTCCTACATCATATTAAACATGCCTTCTGCAGGTATTCCCTTCCAAAATCAATATAGTTGTCGACGTGTTTTGAATGTACAAACGGAGAAGCAGAAGCGCGTAGAAATGTTAGGAATTTTTATACGATCAAACAATGTGTTACAATAAATAACCCGGAGGCCACAAATTTATTCGAGACGAGATAATTCAGTACAAGAAAGAAATTATTTGACTTCATTATAATAGGATGAAAACAGATGGGTGTTCCCAAATTTTTAATGTTCTCACTTTGAACATCACACGGGTCTTTGTGGCACATTTGCAATTCCATATTCATTCCCAAATGCGTGACATTTTCAGATGTTGCCATTCGGGTAAAAACGAATAAAAAAAAAAATTTTTTTTCAATTTCAATAAACGTGGATTCCAACTAAATTTTTTATAACGAGGATAAAAGAGTTTCATTATTTGCTCGTTATAAAAGCGTTTTCGCAATAACCATATTAAAGGTCAACTTTAAGATAGTAATGTTAAAAAAAATAATAAAACAAATAAAACTTACTGAATACTCTCATTGGGAGAAATTTATCGTTCTTAAATTGCTGAATGAAACTGAATTACTATAATTAAAACCCGTTTATTTTCACAATTTTATATCGCTGCGTATATATTTAAACAAGTGGGTAAGTGTGATCACAGATCGCACATAGGATTTCGTTTAATATTCCTTTCAAAACACATTATCCTTTTGCAAAATATGTTAGTTCACATTTCGGAACCAGGGGGTGCATTCTATTCTAAACAAACCTCTATCCGAACGAAACTCCGTTTTACAAACTAAACGTAGATATATTAGTCGATAGGATCGGCCCCATAGCACCCGAGATAGGAAGTCACCCCCTGGCGGTAAAAATTGGAACTAAACTGTGTACCGCTATGCTGTATAATATGAAAGAGTGGTCAATGGAGTGTCGGCAAAAGCTAGGAAAGTGCACCCCAGGGGAAAAGGGTGGAGGTTAAAAAAATTGCTAAAAATACAGAAGTTAGAGCTCGGAGGGGTAAATAATATAAAACTTTTCGAAAATTTTATGATTTTTCGTGTGATCGCAAGTGTTTTGCTACAAGTATGCAAAATTTCACATCTCCAACTTAATTAGGGACTGAGTTAGAAAAATTGCTTAAAATACACAAGTTAGAGCCCAGAGGGGTAAATATAAGACTTTTTCAAAATTTTATGATTTGTCGTTTGATGTTAGGTGTTCAGCTATAAGTAAGCAAAATTTTAAGTCTTCAACTTAACTAAAAACTCAGTCAGAAAAAAAAGCTTGAAATACACAAGTTAGAACCCAGACTGGTAAATATAAGAGTTTCTCAAAATTTTATGATTTATCATTTGATGTGAGGTGTTCAGCTATAAGTATCCAAAATTTCAAGTCTTCAACTTAACTAGGAACTCAGTTAGAAAAAAAAAAGCTTAAAATACACAAGTTAGAACCCAGACGGGTAAATATAAGACTTTTTCAAAATTTTATGATTTGTCGTTTGATGTTAGGTGTTCATCTATAAGTAAGCAAAATTTTAAGTCTTCAACTTAACTAGGAACTCAGTTAGAAAAAAAAGATTAAAATACACATGTTAGAACCCAGACGGGTAAATATAAGACTTTCTCAAAATTTTATGATTTGTCATTTGATGTGAGGTGTTCAGCTATAAGTATCCAAAGTTTCAAGTCCAACTTAATTGGGGTCTCAGTTAGAAAAAAAAAAAAAAAAAAAAAAAAAAAAAAAAAAAAAAAAAGCTTCAAATACACAAGTTAGAGCCCAGAAGGGTAAATATAAGACTTAAATTTTTATGATTTGTCGTTTGATGTGAGGTGTTCAGCTATAAGCATCCAAAATTTCAAGTTTCGTCAGATGGACGAAACCCTAAAAATAAGGCGCAAATTTTATCCCGATTCATCAAAAAATTACAATTTAATAAAATATTTCGAAGTTATATTGATTCTCTATATTACATCTAATATTCTCCCTAATCAAGGGTTTGCTAAATTGTCGTACCGTTCATGGATTCATGATTTTAGCCCAACACTCATTGCTATCTGGCAATGAGGGGTGACTCTTTTGTCACATATAGTGCATTTGAGAACGCTTTAGTGGAAAACTCCAGAAGAGGACAATAACAACTGCGAATTTTATGACATTCTGCTACAGCAAATTTTGCCCATTTTCTCAGAACATTGTAGATAATTAACAATTCCAACAACGGAAAGACTTTGTAGAAAAAAAAGAACAAATAAATAAAAGTGTGTAAAATATTTACACTATAGAAATCAAGCACGAATTCTTTTTTTATATATAATTGTACAATTAATTCAAGTTTTACATATTCTCCCCCCCCCCCCTCTTCTTCTTCTTTTTTAATTCTTTTAGCAAATTATTTTAATACAAAACTCACAAATACTTCACAGTATTTTTAAAGGTTGGCTCCGAAAGTATGATTTTCATATATGTATACGAAAATAATTTTTATTCTTTATTTCATAGAAACTGGATGTTTTCAATAAACTTCACAAACTTTCAATAAATTTATTTATTTATGCACATGCGAAATATTATATTAATTAAATACAAGAATATTCATTTTTTCAATCATCAAAATTTTAAAAGTTATCCATATAACTAAATTACAATTATAAAAACGAAAAACTTATTCAACTAATAATAAAAAATACCAGAAGCCTCTGCAAACGAAATTTTGATAAAAATCTTGAAAGATGTACATAGAAAACGAAAATTGTATGTTTATCTATGTTACAAAATATGAAGTCACAGAACTGAACAACGATGTGCATTTGATTGGCAAATTTATCACATGGCGCTGTCAAGCCCTTAAAAAACAGTTTCATCACCATGAATATCTCGCCTAATAACTGCTCTTTTATTTTAAGCGCATCGAACCCTTTTTTTTCCCCACCCAACTTTTCATTTCTTTTTTCTATTTTTGCTGGCAACGGCAGTGTAGTAAAATTTCATTCCCATCTAAGGTAAGGTGGTGCTATAGAGAAACAATTAAGCTAATCCAGTCGACATTTGCGAATAAAGACGCCACGTAGTCGAAAAAAGAAAAAGGAAAAAAAAAAAAAAAAGAAGAAGAATTAAAAAGCGCGAGCAAATATTTAAAGAATCCATTAAAGCTACTAGAAGATGGATTATCATCGGATAATTACGGCCCTGAAAAGTAGAGAGCGCATTGTTAAAGGGTATATAGAAGAGGCCTCGGGAGACCAGCTACGCCGATATAACGATTGTACGCTCAGATGGTACCGTTAATGAGGGCGACGTGCCAAACTGCTCGCGAAATGAAACCCATTCTATTTATGTATATTCCCATTGTAAAAGAGACACCCTTTCATTCTTCTAATTAGATTTCTCTGTTTTTACTGGCGCATGCTTTTCGACAAATAAAGAAATGAGGGTACACCGCCGAAGAAAAGCTCCATCTCTTAAATTAAGGGAGGTTTCATTAGTCGAATTAGCCCAACCCTTTTCATTAATAGCCATTATTACGTTTCTATTTTTCCCCCTACGGTGAAATCTCCCAAGTTGGCCACTCCCATAAGTTGGACACATTTTCGAGGGACAGAATGTATCTTATATGAAAAATCACTTGAATACATCAAACTAAACTTATATTTACTTAAAGTGATAAAATAGTTTTAACAAGGCAAAAAAGTACCTTTATTTATTCATATTAGACATGTTTCATTGCTCCGACGGCAACACTCTCAATAATAAATATTGAGAATGAAACATTCCCAAATGTTTCATAAAAAATATTCCCGAATATTCCCTAATATTTCAGGGAAGAAAAAAAATTAAATTGAAAACAGGTAAAGAAAAATCATGCGAACTCAAGCATAATGAAATTAACTGCAATATTAAAAATGGATATTTGTGAATTATTTAATACTGTTGTTTCATTTTTCTGTAGAGCATCTCTTTCCAAATTTTAGGGAGCTCCATGGATTCTGAATCATTGCATATATTCTCGCTGCCTATAAGAAGATTTCTATTGATTCTCGATTAATGGATGACAAGTAAAATCTTGATACATAAATTATTCTACTATTTTTAAAATTAATCTGTAAAGGCTCTTTATTATACAGTCTACCTAAAGCTGTAGTTTTCTTGTTGTATTTGGCAACTTCCCTCCCCCCTAGAAATAAATCTGTATCAATTTAACAGGATTCTTCTGTACAAATCACAGCGAAAAACTGGTTGCATGGCTGGGAATTGCATTATCGATGTTGTTGCCGTCGGAGCAATGAAACGTGTGTAATATGAATAAAAAAGGGTATTTTTTTGCCTTGTTAAAAACATTTTATCACTTTAAGTAAATATTAGTTTAATTTGAAGAATGTATCCTTTAGGACTGGCAGTATGTCCGACTTCCCTAAGTTGGACACCTCTGTAACTTGCTTGTTAGCCTGTTGATCGCATTCAGATTTCCCGGTTGAAGTAGTGAAGATAGTTTCTTGCATTAGGCAAACCTTTCACTTCAAAATAAATAAAATAAAATGGAAATTAGAGGTCCCATTTTACAGTCATTTTCGGCACACTCTTAAATTTTAAATGGGAAGCTCATGCTTCATGGGCCTTGTAAATAATCAGGCTCTACAGGCAAGTGGGGACCCTAAAATTCAGGATGTGACTTTATCCCCAAATTGTGTCATTTGGGAATTGAGAATGAAGCTGTCTCCCGGAATGTCTCGTAAAGAACGAGCTTGAAGTTTCAGCTCATCCTGGGTAGTGTGTAGTAGACCCTATGTGGGTGCGGTTTTCCCACGTCTCTGTCCTGGGGTTGTTTGGAGGGGCGATACCAGGAGGTGGATCGTCGCGTCGACGGACAATTTGCTGTATCCACGGTGATTAGCATCCACAATGCTTTGTGGTTTAGAAGAATGACTTGACACGACCGCCCGCCAGGAATTTTACGAGCTTGCGACTCTGCCTCCTGGACTGTGACACACCGAGGCTATTTGTGGGGTGAGATGACTTTTCTAGTCATTGGTTTTGAAAACACATTATTCTAAATACCACTTAAACGTTCCTTTCTTCCCTTTCCTTTCAGAACAGGAGTCAAGATAACGCAGTTTGACTTCGACGTACCTATTTGCAGGCTGTCACCTTGTTATTAGCAGCCGATGTTTTGTAGAATTTCCTTCCCTTCTAAAAGACCGCTTGATCGAAATATGATTAAAGGGCTACATCAAACTTTAAAGGGTCTCAGGACTCTTAAAATTGGGAAAAAAGAAGAAGAAAAAAAAAAGACTATTTTCAACATTTAATATCTTAAAATGTATATGATTTAAAAGCACAATTTTTTATTGGGGTGAAAGATATAAGTATGTTCTTTCAATTTGTCTATTTAAAAAACTTGCAAGATGCAGAATTAGTATTTATAGGGTGCTCCAAACTGTCACACATTTGTAAAGCAGAAAACTGGTATAACAGCTTACGCTCAGGATTACCAAATAAATTTTTCAACTCGAATGAAATTTTTGGCGCCTAATTATACTTCAGACTGTAGTAATTAACCCGAACCTAAATAAATTTGTATTTAAAGCATTTTTTTTAAATACAAAGTTGTATTTAACTAATACAAAATTTTGAAAATTTCAACAGTATATCGCTCACCCGCAAGAAAAGTAACACATGTCGCAAAATTTCATTTTACGTTTTGTTCCACTAGTAGTTCTGTCATAGGTCCATCTTGTTACACAAAAAGTTTTATAAGTGTGGTTATAGGAAAAATCACTTTATTACGCTATATGTTCCTTTGTGGCCACAAAGAAGGGTGGATTGTGTGTGTGGGGGGTAAAATTACCCTACCTTCCAAACCTCACCCTACATCTTCATTCTTAAGAGGGTTTTATGCTTTTATGGGCATTTTTATTCCTGCATACAGAGCTAAGTGCTATCATTTCATGTTACAGTAAAATCATGCACATTTTCTTTTGTCTCTCCTGTGAAATTCACTTTTGTCGAGATGTGTCACTTTTCTTGGGGGTGAACGATATACTCACCTTAAAAAAATATTTTTTTCGAACAATAAAAACGAAATTTTATGTTCAGTTTATACGGAGTAATATGAAATACAGTTGTCCCCGTTTAAACGAATATTGACGGTTCCAGAAAAAATAATCGATTAAGCGGTTTGACCAATATAACCGTTATATTGGTCAAACAAAGAGAGCTTTAAAATTCAGATTAGGCGAGCATCAGAGGTATATTGCAAATCAAGAAATCTCTAAATCTTCGATTGCTTCTCACTGTTGGTCTTCCAGTCATTGCTTCAATTTCTCCATGGCCAAAATTATTTCTTCCCCTACCTCTCCCTCTCACTTGGATTTTCATGAAGCATATTTTATTTCTAAAAATTCTGCTAATCTTGTCAATGATCTCCCATCATCTCCTTTCCTATCTCCAGCGTGGAAATTACTTTTATAATTCTTTTCCTTTTTATTTTGTTAAAAAAAAAAAAATCTTTTTTTTTCTTTCTTGTTTTATTCTTTTATTTTTTTTTTATTTATTATTATTATTTATATTTTTTAATTTACTTCTTTTATTTCCATTTTTTCCCTATCAATTTCTTTTTGGCAACACCTTTCTCTTCTACATGTGCCTCTTTCAGCTAGCGCCATCTGTCGGATTCTTTGCCTAGGTTATAGGACCAATATAACCTAGGTTATATTGGTCAAACAAAGAGAGCTTTAAAATTCAGATTAGGCGAGCATCAGAGGTATATTGCAAATCAAGAAATCTCTAAACCTTCGATTGCTTCTCACTGTTGGTCTTCCAGTCATTGCTTCAATTTCTCCATGGGCAAAATTATTTCTTCCCCTACCTCTCCCTCTCACTTGGATTTTCATGAAGCATATTTTATTTCTAAAAATTCTGCTAATCTTGTCAATGATCTCCCATCATCTCCTTTCCTATCTCCAGCGTGGAAATTACTTTTGTAATTATTTTCCTTTTTATTTTGTTTAAAAAAAAAAAAAATCTTTTTTTTTTCTTCTTGTTTTATTCTTTTTTTCTTATTATTTTATTTTATTTTATTTTATTTTATTTTATTTTAATTCTTTTATTTCCATTTTTTTCCTGTCAATTTCTTTTTGGCAACACCTTTCTCTTCTGCATTGCCTCTTTCAGCTTGTGCCATCTGTCGGATTCTTTGCAACATTCTTTACCTTCAGTTCATTTTTGACCTTGTTCGCTTGCGGACACGTGTGTTGTAGCTGATGACGAGCTGTTATGTTTTTAGCTCGAAACGCGTCCTGTGTATTGTTTTATTTTATGGTGATTTTTTACAAAGTTTTATTATTTTAATTAAAATTCATCTATTTAGAAGTTTCTAGCGATAGTATACTAGGTCTCGAAACGAAACAAAATTTCTCTTTCTAAATTTCTTTTTTCTTCGAAAACGCATTAAATGGGATAGCGCTTTTCATTTTTTAGTAAAGACAAAAGATATTTCAGAAAATACTGTCAAAGAGTGCATTTTGAACGAAATTTCCGGACGCGAAGACCAAAAATCCTTTTTAACTCCTTAACTACCGTATTTTATGGAAGAAACGCCGCACTCCTCAAATTGACCTGAATAAGCTTAAAATATCGTAATCGCCGCAACCGTTGTAAACGCCGCATCCGTCGGAACGCTACTTTTGTCGACAGCGTCACATTGACCTAACTTTAATCAAAGTTTTCTGAGCAGTGTAGGATGGCTCGTTTTTAATATCTTAAGATGTCTGAAGTTTTATTTAAAATATTTAAATCCGATTTTAAATATTTTTGTGAATTTTTAAAATAAGGAAACTCAGTTGGTATTTAAAAAAAATCGTAAACGCCGCACATGGCGTAAACGTCGCACTTGGAAAAAAATTAACTTTTAAACTCGTAAACGCCGCGGCGTTTCTTCCATAAAATGCGGTAATTTATTTATTAAGGCAAAATCCAAAAATTAGTAAGGCTAAAATCCAAAAGGGCAACTTTATGACATAAGATTTAATTTATTTTCGTTCGGAAATGCATGAAACTAGCAAGTATTGTTGTTCAGAAACTGTGCCATCGAGCTGTTTTTTCCCTCTTTTTTGCAAACGTATAAATCTTTCAGAAAATAGTTTCAAAGTGGGCTTTTTGAACCGAATTTCCGCGAGAAAGAAGAATAACTACTCAGGGAAGGGTGAAAAACGTGTTTGTCACGTGATCAAAATCTCTTATAACTCAATAGGTAATGGATTGATCAAAAAATCTAAAACGTAGTTCGATTACAAAAGGCTTTCCAATTTTATATCTTTTTGTTAAAAAATGAATTTGTAAATGTGTCAAAACGTTTTGCGTTTGTTGAGCAGAGCAGTTGAGAACAGCCTTAACTACAGTGACAGAAATTGTCGCACAGTTACTGTGAGTGGTCTAGGAGACCGCTTGATCGGAAGATGAATAAAAGGCTACATTAACTCATAGGATATTATCTCTATACTAAACTTTATACACGCTACAATTTTAATTAAAGTTCACCTTTTCAGAAATCTCTAAATAATAAGGGCAACAAATTACCACAGCTCCAAGCGAAACAAAATTTCAGTAGTATGTATAATTAAACTGAATGTTACAAGCTAAACTGTAAAGATTGAAAAAAGCAGCGGTCGTGAGACCACTAACAGCAGTTAAGTGTTAAAGAAATTGAAAACATGCTAATTAAATAAATAAAGTTAAAACCACTAAGACGGAATTCCAAAGAACCGGGTAAAATCCCGTTTTACACAGATTTTATCCTAGCACATCAGGTTTGTCACAGGCGATTATTTTTTAATCCTATCTCGCACTACTTTGTAAAAGCAAAAAAAATTCACATACACTTTGACAACATCTGCAAGAGAAATATACTGCAAAATTTATTTTCTTAAAATAGTGGTGCGAATAGAATATAAAAGTAGTCGCTGTGGCAGCCCTGTAGCACATAACCGTCCATTGAAGAGGTCAGTAGACGAAGATGATATGTCGACAAAAATTGCTTTATTACCCGACTGAAAAGAAGGGTTATGTGTTTCACGCGTATCTGTGTATGTGGATTTCTTTATACCCTCGAAACATACCAACGGCTGGATGGATTTTAAGGAATGAGGTCTCTATCAATTCGTCTTAACAACCCGATGGTTATAGGCTAGGTTTTTATAAATTCAAAATGGCGGCCATAAAATACAAAATGGCAGTAGAGACGAAAAAAAAAAAAAAAAAAAAAAAAAAAAATTACGCACCCTATTGAGTGGCATATCATTGGATAGATCTTTCAAAATGAAGACGATGTTTCATTGACTTTTTTACAGTCAGAAGCTCCGTTAAAGTATTATACAACCTGGAAGTTGTGTATGTAGGATCTCTAGCTTTACTGCAACTCTAACCATCATAGACATCTATATAGACCTCATCAAAACAGTGTTTATAGATAGGAACTAAGAATTAAACACAACTTAAAAGTCATCAATATAAGTAAATAAAAAAAATAGGTAAGTAATATAAACAAGTAATATAAAAATAAATATTTTAAGTCAATTCCTACTTAGGTCAATAAGAGAATTTTTTTTTCTCCCATTCTTCTTCCCTCTAGAGTGGCTCTTAAAATGCTCTGATCAAGAAGAGGGCTCTCTCGGTCTTAAAATACCTTGATCAAGAAGAGGGTTCTCTCGATTATTAAAAATTAATGAATTTAATTTAATTAATGAATTAATATTTGAAAAAAAACTGTATTAACATCAAGTGTCATCCACTACAAGTTTAAAAAATTTATTTGAGCTTGATTGGATGAACAATAAGTATTTTATTAACGATCGAAAATTTGAACGAGATATATCTAGCGAGAGTGTGAGCTAATAGTTGGAATTGAAAAAAAAAAATAGTTTAACATTGATGAGAAATAATTAATTAGTTCGCTTTTTACGCAGTCGGGTTTTTTGATTTTTTTAATTTGTTCATTTTACGGATGGAGGTATTATAACTATATCATATAGCTATATAATATCAAATCATGACACATACACAAGTTTTAATTTCGACTCTTATTTTCCAGCATTTTATGCAAGATAGGTATAATGAATTCATTAACATCCATGTATAAAGATGAAAAAAAAAATACTGTCAGTAATTGATAGATAGGTCACAAAAGTAGATGGTTACCCAATAGCAATCCATGCGCGTATATTTGCAAGTCTAGTGACTAAGCGACTTGAACTCCATTAAACATAACACTGTTTGCACAAAACACTGTGACCGTTCTTCTTGTTAAAAAAATAACGTCGTCATTTATAATCCATTATGCAAAATTATTCCGAGGTATTTACTAATAACCGGACTAAGGCCAGACCACCTATCCAGTGGGCCCGACAATGAATCAAATCAAATGAATCAATCCCTGAAGGGTGAACCCTAATTAATTATTCACTAAGAGATAGGACAGGGATATAAATTGGTAAAAGTGGACTCTAGTTTCAAGTCACGGATCGGGAATCACAAACATCATTTTAAGCGACCCGTTATTGCATGCATAAAAATTTCAGGAATCGAGAGTCCAGAGTATAAGGTTTTGATGGAAAGAGTTAAAAATGTTACTAAATAGAAATTCCGAAATCAGTACTTTTTAGCTCACAGGCTATCAAAGCCTGAGAGCTAATGTGCCCGCCGGATCTGTATGTAACGCGATATATTTTGATAGAAATTTCCGATTTGCTTGAATTTTTTTTCTAGGTTGATTCTGAAGGCACTTCCATGATTACTTTTGGGGGTTCATTGGTTAAGTATAAAGGGGGTAACGGGGGGGGGGGGGGTTAACCCCCCCTTAACTTAGATAAATGGGTTTTTCATGCAGAGTTTTCAGATTTTCTTCAAATTTGGTATACCGATTTATTCTGATAAGGCGCTTCCCTGATTAGATTTCAAGGTTCAATGTTTAAGTGTAAAGGGAGGAAAGGACCAGCAGGGGGGAAACGGGGGGGGTTAATACACCCCTTATTGTAGATAAATGGGTTTTTCTATCCGATTTGCTTCAAATTTAGTATACCGGTTTATTTTGATAAGGCGCTTCCCTGATGACATTTGGAGACTCGTTGGTTAACTATAAAGAGGGGAAACGGGGGGGGGGGGTTGATAATTCCCCTCCCCTTAATTTATTTTTCGAGTGGTATTATTCTTTGAAACAAGAGTGTAATATATAATTAGAGTGAATAGCCTGTGAGCTCAAAGCCATCAGTTTAACTGGGCCCTTTTCTTTTTTTATTTTAGAAAGATATGCGCAGAACATGCATAAAGAGATGGATAACCCTTTTATTACCCAAATTTTGAATTAAGAGCCTATTTCCCTCGAACGATGACACCGACAAGCTAATGTTAAACCTGTGGGAGCGTTCTTTTGAGACGTTTGAATTATAATAATTTTAAACGATTTTTTTTCTCATACGATAGCTGAGGTCGATCTCTGAATGGGCTTTTTCTTTTAACTTTTTTTATTTTGGTTGTAGCTTCTTTTAATGAAAGTTACTTTCATTTTCGAAACCGGTTCCGAAATATAAAGTGACCTCATTAAAAAATCTCCAACCAAAATAAAAAAAAAAAATAAATAAAAATGGGCTGTCGTATCGCCACTCTTAAAAGATTCACTACAGCTTATAAACCAATTAAATTAAAACGCAATTCTATATAATAACGTAACAAATTTAATGAAAAAACAAGTTGGAAATTGCACGTCAAACGTAGCAAATGAGTTGCGTTCGCACTATAACTAGTTTTATAAATATTTTTTGCACCGCATAATGTATACTGAATGTATATTTTAGTGCACTGCATAAGTGCATATCCATTTCATTCTGTTCGAAAAGCTGTAACAATCATTAAAACTTGAAATACTTTTTTCCCCTTGATGGCCGTCCTATAACGAAAAATGTTTGACTGTCCCTGTCATTAAACTATACATCCGATTTTCACAAAATTTGAAATAACTCGACAAAATTATACAACAATTTTATATTTAAAATTTCAGACCATCCGGTTGGGTAGTTTTTGCTCTGTTATATACGGACGGATGGACAGACAAACAGACAGACGGACTGAACGACGACAATAGGTGCTACGTATTTATATAATTACGAACGCACCTAACAAGAAGTATTTCATGTACAATGAAAGTAATCACATCAGTTCTCCACACGAGCACTCCACAAGCCAAAATCCTGGCTTTTTTATATCATAACATTTGCCACGTGCTTACAGCAAGAAAAACTATCGCTATCCGGTACGGAACTTCTCAGATAGCGACCTCCGCCGAGCTCTTCCAAGCACGAACTGATCTTCACTTCTTTACCTTTCACTCTAGCGGTGTCTGGACCAAACTCGTTTTCCCCTCGGATATTCCATGGCTTATCTCTATGGGGTAAAAGTAGGCCTTTTTGTTCTCTCTCAAGGGAGGAATTTCCTTATCTGTGGAAAACGGTACTTTGCTCGGAGGTTGTTACAGAGCCAGCAGCGACCTCAGCTATCTTAGGCAAAGAAAAAAAAAATATTCAAAATCGAGAAATTTGAAAAAAGATGCTCCCATAGGTTTGACACTAGATTGCGAGTATCTTCGCCTGACGGATGTAGGTTCTTAATCAAAATTTCACCTTCCAAAATAATTTACCTGAAAATTCGAAAATATGCCAGATGTGTGCAATCATTGCATAAATTTTATGACGATTCCGTCTATTAAAATTGATAATTAATATAATAAATCTTACCAAAATGTACCGTAAAATTAGATTTATTTTATCCATAAAGAATCGAAATATGTCATGCAATTCAAAAGCAACATATCGGGTTGCTACGCATCTAGTTACAATTTAATTTTTAATTGCGTTTTCAAACTTTTGCAACTCTGACTTCAACAGCAGGCCAAATAATTATGCATGTATAGGTAATCAAAAATCAACAGATGTTCGTGTTCCGTTCATTAACCAGTATATTACATATAGTCTTTTACTGTGAAATATTATAACAAGTCGGAAGTTGTGCCTCAAACGTAGCCAATGAGGTGCGTTCGTACTGTAACTCGTTTTATAAATATTCAGATCTTGGTGCCATAGCTGTTGCGGTGTTATGCAAAAAGACATGAATACAAAATTTATTATGATTATCTATAGATTAAATTCAGTCATAGGGAAATAATAGGACTCCATCTTAAATAGGACGTCATCACCATGGAAACCTAGAATCATGACCGCAGTGGTGTAGTCGTAAAAAAAGCAGAGGGCATACGCTCTAAGCACACTGCAAATAAAGGAGTCTTAAAAAAAGACAGAAAAAACGACTGAAAAAGCATTTAAGACACGTAAATGTCTTAATATAGAGCTTAGACATAATAGATACCTTAATTTAAGATACTTTTGTGTCTTAATGGACCAGTAGTAGAAATGAACTAATATAAAGTGTCTTAATATGGTGAAACGTCTTAAATTAAGATATCCAATTACAGACATTCACTGCACTGTGTTATCACCGCAGCCATATTTGTTTGTTGTATGCCGTGCGCGGATCGAAAATTAATTCCTTCTATGAATGTCAAAAAATCACTGTGAAATGCGTGTAAATGAACAGTGGACAAACATTTCAGTCTCTATTGTCAAGACCTTTCAGGTGAAAATGCAATACTCCCCCCTGACCGCTGGATAATCCTCTGTGGAATGCAGTGCACACGTAAAAGAAACGCTATGTGAATTGAACCTCGTGGTGATTCTGACTTCAGTCTAATTGAGTTTTCTATTATAGCTGGTTACTTTAAATGGAATATATATTAATCAGTTATCTAGAAATCTTTGTTGGATATAAAAAAATATTTCCTCCATCTAAACAATATCCTAGGAATATCCTAGGAATATCCTAGAAAATGTATGCCATGAAAAGGGTAAGTGACTTATAAAATATAATACTCAATTTTGTCCCGCATTTAAAGTATACATTTATGTCTAAGATTTTAAATTAATATTAGTCCATATTTACGCTATTGTTTACTGTGGGTTTTTTTTTTTTTCGTACTATAAAATGCAATACAGTATTGTTTAACTTGGTGTTTTTACGCAGTTTTTCTTACATTAAAAAAAAAACTTTAATCATATTTATTTATTTTGTGTAAAAAAAATAATGGTCTCGTTTTTAACTATATGTATTATTGCAACAGTCGTAAACATTTATTTTATTGTTGAAACACACGGAATTAAGTAAGCTTTTTTTTTCTTTCCAATGGAAACATGAATGAATTAACATATAAATTTTTGACAACTTTAATTATTAAATGCTCTTATATGTTAAATTGGAGCAAAAAGACATGCAATGTTTTCAGATTTTTCTAATTATCCGATGCGAAAAATATTTATATATGAACGGTAAATTTAATAATAATTTGAAATGATGTGTAAAATTATTTAAAATATTTACTCCTGTTTAACAATAATATTATTAACTGTTGTATCATAAAATGATTTCTTAAGTGATTTTAATATTTTACAGCAAGATAATTTTGAATAATAAAATCATACGTAAATGATGATGTTAATTTCACCTCACACACACACACACACAAATAATAATAAAATAAATAAATAAATAAATAATAAAATAAATAATAATAAATAAACAAACAGTGTTATCAGAAATTTTAAATATGCTTCAAATGCTTGTTTATGAAAATGTGCCCGGAATTATGTTTGTGAACATTTTCCTTGAATTATAAATGAAATATAAAAATTTGTTGTGATTTACCTTATGAAACATAGAAACATTTCATAAAGAGGAAGGGGGATTTGTCGATTGGAAAATAACATTATATTTATTTTGTCTAACAATGTTGAAGGGGTAGGGAATTTCGTTTTTTAATTATATTGAATCTATGAAAAAATAACATAAATAATAATTACAGATATGGTTTGTATGTATGTCTAATAATTTAAATTTACTAAATGATTAATAAACTTCTTCGATTATTTTCTAAAGTAAACAAAGAAAAATTAATATTTTTAAATACTTGAAAATGGATTAATATATCTTGGCATCGAATCTGATGAATGTAAAATAATAATAATAATAATAATAATAATAATAGTAAATACATAAATAAATAAAAATAAATAATGCAGTCTGTTGTAGTCTTCCATAATCGGCGAACATTTATTTTGCTTTGTAGCTTGTAAGTTTAAGTTTTAGCTTGCTGTCAATGAGACAGTGTAAATAAGAGAAAAAAAAATCTTCTAAGATGCTTCGAGTGTCTTAAGGCTGTATGTCGAACACATCTTTTCTCAAGAGATGGCGCTGAATGTTGCCAGGTCATTAGCGGGAAATTCAAATGATGGGAGGGGTTTTTTTTAAGGGAGGAGGCTAAATCAGTGTGACTGACCAATAATTATGTAGTTCTGACATTCTTTTCATTTGATTTTTGACCAATGGATGCCAGTAATCTAACTTGTAAAATATGCTTATCCAAAAAAGAAAACAACAATTATTTCAGTTTCGCTTTTCGAAGCTCGATCGCGAATTTGTGAAAATCAGGAAAACTAAGGAACGGATTTGTTTTAAAATTTCAGATATTTTATAAAAACACTTACAAATTTTAAATAAGTCTATGGAGTTGGATTTAAGGAGTTGGGGGGGGGGGGGGGGTAGTCGTGAAGAAATTTTTTTAACAGTAGCGTTTTACATAGTAAATATAGTTTCAGATACGGTTTTTTGACGGATACCTTAGTTAAATATTATATATATAATAATTTCAAAGAGGAGTGTTGGGTGAATTTCGGGTCTATTTAGGAAGCGCGAGAGTGGACGCACGCAGGGCTTAATTTCTAACAAAAAAAGTACCGAAGCCCTAATATTCTGCGGTACCGGTACAACAACCGTACCCCCCCCCCCCCCCCACACACACACCCTGTCACATAAATCTGCATATTTACATTTCGTACATTATTTGCAGAATTTAAAGCAGTTTTTTTTTTTTTTTCCTTCAGCAAAATAAAAAATTTAAATATATTTATCAGCATATACTACTTTGCTGTCAGCTATTTCACTTTTTAGTTATCACTCCTTCTGATTATTAATCTTTACCAAATTTTGAAGTTAATTAACTGCAGAATTCTGAAATTACATATTGTAAAAATTATGATTAGAAAATAGTGTTAAGGCTGTTCTTAACTGTTCTGCTCAACAAGCGTAAAACGTTTTGACACATTTACAAATTCATTTTTTAACGGTAAGATATAAAATTTGAAAGCCTGGCCATGGAAGCGATTTGGAATTGGACTGTTTTTCTTATTTTTTTGATCAATCAATTACCTATTGAGTTATAAGCGTTTTTTATCACATGACAAACACGTTTTTCGCCCGCTCTTGAGTGCTCTTTCTTCCTTCGCGCGGAAATTCGGTTCAAACCGCCCACTTTGACATTATTTTCTGAACGATCTATTGCGTTTACAAAAAAATGGGAAAAACAGCTCAATTACATAGTTTCTGAACAACAACACCAGCCAGTTTCATGCATTTCCGAACAAAAATAAATTAAAACTTATGTCAGAAATTTGCCCTTTTGGATTTGAGAACACCCTTTTCAGAAAAAATAAATGAAATTTGCAGAAATTAATATTTATATGCTGAAGAATGGAACAATGTTTTACAATTTCCTATAAAAGGTAAATATCTTAAACTATAATCGATTCTTCCGCATAAGAATCTTTTGTGGTGAGTCCCTGAAAATCAGATTAAGGGTGCTCTCAAATCCAAAAGGGCAACTTTCTGACATAAGTTTTAATTTATTTTTGTTCGGAAATGCATGAAACTGGCTGGTGTTGTTATTCAGAAACTATGTAATTGAGCTGTTTTTCCCATTTTTTTTGCAAACTTAACAGATATTTCAGAAAATAGAGTCAAAGTGGGCGTTTGGGCGAGAATTTCTGCGAGAAGGGAGAAAGAGCACTCAAGAGCGGGCGAAAAAAGTGTTTGTCACGTGATCGAAATAGCTTATAACGCAATGGGTAATTGATTGATCAAAAAAAGAAAAAAAAAACAGTTCAATTCCAAATCGCTTCCAGGGCCAGGCTTTCAAATTTTATATCTTTCCGTTAAAAAATGAATTTGTATGTCAAAACGTTTTGCGCTTGTTGACCAGAACAGTTAAGACATTTTTTTTTTTTTAGGAGAAATTATTCTTCGCACTCAGGGGGAAAAAAATCTTTTCTTTCTAAGTCACATTAAAAAAAAAAAATAATAATAATTATCACATTAAAAAAAATTATTTTAAATAAACTAGGAGATTAAGAAAGTAATACTGATAATTCACAATGCTTAAAATCGATTTATACAACCTCAACAATAAGAAAACATTTCATAAAACAAAAATCCATTGAAAAGTATAAATGAATGAAATCTTGCATAATTAATAAGAAAACTACATTTAACAAAAATAATAAATATTAAATAAATGTTATCCTACATTTCCGTAAACCACAATACGTTTAAAAAACTCTGCTTGGATGCGCAAAAGCTAACATTTATAAGCTCATAAACTAACAACTAAATGCTACCATTTACCCTAGAAGGGGAAATTGTTTTTTCTGCAAAATCCTTTTTTCTTCAAAACCTCAGATGGTATACGAAATACGAGTACTTCAAAACTGACCAGACAAACCAATTTATTTCCTCCCTTTTTCTCCCCAAATTGCCCGGAGGCATGGACAGTGGTTCACAGAGGGAAACATACAAAGACTGACCGATAAGAACTTTTTTTTTCTTTTCTGAAAGGAACTTTGAACCAGATTGGAAGCAGCTATGAGCAATTCACAGAAAAAGCGATGCATTTTGTAACATTTTATTTTATTTCTGATTCCCTATAAAACACAAATGCATAATATTTTTAATGTAGACAGCTTAATACCTCTTCTATTAAAATAATTATTTTAATATTGTACACTGATATTTTACATGATTTTTTTTCTGTTTAATTTTGGTAAAAAAATTAAAATTGTTTTTTGATGTGCATTCATTGCGCGAAAGGCTAGCAAAACTTCAGAAGCCCCTTAATATATTGATAATGATATAAATATATCTTGAACGTATACTTCATTTGTAAGCAGTTTATTTATTTATGTTTTATTTAAATAATGAAATTTTTATTTTTATTTAAATAATTATAAAAGTTTTAAAAAAATTAATTTTTTTGTTGAAAAAATTAAATAATCAATTGAATAATAATACTAAATTTGAAATAAGTTATTCTTTACATTAAAATGAATGTATTTACCAAGTTTCATGCAAATTGCTTTATTAGTTTCTGAGAAATGTTGCGCGCAAGCTTAAAATCTAAGAAATTGAAAAAAATTGCAGTTCAAGATTAAATTGTAACAAAATTATAAAAGTATATGAATATAACAAGATTGAACTATACTAAGATGTAGATTGTGCCTTTGAAAATAATTATTTTCAGTATTTTTAGCAAAAAAATTATTTTTGTAAGAATCCTGATACATTTTCGTTGTTGTCGGTACTAGAAATCTCACACAAGTTTTCCCCCCCCCACAAAAGATCGCCTTATGCACATAATAATTTTTCAACAAATAAACAATGCATTTTTTAATACTAAATCACAAGTAATGCTTTGCATCAAAATGAATGTATTTACCAAGAATCATGCCAAATTTCTTTATGAGTTTTCAAGAAATGTTGTACATAAACATAAATATAAGAAACTGACAAAATCGCATTCAAAGATTAGTAACACATTTTATGTATGCAACATGATTGAACTGTAATAAGAAATAGACCTGAAATTTAAAAACATTTCTTTTTAGTATTAAAAAATAAATAAAAAATAAAGAATCCCGACGCATTTTCAATGTGACAGATGTGTCAATGACAGAAAAAATGTCATTTCAGAAGTGAGCAGAAATATAGGGAAAGCGAAAACTTTCCTTATATTGTCGTTTAGGGAAAGCTGCAAGAAAGCTTCCAAAAAGTTTATCAACTAAATGCTAGAAATATCTTCCTTATACCTGCGACTAATAGAGCTGTATTATGTTTTGATGCAAAAGTTGTATATAGATATTGTCAAAATATATTGAAAATTCTTTTTGCTGATGACAAAATTGCTTTGTATTTTGAATATTTTGCACATATAAAATATTATTTGTAAAATATAAAATAGCGAGTGGAGTGTGATATATATCAAAAAGTAGATAGCAACCCGACCCGAACCTGATCCACATCAAAAAGTAGATAGCAACCCGACCCGAACCTGATCCACATCAAAAAGTAGACGTAAACCGGATCAGAAATGAAAAAAATTATCCCCGACTCGACCCGAAATGCGGGTCAGATTTAAACTTTCAAATTTCTGAAATCGCCTCCCCACCCTCTGCTCCCGCAAGATTTTTTAGATCCACCCTTGATAATAAACTTTTAATTTATATCAAAAGTTTCTCAGAGAACCTGAATAATAATAAAAGCAGTCATAGAAAATACTAAATAATTGTTCTGAAATATTTATGAAGAAATAAAAATACTTACACATGATTATTTATTTATTCTCAATGCGTCTTTAGTTCATGGGAATCGATTATAAGTTAAAGTCGGGTTTTTTACACGTTTTTTCTAACAGAGAAAAAAATAATAATAATAATAAACGTTGAAGTTCGAGTATTACTCGTGTTTAGTGGGTTCCGTATAATAAGTATATGAATTATTAACTGTATTATTAAAAAAAATCATTGCTAAAAGAATAATAAGACTTTGAAAAAAAAACTAGACAGAGTAGGGTTGAGTATAGCTGTATATGCTAGAAAAGTATGAATGGGTATACCGTAAAAGTTCAAAGAGATATGATGACTAAATAATATCAAATATTACTATTCTGTATTCTTATCCTAATTCGTTTATGATGAACTTATTTTGGTTACTGACAATAAAAGCAGTGCACATAAACTTCATTTGGCATTTCATAAAACTAAATTCAGCGTAGTAATAATCTTTTCTTTTTACAGCGTAGCTAAAACAAACACCTTGTTCAAAGTTTAAACTTGGGATTGTGCTAAGCGCGCTTCCAAAGGAGGCCGCAAAGTTGCTATGCCGCCTTGGTCCGTGCCGCGTTTTTCCAGGTACGTTCAATGGCGGATCTAAGGGGGGGGGCGAAGGGGCGATCGCCCCCCCCTTGGGCTAATAAAGGGTTTGTAAAACGACATTATGCATCCTCACGGGAAATGACTTGGGGCGGAGCTCGAGCCCAGCGCGACCCGACCCGGGTCGCGCCACTTTAAATCCACGAGATTCAGACTGGGTCAGGTCTTTTCTCTTTTAGAGTCGGGTCGTGCCCTGATCTTAATTTTTTTTACAGATTCCGGTCGGACCAGACTTCTTTTTCCCCCAGATTGAGCCTGGCCTGGACTTAATTTTCCCTAAAGGTCGACAATGGCCAAAAGTTACAGGTCGGGGATTGGCCCGGAATAAAAGCTAAACATTCGATCCGTTTCAGCCCGTATGATAAGCATTATTGACACGACCACGACCCGTGCACTCCTCTAAATTCTTCCTCCCGAGCCCAAGTTGGTTCGACTCGACGCGGATCGCACCAGTTTAAATTCACGAGACTCGGGCTGGATCAGATCTTTTCTCTTTTAGAGTCGGGTCGTGCTCTGATCTTAATTTTTTCTGCAGATTCGTGTCGGGCCAGACTTCTTTTTCCTCGAGATCGAGCCTGGCCTGGACTTCATTTTTCCTAGAGGTCTCCACTGGCCAAAATTTCCAGGTCGGTGCTCGGCCCGGAATAAAAGCTAAACATTCGGTCCGTGTCAGCCCTTATGCTAAGCATTATTGGCCCGACCACGACCCGTGCACTCCTCTAAATTCTTCCTCCCAAGCCCAAGTTGGTCCGACCCAACCCGGGCCGTGCCCTGATCTTAATTTTTTCTGCAGATTCGGGTCGGGCCAGACTTCTTTTTCCTACAGATCGAGCCCGACCTGGATTTCATTTTTCCTAGAGGTCTGCACTGGCCAAAATTTCCAGGTCGGGGCTCGGCCCGGAATAAAAGCTAAGCATTCGGTCCGTGTCAGCCCGTATTATAAGCATTATTGGCCCGACCACGACCCGTGCACTCCTGTAAATTCTTCCTCCCGAGCCCAAGTTGGTCCGACCCGACCCGGGTGGCGCCAGTTTAAATCCACGAGACTTGGGCTGGGTCAGGTTTTTTCTCTTTTAGAGTCGGGTCGAGCCCGGATCTTAATTTTTTCTGCAGATTCGTGTCGGGCCAGACTTCTTTTTCCTCGAGATCGAGCCTGGCCTGGACTTCATTTTTCCTAGAGGTCTCCACTGGCCAAAATTTCCAGGTCGAGGCTCGGCCCGGAATAAAAACTAAACATTCGGTCCGTGTCAGCCCTTATGATAAGCATTATTGGTCCGATCACGACCCGTGCACTCCTCTAAATTCTTCCTCCCAAGCCCAAGTTGGTCCGACCTAACCCGGGTCGTGCCCTGATCTTAATTTTTTCTGCAGATTCGGGTCGGGCCAGACTTCTTTTTCCTTCAGATCGAGCCTGGCCTGGGCTCCATTTTTCCTAGAGGCCTGCACTGGCCAAAATTTCCAGGTCGGGGCTCGGCTCGGAATAAAAGCTAAACATTTGGTCCGTTTCAGCCCGTATGATAAGCATTATTGGCCCGACCACGACCCGTGCACTCCCGAGCCCAAGTTGGTCTGCAATCTTACTTATTTGTCATTCGTAAAAATTATATTTGTTTTGCACATTTGTTTAGCGAAATCTTTAGAAATTTAATTTGATTTGATAAGTTACAGAGATGCATTTTTTAAAATTTAGTTTTAGGTAGCTTTCATTACAAAAAGCTACCTATTGCAGCCGTTCGGAGGAAAGCGATTTCAAAAAATTTTGGTATATTTTCATCGATCATGACCCCCAGACCCCGAAACCACGCCTCCGTTCAAAATTGACATATATATATATATATATATATCTATATATATATATCAATCAATCAATATATATATATATATATATATATATATATATATATATATATATATACATATATATATATCTGACCTTTGTCACACTGTAACTCTCGTATTTATGAACCGATTTGGATGTAATTCGGTGTGTACATGGTACATACCAATGTCTCGACCGAGTTCGTTGGCCAGCTTCATCCGCCATTTTGTTTCAAATGGCGGCCATTTAAAATTTTTAAAAAAATTTAAAATTTGAAATGTGGGACCAAAAAATTGAAAATGGAAAAATATTTTTTCTTATGTATTTGACCTTTATACAAAGATTCCGGAGCAGTTTTTGTTTCGTCTATATCTTAAAAAATGGCTGAGTTATAGCATTTTGAATTTCTAGCGTGGCTGACATTTTGAAACGTCCTAAATTTTGTCACGCGATAAAAGGCGTATTTATGAACCGATTTGGATGTAACTTCGTTTATACATAGTACATACCAATGTCTCAACCGAGTTCGTTGGCCAGCTTCATCCGCCATCTTGTTTAAAAATGGCGGCCATTTAAATTTTTAGAAAAATTTTAATTTGAAATGTTGTACCAAAAAATTGAAAATTGAAAAATGTTTTTTTCTTATGTGTTTGACCTTGATAAAAAGATTCGGGAGCAGTTTTTGTTTTGTCTATATCTTAAAAAATGGCTGAGTTACAGCATTTTGAATTTCTAGCATGGCTGACATTTTGAAACGTCCTGATTTTTGTCACGTCATAACGGGTGTATTTATGAACCGATTTCGATATACCTTGGTGTGTACATAGTAGATACAAATATCTCGACCGAGTTCGTTGTCCAGCTTCATCCGCCATCTTGTTTCAAAATGGCGGCCATTTAAAAAATGTAAAAAAAATTTTAATTTAAAATGAGATACCAAAAAATTGGAAAATGAAAACGATTTTTTTGTATGTGTTTGACCTTAATACAAAGATTCCGGAACAGTTTTTGTTTCATCTATATCTAAAAAAATGGTTGAGTTATAGCATTTTGAATTTCTATTGTGGCTGACATTTTAAAACGACCTGATTTTTGTCACGCGATAACAGGCGTATTTATGAACTGATTTGGATGTAACTTGGTCTGTACATAGTACATACCAATGTCTCGACCGAGTTCGTTGGCCAGCTTCATTCGCCATCTTGTTTCAATAGGGTTGCCATTAAAAAAAATAATTTAAAATGAGGTATTAAAAAATTGGAAAATGAAAAAGATTTTTTTTATGTGTTTGACCTTGATACAAATATTCCGGAGCAGTTTTTGTTTCTGCAAATTTGTTCTTTTGTTTATATCTTAAAAAAATGGTTGAATTATAGCACTTTGAATTTCATGGCTAACATTTTGAAACGATCTTGTATTTGTCACGCGATAACACACGTATTCACCTATTTCGATGTAAGAAGGCATGTGGATAGTATACATCAATATCTCGACCGAGTTCGCTGGACAGCTTCATCAGCCATCTTGTTTCAAAATGGCAGCCATTAAATTAAAAAGTCCTTATACCAAATTGGTATTTTTTTCATAATCCTGGAGATTAAAAAGTATTCCTAAATAATTATTTGGACGTGTCTGTTATGGAGATTTTATTGCATATAGTTTTTATCTTCAAAAATACTTAGACTTTCTTTTAAAAAGAACTAGTCAACCCGAACCCTTCTCGCAAGTCGCAGTAGTGAAAACCCAATCCGAAACTGACCCAAATCGGATATGATGTATATCAATCTGCCCCAAACCTAACGCGCTGGGCACAGCTAAAAAGTAAAAGTCAACCCGACCTGTAGCAGAAAAGTAGAAGTCAACCGGGCCCAAACTCGACCCGCATCGAAAAAGAAGAAGTTAACCCGGTCCATAGCAAAAAAGTAGAAGTTAACCCGACCCACAGCAAAAAATAGAAATCAATCAGACCCAAACGCAACCCACAGCAAAAAAGTATAAGTTAATCCAACCAGCAGCAAAAAATATAAGTCAACCGGACCCAAAACCCGACCCACAGCAAAAAGTAGAAGTAACATGACCCGCAGTGAAAAAATTATCCCCGACCCGCGCATCAGATTGGAGTTTCCAAATTTCTAAAATCGCCCCCCCCCCCCCTTGAGGACTCTCCAGATCCGCCCTTGGGTACGTTTCTAATTAACTTTTAAAGACGCGGGAGGCGTATATAGATAGATCCACTCATTTCAAACTTATCGTACGAATTGCATAAAAATTTGTTTCTAGGCTAATTGAAAGGTGTTGAGTTCATTTATGCTATCAGAATTGTGTACTGCTATTGAAAAAAAAACAAAGTTATGGTTAGTTTTAATATGTAGACGGCCTCCTAAGCAAATTTTATATACATCATTTAAAAGTAAACTTTATTACCAATCGCATGGTACCAGTAACTTTCTTCTACGATAATTTTTTGTAGAGTTAGTAAGGAGTGTTTACTTCCCTCCCCCTCCCCCCCAACGACTATACCAAATGTCAAAATCACGCCAAAACTTTCTTTTATTTGTCCTTTTTGAGCACCTAATGCATGGGCTACAGTACCTAAATAATTTTAAAATATCTAATTGAAATATCAGATTTTTTTTCTGTGCTATACTCAACTTATTTATCGTCAAATTATGACGGGTACTATCTATAACTTCTTTTACTTTTTTTCTTTTTTTTTTTTCTTTTTTTTTTTTTTTTTTTTGTGTGTGTGTGTGTGTGTGTCTATGTGAATTTGGGTATCAAGATAGTAAATTCTCTAATTCATCTGGAAATAATCTGGTATTTATGCTCTGCTTTCTAACTGTTGCTGATAAGGAACATATGTGCAGTCTCTTCATTCATCAGTAAAAATTGGATCGTTAGCGATCGATTTTTTCTTGAGGAGATTAGGTGTAAGTTAGTTCGGAAAATTGTCCACATCTACAAGTTTTCTCACGGGGTTGTTGACTATGGGAATGGATTTCACACCCCGGATTTCGCGGAAATAGACCAAGGGTTCAAATTAAAATATATAATGATATGCTAGTCAACTTTCTTTTTGCAGCATTACTCTAGATTCGGCAGAGTACGATCGTTATTATTTCTTTCTGAAAATTTGAGCGAATATCAGTTTTTTACTAGCTCTTGAATTAAGTAATCTAATTATTTATTAAATTTTTCATTTCAAGTATGGGGAATCAACGACAACAGAAAAAGGGTTGTCGTTATCGTCATCGGAGGCATTCTAAGGCTTCCAATAGTCAACGGATGCGACGAGAACGAGAGAAAAAGTTTTCTGAAGAAAATCGTAAAATTGACAATGAAAGGTAAGATTTATTATATTATATAAAAATATTGATATTACATGTAAAAAAAAATCAATCAATGCATAAAAAAATATATGCATGCTTCATTTATGATCATGTTGACTTTTAAAATAGTCTTTAATACTTAATGTTGAATTATTGATTCATTATTTAAATTTAATGTTGTCAAAATTAACTAAACTTAAAATCTTAAATTCTTGTAAATTAACTAATATAAATTGAAATTTACCATTCATATCTTTAGCTAATTAGTATATTTTCCCTTTTATTCGGATGTATATACAATATATACTAACAAGAACTGTAAAATTTTTCTTCTTTTTATTTTTTGTTCTTTCTTGCGAGGAGTTACGTCTATAATATTAAAGGATTCTTTTAAAAATTTATTTTAATTTTATAAACACAACAATTTTGAAAATATAGTAAAATGTATATTACATATATGCAACACTTCGTGTATGTATTGAGGACTTCAAATGAATATTGAAACGGCAATAGTAGTTTTTGTCGTAAATAAATTATTTTTGAAAAACGTTTTCTAATGAACGTAGTTTCAACAGTTGTGTAAAGAAAAAAAAAAATAATAATAATAAGATTATAATTCTTCCGCGGTTGATCTTAGTTTCTTTCTGAGCGCTGAGACTGTATTATTGAGCGATCACCTGACCGCCAGAAGAATGGACGCTTATCAATCTGAAGAAACTATCGTTTGTTTGTTCACAGGATATTCCTCATTGAGCTACTCGGGAGTGGCAAAAATATGGAAAATAAATTTCTAGTTATAAATATTAGTTTAGAAATGTATTTAATGTAAATTCTAGTGGAATTATTGAAAGAATGAAGTAATTTTTCATGTTTGATGCGCATTTTTTTCAATTTAAGTACTCTTTGTTAATTAAAACTCATATTTTTTATTTTAAATTTGTTTTTACTAGACTATGATGTTAGGCTTCTCCATACATTATGAGTAGGAACCAAGTACTCTCGCATCCACCCTCTCACAGCGAATATGCACCCAACTGTTAATAACAATACGTATTGTGTTTGTAAATCAAAATATTATATTATTACTAACGTGGTCAGCTCCAATTTTGGCCACGGCAATTTTTCACGTAAATGTCATAGTCACTTTTTAATTAACAGCAGTTAATTATTATATTCAAAATTTAATATTTTATCAATTTATCAACATTATTTAACAAATTTCATAGGGACATTTCCTATTGGGAATCGAAATTTAATTATAAAAACAGAAATAAATCAAAGCCCTCAAAATTTCAATAATTGACACCAATCCTTCCAGTAATTGATACAAAAGTAAATGTTTTAGTGATTGTATTTTGAGTCAAATTTTAATGAAAGCATACTAATGAAACAAAACAGTCATTTTCAAATAAATTTAACAATTAGGCTGCCAATAATAATTACAAAACTCTTGAGAATAATCAATCGTTCAAGTTAATTATTGTCGTTATTAGAAGATTAATATTTTAAGTACTTTAAGATACAAAATTTAAAATACTGAATTTCACAGAACTATAAAGTTACCAAATTACTATGGCAATGGGTGGAAGGCTGTTTAATATAGAAAACTATCCGAAAAAATTGGATTCATCATCGCATAGAAGCATTATTTCCCGATATAAATATTTAAGGTTAAATTTCCTAAAATTGCTTGATACTGGGACCGGATTAAGGGGGGGGGGGGTTACAGCCCCAGGCACCAGCCCTCATCAGTGGTTTAAGTTGTATCAAAGATCATTTTAAAGTTTAATTAATATATATATATATATATAACTAAAATGATAAAAGCACTCTGAAATGAGGGGGAAAAAAGCCCTGTTTCAAGTGTGAACTACCATCAATTTTCTTTTTTGCAATTTTAAAGCTTTGCAGATCGATATTTAGTTTTTATGTCCTCTTTTGCCTGCAACAAAAAAGAAGAAAAACATCTTTTTTTTTTTTTCTCAGTTATACCTAGCAATCTAATATATATATATATATTACACGTCTCATGTTAGTTCGATTATTTATTTTTTATCGTCAATTGAAGAGCTAAGTGTGTAAACATGTTAAGTAATAAAACTTACATTTGAAGAAATATGAAGTGAAAGTTTTTGCTGTAAATTTTGATGATTTATTTTCTGTTTGATACATGTCTTTAAAATATTAACAGGCATGGTAGTAAATTCTCTCAGAAAAACTTATTCATATTCAATTTTCAAATATTAAAAATTATTAATATTATTGACATTATTAAATATTAAAATATTAAATATTAATGAATAATGTCTTAAATCTTCAAGACTAAATAGAATCTTAGTATTTTAGCTTCACCATGTGATAGGATACCTCATAACGATTTCATACAAAAGATAAAAAAAAAAAAAAAAAAAAAAAAAAATGTAGCATAACATGTTCATTTACTCAGCTCTTGAGTTGTCACCTTGTTATCTTATTGGTTTATGTTAGTTGGTTTATTAGAAATTTCATTACTGAAATAGCTTCACTGTAAATTCGTGAAACACTTTTGCAATACTAACTGAACATAATAATTAACTCTTCTAACTAAAATCATTTTCGATTGTGTTGTGAATGTGTTGCGAATATGTTGTGCAAAATAAAAAGATTGTGCCAAAAGTGATGTTAAAAATTACAAGAGCAGAAAGAAAAAAAACATTCAAAACATTCATTTTTAAAATTGTGTTACAGATGTTTAATAAATAGTAAGTTTTAAGTGTGTGTATGTGTGTTATTTTAAAGGCACGATGTAGAAAGTATTTTACATGTATTGTTTTATAGTGTTCTAAATTGTGTGGTGTTTACAATGTCTTGTTAATTTGGTGACAAAATGTTGTGCAGCACAACACTATTGTAAGAAAATATTTTCATCAACTATTTACAACACGATTTCAACACAATTAACAACACTATTGTTAGAACATATTTTTAGATAACAACACTTTTGCAACCTATTAAGGGCGTTCTCAAATCCAAAAGGGAAACATTCTGACATAAATTTTAATTTATTTTTGTTCGAAAATGCATGAAACTGGCTGGTGTTGTTGTTCAGAAACTATGTAATTGAGCTGTTTTTGTCATTTTTTTGCAAACGCAATAGATCTTTCAGAAAATAATGTCAAAGTGGGCGGTTTGAACCGAATTTCCGATCGAAGGGAGAAATAGCACTCAAGAGTGGGCGAAAAACGTGTTTGTCACATGATCAAAAACTCTTATAACTCAATAGGTAATTGATTGATCAAAAAATGGAAAAAACAGTTCAATTCCAAACGCTTCCATGGCCAGGCTTTCCAATTTTATACCTCTCCGTTAAAAAATGAATTTGTAAATCTGTCAAAACGTTTCGCGCTTGTTGAGCAGAGCTGTTAAGAACAGCCTTAAGAACACATTTCTAGATAGCAATACTTTTGCAACATGTTAAGAACGCAATCACAACACAAAAAATATTTTGTATATGAAGTTTTCTAATTCACAACACATTAATGTGTTGTTAATTTGGTGACAAAAAGTGCTGTAAAATGTGTTTATTTTTGTGTTTTAGAATTTGCAGTGTTTACAAACATTCTTATTTTATTAAAACTTCCATATTTATGTATATGTTTTTCCTTTCGTAAAATTTATCAAAAATCAAAACCCATGGGTTGAATTATTTAAAATACTCGCATTAATTTATTTAAGGTGTTTCTAAAATTCTCTACTTAACAATATAAAACTTTCTGGTGCATTTTCAGACTCATTTATAAACGCATGGACAGGTTTGACTACTGAGGAATCGAATAGCGGTTTCCATTCCTTTTAATAAATTTGAATTATAAACGTTTCTCTTAACGTGACGACAGGGACGTAGCTACGGGGGGGGGGGGGGGGGCGAAAAACGTGCGAAAAAAGTCTACTTAAATGCATCAGAAAATTTAACATTCTTGAGAGGAGTAAAAGTATTTTTTAATAACAAATGTTCCCCCCCCCCCCCCCCCCCATATACGTGGCATTTAATACGAAGTTAGAAAACTGTTTAGTTATTTCAAACCTGAATCCGTGTAGGGTGTATTCGATAATTTTGATCATATGTGGCAGAAAAATGCACAATATAAGAATAGGAGGGTTTGGATTTTATTTTTTCTTTTCTTTTATTTCTTTCTTTTTTTTCTATAAATATTTATCCAAGTAAAAACGTTCTGTAAAAAAGTTCCAAGTAAAAAAAAAATTCTGTCAGGCTTCATGCAACATTGTCTACTAAATGTTTCCGTCGTACTCTGTAGTTTTTGGTCCTTTGATCTGCTTTGGGCGACAGACAATTGAAATTTTCTCATTGAAGTAATCTGCAACAATTGTCCTTATTCTAATTACTACACATATATACTATATATACTATTTTTCTTATTTTATCTTACGTTTTTACTTAGATAAATATTTATGGAAAAAGAGAAATAAATAAAAGAAAATAAAAAATAAAAACTAAATCCTCTTACTCTAATATTGTGCATTTTTCTGTCACGTCTCACATATGATCAAAATTATCAAATATACCATACACGGATTAAGATTTGAAATAACTAAACAATTTTCTAACTTCGAATTAAATGCCACATTTATGAAAAAAAAAAAAAAAAAAAACACTAGTTCTTAAAAAATATTTTTACTCCTCTCAGGAAATTGGAGGTAGCATGCTCAACAAATTTTATGAAGTGACATTATATAATTCTTTTACAGTGTTGAACTGGAAAAGTAAATTTTCTAGAATGTTTGAAATGTTGATTTTTTATTATTATTTATTTATTATTTTTTTCAAATCAGGAAAAATTGATTTTTCGTTATAGAAGTTTATCTCACCGTTACATTTTCTAACACTGTCCCCTAAGAGCTATGCTTGCCAACGGCCGTGCAGATGACACTAAAAACATGCTAATTTGTTCTGTTTTAAAAGAAATACCTGATTAAGCAAGATCGATTACGGAGAATTTAATAAAATTTCTCATATTTTGTACAAAAATTGACGTATTTCATCTACACTGAAAACTTTCGTCATACATTTTTTTTTTTTTTTTTTTTTAGTTTAGTTTATATCAACATATGGATTGAAGTAAGAAAGTAAATTTCGTAAAAAGATTAAAGTTATGCTTTTTTTTTTTTTTTTTTTTTTTCTAAACCGGGAAAAAATGTTTTTTCATAACATAAAAGTTTTTCTCACAGTTACATTTTCTAACAAAAATATGGCGTTCTGTCATATACAAGCTACGCTCCCCAACCCCATATGCAGACTCTGCAGTTTCTAAAAACAGGCTAATTTGCTCTATTTTAAAAAGATTTTTTGATTACGAAAGATGGGATGATATTATTACAACCAGTAGTGATCGTCTATAAACACGTTTGCTGTTCATTTCTCTTTGAATTGGAGATTTTTTGATTTCCAAAGTTGCACCCGCCACTGAAGCGAGAGTTGACGGCTGTTTTCGTAATCTATTAAGTAAAATCGAACACACATTTGAAAATCAGCTTGTATAAAATTGTATAAAGTAAACAATATCGCGGCCCCCCGGCCTTTTGTAATGGTTAGAAGAAAATTATTCTTTTGCACTCTATAAGAAAATCGTAAATATATAAATATGGCGTAATTTTCCTCATTTAATGCTTTCCGCACATAAAAATTCAATTATTTTAAAATTTTCTTTTGGTTTTAATATTCAAGTGTAAATAAGTCCTGCTCTAACTGGCGTATATTTAGTCCGATTGCCAGAAAATTGATATATGTTAACTAATTAAAGACTATTAAAGTTAACAACAACAAAAACTTTTTGATTGACAACATATTCAATTTTTACTATTTTTATTTTACAATGCCTACCTGTTACCCCCCCCCCCCCCCACACACACACACACAAAAAAAAAAAAAAAAAAAAAAAAAAAAAGACTTGCCTCTTTCTGAATTTCGTTGTGCTGTCTCCCAACACCACGCTAGGACTAAACAAATCACCCCAAAGAAAGATATCTATTTTCTGTGTCAGAATTTACATCTCTCCACTGCACCGCAATAAAATTCCATAAATAAAGTGTTCTTATAATTGTATGAATCCAGTTATATCATTAGGGTGCTTTGTTTGGTGTCCTTGGTACTGGACATCACGAAAAAAATTATTATGGCAGAACCTAAGAGCAAAACATATAACAATAAATGTATTAAGCGAAAGATTTTTCTCAATACAATTATAAAACAGCATTTATATGCAAATAAATGAATTAAAAAAATTGTAGAATTTTTTTTTTTCAAAATTTTGCATTGCCCAGTTTATGTGAATTCGTTGCGCGAAAATGCATGTTAATGAGAAAAAATCAAAGTACAGTAATTTTATTCAACTTCCATTCATTAGATTTTAAATTAATTAAATGCATATATCATGTGGAAACTATGGTCCATTGGTAACTATAAATATCAATAAAATTATACATAGAAGCTATAAAATGAATGTATATAAAATTATCAATATTTTAAATCTTTGTGTTTGTTTCTTACAGGCAAATTATGAATATGCAGGATGAAAACGGGATTATCTCCGAAAATCATACTTTAGAGCCTTCATCATCCCAGAAGTATTGTATCGCATCCCAAATAGTGACTAATAACGAAAATATAGAAGATACGCCTCCAATAAATTCAGATAATCAAGGTGAGGCTGAATATTGCATTGAGTATTCTGGAAGTAGAAAAGAAAATAAGTATCCTACGGGTCGATTTTTGTGTGATTTCGAATCAGTTATTAAGCAATCTAGAAATGTAGAAACACACACGTATGAATGTAATTTTGGAGGAAAATTCCTGTACAAAGATATGACAGAAAATGGACTTATTTGCACATTTCATTATGCGTGCAGTAGTCCACTGTGTCCAGCCGAAGCCAAAATTGTAAGTGATAATGATGGCGATAATCTTAATAAATTAGCAGTTTTGGGAGCTATGTCCACGGGTTCCGGATTCTCGCAGGAAGAAGAAAAATTCAGCATTATGGGTATTAAATATATGAATCGATACAAATTTTCACTGTATGAAGTTCAAACTGGCGAGGCAATAAAATTATGTGCTCAAGATACAATGGATAATACTATTCTAGAAGAGAAAAAAGCTGCGGAAAATAGGGGAGATAAAGATTCCGATGGATACTATAACATTACAGCGGTCGTGGATGGGGGATGGTCTAAACGCAGTTATGGTCGAGGATATAATGCATCTAGCGGAGTTGCTATAATAATTGGCCAAGAATCGAAAAAGATTGTTTTTATTGGTATCAGAAACAAACTGTGTTTAACATGTAATATGATAAAGAGCGGGAAAATAAAGCAGCGTAAACACTTATGCTTCAAAAATTGGAACAATTCTTCGACAAGCATGGAAAGTGACATCATTGTCGAAGGTATGAACTACCTTTACGAAATGTATAAAATAAGATGTATGAGGATAGTTGGAGATGGAGATTCAAACACGATGTTTAAAATAAGAGAAAGAGTTCCGTACGGCAGCTCTGTCTTAAAAATTGAGTGCGCTAACCACGCTGTTCGAAGGTTCAGGAGAGGTTTGGAAAGACTGCAGCTGACAAAAGGAATATATGGAGACATTCAGTCGCAAAGAAAATGCTTAAAAGCCAAAATTCCTCTACTAGTTAATACTGCTAGATCAGTTATAAAATATTATGCTATTCCGACACACACTGAACCATCTAAAGAGCTTATCAAAACATTTATTGGGGAATTACAAAATATACCCTTTCATGTATTTGGAAACCATGCTTCCTGTGGAAGTTATTGCAATAAGAAAACTTTCGAAAATTTAGCCTTGGATAAATCTGAAATGCTCAATTCAAAATTGTTAGAGGGGATTATTTTTGAGCTTAATAGAACACTTGTGTCATGTGCGAACACTCTAATTTTCAATGTGACAAACAATTATGCTGAAAATTTTATGAGCCAATTATGCAAAACGTCAGGTGGAAAACGAGTTGACTTTTCTAGAGCTGGTGGTATCAATAGACGTGCACATATTGCTTTATTAGCATATCAGACACCAGCTCAAGGTTGGATAGAGCAAGCACACACTGCTATAACTGGAAGTATTCCAAAAACACCAGTTCGTGCTTTTGTATTATCAAGGAACAAAAGACACTTAAAAAGAAAACTTTTCCCAAATAAAAGAATAAAAAAAACAAATGAAACAGTAGTGGGAGGCGATGAAAATTATGGAGAGTTTTCTCAAAAACCTGATGTGCCAGAGGAAATTTATTTGGAATTGAGAGACAATTTCTTAAATAACCTAAAAGTGCAACGATCATCAGATCTAGAAAAAGAGACAAGAGGACAATCTTTATCTGAAAAATGGCGACATGAAAGAAATAAACGGATTTCCTCATCCTTCTTCAAAGATGTCGCGGATAGACGGCCAACTACGTCATGTGTAAACTTAGTGCGAAGACTTATATACAAAAGCCATTTTGAAACACAAGCAACGAAATATGGCATAGCAAACGAAATAGTCGCTATAAAACAATATGAGAAAGAAACTGGAAATATTGTTAGACAATGTGGCTTATTTGTTGATGTAGAACATCCCTTTTTATGCACCAGTCCAGATGGTTTAATAGCCGACGATGGACTAATAGAAGTCAAATGTCCGTATAGTGCTAGAAATGCGTCAAGTTTCCAAGAAGTATGGAAAAATCACAATATTGGGTTAAAATACAAAAATGACGGTGAAGCATTCATAGCAACTAACCATAGATACTACTATCAAATCCAAGGACAGCTTGCTATAACAGGCAGAAATTGGTGTGACTTATATTTTTGGTGCCCAAACGAGACAAAAATTATAAAGATATATAAAGATAATTCGTTTTGGGTGAAAATTCTTCCTAAATTAAAAACTTTTTTCATGGAATGCGTTTTGCCAGAATTGATAGATCCAAGAGCCAGCAGAAATTTACCGCTACGTGAGCCACGTATTAGAAATGTTATTATGAAAACGCAATAAGATCGCTTAAAATACAATGCATGAAGATTTCACCGTCAATTAAATTTCATGTCATACACATTTTTATTGCATTTTTTATTATTTTAACAACTACTACATGTGAAGTTGATTAATTTTATGTTTTGTTTTTTCCTGTTCAACAACGTGAAACTTTTTGACACATTGTCTGACTTATTTTCTAAGCATAAACGCATAAAATTAGAAGACCTGACTATTGAAGCGATTTTGAATAGAGTAGCGTTTTCCATTTTTTGATAAATAAATTACTTATCGGATTACAAACAATTTTTGTCATAAGTTCATGTGATTTATTATGGGATTTTTAATAATGTTTACTTTATTTATTAAAAAATAGATTAAATAATTTTTTTACATTTAATTGTTGAATTTTATTTATAAATAAATTATTTATAGTTTAATATAAATTAAATGACGACAAGTTTATCCTCTTTCTCGCGTTGCAGAGCAGAAAATTCGGTTCAAAACTTCTGCTTTGATAGTATTTTTTGAAAGATCTTCTGCCTTTAGAAAAGATGGGAAACTCAATTCGATTACAAAGCTTCTGAACGTTTATGTTAATTATTATTATAGCTATTTTTTTTTCATAAACTATTACGCATGCAAATCGTATTGTTCAAGTGGATCCTATAAGCAAATGTTTGATTTTTTTTTTTTTTTGAAACTTTCTTCAGTTTCAAAGTATACAGATGTAATATTTAATCGATAAATGGAAAATACTAGATACTATACTGTAATATAAATAAATAAAATTAAAATGGACAAAGAAAAAAGAAAGTAATTATATACCTTTTAAGAAAATATTTGTTTACAGAAAATGGTATTATTTATCAAATCCAAAGTTACTAATTTCTGACTTATTACTAAACTCATTTTCAGTGACAAATGCTTTAGAAATTGAGATATTTTTATTTATATATGAAGAAATCAAGCAGTAACAAAGATAAATGTTTTTTTTTCATTTTTTAGAAAATAGAATGCAAACAATTATTTTGCAAATAGCTTTAACAAATTTCTTTTCACTGTTAAAAATTGTCATTATGCATGGGACAAATGAGTTTCTTGTCGCATTATTTAACCAAAATTACTAGCAAGTTTGTATTTTTATTCATGCTGTGCTTCTCCCGTATAGATATTTTCAACCGAATTTTGTTGCATATTTTAAAGGATTAAAAAAAAAAGAATTTCTTTCCAGAATTTTCCATTTTATTATGGTTTTATTACAGACAAAAACAAAACCATTAGAAAAAAATTCTAAAGTGTAAATAAACGAATATGTGTATATATATATATAGATAGATAATTATAATTTCTAAAATTAATATGTATAACAAAAAAAAAAAAAGACATTTTTGAAAGAAGTAAGAAAATCACGCAACTCTGCGGGAAAAAAAAAAAAAAAAAATGGTTGCTTTAGTGATGATTTATGGATTTTCAGTGCGTCTTTTTTAGTTCATGTGAATCGGTTATAAATTATCGACAAAATTATATGCAAATTTAAATACCTTCCTTCTTTGGATAAAAAAATCAAACCAAGATATCAGAATTATACATTAAAAAAAAAAAAAAAAAAAAAAACACACACAAGGTGTCTCTCTTATTTTATTTTAATTTTTTCATGGACTCCTAGTTCTCAACTTATTTGGTAATCATAAACACTCATCCTAATTTCAACAGATTCCAAGATATTAAGTTTTACAACTATAACCATATCCCAAACATTCTGAAACATTATAAAAGTTTTAAATTTTTGAAAATTCGTGAAAACAATTATTTTCAAAATAGTTTTTATAAATACATATTGTCACGATGTACGGGCAAATAAGTTTCCTGACATATTAATTACCCATCCAGCACTATTGACAAATTTGTATTTTTATTCATATGCTTCTATATAGATTTTTTTCAAGCGCATATTTCCATATTTTAGTGTTTTTTAAAAAAAGTTCTTTCCAGAATTTTATCATTTTATTATGGTTTTATCGTAGGTAAGAATAAAACCAATAGATAAAAAAAGCTGGCTCTTTCTTATTCTCTCTCTCTTCATATATATATATATATATATATATGTGTGTGTGTGTGTGTGTGTATAGTTATAATATCTTTGAAAATTATATAATATATGATTACAAACATGTTTTGTATGATAATATAACAAAACATCAAGACATTTTCTATAGAAGCAAGAAAATTGCTAAACTCTGCGGGGGAAAAAAAGAATAAAAAACAATTTGCATTCTGTTACTGAAATAACTTAAAAATTTTATTTTTATTTTCTGAAATGCAATAAATTTCATTAGGCTAATATTATTAATGAAAAATGGATATTTGCGCATTTTTATGAATTGGCATAATTTACAAGACATTGAGTTTTTAATTCTAACCGTCATCTCATGCATTTCGAAAAATATAAAAATTCCAACTTCTGTAAATTGTTTCAAAAATTTTCTTGCAAATATTTTTTGTAAATCTCTTTTTAGTTCACATTTTCGAAGTTAAATATTTTTTTTTATATTATTTCGCAGGGACAGATTAAAATTCGACAATAGTCATTTCGGCTTCACTTTTAGTTTCTGGAAAACGTTAGAATGTAATGTTAGTCTAATGTAATAAAAAAATTTTTTCACAAATTTTGCTGCATTTAGTTTTCCTTAGCTCCCTCCCTTCCCTCCTGCCTGTAATATAAAAAAAGCAATATTATTTATTTTAATATGAAAAATAACATTTGTGTATGCATTTAATGTACAGTATACATTTTTATTATTATTTTAATGTCTTTTTTCTTATATTTTATGTATGTCTATTATATTTTGTATAATTGTAAGAGGAAGCGGGATAAGAGTTCTAGTTATCTCCGAAAAAAGATTTACATTTGTAAAACTTTGTGTATTTCTATTTCTATATTTTATTTCTATATTTTCATTAGTATATTTCTATTTGCATAATCAGATTTCAATATAAAAAATAATTATTATGTTAAAATAAACAAATAACATTTCCATTATGTAAAAATAAAATTTATATTTGTATAAAATTGTATATTTCTCTTTGTATTAAACATGATTTTAATATTTAGAAAAGTATAGCTTTTATGGATCTATTACATTTTAACTTTAATTTAGGAGACTTTCTCCACGATATCTTTTATTCGGATTATACAGTCTCCGTTCATAAATTGTGGCTATACGGTTTTCGAACTCCAGACGAATTCTAACAGTAAGATGACATGTAGTGACTATAATTTCATACGATTCCGTTTCTTGTAAATTGTGGGTATAGTGTTTTGTGGTTTTAAAACAATTCTGTGAGAAAGTATTACAAACAAATGAAGCATATGAGTATGTTCTTCATACAGTTTGTTTTGCGATCATAAAAACATTCACTTCACAATTTACATACCAAAGTATAAGATAAAGGTATGTACACAAAATTCTGTATATTTTGGCTCTGTATATTTTTGCACATAAATCTGTGTATTTTAAATATTACAAAATAATATTTGTTTTGCATACTACGCAGAAATATGTCTAAGAACAGAATATTACATAGATATGTGTAAGAATATTACACAGAAATATGGGTATTCCTGTGCAATTTACACATTAAAGTGTGCATTTTAAGAGTTAACAGATAACTTTTACATATTTAGAATTATCATTAAAGTACACATTAAAATGTGTATTTTGAAATTTACACACTAATCGTGCATTTTAAAAAATTACACACCACAAATTTAAAAAAGATTTTTGTATCATTGCTTGTGTTTTTGTGTATAAATTTACTCTATTGTGTATAAATTTTAGAAGAGGAGTCTTCCGGCCACTAGGAAAAGAAAAGAAATTCTTATTTACCAGCTCAAAATAACTCGGTGTATGTGTGTGTGTGTGGGGGGGGGGGGGGGAGTTGTAGAGGTATTTTATAGTTTTGTTACAAATGACCAAACTAGAAGTGTCTGTAGAAGGAAAGAATATAAAGGAGATGAGCTTTTGGTCATGCATAAATCTAAAAGCTCTATATATGTGTGTAGATTTCAGATTGACAATTATATTATTATTTTTATTAAAATTGTCTAAATCTATTAAAAAATCTATTTGTCATTTAAAAATATGGAATATTTAAGTATTTAAGTTTAAAAATATATAACCATTGAACTCTTTTTTTAGGTATATAAGTTAGTATCACTGGACTGGGACAATTAATAAACTATATATATATATACAGTAAACTCTGTATAAGGCGGACTCTGTGTAAGACGGAAATCTGTCTAACACGGAAAGATTTTCAAGTCCCTGCGAAGCCATAGACATAGAGTAAAATTTCTCTAAAGCGGAATATTGTCTACGACGGAAAATTTCCTTGGTCCTGATTGAATCCGCCTTAGACAGACTTTACTGGAATTGAACTGTTTTTCCATTTTATGATCAATCACTTACCTAGTTATAAGCCATTTTGATCACGTGATAAACACGTTTTTCGCGCGCTCTTGAGTGCTCTTCCTTCCTTTGCGCGGAAATTCGGTTCAAAACGCCCACTTTGACACTATTTTCTGAAAGATCTATTGAATTTGAAAAAAAAAAAAAAATGGAAAAAGCAGCTCAATAGTTTCTGAACAACAGCACCAGCTAGTTTCATGCCTTTTCGAACAAAAATAAATTAAAACTTATGTCAGAATGTTGTCCTTTTGGATTTGAGAAAACCCTTAAAGCAAAATAAGTATAAACGCACGAAAAGCAAAGAATTTAATATATAATGATGACTATCATACACAAATGCAACGCTTATCAGTAAACTCTATTTCGGAAATGGCTTTCGAAGTGAAAGATATTTTCAACACATGCAGCGAAATCGAAATAAACAAATGAAAATTAATTTTTACCTACTATTAGCTATGCGGGTTACATATGCTTGCAAGTCAAAAGATTTCCACGTTAAGAGATTTAATCTCTTTGAAATATATGTAAAAAAATACTTGGGATATATATTCTTTTTCAATTAAGGTAAAGCGAAGAAAGTCTGCGCACATTTCAAAAGAATAGTAATAAAAAATCTAAATATTAATATTTTGCTAAACTATGCATGAATAATTTTGACTTTATTTGTTTTTTATACATTTCTATTGTTATTTTGTTGTTACATTGTAATTTAATAGAACATCAGTAATAAAACCGAGAAAACTATTTTGCGCAATCTTTCCTTACAGGGTAAGAGAGAACGCGCACATGGGTAGGAGAGATTGCGCACACAGGTAGAAGAGATTGTTATTAATAGTAACTACAATTAAATTGTTAACAATAATAATTACATTGTTGAAAGGTTTTTGTGAGTAAATATTATTGTATCAGGGTGAATATTTCAACCAAATGTTTAAATAATAAATAAAAGAAAGAATTTTAACAACAGTTAAAAATTTTAATTTAAGAAGATTAAAATGTGAGAAAAAGCAAGCCCTACTAAGATTACAAAATAATATTAATCTAGTTGATAACATGTTTAATTTAAAAATTACTTTACTTCCATTTCCACAGTTTCATTGTATTTTGTTTGCTAACCGAAGTTGTTGTCGTCCACAATCGATGCACTTATTGTTGTAAATCGTGCATCTTTCGTGCAATCACCTGCAACAAGCAATACATTGAATCCAGTCAGTTGTCGAAGTTGTCTCCTGGTACAGTTACAGACATTCAGTGCACTCATCCTCATAGACCTTCGTTTTTTTTCATTGAGTTTTTTTTTTTATGTCGCTTTTTTGTAGAAGCACCTTATCTTCAGCTGTTTTTTGTAGCGGCATCTTTCTTAAGTCTTTTTTCATGTATATTTTGTGGATTAGTAACATTAGTTGCACTCTGTTTCATTTTGATTTCGATGGCATTACACTACTCGGAATGGGTCAAAGCTTTTCCAAAACATTGTATTAGAAAATTTATTTTAGTTAACAAAATTAATTTATTAGCAAATTAATTGCTCATAAATTAAAAAAAAGTATATAAATATTTAATTAAATTATTAACAAATATATTATTAATTTATTAACAAAAATAATTACATAAAATTTATTTAATAACAACTGTATTATTAATTTATTAATAAAATTTTTATCTGCAAAAGTATTTTTTCGCAAATTAATTTGATGCCAAATTTAGTTTTGATAATTATGTGTTTTTCCGAAATTATTTCAAAATTCATTCATTCATATGTTTTACACGTAATTTGCAATTCATGCAAATTTATCAATAAGCTGTATAATTTTTCCTAGCACTTAAACTTGGGAAAATGCGCCATGTGGTCCTAAGTAGCAGATGCGCAAACTCTCCTATTTTGGTAGGAGAGATTGCGCGGCCTTTTTTTAAAATACGGCCACTTCTAAAATGAATTTCTGGTGTTCGCATACTTAGTCCAGGTTAGTAGTTTATAAGAAATTGTTTAAGTTCAAAATATTTTGTATTATTGACGCTCTATAAAAATTCTGACAAACAGTTATGAAAATTCAAGCACTTACTTTGGAAAAACAAAAACAAAATAGCACTGCTTTATCCAAGACGCTTGGAACAATCAATATGCACTTTCATGTAGACACTGCACTAATGCTGCTGTACAACTACCTGGAGTCGCTGGGCGCGCACTCTACTCCTTCCCGTCGAATCTCTTTGTGCGCATGTGTGGTGGTGGTAGGGGGGGGGGATGTAGAGGGCTTTATAATTTTGTTACAAATAACCAAACCAGAAGTGTCTTCAGAAGTAAAGAATATAAATGAGAAAAGCTTTTGGTCAGACAATAAATCTGACAGCTCTATTTTTCATTTAAAAATATTTAAGTTTAAAAATATATTCAACACTGATTTTAAGTACATTTACAGTTAGTATCACTGGCCTGTGCAAAGCCAGGCGGGTCAATTAATAAACTATATAGATTTTTCTTTTTTCAAAATAGATGATAAATATTTAATTCATTCGTAAATTTTAATTTGATCAAAAAGTAATAATATATCGGCCATATATTTACAACTAAAAGGGATTTATTATTAATTATTATAAAATGGGTATATGTAAATGTTGTGTGTATTGTTATTTGAAAAAAAAATTATAAACTACCGTATTTTATGGAAGAAACGCCGCGGTGTTTATGTGTTTAAAAGTTAATTTTTTTCCAAGAGCGGCGTTTACACCATGTGCGGCGTTTAAGTTTTTTCTAAATACCAACCGAGTTTCCTTAATTTAAAAATTCATAAAAATATTTAAAATCGGTTTTAAATATTTTAAATAAAACTTCAGACATCTTAAGATATTAAAAACGAGGCATCCTACACTGCTCAGAAAACATTGATTAAAGTTAGGTCAATGTGATGCTGTTGACAAAAGTAGCATTCCGACGGATGCGGCGTTTACAACGAGTGCGGCGATATTTTTAAGCTTATTCAGGCCAATTTGAGGAGTGCGGCGTTTCTTACATAAAATACGGTACTCTAAAATACATATTCTAGTAAAATAATGTTCACGAAATTTAAATAACCTAGTAAAGTTCTTATTCCCAATGCGCATTGAATATATAATTGGATAATTACTAAACAATGCTTTATTTTGATTACCTAAATAAATAAAATATATCTGCATTGATGATAAATGTCCAGAATAGAGAATTTTCTATTTATATGCAATCTATCAGAACGATTCTTTCCCATAAAATTTATTATATAAAATTTTATTATGAAATTAATAAATTAATATTTGAGGGGCTACTTCACTGCCGTAAAACCCCCAGCTCGTTAATGTTAATCCAATGGAGCAATTTTTTAAAAAATATCTTGTTTGTTTAAATAATTTTGCATTTGTTAACTGAGGTCGATCTTTACAAAGACCCTTTTATATTTTTTCGATTTTGTTTGCATGTTTTTTTTTTATGAGGACATTTTCACTTTCGGATCCGGATTCTAAAGTGACAATGACCTACTAAAAAACATCGAGCTCGCTCGAGCCGACTTGTAAAAAATAAATAAATAAATAAATAAAAGTTGGCCGTATCGATGAAAAGTTAAAAAGTTCGTACAAAATAATTATATTCTTTTCGTATGCATTATATTAATGTTGCATGGATCAACATTCGTGTATATTTTTGATTTACTACAGCTTTTTTTTCGCTTTCATTCTCCTTAGCATATAATGAGGCATTTTTTAATTGCCTTACAGCCTTTCTCTCTATTCTAAAAAAAAGTAACTACCGCTGTCACCGCCGCCGCCGCCGGTTTTGATTTTTTTGTGACCGGAGGCCTTTTTTCGTTAATATTAACAAAAATAATACATACAAAAATATGAAAATCGGTGGTTTTATACAGAAATGTTTGATAAACACGCTGATGCAGACAGTTTTCAAATCGAAGAATTATTTTAAGAGTTATTTAATGCTAAAGTTGGACAAAATCGTTCCACTAAAAAAGTTTTATAGCAGCAAAAACTATACATGGCAGTGTAATCATTTTTAGATCATTTTATGCGTTAGAATTTGCCGGAGTGCTGATTGCATTAATTTTTTTATTTTGACTCATTTTTTCAGGTTTTATTTCTATTTTAAATTCAAATTTTCAGCATTTCTAAAGATATTTTTTACAGATTTCAGAAAATTGTACTAATTTAAACTCTTGCCATCTGTATAAAAAGCGCAAGCAATAATGTTTGCTTCAAATTAAAAATTTATTTACACGTGACTATTATAAACAGGGAAAAAACTTTCAAATTAGTATTAAATAATTGCGTATAAAAAGCAAGAACTTATTAAAAATTACGTCATAAAAAGTATACACGTGAATTTTAAAGGAGAAAGGATATTGTAAAATAATAAATTCATTAACATGCGTTAGAAGTCTTAGGAGAAATTACGTCATATTTACGTCACATTATAGTTATTACATAAAATGAACACAAAATAATATTGCAAAAAAGTTTAAATTTAGAAATTGCGCTAGACATTTATTTGATATTTTGAAAATTAATTTAAAATGTCTCATTTAAAAGAACTTTCTTTTCGCTTTGTTAAAAAATGCCAGGAGACAAAGACTCTCTTTACTTAATTCCTTTTATATTAGCTTATTTTGAAATGTTGTTACATGTGTATACTTCATCAAGTTATTTTTATTTCGACGTTTTATTTGTGTTTTTATTAATGTTGTACGAATTTATTTGTTCTTTCGTTATTTAAAATAGAAATTATATCAATTTGTATAATTTGGCGAGTGGTTTGGCGATTTATATAATTTGGCGAAATGGGTCGACAGGATAATCAAGTAGTACCGCAGCGGATTTGGCGTTAAAATTCCCCAATCAAAGAGAAATGAATAGAAATTCGTTTATAGGGAGATCGCCACTGTTTTTTAAATTATAATTCAATCTTTCGAAATCTTTTTAAAGCCGATCAAATTAGCCTGCATTTAGATTCTGCGGTGTCTGGACGGGGGTTGGCGAGCGTAGCTCGTAGGGGGCCGAGCCCCCTAGTTATATAAAAAAAAAAATACATGTAACCAGTGGTGTAGTCGTAAAAAAAACAGAGAGTAAACGCTTTAAGCAGAGCGTATACCCTAGAGTTTATATACTATTAGCTTTCTTGAGAAACAGAGAGTATACGGTGTTCCTTAAAAAAATCCAGAAGGTATACGGCGTATACCCCCCCCCCCCCCCCCCCCCCCGTATACCCTCCACTACATCAATGCATGCAACTTTAAGTAACCTTTTAAATAGAAAATAAAATCGAGACATATTTAATTCTTTAGTTTCTCTACCACATAAAAAAATGTCTATCTGTTCTTCCAAAAATGTCTGTTATTAGTATAGATATTCGCAAAGAAAACACAGGGTCATTCGCAATTCGAGCATCCCTCTTGATTTGAACACAACCAATTGAATGTGAGATATTCCCAAATTAGCCAATAGCGTCTTAAAAGGGTATTGGAACCACCCCCAGCCTGAAATAACGTCTAAACTTCCAAAAAGCTATTGTTGCGACATCTGTTAGCGTACAGATAAACAAATCGGTTTAAGTAGGCTGTCACTCTCGCCAAAAAATTCGAATTTCGCCAGCACAATTTAACTCAAAAAATACATTTAATGAATTTCAATTACAAAAAAATCTTACACCGCACTTCTGCAAGATCAATTTGCATATCATACCCCATTTTCAAATATTTTTGTGGGTAATTTCTAGAGAAAATGAATCGGACATAATTTTCATAAAACAGTCAAAAATCAATTTTAACAAATTTAAAATTAAAAAAAATCGTTCACGGCACTTTCAGAAAGTCAATTTACATATCATACTCTAATTTTAAATATTTATGTGGGTAATTTTCGGAGAAAATGTATCAGAAATAATCTACATTTTAAAGACTTTTTCGAAATACACCCTTAAAAGACCTCATTTTACATGTTCAAATGTCTAAAAAATGGCGGCTTTTTAAGACGTTTCAAGTGTTTTAAAAATGGCACAATTTTAGATGTTTCGAATGTCTAAAAAATGGCGGTTTTTAAGATATTTCAAGTGTTTTAAAAATGGCGGCGTTTGAAGACGTTTCAATGCGTTAACTTCAGATGCAAAAAGGTGTCTTAAAAAGTAAGACACGTTTTTTTTTTTTCTTCAAATGTGACCATCCACTTAAGACACTTTTTAACTGAATTTCAGACTTTTGCGTTTACAGTGCAGAGGGTATACGCTGTAGTGGAAGGTATACCCTATGGTATATATACTATAGCTTTTTTGAGAAACATAGGCTATACGGTGTTCCTTAAACAAAATCCAGAAGGTATATACGGCGTATACCACCGTATACCCTCCACTACATCCCTGCCTATCATGGGATATTATTGAATTGATAGGATTTAATAGAATGAAAAAAACTTTTATTAATACCTTTTTAAGTAATATCATAAGACGAAAACGCAATTTTTCACCTTGATTCAACATAAAATGTAAAATGTGAACATTAAAAATTTCACAATCTTACTTAAAAGGCAACTAATGTAATGAAAAACATGTTACAAGTTTAAAATATACATTTTATTTAAAACTTCTTAGTACTTTCAAGCCTTCCAGGTTCATCACCAGAGAATGTGTGAATAATAACTAATTTTTGTTTATTTATACAAATACGTCACTTTGTTTTGAAAATGAGAGAGCCAATAATTACTAGAGTTGAGCAGTAGCAATTTCTTGGATTGAATTTAATTAGAGGAAATATATATATATTATTATTATTAATTGCAGTTCCATTTATTTTATGACATCACTTTGTTTCTCATACGTCACTTGGGTAGAAGAATCCATGGGTAGAAGAAAATATTTAACTTCCGTACTTTAAATTTTAATACGTCACTTTGCTCAGGTTTTCAGGAATTATTTTCTGGATATTGACCCACAAACTGGGGATATTCTACGATAGGGCGTCGTTACATACTTGATTGCTTTTAGACAGGATTACTATTGATTAAGGGGCCGTTCAAATATTACGTAAGCATATTTTTAGTCATTTTGTACCCCTCCCTCCCCCTTGTAAGGAAAAATAAGCAAATGTATAACCCCCCCCCCCCCCTTTGATTACGTAATGATTTTATGACATTCTAACATCAACATTATTGCCATAAAAAATTACAGTTTGCGATAAATTGCATTATTAATCCAGCAAATTTACATAAACAGACACATAGGGTTGTGGTATTGAAGGGAAAAAAATCAGTTTAATGTATTGTTACTTATGGCATTAAACAATTCATAGAATACAAAATAGTTTTTAAATATTTTTATTTATCGCATTGAACAACAACAGAAAAAAACTTTAAGAAATACAACCGGCCCTTACTTATTTAGGCACATAACTAAAAATTTTAACAAGAATCATAGGAATATTATGTGTTTGGCATTCACATTTCTACTCTGGTGTCCAAGATGTTTCAATCCATGTTTCTGCATTGTTTACTTTTAAGTTTTCAATGTAGTGGTGGGCTGGAATGATCCTCCTTTCCAGTCCTTGTTTACTCCATATCTTTTTTCTCAAATCGTTCAACATCCGCAGAACGCTCATCTAAATCATGCTCTTTTGCTTTTTGCTGTTAAACTATAATTGCTTCGTTGTCTAATGCTTACATAAGAATTTTCGTCACCCCTTGTCAACAAAAATAAGCAGACACTGGACCCCCCCCCCCTCCCCCACTTACGTAATACTTGAACGACCCCTTATAGTGGATGCGTAATAATGGGATGTTGGGAATATGATTTTTGCCTGATCTTTTTCATTACATTAGTCGCCTTTTAAATAAGATTGTGGACCTTTTTAATGTTCACATTATTTATTATTTTACCTTTTTAAGCTTTGATTCGATTTTCATAAAATTTGAAAGGACTCGACAAAATCTGCAAGGATTACATATTTTTGCTCTGTTATATGCGGACAGACGGGCATAAAATTTTCTATAAATTTCTCAATTTCGACAAAAATGAACACATAGGAAATACATCAGAAGTACCGGAGCTGAGCTGCGGTGGGTTCCGTCGCAAATAAAGCCCTGCATATAATCCTTACCTATCAAAATTATCTCACATAAAAATTACAGGAATTTTTCCTTTTTACAAAATAACTTTTGACAGCAGGGGAAGCGCAGAGTACACCACGGGTGAAAATTACAGGAATGAATATCCATTCATGCGAAGATTGGAGGTAGGAAGCAAAACTTTTCGAAGTAAAAGAACACGTATATACTTTCTTCAGCTTTTCTAAGTCTTGGCACCTCATTAGTTAATTGCTCAAGCATATATTCCCTGCTATTAGAAGTAGAAAAGTCTTCCAGAGGAAAATGTTGTTCGGCTAGCAGCTGCTACCTTTCCTTGTTGATATCAAAATATACATCGCGCCTTTCTGAAAAGTACCCACCACATTCAACGGAATATAATACACGGGGGGCGTGTTTTCAAAAGAATAAAATCGCTGGTGCTTTGCGCTGGTAAAACAACGGGAGGTTTTAAATAGGAGAGGCAAAACCTTTTGATCGTAGCATTTGCGTATGCGAAATTTTGCTTGAGTATACAAGTTCAGTGGTGGATCTGTCATGCCTCCCCTTTTTTAAAACTGAAATTTTAAAGAAATGAAATTCGGCGCTGCTTGTAATTTACAGTGGGGTTTGATGCGTAATTAAAAGAGAGTGGAAACAGTTTCATTAGTTGAATTTAAATGAAATTTTAATCTTTCAGAAAGATGTTCTATTCTTGTAAAAGTATATTTACATCATTCTCTTGCAGAGAAATATTTAAGAACATCTAGTATGTCTGCTTTATAAAATTTGAATGAGCAAAGCTGCACGTACACTGTAAAAAAAAAAAAAAAAAAAAAAAAAAAAGTATGTTTACTAAAAATTTATCTGTAACACTGTAGAGAAAAAAAAAAACGTACAAAATTATGTTTGTAAAGATACACAAATCTGTATGCTTACTAAAATTTTATTGGTAACCCGGAATAATTACATGATTTTTTTTTTTTTTTTTCACTTATATAAAAGTTCTAGGCATCACAGTTTCCAAAAAAAGTCTTAATAACCTTACAGATTTTTTTTTTCTTACAGTCCAAACATGGAATCTGTTACATGAATTTCTTTTGTTGCAGTTACATAAAAAGTTCTACACTGTTAAAAATAAAGTGCGATGTTTCACCACGAAAATGGTTAAAAGTCGCTGAAATTTAGCTGCAACCAAGATATAGGTGATAAGTTTCACCAGTTTATTGGTGCTTTCATAAATACCATTATATTAGTGAAATGTTAAACCATGATTCAGGTTTTTTATAAATCCAATTTTCTGGTGAAAGGTTGAACCATAAATCAGGATTTTTTTAATCCAATTTTATAGTGAAAGGTTGAACCATAAATCAGGATTTTTTTAATCCAATTTTATAGTGAAAGGTTGAACATAAATCAGGGTTTTTTTAAATCCAATTTTCTGGTAAAAGTTTGAACCATAATTCAGTTTTTTTTAAATCCAATTTTCTGGTAAAAGGTTGAACCACAAATCAGGATTGTTTTTAAATCCAATTTTCTGGTGAAAGGTTTAACCATGATTCAGAGTTTTTTTAAATAACATTTTCTGGTGAAATGTTAAATCATAATTCAAGGTTTTCTCTATTCCAATTTTGGTTGAACCACGATTCAGGATTTTCTCTCATCTTTATGAGGAAAGGTTACACCGGATTGTAGTTTTCTTTTTTTTCCCCCTCACTTTGGTTTTTAATTTATCATTTTATTGTATAATAAACAAAATTTCAGATTATGCGAGATTATATTGCAGTAGGGAAAGCATATATATATATATTTTCATTAAACCGAACATTATTAAATTTTTAATTATTGATTCGATTGTCTTTGAAACATATTTAAAAAACAGATGTAAACCAGTTTGATCTAATTTGATTTCACAAAGTAACTGCATTTTTTTTTTCTTCTCACAAATATTACCATTCTGTCATTGTACTTTTTGGAATATTTCTCTGCACTCACTTACACTTAGTCCATTTAGTGCTTGCTTATTCACAAAAAAATATTAAAAAAATAATAATAATTTTCTTAGATTTAAATGCATACCCAGTTTTTATTATATTTTAATTTAAACAATGGCTGAATGAATTTCTTCAACCAATATTAATTTTTGCACAGGTTTAAAAAAGTTTTTTCCACAATGCAGTTAGCTGCTGCTTTCATGATCTGTAATTGTTTTTTTTTTTTTTTTTTTTTTTTTAATTGTTGTGAATCTATAGATGGGCGATTCCATGGAGAGTTTCACACACATAACGCAGGCTTTAATTTGCATTTATTCAATTATTTATTAAATTTTAATGTTAATTCTGATTTTAAGTGGTATGGTAAATAAGTTATTGATATATTTTCAAATTTAAATGTGTGGCAATAAAACTCACAGAAGTATATCATTTCATTTCATTACTCAAAATGTGCTTTTTTGTACTTCAGAAAAAAAAGCACAGTTTGAGTAATTAAATTATATATTTCTGTGAGTTTTACTTACACACATTTAAACTAAAAAATATGTTAATAACTTATTTACCATACCACCTAAAATCAGAATTAACATTAAAATATAATAAATAATTCAATAAATGCAAATTAAAGCCTGCGTTATGTGTATGACTCTCCACATGGAATCGCCCAGATGCTGAAATTTTTATATTATACAGTTTTCAAATTTTTACCTTCTTTTCACAAAACAAAAAATAAAAGTATTTTAATTAGCAAAAAATATTTATAGACATTTCTGCATATACTTAATATAACGGTACAATTGTTACACATATGAAAATTTCACATATTTTCACTATTTTAAGTTACATAATTTTTAATAGTACTATTTTTGAACAGTAAAATTGACTAAAAAAAAATTAATTTTTCTACTGTTGCTGACATATATCGACAGTAACAATCTAAGCAATCCACTTCCCCTTTTCCTCAAATTGAATTATTGTCACATAATTTTCATTTTTACGTCGTTAAAAGGGGGGGGGGGGTTGCAATGTGAAATGCAATTAAATTAAATCTGTATTTCAATTGACTGATTCTTCATAGTTTTAAAAATAATTTTCAAGCATGATTCTTTTAAAAATTTATACTGCACACAGCTCGATTATGCAAAATTAGCTCATTTGGATATAAAAACAACAACAACAAAAAAAAAAACTCAGAATTTGTTTCTGTTTAACATTCAATAATGAATATGACACTTTTCAATAAATAAAGACAAAACATAACGGATACATAATAAAAGTATATGCGTAAACACTGAAATAATCAGCATGAAAAAGGCAGCTATAAGTAGCAGAATCCATTTAACCTCTAATATCAGCTAATACAAAAGTATTACTTTAAATTTTAAAGATTTTTTTAAATACACAATGTACATCTATAGTATATTAAATACTTACTTTGAAGGGTTAATTTAATAACAGCAGTGTCGCCACCAAGCGACTAATTATTGTTACATATATATTTTTTCAGTATTCCTAAATGATAATCTATGATGACAATTTATTTATTTTTTAACAATACTCGTAGAGAAGAAAAATATTCACCAACAGCAGCCTTGCAATAGCTGAAAAAAGAAATGATTACAGGCACAATTAAATAGCAACACATTTAAGTTGGTTTGCGGTATGCCGCTCCATTTATTGAAAATACAAATTATATAATCATTAGATTATATGTATAGTATGTCAGACTAATATTTATTGTAATATAATATCATTTTACATAGAGTTTCTCTCAGACAGTTTTAGGAGGGTGCTGTACTCTGTCTGACCATTCAGGTCATCAAATATTTAAATTCTTGAAGCTTAGTATATTCTGAATCAGGATTTCAGTCAGGTAAAATGGAAGAGATCCAAGCATCAGGTTAATTTCTCCACCTGTTTTAAATGAAAGAGTAAATATTTTAAAACATAAAATTGTTTCTTGTGCAGACATAACAATAAAAGTCAAATTTCACACAGGGGAAATAATCAAAAAATTAAACAGCATATAATTCAAATCTCTTTTACAAGGAAATCTTCAGCATTTGAAAAATCAATCAGTGTTCAAAATCATTGATGGTCCACTGGTCAGAGAAAACCAAAAATGATATTGGACATTGGACCACTAATTTGAAAATTTTAGTAGTCAGCAGGATCAATAACTTGTTCCCCCTTCTCTCACAGGGTCACACTCACAGGTAAACTTAAGTTTTCCCGTCTCAGAGAAAACCACAACCAAGCAAAAATCACACAATTTTATTTATTTAAAAAAAATAAATAAAACTGCATTAAACGTAAACCTTAGTCAATTGAAATATTGGAAATATCTAAATAATTTTATAGTTTTTCTTTATGTACTGTTTATTTAATTTTTAGTCATAATTTTACATTTTATTATGTTGAAAATTTTGGATAACTGCAAAGTAAGTTTGTAAGAAAAGACTGCAGAATTCTCCAATTGTTAGGTAGAAGAAGAATATTGTGAAATTCTTGAATCAAATGTGGAAAAATATTGCAAAAAGTGTCAGCTGGTTGAGGAAAAAAATTCGTCAGTTGTGATTAACAAAAACTGACGTTTGCCATTTGGCTGCAATAGGGTGTCAACGATTTTAATCAGTTGATTTAAATCAACGATTAAATCATGATTTTAATCAACTGATTTTTTTTTAAAATCATTGATTAAAAACACAAATTTTCTAAATTTTAAAACGACATATAAAATTATTAAAATCTAAGATGAACAGAAGTAGAAAACCAAAATAATAAGTGGCATTTTTAGAAAAGACGATACTCTTCGTTTTATGATTTTGAATTTTTATGAGCGAATGTTATTAATCATGGTCAAATGTTTATAAAATTGAATTAAGACACTCTATTCATTCAAGGAATGCAGTAATTCCCTCACAAAACAAAATAATCATGAATGTAAATGATGTTATATCAAATACAGGGTGTAAAAAAAAATCATGATTAAAAAAAAAAAAAAAAAAAAAAATCTGATTTTTTTTTTATTTAAATCGGATTTTTTTCCCTGTGTTAGAATATTAAACATCTACCAAGAATTAAGCATTTCAAAAATGAATAACCCTCCAATAACATAATCTGTTTTTTTTTTGTTTTGCTTTAATTAATAAAATTTTAATTATGTAATTATAGAAATTTAAAAAAAACTGCAAATTAAAAATTTCTTTAGTAGCATATAACATTAGGTGCACTAATATTTTGTAATAATTATATAAACCAATATTAAATACTCCTTATATTTTAAAGTTATTGATAAATTGCAAATTTATGATACAGATTAAATTTAGTGATTATTAAACAATTAACTGTTTAATTAAGAACACAATCTACATTTTTGAAAAAGTGGTTGAAAAAAAGGTGATAAATAATCGTTTGATAAATTCATAAAGCGGCCAATAATTTTACACAGGTTCTAAAGCATATTTATGTCAAATTGATCAAAAATTGTAGCAATGTATACAGCAAACTCACACATAATTTATAAATAGATTACAAAAATTGTATTTTGAAATTTAAATCAGATTGTTTCCCCACAACATTAAAATATCTGAATAGCTACTAAATATTATAATATTTTGAAGTTATTTAACATTTAGTTAGATGTTTTTTTAAATGTATAATACTTCTTTTTACACAGTTTAACATTGTTATAATTAACAATAACAAATATTACAGTTTTTACAAGTGATTTAGTGATAATTTTCATTACTGATTATAATGCTTTTTTACTCTATTTCAAAAAATCAGAAAATATGTGATTTTATCATCTGATTTAAATCAGTTGATTAAAATCACTGACACTCTATTGCTATGTTTATTGTATATAAAAGAATGAATAATTTGATTATTAAAAGGAAATTCTGACATTGTAAGTTATATTAGATTATATGTTTAAATTATATGTTTCCCCATGTTAGACCATCATTCCCTCACACATTGCTATTATCTCAAATATCTACCACTAATGAGCAGTAGCAGTCTAGCATCCTTCACAGAGAAGAAGCTATTTTGAGCACTTGTCAGTCCAGCAACATAAATTGGTGGTGTAAGATTTTGTTAATTTTACAGAATTTTTTTTTAGTCAGTACATCCGGAAGCGTTTTTATTAGCAGTCATTCCCTCACACAGAATATTCATTTTTTTTGTAAATATCAAAAATTTTAATTTTATCATACATTATATATTAAGTGTTTCTCTTAAAGGAAACAGTTTGGATTTCTTCATAATTTTGCATTTCCCCCCTACAACTAGTAAAAATGTCTTATTTCATCATTCCCTCACATTTTTTATTTTATTTTTTCCACAAATTTTTATTTATTTTTTTTTTTTGTTAAGTCAAATTTTTAAAACAATTTCTGTTGCTATTAAAATCTTCAATAATTGTCTGATTTCTTACCATTTATCTAATTTTTATGAAAATTTACATATGCATCATTCAAGTCAGACTGCTGGCCAAATTTGCAAGTATTGTAGAGAACAACCCAAGTCACAATACCTGTAGAAACTATCCAAATTATGTTCATCTCAGATTTGAATACTTTTATGTCATTTTAAACATTTAGAAAATTTTTGATTTTAATTAATGATTTAAAAAAAAATCACTTTATTAAAATCATGATTCAAATCGCTGATTTAAATCATTGACATCCTGATCAAATATAAAGACAATAATAGAAAAAAAAATCTGGATACATGTAACTTTTAAAAACTATGCTTAAAATTCATATAAATCTTTTTTTTATTATTTTGTTTGTATAAATTACTTTAAACATGGTAACTAATGTTTAAGATACTGATAGAGATATATATTATAAGTTTTTAAAAGTAATAAGTTGCATTTTTAGAAAAGGCGATACTCTTCGTTTATGAATTTGAATTTTTATGAGAGAATGTGATTATTTATGGTCAAATGTTTATAAAATTGAATAAGGCACTCTATTCATTCAAGGAATGCAGTAATTCCCTCAGAAAACAAAATTATCATGAATGTAAATGATGTTACATCAAATATAAAGACAATAATAGAAGAAAAAAAAAAACTGGATACATGTAACTTTTTCAAAACAATGCTTAAAATTCATATAAATCTCTTTTTTTATTATTTTGTTTGTATAAATTACTTTAAACATGGTAACTAATGTTTAAGATACTGATAGAGATATATATTATAAGTTTTTAAAAGCAATAAGTTGCATTTTTAGAAAAGGCGATACTCTTCGTTTTATGAATTTGAATTTTTATGAGCGAATGTTGTTATTCATCGTCAAATGTTTATAAAATTGAATTATGGCACTCTATTCATTCAAGGAATGCAGTAATTCCCTCACAAAAGAAAATTATCATGAATGTAAATGACGTTACATCAAATATAAAGACAATAATAGAAAGAAAAAAAAATCTGGATACATGGAACTTTTTAAAAACAATGCTTAAAATTCATATAAATCTCTTTTTTTTTATTATTTTGTTTGTATAAATTACTTTAAACATGGTAACTAATGTTTAAGATACTGATAGAGATATATATTATAAGTTTTTAAAAGTAATAAGTTGCATTTTTAGAAAAGGCGATACTCTTCGTTTTATGAATTTGAATTTTTATGAGCGAATGTTGTTATTCATCGTCAAATGTTTAAAAATTGAATTAGGGCACTCTATTCATTCAAGGAATGCAGTAATTCCCTCAGAAAACAAAATTATCATGAATGTAAATGATGTTACATCAAATATAAAGACAATAATAGAAAGAAAAAAAAATCTGGATACATGCAACTTTTTAAAAACAATGCTTAAAATTCATATAAATCTCTTTTTTTATTATTTTGTTTGTATAAATTACTTTAAACATGGTAACTAATGTTTAAGATACTGATAGAGATATATATTATAAGTTTTTAAAAGCAATAAGTTGCATTTTTAGAAAAAGCGATACTCTTCGTTTTATGAATTTGAATTTTTATGAGAGAATGTGATTATTTATGGTCAAATGCTTATAAAATTGAATAAGGCACTCTATTCATTCAAGGAATGCAGTAATTCCCTCACAAAACAAAATTATCATGAATGTAAATGATGTTACATCAAATATAAAGACAATAATAGAAAGAAAAAAAAATCTGGACACATGGAACTTTTTAAAAACAATGCTTAAAATTCATATAAATCTCTTTTTTTTATTATTTTGTTTGTATAAATTACTTTAAACATGGTAACTAATGTTTAAGATACTGATAGAGATATATATTATAAATTTTTAAAAGTAATAAGTTGCATTTTTAGAAAAGGCAATACTCTTCGTTTTATGAATTTGAATTTTTATGAGAGAATGTGATTATTTATGGTCAAATGTTTATAAAATTGAATAAGGCACTCTATTCATTCAAGGAATGCAGTAATTCCCTCACAAAACAAAATTATCATGAATGTAAATGATGTTACATCAAATATAAAGACAATAATAGAAAAAAAAAAATCTGGATACATGTAACTTTTTCAAAACAATGCTTAAAATTCATATAAATCTCTTTTTTTATTATTTTGTTTGTATAAATTACTTTAAACATGGTAACTAATGTTTAAGATACTGATAGAGATATATATTATAAGTTTTTAAAAGTAATAAGTTGCATTTTTAGAAAAGGCGATACTCTTCGTTTTATGAATTTGAATTTTTATGAGCGAATGTTGTTATTCATCGTCAAATGTTTATAAAATTGAATTATGGCACTCTATTCATTCAAGGAATGCAGTAATTCCCTCAGAAAACAAAATTATCATGAATGTAAATGATGTTACATCAAATATAAAGACAATAATAGAAAGAAAAAAAAATCTGGATACATGCAACTTTTTAAAAACAATGCTTAAAATTCATATAAATCTCTTTTTTTATTATTTTGTTTGTATAAATTACTTTAAACATGGTAACTAATGTTTAAGATACTGATAGAGATATATATTATAAGTTTTTAAAAGTAATAAGTTGCATTTTTAGAAAAGGCGATACTCTTCGTTTTATGAATTTGAATTTTTATGAGCGAATGTTGTTATTCATCGTCAAATGTTTATAAAATTGAATTATGGCACTCTATTCATTCAAGGAATGCAGTAATTCCCTCAGAAAACAAAATTATCATGAATGTAAATGATGTTACATCAAATATAAAGACAATAATAGAAAGAAAAAAAAATCTGGATACATGCAACTTTTTAAAAACAATGCTTAAAATTCATATAAATCTCTTTTTTTATTATTTTGTTTGTATAAATTACTTTAAACATGGTAACTAATGTTTAAGATACTGATAGAGATATATATTATAAGTTTTTAAAAGTAATAAGTTGCATTTTTAGAAAAGGCGATACTCTTCGTTTTATGAATTTGAATTTTTATGAGCGAATGTTGTTATTCATCGTCAAATGTTTATAAAATTGAATTATGGCACTCTATTCATTCAAGGAATGCAGTAATTCCCTCACAAAAGAAAATTATCATGAATGTAAATGATGTTACATCAAATATAAAGACAATAATAGAAAGAAAAAAAAATCTGGATACATGGAACTTTTTAAAAACAATGCTTAAAATTCATATAAATCTCTTTTTTTTATTATTTTGTTTGTATAAATTACTTTAAACATGGTAACTAATGTTTAAGATACTGATAGAGATATATATTATAAGTTTTTAAAAGCAATAAGTTGCATTTTTAGAAAAAGCGATACTCTTCGTTTTATGAATTTGAATTTTTATGAGAGAATGTGATTATTTATGGTCAAATGTTTATAAAATTGAATAAGGCACTCTATTCATTCAAGGAATGCAGTAATTCCCTCAGAAAACAAAATTATCATGAATGTAAATGATGTTACATCAAATATAAAGACAATAATAGAAGAAAAAAAAAATCTGGATACATGCAACTTTTTAAAAACAATGCTTAAAATTCATATAAATCTCTTTTTTTATTATTTTGTTTGTATAAATTACTTTAAACATGGTAACTAATGTTTAAGATACTGATAGAGATATATATTATAAGTTTTTAAAAGCAATAAGTTGCATTTTTAGAAAAGGCGATACTCTTCGTTTTATGAATTTGAATTTTTATGAGCGAATGTTGTTATTCATAGTCAAATGTTTATAAAATTGAATTATGGCACTCTATTCATTCAAGGAATGCAGTAATTCCCTCAGAAAACAAAATTATCATGAATGTAAATGAAGTTACATCAAATATAAAGACAATAATAGAAAGAAAAAAAAAATCTGGATACATGCAACTTTTTAAAAACAATGCTTAAAATTCATATAAATCTCTTTTTTTATTATTTTGTTTGTATAAATTACTTTAAACATGGTAACTAATGTTTAAGATACTGATGGAGATATATATTATAAGTTTTTAAAAGTAATAAGTTGCATTTTTAGAAAAGGCGATACTCTTCGTTTTATGAATTTAAATTTTTATGAGCGAATGTTGTTATTCATCGTCAAATGTTTATAAAATTAAATTAGGGCACTCTATTCATTCAAGGAATGCAGTAATTCCCTCAGAAAACAAAATTATCATGAATGTAAATGATGTTACATCAAATATAAAGACAATAATAGAAAAAAAAAATCTGGATACATGTAACTTTTTCAAAACAATGCTTAAAATTCATATAAATCTCTTTTTTTTATTATTTTGTTTGTATAAATTACTTTAAACATGGTAACTAATGTTTAAGATACTGATAGAGATATATATTATAAATTTTTAAAAGTAATAAGTTGCATTTTTAGAAAAGGCAATACTCTTCGTTTTATGAATTTGAATTTTTATGAGAGAATGTGATTATTTTTGGTCAAATGTTTATAAAATTGAATAAGGCACTCTATTCATTCAAGGAATGCAGTAATTCCCTCAGAAAACAAAATTATCATGAATGTAAATGATGTTACATCAAATATAAAGACAATAATAGAAGAAAAAAAAAATCTGGATACATGCAACTTTTTAAAAACAATGCTTAAAATTCATATAAATCTCTTTTTTTTATTTTTTTGTTTGTATAAATTACTTTAAACATGGTAACTAATGTTTAAGATACTGATAGAGATATATATTATAAGTTTTTAAAAGTAATAAGTTGCATTTTTAGAAAAGGCAATACTCTTCGTTTTATGAATTTGAATTTTTATGAGAGAATGTGATTATTTATGGTCAAATGTTTATAAAATTGAATAAGGCACTCTATTCATTCAAGGAATGCAGTAATTCCCTCACAAAACAAAATTATCATGAATGTAAATGATGTTACATCAAATATAAAGACAATAATAGAAAAAAAAAAAAAATCTGGATACATGTAACTTTTTCAAAACAATGCTTAAAATTCATATAAATCTCTTTTTTTATTATTTTGTTTCTATAAATTACTTTAAACGTGGTAACTAATGTTTAAGATACTGATAGAGATATATATTATAAGTTTTTAAAAGTAATAAGTTGCATTTTTAGAAAAGGCGATACTCTTCGTTTTATGAATTTGAATTTTTATGAGCGAATGTTGTTATTCATCGTCAAATGTTTATAAAATTGAATTATGGCACTCTATTCATTCAAGGAATGCAGTAATTCCCTCAGAAAACAAAATTATCATGAATGTAAATGATGTTACATCAAATTTAAAGACAATAATAGAAAGAAAAAAAAATCTGGATACATGCAACTTTTTAAAAACAATGCTTAAAATTCATATAAATCTCTTTTTTTATTATTTTGTTTGTATAAATTACTTTAAACATGGTAACTAATGTTTAAGATACTGATAGAGATATATATTATAAGTTTTTAAAAGTAATAAGTTGCATTTTTAGAAAAGGCGATACTCTTCGTTTTATCAATTTGAATTTTTATGAGCGAATGTTGTTATTCATCGTCAAATGTTTATAAAATTAAATTATGGCACTCTATTCATTCAAGGAATGCAGTAATTCCCTCAGAAAACAAAATTATCATGAATGTAAAAGATGTTACATCAAATATAAAGACAATAATAGAAAAAAAAAATCTGGATACATGTAACTTTTTCAAAACAATGCTTAAAATTCATATAAATCTCTTTTTTTTATTATTTTGTTTGTATAAATTACTTTAAACATGGTAACTAATGTTTAAGATACTGATAGAGATATATATTATAAGTTTTTAAAAGTAATAAGTTGCATTTTTAGAAAAGGCGATACTCTTCGTTTTATGAATTTGAATTTTTATGAGCGAATGTTGTTATTCATCGTCAAATGTTTATAAAATTGAATTATGGCACTCTATTCATTCAAGGAATGCAGTAATTCCCTCACAAAAGAAAATTATCATGAATGTAAATGATGTTACATCTAATATAAAGACAATAATAGAAAGAAAAAAAAATCTGGATACATGCAACTTTTTAAAAACAATGCTTAAAATTCATATAAATCTCTTTTTTTTATTATTTTGTTTGTATAAATTACTTTAAACATGGTAACTAATGTTTAACATACTGATAGAGATATATATTATAAGTTTTTAAAAGTAATAAGTTGCATTTTTAGAAAAGGCGATACTCTTCGTTTTATGAATTTGAATTTTTATGAGAGAATGTGATTATTTATGGTCAAATGTTTATAAAATTGAATAAGGCACTCTATTCATTCAAGGAATGCAGTAATTCCCTCACAAAACAAAATTATCATGAATGTAAATGATGTTACATCAAATATAAAGACAATAATAGAAAAAAAAAAAATCTGGATACATGTAACTTTTTCAAAACAATTCTTAAAATTCATATAAATCTCTTTTTTTATTATTTTGTTTGTATAAATTACTTTAAACATGGTAACTAATGTTTAAGATACTGATAGAGATATATATTATAAGTTTTTAAAAGTAATAAGTTGCATTTTTAGAAAAGGCGATACTCTTCGTTTTATGAATTTGAATTTTTATGAGCGAATGTTGTTATTCATCGTCAAAAGTTTATAAAATTGAATTATGGCACTCTATTCATTCAAGGAATGCAGTAATTCCCTCAGAAAACAAAATTATCATGAATGTAAATGATGTTACATCAAATATAAAGACAATAATAGAAAGAAAAAAAAATCTGGATACATGCAACTTTTTAAAAACAATGCTTAAAATTCATATAAATCTCTTTTTTTATTATTATTTTGTTTGTATAAATTACTTTAAACATGGTAACTAATGTTTAAGATACTGATAGAGATATATATTATAAGTTTTTAAAAGTAATAAGTTGCATTTTTAGAAAAGGCGATACTCTTCGTTTTATGAATTTGAATTTTTATGAGCGAATGTTTTTATTCATCGTCAAATGTTTATAAAATTAAATTAGGGCACTCTATTCATTCAAGGAATACAGTAATTCCCTCAGAAAACAAAATTATCATGAATGTAAATGATGTTACATCAAATATAAAGAAAATAATAGAAGAAAAAAAAATCTGGATACATGCAACTTTTTAAAAACAATGCTTAAAATTCATATAAATCTCTTTTTTTTATTATTTTGTTTGTATAAATTACTTTAAACATGGTAACTAATGTTTAACATACTGATAGAGATATATATTATAAGTTTTTAAAAGTAATAAGTTGCATTTTTAGAAAAGGCGATACTCTTCGTTTTATGAATTTGAATTTTTATGAGCGAATGTTGTTATTCATCGTCAAATGTTTATAAAATTGAATTATGGCACTCTATTCATTCAAGGAATGCAGTAATTCCCTCAGAAAACAAAATTATCATGAATGTAAATGATGTTACATCAAATATAAAGACAATAATAGAAGAAAAAAAAAATCTGGATACATGCAACTTTTTAAAAACAATGCTTAAAATTCATATAAATCTCTTTTTTTTATTATTTTGTTTGTATAAATTACTTTAAACATGGTAACTAATGTTTAACATACTGATAGAGATATATATTATAAGTTTTTAAAAGTAATAAGTTGCATTTTTAGAAAAGGCGATACTCTTCGTTTTATGAATTTGAATTTTTATGAGAGAATGTGATTATTTATGGTCAAATGTTTATAAAATTGAATAAGGCACTCTATTCATTCAAGGAATGCAGTAATTCCCTCACAAAACGAAATTATCATGAATGTAAATGATGTTACATCAAATATAAAGACAATAATAGAAAAAAAAAAATCTGGATACATGTAACTTTTTCAAAACAATGCTTAAAATTCATATAAATCTCTTTTTTTTATTATTTTGTTTGTATAAATTACTTTAAACATGGTAACTAATGTTTAACATACTGATAGAGATATATATTATAAGTTTTTAAAAGTAATAAGTTGCATTTTTAGAAAAGGCGATACTCTTCGTTTTATGAATTTGAATTTTTATGAGAGAATGTGATTATTTATGGTCAAATGTTTATAAAATTGAATAAGGCACTCTATTCATTCAAGGAATGCAGTAATTCCCTCACAAAACAAAATTATCATGAATGTAAATGATGTTACATCAAATATAAAGACAATAATAGAAGAAAAAAAAATCTGGATACATGCAACTTTTTAAAAACAATGCTTAAAATTCATATAAATCTCTTTTTTTTATTATTTTGTTTGTATAAATTACTTTAAACATGGTAACTAATGTTTAAGATACTGATAGAGATATATATTATAATTTTTTAAAAGTAATAAGTTGCATTTTTAGAAAAGGCGATACTCTTCGTTTTATGAATTTGAATTTTTATGAGCGAATGTTGTTATTCATCGTCAAATGTTTATAAAATTAAATTATGGCACTCTATTCATTCAAGGAATGCAGTAATTCCCTCAGAAAACAAAATTATCATGAATGTAAAAGATGTTACATCAAATATAAAGACAATAATAGAAAAAAAAAATCTGGATACATGTAACTTTTTCAAAACAATGCTTAAAATTCATATAAATCTCTTTTTTTTATTATTTTGTTTGTATAAATTACTTTAAACATGGTAACTAATGTTTAAGATACTGATAGAGATATATATTATAAGTTTTTAAAAGTAATAAGTTGCATTTTTAGAAAAGGCGATACTCTTCGTTTTATGAATTTGAATTTTTATGAGCGAATGTTGTTATTCATCGTCAAATGTTTATAAAATTGAATTATGGCACTCTATTCATTCAAGGAATGCAGTAATTCCCTCACAAAAGAAAATTATCATGAATGTAAATGATGTTGCATCTAATATAAAGACAGTAATAGAAAGAAAAAAAAATCTGGATACATGCAACTTTTTAAAAACAATGCTTAAAATTCATATAAATCTCTTTTTTTTATTATTTTGTTTGTATAAATTACTTTAAACATGGTAACTAATGTTTAACATACTGATAGAGATATATATTATAAGTTTTTAAAAGTAATAAGTTGCATTTTTAGAAAAGGCGATACTCTTCGTTTTATGAATTTGAATTTTTATGAGAGAATGTGATTATTTATGGTCAAATGTTTATAAAATTGAATAAGGCACTCTATTCATTCAAGGAATGCAGTAATTCCCTCACAAAACAAAATTATCATGAATGTAAATGATGTTACATCAAATATAAAGACAATAATAGAAAAAAAAAAAAATCTGGATACATGTAACTTTTTCAAAACAATTCTTAAAATTCATATAAATCTCTTTTTTTATTATTTTGTTTGTATAAATTACTTTAAACATGGTAACTAATGTTTAAGATACTGATAGAGATATATATTATAAGTTTTTAAAAGTAATAAGTTGCATTTTTAGAAAAGGCGATACTCTTCGTTTTATGAATTTGAATTTTTATGAGCGAATGTTGTTATTCATCGTCAAAAGTTTATAAAATTGAATTATGGCACTCTATTCATTCAAGGAATGCAGTAATTCCCTCAGAAAACAAAATTATCATGAATGTAAATGATGTTACATCAAATATAAAGACAATAATAGAAAGAAAAAAAAATCTGGATACATGCAACTTTTTAAAAACAATGCTTAAAATTCATATAAATCTCTTTTTTTATTATTATTTTGTTTGTATAAATTACTTTAAACATGGTAACTAATGTTTAAGATACTGATAGAGATATATATTATAAGTTTTTAAAAGTAATAAGTTGCATTTTTAGAAAAGGCGATACTCTTCGTTTTATGAATTTGAATTTTTATGAACGAATGTTGTTATTCATCGTCAAATGTTTATAAAATTAAATTATGGCACTCTATTCATTCAAGGAATGCAGTAATTCCCTCAAAAAACAAAATTATCATGAATGTAAATGATGTTACATCAAATATAAAGACAATAATAGAAAGAAAAAAAAATCTGGATACATGCAACTTTTTAAAAACAATGCTTAAAATTCATATAAATCTCTTTTTTTATTATTTTGTTTGTATAAATTACTTTAAACATGGTAACTAATGTTTAAGATACTGATAGAGATATATATTATAAGTTTTTAAAAGTAATAAGTTGCATTTTTAGAAAAGGCGATACTCTTCGTTTTATGAATTTTTATGAGCGAATGTTATTATTCATCGTCAAATGTTTATAAAATTGAATTATGGCACTCTATTCATTCAAGGAATGCAGTAATTCCCTCAGAAAACAAAATTATCATGAATGTAAATGATGTTACATCAAATATAAAGACAGTAGAAAAAAAAATCTGGATACATTTAACTTTTTAAAAACAATGCTTAAAATTCATATAAATCTCTTTTTTTTATTATTTTGTTTGTATAAATTACTTTAAACATGGTAACTAATGTTTAAGATACTGATAGAGATATATATTATAAGTTTTTAAAAGTAAAAAGTTGCATGTTTAGAAAAGGCGATACTCTTCGTTTTATGAATTTGAATTTTTATGAGCGAATGTTTTTATTCATCGTCAAATGTTTATAAAATTAAATTAGGGCACTCTATTCATTCAAGGAATACAGTAATTCCCTCAGAAAACAAAATTATCATGAATGTAAATGATGTTACATCAAATATAAAGACAATAATAGAAGAAAAAAAAATCTGGATACATGCAACTTTTTAAAAACAATGCTTAAAATTCATATAAATCTCTTTTTTTTATTATTTTGTTTGTATAAATTACTTTAAACATGGTAACTAATGTTTAAGATACTGATAGAGATATATATTATAAGTTTTTAAAAGTAATAAGTTGCATTTTTAGAAAAGGCGATACTCTTCGTTTTATGAATTTGAATTTTTATGAGCGAATGTTGTTATTCATCGTCAAATGTTTATAAAATTGAATTATGGCACTCTATTCATTCAAGGAATGCAGTAATTCCCTCAGAAAACAAAATTATCATGAATGTAAATGATGTTACATCAAATATAAAGACAATAATAGAAGAAAAAAAAAATCTGGATACATGCAACTTTTTAAAAACAATGCTTAAAATTCATATAAATCTCTTTTTTTTATTATTTTGTTTGTATAAATTACTTTAAACATGGTAACTAATGTTTAACATACTGATAGAGATATATATTATAGGTTTTTAAAAGTAATAAGTTGCATTTTTAGAAAAGGCGATACTCTTCGTTTTATGAATTTGAATTTTTATGAGAGAATGTGATTATTTATGGTCAAATGTTTATAAAATTGAATAAGGCACTCTATTCATTCAAGGAATGCAGTAATTCCCTCACAAAACGAAATTATCATGAATGTAAATGATGTTACATCAAATATAAAGACAATAATAGAAAAAAAAAATCTGGATACATGTAACTTTTTCAAAACAATTCTTAAAATTCATATAAATCTCTTTTTTTATTATTTTGTTTGTATAAATTACTTTAAACATGGTAACTAATGTTTAAGATACTGATAGAGATATATATTATAAGTTTTTAAAAGTAATAAGTTGCATTTTTAGAAAAGGCGATACTCTTCGTTTTATGAATTTGAATTTTTATGAGCGAATGTTGTTATTCATCGTCAAATGTTTATAAAATTGAATTATGGCACTCTATTCATTCAAGGAATGCAGTAATTCCCTCAGAAAACAAAATTATCATGAATGTAAATGATGTTACATCAAATATAAAGACAATAATAGAAAGAAAAAAAAATCTGGATACATGCAACTTTTTAAAAACAATGCTTAAAATTCATATAAATCTCTTTTTTTATTATTTTGTTTGTATAAATTACTTTAAACATGGTAACTAATGTTTAAGATACTGATAGAGATATATATTATAAGTTTTTAAAAGTAATAAGTTGCATTTTTAGAAAAGGCGATACTCTTCGTTTTATGAATTTGAATTTTTATGAACGAATGTTGTTATTCATCGTCAAATGTTTATAAAATTAAATTATGGCACTCTATTCATTCAAGGAATGCAGTAATTCCCTCAGAAAACAAAATTATCATGAATGTAAATGATGTTACATCAAATATAAAGACAATAATAGAAAAAAAAAATCTGGATACACGTAACTTTTTCAAAACAATGCTTAAAATTCATATAAATCTCTTTTTTTTATTATTTTGTTTGTATAAATTACTTTAAACATGGTAACTAATGTTTAAGATACTGATAGAGATATATATTATAAGTTTTTAAAAGTAATAAGTTGCATTTTTAGAAAAGGCAATACTCTTCGTTTTATGAATTTGAATTTTTATGAGAGAATGTGATTATTTATGGTCAAATGTTTATAAAATTGAATAAGGCACTCTATTCATTCAAGGAATGCAGTAATTCCCTCACAAAACAAAATTATCATGAATGTAAATGATGTTACATCAAATATAAAGACAATAATAGAAAAAAAAAATCTGGATACATGTAACTTTTTCAAAACAATGCTTAAAATTCATATAAATCTCTTTTTTTATTATTTTGTTTCTATAAATTACTTTAAACATGGTAACTAATGTTTAAGATACTGATAGAGATATATATTATAAGTTTTTAAAAGTAATAAGTTGCATTTTTAGAAAAGGCGATACTCTTCGTTTTATGAATTTGAATTTTTATGAGCGAATGTTGTTATTCATCGTCAAATGTTTATAAAATTGAATTATGGCACTCTATTCATTCAAGGAATGCAGTAATTCCCTCAGAAAACAAAATTATCATGAATGTAAATGATGTTACATCAAATATAAAGACAATAATAGAAAGAAAAAAAAATCTGGATACATGGAACTTTTTAAAAACAATGCTTAAAATTCATATAAATCTCTTTTTTTTATTATTTTGTTTGTATAAATTACTTTAAACATGGTAACTAATGTTTAAGATACTGATAGAGATATATATTATAAGTTTTTAAAAGTAATAAGTTGCATTTTTAGAAAAGGCGATACTCTTCGTTTTATGAATTTGAATTTTTATGAGCGAATGTTGTTATTCATCGTCAAATGTTTATAAAATTGAATTATGGCACTCTATTCATTCAAGGAATGCAGTAATTCCCTCACAAAAGAAAATTATCATGAATGTAAATGATGTTACATCTAATATAAAGACAATAATAGAAAGAAAAAAAAATCTGGATACATGCAACTTTTTAAAAACAATGCTTAAAATTCATATAAATCTCTTTTTTTTATTATTTTGTTTGTATAAATTACTTTAAACATGGTAACTAATGTTTAACATACTGATAGAGATATATATTATAAGTTTTTAAAAGTAATAAGTTGCATTTTTAGAAAAGGCGATACTCTTCGTTTTATGAATTTGAGTTTTTATGAGAGAATGTGATTATTTATGGTCAAATGTTTATAAAATTGAATAAGGCACTCTATTCATTCAAGGAATGCAGTAATTCCCTCACAAAACAAAATTATCATGAATGTAAATGATGTTACATCAAATATAAAGACAATAATAGAAAAAAAAAAAATCTGGATACATGTAACTTTTTCAAAACAATTCTTAAAATTCATATAAATCTCTTTTTTTATTATTTTGTTTGTATAAATTACTTTAAACATGGTAACTAATGTTTAAGATACTGATAGAGATATATATTATAAGTTTTTAAAAGTAATAAGTTGCATTTTTAGAAAAGGCGATACTCTTCGTTTTATGAATTTGAATTTTTATGAGCGAATGTTGTTATTCATCGTCAAAAGTTTATAAAATTGAATTATGGCACTCTATTCATTCAAGGAATGCAGTAATTCCCTCAGAAAACAAAATTATCATGAATGTAAATGATGTTACATCAAATATAAAGACAATAATAGAAAGAAAAAAAAATCTGGATACATGCAACTTTTTAAAAACAATGCTTAAAATTCATATAAATCTCTTTTTTTATTATTATTTTGTTTGTATAAATTACTTTAAACATGGTAACTAATGTTTAAGATACTGATAGAGATATATATTATAAGTTTTTAAAAGTAATAAGTTGCATTTTTAGAAAAGGCGATACTCTTCGTTTTATGAATTTGAATTTTTATGAGCGAATGTTTTTATTCATCGTCAAATGTTTATAAAATTAAATTAGGGCGCTCTATTCATTCAAGGAATACAGTAATTGCCTCACAAAACAAAATTATCATGAATGTAAATGATGTTACATCAAATATAAAGACAATAATAGAAGAAAAAAAAATCTGGATACATGCAACTTTTTAAAAACAATGCTTAAAATTCATATAAATCTCTTTTTTTTATTATTTTGTTTGTATAAATTACTTTAAACATGGTAACTAATGTTTAAGATACTGATAGAGATATATATTATAAGTTTTTAAAAGTAATAAGTTGCATTTTTAGAAAAGGCGATACTCTTCGTTTTATGAATTTGAATTTTTATGAGCGAATGTTGTTATTCATCGTCAAATGTTTATAAAATTGAATTATGGCACTCTATTCATTCAAGGAATGCAGTAATTCCCTCAGAAAACAAAATTATCATGAATGTAAATGATGTTACATCAAATATAAAGACAATAATAGAAGAAAAAAAAAATCTGGATACATGCAACTTTTTAAAAACAATGCTTAAAATTCATATAAATCTCTTTTTTTTATTATTTTGTTTGTATAAATTACTTTAAACATGGTAACTAATGTTTAACATACTGATAGAGATATATATTATAAGTTTTTAAAAGTAATAAGTTGCATTTTTAGAAAAGGCGATACTCTTCGTTTTATGAATTTGAATTTTTATGAGAGAATGTGATTATTTATGGTCAAATGTTTATAAAATTGAATAAGGCACTCTATTCATTCAAGGAATGCAGTAATTCCCTCACAAAACGAAATTATCATGAATGTAAATGATGTTACATCAAATATAAAGACAATAATAGAAAAAAAAAATCTGGATACATGTAACTTTTTCAAAACAATTCTTAAAATTCATATAAATCTCTTTTTTTATTATTTTGTTTGTATAAATTACTTTAAACATGGTAACTAATGTTTAAGATACTGATAGAGATATATATTATAAGTTTTTAAAAGTAATAAGTTGCATTTTTAGAAAAGGCGATACTCTTCGTTTTATGAATTTGAATTTTTATGAGCGAATGTTGTTATTCATCGTCAAATGTTTATAAAATTGAATTATGGCACTCTATTCATTCAAGGAATGCAGTAATTCCCTCAGAAAACAAAATTATCATGAATGTAAATGATGTTACATCAAATATAAAGACAATAATAGAAAGAAAAAAAAATCTGGATACATGCAACTTTTTAAAAACAATGCTTAAAATTCATATAAATCTCTTTTTTTATTATTTTGTTTGTATAAATTACTTTAAACATGGTAACTAATGTTTAAGATACTGATAGAGATATATATTATAAGTTTTTAAAAGTAATAAGTTGCATTTTTAGAAAAGGCGATACTCTTCGTTTTATGAATTTGAATTTTTATGAACGAATGTTGTTATTCATCGTCAAATGTTTATAAAATTAAATTATGGCACTCTATTCATTCAAGGAATGCAGTAATTCCCTCAGAAAACAAAATTATCATGAATGTAAATGATGTTACATCAAATATAAAGACAATAATAGAAAAAAAAAATCTGGATACACGTAACTTTTTCAAAACAATGCTTAAAATTCATATAAATCTCTTTTTTTTATTATTTTGTTTGTATAAATTACTTTAAACATGGTAACTAATGTTTAAGATACTGATAGAGATATATATTATAAGTTTTTAAAAGTAATAAGTTGCATTTTTAGAAAAGGCAATACTCTTCGTTTTATGAATTTGAATTTTTATGAGAGAATGTGATTATTTATGGTCAAATGTTTATAAAATTGAATAAGGCACTCTATTCATTCAAGGAATGCAGTAATTCCCTCACAAAACAAAATTATCATGAATGTAAATGATGTTACATCAAATATAAAGACAATAATAGAAAAAAAAAAAATCTGGATACATGTAACTTTTTCAAAACAATGCTTAAAATTCATATAAATCTCTTTTTTTATTATTTTGTTTCTATAAATTACTTTAAACATGGTAACTAATGTTTAAGATACTGATAGAGATATATATTATAAGTTTTTAAAAGTAATAAGTTGCATTTTTAGAAAAGGCGATACTCTTCGTTTTATGAATTTGAATTTTTATGAGCGAATGTTGTTATTCATCGTCAAATGTTTATAAAATTGAATTATGGCACTCTATTCATTCAAGGAATGCAGTAATTCCCTCAGAAAACAAAATTATCATGAATGTAAATGATGTTACATCAAATATAAAGACAATAATAGAAAGAAAAAAAAATCTGGATACATGGAACTTTTTAAAAACAATGCTTAAAATTCATATAAATCTCTTTTTTTTATTATTTTGTTTGTATAAATTACTTTAAACATGGTAACTAATGTTTAAGATACTAATAGAGATATATATTATAAGTTTTTAAAAGCAATAAGTTGCATTTTTAGAAAAAGCGATACTCTTCGTTTTATGAATTTGAATTTTTATGAGAGAATGTGATTATTTATGGTCAAATGTTTATAAAATTGAATAAGGCACTCTATTCATTCAAGGAATGCAGTAATTCCCTCAGAAAAGAAATTATCATGAATGTAAATGATGTTACATCAAATATAAAGACAATAATAGAAGAAAAAAAAAATCTGGATACATGCAACTTTTTAAAAACAATGCTTAAAATTCATATAAATCTCTTTTTTTATTATTTTGTTTGTATAAATTACTTTAAACATGGTAACTAATGTTTAAGATACTGATAGAGATATATATTATAAGTTTTTAAAAGCAATAAGTTGCATTTTTAGAAAAAGCGATACTCTTCGTTTTATGAATTTGAATTTTTATGAGAGAATGTGATTATTTATGGTCAAATGTTTATAAAATTGAATAAGGCACTCTCTTCATTCAAGGAATGCAGTAATTCCCTCACAAAACAAAATTATCATGAATGTAAATGATGTTACATCAAATATAAAGACAATAATAGAAAGAAAAAAAAATCTGGATACATGGAACTTTTTAAAAACAATGCTTAAAATTCATATAAATCTCTTTTTTTTATTATTTTGTTTGTATAAATTACTTTAAACATGGTAACTAATGTTTAAGATACTGATAGAGATATATATTATAAGTTTTTAAAAGTAATAAGTTGCATTTTTAGAAAAGGCAATACTCTTCGTTTTATGAATTTGAATTTTTAAGAGAGAATGTGATTATTTATGGTCAAATGTTTATAAAATTGAATAAGGCACTCTATTCATTCAAGGAATGCAGTAATTCCCTCACAAAACAAAATTATCATAAATGTAAATGATGTTACATCAAATATAAAGACAATAATAGAAAAAAAAAATCTGGATACATGTAACTTTTTCAAAACAATGCTTAAAATTCATATAAATCTCTTTTTTTATTATTTTGTTTGTATAAATTACTTTAAACATGGTAACTAATGTTTAAGATACTGATAGAGATATATATTATAAGTTTTTAAAAGTAATAAGTTGCATTTTTAGAAAAGGCGATACTCTTCGTTTTATGAATTTGAATTTTTATGAGCGAATGTTGTTATTCATAGTCAAATGTTTATAAAATTGAATTATGGCACTCTATTCATTCAAGGAATGCAGTAATTCCCTCAGAAAACAAAATTATCATGAATGTAAATGATGTTACATCATATATAAAGACAATAATAGAAAGAAAAAAAAATCTGGATACATGCAACTTTTTAAAAACAATGCTTAAAATTCATATAAATCTCTTTTTTTATTATTTTGTTTGTATAAATTACTTTAAACATGGTAACTAATGTTTAAGATACTGATAGAGATATATATTATAAATTTTTAAAAGTAATAAGTTGCATTTTTAGAAAAGGCAATACTCTTCGTTTTATGAATTTGAATTTTTATGAGAGAATGTGATTATTTTTGGTCAAATGTTTATAAAATTGAATAAGGCACTCTATTCATTCAAGGAATGCAGTAATTCCCTCAGAAAACAAAATTATCATGAATGTAAATGATGTTACATCAAATATAAAGACAATAATAGAAGAAAAAAAAAATCTGGATACATGCAACTTTTTAAAAACAATGCTTAAAATTCATATAAATCTCTTTTTTTTATTATTTTGTTTGTATAAATTACTTTAAACATGGTAACTAATGTTTAAGATACTGATAGAGATATATATTATAAGTTTTTAAAAGTAATAAGTTGCATTTTTAGAAAAGGCAATACTCTTCGTTTTATGAATTTGAATTTTTATGAGAGAATGTGATTATTTATGGTCAAATGTTTATAAAATTGAATAAGGCACTCTATTCATTCAAGGAATGCAGTAATTCCCTCACAAAACAAAATTATCATGAATGTAAATGATGTTACATCAAATATAAAGACAATAATAGAAAAAAAAAATCTGGATACATGTAACTTTTTCAAAACAATGCTTAAAATTCATATAAATCTCTTTTTTATTATTTTGTTTCTATAAATTACTTTAAACGTGGTAACTAATGTTTAAGATACTGATAGAGATATATATTATAAGTTTTTAAAAGTAATAAGTTGCATTTTTAGAAAAGGCGATACTCTTCGTTTTATGAATTTGAATTTTTATGAGCGAATGTTGTTATTCATCGTCAAATGTTTATAAAATTGAATTATGGCACTCTATTCATTCAAGGAATGCAGTAATTCCCTCAGAAAACAAAATTATCATGAATGTAAATGATGTTACATCAAATATAAAGACAATAATAGAAAGAAAAAAAAATCTGGATACATGCAACTTTTTAAAAACAATGCTTAAAATTCATATAAATCTCTTTTTTTATTATTTTGTTTGTATAAATTACTTTAAACATGGTAACTAATGTTTAAGATACTGATAGAGATATATATTATAAGTTTTTAAAAGTAATAAGTTGCATTTTTAGAAAAGGCGATACTCTTCGTTTTATGAATTTGAATTTTTATGAGCGAATGTTGTTATTCATCGTCAAATGTTTATAAAATTAAATTATGGCACTCTATTCATTCAAGGAATGCAGTAATTCCCTCAGAAAACAAAATTATCATGAATGTAAATGATGTTACATCAAATATAAAGACAATAATAGAAAAAAAAAATCTGGATACATGTAACTTTTTCAAAACAATGCTTAAAATTCATATAAATCTCTTTTTTTTATTATTTTGTTTGTATAAATTACTTTAAACATGGTAACTAATGTTTAAGATACTGATAGAGATATATATTATAAGTTTTTAAAAGTAATAAGTTGCATTTTTAGAAAAGGCGATACTCTTCGTTTTATGAATTTGAATTTTTATGAGCGAATGTTGTTATTCATCGTCAAATGTTTATAAAATTAAATTAGGGCACTCTATTCATTCAAGGAATGCAGTAATTCCCTCAGAAAACAAAATTATCATGAATGTAAATGATGTTACATCAAATATAAAGACAATAATAGAAAAAAAAAATCTGGATACATGTAACTTTTTCAAAACAATGCTTAAAATTCATATAAATCTCTTTTTTTTATTATTTTGTTTGTATAAATTACTTTAAACATGGTAACTAATGTTTAAGATACTGATAGAGATATATATTATAAGTTTTTAAAAGTAATAAGTTGCATTTTTAGAAAAGGCGATACTCTTCGTTTTATGAATTTGAATTTTTATGAGCGAATGTTGTTATTCATCGTCAAATGTTTATAAAATTGAATTATGGCACTCTATTCATTCAAGGAATGCAGTAATTCCCTCACAAAAGAAAATTATCATGAATGTAAATGATGTTACATCTAATATAAAGACAATAATAGAAAGAAAAAAAAATCTGGATACATGCAACTTTTTAAAAACAATGCTTAAAATTCATATAAATCTCTTTTTTTTATTATTTTGTTTGTATAAATTACTTTAAACATGGTAACTAATGTTTAACATACTGATAGAGATATATATTATAAGTTTTTAAAAGTAATAAGTTGCATTTTTAGAAAAGGCGATACTCTTCGTTTTATGAATTTGAATTTTTATGAGAGAATGTGATTATTTATGGTCAAATGTTTATAAAATTGAATAAGGCACTCTATTCATTCAAGGAATGCAGTAATTCCCTCACAAAACGAAATTATCATGAATGTAAATGATGTTACATCAAATATAAAGACAATAATAGAAAAAAAAAAATCTGGATACATGTAACTTTTTCAAAACAATTCTTAAAATTCATATAAATCTCTTTTTTTATTATTTTGTTTGTATAAATTACTTTAAACATGGTAACTAATGTTTAAGATACTGATAGAGATATATATTATAAGTTTTTAAAAGTAATAAGTTGCATTTTTAGAAAAGGCGATACTCTTCGTTTTATGAATTTGAATTTTTATGAGCGAATGTTGTTATTCATCGTCAAATATTTATAAAATTGAATTATGGCACTCTATTCATTCAAGGAATGCAGTAATTCCCTCACAAAAGAAAATTATCATGAATGTAAATGATGTTACATCTAATATAAAGACAATAATAGAAAGAAAAAAAAATCTGGATACATGCAACTTTTTAAAAACAATGCTTAAAATTCATATAAATCTCTTTTTTTTATTATTTTGTTTGTATAAATTACTTTAAACATGGTAACTAATGTTTAACATACTGATAGAGATATATATTATAAGTTTTTAAAAGTAATATGTTGCATTTTTAGAAAAGGCGATACTCTTCGTTTTATGAATTTGAATTTTTATGAGAGAATGTGATTATTTATGGTCAAATGTTTATAAAATTGAATAAGGCACTCTATTCATTCAAGGAATGCAGTAATTCCCTCACAAAACGAAATTATCATGAATGTAAATGATGTTACATCAAATATAAAGACAATAATAGAAAAAAAAAAAATCTGCATACATGTAACTTTTTCAAAACAATTCTTAAAATTCATATAAATCTCTTTTTTTATTATTTTGTTTGTATAAATTACTTTAAACATGGTAACTAATGTTTAAGATACTGATAGAGATATATATTATAAGTTTTTAAAAGTAATAAGTTGCATTTTTAGAAAAGGCGATACTCTTCGTTTTATGAATTTGAATTTTTATGAACGAATGTTGTTATTCATCGTCAAATGTTTATAAAATTAAATTATGGCACTCTATTCATTCAAGGAATGCAGTAATTCCCTCAGAAAACAAAATTATCATGAATGTAAATGATGTTACATCAAATATAAAGACAATAATAGAAAGAAAAAAAAATCTGGATACATGCAACTTTTTAAAAACAATGCTTAAAATTCATATAAATCTCTTTTTTTATTATTTTGTTTGTATAAATTACTTTAAACATGGTAACTAATGTTTAAGATACTGATAGAGATATATATTATAAGTTTTTAAAAGTAATAAGTTGCATTTTTAGAAAAGGCGATACTCTTCGTTTTATGAATTTTTATGAGCGAATGTTATTATTCATCGTCAAATGTTTATAAAATTGAATTATGGCACTCTATTCATTCAAGGAATGCAGTAATTCCCTCAGAAAACAAAATTATCATGAATGTAAATGATGTTACATCAAATATAAAGACAGTAGAAAAAAAAATCTGGATACATTTAACTTTTTAAAAACAATGCTTAAAATTCATATAAATCTCTTTTTTTTATTATTTTGTTTGTATAAATTACTTTAAACATGGTAACTAATGTTTAAGATACTGATAGAGATATATATTATAAGTTTTTAAAAGTAAAAAGTTGCATGTTTAGAAAAGGCGATACTCTTCGTTTTATGAATTTGAATTTTTATGAGAGAATGTTATTATTCATCGTCAAATGTTTATAAAATTGAATTATGGCACTCTATTCATTCAAGGAATGCAGTAATTCCCTCAGAAAACAAAATTATCATGAATGTAAATGATGTTACATCAAATATAAAGACAGTAGAAAAAAAAATCTGGATACATTTAACTTTTTAAAAACAATGCTTAAAATTCATATAAATCTCTTTTTTTATTATTTTGTTTGTATAAATTACTTTAAACATGGTAACTAATGTTTAAGATACTGATAGAGATATATATTATAAGTTTTTAAAAGTAATAAGTTGCATTTTTAGAAAAGGCGATACTCTTCGTTTTATGAATTTGAATTTTTATGAACGAATGTTGTTATTCATCGTCAAATGTTTATAAAATTAAATTATGGCACTCTATTCATTCAAGGAATGCAGTAATTCCCTCAGAAAACAAAATTATCATGAATGTAAATGATGTTACATCAAATATAAAGACAATAATAGAAAGAAAAAAAAAATCTGGATACATGCAACTTTTTAAAAACAATGCTTAAAATTCATATAAATCTCTTTTTTTATTATTTTGTTTGTATAAATTACTTTAAACATGGTAACTAATGTTTAAGATACTGATAGAGATATATATTATAAGTTTTTAAAAGTAATAAGTTGCATTTTTAGAAAAGGCGATACTCTTCGTTTTATGAATTTTTATGAGCGAATGTTATTATTCATCGTCAAATGTTTATAAAATTGAATTATGGCACTCTATTCATTCAAGGAATGCAGTAATTCCCTCAGAAAACAAAATTATCATGAATGTAAATGATGTTACATCAAATATAAAGACAGTAGAAAAAAAAATCTGGATACATTTAACTTTTTAAAAACAATGCTTAAAATTCATATAAATCTCTTTTTTTTATTATTTTGTTTGTATAAATTACTTTAAACATGGTAACTAATGTTTAAGATACTGATAGAGATATATATTATAAGTTTTTAAAAGTAAAAAGTTGCATGTTTAGAAAAGGCGATACTCTTCGTTTTATGAATTTGAATTTTTATGAGAGAATGTTATTATTCATGATCAAATGTTTATAAAATTGAGTTAAGACACTCTATTCATTCAAGGAATGCACTATTTCACTCACAAAATAGAATTTATACCACACATTAAAACAATAATTCAAACGAATTTCGCTTCGGATATAATGCAGATCGGAAATACTTTAGGCTTAAGCAAAATATTCAGCATTTGCCGGTAAAAGAAATACGTTGATACGAAATTTTGTTTACGAGATTTACAGTAAAACATTATTATGTGTATAACAGTAAAATAAACAATCACTAGTGCACTTACTTCGAGTATTTCATGGATTGACATGGCGAAAAACTAAACCTGGATACCAGTATCCACGTTTCTGCTTGAGATATCCAAGTTTTGATTCGGCATCAGCAGAGCGGAAGACGCCATTAAAGTTTATCGATTGTTGCCACTCAACGATAACAAATGTTGAACCATAATTTCGGATATAGTGCATCTGACATGTAATTATCTTTTCCAGACATTTTTACTTGAACGAAAAACATGGTGAAACCTCCTCCTTAATCCAGTTTTCTGGAGAAAAGTTAAACCTTTATTTTTAACAGTGTAGGCATACCAGTTTCCTAGAAAATTCTTAGTAAACTTATAATTTTTTTTTCCAGTGTAAAGAAAGGTTGTATAATTTTAAATAGTTGTATTTATGCATTTTTGTTACTGTAGAATTTAGAATTAATTTTCGAAAAGACACTCTGGTAGACTGATTTGGAATGGGCCAATGAATAAATGAACGGTAAGTGATTGAAAGATGTTAATTTATGTTTCATAATCTAAAGGTTATTCAAACTTCATTTTCATGGAGTAGTTAGAGGCGGTTCTCACATTTATAGCTCAATAACACGAAACTTTTTTTCAACCATTTTTAAACGCAAAAGCATAAAATTGGCAGGTCTGACTGTTGAAGCGATTTGAAATCCAGTTGGTGTTTTCCAATTTTTTTAAATAAATAAATTACCTATTGATTTAAAAGCGATTGTTTTCATGTGACGACAGGTTTTCCTACTTTCTCGCGCTGTCACAGCCGGAAATTCGGTTCAAAATGTCCACTTTGACTGAATTTTCTTCTTTTACCAAAAAGTGGAAAAGTCGATTCGATTACATAGTTTCTGAATAAGAAGACCTGCTCATTTCATGCTTTTCCAAACAAAAATGAATTCCGAAATGTGTCAGGAAGTAGCTGCTTTGGATTTGAAAACAGTCAGAAGAACGTTCTATCATTGCATCGAATACCGTGAAGCGAGTTTATTTTATTTTATTTTGTACTTATTTAAGGGTGTTCTCAAATCCAAAAGGGCGACTTTCTGGCATAAGTTTTAATTTATTTTTGTTCGAAAATGCATGAAACTAGCTGGTGTTGTTGTTCAGAAACTATGTCATCGAGCTGTTTTTTCCATTTTTTTTTGCAAACGCAATATATCTTTCAGAAAATAGTGTCAAAGTTGGCATTTTGAACCGAATTTCCGAACGACAGAAGCAAATCTTGTCAATAAGGGGAGAAAAATGCCGTGTCACATGATCAAAATCGCTTATAACTCAATAGGTAATGGATGGATGAAAAAATGAAAAACACAGTTCAATTCCAAATCGCTTCACTGGACCGTCTTTCCAATTTTATATCTTTCCGTTAAAAAATGAAATAGTAAATGTGTCAAAACGTTTTGCGCTTGTTGAGCAGAGCAGTTGAGAACAGCCTTAAATGCTTAAATATCATGTTTCATTTTTTAGTGCCAATAAATACTTGTATCATAATCGCTCAGAAATTAAAAAATAGTAATAAAAGAAATTAAATTTAAGCATAAGCTAACAATGTATAAAAATGTTTCTATTATTATTCATTAAAAATTCCTTAAGGCTCAACTGCTCTGCTCAACAAGCGCAAAACGTTTTGACACATTTACAATTTCATTTTTTAACGGAAAGATATAAAATTGGAAAGCCTGACCAGTGAAGCGATTTGGAATCGAACTGTTTTTTCCATTTTTTGATCAATCAATTACCTGCTGAATTAAAAGAGATTTTGATCACGTGATACGGCATTTTTCTCCCCTTACTAACAGGATTTTCTTTTTTCGTTCGGAAGTTCACTTCAAAATGCCCACTTTGACAGTATTTCCTGAAAGATCTATTGCGCTTACAAGAAAACGGAAAAAACAGTTCGATGACATAGTTTCTGAATAACAACACCTTCTAGTTTCATGCGTTTCCGAACAAAAATGAATTAAATCTTATGTCAGAGAGTTGACCCTTTGGATACAACAGCCTACAATTTTGTGAACTGCAGTGCCTCTACATGATAACCCTGTTAAAAATGTTTCAAAACATTGCTAACAGATGGAGTTATCTCCTCTATAAACCTATAGATCCTACATTAGAGGGATGTAGGATACCTATATAAACCTCCAGTAATAATGAGAATATTTTTTATAATTCGGTTCTTTGTATCTAAATAAGAAACGTCTGAATGTCATGAATTTATGAGTTTAAAAAAAGCATATTTTTTAATTTCAGTTCTTTGTAACTAAATAAGAATCTTCTAAAATTTATGAATTTAAGGGTTAAAATGATTGTTTTATTATTGTTTTTTCGATTTTTTTTCGTTTTACTTAAATAAAAATCTTCTAAATTTTATGCATTTTTGAGTTTAAAAATATATTTTTTAATTCGGTTCTTTGCATCAAAATGGGAATCTTCTAAATTTTATGCATTTACCAGTTAAAATAATTTGATTATTTGTAACCTAAATAAGAGTCTTCTAAATTTTATGAATTTATGAGTTAAAAAAAAATGTATACATATTTTTTCAATTTCGGCTCTTTGTACCTAAATAAGAAAGAGTCTTCTAAATTTTATAAATTTCCGAGTTAAAAAATATGTATATACATACATACATATATCTATATATATATATATAACCATTAATTAAACATAACCTACCACCGTCAATTATATATATATATATATATATATATATATATATATATATATATATATATATATATATATATATATATGTATATATATAATGGAATTTAAAACATTATATTTAGTATGTGCATAATAAACATACTATTTTATAATATTGTGGCTTGACTAATATTAATCTTAATTTACTTACTATTTAATATTTAATAAATAATTAAAAATAATTATAAACATTCTAATTGATGATAAGTGATTATTATCGATATTTAAATAAGATTTATTAATTTTTTTTTTTTTTTTTTTTTTTTTTTTGCGTTTTAAGATTAGATGAAATAGTTATACTGTTACATTAGGAATTTACATTCTCACAACAGATGGCAACACTATAAAAAAAATTCAAGTTGTCTGTGTTCTTTAAATTGTTACGCCAGATGGCAGCACTAAATAATTATTTATTTAGGTTTAAATTAGTTTGTTGCCATTTCATTTATTATATTTTAATATTTCTCTATGTAATTATACGCTTAAATGTAAATAATTTTATTTTATTCTATATATTTTTAGTAATAATTTATTGTAGAATATTTTTATGCATCTAATAATTTTTATATAATAATGACGCTATGTCATTTTATTTTTATTTGTCGTTGTGTATTTTTTCGGAACACTATGTAGTTTCGCAACCGTAAGAATTCGTTTTTAACTGTAAAAATAAATCGGCGGGACATTTGCTGTGATTTATTTGCTACATATTCATGGTTTAAAGTGTTCTTTGAAATACTATATCTTAGTATGTGTTCGAATTTAATTATTTCTTTAAATTAAAATTGTTTATTATTAAGGATCTTGTTATGATTAATTTTTTTATATTATTAAATTTACATGTCATGGGATTTTTAAGCCATTTTTTATGGTGTGTGGTCGATTGGGTGCATCAGGAATCTATTCTTAGCTTATGCTGGATTCTTGTACAGAAATCGACTATGCTTTTGCTTATATTGGCGTTTTATGTACCCCTGATGAAGTGAAATGCTATATAAGCTTCCGGCTCCATCCTTCCTTCCACTAGATCTATTCTCTGTTTACAATATGTCTTTTAAGTGTTCAACAATTTTTGGCTGGTTTCTTGTTTCATAAGTCTTTAATAATATTTTTTTTTTCAAAAATATTTTGGTGGTTTCTCATATGTAAATATGGATTAATCGTACGCAATGGGCTGGCTATTGGTGGATTTTGCTTAATTAATATTACATGTATAGGGTTCCATCTGTATTTTGTATAATGTTACAGTTATAATTTGCTGCTAAATTTATTAAATTAATTATTGTAATAGGAATAGATGATGATTTGTAATTATATTATGGCGATATATATATATATTATTAATTTGGTTTTTTGTATACATAAATAGGAATCTTCTAAATTTTATGAATTTAAGAGTTAAAATAATGATTGTTTTTTTTTTCTCAATTTCAGTTCCTTGTACCTAAATAAAAATTTTCTACATTTTATGTTGACAGCTGTTCTGAATCATAATCTCCAAACAAGGGCATTAAAATAATCAAGCTAAGTAAATTGTTTTTCATGTGTCAAATGTGATTTATAAAAGCAATTATGAAAAGTGATTATGATCTGAAGGAAGGAAGTGAAAAGTGATTGCACAATCGTAAACAAACATTCTATTATAAACATTTCATGATACTCAAGAACTAAAGACATTAAAAACATTAATAAACCTTTTTTTAAAATTACTATAAGTATAAATATTGATACAAATAATTTAATATTAAGATTTATGTTACTAATTTCCTGTTTTTTATTACCAATAACGTATTGTATATGTTTTCCTACTCTCACTCGTAAATTAAACTCTCCAAAGGAGAGATGTATTTTCTTAACGCTGAATTAAATGTTAATTTTCTTTCGATTTAAAAGTTCCAACATATTTCAATTCACAAGTCAAAATTCTTTACGCGTGCTTTAAGATGACACAGAATATCGCATCGCTATGAATGAATTAAATCAGAAATACAAGGAGAAGCTGTAGACATAATTACCCTTACCGACGTCGGATACCAGATAGCATATGGGTATACATAAATAAAAGGTAAGCCCAGTTTATCTTACCTATACTTTTGTTTTTATATTGAGAAAATAAATAATTACCACTTGAGGAAAATGAACTCCACGAATGTACTGTTAGCAAAGTTAAAATATTGTTAACAAATTGATTATGAGAGTGAAAAAAATTTCTCAATAAAAACATCGTCAGTAAATGATAAAAATAAAAATCTGGTAATCCGAATAGGGTAATTTATTAGAAAAATAAAACAAATCTTAGCAACATTATGCGGCTTGTACAAAAGATAGCACGACCGTTGAAAAGTTGAACGCCAACAATTATACAAATTGGCGGTTCAAGGTCGAAATGTTATTAATTCGAGATGAATTAATTGAAGCTATTACGGAAGAGCCCCCCCCCCACTCCATTGACCGATGCTTGGACCAAGAAAGACAGAAAAGCAAGAGCTTTAATAAATTTATCCATTGACGACAGTCAAATAGTGCATGTCAAAAATATAAATTCAGCTAGGCAAACATGGGACGCCCTCAAAAAAATTCATGAGAGATCTAATCTCTCTAGTAAGCTGTACTTGCTGCGAAAATTGTACAGTACAAAGTTAATTGAAGGTGGCAATATGACAGCCCACATAACAAAAATTTTAGAAATAGTGGACAAACTGTCAGCCATCGGCGAAAATATAACTGACTCGCACATTTCAGCACTGCTGCTGGGCTCGTTGCCACCGTCCTACAATACTCTAGTTACTACCCTGGAGGCCAGAGATGAAGCTGATTTAACTGTTCAATTTATCAAAAGCAAGCTTACGGATGAATATACTCACAGAATAGATAATTCTGAAAATTCCGAAAACTGCAATAACGCTTATAAAACATAAGGTAAATTTAATCATTCAGAACAGAAAAGAGGCAACAATAAGTACTGTTTACACTGTAAAATGAAAAATCATTCGAATAAAGACTGCGGTTTTCTAAAAACAAAAAACAACAACAGTCACACTAATAACAGACACTATAAAAACAAAAACAATTCAACATCACTAGTTTATGAAGAAAATAATTTACATAAAAACGCGGAACCTGAAGAAAGAAAACACATAGTAAATGAAAACAACAGTGTTGCTTTACTAACCAAAGATTCCGAAAATAAAGGCACTTTTATAGTGGACAGTGGCAGTTCTAGCGACATAGTTAACTCAAAAGAATTCTTTACTAAAATTACAAATAACACTGAAACAAATGTCACAGTTGCTAATGGTAATAAACTAATTTCATATGGATCTGGGGAGGTAATAATTCATACCGAAAATAAAAGCAAACAAGTTATATTGCGTGACGTACTATACGTTCCTGACATAGAAACAAACCTGCTGTCAGTGAGTAGGACAACTAAAAACGGCTGCAAAGTCAAATTTGAAAAAGATATATGTGACATAATTCACGAAGGCAACGTTATACTTCAAGGTAAACTAAAAAACAATCTGTACGAAATACATGTTAGTAAAGATGAAAATTACAAGCACTATGCAAATGTCACTTAAAACTGCTCAAATGCAAATTGCATAGATTTGTGGCATAGGCGAATGGGGCATAGGAGCTACGACACAATAAAATCCATGTTATCAAAGGACTTTGTTGAGGGAATTAAAATCAACAACTGCAAACATAACGCGAATTGTGAGGTATTATGCATCAAGTCAAAAATCAGCGAGACCCCATTTCCTAAATCAGGTGCATATAGAGCTACAAAAATGCTCGAGTTAGTTCATTCTGACGTATGTGGCCCTATAAATACACACACAATTGGGAAAAGATACTTCGTCACTTTTATCGATGATTATACGCGATTTTGAGTAATTTATTTAATGGCGAATAAAAGGGAGGCTTCAGAGAAATTGAAAGAATACATCTCAATGGTGAAAAACAAATTTGGAAAAATGCCTACTGCGATAAGATCGGACAACGGTAGTGAATATACGGGTAACGAAATCGAAAAATATCTAAAAGAAAATGGGATTCATCATCAGCTCACCGTACCATTTAACCCAAGCCAAAACGGTGTCGCAGAGCGCAAGAATATGTCGCTACTAGATATGGTTAGAAGTATGCTAAATGAAGCAAATCTTCCACACAAATTATGGAGGGAAGTCATATGTACCGCGAACCACTTACAGAACCGGCTACCTTCAAAATCGATAAGCATCACACCCTATGAATTATGGATGAATAGATAACCGAATTTGAAATATCTCTAAGTTTTTGGCTGTACTGCATACGCCTACATACACAGATCAAGGAGAGGAAAATTAGACAATAGAGCAGAAAAAGGGACTTTTGTCGGATACGACAATCGCTCTAAGGCGTACAGAATTTATACAAGTGACGGAAGAGTAATATTGGCCAGAAGTGTAAAATTTATAGAAAATAAAAATAATCCAGATACTAACAAAAATCTAGATAGAAGAGAATTAATCGCCGAAACAAACAAACAAACACAACAGAAAGACACGGATGAAATGGAAATAGATCTGACACCAACACAAAATGAACTAAGTCCACCACCCGCGACACAACAACAAACCCTACAAGTGAGAAGATCAGAAAGAACCAATAGAGGTGTGCCGCCGGACAGGTTTGCTTATGCAGTCCGGCACGATCCAGTATATGTACCTAACAGTTGGGAAGACATGATGAGTATAGAAAATCCTATAGAAAAACAGAACTGGATAAAAGCGACAGAAGAGAAAATGAATTCTCTTAATGAAAATGAAACCTGGTGTTTAGTTGATCCCCCACAAGGAGCAAGAGTAATTGGGTCGAAATGGACTTTTAAAGCGAAATATGACGAATTCGGAAAAAATCAAGAGTTACAAAGCGAGATTGGTCGCACAAGGATTTAGACAAAAATAGGGAGTAGATTTCGATGAAACTTACACGCCAGTAATTTCCCATACAAGTTTAAGTGTCTTCATAACTGCCGCAGCATATCTCAATATTAGGCAGATTGACATCAAAACGGCATTTTTACATGATGAATTGGAAGAAAATGTTTATGTATCACAACCTAAGGGATATGTAAACACTAGAGAACCCAAATAAGGTTTGCAAGTTAAAAAAAAGCCCTATATGGACTAAAACAAGCTGCAAGAGCATGGTACTCAAACATTAGTGAAACACTAAAAGAATTAAAATTTAAACAGAGCAATGCTGATAACTGATTATTTATAAGAAAAAAAAGGGGAAAATACGGTTTATATAGCAGTATATGTCGGCGACATTCTCATCGCAGGAAAAGATGAAGATATAAACGACATAATAGATAAACTAAAATCTAAGTATGCACTTGAAGATTTAGGTCAAATTTCCAATTACCTTGGGATAAAAATACAAAAAACTCACAACGGCTTTAAACTAAATCAAACAGCAAAAATAATACAAATTGCAAAAAAAATTAATTTAAAAGGTTCTAAGCCATATGGCACTCCAATGGAAACAGGCTTTCAACGATTAGACAATGAAGAAACACAAATGCCAAACAACACTAAGTACCGACAAGCAATAGGTGCGCTGTTATATGTTGCTACAATAAGTAGGCCCGATATATTAGTAGGGGCAAATATTCTAAGTAGAAAAAACGAAACGCCGTTTGAAAGAGATTGGAGGGGTGTTAAAAGATTAATAAGATATCTGTATTCAACAAAAGACCTAAATTTAGTAACCAGCACGGAAGAACCACCCATTCTGGAAGTATATACTGATGCAGATTGGGGTGGAGATCTAAAAACAAGAATATTGACAACAGGCAATTTATTCCTTTTAGGAAAGAATCCAATACAGTGTGTGAGAATTCGACGATATCTCACATTGAAACTCTCAATTTACAAGGTAGAAGCCAGCATAGGGAAACTAATGTATTTTCACCTAGCCTCCAAATTTCTTCAGATTCCTAAAAAATGTCACTAGAGATGAAACAAATACTTCAATTTCAAACAATCTTCGCAGAGGGCACTAGGGTGAAAGGAACTCCTTTATCTAGCGAGAGAAATATTCTTTTGATGTTCACGAGGGTCTCGTTCCCGTGGGAAAGTAGATGTGAAACCAGATATTAAACCTAACGCCAAAGTTCCTGGCTGCAGCCTATAGAGAAAGGGCTTGTCTATGAGATCATGGGCCACGGATGGTGAGTGGCTAATGGGAGTGGCTTTGGTCCTAGACGGAAAAAACGAAACTGATAAAAGAAGATGCAGGAGCATTCTCGGGAGCTTTTCCCCCCCTTCTGTTGAAGTTGAGACTTCAAGGTTTTACTGGCCGTGCAGAGTGGAAATCTCTCACGGGTCGACGGCTTCGGGACATATCAAGGGCGGATCTGGAGAGTCCTCAAGGGGGGGGCGATTTTGGAAATTTGGAGAATCCAATCTGATGCGCAGGTCGGGGTAATTTTTTTCACTGCGGGTCGTGTTACATCTACTTTTTTCTGCGGGTCGGGTTTGGGTCCGGTTGACTCCTATTTTTTTCTGCTGGTCGGGTTAACTTCTACTTTTTTGCTGTGGGTCGCGTTTGAGTCTGATTGACTTCTACTTTTTTCTGCGGGTCGGGTTTAGGTCCGGTTGATTTCTACTTTTCTGCTGCGGGTCGGGTTGACTTCTACTGTTTAGCTCCGCCTAGCGCGTTGGGTTTGGGGCAGATTGACATACATTATTTCGGGTCTGGATCAGTTTCGGATTGGGTTATCACTCTTGCGAGAAGTGTTCGGGCCGACCCTAATTTTGAAAAGAAAGTCTAAATATTTTTTAAGATAAAAACTACATACAATAAAAGCTCCATAACGGGCACGCCCAAACAATTATTTAATACTTTTTAATCTTCAGGATTATGTAAAAAATACTAATTTGTATAAGACTGCTTGTCTCTTTATATCTAAGATCAGTTGTAATTAACTAAAGAATGCTTTGAAAATTATTAAAAAAAGATATCGGGTGTCCTAAAATGGATTGACTGATTTTAAAATTTAATAACTTGCAAATGGTGACATCAATTTAAAAAAAATCTTACAGGAGGATTATGTAAGATGTCAGGAGATTTTTCACCGCGATTCTTGATTTTACTTTACAATAGCAGCGATATAGGGCATTGCAAACAATAGTCGTTAAATTGGACACCGATTTAGCGCCTATTGCTTGCAGCGCCATCTGTCGTTGCTATTTTAAACTAAAATTTAGAATCGCAGTAAAAAAAAAATCCTGATCAGGGAGTGATTCTCAGTAAAAAAAAAAAAAAATAATAATAATAAAATTAAAAAAAAAATAAATAAATAAAAATAAATCTGAAGTGTTATAGCAGAGAGGGGTCGGGGGTAATTCCCTCCGGGCACGAATTATTGTTGTTGCAGGTCGGGTTACCTGTTTTCGATTCGGGTCGATTTCAGGCTGAGTGTAGATTCCTCCAAGTCGGGTTTGGGTTAACCAGTTTTCTTCGAAAGTTAGTTCGGAAAAATTATTTCAGATTAAAAATTATATCAAATAATAAACATAGGTATGTATGCTGTTTTGTAAAGAGACCATTGTATTTTTCCACGACTCTTTGAAAATTCGCATTTTCTCCACGGCTCTTTGACGAAATTGGCATGTTTCGCAGCCGATAAAATTCGCGTTTTTCCGTAGCCGTTTGATGAATTTCACATTTCTTCCATTGCCCTTTGACGAAATTTACGTTTTTTCCGCAACCCTTTGACGGAATTAGTGTAATTTTGTAGCCCTTTGATAAAATTCGCGTTTTTATTCCGCGACACTTTGACAAAATTCTCGTTTTTTCTGCGTTCCTTTGACGAAAATCGCGTATTTTCAGCGATCCTTTGACAAAAATCGCGTTTTTTAAGTGATTCTTTGAAGAAATTCGCGTTTTCTCCGCGATCTTCTGGCGAAATTCGCGTTTCTTTTGCGACCATTTGATGTAATTCTCGTTTCTTTGATAAAATTTGAATTTTTTTCGCGATCCTTTGACAAAATTCGCGGGGTTTTTTTTACAAAATTTGCGTTTTCTCCGCGATTTTTTGAAGAAATTCGCGCTTTGATGAATTTTTAAAATTTTTGGAACCGGATGCCTTAACCATCTCGCTGCGGGTATATGCGGGTATAATGGCGCGATATCATAGATCTTGGCATGCTGGTAGAACGAAAAAGTACAACAGTTCTTTTTCTTTTTATTTTAGTTTTAGTTTTTGAGGCGTTTGTATTTTTCTTCCTAACTGACATAGCTGTTTTAATTATTAAACAAAAAGAATTGATTAAAAAATATTCAATTTGAATTTATTCCCTTGTTATAGTAACAGAATGAAGAAAATGAGTTTTTAGAAATTATAACTTGAAAATTTGTGGTTTTGGCGCCAAAGACAACGCCAAATTAGAAAAATATGAAATATCTCGCGAACTATTAGACTTAAAAGAATTTAGTTAGTACCATTCGATTCAGCATACAAAAATACATTAAATATGTTATCAGTTGAAAAATAACTATAAAATCAGATTTTTAAGGAATTTTTTAAAAGTTCGTTCTATTTTTTAACCCCCTTAGGGGTGGAAATTTAGAAAATCCTTTCTTAGCGGCACTCTATGTCCTAAGAAGTATTTTTACCCAAAATTTCAAGATTTTAGGTTTAGTAGTTTGGGCTGCGCGTTGATTAATACAAAATTCAGACTTTCTTTTATATATATAGATTACAAATTCATATATTTATTCTATGGAACCCTCTGTGCGCGAGTCATGCTCACACTTGACCGTTTATTTTTAATAGCTGTCGCCATTTGCAAGTTATTGAATTGTATTTAAAATTAGTCAGTCCATTTTAGGACACCCGGTTTATTCAGTAGCTATGGGATGATGGCTGAAAGAAGCATTAAAAAAATAATAATAATAAAGCTGGCTTCGATATGTCAGTTAGAGATTTACCCGGGCTGAAATTTCCCCGGTCCAACCCACATAAATATATATATATATATATTGGGCCGGCCTGGTATAAAAGCTAAAAAATCGACTCCAGCCCATCCTGCATTTTGCAATTAAAATTATTCATAAAGCACACTTACTTATGCTCATATTTTATTTTAGATTATGTTCGAAATTCATGAATGCAGAAAAACATTAATATTAATGACTATTTAGGCAATTATGTACATAAACACTACATAAAAATTATTACTTAGACAAATACATTCAAATGAAAATCCTGTAAGAAAATCAGTTTAGATTGAAAGAAACGGATAATAAAAGAAAATCACAGTTTTAAAGCTCTACAAGGAGAAAAAGTGCATTTTTAAAAATTCATCTCTGTAACTTATCAAATCAAATTAAATTTTTAAAAATTTCTCTAAACAAATGTATAACATAAATATAATTTTTACGAATAACAAATTAGTAAAATGCCAGACCAATTTGGGCTCGGAGAGAAGACTTTACAGAAATGCACGTGTCACGGTCGGATCAATATTGCTTATCATACGGGCTGAAACGGGCCGAAAGTTTAGTTTTTATTCCGGGCCGAGCCCTGACCTGGGCATTTTTGCCAGTGCAGATCTCTAGAAAGAATGAAGTCCAGGCCACACTCGACCTGGAAGAAAAAGAAGTCTGGCCCGACTCGAATTTGCAGAAAAATTTAAGATCAGGGCATGGCCCGGCTCTAAAAGAGAGATGACCTTACCCAGGCCGACTCTCGTGGTTTTAAAAAAATGGCGCGACCCGGGTCGGGTCGCGCCGGACTCGAGCTTCGCTTCAAGTCATTTCCCGTGCTGATGCATAACGCCGTTTTGCAAACCCTTTATGTGCCCAAGGGGGGGGGGCGATCGCCCCCTCGCCCCCCCCTTAGATCCGCCATTGGGACATATTCCGAAGCACAGAAAAGCGAAAGCCAAGTGAGGCTGTTAAGATATCTCCATCACGGAGTTGAGTATCGGAGGTTCCTAAACCTCGGTTAAACATCTACAAAAAGTGAGACATCCCTGTCGAGCATCTCGAACTCTACCTTCGAAAAGTGTGGACATTAAATGTATTAGAGACATTCTCCCTGAAAACAATCTGCCATTAGAGAACTGGACTTGATTCTACAAATACTTTATTGTTAGCTGAACTCGAACCCATATATGAAAAATGTTGTAATTATGAATTATTTAATCAAGAAATCTTTATTTAATTGTTTGTGATACAATAAAATATTTTTTCGATATTGATAAGACCAGGCCGTTGAAGTTGCCCGCTACCACACCACCTTACGACATCGGCTCCGTTACAACTTGGTGGCAGCTGGAAGATTTACAGCAAGAATAATTGTTATTAGAGGAAAGCCCAGGGCTAAACAGACGGATATACCGCTTGATATACCGAAAAAATTGCCTATAGTAATTTATGAAGATAATAAATCTTGTATAAAAATGATAGAATCCGAAAAGTTCTCTAATAAAACAAAACACATAGATATTAAATATAATGTGATTAAACAGCTGAAAGAAGATAAAATTAGTGAACTGAGTTATTGCCCAAGCAAGTCAATGACAGCGGACATACTCACGAAACTAGCCCAAGCCTGAATTTCTAAATAATAGAAACAAACTGAAATTACAGAACAATCCTCATTAGGAGATTAAGGGGGGAATTGTTGACAGCTATTGTGAATCATAATCTCCAAACAAGGACATTAAAATAATCAAGCTAAGTAAATTGTTTTTCATGTGTCAAATGTGATTTATAAAAGCAATTATGAAAAGTTATTATGATCTGAAGGAAGGAAGCGAAAAGTGATTGCACAATCGTAAACAAACATTCTATTATAAACATTTCATGATACTCAAGAACTAAAGACATTAAAAACATTAATAAACTTTTTTTGAATTACTATAAGTATAAATATTGATACAAATAATTCAATATTAAGATTTATGTCACTAATTTCCTGTTTTTTATTGCCAATAACGTATTGTATATGTTTTCCTCTACTCTCACTTGTAAACTAAACTCTCCAAAGGAGAGATGTATTTTCTTAACGCTGAATTAAATGTTAATTTTCTTTCGATTTAAAAGTTCCAACATATTTCAATTCACAAGTCAAAATTCTTTACGCGTGTTTTAAGATGGCACAGAATATCGCATCGCTATGAATGGATTAAATCAGAAATACAAGGAGAAGCTGTAGACATAATTACCCTTACCGACGTCGGATACCAGATAGCATATGGATATACATAAATAGAAGGTAAGCCCAATTTATCTTACCCATACTTTTGTTTTTATATTGAGAAAATAAATAATTACCACTTGAGGAAAATGAACTTCACGCATGTACTGTTAGCAAAGTTAAAATATTGCTAACAAATTAAGCATTTATGAGTTTAAATATTTTTTTTTAATCGGTTCTGTGTACCTAAATAAGAATCTTCTACATTTTAAGCATTTATGGTTAAAATAATTTGTTTAAAAAACTCAATTCTTTGTACCCAAATAAAAATCTTCTAAATTTTATGAATTTATGAGTTAAAAAAAAAAAATTACATTTCGGTTCTTCGTACCAAAATAAGAATCTTCTAAATTTGATGATATGTGCATTTATGAGTTAAAATAATGTTTTTAAAAAATTCGGTTCTCTGTACCCAAATAAGAATATTTCTAAATTTCACGAATTGATGAGTTAAAAAAAAAAAAAAGTATATTTTTTAATTTCGGTTCTTTGTACCTAAATAACAATCTTCTAATTTTTATGAATTTATGAGTTTAAAAATTTTTTGTATTATTATTTCTTTCCTTTGTATCTAAATAAGAATCTTCTAAATTTTATGCATTTATGAGTTAATATATATATATATATATATATATTAAATTTCGGTTCTTTGTGCCTAAATAAGAATCTTGCAAATTTTATAAATTTATGAATTAAATACAGTAAACTCTCTGTAAGGCGGACTCTGTGTAAGATGGAAATCTGTCTAACTCAGAAAGATTTTCAAGTCCCTGCGAATCCATAGACGTAGAATAAAATTTGCCTACTGCGGAAAATTCTCTTGGTCCCGATCGATTCCGCCTTAGACAGAGTTTATTGTATATATATATATGTATACAGTTCTTTGTACCTAAATAAGAATCTTCTGGATTTTATGAATTTATGAGTTAATTTCATGATTGTGTCATAAAGCTGTATATATTTCTCAATCACCACAATGTACATAAATGTAATAATTAAAAAAAAAAAAATGGTCAGACTTCGGTCGCGGGATGCAACATTATTGTTCACATTCATAGTGAGATATAAAATGCAATTTTCAATGCAAAGTCAGATTATAGATTATTATTCTGTTCTTTGTACATCTTGAGAAATAAAAAATTCAGATTTTCATATCTCTTTTTTTTTTTTTTTTTTTTTTTTTAACATTTTAAGACAAACTATACATAAAAACATTAAAAAACTCTAGTTAGTACCCTACCTGCTCTATAGATGATAAAGCATGCCTGCAAATATAAAAAATAGATTTGAAACCACAAATGGCATATAAATGTATTTGTCTGCTCTATAGATGATAAAGCATACCTGCAAATATAAAAAAATAGATTTGAAACCAAATGACATATAAAAGTATTTACAGTTTGTTGGCCGTTAAAGAGTTTATAAAACCAAACGTTATTGACTTTCAGGTGCGGAATGAATTCTTAGTTCCGTCTATGCAATTTCCTTTGTATAAAATATCGGCAAGTTTTCACCAGAAAGAAAACGTATTCATATTTATATAACATGGTTAGCCATATTTTTTCTAGATTGTAAGAAATTTCAAATAAAATCCATAGACTGTGAAATATTTTTTGATATAAAATTGAAAAACCTATATACAAGCAATTAACTTTACAAAGACTTTTAAAAGAGGGCGGGGCTTACTTAAAAAGATTAAAAAAGAGGAAAAAAGATTAAAAGATTAAAAAAGACTTGCTTAAAATCACAGATTTCATAGGTAATGTCTGGCGAATAATGTGTTAATAATTATAAGCGATTTGCATTAACCCTCTTATTCCAATGATAGAATCCGTAACTCAGAGAATCTGAATTCATACCGGAAAATTTCAATAATAAATTTCGCTTTATTTAATGACTGAATGTCTCTTATTTATTAAAGCAAATATTGCTATTTTAAATTTCTGGTGTATGAATTTAGAAGAATCTGAATTTAAAAAATCCATTAAATCGGAAACACTAGATGTTATAAACTATCAAATGTAGAGCGTTAACGAACATCATTATTTCGGATGCAAATGTGCCATTTAATTTTCGACGTTGGTTGTAATGCTATTACCCCTGTGGCACTATTTGCAAAATCTTCTGTTATGATGAGTCCTAATTTGGGAGAGTCTTTTATGCTGCTTAGAAAAAGAGGGAATGATGGGGGAAAGGTTCTACCTTGTTGTGAAAGATGTTCTATCTTTATTCCTGCGTAATTGTATGCGTAATCGCCGTGGTCTTTTCCATTTGCCTTAAACGGCGTTGTCCAATCTCGTGCCGGGGCATACACCAATTAAGGAGGGCTGTCAGCGCTTTCATTAGGGACCGACATGCTAAATAGATGGAAATGACAGCCGTTAGGGATCGCAATTTTTTCACCACCTGGGTGCCCGCCCCATCCGAATCGTAATCTCAGCAAAACACGCAAGCGAGCCCCATTTGCTTTTGCTTCGCCATCGACCGATTTTGGGGGGGCTGTCATCTTCGTCGAGAAAGTGGATTCTTCACCTCAACAAACGGACATTATCACGTTCAGCAGAGGACAGAACAGAAACGAAGCCAAAGTAGATTTCTGTACAGATTTTTAGTAATCATAATCGCTTAATCGTAATTGATTACAGCCGATTAAAAAAAGTTGCACAGTCGCATTATAACTTTAATATGAAATCTGGATATTATCATAATAAAAAAAACTTTAATATGAAATCTGGATATTATCATAATAAAAAAATTCGTGATTGCAATCGCAATCCTAATCGCACGTAAGTAATCGGTTTGAAATCGAAAAGCGCTGTATTCGTAATTCCTCTATAGCACACTATTACAGTTTATTTTCTCTTGTATTTACTACTTTACACTGAAAACACTCTGTTCCTGCTAAACATTCTCACAAACTGTCTTTAACTCATTATTTTATCCTGGAAGAGACCTGGATAGAGACCTAAATATGGAATTTAATCTCAAATCCAAAGGGTCAACTTTTTGACATAAGTTTTAATTCATTTTTGTTCAGAAACGCATAAAACTAGAATGTGTTGTTATTCGGAAACTATATCATCGAACTGTTTTTTTCCTTTTCTTGTAAACGCAATAGATCTTTCAGAAAATACTGTCAAAGTTGGCATTTTGAACCGAACTTCCGAACGAAAGAAGAAAATCCAGTCAGTAAGGGGAGAAAAATGCCGTGTCACGGGGTCGAAATCGCTTATAACTCAATAGGTAATTGATTGATCAAAAAATGGAAAACACGGTTCCAAAATCCAATCGTTTCCATGGTCAGGCCGTCCAATTTTATATCTTTTCGTTAAAAAATGAATGCGTAAATGTGTTAAAACGTTTTGCGCTTGTTCAGCAGAGCAGTTGAGAACAGCCAAGGGAGCTTCAGAACGTTTCCGAACGGACTATTATTAAGATTTTATCTAAATCAGCTGATAGACGTTCACCGTTGGATTTTTTAAAAAAAATATTTTATTATTAATCCAGACAATAAGACTTAATTAAACTCAAATCCGTGTGGCACCTCATATTGCTGTACTCCCTCAGCCAAAAATTCCAATATCTCGACTCGTTGCAATTTTGTGGCCAAACGTTATTTAAAAAAATTAAAATTTTAGTTTTCGCTTGAAAATTTATAAAGCAATTGAAGGTCTGGATTTACCCGATTTCATGTTTTCAATATTTTGTATTATTATTATTAAATGTTCATTTATATAAGAGTAATTTACGAAAATATATGAGAAATAAAGAAAAGGAAAAGTTCAAATTAAAGATATAGTTTGTTCCAATTACAACTGGCGAATACAAAATGACGTTTTAACATTCAGAAAAATTATCAGCTTTATTAAAAACATGTATAATAATCACTTATAAACAAATTAAGTTAAATAATGCTATAAAAAGTGATAGAATATCTTTATTAAGACTTACGATCGTTTCATCGCACAATCGGCGACATTTTCAAAATCAATCATAATAGAAAATATTTTCACATAACTTAAAAACAATAATATAGTAAACAATGTCACGAGACATGAAGCATAATGAAAATATTGCAACCATAAAATAAAATAAAATTTATTAGATAAAAATGTTAGATAAAAATTTAACTATTGTCTGAAAAAATATAAAAGTTAGTAAAAAAAAAAAAAAAAAAACAGCAACAACAACAACAACAACAAAAAAAAACCACTATCATATAAAAATTTCAACTATTAGATAAAAATGTAAGAAAAAAGTTAAAATAATATTTACATTTAATGGAAAAATACAACGCTTTCAAAAACTTTTTACAAATTAACAAAAATGTTGAATAACTTTTAAGTTAACAAAATTATAAATTAATGAAAGTTAGCAAGTTTTCTTCAACTGTTTCATAAAAATTTAACTATTGAATGAAAAAATATGCAAGGGAATAAAAAAAATCAATTATCCCATAAAAAATGTTAACTATTAGATAACTTTTTTTAGTTAAAAACTTTACAAGTTAGTGAAAATTTAAAGCTTTCTAAAATGTAAAAAATGTACAAACTAGTAAAAATAATTTCGAAGTCTTATAAAACAACTAAAAATATTAAGTTTTGAAAAAAGTCAGTTTTCTAGGGGAAAAAAAATCACAAATTAGTCAAAAAATCCAAATATTTTTAGTGAAATTTGAAAAAAATTACAAGTTTTCTAAAAATCTTTAAAGAAAAAGTTTTGAAAAATACAAGCTTGTGAAAAAATATCAGCTGAATTTTACTATTGAATGAAAAAATTTACAAGTTAGTAAAAAAGTTTCATAGTTTTGTAAAATATCAAACACTCTAAATTAAAATGTCTGAAATTCAGACACTTAAGTGTCTGAAATGGAGTGTTCAATTTTCAGACATTTTAAAATGTCTGAATTTTTTCAGACACTTTTTGCGTCTGAATTTCAGACACTTCAAACGTCTGAATCGCATCCATTTTTTTTTCTAAGCATCATACGTAGCCATGTTTGACCACGTTGAATCCTGGAAAAATATTTGGCTGTGGTCCTGCCCCTTCCCCCCCCCCCCAATACAGCCTGATTTTTTTGGTGCTCTCAGTTTTGGTATACAATTTTCGTTACGTTGATAATTTAAATCTTTTACGACATTGTACTGATTATAATCAATATCTTGAACTTCAGGAGTAGAACAAGATTAAAAAACAAAAAATATTTATCTAAATATTAGATTTTTTAAAATTTATTTTGTTTTTAACCTTATTTTACTTTAAAAGTTCAAAATATTGATTATAATCAGTACAATTTCGAAACAGATTTAAAATATAAGCTTTACAAATATTGCACATCAAATTTGGGGGCACTACAGTCGTAGGGGGACGGGGCACTTCCCAGTTTGCCCTTCCTTTAATCAAGAAGTACTTTTGCAAAAAACGCAACCCTGCATTATAGTTGTCTAAATTGAGATGTCCGATATACGGGAGTATCCGTTGTGGAGGTTAATGAACATTCTCGAATAGCGAACACCTCTATTTAACGAATACTTTTTAAATCAGCAGACATACATATTTGTATATTTTTACCTCAAAAAAGTAGACATCTCCAATTATCGGACAAATTACGCGTTCCCGAAGTGTTCGCTATTAAGGGCTTTTAAGGTACATAGATATATATATATATATATATATATTTTATAATCTTGTCCTACTCTAAAAGTTCAAAATATTTATTATACTCGGTTGAATGTGGAAAAAGATTTAAAATATCAGATGTACGAAAATTGCAAAAATCCCCCCCCCCCAAAAAAAAAATGAAAATATAAAAAAATATATTGCCACATAGGCAATTTTACATATACATCACTTGATAATCACAACAGCCATTTAACTATGAATAATGAAAATAAATAAATAAATATTCTACTTTAATAACATTGGGGAAAAAATGACTTTGGTATTTTGTTAAATATATTTGCGTTTTTAAACTTGTCCTACTCTAAAAGTTCAAAACTTTCATTATAATCAGTGCAAGATTTAAGATATCAGCTTTACAAAAATTCATGCAAAATCCCCCCCCTCCCCCCCCAAAAATGAAAATACTTATTTAAAAATTATGTTTTTAAAAAATTTATATTTCCACATGGGCAAGTTTTTATGTAGATCAGAGGGTACTCACAAAAGCTATTCAACTATCAATAAAAACAAATAAGTACATATTCTATATTAAAAACATGAGGAAAAAATAACTTATGATTTCCAAACTTCTTTCGTCTTAAATATATACAGTAACATCTGTCATTTTTGTATTTTTCGTATAAGTGCATATAAATAAAGTTACCACAATTTTAAATACGAAATCTAGTTAGAGGTTTTTACTTTTTCCCATTATACATTTCAAATTACTTTTTTATTAAAAATAATAAAAAAATCAGTATTAGAGTTGATTGCAAATCAAATACATATGTATATTTTTACAGGCAGCTTCATATAATAGACGAGTCTCATTTACTTTATTTATCTTTTTTTAATCTGCGGTTTTATGCCAGGAAGTAAGAAAGCATTAGGTCATCTTTCAAAGTTTTTTTTTATCTTTACTTCCTTGTGGCCGTCATTTACTGCGAGATAAAAATTATTCATTGAAACTAAGAACTGACATTGAATATATAATTCGTAATAAAAAAGAACGTCATAAGTTTAAAAATATATACTTCTAGAATTAGTGGGGTTTTTTGCGAACAGATTCAAAACTAATTAAATTTCATGCAGGATTTTGTTTAGTACAATAAATAAAATCATAAAATACACTAATTTTACTACTATAAAGAAACTTACTTGAGTTGCTGCAAGAGGTAAGAAATATTCCTCGATTTGAAATTTTAAAAACTACCACAACCACAGTGAGGGAGAAAGACTTTCATCAGTTTAAAAGGTAATCCATAATACATCCGACTAGCCATATTTAAAGGATGAGATGTTTCATCCTAAAAACAGGACCCGCCAGACAAAAGTTTCTTTTTTTTTTGCCAGCTTCGACAGGACGAAGATGAATAACACAATATTATTGATATAAATTGATACGAGTTAACACTAAGCCCATTGCACACGCTTTGTAGAATTTCCGGGTGTAATCTTCAACCGTCGTCTACTTCGGTTCTGTGTCTATCCCGCCCTTGTATCGACGACAGCTTCTAAGAGACATTTGATGCCGAGCACACACGTCAGATGTATGTATTCAATAAATACATAATCCAAGTTAATACGAATTAAAATCACAGTACTTCACATTTCGCAAAAAACGAATTAAAATACACGCGTACATAAAAACAAACTTTGTTTGAATTACAACGTATACCACTTCGAACGAAGACATCTAAAACGCATGCGCAACTGGGAGTGCTAGTGCCCCCTGGTGGTTATTGCGTCGGAAGAATCAAAAATTAAGACACGTTTAAAGCAATGAAGTGTCTTAAAATAAGACGTTTGCGGATATTTTAGACATTATTCTCAGTTCGTTTACACCATGGTCATAGTAAGACGCTTATGTATCTTAAATTAAGACATCTATAGTGTCTTAATTTTCAGATTAAGACACTTAAGTGTCTAAAATTCTTTTTCAGTCACATATGTGTCTAAATTTAAGACGCTTCTATTTGCAGTGAAGGTATTTACAAGTCATAATTTTTTTTTGATTACAAGTTATTAAAAAATTTTCAAAGTTAAAAAAAAATTACAAGTTTGTAAAAAACATTCTATGTTGTCTAAAAATGTTTAAAAATAATTCAAGTTTTCAAAAAAAAAAAAAAGCCAAAAAAAATTTCAATTTTCTAAAAAAAAATTACAAAAATTTACAATATAACAAAAAAGTTTTAAAAATTACTAGACGAATGGAAAAATTCATAAATTAAGGCTGTTCTCCACTGCACTGCTCAACAAGCGCAAAACGTTTTGACACATTTACAAATTCACTTTCTAACGAAAGATATAAAATTGGAAAGCCTGATCATGGAAGCGATTTGGAATCGAACTGATTTTTCCATTTTTTGATCAATCAATTACCTGTTGAATTATAAGCGATTTTGATCACGTGACATCACGGCATTTTTCTCACCTTGCTGACTGGAATATCTTCTTTCGATCGGAAGTTCAGTTCAAAATGCCAACTTTGACAGTATTTTCTGAAAGATCTATTACGTTTACAAGAAAACGGAAAAAACATTTCGATGACATAGTTTCTTAATAACAACACCTTCTAGTTTCATGCGTTTCCGAACAAAAATGAATTAAAACTTATGTCAGAAAGTTGACCCATTGGATTTGAGAACAGCTTTAATGAAAAAATTTTAAAATTTCAAAAAAATATATGTACAACTTTACTAAACAGATTAACTATTATGATCAACAGATAAGAGAAAAATAAAAACTGAGGAGATTTCAAAAACCGATCTGAAAGCCTTATCAATAAACTTACATTTCTTTATCTTTATTACGAATTATAATACAAAATCCCTTCAAAATATCCATTAAATGAGGTGGCAGCTTCCGCCCCCCCCCCCTCTTCCTAATTGCTCGCATCAGCAAATTTAACTTCGACTTGCGTTGATAGTTGCAATACCTTTGTAAAACAAAACCAACCGGAGATACAACCACGCTCCACATCGGATGCGAACCACAGGGCGCAAGTTGTTAAAGGTTGGAAATTAGAACGTTCATTTAAAACATTTTTCAGGAGCCACGTGCCAATAGATAACTGGCTAATTAGCCCCCGCCATTCTTCAGACTCACCTCCCGAGGTCCCGGCTTTTATAATGAAGCCAAGGAGAAAGAGAGAGGGTCTTGATTATCTAGATAATAAAATAGCAAACACTTTAATTTCCTATGACATTAACAAGCCTCGAATTCTGAGTATCTCCAGTTAACTCCCCCGACCTTGGCTTCTGAGCAACCCCGGTGGTTTATGCGTTCACCACAATTATTGTTTCCCTTTTACGCCGTTAAAATGTTTGTGTCTCATTAACGAAGAGTTTAGCTTTCGGGCCTTAATTGGCGTCCCGCATCTGAATAATTGGGAGTCCAGAAGCGAATATTTAAGGGGCGCTTTTGTGATGTTTCCGGCGTCGGCTCGCGTGCCACTTCGGGGGTGGCCGACACTGGCACGAGTCTTCTTCTGAGGATGCCGATTACAAAATGAGGCACCCCTTCGAAAACGACCCGTTCACTGCACGTGCGTTTCTTGAAGAAAATGAGGCATTATCGTGTTAGCCCACTATTTTTTATGGATAATTTTGAAGATATACATAGCTTAAAAAATAAAGATGCAGGGGTCTGTTTCATTATTTTAAGGGTGTTATTGGCATATCCGCTTCAACCCGTTTTATTAGTTTAAGGGTGTACTCAAATCCAATCGGTTTATTTTCTGACTCATTTTTTAAATTCATTTTTGCTCTCAAACGCATCCAGTTGTCAGGTTCTCTTATTCAGAAACTATATAATGAGCCGTATGGTTCGATTTTTTGATAAAGGGAATATATCTTTCAAAAAATGCTGACAAAATGGACATTTTGAACCGAAATTCCCGAAGCGATATAAACGAAAAAAAAAGGGTCGTACTGAGAAAATAATTGTTTGTAAATCAAGTTCTAATGAATTGAACGAAAATAAAAACACAGGTCGCTTTATAAATCACTACAAAAATCACGTCAGCAAATTTCATGTTTTTACTTTTAAAAATGAGTCTGAAAATGTGTCAGAAAATTTCCAGTTATTGAGCGTGGAATTTTTTTTTTTTTTTTTTTTTTTTTTTTTTTTTTTTAACACCGCCTTAAGGATATTAGTGGCATATCCGCTTCACCCATTTTATTATTTTAAGCTCAAACTCTCAAGTTTCTGGAACTGTTACGAAATCTATTTTACAGAACTATACCGATATCGAATGAGGAAAACACTTATCTTCTTAAGGCTGTTCTTAACTGCTCTGCTCAAGAAGTGCAAAACGTTTTGACACATTTACAAATTCATTTTTTAAGGGTGTATTCGAAAAAATATTTTTTCACCCTCAACAGCTCTAAATTTTCTGAGACATTTTCAGACTCATTTTTAAAAGTAAAAACATGAAACATGCTGGGGTGATTTTTGAAGAGTTGTATAAGGTGCCGTGTGATTTCCCTTTTCGCTTAATTAATTAGAATTTGATTTTTAATCAATTATTTTCTCAGTATGACCGTTTTTTTCATCCCCAGATCACCCGCTTCCGAAAATTTCGGTTCAAAACGCCGATTTTGACAGCATTTTTTACAATATTTTCTGTATTTATCAAGAAATCGAGAAGCACGGCACATTAGGTAGTTTCTAAATAAGAGAATTTCCTAGTTTGATGCGTTTGAGAGCAAAAATGAGTTTAAAAATGAATCAGAAAATAAGCAGTTTGGATCGGAATACACCCTTAACGGAGAGGTATAAAATTGGAATCCATGGAAGCGATTTGGAATTGAACCGTTTTTCCATTTTTTGATCAATGAATTACCTACTGAGTTAGAAGCCATTTTGATCACGTGACAAACACGTTTTTCGCCCGCTCTTGGGTGCTCTTCCTTCGCGCAGAAACTCAGTTCAAAGCGCCCACTTTGACATTATTTTCTGAAAGATCTATTGCGTTTGCAAAAAAATGGAAAAAACAGCTCAATGATATAGTTTATGAACAACAACACCAGCTAGTTTCATGCATTTTCGAACAAAAATAAATTAAAACATATGTCAGAAAGTTGCCCTTTTGGATTTAAGAATAGCCTTAAGACGCACACACAAAAAAAATTTCTTAGCACAATCAAAATAAATAAAATAAAATAAATAAATAAATAAATAAATCTGGGATTCAGGTACCGTTATTCTTGCAAAATATATTCTATGGAAATTAAAATTCAAAATTAACAAATTGTCGTATTGGAGTGCCGCTTGCACCATAAAACTTGACAATGTGTCAGATGTTTTGCGGCAAAAAGAAAAAAAATAAACAACATTTTAATTGTACATGCTACAAAAATTCTGACCCACATTTGGTGTAGATCGCATTCCGATGCAAAAATTTCTTTATCTTTTGATGTGAATTTTTCAAATATGAAAACGTGAATAGGCGCTTATGAAAACTTTTGAGTTATACCGTGTTTACTCGCGTAATAGTCGCACTTTTTTTGCCAATTTTTCATTGTGAAAGTCTAGGTGCGACTATTTTGTGGGGAAATCTACTACACAAGATTGTACACTCTAATTCTAAAACATTACTGGTATAAAAAAAAAAACACATAATAAAATTAGTAACTTATCAAATGTTTCCAGATTAGGTGCTGTTTATTAAATACAATTTTCCTTTTTATGGTAAATTTTTTATGGACATAAAATTTACAAATAATCTTGTGAAAATTTTGACAAAAAATTCTCATCACTTTCACTGAAGGTACCAGTATCACTATTCTAATGTGAATCGGTGTCTGAAGAATCTCCGTCATTCCATAAAATGTCATCTTCGCTTCCGACCACAAAGCGTTGGAGATACCCGTCTTTTTTAAACTTTTTGAAATTATATCGCTTGTTATTAAAGTGAAGCTTTGTAATATCCAACAACACATTAATTCCAGGGATGGACGCCTTACTTTTCCACTGGCAGTTTTTTCTTTGCTCCCATTGACCATCCAATCTTCATATACTCGTCTTATAGTGTCTTTAAACGGTTTGTTAACCGATAATACGTGCAACGGTTGCAAAATCCATGTGAGTCTTTCTAATGGCATGCTTCTAAAAAAAATTTTTTTTTAAATAAAAATATTGAAAAGGATCCAAGCTCTAATAATATCACCGTTAATTTAAAAAAAAAAAAAAAAAAAAAAAAAAAAAAAAAAACTGAAGATCAGTTTAATCATTATTGTGTTCTGAATCCGCCCAGTTTGAAAAATACGACTTTTATGCGAAGAAAATATTTTGACGATTTTTTTTTTGCTTTAAAATGGGGCTGCGATTATTACACGAGTAAACTCGGTACTTTTGTTTCTTTCGCCACGAAAAATTACACTTTATAATGTGTTTTACGGTGTAGACTGCACTCCGATATGACAATTTGTTAAATTTTGATGAGCTTTTGAAATCTGATCTTATTTTTGAATCTATTTAAATTATTTCTTTTTCTATTGTTACAAAAAAAATCCGACTCTTTGACAAGTCTTGGATACGATGCGATAAATTGGTTATCTTGTTTTAAGGTGGCAAAGGACCGTCAAACTCATTTTTTATTGCACTTTAATCCTTTATCTACTGACGGTACTTATAAGTACCATTAAAATAGCTTGTTATAAAATTCAATTAATACATCAATTAATAGAAATGCAGTTTAGAATTAGTTATAGATGCATTACTTTATCTTGTTCCAAAAGCATCATGGGTTACACAAAACAAAAATATTTTTAAAAGGATGATTTCTTTTGCCTTTGCATACTTTCAGCTTTCTTGGCGTTGTGTGTGTGTGTGGGGATGGGGGGGGGGGGGGGGGGGGGTTCAATTCGGAAATATTCCTATATTTCTATTGTAAAACCATTATATTTGTACATTACTAAAATACTAAGAAAAATATTTAAAATAAAAGATTTAAGTGGGCTTATAAATAAGCATAAATTAAACTTTGTGCGCGAATCTTAAAGCTAAAATCTTAAACAACGATTTTACGCACAAATAACGTACAGAACGATTAAAAATACCCATACGATCGTTTCGAGGATTCCTCGATCCCCTTTCTCAGTGAGAGAGAGAAAAAAATTATTTTTTCAGTTTTTTTCATTTAAAATGGTCATTAGTAAATGATCACCCCTTTTCTTTCACCAGTGTGGAGAGATCCTGCGCAGAGACTCTTTTTCAGTTAGTTCTGTTCAATTACGTCATTTCTTTGGGATATATAAACTCTTGCTTCTGCCTTTTCAATCAATCCATAAGCCAGTTCTCGGGGCTATAACCGAGGGGTTCTTCGAACCCATTTTAATTCTCTCTTTTTTCTCTCTCTCTCTCACTGAGGAAGGGGATCGGGGAATCCTCGAAACGATCGTATGGGGGTTACAAATATTGCACAAAATCCCTATAGATTCAAGTTTAATGAATCCTTCTAAATCCTTCAATCCTTCTAAAATCCTTCTAAAATTTATTAAATGATTATGTAAATCTTCTAATGTAGTTTCAAAAATTCACGAAAAATGCTTTAGAAGATAAAATGTTCATGAATTTATAATCCAGTATATAAAGGATTAAATACTGTTCAAGGGCGCACTATATGCATTATGGTATATATTTATGACACAAGAAATTAAAAAAAAAGTTATTTGGAGAAAATAAGGAATTTTCCTGACTATTTTAAGCGTTATGAAGAACTTTTCAAAATGCCCCATGCGCATTCCATATCCATTAAAATTCCCAATATTTTTTATGCTAGTTTGGTTTACATATACAAATAACACAGTGTAGGTGTAGACCGGGGCTAGTTGGCCCACTTTTTCTTCTAATAATTTTTAAAAAATTACAATTCATCATTTTAAATTTCTTTTTATGTTACCACTATCAGTGTACTTTCAGGAAGAAGTAACAATAGTAAAGTTTGAAAATATTAACTATAAGTATTAGTTTAGAAGTTCAAATTGACACCAAGTCGCTTGGGCCAACCTGCCCCGATTGCGGGGTAAGCTGGCCCGCGTCACTTTTTAATGTTCTGATAGTGTAAAAGTTTAAGAAATGATCAAAATTTTACCAAATCTTAATTTTTATTTCTTTCGAACGAAAACACAATATAGCCTCCTAAATTAAAATAAAAAATTTCGTCAATTCACAAGATATCAAATTCACTTAAGTTTATCATAAATCCTCTTAATATTATCCACAATTTTTGTATTGACAAGCTTTTGATAGGAGCAATTCTTACTGCAAAAAGGAATTAAAAACAAAAAAAGTGTGTGTGTGTGTGGGGGGGGGGGGGGCAGGGAGGTTGTATAAGAAAAAAAAATCACATTTTCCTTAATCCGTTGCGGGCCAACATGCCCCGTGCCAAATGGGCCAACTAACCCCGTATCGCCATTTTTGTTTTTCATGACTGTAACGAATTATTCTGAAAGTATTTCAATAAAAAAACATGCCCTACAATAACTACGAACAATTATTTTTCTGAATTATTATATATCAAATTCTAAAATGTAATTTACAAACAAATAAAAAACGATTATTTATAAGAGAGGAAATTTACTCACCTTTGCAAAATTTTGAAAATTCTCAATAATTCTTTAACGGACGCTCCGACTTCAATGGTGCTTATGTTGGAGGAGGAAAGCGAAAAAACGCATACTTGGCTGGACTGACAATGTTATCTAACGCAAAGTTAAAAAAATATTGCGACTGGGCCAGCATGCCCCTATAGCCAACTAGCCCCGGTCTACCCTATAGTTATATGTATTCATAGTTCGGAAAGGAACATTTGCACACAAGGAATATGATAGTTAAAAAGAAAAAAAAAGTTTTCAAAATGGATTTTGCAAAAAAAAAAAAAAAAAAAAAAAAGCTTTCAAAATGGATTTTGATTAACCGAGAGTTTTGGATAAAAGAGGTTCTACTATATAAAATTCAATGCACAAGTTTTATTTGTATATGTAAACCAATCTGGTATAAAATTATCGGGTATTTTAATTGATATGGAATGCGCATAGGGCTTTTTGAAAGTTCTTCATAACGCTTAAAATATTCCGAAAAATTCCTTATTTTTCTCAAAAGAAAAAAAAATGATAATAATAATTTCTTGTCTGATAAATATCTGCCTTAATGCATATAGTGTGCCCTTGAATACTATTTAATACGCAATTTTTAAAAAAACTATGAAAATTAGTTTGAGTGTCCCTTGTTCCCTTAAGGCTCCTGTCCCTGTCGGCGAAGACACTCACGAGCTAATGCTAATCCTATGGGAAGGGATTTATCTAATATCTCGTTTGCATTTCGACATTTTAAATTTTTTTTTTTTTTTTCTTTTGTATTGGATAGCCGAGGCCCGTCTCTACATCGCGCCTTTTTTACTTTTTCGATTTTGGTCGCAGATATTTTTTAGCCCCCGGTAAATCTCTTTTTTTTTTTTGGATTTGTGTATTATTCAGCGATAATGACGTCATATGCGTACTTTACGAGGCTAACGAGAAAGACAGGCTACCGCGGTGGGTCCGATTCTTCTTTTTTTACAGACCGCTGGAGTCACGTGACGCTCTTTTCGCACAACTTCATTGGTGCATTCGAGCATCACGTGACTCCAGCGGTCTCTAAAAAAAGAACAATCGGACCCACCGCGGTAGCCTGTCTTTTTCGTTAGCCTCGCGTACTTTACTGTAGATGTTGTTTAATAATGGATCGCAAATGAGGAATTCTTCAGCGGATGCGGATGACGTTATTTTATATAAAATAAAATCGCGTGTTTTAAGTTTTAAAACTGAACTACAGCAGAGTCCTCATTATCAGAGTTTCCGCTTTAACCGAGTTATTTCTTCTGATGGACTGATGGGGGGAAAATGGCTATAATTGCCTTTTTTTTTTTCATTCTGACCAGAAAATCAGAGTTCGAACTTCTTACGGCTGCTCTTTCATCTTCATCTAACACTTCATTTATAATGGCTGTTTCATAATAATGGAGCCATCAGTCAATCAGAAGAATATGATCCATTCCAAAGGTATAAGTTCGATTGAAAAAAAACTATTTAATACTTTTTTTTTTCATCCGGGACGACACTAAATTCTGAAAAAGCAGAATTCCTGTTCTCTAGTTATAAAGTTACTTTCACTTTCAAAACCGGTTCTGAAAATGAAAGTATCCCTTTTCTCATAGCAAATTCTCTGTAGGGATTTCCATGTCTTTATTTAAAAACATTTTTATCTTTGTTATAACATGTCATTCAAAATACACACATTTGGTTTAAAATTTGTTCTATTAAAAATTAGCACATTCTAGGAAGGGGGGATTTTTATCGACCATCACTTTGCACTTATTTCATTCACAATGTGCATGAAGTTTGATAAGGTTAAAAGTAAAATAAAAGTATTTCCCCCGCTGAATCATAAAAGGCATTCTTTCGTACAATACTAACCGCTCCTACTATAGCACAATCAGTAAGATGTTCATCACCAACTCAGAGGTTTCGGAATCAGATGCCGGCCCGGCCAAAAATAAATGTTGTAGAAATTAAATGGTACAGCAGTTCAAATTCACTCGAAACATTCTAATTCTTCGAAGTAAAAAAATTCCCAAATTTCGAAAAATAAATGAAATTATTACTATTAAAAATAAATAAATTTACAGAGTCTTATGTATTTTTATCGATATAAATTTACAGAGTCTACTGTAAATTTACCGAATAATTTTTGTGTTATTTAACCAAATCTTTGTTTTTCTAACCGCTAATTTACCAGTAGATTCTCCGTAATTTCGCAGGAAATTTTAACAGTGTGGGCCAAACAATGGCCTTATAGCTGCATTCCTTTAATTTAGTTAATTAACACGATAAACATTTTAAAGCTATGTAACAATAATAGAAATCTTTTTTTCCTATGATGCTGGGACAGTTTTCAGACAACTTGAACTCACGTATTTTTCGGTAAGGAGACAGGGTAATTTAAAGTCTCCGGTACATCACTGGCTGTTTTCCTGTATGTCTTATTGATCTCATCACAATGGGATGATGACGTCATACAGGTGCATGAGTACAGAGCATGTGGTGACGACAGATTCCTGACGAATCTCTCCTTCTTCCACTCCCCTCCCCCTCTCGCATTCATCAACGCCCCTGCCGACCAAAACGCAATGTTGGAACTCTAAAGGGGGAATCGTCCGATTGAATCAGAAATGTAAATTTAGTGCAACAAGTAATTAGACCTCAGCGCTCAAAAAAGAAGTTTCAGTGTTGTAAAGCAGTTTTCTTAAATTGTTCATTCGAAAATTTCTGTTCGTTATTAAAAACTTGCCATTAACATTATTAAATACTACTTATTTTTCTATTGTTATATTATACTGGTGCGAATTATATTTAAGTAGTATGCGCGAGAAAAGTATTATTATCAATAATTGTTTCAGAGATTAACGCCATATTAATTAGATTATATTTCTCTGAATATAAACAGAAATATTTTGGACTAACAAAATGTCTGTGTCCAAAGTCTTCATTTTTTTTTCAATATGCACGTGACCTATGTTTTCAAAATATGCATGTGTATAAAATTCACGGCAAGTGCATAATGTGCGTAATGTCTAAAGTTAACTTGCAACTTATTTTACATTTTGCATAGTGATATCCCTCTTCAATTAACTTTGACACCTATTTTCTAGAAAGTGCTTTTAATTGTTGTTTAACTTATAGTAAATTCTCTTATCTGCGATGCGATCCCCAATGCGTTATCAAAATTTTCAAGTTCGTTGACTGCCAAGATTTCTGACTTGTAAATTGTGGTGCTTTTTTTTTCCCCTCCAAGTCGAAGTCGGGGTAGTAGAATTTAATAATGTAGGGGAACTTGAACGTTTTTCTAGTTTTTAAATTAATGTACCCATTTGATGGCGCTATGTCTCGAATAATGAATATTTTATATAGCAATTATTTAAACATAGAATGTGTTATTTTTTCAAGAATAAATTGTGCAATTTTCGGGAATTTCGCTTTTTAAAAATTGACTTTATGTGAATTATTACTATTTTTTAAAGACCAATTGTATATATTTTATGTAAAGTGTGCATTTATATATAGTACAGTAAACTCCCGACTATCCGGCCTAGTAAAAAAACGACGAATGTTGCAAGCGGCCGAGACAGGCAGGTTCCCGTCCGTAGGAAAGTGCTAACTTACGACAGGAAGGAGCAAGAAGGGATTGCAGAATAGCAGAGACAGACAGGAAGGGAGGTGTGTTTAAGGCTTGATAACCTGTTTCGCCAGTTGTGCAACGGATGTTAAGAAGTGCGAAGGTTATTTTCCGCTTATCCTGGTTACTTTCGTATAGTCTTGTGGTGTGCTTCGTGTTTATTTATTGAAGATTAACGAAATGGGTGATAAACGAAATAAAAAAGAAAAGTGCCCAGCTAAACTGATGGCATTGAGCTCACAGGCTATTCACACTAATTGTATATTATGCTCTTATTTTAAAGAATAATGCCCCTCAAAAAAAATAAGTGAAGGGGAATTAGCCCCCGTTTCCCCCTTTATACTTAACCAGTGAACCTCCAAATCTAATCTGGGAAGCTCCTTATCATAATAAACCGGTATACCAAATTTGGAGCAAATCGAATAATCCTGCAAAAAAACCATTTATCTAAATTAAGGGGGTGGACTAGCCCCCCCTTTATCCTTAACCAATGAATCCCCAAAACGAATCAGGGAAGCTCCTTAACATAATAAACCGGTATACCAAATTTGGAGCAAAGCGAATAATTCTGCATGAAAAACCCGTTTATATAAATTAAGGGGGGTGGACTAGCCCCCCTTCCCCCTTTATCCTTAACCAATGAACCCCCAAAACTAATCAGGGAAGTTCCTTAACACAATAAACCGGTATACCAAATTCGGAGCAAATCGAATGATTCTGCATGAAAAACCCATTTATCTGAATTAAAAGGGGTGGACTAACCATCCTTTTCCTCCTTTATCCTTAACCAATGAACCCCCAAAACTAATCAGGGAAGTTCCTTAACATAATAAACCGGTATACCAAATTCGGATCAAATAGAATGATTCTGCATGAAAAACCCATTTATCTGAATTAAGGGGGTGGACTAACCCCCCTTTCCCCCCTTTATCCTTAACCAATGAACACCAAAAACTAATCAGGGAAGTTCCTTAACATAATAAACCGGTATACCAAATTCGGAGCAAATCGAATGATTCTGCATGAAAAACCCATTTATCTGAATTAAGGGGTTGGACTAACCCCGTTTTCCCCCCTTTATCCTTAACCAATGAACTCCCAAAACTAATCAGGGAAGCACCTTATCACAATGAACATAGAAAAAATTTTTGAAACAAATCGGATGTTTCTATCAAGACTTATCGCGTTACGTACATACATACATACATACATACATACAGAACGGGCGGGCATATTAGCTCTCAGACTTTGATAGCCTGTGAGCTAAAAAGGTTGTAGTACTCATAATGGATTTAACTGTTCTGTTACTCCAAATAACATACCCGATGGTCACTCCATTCTTCATAGATACCGATTCACATTATATTAGTGATACTGATACCTTCAGTGAAAGTGATTTATTATGATTTTCTTTGTCAAAATTTTCTCAAAGATTATTTGCAAGTTATATGTCTATAAAAATATTACCGTAAAAAGGAAAATGTTATTTAATAAACAGCACATAATCTGGAAACCTTTAGTAAGTAAAATTTTATTATGTGTTTTTTTTTTTTTTTTTTTTTTTTATACCAGTAATGTTTTAGCATTAGAGTGTACAATCTTGTGTAGTAGATTTCCTCGTATAATAGTCGCACCTAGACTTTCACAATGAAAAATTGGCAAAAAAAGTGTGACTATTACGCGAGTAAACACGGTATATTCATCAATAATATATGTTAGAATTATACATCAGCGTGTCCCAAAGTCGATGACACATTTTAATCCTTTATGTACTGAATTATGAACTCATGAAAATTTTATCTTCTGAATCATTTTTTGCAAATTGCTTAAACTATATTAGAAGATTTACATAATCATTTAATACATTTTAGAAGGACTGGAGGATTTAGAAGGATTCATTAAATTTGTATTTATAGGGATTTTGTGCAATATTTATAACCCCACTCAAATCTTTTATCTTAAATTTTTTTTTCTTAGTATTTTGTAGAATTAGAAAATGTAAAAATATAATATTCTTACAATAGAAATATAGAAATATTTCCGAATTGAAAAATTGCCCCTCCCCCCCCCCCTCCTCCCCCAACGTCCAGAAAGCTGAAAAGATGCAACGGCAAAAAAATCATCCTTTTAAAAATATTTTTGTTTTGTGTAACCCATAATACTTTTGGAACAAGATAAAATAATGCATCTATAACACATTCTAAACTGTATTACAACTAATCGATGTATTAAATGAATTTACTATTTTTGAATTTACTGAATTTTATAACAAGTCATTTTAATGGTACTTATAAGTACCGTCAGTAGATAAAGAGTTGTGGTGACCTCAGATGAGGGCGGTAGCTTGACGTGATCTTCGCACAGGCGTAATGACAAAGATTTTAGTAAGATGAAAAATTGAAAGTTTTATTTTCGTAAAACAACAAACACTATTGGCTAAATATACTGTCAACACTGACACAATAAAATACGTAAGAATTTAGTTTGATAAAATGAAGATTTAGTAAGGTAGGAGAATCTGATAAAAGTTCTTGACAGAATAATAACTCAGAATCCGGATTAGGTATTTCAAGAGTCTCTGTGAAACACTATGATCCCTTCAAAGTAAAATATGTCCTTTAGAAGTGCAGACTAGCAGTCATCCGTTCGATCAGCTTCTCCGCTGACAAGAACCCAGCTGTAACTCAGCTGACCGGCTTTGTAACCGTTGAGAGAACAATCTCCTCTCCGCTCGGAGAGACCTCCGAGAAATAGTTCCGTGAAAAAGCCTAGAGAGAATCTTTACTCTCCCCCAGGTTGAAGAACCTCTTTCAAGTTTAGCTTTTGCTAACTCTTCTAAACTAATCATCACCTGATCTCCCCAGAGATCTCGTATATATCCTTAATTTCTCTCTGGAAAACAATGCGAGTTTCCAAGTTCCGCTGGCATTGGTTCGCCTGTCAAAATCCGTTTGACAGCTGACCTCCTAATGGCTAGGCGAGGCCCTACCCACTTTTTTCACACGAAACTCTCCTGTCAAAGTATGCAATGTCGAGAAGCACTTACTGGCATATTTCGGTGTTACAAAGTGGGAACCAGGTGGCCCTCCCTTTATCTATGCTGTTCCAAAGTGCCACCTTCGTAAGATCGATCGTCCTGAAGTTATTTACTTTTATGTTACCGGCAAACTCTGAGACTTAGACAAATTTTCTAGTGTCTCTCACGAAAACATGGAGTCTCCATAGGCCGTGATTCTGTATCATTTATGAGGGTTTTTACATGTGGAAAACTGTGAAAAGGCTAAGTTTCCACAGGGTTTTAAATTCAATATAAAATCAAGTAATTGTCGTACAGGAGTGCGGTTTGGACTAAAATGCTTCTCGCGATGAACAGTTTTCTTCAAGCGACTGGAAGTAATTAGTTCCAAACTTTATTCATAGATGGCGCCACTTGTCTGTATGTTTGGTTCCAAAGGTGCGGGTTTTTTTTTTTTCTGATTTTCAGATGAGCGCAAAACTTTTTGACACATTTACAAATTCCTTTTTTTAACAGTAAGATATAAAATTAGAAGGCCTGACTATGGAAACGATTTGGAATCGAACTGTCTTTTCTAATTTTTGATAAATAAATTACCTATTGAGTTATAAGCGATTTTGATCATGTCACAAAGACTTTTTCACCCTATCTTGAGTGGTTATTCTTTTTTCGTGCGGAAATTCGGTTCAAAACGCCCACTTTGATACTATTTTGTGAAAGGTCTATTGCGTTTACAAAAAAAAAAGAAAAGAAAGCCAGTTCGATTACATCGTTTCTGAACAACGGCACCTGCTAGTTTCATGCATTTCCGAACAAAAATAAATTAAAACTTATGTCATAAAGTTGCCCTTTTGAATTTGAGAGCAGACTTAACGTCACTCGGTTAATTCTTGTGTGTTTATGTCAAGGACAAAACGCATGATTCTGCTATGGTTGGCATTGAAGTACGGAAGACGAGAATCACGCATATGATCCAGTCAATTCCGCAATCATTGCTACACGTAGATTGAACTGGAGTTCCGTTTAGATGTGACTCGAGTTACAAAGGATAGACACATTGAACTAAGGTAATGGATTGCACAAATGATCGCTCTGTAACTGCTTTTGACAAAATAAAATGATCTGTGACTGATTGTGTTGAGTTTTCAATGCTTCTTTCTCGTAATTTAAGGTACAGCTCCATCTATAGGCAAAGTTTTGGACTATTTTTTTATTTGCTTGAAAAAAAAAAAAACTTTTCATCGTGAGGCATTTTAGTCCAAATAATTACTTCATTTTATATTGAATTTTAAAAGGTGTGAGGAACTTTTGGGACATCCTGTACGATATAGAATTCCAATAGATGATACATATCTCCCCTCCCCCACCCCCATGTAAGACCGTTTTATAGTCCTGCTACAATTGTATATTTTCTAAGTTTCCATACGCAAGATGATAGTAGTCTATATAACAAGACAGTTTAAGCTATAAAATGACTCATGAATTCAAATCTTGGTTGTCATCAATCTGGATAAGAGTAAATTGTAGGCGCCATCTCTTTCCGACAGATCTCGCCGATACGATATTTTCGGAAGATCTTTTCCCAGTTTCAGCATAATTGTACGTTTCCTAATTCGTCATTTTCAGTAGCCTGACACTAGTATGAAACACGACAACAGGGTTAAGAAACTCAGTCGTTCATGTTGCATTTCTGTTTCGATCTGTAGCGAGGTAGAATAATTAAGAAAACGGTTTCGTGTGGACAAACGACTCGAGCGTCGATTAAACTCTGGCGGATGTCTCCCAAAAATCGCGACTTTTTCTCGTGGCTTCTGTGAAGTGGGCACGCAAGGCACTGGGTCGCTGTCACGCAGCCACTTTAAGTAATGTCTATATTTCGGTAGTGGGCGCTGGCAACATTCCTATGCGATGGCCTGCTGGGTGTGGCTTTCCAGAATTTGACATTTCTATGGCAGCTATCGACGGCGAATACCGTTACTCAGGCCTGCGTGCGTTTGGGCGGTGTTGGCTTCATTCTAATCATACGGAAACGTTCACAATGTGTTTTTTCAGTTTTCTTTTATTTTTGAAAAATAAAAAGAGAGAAATAAACTGAATTAGGCGTAAAGCTGTCAAGTATCAGCAGAGGTGTTGCTTGAACAACGTTATAAGCTGACATTGCAATACGTGATTTTGAAGACACGTAACGAAAGTTTTTCTTTAAGTGCAAATAATGGGATATTTTTAAAATAAAGAGTGCTGATTGCAATGTTTTGTTCTGCCCAAATTTATCTCTATTTTTCTTTTAAATCTCTGATAGTAAAACCCAAGAGAGATCATTTTCACCAAGATTACTTTTAGCACACGTTACTTATGCGTTTGGTTAATTAAGCGGATATGAAATGCCTCAATTAAATGTATTTATTTTGAGAGAAGTGCATCATGTTTTGCATTTGAAAGAAAGTTCAGATTAAATATCTTAATTTTTATGTATAGTTAAGTAATTAATTACATAAGTAATTTATTTATTAAAAAAATGGAAAACGGGATTCGATTCCGAATCGCAGCCCGTCGCCTTTAACCCTAAAATGCCTGATTTTTCAAAAATCATTGTAATAATTTTTTTCGGCTTTCATTTTTTAAATAAATCATGGGAAAAATACTTTAAAAAAACCATATTTTGTTTTAAGTATATGGTTTACGGCTAAAAAAAACAGTTTGTTACTAATCGGCAATACTGGTCTTTAATTGAAAAAATAATTTCCCTTGATAAAATTCTATAATATTAAACACACAAGAATTTTAGGAACTATAATAAGAAATAAATTTTACTTGCTCACTGCAGAACAAAATAGGGTATTTCGCAAGCTTCCAAACAAAACAAAAAGAACAAGTAAGCAACAATTGAAAAAATAAATCTATCTTTATTCTTAAACAGCACAAGTGTGGCCAGCTACATGTTGAAAATCGATTTAATAATATTTTCAGAATGTATTTTATTGGCAACATTAGGCATTATAGCTTCAATATTATTCTAACAGTATTTTAGAGCCTAAATTGGGTATGTTGCCGAAAAGGAACACCCGACATTTAAGGGTTAAAAATGAGTCAGAAAATGTGTCATAAAGTTACGTGTTTGTCGAGCAGGGAATTCGAGAACCGAATTCGACTTTTCCGGTGTAAATTATTTTTAATGTTCATTTAAAATGCAAAGAACTAGAATAATTAGACATAATAAATCAATATATTTGTAAAAATAAACAAATAAATTTAAAGATTTAAATACTAATTATACATACACCCACTTTTGATATCATATATGAATTATTCGGCAAATTCCATGTTTGGATCTGGATACCAAATTAAGTCATTCGGTGAAGAAATTTAGGTATAATGCAGATGTGAACTCCTAACATTAAATTAATTTTTAATTGCAGCTATTTTTTAAGAATAACTCAAAATTTACTTGACGGAATAAACTGAAATTCTGGGTTCATATATTTCAACCTTCTAGAAGTTAATTTTTGTTAAAAAAATTTATTCGATATTTTTAACATTCTCTTTTTTTCGGGTTTCATACTTAAATAGTAAAAACAGAGCCATTATAAGATCACTCAGCCTGTGTCTGTCTGTCTGTCGCAGCCATTTTACTCGTAAACTTACAGAACATGGAAAGTTCAAATTGGGGGAAGTAATAAATCCTATTGACCAACATATTTACGCATTATTAAACATTCGCAATATAGTTAGGTTCACAAGTATAGTTAGGTCATAGTTAGGTTAAAATATGTAGACGGCTAATTAAGTTACTTGAAAAATATATATATATATACATATATTCTTTGCATATCACGTGGGGTATCATGTAAAAAAGGTTTCGTAACGCTGAACTCAAAAATACATTTTTTTAAATTTTAGGTATTATATTTTCAGAGTTATCGTCGAAAATGTAGTGCAAAAAGATGTTCACTCTATTTCTGAATCTACTAAAACTAAAATTATGAAAGAATTAGAGGTAGTAGATGTTAATTTAAACCTTGCAGGAAAATTATAGCGATTACCCTAGGTCACATAGTTTTTGAGAAAATCGCAATTTTCCGTTACACACCAATTTCGATTTGCGGGCGTTCAGCAAAGGTGTTGAGGAGCGCTGGGGGTACCTTTCGTAGCAGAAGTATAAAAGCATTGTTGATAATGATTTTCGAAAAAAATTGTCGGTAATTAGCCGAGATATCAACCCTTAAAGACATGGACCGTTTGGACAGGGGCGGCGTACTCTAGGTACCATTGGCTTTTAAAGCCTAAATAACAACTTTTAATGATATATTTGTGGAATGCAATGTCCAGTACCAGTATAAAAGCAATAAACGTTTAATTTTTAAAATCAGACTAATTTAATTAGAATTAATTATATAAATACCATGGCAGTCGCGACTATTTTGTATTGGGTGGATCTCTCAACACGCCCCCCGTGTCTTTAACAGTTTATTAAAAACCTATCTAGAAAAAAGACGACACGGACCAAGGCGGCGTTGCAACTTTGCGACATTGAGCAAGGGTTTTATTTTAGCTACACTGTAAAAGGGAAAGATTATTATACCACGCTGAATTTAATTTTATGAAATGCCAAATGAAGTTTAAATAGGCACTACTTTTATTGTCAGTACCGAATAAGTTCATGATACACAGATTAGGATAACATTTAAAAAAAAGTTATACAGAATAAAAATTTTTGATATTATTTAGGCTTTATATCTGTTTGAACTTTTATGGTATACCCATTCATACTTTTCTAGTATATACAGTGTAAAACCTTCAACTAACAGGTGGAAGTGGTAGCGTGGAACTTCAGTCAAGCGGAGGCCCAAGTAATAATTAAATCAAACAATTTATTTAAATACATAAGATAAATGAATATTTCTTGATTAATTACTTGTAATTACAACTACATTATATTTTTGGGTACTTTCAGCTGATGACAATGTTCATTAAAGACTTAATATCAGTGTATAAGATTAACATTCAAATTCTATAGTTTCTTTCTCGATACAAATCCAAAATCTTGTCACGATAGTCTGGTAAGAAACAGCTGCCTCTGTTTTCTGGTGTATATCAGTCCTTGTCAACTACACAATATCTCGCGGTTTACACTGGAGAAATCTTACCCAGCCCGAAACGGCGGATTCTTCTATCCCTTCGGATCTTTCCGAAAACTCAACTCCCAACTCAGAGAGCAGCTCTCTCCTTGGGATTCAAAAACGCATCTCCCTCTTTTCTCTGTTCGTTCAAATTCACTTTTTTTAAAACAAAGGCTATCTATGGCCCAGTCAGAGTCTAGGTTGAATGACATCACTAACAAGCTTCAATCTCATAGGCCAAGAGAGACCCTCGCTGCTAGCGTGAGAAAATTTCGCATCTAGTTTCATTTTTAAATTGTCCTGGGAAAATATCGGCAAACTTGCTACTTAAAAGGGATTCCATAACTCCTCTTTTTTTTATGCCGTTCTACTTTTCCGTCAACCTTTAAGATTGGTTTAGATGGATTGATTCTTTTTATCATTTCCGGCAGAACCTTGAGACTTAGAAATATTTTGAGCTGGTATGCTTATACATTGCTCTTCCTATCTAGAGTTCTATTTGAAAATATATGGGACTTTTTTTGTGAATCCCATTGGATTCTTCACAATACCCCACGCCTTTAAATGATATTTCGGCTGCAAGACGTAATATCTGCAAAGAAAAGGTTAGCTCATATATTAGAGTGGCCCTTCTTTATATACCTCACTCACCTTTTTCACAAAAAACTTTTCATACAATTTACATTTCACTTATTAATGCTGAGTACCTTTGATTATGAAATTTCACTTTTAAAAGACAAAACACATTTAAAATTTTACACTATGACATTTACACAAAATAAGATAAATTTAATATATACACCTAGTTAAATCGAATTCGACTCACTTATGTACACTTAGTTAAATCGAATTCGACTCACTTGATCCGGCGCTAAATTTCTAACTGCTAGAGCCTGTCATGTGAAGGCCTATTTCTATATTTAGGATAGTGTCTCGGACGTGAATCTTCGCTTGTCAACCTATTTATTTTCTCCGCGTTTTTTTCTTGTGGTTTTTGTCTATTTACACGATAATTTTGCAACTTTTCTTGTCTACCTGTGGCGCTCGCCACACAATAAGCCGGGGACATTTTAGAGTCGCCCGTCCTCCGACTAATCCGTCTCGTAACACTTTCGCGCTCTTTATTCCCGTCCAAATCCTTTACTAGATTTTCTGACCTGAGATATTTTTTGTTCTCGTTATTTCTAAACCAAAATTCTCTTTTGTTCCTTCTCAGTGTTATTTTCACCGACGTATCCCTTTGATTATCCGATCTATCTATACTTTGACACGCCCTATTTGCTTGTGTTAAATCCTCACACTCATGATGCGATTTTTCTAACCCCTTTTTCAGTTTGACTTCTCGTATGGAGCAACCCATCTCATGATCCCCTTTGACATCTTTCTTTTTTCTTTTATTCGATCCTAAAACCTGATCTTCCTTTTTCGTGGGTGAAGTATTATCCTTCCTTCCCTCCCAATTCTCATATCTCGTTTTTGACCGGATACCTCCCATTTCCTTTCTTTCTCCCAAGTTCACGCTCGTCAATTTTGAGTAGTCCTCTCTCACCTTATTCTCTTCCCTTCGGGATGGATTCCCGTTTTCGTGTTTCGCTTTCGCTATGTTATGGATGACCACTGCATCTGAAATCTGCATTTTTTTCCTTTTAATATCATCAATTAATTTTTGAGTTTTGTTACCCAAAATATAGTAAGACAAATTCGTCTTTCTGTCCGTCACGATAGCTTTTGTTTTTAGTCTCCCGAGTCCTTCAATTTTTAAAACAACTTCGGCGGTCGGTAAGCGACGAGTATTGTTCATTAACGGCTGTCTAACTCGAATAGTGCCACCATCTAATTGATTGGGTTTAATAAATCTCCTCGAAATCACATCATATAGACTTCCACTGTCTCTTAATGTTGTGCATTCCCTTCCGTTGATTAGCGCGCGGCTTAGATAAGGCTTAAAACTTTCTTCAAAATTTGTACTTCCGCTAATATGATGAACGCTGGTAATTTGCTCTCCATTTCTTTTGTTTTCGGGACAATTAACCTTCAAATGGTTTGGGCTCGAGCAAATGAAACACCTAATAGCCCTTTTGCGCTCAAAGATTTTTTCCCTTTCTTTCTCTATATTTCGTTCTCTCCAGTTAGTTCTGGTTTCGGAATGCCCCCCTCTCGTTTCGTCTTCATTTTCCATTTTCTCATCCCGCGAATTTTCTTCGAATTTTAGCTTTTTGTTCCACGATTTTTTTGACGCACCTTTTATAGTTTCGTATTCATCCAGATCCTTAGCTAGTGTTCCTGGATCTTTATATTTGGCCCACGAATCTATAAAGTGCTCCCTTAATTCTGCTGGAGCACGCCTCTTAATCTGTTCGGTGATTAGCAAATCTTTTAATTCTTTAAAATTAGTAACCTCAAGATCATTTAACCACCCTTCTAGAAAGCTATTTAGTTCAAAAATGAGGTCTTTCCACGGGCTATTCTGGTCTCGCAAATGTTTATCTAATTTTTGTCTATAAGCCTCGCCACTCAATCTAAAACGAGCTAACAGGATTGACTTCACATGCTGAAAGTTGTCAACTCGGTCTGTCGGTTCGCGCAAGATCAATTCAGCTATCTGTACGGGCAACAAAGCTAATAAATGCGTGACCAGATCCTCATTTTCTATCCCAGACCTTAATGCCTGTCGTTCAAACAAGTTTAAAAATAGAGTTATGTCCGAACGCTCTGGATCAAAACGATGCATTATAGTTTTTAGCGCTAATTTAGGTCTTTCCGATCCGTTACTGGAAATCGAGTTACGCCTCCCTGTATTTTGCGTTAATTTTAATTGCTCTAATTGAAAATTTCTCTCTTTTTCATTCTCTTCTTTTTCTTTTTTCTCTCTTTCTAAAAGAAGTAGATCTTCCCTATCTTTCACTATATATCCCACTTGCGTTAATGCAAAGTCGGCATCATAATCGTCCGCGCCCTCTATCTTTTGGATAATCGTCGCGATTATGTCACTTTCTTCTAACTGAACTCCTAATACCTCTGCTAAATTTTGCAGATCAGCCTTTCGGCAATATTTCAATGCCGTTATTTTCGCCATTATCTATCGATTTTATATTCCTACCGATACTACAAAGATAACCTAACGATTTCCCTCTTCATATATTTATTTATATATTTTTTTTTCAACTACCTCAGAAGATGTGAATTTGACACTTCACCGAGAATATTCTAACCTTATCTACCGTTATAAAATGTTTTCAAACGTATTCACACTATACATAAATAAATTAGCAATACTATAATAAATTTCAGACATTCTACGCTTTAGTGTTAGTTTCGAAAAAGAAGTATAATTTTCCCACTTTTTACATTCCCTACACACACAAAATATAGAATATAAAAAAAAAAATATTTCCAAATGCTATAGGTAAACAATTTTCCCTATTTTACTCAGAATTGAACATTCCTTGCAACCTTTTCATATGCTTTTTCTATTTTGAATACAAGTATATATTTAGGAAAATCAATCATTAAATAATCCAAATTGATTCTAAAATATTTTTCAAACAAACTTTCCTCACAATGGTACTTTTCTTACATGACATCTAATTTCTTTTTTTTTTTTTTTTCTTTAAGAATCTAGTTTGATTCTAGTTTTCTGTATTCTTAATTTTTTAAAAAAAATTTCAAAATTTAAAACCAATGACAAAAGGGTATCAGCTCCCTTGTACTATAATTAATTAATAAGTTAATAATTTTCTTATTTTAACTAACCAATTTTTCAATTTTAAAATTTTCATTTACCTCAAAACAAAAGTTTTCCTTTAAAATATTAATTTCTTATCAACATTTCAATTAATTAATAAATTAAGAGCCACTCAAAATAATGAGCTTACCTTTTGTTTTGCTGGGGCATTTTCTCTCGGGAACTGTACTGCACGGCACTGCACTGCACTGTAGTCTCCTTTCACTGCACACAGTCTTGCATCTGGATGTCGTCTAAAGCACCTTTTTGGGGAACTGTCCGGCACGATACTGGTGTCACTTTTCTCTACGCACAGTCTTGCGTCTGGGGGAACTGTTCTTAGGGGAACTGTCCGGTACGATACTGATGTCGCTTTTCTCTACACAGTCTTGCGTCTGGAGCACTTTCTTAGGGGAACTGTCCGGCACTATACTGATGTCGTTTTCCTATGCACACGGTCTTGCATCTGGAGCTCTTTCTTAAAGGAACTGTCCGGCATGATACTGATGTCGCTTTTTCTACACACGGTCTTGCGTCTGGAGCACTTTCTTAGGGGAACTGTTCGGCACTATACTGGTGTCGCTTTTTTTCTACACACGGTCTTGTGTCTGGAGCTCTTTCTCTTAAGCTAGTCTTTTAATGTTCAGAGTCCTTGCTGTGCATCCCACCGCTGCCACCAAGTTGTAAAACCTTCGACTAACAGGTGGAAGTGGTAGCGTGGAACTTCAGTCAAGCGGAGGCCCAAGTAATAATTAAATCAAACAATTTATTTAAATGCATAAGATAAATGAATATTTCTTGATTAATTACTTGTAATTACAACTACATTATATTTTTGGGTACTTTCAGCTGATGACAATGTTCATTAAAGACTTAATATCAGTGTATAAGATTAACATTCAAATTCTATAGTTTCTTTCTCGATACAAATCCAAAATCTTGTCACGATAGTCTGGTAAGAAACAGCTGCCTCTGTTTTCTGGTGTATATCAGTCCTTGTCAACTACACAATATCTCGCGGTTTACACTGGAGAAATCTTACCCAGCCCGAAACGGCGGATTCTTCTATCCCTTCGGATCTTTCCGAAAACTCAACTCCCAACTCAGAGAGCAGCTCTCTCTTTGGGATTCAAAAACGCATCTCCCTCTTTTCTCTGTTCGTTCAAATTCACTTTTTTTAAAACAAAGGCTATCTATGGCCCAGTCAGAGTCTAGGTTGAATGACATCACTAACAAGCTTCAATCTCATAGGCCAAGAGAGACCCTCGCTGCTAGCGTGAGAAAATTTCGCATCTAGTTTTATTTTTAAATTGTCCTGGGAAAATATCGGCAAACTTGCTGCTTAAAAGGGATTCCATACCTCCTCTTTTTTTTATGCCGTTCTACTTTTCCGTCAACCTTTAAGATTGGTTTAGATGGATTGATTCTTTTTATCATTTCCGGCAGAACCTTGAGACTTAGAAATATTTTGAGCTGGTATGCTTATACATTGCTCTTCCTATCTAGAGTTCTATTTGAAAATATATGGGACTTTTTTTGTGAATCCCATTGGATTCTTCACAACAGCTATACCCAACCCTACGTTGTATAGTTTTTTACAAAGTTTTATTATTCTTTTGGCAACATTTTTTTAAATAATACAGTTAATAGTTCATATATTTATTGTAAGGAACCCTCTGAGCGCGAGTAATACATACTTGCACTTGACCGTTTTTTCGAATACCAATTTCATATTAATCTCATGAAATGAATGACATTTGTTACAGCGAGCTTAAGGAAGACGCCATTCACGAACATTGAAAAAACTTCGGAGAACCATTTTAAAGGTTTAGACGAACACATCCTGGATTCAGTCAAAGTTAAAGTTAAACAATAAATATTTGTTAGAAATCGAACCTGATTCGTTGAAGGTATTGCTTAGTGAAAATACCTCCATGAAAAGTCTGTAATGGTAATCATTGCGGTTATTTTCCAAAATTAACGAATCTGCGTAAGATGGGGTATGGTTCGTGTCAAAAACATTTTGTACTAATCTGGAATTTAATTTGCCATTTTCAAATGCGCCGATATGTTCCTTAAGGCTGTTCTCAACTGCTCTGCTCAACAAGCGCAAAACATTTTGACACATTTCCAAATTCATTTTTTAACGGAAAAGTATAAAACTGGAAGACCTGACCACATAGCATAGAAGGGATTTGAATTCAAACTGTGTTTTCCATTTTTGATCAATAAATTACCTATCGAGTTATAAGAAAATTTGATCACGTGGCACGACATTTTTCTCCCCCTACTGACTGGATTTTCTTCTTTCGTTCGGAAGTTCGGTTCAAAATGCCAACTTTGAAAGTATTTTCTGAAAGATGTATTGCGTTTCCAAGAAAACGAAAAAAAAATCAGTTCGATGACCTGCTCTCTTAAAACGAATGAGTGGATTTGGTTGCTCAAAAATGAGTTCTAATTTATTGGATCGTGAATGAGTTGATTTTTAAATGTTTAGCTCAACTTGATTTCAGCTGTTATTTTTCTATTGTGCTCAAGGAGAGCTGAAATTAAACAACTCAACTTGATAAAAATTCACTCATTACCGAGCCGTTCTTTGCGATTCGTTCGTCTCGTCTCGTCTCGCCGTCGCGCATGTCCTCACAAGATGGCGAATGTAAACATGAAGTTAAAGAAGTTTACTTAATGATGAAACATTGAGGAAGAGGATGGACCTGTTTTACTCGGCAAGTTTTATAAAAGCATTTAATTTATACTTAGTTTTTAGTGGAATTGTATGTACTGATTTTATTTTAATCTTGAAGCACGTGGTAACGGATTTCGTATACACACTAACTTAATTTACACACATACTGTGCCTCCCTAGCATATAAAGCTTTAAAATTTTGAAAAAATTCTCCTGCATTTCTTAATTTGTTGTAAAAATAAATAACTAAAGATTCCTGCATACGCTCAGCGTCACTGCGTCACTTATTTTAGAAATGCTTCTATATTTTAAAATTGTTCTGCCCTTTTATTTTTTACTTATTTATTTTCGTTTAAAATGTCCTGTTTATTACTTTGTTGATAAATAAATAAATAAGCTGATCATAGCGTCATGTAAAACCAAGGGGGGATGAGGGGAGGTGAAAATAATAAAAGTTTTCTTTTTCGATTGACAAACTTTATGTCAGATATAACAGTACTAAGTATTTTGTGAAAGTAATTTTTCAGATGAATCATATCAACCAAAAATATGTTTTATAATTTGTAGTAAATAATTTTGTGAAAAATTCCAAGAATTTCGAAAGAATTGTTTCCATCTCTATAATAGGTAGATGTGCCAGTAATGGACAGCCCTTGATGTTTTTGGTTAAAAAAAAAAAAAAAAAAAAAAAAAAAAAAAAAAAAAACAGATAAATATTTATCTTTAATTATTTATTTTATAATTCCCCCTTGCACTGGGTTATTGTTGACACTTTTAATCAAACCCATCAAAAAGCAGAAAATGTTTTAAAGTTTCGCTGTTTTTCTGTGAAAATCTTAATGAAGAGGTTAAGAAATGGCTTTGTTTAATTAATTTATATATTTTTTATTTTCTTGCAATATTTGAATGTTTTTGTTTGAGTAGATATAGAAAACTTAGAATTTTATGTACTAACGGCCATTTACAAAATTTCATTTATTTTTAAGATTTTAAGACCTGTCTGTGTTCATTACTGGAACACTTAATTAGTCAATTTCCAGTAAAGGACACCCCATGTAAGCATTGCTAAAAATGCAATTTCAGTAACATTCATAATGCATTTAAAATCCTTTGACTTAACTGAAAACTTAAGTAATCAATTTTTAATTTTTAAATTGCACTTACCAGAATGTAATAACACTAAAATTTTTATAAATAACTGCTTTTAAGTTATTTTATTGATTGATAAAATTTTAATATTTTATGCTTTTTTTATATATACCTTGCATATTTTATAATCTGGCAATCAAATCAGCCAGGAAGCAGAAAATATTGTTTAAGAGCACAGTCAAAGAGGTGCTCATAGGGCTTAATCCCTCTCCGTTTAAATAAAAACAATTAAGTTACAGAAGCTATTAAAAATCTATTTTCTGTCTTAAATGTTTCCTTGTTCACCTCTGAGCCCCCCGCCACACACACAAAAAGTAATACTATTAATGAAAGTTATAGGTAATATTCATGAAACAAGTAAATCTGCAGATCAGTGGCCTCAAACATCAGTTCTACAGTTTTATTTTGGAATTATTTTATTTAGTGTTTAAAATATTCAACTCAAAATATCATTTCTTTCATATTTGTAATATTAATTATTATAAATGATACATCAAGTAGTCTCTGGAAGAATAATTGCTTAAAATAGTGAGACTAAACACTAATATTCCAAAACTTTTTTTTAATTATACCTTTTAAATTCCCGTTTCAATAATTTGATAGCTGTAATTGCCTGATATTTAGTATTTTAAACTATCCATCTAAAATAATTAAAACATCGATCTTCTTATAATTACAATAACTGATGGAAACAGTAAATGATTATCACAAATATTTTATTAATAACTGGTATCCTAATTGTTAAATTTATTTGAAAATAACTATTTTGTTTCATTCTGTGTATTCATTAAATTCTGTTTCTAAGTACAGTCATAAAAACAATTATATTTATTACTTTTTAATGGGTTGTCCTGTCCATTAATGGGCCAGAGGTTGTCCACTGTCTTTTGGGTGTTTTGATACATTTCTGTTATTTAAAATTAAATTTTGGTTCATATTGGGAAATGAGACTGTCAGAAGGGTTATTTAAACTTGGTAAAAACAAACTAGCTACATATATACTGGGCTTAGCAGTCATTTTGTTTTTCAGAAAGTAGAACGAAGTGTTTTTAGTGAATGAAAAACCTCTTTCCAGAAAAATATACTACAGGAAGAATTTGTTATGTATTGTGAAAGTGATTCGGAATTGAACTGTATTTACCATTTTGTGATCAATAAATTAGCTGTTGAGTTATAAGCATTTTTGATCGTAAAAAATAAACTGTTTGGATTTTAAAGAAGGATTTTTCTAATAGAAAACTCAAAAAATGAGTAAATTTATTTATTCAAAAAAATTTTGTAGCATTTCTTGTCACATGGGGTAAAATAGGTATAAGCCATCTTTTTTATGCTAGTTGAGGTCAATATATGAATGTATGAAAATTGATCAAAATTGAAAGACTTTTGAGAGCAAATTGTTATTGATCCTGTGTTTAAAACTGAAATTGTGCTTTGTTATATGAAATTAGGCTATAAATTAGTTGCGAACATCTGTTATCCGCACTTCGCTTTGGAATGTAAACATTAAAAATCGCTGTTAACCGACAATTTTTGAAAAATCACATTAAATCAAAGTACCATATTTCCGGCCATAAATTAAATTAAAACATATGTTCTAACTTTATTAAATTGGGTGGATTAAGGGTGTATTCGAAAAAATATTTTTCCACCCTCAACAGCTCAAAATTTTCTGGGACATTTTCAGACTATTTTTAAAAGTAACAACATGGAACTTGCTGGGGTGATTTTTGAAGAGATGCATAAGAGGCCGTGTGATTTCATTTTTCGCTCAATTCATTAGAATTTGATTTTTAAACAATTATTTTCTCTGTATGACCATTTTTTTCATTCCCAGATCTCCCGCTTCCGAAAATTCGGTTCAAAATGCCCACTTTGACAATATTTTCTGCATTTATCAAAAAATCGAAAAGCACGGCGCATTATGTAGTTTCTAAATAAGAGAATTTCCCAGTTTGAGGCGTTTGAAAGCAAAAATGAATCCGAAAATAAGCAGTTTGGATCTGAATACACCCTTATAACAGGATAAACAGTAAAAAGAGTCGAAGCAATCCAAGGAAGTTAAACCAAAGGTTCTCGCTGCAGTGAATCCAATGATTGGTGGCTGGGTCGTTGTGAAATTCAGTGTAAAGAAGTCTGTTCAAGAATTTACAGGTCTTATTATTGATATCCTTTATGAAGATGAATACACTGTAAAGTTTGCAACAAAGTAATCTGCCGGATTAAGTCTTCCTTGAGAAAGACAACATTGCTGATGTGCACAGTGAGATAATATAGACGAACGCCGTTCGCAGAAAATTTTCAAAGTTTGCAGGCAGTTTTGATGGGGTTTTTTTTTTACAAGTTTCTTTATTTAAAAAAAGCAATTAACAAGACACCAGGCGAAGAATCGGTGTAACGCACGTTGCAGACTATTGACAAGGTCTGTAGACTATTTTTCAACGGGAGAAAAAAAAAAAGTTTGCTAGAAAGTATTTGCCATGTACCATAGTACAGTATTTTTTGGAAGAAGCGTCGCGGCTCATACGAGTTAAAAACTTTAAAATATTGTAAGTGCTGTGCTTATGCCGGAACGGTGGGTACAATTCCTTTTTCCCCCCCCCCTCCCGCCAGGGCCGGTAGCAGAAACAGTGCAGCACTGACGCGGGTGCTGCAGATTATGTTAGGCTTTGCAGATTAATTTAACAGATTAAAAATAAATTTTGTGTTAAAAAATAAATGTTAAATGTTCAAATCTTTTTAAATATAAAGTTTATTTGGTTGGAAATTTTAGTGAATGTTTATGTGCTTGTATATAACTTTTCATTTTTGCTTTTGGCGGCAATACAGCACTCGGGAGGAGCACGGCGTTTTTTGCAGAAAATTTTAAAGAAATTATTTGAGTTCGCAGACAGTTTTACATTTTATCTAAGTCTGCTGATGTGGAGGCATCCCAAATTGTCAGGAAGTCTATCTCAACCAAGCTGTACCAGTCGTTGCCATATACATATTTTGTACATAAATTTTCATTCACTTATAGCTAGTTAACTTTATAAATTGCTTTTGATTTAAAATATTTTTCAGTTAACTTAATTTCTCATTTTTTCCTACAGATACTCATGCTGATATCTATCTGCTTTTGAGCTGCATTAAATTAAAAAGAAAAAAAACAACTTTTAAAATGAAACACTGTTAGAAACATGATTCAGAGCATGGACGTAAATTGATGTGGTGAAAATTAAGAACAGTTGGGGGGGGGGGGGGGGATAGGATTTGTGTGTACTTGTATCTTATTTCTATTAGTTTCATAAGAGATTTTATTTGTCAAGAAAAAAATGTAAACAAAGTGAAAGAGACAGTTTTTTGTCTTCCCTCCTCGCCCCAGTTTACATATGATTCAGAGGATGAAGGTACAAAACTTTTGAATGGTCTATACATTAATTATAATGTAATTCAACTTTAACCAGCATATACCCATTTTACCCCGAACTGAGATAAAATGGGTAATTATGTTGAATTTAGACCTAAAGTACATAATGTAAAAAATATTCAACAAAAACATGATAATATTTCATAATGTTTCTGCTATGAAACATTAAAATAAAAAAAAAAGCTTTTTTTATACCCATTTTACCCCGGGTGACCCTAACTAAAGTTCCACTTTCCTAATGTCCCCAATAGCAGAATTTTCGATGTCCATCTGCAGCAAACCAAAATTTATCTGCAACCTAACAATACTGAAACAAGCTACTATCTTAAATACTTATAGTGACCCATAAAATAAACAGAAATTGCATTTCACATAGAAAATTAATAAAAAATACAAAAACTCTTAAATCAAAGTAAATTTTTGGTGAATTTTTTTAAGCTGGTAGATTAATCTGCAAGGTCTAAAATAACCTGCATCGCTGCTGCCGTGCTGCACAGTTTCTGCTACGGAGCTAACACCTAACTTCGAGTTGTTGGATTAAGCAGCATACACCGAGGAGGAGGGAGAAATTACATCCATCCTAACTCAATTTTAGTTCTTGCATATAAACCCCACCCACCTCACTCCTTTGGAAGCATGACATTGTCATGACAAAAGTTTTTTGGAGGTACCTCATAAAAACATCAAAAAATTTCTGTGTCATCAACACTAAACCACCCAGAAGTGAAAAACTTGTCATGTGATCAAAAACGCTTATAACTCAACAGGTAATTTATTGATCACAAAATGGTAAATACAGTTCAATTCTGAATCTCTACCATAGTCGAGCTTTCCAATTTTATATCTTTCTGTTAAAAAATGAATTTGAAAATGTGTCAATGTTTTGTACTTGTTGAGTAGTGATGTAGAGAGGGACCACACTCGAGTGCTATTACTATGAGGAGTTTTTGGCTGATCTCATTTGCATTTTTTTTCTTTTTTTGTGGCATTGTATAGCTGATTTGATCTTCAGTGCCCCTTGTTTACTTTAATTTTAATCGCAGTTTTTTTTTTTTTTTTTTTAAGACAATACTTTCATTTTTGGAACAGATTCTAAAAGTAAAAGTAATTTCTCTAAAAAAAAAAAAAAAAAAAAAATTTCTGCAATCAAAATTGAAAAAGTAAATGAGTGCCATGAGGATCAAGCTCAGATGTCCAACCCCCCTCCCCCCCCCCAAAAAAAAAAAATTATATGTATACATACATATATATATATATATATTCAAAATGTCAAAATGCAAATAAGAATAGCATTAACCCGCGAGTATCTTCACATAATGGGGTAGGGAAAAAAAATACAAAGTTTGTCAAAAGTTAAAAAGCACTAATTTCATTAAAATGCGAATATTGCCAGAGAATTGTAAAAAAAACAAACTCAAATTTCACTAAAGAATCATGAAAAAAATATGAATTTTGTCAAAGAATCTTGTGGTGTGTGTGGGGGGGGGATAATGTTTTTGCAGTAAAAACAGTCTTTTTATTCTAGTCAATACTGTGTTCGCTAAAATTTCTGGTATTTTTTATGATGTACCCCCTCCCCTGACTGATCAATTTAGCCATAATTTCACATAATCTAAAAAAAAATTAATAAATGAAAATGATTTGAGAAATATATCATACAGCAGTAAAATTTTAAAACATTTTACTTTTTCATATCATCAGGCAGAAACTAATTTCAGTAAGTGGCAGGAACTAATAATTCACACATGTATTTGATATGTAAACAATTCAGTTAAAAATTAAAACTGAAGATTATGAATGTTGTTCAAAGTAGGAAGTTGGGTTTAATGATGTACCGAATAGTGATTTGGCCGAATACTGAATATTCAGCTAGCCGAATAGTAACTGTTTGGCCAAATACCTTTTTATATTTCAAAGTTTAAAGGTATTAAAATGTCATTTTTTAAAACAACTTTACATAATATTTAATAAAACCAATTACATTTACATAGTAAATTTCATATTGGGAAAAAAACTTGCTTTGTGTTTATTTAAAGGATGACCTTTTTTTTAATTAATAAAATTTTAAATTTAATGGTTTCTTCTATGAATTAACATTTGTTAAAACAATCTATAATTATTTTTGTTGTAGGTTGAGTAAACTCTGTTTTTGGTTCAGGTTGATTTGAGGCTGAGTGTGAATTCCTGCAAGTTGGGTTCGGGTTAAACCCAAAATTTCAAAAGTTAGTTTGGTATATTTTTTAAGTTTAAAAACTATCCCTGTTATAATAAACATAGATATTTGTGTATGTGCTGTTTTCTAAAGAGACTTCCATTTTTTATGTAACCCTTTGGAAAAATTTGTGTTTTTTCTGCAACCAGACTTCTATAAAACCAAAAACTTTCTGTGCACATAAATATTGGGTCAAAAACTATCTGCAAATTAATTTAATGTTTAATAACGTAAAATACCGTGTTATGTTATTTTAACGATATGGATTAAAAACAGTAGTTTTAAAGTAATTACCATTTAAATTTAAAAATAATTAATATTAATCAAAGAATAATTATTTTGGTTAAAAAAAAATAAAGCTAAAAATCCATGATAAGAAGGGCAGAAATAATGTGACATTGCTACTGAAACAACTAAATCACATTTTGTAGGGAGAGGTCCATTCATAGGTATCATCATTAAAGAGACCGGTGAGTTTTTACCGTGGCCCTTTGACAAAAATCATTTTTTTCTGTGGCCGTTTGACGAAATTCTCGTTTTTTTTTTTTTTTTTTTTTTCTGTGATCATTTGACGAAATTCACATTTTATCTGCGATCCTTTCATGAAATCAGTTTTTTCCCGCAATCCTTTGACGAAATTCGCATTTTCCTATGATCTTTTGACAAATTTCGCACTTTTTACGCAGCGCTTTGACGAAATTTGCATTTTTTTTCACGCTTCTTTGAAGTAATTAGTTTTTTACGCGTTCTTTTACGAAATTTGCATTTTTTTCACAATCTTGACAAAATTCGGGCTTTTTTCCATTATGCTTTTAAGAAATTAGTTTTTTTCGTGCACGCTTTTGATGAAATTTGCTCTCTTTTTTGCAGTCCTTTGACGAAATTCGCGTTTTTTCTGCGATCTTTTTACGAAATTCGTGTTTTTCTTGCGTTTTTTATGGAATTCACACCTTTTTCTGTGACCCTTTGACAAATTTCTTTTTTTTTTTTTTTTTTTTTTTTCCCCGATCAATTGATGATCATTTTTCCGCGATTCTTTTACGAAATTTGCTCCTTTTTTTTTAAATCCTTTGACAGAATTTAGGCTTTTTCCGCGCTATTCTTTTACAAAATTCGTTTTTTCCTGCACTCCTTTTATGAAATTCTTTTTTTTTTTTTTTTTTTTTACGATCCTTTCACAAAATTTGCGTTTTTACGGCAACCATTTGTTGAAATTCGCAGTGGTATCTTTTTATGTCTGAATTTTTGGACTGATGGCTGATTTTTTTAAATTTTCAAAACCAAATGCCTTAAATTTTCTGAAAATTTGGAACAGAATCACGTCTGTCAAACAATAACAGGGGTCAATGCAGACAAAATTTGGGGCCTATTTAGGGCCCTTTCACAAAATTCCATTTAATAAAATAGGCCCCTTCATAAAAATAAATTTAATAAAATGGGCCCCTTCACAAAAATGAACTTAATAAAATAGGCCCCTTCACAAAATTCCTTTTAATAAATTAAGGCCCCCTACGTAACATTCTTTTTCATAAAAACTGCTTTAAAATGTGTAATTTGTAAATAAAACTAGGTTACGAAACTTTAGCAAGGGGATGTAAAAAATGATTTTGTTCATAAATTCTTGGTTCAAATTTGAGTAACTGGATTTCAACTTTCATTAAAAAAATGTTATTTTTCACAAAAATATAATAAAATTAATAAAAATAACTTCTACTTTTCGCAAAATGGGCCCCAAGAATAAAAACCTGCATCGACCCCTGAATAATAATCTGTCTGGCAAATAAATCATACATAAAATTGGAGAATATTTTTAATTTTTCGGTATTTAAAAAAAAAATTACAAGGACAAAAATTAAGTTTTTTTTTTTCTAAAAAATTTTTCCACAAAGTTCCGAATTTTTGGAAAATTTTCCGCACATGCGTCTATATTATACAACTGTGTCTGCAACACTTTGGCAAAATTTATTTTATTTTTTTGCAACCCTTTAGCAATTTTTTTTTCTGCAACGCTTTAGCAAAATTTATTTATTTATTTCAGCGACCTTTTGATGAATTTCGCAAAGGGGAGGGGGGGGGGGTCCTGCGACATTATGACTAATTCCACATTTTTCGCGTGATCCATTGGCGAAATTTATTTATTTATTTATTTATTTTTGTGGGTGGGGGGGTCCCTTGTCAAAACGTTTTTTCTGCTATCTTTTGACGAAACGTGCATTTTCTTTCCGGATTCTTTTACAAAATATGCTTTTTTTTTTTTCGTAATCCTTTGAAGGAGTTGCCATTTTCTTTTCTCTGCTATCTTCTAACGATACATGCATTTGTTCCCCATCCTTTGACGAAATTTTCATTTTATTTGCAATCCTTAGACAAAACTTATTTTATTCGTGATCTTTTTAATTACGGGTGCACAACTTTTTTAAGATAAGGGCTTTTTAGAAAAAGTCTGTTTTGTCGAGGCCCACACGTGAGAGAATTCTATTTCGAGTAGCCGATCGACGAAATTTGATTTTTCTGCACATTATCGACAAAAATTGTGATATTTTTATTTCAGACCAATGAAATTCTTGATTTTTCTGAGACTGATCGACAATTCGCTATTTTCCATGCATTATGGACAAAATAACATATTTTCGTGTCTGACCAACGGAATTAGTGATTATCAATCAACAAAATTTGCAATTTTTCTGACTGATCATGAAATTCATGATTCTGCATTATCTCTGATGAAATTAAAAAAAATTTTCAGGCAATAAATTGACAAATTTGAGATTTCTTTTTCTCTCTATAAACTGATGATAATCATGATTGGTTCTGCAGTCGATCAACAGAATTCTCAATTTCTTCGTGCATCGAGAAAATTCGCTATTTTACCATAACGAAATTCTCAATGTTCCTGTACACAATCGACAAAACGCACAATTTTTCCATGCCCGATCAATGAAATTCACGATTCTTAAACTGACTGATGAAATTTTCAAATTTTTTTGTGGCAAATTGACGAAATACATTGCAGGCCACAGGTTTTGGCATCCCTACTTTTAACAAAATTGGTGTTTTTATTTTAGCTAACGTTTGACGAAATTGATTTTTTCGGTGACAATTTCTCGAAATATGAGACATATTTTTTTATGTCCAAATTTCCAGACTGATGAATGATTTTTCATAATTTTTGGAACAGAATCGCCCCTCAATTTGCAATCAGTCACAGAAATTAACGAGAAACTTGTCATTCAAATTCGGGGGGGGGGGGGGGAATCTCAAAATTTGTCTCTCGGTTGCAGGACCAAAATATGAATTTCAACAATCTTTCGCCGCAAAATGTATCAACCTGTCGTCCGAAAATATCACAAGGTTCGCAGGATTTGTTTTAAAATGAAACACTTTTTTGAAAACAAATTTTTTAGATGGAAGCCTCCTGCTCATGATGTGTTTTTGGGTGGGATTTCAAAATTTTGGTGATGAATCCCGCCCTGAAATTAAAGTCCTGTACTGTGTTCTACAGTAGTCTTTAAAATGAAGAAATCATGTGTTAAGCATTGATTATGTAACTGTCCAACTCTTCCTGAGAAAGTAATAAGTAACTATTTTCCCATTGGGTGTAATGTAAAAAAATACTTTTGACTGTGTCTGGGTGAATGTAACTCTGGCAATAATGGGTCATTTGCCTGGGTATAAAATGCAGGGTTTTTTTTTTTTTCAATTATTGAAAGTTTTCCTAAAAATTAGCCTTTAAAAATTTCTTTAGCTGTAAAATACTTTTTTTTTCTGTGGTGCTTTCAAATTGTTGCCGTCAAGTTTTGGCGGATTCCATCTAGTTTATTTTTAAACATGGCATCAATTGTTGTCTTTGGTTTATTAAATTTATCTTGTATTCTATAAATAACTTCGTCCTTTATTAAAATTGATTGAATTAGTTTTCAAAATTTCGTTGTCATTCAAACATTAAAAAAAAAAAAAAATCTTTGTTTACATTCAAAAAATTTATCATGAATTATAGGTCAGTGAATTAGGTGCTCTACTGTATATATATATTTTTAGAGGAGGCGTGGATTGGTTATAATTTCTCAAAATTAAATTCAGTCAATTACAAATACCACAACAGTGCCAGTTGTTAGTTTAGTCTATTTTGAATGATTTTTGAGCTTCAGTACGATTTTTTCAGATTACGATTTCAGATTTTTTGTCAAATCCGAAAGGGTAGAAATTTAAATTTTGGTATAAGGCAGAATTGATACCAATTCATAACAATATGTGCATATATAGGTAGTGAAGGAAGTGATTTAGATTTTTCAAAAATAACCTTTTTTTTTATTTAAAATAAAATCTAAATTTTTTGACAGTTTGAGAAAACAATTCTTCTAAGCATCTAATAAAAAAGAAATTAATTATAAATATGAATTTTGTGATGAGATATTCCAAGAATTGTGGGGCATTTCAAAGGCCATTGAATAACACAGGAAAGTGAAAAAGCAACTTATCTCTGAGAAGGAGCTTTAATCTGACTATTCTAATAAATTTTAATTGCAACAAAGGGATAGCTTAATGCAGTGAGTAGCCAGTTATCCAAAAACACGTGAACCCAACAATTTCAGATAATTTACTTTATACTGTATATATTTTTAATTATGCAACAGTCCCATCGGTCCAATTTATTGCTTGGGTAAATTGGAGGGAAATGAATTTCCTTTTTTGTATGTTTCAGGCACTTTCGTATAAACTCATCATTACGTCTGTGTTTTGAAATTTTAAGTTAAAACCATTGAAACATTTTAAATCGATAACATTGTTTTTGCACATTTTCATTTTAGGAACAATACTTTGATCCTATCGCTCAAGCTGGTATGGTTGAATGGAGGTTTAAAACAATGAAGTTAAATTTAACACCATCCCAAAAGAAGTACCAACAAAGAGGACTATCAAAGAGGCACGTGATAATCCTGAGGAGGTGTATTATCAGCAAGAAATAGAAGACAGGGTATAAATTTACATATTAATCTTAAATATATTTTTTAAGTTTTTTGTCATTAGAATTTCTTTTTTTTTTGTGTGTGTGTGTGTGTGTGTGTGTGTGTTTTGTAATTGTTTTGTGACCTTACAGATACATATGTGAAAAAAAAAATTGTTTTCATATTAGTAAACTTCATACCTAGCATCTTACACTATATTGCCATTAATGATCGGCAACTTTCAATTTTAGACATTTTGTCAAATATTTAGAAATATGCTTGACATATTCATCTGGAATTTCAGGATTGAAATGAACAGGTATGATCTCATATTTAACAATGTCGATTTAATAAGGGGAGCAATTAGGGGGGCAACAAAAAATCAAAGAAAAAATATATATACTTGGGATCACCCTGTAAAATAAAATGCACGAAATGATCTACCGCTACCGAATATAAATAGGCATTGTGCAATATGTGTATTTTTTGTGTAAGACTAGCACGCATATTAATAGAGATATAGCGATTTATTTAAAAAAATTAAATTCTTGCATGATTTTTGCTTATAACACGCAGAATTTTCAAGCCAATTTAACGCCGGTTTCAGAAAAATTGACAAAATATAATAGAAACAATATAGTGCAATTGGAATATAAATATATTAAATATTTTAGGTAATATGAGCAGTTGTATGAAATAATTTTTATCTGTGCATGCGTGAATGATAACAAGGATCATTTTACATAATTTAATAGTCAACTCTATGGAGCAACTTATTTTTAAAAAATCTAGTCAAATGTCGTAAAAATTCAGAAAGATATCAGCATTAAAGTGAGCAAATTTTTAGTTGTTCTTTAAAAGCAGCTGAATGATAAGAGATTTTCCACAAATTGTCATTTTTAATTTTTTTTTTTTTTAATTTCCATTTTTTATTGATGCTTTAGTTATTGGATAACCACCAGAACGAGCCTATACCATGATCAAAAGAAGTATAAAAATTGAAGCATTTTTTCCAAATCTACTCGTTGATACTTACTAAATACTTTTTTCTGAAAGTCAGTTAATAAAAATTGACAATTTCTGGAAAATCCCTTATCATTCAGTTACTTTTAGAGAAAAACTAAAAATTTGCTCACTTTAATGCCGATATCCTTCTGAATTTTTACGATATTTGACTAGTAGATTTTTTTTAATAAGTTGCTCTATAGAATATTAAATTATGTAAAATGATCCTTGTTATCGTTTGCGCATGCACAGATAAAAATTATTTCATACAACTGCTCATATTTCCTAAAATATTTAATATAGCTATATTCCAATTGCACTATATTGTCAATTTTTCTGAAACTGGCGTTAAATTGGGTTGAAAACCCTGCATGTTATAAGCAAAAAATATGCAAGAATTTTATTTTTTTAAATAAATCGCTATATTTCTATTAATATACGTGCTAGTCTTACACAAAAAATTACACATATTGCACAATGTCTGTTTATTTATATTCGGTAGTGGTAGATAATTTTGTGCATTTTACAGGGTGATCCCAAGTATTATTTTTTTCTTTGATTTTTTTGTTGGCCCCTAATTGCCCCCCCCCCCCCGTTAACAAATCGACATTGTTAAATATAAGATCATACCTGTTTTTTTAATACTGAAATTTCAGAAGAATCTGTCAAGTATATTTCTAAATATTCGACAAAATGTCTAAAATTGAAAATTGCCGGTTTTTAATGGCCATATAGTGTATCTTTCCTATGTGTTTAGAATGCAGTGCTATCCAGTTTCAGTTCATTTATTTAGTATCATCTATCAATCAGATACATTTGCCCAATAATGCACATTTTCTTCCAAGATTAGATAGAAATCTGTGACATGTGTTAGATTTGGAAGTTTTTCTTTTTAATGATAGGTAATTTTTAAAATAGAAGAGAGTAATGTTGGCGGTATAGAAATAGCATATAAAATTTAATTTTGTCATAACATTATGCAGTTTAGAAAAACAAGTCTGTATTTCTGAAATAGATATTCCTAACATGTATTTAATATGAAAAACATTTTTGTTAAAAATAGTTCCAAAAAAAAAAGGAAGCAAATTGCAATTGGATTTTCAAAATTCACTGTTTATTGAAAAAGTTTTAACAAATTTCAATGAAAGTAAGCCTTTCGATATTATTTTTTCCTTTTTCTTACATAATTATCACTTTGTTATTAATTAAATTATGATTAAAGGTACCGTTAAGAACATTGAAAGTTTCGATTATCTTTGTGAAATCTAGAATTTTTATAAATCTAGTCTTAGTCTTGATTTTCGAGGTTATACTGTATTAAATTAGACATGTATGTCTCAGACACATGCATTTGACTGTTGGAAGAAAACTGCCGTTTGACTGCTTAGTTAGATTTTATGGGGTAAGGTTAAACATCATTGTTGTAATAAAACATTTCATATTTAGAATGAATTTAAATGTAGTTTCTCCCCCCCCCCCCCCAAATTTAAATGATATTTTTGAAAGTATAAAAAATATCAGATATTTTGATATATATCTGATATTTTTTATATATATCCGATATTTTCAAATAGTCACCTTATTGCTGATAATAAATATATTGAAGCATAATATAAATTAGAAACTAAAACATATTCCACTTAACATGAAAACTTAAACAATACATTAAAAGTGCAGTTTTCTTTTTCTTTCTTTTTTTTTTTACACTTAGAACAAAATTTAAAATCAACTAATTGAAAACAGAAACAATTTGCTTTATACGCTTACATCAGATTCTTTTATAGTGAAGCTGTATATATAACTGTGTATCTAAATTAGACAGTTTATGTTTCAGTGTCTGTTCTGAATTATGTCCCTCATAATAATCTACTACAGTTAAAAGTAAAAAATTCAAACATAAAGTTTGAAAAAGATATTTGTTTTCTTCGGCTAAAAAAGTAACTATCAGAGACATAAATTCCTTATTTACAGAACAACACAGTCCATAACAGTTGGAAATTTCATTTGCTCTTGTTTTGACTGAAAATATCAAAAACATCTTACACAGTGATATTTTGAAAATAAATATCAAACATAGAAAAATATTGAAAATATCATGCATCTTGATATTTTGAAAATAAATATCAGGCAATATGAAAATATCAAAAATCTTGATATTTTGAAAATAAATATTTGATATATATCAAGATATATATCGATTGATATATATCAACGAACCCCGGTGATCGCACAGAGGGTTTCATTTATTCATTTTCCATTTTATTCACAATTGGCTGAATTTTCAGTGGTGTAACTTTTTATATAAAGCTAAAAGTTTTATATTTCATTTTTTCTTTTCTTTTCGAATATGCATGGGGAGGTGATTGTTTGTGTGTGTTTTGTTTGTTTTTATTCTTGGGGCCGATTTTGTGAAAAGTACAAGTTATTTTTGTGAAAAATAATATTTTGTAGCGAAAGTTGAAATCCAGTTACTCAAACTTAAATGAAGAATTTGACAAAACTCCTTTAAATCCCCTTGCTAAAGTTTGTTTTCAGTGAGCTGGTTTTATTTACAATTTACACATTTTAAAACAGTTTGTATGAAAAAGAATATTACGAAGGGGCCCATTTTATTAAATTTATTTTTGTGAAGGGGCTTATTTTATTAAATAGATTTTTGTGAAGGGCCCTAAATTTTTCTTGGAATGACCCCTGTATATGTATTTTCATATTTAGAATAAATTTAATATGAAATGTAGTTTCATTTTTTCCCCCAAATTTAAATTATTGTTTAAAAAGATATGTTTGTATACATTTTGAAAATGGTAACAAAGGTGAATTTTCAACAATATTTTAAGAACTTGCTTAAGACTAAGAATTTATTTATATTTACTTTAATCTAAAAACTAAAATGTTTTAAAAGGTTCATAATCACTCCTTTACATTACAATTTTTGCTATTTAACTTAATTTCAATATTTTCTTTTAACACAGGAGAATAGTGACCTCATGGAGAAATGCAATTCCACTGCGAGGAATGTAATTCAACAGCCCTATCGAATCTCTGAAGGATCTTCAGCAGAGAAGAATACATATTTTCTTGTCTTGACGAGAAAGTTTTTAATGAAAACACTGCATCTGTTGTTAAAATTGCTATCAATGCACTGCATCTGTTGTTAAAATTGCTATCATTGCTAAGTTTGTTTTTTCTTTTTGTTAAATAAAATTGTTAGTAAATAATGTTGTTGTTTTTTCCCCCACAATATTTTGAATTGCACATTTGGCTCCTGCTTTTGACATAAAAAGCTACAATCCTATGCCATTTTAAAGTTTTATATTTCACAACAAGATTAAGAAGGAATAACTGCAAGAGAGTACCTAATGGGTTGGTGTTTATCCATTCAAGACATTGTTCCTTCTAATCCAGAAGCTAAATTCTAAAAATTATTATTGAACATAATTTAGTTTCAACAAATGATATAAAGAATTAAGTTGCACGTTGTTTGAGTCAATAAGCTCAATTTTCAGTTATTTATGCATTTGACTTTTATACTACAATATTTAGCGGAAGGTTCTTCATATACAAAAAAAAAAAAAAAAAAAAAATAGTATCATGACCAAAATTCTAGCTATAAGTTTTAGGATACTTGAATCCAAATCAAATGAAAGCACACATAGTGCATGAAAAATGGATAAAATTCCTAACATTTGCATATCGAGACAGATTTGTAAGTCTATTGGTCGGTAAAAGGCCATTTTAGATTTTCATTTGCATTAAAAGATCTTTTCAAATGTTAAATAGTGAACCAAACCTTATTTTTCAATATTCTACAGTTATTTTGGTGCATAATTTATTTGTAAATGTATCAACTGCATTAAATTGACATTTATCACTCAGTGCTAATTAGCATAAAAAAAGGCTTAACAATAAATATTTCTTTAAAAGTTAGTCTATTAAGAAGTAGTGTGAATTAAATCAAGGGATAGTTACAACAAAGTATACAATAGGTGGGTGTTTATGTTTTTTGAAATATTTTCAATTTTACTTATTAAGGCCTAACACTAGCCATGTGACAAGACCTGTGATAATGTTAATTCCATGGGGGAGTTATTTTCAAATATCTTGCTTGGATTTTTAATATTTGTACATGATTCTTTTTGCATATGGTAGCTGAAGACAATATGTATTGTGGCTAGTCTTTACTTTTTTAATTTAGGTTTTATATTTTATTGTAAATACTTTCATTTTTGGAACCGATTCTAAAATTTATATCTTAATACAGTAGACGCTCGATTTTACGAACTCAGTGGGATTCATATAATGTGTTCGTAAATGGGAGTAACATCAGTTCGTAAAATTGGACGTCTACTGTATAAGAGAAACTAACCAAAATTAAAAATTAGCCTGCATAAAGATCCTATATCCCTCCCCCCCCCCCTCCCTCCTAAATATATATATATATATATATATTTTTAATCCAAACAATGTATTTAAAAATAACTTCTCCATAAGATTAACACAAGCATCCAGATCTTTTTTAGCGACTAGTGTAGGATCTTAAGGCTGTTCTTAACTGGTCTGCTCAACAAGCACAAAGCGTTTTGATGCATTTACAAATTAATTTTTTTAACGGAAAGATATAAAATTGGAAAGCCTTGTTATGGAAGCAATTTGGAATTGAACTGGATTTTCCATTTTTTGATCAATAAGTTATCTGTTGAGTTATAAGCGATTTTGATTATGTGACAAATGTTTTCGCCCGCTCTGGTATGTTTTTTCTCCTTTCGCATGGAAATTCAGTTCAAAACTTCCACTTTGACACTATTTTCTGAAAAATCTATTGTGTTTAAAAAAAAAAAAAAAATGGAAAAAGCAGCTCGATTACATAGTTTTAGAACACCACCACCAGCTGGTTTCATGCATTTTCGATCAAAAATAAATTCAAGCTTATGTCAGAAAGTTGCCCTTTTGGATTTGAGAACACCCTTAAGGGGAGCAGTCATCTTTTAAAAGTTGTCATTGGGATTTTTCCTTCCCTTGGTGATTTCAAGTTTTGTTTTTTTTTAGTTGTAATTTTTATTTAATTATAAATCAGTTATTTTTTCAATCAAAAAATAGTCATTTACTATTAAATAAGAATTACAGTTATATAAACCAATATGAAGGAGTATAAAATTAGTTATTTTAATTTGAAAATGTGGCAAGAATTCTGTGTTATTTTGAATTACGTTGATAAAAATCAATCACAGGTTACTGAATTTCATTTAAAATGACATGATTTTATTTAATCAGTTAATTAGAAATCGCTCAAGGGTTTTTTTTGGTAATTTTGGCAAGTTCTCTTATGAATGAGTTTATTAGAAATCACTCAAGGGATTTTGGATGAACTCTTAAATGAGTTGATTTAATCCATGTATGAATTGTTACAAATCGCTCAAGAACTACTGGATTAAATCTGAAATGACCTCATTTCACTCAAGTTTGAATTGATTACAAATCGCTCAAGGGGTACTGGATTTAGGCTTAAATTATTTCATTTCACTCAAGTATGACTTGGTTACAAATAGCTCAAGTGCTACTGGATTTAGTCTTAAATGACTCAATTTCACTCAAGTATGAGTTGGTTACAAATAACTCAAGTACTACTGGATTTTACCTTCCATCGATTTGATTTCACTCAAGTATGAGTAAAATAGAGACCACTCAATCATGAGCTGCCTAAAAACAACTCATTCACTCGAGTTGTTTCAACTCTTTATGAGAAGCTGACTTTCAAATCATGAGATGAGTGGATTTCGGCTCAACTTGAGTTATTTTGGCTCTTTCGTTTTAAGAGTGTGGTTTCTGAATAACAACACCTTCTAGTTTCATGCGTTTCCGAACAAAAATGAATTAAAACTTATGTCAGAAAGTTGACCCTGTGGATTTGAGAACAGCCTTAATTAGATTTTCCCATTTATCAGACATTTTGGGGCCCTCTTAAATTTTACTGGGGAAACTCGCAACTTCATGGTGCCTTTTGGATAATCAGGCTCTGTGGGAAAATCGTCTCTGTAAAGGTCGGACGACTTTCTATAAACTTTCCTTTTTTCTCTTTTCTTTTTCTTGAATTCGAAAGACATTAAGAAGGTAAAAAGACAAAATTCCAAGCATTCAATTGATTTTATTTTAAAGGTGAGATATGCTTTATATGTGTTCATTTCGCAATTTTTCAAATGAATACTTTTATTTTATTTTATTTTTCAAGTTTTGAATTATAAATAAAATTGAATTGAATTGATTGTATTCCAATTTACAATTCACGTTAATTTTGAAAATAAAATTATACTATCAGAACACATGTTTTCAAGATCTTGATCGAAGCTATTCGTAAACTATTCCCTCTGTTGGAGCTATTCCATAACAAAGTGCTCCATCCAGGTATAACATATTATTTCGGTAATTCCTATCTATATACTTTGATGTGTATAACATGTTTCAATAAATCTAATTCTGATTTTCAAGAGAGCAATTTTACACTGCACGGCCGAAATAAATACACTTGCTGCCAGAATGGAGGTCGGAAAAAGCCATAGGAGAAGGGTAAAAAAAAATAAATTCGGAATTGCTTTTTACACCTTGAATGGGTCGGCGGCGCAGTGAAAATGTGGTCGGGCGACGAAGAAAAATGGCAACTGAGTGTTTGTGCTATTTTATTGAACATTCCGCAAATACCGGTTTTCCTCCCGTTGGCCCCCATCGAAGGCGATTCGATTACGATTTTTTATCCATCCCTGATAGAAAAGTTCGACAGGAAACACGAGGGCATCGCCGTTCTTTTTTTTTTTTATCATGGCAAGCATCACGTATCCCGCAGAGCAGAACGTTTTTAAAATAAAATTGTGTTAAAGTTTAGTTATACAATCGTATTCCATTACAATGAAATTCGGTAGAACAAAATTAAGGGTGTTACTCAAAAAATGTTTTTCCACCCTCAACAGCTCGAAATTTTCTGACACATTTTCAGACTCATTTTTAAAAGTAAAAACATAAAACTTGCTGACGTGATTTTTTGAAGAGATTTATAAAGCGATCTGTGTTTTTATTTTTAGTTTAATTAATTAGAGCTCGATTCATAAACAATTATTTTCTCAGTACAACCATTTTTTTTTTTTTTTTTTTTTCGTTTTCAGCACTATATCGCTTCGGGAAATTTGGTTCAAAATGCCCACTTTCACAACATTTTTTTAAAATATATTCTGCCTTTATCTAAAAATCAGCAAGCACGGAACATTATATATCTTCTGAGCAAGAAAATCTGCCAATTGGATGCGTTTCAGAACAAAAATAAATTTAAGGCTGTTCTCAACTGCTCTGCTTAACGAGTACAAAACGTTTTGACACATTTACAAAATCATTTTTTAACGGAAAGATATAAAATTGGAAGGCCTGACCATGATAGTGATTGGGAATCGAACTGTATTTCCATTTTTTGATAAATAAATTATCTATTGCGTTATAAGTGATTTTGATCACTTGATAAAGACGTTTCCCCCTTCCTTGAGTGGTTATTCTTCTTTCGCGCGGAAATTCGGTTCAAAACGCCCACTTTGACACTATTTTCTAAAAAATCTATTGCGCTTGCAAAAAAAAAAAAAAAAAAAAAAAAAAAAAAAAAAAAAAAAAATCCGGAAAAAAACAGTTCGATGACATAGTTTCTAAACAACAGCACCTGCTACTTTCATGCATTTCCGAACAAAAATAAATTAAAACATATGTCACTGATTTGCCATTATTGATTTGAGAACGGCCTTAAAGAGAAATTTTACCAATCCTCGTCCAAATCTCTGTTTAAGAATTATATGATAATAAACCTCCACTTAAGAATAAAACTCTAACTTTATTACAAGTATACCAAACTGTTAGAAAAATGCGTCTTTATACACTAAATTTTTCAGCATTTTTAAACAAATAATTTCCCTACTCCTAGAAAACATGCTTTCCCCGTTAATTTTGAAGGAAGACTGAGAAAGAGGAAAAATTTCCGTTTATACCTTGCAAGCATGCATATTGGCTGTATTAATACCAAAGTTCGAACTTATTTTTTAAAATAAAAAACCGTCAATTCAATAAATTAAAATTTCTAATTTATATAACCCCGGAATATTTGCGCATATACAGGATATGTACGATTTTTACTTTGCCACCAATAAATCATCATTTTCTAAAATCGTTGACTTTCTCACAAATTCTATTACAATTTTAGAGATGACATTAAAAGAAATATTAAAATCAAATATAATAAAAATTTAATGTTATACCTTTTCTATAAAATATCTTAGCGATATCGAAATATATATCACAAGCTTCTTCTCTGAAGACGAATGAAATATACTTTTAATATAGTGCATGAAGCTCCTACACATTAAAATGGTATATTTTCTAAACAACACAGTGTCAGAAAAATTCGTCTTTATAGTACTCTAAATTTTTCGTCATTTTTAAACAAATTATTTCTGTACTCCTAGAAAACATGCTTTTCCCGTTAATTCTTCAAGGAAGTCTGAAAAACAGGAAAAATTTCCGTTTATACCTTGCAAGCATGCATATTGGCTGTATTAATACCAAAGTTCGAACTTATTTTTTAAAATAAAAAACCGTCAATTCAATAAATTAAAATTTCTAATTTATATAACCCCGGAATACTTGTGCATATACAGGATATGTACGATTTTTACTTTGCCACCAATAAATCATCATTTTCTAAAATCGTTGACTTTCTCAGAAATTCTATTATAATTTTAGAGATGACATTAAAAGAAATATTAAAATCAAATATAATAAAAATTTAACATTATATCTTTTCTATAAAATATCTTAGCGATATCGAAATATATATCACAAGCTTCTTCTCTGAAGACGAATGAAATATACTTTTAATATAAGTGCATGAAGCTCCTACACATTAAAATGGTATATTTCCTAAACAACACACTGTCAGAAAAATTCGTCTTTATACTCTAAATTTTTCGTCATTTTTAAACAAATTATATCTGTACTTCTAGAAAACATGCTTTTCCCGTTAATTCTTCAAGGAAGTCTGAAAAACAGGAAAAATTTCCGTTTATACCTTGCAGGCATGCATATTGGCTGTATTAGTACCAAAGTTCGAATTTATTTTTAAAAGGAAAAACCGAAAATTCAATAAATTAAAATTTGTAATTTATTTAAAAACAAACAAACAAAAATAATGCTTCCTAATTTAATAAAATAGAAATTTTCTCATTCATTTAAACTTATTCACAATTTATTTTTTAGAGTATTGAAAAAAATATTCGCATGTAAATATTTTCTAAACGAACACATTTAAAAAATATTCTCGAATTTAGTTCAAAATATGATATTCATGTTTTACATCTAACAATCAAATTATGTCTTATTAAAAATATACCTAATATGTGATAATCTTTATTCTCTATTATTCTATAAGTGTTAAAACAACACAAACTATTATTTCATAACGACGAAATGTCCCTGCAATTGAGGTTAAATTTCCGAGCTTTCTGAACAAGAAATTCCACAAGCCTTACCAATCGCCCACTTAAAGAAAAACCCGTATCTTCATTTTAAACTCGCACTCTACCAAGTGCTAGTTGACCGAGTGGTTAAGATGCTCGATTCAAGACACGCGGTCCCAGGTTCAAAACCAAGTGGATCCACAGAAGAAAGAGAGACGTATATTAAAAAAAAACTTTTTTTTTAGATTACGGAAATTTTCAGTCCTAGAGCGGAAATCTCTTTAATTCTCGTATATATACCGGAAGCAGTGCTGCCAGGAAAAATTCCGTGAATTGAAGGAAGTATTTTTGAGAGTGCAGTAGACCCGTACGAGGCTCGCACTGCAATCTTTGTTTCTATTTTTTTTATTACTATTTTCATTAATTTAGAATTAACTGCAATTTTTTTTTTAAGTTAAAGCTTCAAAATTTTCGAAATTTAATTTTTTTAGATGTTAAACTAAAAAAAAAACGTTTCCGAAACTTTGAAGTCATTTTTCTCCAAATGACGTTTTTTGGCAAAACGCGCACGATACCTCAAAAACTTCTGAATATTTTTTCATGAAATTTCCAAAACATATGTTTCATGCTTAGTCTGTATAAACTGAACCTAAATTTTTCTTTTTATTATTAAAAGAAATACTTTTTTAAGTGATTATACTGTTGAAATTTTCAAACTTTCTTATTAGCTAAATACAACTTTGTACTAAAAATATAAAAATGCTTTAAATACAAATTTATGTAGGTTCAGGGTAAATATTACAATCTAAAGTATAAGTAAGCACCAAAATTTTACTTCTAGTTGCAAAATTTATTTTGTAATCCTGCGCGTAAGCTATTATGCTAATTTTCTATTCGTCAGATACCTGACAGTTTGGAGCCCCCTATAAATGCTAATTCTGCATCTTGCAATTTTTTAGATACATGAAATGAAAGAACATACTTATATCTTTCTTCCCAATAAAAATTGTGTTTTAAAATCCTATACATTTTAAGATATTAAATGTTGAAAATGGTCTTTTATATTCTTTTTTTTTCCAATTGTAAGAGTTGTGAGACCCCTTAATAGTCTATACTCATGTTATAAAGAGGTAAAAATTGTTTGTTTGTAGGAGGTAAGTTCTGGAACTACCGAACTTATTCCAGAAGTAATGGTATCAAAATGATGGTGTTAGTCCATCTTAGAACATAGGCTATATTTTATGTCAGTGTCACTACCTCAAAGGACTGCAGGAGCAAAAAACGTTCTAAAAATGCGATTTTTGCGTTACTGAAGGGCCTAGAAATATGAAATTTGGAATATTAGTTACTTATAAGATATAAATTATGTCTAAGTATAGTTCTTAAACAATTCGAAATTTAAAAGGGGTGAAAATTCACAAAAAGCGTTCTAAAAAACGTTCTAAAAGGTAGTTTCTACATAATCTCAAGAAATATCAAGCCGATTTAAAAAATATTGGTGTCAAAATAATGATGACGACACTTGCTCCAAGATAGGCTATATTTTATGTCGGTGCCACTACCCCAAAGGGGGTGCAGGAGCAAAAAACGTTCTAAAAATGCGATTTATGTGTTACTGAAGGACCTAGAAATATGAAATTTGAAGTATTAGCTACTTATTAGATACAAAGGATTTCTAAGAACAGTTCTTAAACAATTCGAAATTTAAAAGGGGTGAAAATGCGCGAAAAGCGTTCTAAAAAACGTTCTAAATGGTGGTTTCTACACAATCTCAGGAAATACCAAACCGATTTAAAAAACTAGTCGGATATACCTATCCCAAAACTTTTTTCTATCTCATTTATGTTAATACTTGAAATTTTGCTATCATACGCTACCAAAATTAAACGGAAATCTATGCCCATCATGAGGATTCTATAGATATGAAATTCCGTGCATTAGTTTTTGAGATATGGCTATCTACGAAAATGTGTAAATGCAGCAAAATTCAGCCTAGCAGCCCCACTTATTGGGTGCTTTACATCAAAACCTATGTTAAACAAAACTACCAAGCAACCACTTACGTCAAAGTCTAACTGAATCTGAAGTTTTGGGGAAAATCCGTGCATTAGTTTTTGAAGTTATTGCGAAAATCATGAAAATGCCAGCATAGCTGCGCCACCTATTAGACGATTAACACCAAAACCTAATCAGCAACAACTTGTGTTAACATCTAACTAAATCTGAATTTAGATGAAAATTCGTGCACTAGTTTTTGAGATAGAGATTGCAGGAATCGTGCAAAATGCAGCACAGCAGCGCCACCTGCTGACGATTTACACCAACACGTAGTCCGCATCAAGTCATATCAAGGACTAACTAAATCTGAAGTTTGATGAAAATTCGTGCATTAGTTCTTGAGATAGAGCCATTGCGGGAATCATAAAAAATGCAGCATAGCAGCGCCACCTGTTGAGCTATTTGCACCAAAAACTAATCAGCATCAATTTGTATCAGGGACTAACTGAATATGAATTTTTATTAAATTCCGTGCTTTAGTTCTTGAGATAGAGCGCCCACAAAATTTGTGTCACACACAGACACACAGACAGACAGACAGACAGACAGACAGACTCACAGACAGACATTTTGTAAAAACATGTTTTTCGGGTTCTCTGACCTCTAAAACCTGTAAATCCGTCGAAACCGGGATTCGAAAATTTTCATGAATCCAATACTTTCTTCTTGTAAAGATAGAAGAAAGTAATAATGGTGTCAAAATGACGGTGACGACGCTTGCTTAAAGATAGGCTATATTTTTTGTCGGTGCCACTACCCCAAAGGGGGTGCAGGAGCAAAAAACGTTCTAAAAATGCGATTTATGTGTTACAGAAGGGCCTAGACATATGAAATGTGAAATTTTAGCTACTTATTAGATACAAAGGATTTGTAAGAACAGTTCTTAAACAATTCGAAATTTAAAAGGGGTAAAAATGCGCGAAAAGCGTTCTAAAAAACGTTCTAAATGGTGGTTTCTACACAATCTCAAGAAATACCAAACCGATTTAAAAAATATTGGTTTCAAAATGATGGTGACACCGCTTGCTCAAAGATAAGCTATATTTTATGTCGGTGCCACTACCCCAAAGGTGGTGCAGGAGCAAAAAACGTTCTAAAAATGCGATTTATGTGTTACTGAAGGGCCTAGAAATATGAAATTTGAAATATTAGCTACTTATTAGATACAAAGGATTTCTAAGAACAGTTCTTAAACAATTCGAAATTTAAAAGGGGTGAAAATGCGCGAAAAGCGTTCTAAAAAACGTTCTAAATGGTGGTTTCTACACAATCTCAGAAAGTACCAAATCGATTTAAAAAATAATGGTGTCAAAATGACAGTGACGACGCTTGCTCAAAGATAGGCTATATTTTATGTCGGTGTCACTACCCCAAAGGGTGTGCAGGAGAATAACTTTCTAAATTGCGATTTTTGCATTACGGACGGGCCTAGAATCGTGAAATTTGGAATGGTAGTTAGTTATAAGATATCAGTGATCTCTAAGGACATTTCCTAAAAAAAAAATCGAAATTTAAAAGGGGATCAAAATGCGCAAAAAGCGTTGTAAAAAACGTTCTAAATTGCGATTTCTATGCAATCTCAGGAAGTACTGAACCGATTTCATATATTATGGTGTAAAAATGGTGGTGACAGATCTTGCTCCAAGATAGGCTATATTTTATATCTGTTTCCCCTACCTCAGAGGAGATGCAGGAGCAAAATGAGCGAAAAACTTTCTAAAAACGTTCTAAATGCCGATTTGTCAGCAATATCTCAGGAAGAATCAAACTGATTTCAAAAGTAATCATAGGAAATTGATGTTGACAGCTTCCGCTCTAACATAGACGCTACTTTATGTCGGTATCACTATCACCTAGACGTTGCAGGAGCAAAAAAGCGTTCTAAATCTCGATTTTTGTGATCGGTACGGGCTACCAACTTAAAATTAGCAAAGTACATATTTATTAGATATAAATGATCTTTAAGAACAGTTTCGAAAAAAATAGAAATTTAAAAAGGGGTGAAAATCCACGAAAAGCATTCTAAAAACGTTCTAAATTGCGATTTCTACTCAATCTCAGGAAATACCAAAGCTATTTCAAAAGTAATGGTTGCAAATCAATTGTGACAGCCCCTTCTAATGCAAGTAATGTAATGTTATAAGTAAATTATTTATAGTAATAAGGAAAATTTGTTAATGTTAGTTAAAGTACTGAATAAAGATATTTTCTATAAATTTATGGTCAGAACACTGGTTACACTTGTCATGGCTTGCAAAGAGGTGGTCATATTTGAGAAATTTAAAAAGTTTATTCCAAAGATATATGTGCAATTTCTATAAGATATTACTATATATTGCTTTTTATCCTGTGTGTATAGGGACTTTAAAACAGAAAAAATTATCTTGCATATTGATTATTTTTAACAAAAGGGAGAAGGTATTCAAAAAATTTCACAGAGTATTTTAAATTTATTCTTTATTTACTGTCCCAACAAACACATGATTTCGGGCCGCATGTCGTATTCGTTGCGGCCAGGGGGAGTTAAGGCCATTTGTAGCCAAACAATACTGTGCCGTAAGTGACGCGCCGCTAATTACGGCAGCTATCACCAAACAGATTACGGATCGGAAACGAGAAAACAGTTGCGTTTATTTTACCGGTTAATCATTGAGGGCAATTTCCGGCAAGCATGTAATGTCCCCTCATCGTTTAGACAGTAGAGGGCTAATATTACCTAACCGGCATATTTATTTAAAGAGATAAGATGTATTTTCTCTTCATTTCTTTTAAATTAATCTTAATTACTTTAAGTGTGGATTTTAGTAAAAATATAAATACGTTATGAGATTTATATTTAAAGCAGTAAAATAGATTACACTGTTTAATATATTTTTGTAAAACAACAGAAAATTTCTGGCAGCAAAAAGTTGCCAGAACATATCTGTTTTCAGAAAATATCTGTTAACGAAAGAATGAGTTATCAGACGACAGAAATATGTAGTCATCCAGGCACTTCGTGTTGACAATTGACGCTTTTCCCAACAGTCAAATCTGTAGGTCGATTCCTGTTGGCGAGGGAGAGGGAGGCTCTATTTAACAGAAGAATCGCCTATTATAGGTTAGGTACACGGGAAATTTCTATTTACCGATCGATTTGTTTATATTAATAATAACAAATATTTATAGGAATTTCTCCTCCAAATTTTTTCAAAATTAATTTAAATAGCTTATTCGCAATAAAATATTTAAACAGTTGGATTTATATAGATTTGTGAATTAAGTACATTAAAGACTTGAATAAGTGAAAGAAGATATCTTAAACTCCCCACCTCCCCAGAATAATAAAAATATATATATATACGATATAAGGTAACACCCCCCCCCCCCATAAAAAATATTTATTAATAAAATAAATATATGTATTGAATGTGATTTGTAATTAAAACAACTTTAATATTTATTCATGCAATATTTCTGAAATTGATTAGGTTAAATCAGTGATGTTGGTTAATTATGTAAATAATACCTGCCAATTTTTATAATTTTTTCGAATAGAAAGCTTTGTATATATAAATGTGTAAAAGTTGACAGCTATGAGCAAAGATGAGAAATGAAAAAGAAGAGCCACTAAAATCTATACAAACATCATTATAAAATAAATATTTCATTTCAGATAAAGTGATAAAATGAGTTTTCATCTTTCTGAACAATTTACAATGTTTTTCCGTATACAGTAAATGATCATCAACTAAATAAGAAAAAATATTACAATATAATTTAAATTAAAATGTTAAAGAAAATTAAACTTGCTGATTCTATTAAATGAATGGTTAAAGTTTAAGTAGGAATTATTTTCAAAATAATTCACACAGTTGTAGCTCAAAATTTATTTCATTAAATGGAGTGAATAAAGTTTACAAATTTTAACTTAACCACCACAGTTCACTCTAAGATTGCACTAAAAAAACAAAAACATTTCTTCAGAATCACATATGGAACGATTAATCAAAATATCAATCACTCCATTTTAAACAACATAATAAATAGTAGGAAATGTGATAAATTTAAACAAAAAAAGTATATGAACAGCGTCCGATCTAATAAATATTATTCTGATTAATGTTAAACGAAAATATCAGTTATCTAAAATTATAATAATTAACGCAGATACTCCGTGTTTATTATTAAAACTATCACTCCAAAACTAATCACGTATGTCAACTGATAACAAAATTAATTTAAAATCTCAATCAAAATTTCTAGATAATACGTATGAAGTAAAATTAAACTCTTAGTCATAAAAAAGTTAAATATAATAAGTAATCATTCTACAGCTATGTAAAAATTCAAGATTTGTAAACTAATCATAAACTTAGGATTATTAATTTAACTTAAAATAAACAACTGATCAAAAAATAATCTCCAGTTATTAACAGAATTAGATCAACTAAGTTACTAATGTGCATAAATAATGAAGTATAAAATAATACTAATAATTTAAATAAATCATACATTATAAAATAATAATAATAATAATAACAATAATAAATAGTATTGCTTAATTAAGATTTTTAGCAAATAGGAAATTTTTTTCATACATATTGTTACCCCAACAAACACAGAACTTACGGGCCACTGATGGGTTTGTTAGCCTTGGCCGAAAGTCTTCGATGGGGGCCCGCTATCAATGAAAGTTACGGCTCCGTAAAATACTGTCACGCCGGACATAATAAGGCCACAAGAAAATTGGCCGTAAGTACAAGAAGTTGCCCACAATCGTGCCTCTAACTTTTCACTGAAAGTGTTAGATAGCCTTAAACTGCCCACAATTATTATTTTAATGGCCAGTAAAAATAAAATCTAACCAGAAGCTTGTTTTTCTCCTACCATTTGTGGTTGTAATAAATTAAATTTAGCCTAAATCTTCCCACAAAAAGTCTATTATGGTTATTTAAAATGTAATCACTAGCCACTGTTGTGCCATAATGATTGTTTAGGCATAAATCAAAATTTATTCTATAAAAGAAAATGCTTTTTATCAGGCTAATTAAATGATGAAATGTTTTTGCAGGATTTAAAAGATCTTATAATTATTTAGGTACACTTTTCAAGAAAATCAAATTTTTTCACTTTTAACTTTTTCAAAAAATTTCCAAAACACAATACTTTATACAGTGCATTAGTTTATTTGTTCATTTATTCACTTACATATTTACAAAATTTATATGCAATGCATTTTTAAATAGTTGCATTTCATAAAAATTTATAAAGTATATAATTAAAAAAATAAACTAATCAATTAATTCATTATCAAATATTGTATTTTGAATATTTTTGAAAAAGTTCAAGTTAAATGAACTTGATTTTCTAGAAAAGTATGTCTAAATAATTATAAGATTTTTTTTACCTGCCAAAACATTTTATCATTCAATTAACCTTCTAAAAAGTATTTTCTTTTAAAGAATAAACTTCGCATTATTGTTAAATAATATGCGTGATTTTAACATAGTTTATTATACATTTTATATGTTTTTGTGATGTTCTTTTTACTTAAATTTCAACTATATTTTACACTTGTTTGTTGGTAAATCTGTTATATTATTCTTATTCATCAAAGCTTTATTAAATCATTATAATCTGAATTTTTGCATCATTTCTGATAATTTTTTATTCAAATATTACATAAAAATATGTTTAATCTTTATGTAATTAACGAATGACAGTATAATATTTCTCATATATTTTTAAATTTTGTTTTTATCAGACAATATTTAGATATTTCTCTTTCAGTTTAATAGCCAAACATTAGAAAAAATATGTTATTTCAACTTCTTCAAAATCCTTGAAAATTATTTATAATTATTAGAAATGCAAATAATTGTTTAATAGTGATTTTAAAAATATGTTAAATTAATCTTGATATTTCTAAATTGCATTAACATTCAATTGTTTTAATCAATTAAATTTTCTCGAGTTTAAAGTCCCATTTTTTAATTAAAATAAAATAAACTGTTTTAAAGAATAATGTCATCCGATATTTATAATGTTTAAAAATAAATTAAACACCTCTAAAAAACTAAAACTAAACTATTGGAGGGAATTTTACTAAAAATGATAATATCTTTTAAATTTTCTTTTGCATTTATAAAAACTAAAATATAAATATTCTTTAAGATAAAATGATGCAAAAAACAGATATAATAAAGTTAATAAATTTGTAATGAATCAACACGAACTAACAAACTTACCGATATATGTATACGTGCTACGCTACATCTTGAAACTATGCCCTTACTCCGACCACATAGTAAACACGAATGAATGACAAAGCAGAAAAACCAAAGAAAAATTCTGAGAATTCCTCCCACTCCCCTATTATCGTAACGGACCGGACCGGAACCACGAAATTTCAAAACTGCTTAACCTTGAGACTATTGAAGATCAAGGTCCCTTCATCTATGATCTACCTGATTTTTCTGGGGAGGGAGAGTAGTTTTATAAGTCAATACCTTATTATAATAAATAAAAGTCATTTTTTTCTTAAATCATATATTTATTCTGTTAATGTTATTTTTAGTCATTTGGAAAAAGAGCTTTTCTTTTCCTTTTCTTTCTCTTTTTTCGTTCTTTTTTTTTTCTTTTTTAGAGAAATAAAGATTTAAGATTCGAATTTTTAAACTCCCCATACAGTTTTCAGATAGCACAAAAACATCCATTTTTTCTCCGATTTACCGATTAAATGGGCATTTTATCTCTTTTCTGTAAATTTTTACCCATTTATCTTCCGAATTAAAAATTATATGATTTAAAAATAACATGCATTTTTTTTTATTCTGATGTGCTCATAAAAAATATCTTGTTTATCTGTATATATCAAGGCTTATTTTTGACTCAAGACGATTTTACTTGTAACTTATAAGAAATGCGTAAAAATAAATAGAGCTTTTTCAAGTTTATTTTAGGACATAAAATATGCATATAGCATCTTATTTAATACTTTCATATAATGTCAGATTTTAATGCCTATCCTAAATTTTGCCAGAAATAATGTTTCCAACTTGGTGAAAATGTATCCAGGTCGGGACTCGAACCCAAACAATAAGGAAAAAAAATTCTTGATTTATTCCACAATTCTTTATTTAATTCTGCGAAAATTCTTGATTTATTGTGCAATTCTTCACTTAATTATATTTATACATATGCAAAACAACACATGGCTTTATCTGTATTTCTAAAGAGTAAAATAATGGTAGTAAAATCATTAAATATATCTAAATTGTTAGGAATTTAAAATAGGCAAGGAATTTTATTTATATTTTCCGTTACAGTGGATTCAGAAATAAAAATTTCTTTTCAAGTATTTTCCTTTACATGGAAATATGTTTCAAATTATATTAAAAATTCATGTTTTAGTAACCGCTTTTAAGTTACCTTTTCTCTCCCCCCCCCCCCCCTCTCCTCGCTCAAGAATAGCTGCTTATTGAACCATTATGTGCGTTTGATTATGAAAAATATTTTTTCATGAATGCTGAAAAAAAGAGCCTAAATAAATTGACATTTATCAATAAATTTTTAAATATGTTCAGGTAGTATGTATGTCTGAAGATTGCAGTGTTTTGCTATTAATATATTATTCAAATTAGCGTATATTTTATATTATGTTATCTAATTATCTTCGCAATCAAAAATAATATAAAATAGCCATTAAATATGTTCTTTTTTATTCCAGTGTGTTCAAAATATATTTATTTAAAGCTTAAGCTTACGTAAAAATAATAATAATAATAATAATAAATAAAAATAAAAATAAAAAATAAATAAAAATAAAAAAAAAGAAGAAGAAATACATTTCCGCTCTTTAAATAAATATGCGAGTTAGGTAATATTAGCCCGCTACTTTCTAACCGATGATGGACCGTTACATGTTTGCCAGAAACCGGCCCTCATTGATTTGCGGGCAGAACAAACACAACAGTTTTCCCGCCACCGATTCGTAATCTTTTCCGCTATAGCTGCCGTAATTAGCGGCGCGTCACTTACGGTACAGTATAGTTTGGCTACAAATGGCCTTAACTCACGTTGACCACCACAAAACCGCCTTGCGGTCTGAAATCGTGTGTTTGCTGGGTACGTTTCGGAAAAATATTGCTAGATATTTAAAAGAAGAATGAAAACATACCTTGCTATGTTTGTTTTCTAATATGAAGACTACCCCATTAATGCGGTTCTGATGTCAAAGGTGTGTGTCGCCGGTTCCAATGGTGATATTGATTGACTGTATATATTATTCTTTTTCAGTTAGATGAACACGCTTTATTGAACGTCTGCCATTTTAAACAGTACACAAGAGACAAGACACAACAAATATTTCAAGTCAGAAGAGAAGCGTAACGTGGGGTGGAATGATGACCAATGAAAACTGCTTATTCTAAATGACCTTCTAGACGTCAGAGGGGGTGACCTTCTGCTCAAAGCATTTATTCTGCTATCCAACAATTTATTCTGTCGCAATGAAAACTAAAGGCAAAGAAAAAAGAATTTTTTGTTGTTTCACATGAAAATAAGCGATATGAGGTTGGAGTGATAGAAGAATTCTGTTAAAGTAATTTTTACCGTCGGAATTCGAAGATTTTTTTCTGTTCTTTTATTTTACAGTGTAGATATTTTTATTTAGTTTTAACATATTTTTACAAAATGTAAAATAATTTTTCCAAACTAATCTCCGATATCTTTGCATGGATATAATTTTTATCGTCATACTGAAAACAATGAATGTAAAACAAAATACTATAAGATTTAAAGTTCTGAATTCAGTGTAAAGGTAAAAAAAGATAAAATTCCTTGCCTCTATTAAATTCCTTATGATTTATACATATTTATTTGCTTTATTATCATTATTTCACTAATAAAAGTTATAAGTTATAGTTAAAGCCATATATATTTTTTCATATGCATAAAAATAGTTAATTCAATGCCAGACACATGAAAACTAATGTTGAGTAAAACAGAAGAATTACAGAACAAATTTAGATTAAAAAAATAACAATAAATGAATAAAATATCAGTTACAAGTGCTATTTGTTTAATAATAATAATAATAAATGAATAAATTTGACTGTATATTTTTGCGAGAACGAAACACATATGAAAGTGTTTAAGGTTTTTCTCAAATCCGTATTGGCTACTTTCTAACACATTTTTAAAATTAACTTTTTTCACCAAACGCATAAAATTAGCAAGACCTCTTAATAAAAAACTGTGCAATGGAATTATTTCCCCATATTGAATTATTTTCTCCTTGGTAAAGACAAAAGGCCTGCCATAAAATACCTTCGCAGTTGGCGTTTAAACGAAATATCCGGATGTGACAGCGCGTAAAAGTGGAAAAAATGAAATCATAAAATTACAGTCGTTTACAATATGTAATTCATGTATACACTCTAAACTAAAATGTCTGAAATTCAGACACTTAAGTGTCTGAAACGTAGTGTTCAATTTTCAGACGTTTTAAAATGTCTGAAAATTTTCAGACACTTCTTGCGTCTGAATTTCAGACACTTAAGTGTCTGAAACAGCAGTGTTCGATTTTCAGACGTTTTAAAATGTCTTAAAATTTTTAGACACTTCTTGCGTCTGAATTTCAGACATTTCAAATGTCTTAATTACGGCCATCTTTGTCCCGTTATTTTTTGCCAATATGAAGCCATCTTTGACCACTTTTCTTTCTAAACCATATACGCAGCCATGTTTGACCACATTGAATCATTTTTTACAAATGGGAATCATTTGTTACCATAAAGCAAAGCTGATTGCAGCGTGAGAAAACTGGGATATTTCTGTGCCCCCTGATTTTAGGGCACCCCAAATTGGGTATGAAATTTTCATAAAGCTGATATTTTAAATATGTTTTGACCTTGGGATGATTATAATCAGTATATTCACCTAAATATGTATTTACGTGATATCATATATGCCCTATGGCGTCAAAAATGTTAATTACTTTTAAAGACAACTTCAAATGAATTCTAGGCCAGAGACTTAGTATTCCTTCTCCCCCCTACCGCCTTCATATACTGTTACAAAAAAAAAAATAAGCCTATTCGATGTCATCAAATACGACAAATATATCCTTTTCTTTAACCTAATAATGATCTAAAAGTACAAAATATTTATTAAAATACGTACAAGGTGAAAACAAATTTAAAATATCAGCTTTATGGAAATTTAATACCAAGTTTTGGGGCCCGTAAAGCAAAAGACCCATAGAAACAGCCCACTTTGTCCAAGCTGCAATCAGCTCTGCTTTATGGTAACAAATTATTCCCATTTATAAAAAATGATTCACCCCTTTCGGAATGAAACCCATCCTTGTTTTGTTGAACAATTTTCTTCCCATTTAAATTAGATATTTCCAGTGAATTAATTTTTTTGCATTTTGATATCTGTGTTAAATAAAATCTAACACTAGATTCCACAAAATTGGAAGTATATGAGATTCCAAAAAAAAAAAAAAATTGAGCAAGAAACTCTTACTTTTTTTTATGTCTCTTCGTTTTTTATTATTATACTATTTATCATACAAATAAATACAGAAACATTTGATAACCGCATATCGGCGGCTAAGGCGAACAGTAGTTATAGGATTCTGGATGGACAGCATGCCTATTTGACACTTTTTAAGCGATAAATAATATAGTAAATATCACTGTACAAATCTATTTTCGATAGTCTTAAGTTTTTTTTTAATTTGACGAAATTTACGAAGTTAATTTTAGTAATATGTGAAACTGCTCAAAAGATAAAGAAAATCCTTGATATAAAAAATTAACTCATTATCTCTGTTAATTTATATTCTGCTGTATTGTGAAATAGGAACAATAAATGAAATTGTATTTTAAAGCTTATTGTGTAAGTAACATTGACTTTTGGGTATGTTGCAGATGTGCAACACGATGATACTAAGGGTTAACCTTGTAGCATCTCAATGCAAGTTTATTTATTATTTTATTTATTTTTGGTCATAAAAACATACTAAATTTAAATGAAACTAACATAACGTGCATTGAGTTGCTACATTATCAAATACAAAACAAAATAATCCTAAAAATCCGATCACCCCCCCCCCCCCCAACCTCACCAAAAAAAAAAGTCATTCTTTATTGTTATTGGTCTCTCTTCCTCTCCCCATATTAAATACATAAAAAGTAACTTGAGATTGAAGTCAAAAACATTTTCTTTCTGTTAACATGACGTTAAAAATAACTTACTTCGCTAGAAATTAAAAAAAAAACAAATGATGATAATATAAAAATATATGTGCAGATCAAACATAATTATAAGAATATTTATATTTTCAAACCTCATTACCTTACCAAAATATTAAATATCAGCACATTTTTTAAATAGGATTTTATTAAACTTGATTTTTTAAAATAATTTTTTAGCACAGATTGGAATAATTACGATGTTTTTTAGCATAGCTTGGATTAATTACAACGATTTATATTCCTTGTTTAAAGTATATTTTCAAGATGACTTTGTGGCTTGAAAATTAAATATGTTGTTGAGATGGAACACAGAAAATCAAAGCAGATTTTGTATCTTTTAAGCAAGCTTTCAGTAGGATATGAAAAAAAAAAAAAAAAAAATGAATACTATATAGGTAGGGTTTATTTTCCATCGAAAAAACTCAAAGTATTTATAAAATATTCAGATATTGGAAATAATTTCACTCTGGTGCTTTCACGATTTCCTTTCATGTTCTATAACCATCATATAACGCAATCATAACATTTATCATATGTAAGTTTAAATTTGATAATATTGAAACATTTACTTCAAAAATATACTCTGTAAGAGAATTAAATGTAATGATACTCTTGTCATTGTTGCAAAAAATGAAAATTAATATGTAAAATTATATCATAAATATAAAGTACTGAAAATTGAAAGAAAAGAAAAAACAAAAAACAAACGATGATAATATAAAAATATGTTTCAGATCAAACATAATTATAAGAATATTTATATTTTCAAACCTCATTACCTTCCCAAAATATTAAATATCAGCACATTTTTCTTAATAGAATTTTATTCAACTTGATTTTTTAAAATAATTTTTAGCACAGCTGTTTTTTAGCATAGCTTGGATTAATTACAACGATTTCTATTTCTTGTTTAAAGTATATTTTCAAGATGACTCTGCGGCTTGAAAATTAAGAATGTTGTTGAGATGGAACACAGAAAATCAAAGCAGATTTTGTACCTTTTAAGCAAGCTTCCAGTAGAATTATTATTAAAAAAAAAATGAATACTATATAGGTAAGATTTATTTTCCATTGGAAAAACTAAAAAATATTTATAAAATATTCAGATATTCCAAATAACTTCACTCTGGTGCTTTCACGATTTCTTTTTATGTTCTACATCCATCATATAAAGCAATCACAACATTTATCATATATAAGTTTAAATTTGATAATATTGAAAAATTTACTTCGAAAATATACTCTGTAAGAGAATTAAATGAAATGATACTCTTGTCATTGTTGCAAAAAATGAAAATTAATATGTAAAATTATATCATAAATACAAAGTGTACTGAAAGTTGAAACACTGCAAATAGAGGCGTCTTAAATTAAGACACATATGTGACTGAAAAAGTTATTCAGACACTTAAGTGTCTAAATTTGAAATTTCAGACATCACAGGTGTCTAAATTTTAGACACATAAGTGTCTTACTATGATCATGGCATAAATGAACTGATAAACATGTCTGAAAAATAGCGATATGTCTGAAATTAAGACATTTAGAAATTTAGACACTTAAGTGTCTAAATGCGATACAATTGTATCATATGTGTGATGACTGTATGTATAACTGTATTGCAATATGTATGCCAGCACCACCAGAAAATTGTTTTCGAATGGATAACAGATGTTTAAAATATTTTTATCCATTAAATTTGGTATTTTATATTTTTTTTTAAAAAGTAATTTGTTTAGATTATGGGACGTCTGGAAAATTGAAATAGTTAGCTTACTAAAGTTTTGGGACTTAGTTATTTTTGGCGCAATAAATAAATCAGTAATTGCTTTTCATGAAAAATATTTATTTTCAAAAATTACTCGCAATCATGGACGTACGCACGTATGTCCAAGGAAGAGCCACACCCTCCCGTTAAATACTAAGAGATGTACCGGTGGAAAGAAATTTAGGGAGGGACAAGATTTTGGAACAGTTGGGTCTGGGGTCAACAGCGTAATCCGCTTTTCTAAAATGCAGAACATAAACATGAAATAGGCAAACTAAGAATATTTTGACAGAACTCCTCGGGCAAGAAATGTTTAAAGATACAAACATAAAAATAAATATAAAAATTAATCGTTCAAAAATAAGTTTCAAACGACATTTTTTAAAATAAAACTTTTTTTTTTCTCAATGGACTCTTCCCCTCCCCACCCCCCCCCCCACCCCCCTACACACACACACCGTTTTGAGATAAATTTGAAATATATCAATATCAAAAGAAGAAAAGAATTAAAATTGTCTTCTACGAAGTGTTCAAAGGAAGGTGGATTTCTCTGAAGTAAAATTTTTAGTAACATTTTCCTTAACGTAAAATTATTCTATAGCCATTTATAAGAAAAGAAATATCATATATTTTTAATTATCAGACATAAAGAAAGCATAATTGATTAAATTTCACTATACTGGGAGCAAGGCTTTGACTGGGAGGGAGAATGTATCCACCAGGGGGCACTGTAGTTGCGCATGCGTTTTAGATGTCTTTCGTTGGAACGTACGTTGTAGTAACTGAAAGTTTGTTTTATGTACGCGTATTTATTTTTTTGCGAAATTTCAAGTTCTGTGATTTTAAGTCGTATTCACTTAGTTTATTTATGTATTGAATATATACATCTGACTTACGTGCTTGACACCCAATGACTCTTATAAGCTGTCGTCGATATAATTCGGGATAGAGACAACACTTGAAGGTTACATCCGGGAACTCTACAAAGTGTGTGGCAAGGTGTGTGTGGTGTGGAACGTACTTAGTGTTAATTTGTATCGAGATTTAGTGTTATTGTACTTCGTCTTTATAAAAGCTGGTAAAAAAGAACTTTTGTCTGGCAGAGTATATTTTGAGGATGAAGCATTTCATTCTCTGAGTATGCTTAGTCGGATGTATTCGTCTTCCCCTTCTAAAAAGATGCAAGTCCTCGATGATCTAAAAAGATGCAGCTCCTCAATGTAATAGTTTTTAAAATTTCAAATCGAGGAATTTATCTTACTTCTTGCAACAGGATTAAAGTAAGTGTCACAATTTTTCTTTTTAGTACTAAATTTAGTGTTCTTTTTTATGATTTTCTAAATAGCACTGATCAAAATCTTGCATAAAATTCTATTAGTTTTGAATCTGTTTGCAAAAAGCCCGCTAATTCTAGAAGTATATATTTTTTAACTTATGACGTTGCCTTTTATTACAAATTATATATTTTAAATTCTCACATGTTTCCCCTAATTTAAAGTTATAATATCACATTTTAAGTTAAATTCATTCTCTTGTTTTCCATGGGAGTTCTTAGTTTCAATTCTTATCTGTTTCAATTATAATTCTTATCTATCACTAAACGACCACAATGATATAAAGAAAAAAAAAAGCTTTGAAGGATTTCCTAACGCTTTCTTACTTCCTACATAGGGATTACAATCCCGTATCCTGGGATTCCAGGATTCCGCTCTATTTTTAATCCCGAAAATCCCGGGATTTTTTCTGTCAAATCCCGGGATTTTCGGAGTTGTTTTTTTTTTTTTTTTTTTTTTTTTTTTTAACAGAACAATATTCAACTGAAATAAAAAAAAATATATATTTATAGACTTTTGCTTTTGGAATAAAAATCAATTTTTATAAATTTATGTATATATGTATCATTGAAAAAGAATGTATATCTCGAATATTTTTTACATATATTTATAAGCGATTAAACATTTTAACGTGTAAATCTGTTGACCTGCTAACAGACGTCACAGCGATGAGTCAGGAAAAACGAAATCATTTCTTTATTTCGAATTCGCTGCATGTAGAAGGATCTTCCATTCCATGAGTCATTTTGAGATTAACGTTTACTGATAAGCATTTGTTTCTTTTCGTGCTTTTAAATTTATTTTTCTTTGAAGATATCTAATGAAAAGGATTTTCTATCGTAGAATTGTAATCTTTAATTACATGGTTATGAGAATAATGTAAAATTTAATTTGTCATAATAATTACTTTTTAATATTGTAAATATTTAGTCATTCAAAAACTTTTTTAACAGGAAATAAAAGGAAGTATGTAGAAGATAAAACATAAACTTATACGAAAAATACAAAAATGACAGATGTTAAGATATATATTTAAAACAAAAGAAGTTTGGAGACTATAAGTTATTTTTTTCTTCGTGTTATTAATATAGAATATTTATTTATTTTTATTGATAGTTGAATAGACTTTGTGATTACCCTCTGATCTACAAAAAAACTTGCCCATGTGGAAATATAAATTTTTTTTAATCTAATTTTTAAATGATAAGGATTTTATTTATTTATTTTTTTTCTGGGAGGGGGTCGGGATTTCTTTGAAATTTTCGTAAAGCTGATATCTTAAATCTTGCACTGATTATAATTAAAGTTTTGAAGTTTTATAGTAGGACAAGATTAAAAACCCAATATATATTTAACAAAATACAGAAGTAATTTTTTTCTCAATGTTATTAAAGTAGAATATTTATTTTTTTATTCATAGTTAAATAGCTGTTGTGATTATCATCTGATGCATATGTAAAAGTGCCTATGTGGCAATATAATTTTTAAAAAATCTAATTTTAAAATTATGAATTTTCATTTTTTTCTTGGGGGGGGGGGGGATTTACTTGCAATTTTCTTACATCTGATATTTTAAATGTTTTTCGACATTCAACCGCCGAGTATATTAAATATTTTGAACTTTTAGAGTGGGAAAAGATTATAAAATATATATGCATATATTTATCCGTGTACCTTAATAGAGACACTGCGGGGCAGCTGAATTTGCCCGATAATCGAAGATGTCTGCTTTTGTGAGGTAAAAAAATATACAAATATCTATGTCTTGCGGATTAAAAAAGTATTCGCTAAAAAGAGGTGTCCGCTATTCGGGAATGTCTATTAACATCCACAACTGATACTCCCGAATACCGGACATCTCAATTTAGATAACAATAATGCAGGGTTGCATTTTTTTTCAAAAGAACTTCTTGATTAAAGCATGGGCATACTGGGCAGTGCCCCCCCCCCACCCCTTACGATTTTAGTGCCACCAAATTTGATGTGCAATATTTGTAAAGCTTATATTTTAAATCTGTTTCGAAATTGTACTGATTATAATCAATATTTTGACCTTTCAAAGTAAAATAAGATTTTAAAAAAATCTTAATATTTAAATAAATATTTTTTGTTTTAATTTTGTTCTACTCCTGAAGTTCAAAATATTGATTATAATAAATACAATGTGGTAAAAGATTTAAATTATCATCTTAACGAAAATTGCATACCAAAATTAGGAGCACAGAAGAAAATCAGGCTGTATGGGGGTGGAGGGGGCAGGACCACAGCCAAATATTTTTTCAGGATTCAACGTGGTCAAACATGGCTACGTATGATGCTTACAAAAAATGGGTGCGATTCAGACGTTTGAAGTGTCTGAAATTCAGACGCAAAAAGTGTCTAAAAAAATTCAGACATTTTAAAATGTCTGAAAATTGAACACTCCGTTTCAGACACTTAAGTGTCTGAATTTCAGACATTTTAATTTGCAGTGAAGGAAAGAAAAAGAAAAGCAAATGATGATAATATAAAATTATATTTGCAGATCAAACATAATTATAAGAATATTTATATTTTCAAACCTCATTACCTTCCCAAAATATTAAATATCAGCACATTTTTGTTAATAGGATTTTATTCAACTTGATTTTTTAAAATAATTTTTTAGCACAGCTTTGATTAATTACAACGATTTCTATTCCTTGTTTAAAGTATATTTTCAAGATGACTCTGCGGCTTGAAAATTAAATATGTTGTTGAGATGGAACACAGAAAATCAAAGCAGATTTTGTACCTTTTAAGTAAACTTTCGGTAGAATTATTAAAAAAAAAAAAAAAAAAAAGAATACTATAGAGGTAGGATTTATTTTCCATTGGAAAAACTAAAAAATATTTATAAAATATTCAGATATTCCAAATAACTTCACTCTGGTGCTTTCACGATTTCCTTTCATGTTCTAGTACATCCATCATATAAAGCAATCACAACATTTATCATATATAAGTTTAAATTTGATAATATTGAAAAATTTACTTCGAAAATATACTCTGTAAGAGAATTAAATGAAATGATACTCTTGTCTTTGTTGCAAAAAATGAAAAGTAATATGTAAAATTATATCATAAATACAAAATGTACTGAAAATTGAAAGGAAAAAAAATGATGATAATATAAAAATATATGTGCAGATCAAACATAATTATAAGAATATTTATATTTTCAAACCTCATTACCTTCCCAAAATATTAAATATCAGCACATTTTTCAATAGGATTTTATTCAACTTTATTTTTTAAAATAATTTTTTAGCACAGCTTGTAATAAATCATATATAAGGTTAAATTTGATAATATTGAAACATTTACTTCAAAAATATACTCTGTAAGAGAATGAAATGAAATGATACTTTTGTCATTGTTGCAAAAAATGAAAATTAATATGTAAAATTAAGTATAATATAAAGTATTGAAAGTTGAAAAAAAAGAACTTAATAATGAAATATCATTTGAAATTAGATTCTTTTTATTTATGTATGGGCATTTGTTTATATAGATTAAATGATAATTGCAATTTGATCAAGCTATTTAGCAAGCATTAATATCTAAATATATGCATTGTTTTTTTAATAACAAGCAGGGAAAATTACTTCTGGACTACAAAATATTTATTTATAAAATAGAGGTCTAAAGAAATATTAAACAAATTCATTATTTTGAAAATGATATGCATTTATTGAAAACACACAAATGAACACACAAGCCTTTTAAAACAAAACTAATTTTATTGGATGTAAAAAAGAACCAAATATGCAAATTATTAAAATAAAAATAATTTAGATTTTAAATAGCATTATATGTTTAATTATCTAATAAAAGTCACTATTTTTCTATAAAATTTCAGCTTGAAATAAAGTTCACATAATCGTACAAAAGGGTTCTTTCTTACCTTTTACCAGTGTAATCCATTTTCACAAACATGAAATAAAGTATTTCACGAAGTAGCGATAAAACACTATTTTTAAAAAAGTTATATGCACTTTAAAAAATATTCTTGATACTGCATACATCTATCGTGATACAACATATTTTTTTAATGCGCTACATAATAAAATTCATTACGAATGCGATATTTAAAAATCCGCATGCATTTCTGAACACACAGTCAAAAATAACTAGACATTTCTTTCTTTAAGAAGAACGTAATACGTAGTGTACATCCAAATACATGGTGTTTCAATATTGTAATAATATTTCTGTCAAGCACTGCACAACTAAAGAAAACTGCATTTAACTAAAGAAATCAGGAGCTTATCACAAAGCTAATTTTTTTTTTGTTATTTCCCTAATCCAAGGATTCCAATTTCCCAAGGATCACTTCACTTAGATATTGCATGAAAGTTGATCTCCAAAATTTAGCAAAAGAGCTGGGAGTGCAAATCGACGAGAACGATACTATACCAATAATCATTCAAAAAATTGAAAAGTCAAATGACTATGATGAGGAACTCGCAATTAAGCAAGCTGGGTATACAGTGCAGGATAGAGAAGTGAAATTATCTAAGGGAAAAGAAGAGAGAGGGAGAGAGAAAGAAGAGGGGGAGTTAGAGAGGGAATTGGAGAAAGCTAAGACAGAGAACGAAGAAAAAAAGGGAACGTGAATTTAAATTAGAAGAGTTGAGATTAACGCAAAACACAGAGAGAAGCAGCTCCAGCGCCAGCAATCATCTGATAGAAACCCAAAACTGAACATAAAGTCTATTATGCATACTTTTGACCCAGAGAAATCAGACATAACTCTTTTTTCAATTTATTTGAAAGACAAGCAGAAAGGTCGGGTATTGAAACAGACGACTTAGTCCTCATCTCTTAGATTTATTGCCCATAGATATAGCAGAGCTAATTTTAAGGGAGAACAGAGACAGTGTGGACAATTTTTCTCACGTGAAAAAAATTATTTTAGCATGATACAGGTTAAGCGCACCAGTTAAAATTAATGATTCATTAAAAAAATCCAAACAGCCCATGGAAAGACTTAATCTTTGAACTAAATAGATTTCGAGACGGTGTTAGGTTCTTTTTTTAAACCTTTTAAGTTGTTGTTGGGTCCTGAATTATTTATTTCATATACATCACTAGTTAATTATAAAACTAACTATTAATTATTCCGATTGTCTTTTGAAGATGAAAACCTAATTCATTAAAACCCATATAGCCCTTTGCGTGGAGTTACGAATTAGCATGCAAAAGCTCCCTATGATAATTAAAATCAATATAATACTAAAATAATGATTTAGGGCAATATATTTATAAGTCTCTATCCTAATAAAGACAATCATGATAATTAATCGACCCAATCGTTTCCATGAGAACCCGACATAACATAAATTTATCACAAAAGGGCTTATAAATAGTTCTTATTAAATGAATATTTAAATTTTGATTAAATTAGCTTGTACATCACAATTATTCAAAGGAAATTTAATGAAGGAGGCTAAACAATCAACAAAACTGAATGTCAAGTTCTCATCGGAAATTTATGACCGTATGAAATTATTCTTTTACCTTATGAATTGCGTTGTGTTTGTTCTAAAACTGTTATTATTATTATTTAATTTATTATGTTAACAATTAATATTATCTAGTTTCCCGAAATTCACCCTAAATTTTAAATAGTAGCTAACACATTAAATTAACAATCCCTCTATTTATTTAAGGAAAATTTCTGTAACTCAATGTATTTATTAATCTTTTACTAATTGAAAAGGACAATCAAGTCAATGAAATTAATTCAATTAAACCAAAATTACTTAATTTATTCAAGAAAAGCAATGCAACCATCAGAAATAATATTCTAATTTGCAACAAACAACAACATTTAAATCATATTAGCATAATAAAATATTATCTAGTTTTCCGATATTCCTTTTAAATTTCAAAAGGTTACTAACACATTAAATTAACAATCCCTCTATTTATTTAAGGAAAATTTCTGTAACTCAATATATTTATTAATCTTTTACTAATTGAAAAGGACAATCAAGTCAATGAAATTAATTCAACTAAACAAAATATACTTAGTTTATTGAAGGAAATTAATGCATGAATCAAAAATATTACTTCAATTCGAAATAAACATTAATACTTAAATCATAGCAGCATAATACAAGACATTACAACTTTAGTATAATTTCGCTAACATTTACGCTTATCTACCCACATATGGTTAATAATTTATAATTTTGTTATAATAATTTTTTTTTATTTAATATGTATAATACTAAAGCAAATAAAAATTTCCATGACCGATATTAATTTTCGCCAAAACTCTGATCATCAATATATTTACTATAACTATTAATATAAATAGAACATCAATTTAATTTCCACTCACCGATCTCTCCAAGATAAGCTGCTGAATAGTCCATAGTAGTATTTACCAATAAATCACAGTTCTTTTAAAACATTAAATTGGTTAAAATCCACAAAAGTCTCTCCACAAATCAACTCCAAGTATTGGTTCTTCATTTCTAACATTTCGAGATTAACTCGTTAGCAAACTTTGTACGTATTTTAGCAGGGGCAATCGTGAATAGTTCTGATCACTCCGGAAATTGTTGAACATCCCTGGCGACGAGAGCTGATCAGTCGGAGTCCCGACTCAGAAGCGAAATCTATACAACTTTTAGCAGGGGCGCGCGTGCATAGCTTCGACCACTCTGGAATTCGATGAATATCCCGGTCGACGAGAGCTGACCAGCCGGAGTCCTAACTCAGAAGCTAACCTCTATACAAACTTTAGCAGGGGCGCGAGCATAGCTCTGACCACTCTGGAATTCGTTGGATATCCCGGGCGACGCTCTGCTCTCTTGTAACACCAGTAGAGCTCCTCTATATTAAACATTTTCTGGATCTCGACGAGTTTCAGAAAAGGGAAACACGCTAGAGAAGGGCGTCATCTTGAATTGACGGGGCAGGCAAAACTCCTCTCCTACTGTCCGTTCCATTTAGGAATTTCAGCTCCTCTCGTACGATGAATCTCCTCCGCACAGTGCTTTTAACCGGCGACAAATAAAAGTATACGGCCCATACGGCTGTTCTCCATATCTCGCAAGAACTGGCGAACCTTTTGAAAACTCCCTAACACCACGAACTCTAGGTTTCATCTCTCCACTCACTCTTATTTTCTTAAGTTTTCACATTCTTAAAAAAAGGGGGTGTACCTACCCTTACACCCGCATCAAATCATAGCCTTCTCTTGTCCCATTCGCCGATATTTTTCTTTCTCCGCCCTTTGACGTAAAACACCTAATTTAAATATTAAAGTAACGGTATGCCGGACCCAGGCTTCCTGTTTTCGGAAACCAATACATGTAACAGATATCATTTCGGATTTTTACAGTGTCAACTCTTATCCCGCTCCCGCCAAAATTACAACTGTCCAGGTTAAAGGTAATGTCAAGAACATGAAATTTATTTCTCAAAGGGTGGGAGGTTTTTTCCTTTTTCCGCTGAAATAGAGCTTTCTGTTGACCGCTTCAAAACATGCCGGTTCAAATATCGCATAGGGGACTTTTCCAGCAAACGACCCCATATCCGCTCTTTCTCTCTGTGAAAAACCTCCGAACGGAAATAAGAAAGCTCTTGTTACACTTGACTAGTATTAGACATAATTCTGTAAAGTAAAATTAACTTTGCTCTCCGGTTAACCGTTTGTCTTATTATTCGTATAATTGCCCTTAATTTTAATTAATTTGTCTTTATTTTAGCTTAAAATGTCAATTTAAATGTTACTGCTTTACCAACTTATATGTAAATATATTCCTATCATTAATGAACTGTAACAACGGCTGGTTAGATGGTTTCGGCATAAAAAGCTTAGAGGAGCTAAAAGGCTTGTTCATTACGGAGCAAATTAAACGGAGAGTGCCGACCGAAGAGAAGGAGCACTTTATAGATCTTTGGGCTTCGTACAAGAACCCGAATAATTTAGTTAAAGATCTGGACGTGTATGACACAATAAAGGGTGTCCCAAGAAAGACGTGAAATACTAGACCCCCGGGGAAAAAAGGTTCGTACGGCCGAGATATACCGAAAAAGAAACGGAGAAAAATCAGGAGGTCAAACCAAATTGCAGGGAAAAAACGAAAATAAGGAAAGGCTATATTCGAAAAAACAAAGAAAAATACGTTCTTTATATGTGAGGGTGGAGGATACTGGAAAAGGAGTTGCCCGGAACTAAAAAAACAGAAAACCTACATAAAACGGTATACAATATCAGTAGGGAACCAAACTTAGAGAATGGATTTGAACCATATTTAAGTCGTGGTAAAGTAAATGGCGAAGAAATCACAATGCTTAGAGATGCTAGAAGTATGGTATGACCGAGAAAATTAGTTAAAACTTATCAATTAAACGGAGAAGTTAGTTGGGTAAAACAACCGCTTCGTTGCCTTCCCATAGCTGAAATGATGGTCAAATTGGCAGATAAAAGTATCATAAGTACGAAAACAATTGTCGCAGACGAAGACTCCGACATTAATTATTACATTCTAGGTAATCAAACTCATAAAATTAATTTAGGCAAAAACGACAAAAAAAACTCAAATCTTACACGCAGTTACGCGAAGTCAAACAAAAGAAAATAAAACTGCAAACTGTCAAAACGCGAAGTTCGGTCAGCAGGTGAAGAGTCCATCACAGAGGATGAAACAGCAGGTTGAAAGAAACGAGGGAACGAGAAAGGACAAAAGACTGGAGTCAAACAGGGGGGAAGAACGGGTAGACGAAGAGCCACTTTCCCTGCCGGCTCTGATTGAAGATGAAATATTCTCTTTATGTAAAGTGGAGAAAAAAGAATTCGAAATAGAGCAAGGACAAGACAAATGACTGGCGGAAATAAATAAAAAAGCACACGAATAAAAATTCTTTTATAATACAAAGAACAAATTGTCGTAAGAAAAACAGCAGATCATAGAGGCTGAGACCGAACACAGGTAGTCGTACCGCAAAATTCAGACAAGCTATTCTAAGTACATGTCATGAGAGTATAGCAGCACATTTAGGTGTAAAGAAAACGAAAGATAACCTGGTAACCTTTTGAGGTACTTTTTCTGGCCAAACGTTATAAAAGACGCAGAACACATTGTCAAATCTTGCACGCCATGTCAAATTGTGGGAAAATCCGGTGAAAAAAATCCCCTTTGACAAGAGTTCCGATCATAGCGGAGGTATTCTCAAAACTTTCAATAGATTTAGTAGGACCGCTAGTCAACTCAAAAAGTGGAAATAAATACAAGCTTGCGGCACTCTGTATATTTTCAAAATATCCGGAGGCGATTCCGATTCCGAATATGCTGTCAGAGACCGTTATTCAAGCACTTATGCAAGTCTTCAGTAGGCTTGGATTTGCGAAGGAGATCCAGACAGATTTAGGAAAATCATTTACGTCAAACTTAAAGACATCTTTCTTAGAAAAATTCGGTGTCAAACTAAGACACTCTAGTGTTTGTAATCCGATGGCAAATAACGTGGAGCGATTACACAGGACAATTAAAAGACTATTAAAAGTCATGCGTCTAGAGAGTGGGACAGACTGGGAGGAAAATCTGCCTCACGCTTTATTGGCTTTACGAAACGCGATTAGCGACTCAACGGGATTCAGCCCAGCGGAGTTAGTTTTCGGCAGAAATCTCAGAACGCCAGAAACCTTGCTATATGAACAATGGACAGGGGACAATCACGAACCAGAGCTAGTCACAGAGTATGTTTTCGGACTCATGAACAAGCTAAAAAGGAGTCTGGAATTAGCGAAAGAAAACATGTTAGAAAATTGAGAAAAACGCAAGGAAAGATATGACAGGAAAGCTGCCCAAAGAGAATATAAAATCGGTGACCAAGTATTAGTATTGGTAACACAAAAAGCGAACAAAATGTCAGCAAGTTCGACAGGGCCAGGAAAAATAAAAGCTAAAATTTCGGATACAAATTATATAGCAGAAGTCCCAGTAAGGCGCGAAAATGAGCAAATTTTTTGCATAAACTTACTAAAACCATTCATACAGCGGGTAGAGATAATAAACATTTTTACGCATAATTATGATGAATCCGAGGAATTACAGGACATGGAGATAGCATTTCCGGTAGATGAGCCAGATAGTTATAATTTTTAAAATATAGTGCAAGAAAGTAAATTAGCAGAAAGGTGCAATCCCGACCAATTGCATGAATCAGAAACCCTGCTGGAGGAGTTTAGGGGGGTATTTTCAAACAACCCGGGGGCAACAGATATGGAGATACATGATATCGAGGTCCAAGATGACAAAACAATAAGAGTAAGGCCATACAGAATGTCCAGGAGGCAGGAGGAAATTTTAGATAAATTAAAAAAGTGCTCGAACTAAATATTATAAGGGAAGGAGAGTTAGATTAATATTCGCCCATGATTCTTGTTGAATCAGAAGGAAAGGATCCACGCCAATGTATTGACTATCGTCGGCTTAACACAGTCACTAAAGTAGAATATTATCCCTTACCTAACATAGAGGAAAGAGTTGCAAGAGTATCGGCAGCGAAATATATCACAATATTAGATCTAACAAAAGGATATCGGCAAATACCGATGACGCCACGGGCACAGAAATTACTAGCATTTGTAACTAACACTGCAACAATTTTCCCGTTAAAGATGCATTTTGGTTTAATCAATTTGTCCTATAGATTTTCAAAATTCATGGCAAAAATGCTAAGGGGGCTGGAGAAATTCTGCCTACCCTATATCGACGATATGGCAATTTTCTCGGAGACATGGAAGGAACATATGGAGCATGTCAGGGCGGTACTAAGTAGAATCGGAGAGGTTAACCTGACCGTAAAAATAGCTCAGATTTGCTGCAAATTTGCTCAGAAAACAGTAAAATACTTAGGTCATATAGTGGGGGGAAGGATAGAGGAGACCAGCAGAGGCAAAAATTAAAGCGATATGCGAGTTGCAAACGCAGACAAAATCAGAAATTCGCAGATGTCTATGGATGGCAGGATACTATTCGCGCTATATAAAAATTATGCATCGATTGTAGAACCGCTTACGAGGGCGCTAAAAGGTAAAAATAAAAGGGAGAAAATAGTATGGAACACAGAAATGGATAATGCCTTCAAATCTCTAAAAGAAAAACTCACGACAGAACCCATACTGTATGCGCCAAATTGCAACGCCGAATTTATAATCCAAACGGAGGCTTCAAATTTTGGTGTCGGAGTAGTGCTAGCGTAAAGACAAAATTCAGAAGAACATACCATTATATACCTGAGTAGGAAGTTCAGCGAAACCGAAAGAAAATACAGTGCGACAGAGCGGGAATGTTCGGCAATAATCTTTGCCATAAAAAATTAAAACATTATATTGACGGACAAAAATTCTTGATCGAAACCTATCACAGCCCTTTAACATTCTTATAGAACAATGCAGGCAATAATACGAGGCTTTTAAGGTGGGCACTGACCTTGCAACCATACCAGTATGCCATCAAACATAGACCAGGTAAAGACATAACGCACGTAGATTTTTTGAGAAGGGCAGAGTAATGTCTTGAAAAAAACAACAACAAGACTAGAAAACTGGAATTCTGCTTTTTCAGAATTTCGTGTCACCCCGATGAAAAAAAATATATGTATATATAAATAGTACAAAACATATTTCAATTTGAAGACTTAAAGCACAAAATTTTATTTTATGTAAAATGACGTCATTCGCATCCGCTTAAGAATTCCACATTTACGATCCACTCTTAAACATCTACAGTAAAGCATGCATAGGATGTCACTATCTCAAAGTTAATACACAAATGCAGCAAAAAGATGCCGTCATTAAAGAAACGGGACAAAAAAACGGCTATCTATTGATTCATAGGCATTTATTAGTTTGTAACATTAATAAGACGATTTCAGTCGTGACGTTAGTCATTACGTTTTCGTTGGAAACTGACACCAAACAAACGGTTGCTATGTTGTATTTTCTATTTTGTTTGTGTGTTGCAGCTATATCTTATATCTATATCTCACATCTAAGTGTTTTAATACTTGATATGTACTGGTAACATTTTCCACGATTTATATTTAAAAAGAAATGACGCATAGCAACCGTTTGTTTGGAGTCACTTTCCAACCAAAACGTCATGACTGACGTCACACTGAAAGGGTCTACAGATACTTAAAATTAAATATAGTTTATAATAGCTCCATGTTTTATTATTCGTAGAAATTATTCGTTTATATTTTATTCAAAATAGCACGTATTTTAATTACAATTTCTTTCGGTTGTTATGAGAAAATGGCAACAAAAAGATACAATTGCTATTTTTCCTTTACTTTCTATATAAATGGAGTACTTGAGTTGCCAAAATTAAAGAAATGGTGCTAAAAACTACAAAAAAATTAATATTTCAAAAGTAAATGGAGATACAGTTTTCAAACAAATTGCATTTAAAAGTACTTTTTTTTCCCAATACGACGGTATAAACATTGAAAATGTGCAATGCTTAGAAATTAAAAAAATTGCTATAGAGCATTTAATTGTACAATGATACGTCTACTTTGTTTATTGCTAGCGCCTACAAGGTAACGTTATTTTTTGGAGACAAAATAAGCTGGGAGAAAGGAATAGCATACCGTTCCGGGGGCTAAAAATGGTATATCGTAAGATATTCTTTTTAATGTTTGAAAATAGAATATGATGTAAAGTGATTTGTAATAGAATAAAGTGTAAAATATTATACAGAGTTTACAAAGAAAATATTTTTTTTTTTTGGGGGGGGGGGGGGGAGGTGGAAAAATTTGAGAAAAAAGAGGGGCAGACAGGTAAATAAGGACTTTTTTTGCATGTAGCCATTCATATAATTTTGATCTGCCTTTCTGTTTTCCAGAATATTTCGTCTTGCGGCCAAAATATTCTATTAAAGGGGGGAGGGGGTTAGTTGTACAGATTTGAACTATATCACTATATTCCTTGCAGAAAAACCCTCAGTGGCACAGATTCACTATATAAGAAAACGTAATGTGTTTCGATAACAAAGCAAAAATATAGCTAAGTTCACTAATCTGGACGGCAAGACAAAGCGAACCGGTTGATCACCATCGATCTACTACTTTTGACAGTGTGGGGCTATGCATGTATAACGTTATCATTGTAGGGGGAGGGCGTTTGGCATTTGACATCGTAAGATATCTCTAGGGGGAGGGGGGTTGCCTTTTGATATCGTTATCATTTTTGATCCAATCAAACTTTTCTTTTTTGAGTAACTTTTCCTTTACATGCAAGTAGTCTGCTACCTGTTATTTATTATTATTTTTATGTGTTTTTATGAAAATAAAAAGCTATTATTAAAGTCATTAAATGTTTATAAAATCATTTCATTCCAAAATTTGCAATACCACAACGTTTGAAATTCCTGTTCTTCTGCCATATGTGCATGTAATTCGCTCTTAGAAAAACCAGGAGCATAATATGTAGGAAATGATACTTGCGTTTACCAGTAAAGAAAGAGAAATAATGTTATCCTCTGTTTTGTTGATTATGTTCTGCTTTTTCCCTTCCCCGTGCAAGGTGGCAAGTACAAGAAGACAATATTACTGTTGATTGTATTATGTAACAACAAGCTAATATTAAATACTTTTAAATAGTAACTAACTGTTTTAGATGTTATTTGGTGTGAATTTGTTTCAATGAATTGATATTTTATTGGCTTCTAGAATCCGTAAAGTATGCGACTAATAAATGTATAATTATATGTGTCTGTCACTTCAAACGTCTAAAAAGAAAGAAAATAACTAGAAAACAGGAATTTTGCTTTTTCAGAATTTAGTGTTGCCGAAAAAAAATATATGTATATATAAATAGTGCAAAACATATTTCAATTTTAAGACTTAAAGCACACACTTTTATTTTATGTAAAATGACGTCATTCGCATCCGCTTAAAAATTCCACATTTACGATCCACTCTTAAACCTCTACAGTAAAGCATAATAGGATGTCACTATCGCAAAATAATACACAAATGCAGCAAAAAGATGCCGTTATTAAAGCAACTCCACAAAAAAAAAAAAATGGCTTTCTAATGATTCATAGGTCTTCATTTGTTTGTAAATATAGTTTATAACAGCTCCATGTTTTAAAAGAAATTATTCGTTTATATTTTTTTCAAAATAGCACGTATTTTAATTATATTTTCTTTCGGTTGTTATGAGAAAATGGCAACAAAAAGATATAACTGCTACTTTTCGTGATTTTCAACTATTACTTTCAACAGAAATGGAGTACTTGAGTTGCCAAAATTAAACAAATGGTGCTAAAAACTACACAAAAATTAATATTTCAAAAATAAATGGAGGTGCAGTTTTCAAACAAATTGCTTTTAAAAGTACTTTTTTTCCCCCAATACGATGGTATAAACATTGAAAATGTGCGATGCTTAGAAATTAAAAAAATTGCTATAGAGCATTTAATCGTACAACGAAACGTCTGTTTTGTTTATAAATGTCTTCTGTAAGGTAACGTTATTTTTTGGAGACACAAAATAAGCTGGGAGAAAGAAATAGCATACCGGACCGGGGGCTAAAAAGAATTTTTAGAATTTGATAACGATATCATCGGGGGAGGGGAAGGAGTTCGATAAATGATAATCTATGATATCGTAAGGGGGGGGGGGGAGGGTTCAAAATCAGCAAAATGTTGATAACGTTATATATGCATAGCCCCTAATGGCTGAAAACGTTCTGAGTTTTCTAATGTATTTTAAGATATTTTTAATGTATTTTAAATATCTTTATATTATACTTATGCACCTGAAAGTAAATTTTTGTACAATTATTTGTGCTTTTTAATTGTTTAACTCAAGGTGAATACAGCACTAGAACTTTGACTTTCATTTATTGAAAATTATCCAGCTTTAATATTTCAAAAAAGAAATTAAGCAAACCCGACGTGTTTTTGTTACAGAGTTAAAAATTAATGGTTAAAAGTAAAACATCCAAAATTGTAAAAATAGCTTTTTTAGTACTATTTATAATGTACTACATTAATTTTAATGCAATTAACAACAACGCTAAGCAAATTATATTCCTCCAGATAGGATGGCTCAGTTGGTAGAGCATTGCCGGCTTGAGCCAAGAGATCCATATATGGTTCGAATCCTGGCCTGGGCATTTTTCGCCCAGTTGGGAATTTACAACCCATATTTATAATGTAGTAAAGCACCAACAAATACTTAATAAATGGCTTTTATTATTATTACTAGCCGCCCTTGGCGACCAGTTTGGTCTCCTTTAAATCTGTGCTAAGCATTGTATCATGTTACTTTTATTCATAATTTAATTTACTTGCTCAATCCTTTGCCAAATCGGAAGATTCTGATACAGAAATCATGAACTCGGTATTTTTATGTTAGCCCAGTGCAGGTGATATATCGCCAAACATTGTACCCGTCGTATTTTTTCTTATTTCATTAATTTCATTACTTTCACTCATTTTATTTAAAATACATAACTTTAATTTAAAACTGAAATGATTAAGGTTTATAACTCTCAATTTTCTCAAAAAAAAAAAAAAAAATGAATGAAAAGAAAAGAAAAAAAAAAGTAATAAACAATACTATAAACTATGACATTTAATTTCAAAATCAAAGCTTTGTTTTAATTTACCTCTTGAAAAATTGTTTATGACAGTCGCATGCGATGGACTATTATAATACAGATGATATGATGGCGATGGAACAATATTTGGCGATTTATCATCTGCGCCCGGCTAACATTAAATTACCAAATTGGCTGTTTGGCATATAAAAAGTGAAGCGGTCAACCCGGAACTATTGATGACAGTCACATGACTTAGGCTATTATAGAGATTATTGTTGTTAGTGAAATATCAATATGCATTTTTTAATAGATTTAACAACGGACATTGTAATAAATCAAATTGTTTTCTTTTGGAAAGCTTTAAAAAGTCATGTTTTAGATCAGAATTAAAACTATATCTATTTTATTAAAAAACCTTTTTTTTTATTAACTTCAAAGTCCATTCATAAAAAATAGTTAAAAGTAAATGTGATAAACATTCAATAATAATAATAATAATAATAAATATTCAAATCTAGGAAATATTTTGTTAAAATTTAAAATCAGTCTCGCACCAGAGAAAAAAGGCTAGAAAAAATCTGTAAGAAAATGTTTTACAAAATATTAAGGCTTATCAATTTTCGTTATAAAAAATTAGTAGTTAATAAATTATGAGTTTGCATCAACATAGTCATGAAAGTGGAAATGCATGAAATCCATTACAAAAAATAAATAACTAGTAAATCTGCAGATCAGGAGCCTCAACGTCATCTTTGCAAGTCATTGTTTTTTAACACTCATTGCGTAATATTCATCTTCCTACAAATCGCTTTTTAAAGTTTTCAAATTACATAAATATTTATAAGAATACAAAATACTTCGTAAAGTTTCAGAAATTAAATGTGTTAAACAAGTGGTTATACACTGATGTTCTGAAATTCTGATGAGCTGCTTATTCTGGTAACTTTTTAAATCAAAAATTGCATTTCTTCAGGGGGGCTCTGCCCCCCTGAACCCCCCATAGTCTACACGGGTAAAATAGACGGGGGGGGGGGTGTAGTAATAAATGGGGGGGGGGTGTAAAAAACACGGGGGGGTGTAGTAAATTTACATTCGTAATTCTTTATTGATTGTGCGGATGGTTATAGTATATCATAGATTTTTTTTTACGCTGTGATTTATAAGGATAAGCATAAGTTTTTTTTATAAATTAATAAATAAATTTAAAATTTAAAATAAAATCCTCATGTTAACCGTACGCAAACAATAAATCTTGAAGTGACGCCAAAAATTTAACCCTAAAATCCGCTACATTCGACCGAAACACAACGGCGAGCTTAAAAAAAGAAAGAAAGAAAAGAAAAATATTTTTAGTAATACAGTTTTTAATTCATAATACGATGAAATGCTACTTTAGAATGCTTAAATATAAGCAGATCATTTTAATTTTACAGAAAAAATGCACGGATGAAGTCAAAGAATTCGGTCCCTGTTCCACGTGCTTGTTTTGTTTGGGCCGAATGAGGGCATTTAAATCTGGGCGATAACGCACATCATATTGCAAACTGTTTTTACGGCATACTGCATCTCCATCTATCTCTTTCCTCCGTGAATAACAGTTAATTTTATTTTAACCAAGATCTTTTTATTCCAACATCTTTTTTTTTTTTTGATAAATGACGTATAATTCACCTGCTATTCGTACTTACTCAAAACCTTTCATCTTGTTATATTAAGAAATACTTGAGAGTTTTCGTTTTATTTCCAATATGTCGCCATATTAATTTTTTTATTCTTAATTTTTTTTTCATTTTCCTGTTTCACGTCAAAATCTTTCAATTGAAAATTGTTTAAGAGAAAATATTATTCAGGATTTTGAATTTCTTGGCAACGATTAAAGAAACATTGATAAATTTTACGAAAAAATGTCACATTATTTTCTATCAAAATAATGAACTTTTGTATTTTTAAGCAAAATATTTGAATAAAATAAATAAAATATTGCCTATTTTTATTTCTGGGGCTAAAATCCATCTATATGCAAAAATACAAATGCATTAATTTATCCGTTTTGACGTTGGCTTTACTGAAACATTATAGAGGCATTTATACTAGTATTATTAAGACCAAATACGTTGCTAGGCAACTGATGAAAGAAAAGGTAAAAAATGAAATATGTATTATGTCAAATTGATAAAACAAAATGCTTTATATTATTGGAAAACATGCATAAAGTTCCCCCAATAGTATAAACCTAATTAAAAAAATCTCGCAAATATATTGACAAAATTTCAAACTAATTGGAATAATTTAATAATCTTATTTAAAAATTTCAGCATCCAAAATTTACCATTTAAATCCATTTTTTATATGAGCCGTTTCTTTCAATAAATGAAAATTTGAAAATCGTCTGACTTGCCATAGAAAAGCATTACAGAGCAAAATAATATGTTCTATATTTCCCGAACGAATGAACCAAATTTAACCAAAAACTATACAGCTAAGTCCGAGTACCTCATCAACATGCCCAATTAATTTCAAGCCGATCGGGTGCTTTTTGTGGCAGTTATCGCGGAACAGACAGACAGACAGACAAACGGAAATCAAAACATTTCGTGTCTCCACAGTAAAGCCTTCACTTACGTTTCGGCAAATATAAATGCATTTTTTTAAACATGCTTTCATTAAAATTCACAAAATTGTAGAAAATATGTATGTTTTTTTTTTTTTTTTAAATGCACTAAAAAGTAGAAAAGTTTTGAAAAAAAAAACTTAAATGCACGCAGTTTAAATTAAATTGCGGTGAGCTCAATTATGGAAAATTAATGGATTTAAATGGGAATTTTGACAAATTAGCCAGAATTCGTCAAGGTGGCTTCATATATGGCAATTTATTTTTCTCACCAAATTTAGCGATATTTCGCCAAGTTGGCTAAAATTTTACGCTATTGTGGTAATCCTGTCATTAGTACTTTTTAAGAAATACTCATTGTTGAAGCTGATGCGGTTTTCTCCATAGGAAATTAAACGTAACCATTAAGTAAATTTGCTCCCCTTGGGGATCGAATTTTTAAAATTCAATGTCCAATTCATGTATTGCCCTCTGGAATACATACCGTATATACTCGTGTATAAGTCGAAGAATTTTAGACAAAATTTCGGAGTTGAAAAGGGGGGGGGGGTCGACTTATACACGAGTTATTAAAAAAAAAAAAAAAAAATGCAGATAATCGGCGAATGGGCAAGTCTTTAAAGTAATCACACATGGGTCTACGTTGGAGAGAAAGATAAAAGCGGACAAGGGTAATCTCCTGCGATTGGCAGAAAAAAAAAAAAAAAAAAGCTTAACAATAATGTCCCTGTAATTGTTCTGCACCCATTTTCTCTTTTGGGATAGATATTCCCTTCAATACAGGGGCATTTCTTTCAATCCCCTTTTTAAAAAGAGTTCAACTTGAGAATGCTTCTAGATATCTCTCCTACAATACAAAGAAGTAGTACTATATTTTAGCAGGCTAAGAAGTTGTTTACCCTTGTATAGATTTTTGAAGTATTTTTTTCTTTTTAAGTATCATTAAATTGATGCGAATAGGTTTCAAAATAGTTTAAGCTGCTCCAGTTTTACATAATTATACAGTTTTAAAACGATGAATTAAAAAAAAAAAAAATCTTATTAGAAAAGTAAAAAAAAGGGAAATGTTTACTATTTTAAAGAAAATTTATTAATTTTTTTTTTAAAGTTTACTATTTTAAGGAAGATTTATTAATTTTTTAGCCTCGATTACAAATCATTTTTCAACATACTACCAGAAATGTGGTTCGACTTATACACGAAAATTCAATTTTTTTCAAAATTTTGCTTGAGAATTGGGGGGGGGGGGGGGTCGACTTATACACGAGCATATACGGTATATATTTAAAATTTTAAAGCTCTGTGTCAACAGAGTGGTGAAAAATCAGTCACAATATTTGACTGCCATACACAAGCATAATTGTAAGTTTACGTATGCCAACATCCTTCATAATCCTTTATAATTTTGATATCTTTAGAATGTTTTAAATAGACGAGCAAATAGATTGAAAAAAAAAACGAAATCACATAAATCTCTCGCTTTATTATTATTTTTTAAACCTATTGGGAAGTGTTAAAAGATAGATCAATAACTTGATTTGTATAATTTAATGAACATATTTGAAATTTATATTTCATTTTCAAATACATCAAACTCATTTTATCTATTTATTTCGTCTTACTTACAAATGTTTAAGGAAAAGAAAACATTAACTGCATCATTTTTATTTTTATTTATTTATTTATTTTTTTTTTCAGCAGATTTGAAATTGTAGAAAATAAATGAAAATCGGATAGAAAACAACGTAAATCCCGGAATGATAAATAGATTTGTACACATTTTAAAAAAAGAAGCATGCAATGAAGAAGAAACGTATTACTGGTATTTCATAAAACGGTTAGTGTATGTTATTTTAAAACGTGGATATGAAATAACTACACACAAAAGTAAATAAAAAACTATTATTTACTCTTAAATAAATAAATAAACAATGACAGTTTACGTGCGTTGATTCGATTACGGAGTTGTTTTACTCGAAAAATATTTATAAAGCGATGGAGAAGGGAGAGGGGGGAGGGAGTAGAATTAAATAATCTCCAATCTATCTTCACCAGATTCTATATCGCCGAATACGGGAATGAAATGAAAAGGAAAAAAAAAAGTGAACAAATACCAGAGAGGAAGAGGAGAAAAAATTCCGGGGGAGCTGAGAGTAAATTTCGACGAAACGGTCATTAAAAGGTATACCTCACATAATGGAAAAGATTCCTTTTGAGCTTCTCCGCCCCCTACCCTCGTTCGAGGGAGAGTAATTTAATTTCGAACGATGCCACAAGGATTACCCTCTCGATACAGCCACTTTAGCAATCAGGGTGGTGCATTACCCCACTTCTGACTCAGCCCTTATCAAAACATTCCTTGGATATAGGGGGATTTTCCAGGATTGACCCGACGTTTTCCCTCGATCGGAGCTTTTTTCCTCCCCCATCAATTAGTTGGAGGAACCAGGAATTTCATTGCATCGGCCCCATTGCTATGTCTTTAGGCGCCGTGGCAGGCTGTATTACATAAATCAGAAATGAATTACCTGCCCTCTATCGAAAGCCGAGCTTGTGAATTTTCGATGGATGGGGTTTCAGGAAATCGGATGATTTACCTGCAGAAATTTCCCCGTCAGTAATCTTAGCGGCGGCGAAAATTACGCGTGCGCATATGTCTTGTGTCAATTCCTCTTCTTACGGATAAAATTCGGTTCGGCGAAGTGATGAGAGGTTAGGAAATAGAGAACTTCCAATTATATCAGTCTTTGCTTTAGTTTCGAAAGGGTAGGTTTTTATTTTCCTACTATATTAAAAAAAAAAAAAAAAAAAAAAATCCATTACAGTGAAGGAGGAAAGAGGAAAGAGTTGTTTTAAGTATTTTTTTGGGGGAAAAAATACATAAATATATTTTATGGGTGTTTTTAAAAAGAGCATACTTGCATAATTGCTCAAATCCTTAAGTCATTGGAAGAAATCGTTTAAAATAATTTTACAGAGAGAAAGAGATGATGGAGGGGGATGCGATTCCTACGATAAAATTTAGGGTCTGCGTGTCTTTAAATTTTAAATATTTTGAAAAACAATAAATTGTAAAAAATTTAATTTAGCAAATTTTGAAAAAAATTATTGCCTTTTTTATATACTTAAAATTAAAACTCTAAATAAAAAGGAGTGATTAGGAAGGGAATAGTCACCCTATCGCAGAGTCAAAATATGCCCAACCTCTTCAAAGTGACTATTCACTCTGAGCAAAAGTGAAATTTTTGGCTCTCTGAAAGAGTGAATAGTCACTCCTGGAAAATCAATATTCACTCTAAACAGGGGGGGATAATCACTCTTTAGGAGGAATGACTCTAAAGGAGTGCGTTTTTTCACCCCTATGGTAAAAGTGCACTCTCAGAAATAAAACTCTCACTTTTGACGATTCAGCAATCCTCGAGCTGTATTTCGTCGTTTTTGACGATCATTTCCTATCAACATCACGTGACTTTTAACGAAAGGTAAACTCTCAAATATTTGACGAAAGTTTTGCCTCAATCACGGTCAGATTCAATGCATTTTAAGAAAACAGTTGCTGTACCTCCTCAAATCCTGCGGTTTTAGCAAGCAGATAATTGCTTGTTTATGTTAGTCCTGTAATAATTTATTTTAAAACAGCACTTTTTAATGCTTTTCAGAAAATACTGAAATATAGGTAGTTACTGTTTCTTCATTGGTTATTTTTTTAGCTGTTAGAATTTTTAGGAATGCTTATTATATTTTTTAATTTATTTATTTATATGTTGTTGTTCGTTATGTTTTAATTCGAAAAGAATAAATTTCCTGTGTTCTTCAAAACCATTCAAAAAGAAAATTTGGTTAATAAAGTTTCAAAATTCCAGGATATCTTTTTTTTTTTTTTTTTTTTTTTTAAGAAGTATATTCTGTTTTCAATCAAATTAAAAATAAACATAACTATTCCCTTTCCCCTTTATAAACAGCAAAGTGTTAAAATCTTATCCACCTACTCAAAGTGATAAAATCTCTCGCAATATGCACTACACAATTCGTTATTTGTGAGCAAAAAATTAACCAGACCATATTCTAATTATTCATTGATCAAAGAAATTTCACTAGTAAATTATTTAATCAAGCCATATTATACAGTCGAACCTCGTTAACATGAACCTAAAGGGGAATCAAAATTTTGTTCATGTTAACAGCAATTCATGTTATCAGTATCAAATCTTTGTATTTGTTTTTATAGGGGACTGTGAAAACAATTCATGTTAAAAGTAATTCACATTAAGCGTGTTCATGTTAACGAGTTTTGACTGTAATTATTCTTTGACATGAGAAAACCATAATAATGAATTAGCCTTAGTTAAAACTTTTAGAAATTATAGCAGCGCCGATAAAATTACAATCTACCTTATAAAAATATAAATACGCGGCAGAATTCATTACACCAATCTAAAAGCACTTTTTTACATGTCTCTAGTAGCGAGGTTGGAAGGGCAACGGTCTCCCATACCAAAGGTCGCGGGTTCGAATCACGCCGAGGGAAGCGAGAAGTGATTTTTTTCTTCCGCCTGTAAATGAATATTGGAGCTTCCAAACCGTTTGACAGATGGCATCATCAGCCCTCTTTTGACGAAATTTATATCGTCAAGCAAGTGAAGAAAGTAATTTCATCAATTTGACGAAATGTTGGCTCGGAGCATTTCACAGGAAACCGTTTCGTCAAAAACAAAGAAAATTTCGTGAAATCTGAGTATTCGTTTCTGCGAGTGTGAATAGTCACTCTTTCATAGGAGTGAATGTTCATTTTTTATGGAGTCATTTCATTTTTTATTTTGCTTTTATGGGCATTTTAAAAGAATCACATCTTTTACAGCATGCAATGAAAATAGCTACAAGCGTGTTAAAAATGGGAATAAAATACTTTTTTAGCAATATTTATTTAATTCATAGCTTGTAACACTAATTGAACTGTTAAGGAAAAATTCAGTTAAAGTTACATATGAATTAAAATAGATTACTGACAGAAAAAAAATTAAAATATTTCATTACAATCTTATCCCTAGTGTTTGCTTTCATTACATGCCCTATAAATATATGATAATTTTCTAATATTCATAAGGGCAAGTAATTAACCGAAACCTTAATCCATGTTATTTTTTTTTCTCTTCAGATACCCATTTAGTATTTTAATAATTCCCGTGATGTACATTAATTATGTTCTATTTTTTTTCATGTGTAATTCAAATCTGAAATATTTAGATCTCAGAATTCATTGCTAATGAATTTAAATCTAATCGAACGTTATTTTTTACTGTATTTTAGTTACTTTTAAAGTTTTATTAATAATTGTAATAATAGGTGGATGTTATATGATTAACAACGTGTGATTTCATTTTAATTTTTGTTTTAAATATAAAATCTTATCTTTTTAGTGCTATTTTGCAGAATCCTATTGTTCTAAAATATTTTTAATTTGTCCACTAAAAACACAATGTTTATCAACTCACATCTCTTTTTAATAAGTTCTAAACTTGATCTAAATATTAAGAATGCGTAAGATTCTTTTTTATGTGTTTTGATCTGTCATTGTTTTATTAAGTATGAACATGGAATTTAGATTTTTATGTTCTGTGAAATATGTTTACATATTTCTTTTAAACATATTCCTTAACGTAATCATGATTTCGAATTTTCTTCTGATATTGCTGAAAAATGGGTATTAATACAACGCTTATTTCTATAACGACATATGATAAGCCATATTTAATTTAAAATGTTTATTTATTCCCATACACTGCAAATAAAGGAGTCTTAAAAAAAGACAGAAAAAACGACTGAAAAAGCATTTAAGACACGTAAATGTCTTAATATAGAGCTTAGACATAATAGATACCTTAATTTAAGATACTTTTGTGTCTTAATGGACCAGTAGTAGAAATGAACTAATATAAAGTGTCTTAATATGGTGAAACGTCTTAAATTAAGATATCCAATTACAGACATTCACTGCACTGTGTTATCACCGCAGCCATATTTGTTTGTTGTATGCCGTGCGCGGATCGAAAATTAATTCCTTCTATGAATGTCAAAAAATCACTGCACTGCAAATCCCCACAACACATTACAGAACGCAAAACTAACACCAAAAAGATCCTACTTTTGAATGGTAAAAATACTTTCATAATGTGTTTCCTAGTGTTTCTAGCATATTAAAATGCGTTTTGCTGCAGGTGCTAAATAATGTGTGTTAGATTTGTAACCCCTGAAAAGTGAAAGTAAAAATCACAGAACATTTCATTTTATTCAAGACAAACTTTCTCATCTCCAATAGACGTGGATTCCTGTGGTCGGCGTGCCCTTCTTTTTCTCTACGCGTACATGGAAGGGTTGCCGTTATGTTGACGTCACGGACTAACGTACTTTGGACTCTTTATTCTTTTAACCTTTTTCCAATGTAGTTTTCACTCTCTTTTTCGCTGTAATAAAATGTAGTCGCTCTGTGAAAATGCGCAGGAAATATAATGCCTGTGTACCAACATATTCTACTCAAGAAATAATATTAAATATATGTGGAAAGAAAACGAATGATCTATTTGCTCGACAATCTATACACACCTAATTTAAACAAGAATCCACTTTTTAATACACTTTAGGTTTATGTTTGTGAATATGCACTCTCATTGCGGAAAGAAGATATCGCCATAAATATGAGTGACGGGACCGGGGTTGCGCTATCGAGATAACAGGTAAGAGTATTTTTTTCTTATTCCTGTTAATGAAATAAATAATAATATAAAGAGCTTACGGCACACTGATTGCGTGAAATATTAAATTATATGAATATATTTTTGTAATAGATTATGAGTACCGAATTAGTGCTAAAATAGTGTGTGCCATATTAGAAATGTATATATAATAAGAAAGAGTAAGCATAGGACTAAATATTTTGCTACACGAATATAAGAAAGTGTAAGCACATATTATATGAATATATTGAATGTTATCATATAATTAATATATTGAATTGTTATTCAAGTCAACTTTATATTACTCACTGCACTTTACAGTTAGATAAGAATATATACAAGATTATTTACAATCTATATAAATTTGAAAAATATTAGAGTAATAAAGAAAATAAACAAAAATGAGCATACTGAAAGATGCTATAATTGAAAAACTCACCGTAGATAACTACGATGTGTGGAAATTTCGCTTAGAGAACTATTTACAAAAAGAAAATCTCTATGACGTAATTATAAATGAGCCCCCAAATCCCGTCACCGATGATTATACCAATAAAAATCGCAAAGCCAAAGCGATTATAAATTTACTAATAGACGATTCACAGATTATACACACAAAAAATCTGCAGACAGCGCGCGAAGTGTGGAATGCGCTTAAGAGTGTGCATGAGAGAAGTAATCTTAGCAATAAATTGTACCTGCTAAGAAAGTTGTATTCTAGCAGGTTAGCCGAAAATGGCAATATGATAGAGCACCTAACTAACATTTATCAGCTTCGCGATAAGTTAACCGCTATTGGTGAGAATATTAATAATGAACACCTAGCGGCCCTGCTTTTGTGCTCTTTACTACCAAGTTACGATACATTAATCTGTGCTCTCGAAACAAGAAATAATGATGAACTTACCCCAGAATTTATCCGCGGAAAGCTGGTAGATGAATTTAATAAGCAACAGAACAATCACGAAAATTTTCACAACAACTCTGCTTTGAAGGTGAAATGTGCACAAAATAGATATAGTAAATTTTGTAAATACTGCAAGAAGACCTCGCATAATATTGAAGACTGCTGGAAATTAAAAAACAAAAACAATGAGAAACCAAAACCAAAAAAATTCAGAAACCAATTTAACAATATGCCTAACAGGTCGGCAGTGTGTTTTCAAGATAACGTAAGCGCGAACGGTTCTAAAAACAAAAATATCGATAAGGAAAAACGCGCAGACAAAAACATAACATTTTTCATTGGTAATGGTTCTAAAGATCTCTGGGTCATAGATTCTGGGTCTTCAACCCACATTTGCAACGATAAAAATAAATTTCACGACTTCAATTATGACAAATCGAATGTCACTATAGCGAACGGTCAAGAATTACATTCTGACGGTTACGGATCGGTAATATTAAACACCGTTATGTCAGATAACACAAATAAAACCATAACATTAAAAAATGTTTTATATGTTCCAGAGATCGAAACAAATTTAATTTCCATCAAACAAGCTACCGAAAATGGTTGCGTAGCTATATTCAAAGATAATATGTGTAAAATAACTCACGAAGGTGTAACATACCTTGAGGGTCATATAAATAATAATTTATATCAAAGTAATTCGAAATCCGGTTCTACTCAAAATGTAAATATAATAAATCATTGTGAAAAGAAAAATTGTTTACATAAGTGGCACGTAAGGTTGGGTCATCGAAATATTAACCACATAAAGGAATTAGTTGATAAAAACATGGCATCAGGGATTCAAATTGATAACTGTAAGCACAGTAATGAATGTGAAGTTTGCCTCGCGTCAAAATTAACCGATATGCCTTACCCCAAACACGCTAGTTTTAGAGCTACGAGAGCAATTGAGCTGGTCCACAGTGACCTGTATGGCCCTATGCAAACAGCAACCGTTGGGGGGAAATATTATTTTCTAACCTTCGTCGACGATTTTAGTCGTTTTACAGTTATATATTTGCTAAGGAACAAATGTGAAGTTTTTTCAAAATTTAAGGAATACGCAGCAATGACTGCTAACAAATTTGGCAGAAAAGTGCAGGGAATTCGGTCCGATAACGGGGGGGAGTATTCGAGTCAGGAATTCGAAGATTATTTGAAAAATGAGGGAATTGAACATCAATTTACCGTACCGTACTCCTCGCCCCAAAATGGGGTTGCAGAGCGTAAAAATCGCACCTTAATGGAGATGGGACGCTGTCTTCTTAAGGAAAGTGGTCTTCCTAATTCGTTCTGGGGGGAAGCGATATGTACAGCGACGTACATTCAAAATAGGCTCCCAACTTCATCCTGCGATCGGACTCCGTATGAAAAATGGACTGGTCGTAAACCAGACCTTTCTAACATTAGAACTTTTGGTTGCCGCGCATATGCATATATTCAAAAACCAAACAGGAAAAAGCTGGACGACACCGCGCAAGAAGGTATATTTGTCGGATATGACAACAGAAGTAAGGGTTTTAGAATTTGCACGGATGGAAGGAAAATAGTTATAAGTCGGACAGTAAAATTTTTAGAGGATGATAATCATGACTTAGTTAAAATTAATGCGTCAGATGAAAATAAAGAAATAATAAGCGATAAAAATCCGCAGCCAAAATTACAACTAATTGACGACGAAGAGAATAACACCGAAAATGATATGCAAAATCAGGATGGGAACACAAATGTAACAGGCACCCCACAGACTTTACCACGTAGATCTGATAGATCTAATAGAGGGGTTCCCCCTGACAGATTCGCGTTCTTAACAAATGATGTAAGAATAAAAGAGCCACAATGCTGGGATGATATACTGGAAATAGAAAATCCCCTGGAAAGGCAAAAATGGATAGATGCTACCTTGGACGAAATAAATTCTCTCAAAGAAAATTGTACTTGGGAATTAGTTGAGGTCCCACCAGGGACAAAGGTAATCGGTAGCAAATGGGCATTTAAGTCGAAGTACAACAGTCAAGGTAAAATAGAAAAATACAAGGCAAGGCTAGTGGCTAAGGGTTTCTCCCAGAAATACGGGATTTACTATGATGAGACTTTTGCACCCGTTGCGTCTCACACTACTATAAGAAGCTTTTTAGCAATGGCTTTGTACAAAAACTTACGCCTTAGACACGTTGACATTAAGACGGCCTTCCTTCATGGGGAGTTAAAGGAGGAAGTTTACATGCGTCAACCTGAAGGATATGTTGTCCCCGGATCTGAACATAAGGTTTGTAAACTTAAAAAAGCGATTTACGGGTTAAAGCAAGCAGCGAGAGCTTGGAATATGAAAATACATGATTCGTTAACAAAATTAGGGTTTAGCCAGAGTTCGATTGACAAGTGTCTATACAAACGAACCACAAATAATGAAACAATTTATATAATTGTTTACGTTGACGATCTCCTCATCGCGGGGGAAGATAATAACATTGATAAACTAATACGTCAGTTAAAGAAAGAATACCCTGTGACGGACTTAGGCGATGCTAATTATTATCTAGGTATAAACATTAATCGGCCTAATCAAAATACAATGACCCTAGATCAAATTAACAAAATTCATGAACTAGTAATTAAATTTGGCTTAGAAAATTCAAAACCAACCAATACTCCTATGGAACCGGGCTATGTTAAGTTAAACGATGACGAAAATCTTTTACCAGATAATGTAAACTATAGACAGGCGGTCGGCGCATTACTTTACATTTCAACCGTCTCCCGACCAGATATTAGTGCAGCTGTTAACATTCTATGTCGTAGAAATGAACGTCCCAGAACTAAAGACTGGGAAGCCGTTAAAAGAACCATTAGATATTTAAAAACTACTATCGATTTAAAATTAACGTATACCAATTTCGAAGAACCTGTCTTGAAGGCATACGCCGACTCTGATTGGGCAAATGACCCACAAGATCGAAAATCTGTATCAGGCAATCTATTTTTCTTGGGGTCCAACCCGATCTTATGGACATCAAGACGTCAAAAGTGTCTCGCAATGTCTTCAGCAGAATCTGAATTTATATCAGCTTCCAGTGCTGCGCAAGAAATTTCTTGGATAATAAACTTATTAAAAGAACTGGACATGCCACAGCAGTGCCCGATAAGCTTGATGGATGATAACCAATCCGCAATAAAACTTGCAGAATCCGATAAGTTCCATCATAAAACGAAGCATATAGATCTTCGTTACAATCATATAAGACACTTAGTGGACAGTGGAATCATAAAACTCCGCTACATCAATACTGACTTAATGACTGCTGATCTTCTAACCAAACCCCTTCCCAAACCTAAGTTTGGCTTCCACAGAAAAACAATTCTTAACATTTGATATAATGCTTCAGGGGTTAAAGGGGGGTGTTAGATTTGTAACCCCTGAAAAGTGAAAGTAAAAATCACAGAACATTTCATTTTATTCAAGACAAACTTTCTCATCTCCAATAGACGTGGATTCCTGTGGTCGGCGTGCCCTTCTTTTTCTCTACGCGTACATGGAAGGGTTGCCGTTATGTTGACGTCACGGACTAACGTACTTTGGACTCTTTATTCTTTTAACCTTTTTCCAATGTAGTTTTCACTCTCTTTTTCGCTGTAATAAAATGTAGTCGCTCTGTGAAAATGCGCAGGAAATATAATGCCTGTGTACCAACATATTCTACTCAAGAAATAATATTAAATATATGTGGAAAGAAAACGAATGATCTATTTGCTCGACAATCTATACACACCTAATTTAAACAAGAATCCACCTTTTAATACACTTTAGGTTTATGTTTGTGAATATGCACTCTCATTGCGGAAAGAAGATATCGCCATAAATATGAGTGACGGGACCGGGGTTGCGCTATCGAGATAACAGGTAAGAGTATTTTTTCTTATTCCTGTTAATGAAATAAATAATAATATAAAGAGCTTACGGCACACTGATTGCGTGAAATATTAAATTATATGAATATATTTTTGTAATAATGTGTTCGTGTGTCGTTTTTTGAAACGCATTTCACACGTATCGCTTTTTGAAACACATTCAAGGCACACGTTTATATACACCTTTTAAAACATTACGTTGCACATTTTGGATTGCATTTGGAGCAAAAAGCATGATACATATGAATAGGGAGGCATATTTTCGGCAGGGATTCGGCGATATCAAGGGCTTTTACCCCTCATTTTGAAATTTATCCCCCTTTCTACCTTTACATTGCTTTTCTATTCCGGGATTTGTTTTTACCTTTTTAGGCTCCTGGGCCTATGCCCTATCTTTCCCTAAATTTTTGTTTCATTTGAACAATATGTCTAAGCTTTAGCAGATTTTTGCCCCCACCACCATGTGGCGCTTTTGTTACCATGCGCATAGTATTACTTAGTTTTCTTGCCTTCTAATTATCTGATTTTTATGCAACTTTCAACTTTATACTTGTAATCATTTTCTCCACTACTTCGTTTTAGTTCCCATCTTCTCCGGTATAGAGCACTCTTCTTTCCTTTTTTATTATACCAATAGTACCCGACTTATTTTCGCCAGTTCTACATCAGTGATCATCCATAATTTCCCAACTCTTCATTTTAGTTTTCATCTTCCCTGCTAGAGGGCACTTTCTTTCTTTCTTGAGACTAAAAAAAAAAAAAAAAAAAATCACAGTTGGTTCTTAGCACATAGAGTAACATTATCTAAATAATTTATCACTCAATTTTTACATGTTTACACTATGTTCTAAGAACCAACTGTGATGTCAAATGTAAAAAAAAAAATCCCCAAAAGGTGCAAGAAAGAGAGCGGTTCCCAGAGCACTCCTCAAGGAAAATGATAACGAAAGTAAGAATAAGGAGAAAATGCATGATCAATGAGGAAAGATATGCAAGTAGAACTAGCAACAATATATCAGATACTACAAGATAATAAAATAACAAAGGAAGAAAGAGCACCTTCTACCGGTGAAAATGGGAACTAAAACGAAGTGGAAGAGAAGATGATTATAAGTGTGAAGTTGAAAGTTGCATAAAAATTGGATAATTAAACGGCAAGGAAATTTAAGAAATATATGTGTATAATGATAAAAGCGCCACATGGTGGTGCGAGCAAAAATTTGCTAAAGCTTAGAAAAATTGCTCGAACGAAACAGAAATTTAAGGAAAGATAGAGTATAGGCCCAGGAGCCTAAAAAAAGTATAAACCCAGAATAGAAAAACAATATAAAGTGGAAAGAAGGGTAAACTTGAAAAGAAGGGGCAGAAGCCTTTAATATCTCGATAACTATGCCCCCTATCGAAAAAAAATAAATGCACATTTAAAGACAATGACATACTCATATTAGTTTGTATTATCCTCACAAGAGCTGAATGAAGGGTAAAGATAGGGTGAAAATATAAATAAGGGTTGGGAGAAGCCCAAAGGGAATTAAGTAGGGGCAAGCTGACAAGGTTGGGATAACCGAGAAAAAGGAAGGAGGAGAAAAGTGGAGTGCGAGATGAGAGAGAAAATCTGTATGAGGAGGATCAACTGAAAAACAGCTGGAAGAAATGAGGCAAACATCTAAAAAAGGGGATCCCTATAGAAAATGGATATGCCTGCAACTGTAGGATAAATTCACTGTGGGCAGCGGCTATGCATGAAAGAACCAAAAAAAAGCATAGAGAAGAGAAAGAAAATAAAAATCCCAAAGCTGGCACTGTATTCTGAAAGTCATAAAACTGAATAACATAAATCACTACGACTCCTAATTAATATCAGATACTAACAAAAAAGCTTGGAAAAGCATTCATTAAAATTATTATTTAAATCAGAAACGTGGTAAGTCTGAAATCCTCACAGCTAAAGCAGAATGCTGAATCATATGTTTAATGCAACTTTATGAGATGTGTCCTAGATAGGGAGAAGCTAATAAAAATCATATAATATTAGAAATATGATATAAACAGATTATGTCAGACTCATTTGCCACAAACAATTTTTGATGAGATTGGATTGGATGTAAATTGCAATTGATAGAATGGAGTCATCAAGAATCAATAAAAACATCTCATCATCCATATTACATATACTAATTTATGAGAGACTGAAATGCAAAATATTTTTAATACTTACATGATAAACTTTCAGCATTCATGCTTTAAACAACATAATTTAAGCTTTAAAAAAATTCCTTTCATGGAAAAAATCAGTACTGCTTTCTGAAAACTAAATAAAACGCCTATTTTTGAATTTAAGATAATTAGTTTGAGAATAATGCAACTGACATATTTCCCTCTCAACAATGGGGTTAAATATTTCACTCCTTTCTAGAGAGTGGAAAATTCTACTCTTTAAGGAGTGTATTTTTTATAAAAGTCACTCCAAAAAAAGTGAAAATGCCTGCCACTCTTTCAAATAGTGAACTTTTCACTCCTCCTAATTTCAGAGTATCGCGATCGGCAAAAATAAATAAAAAAATAAATAAAAATAAAGATAAATCACACGCATCAAACTAAGTGAAATGGGGAACGATAAGTATTTCCATTTCACGCAGTTACATTACTTCATTTCTTAGAGATTGGTGCTTGCTAAGGCGTATTAAAAAATATATTTTTCCACGTTCAACAACTCGAAATTTTCTGACACATTTTCTGAATCATTTTTAAAAGTGCAAAATCTTGTCGAAAAATCTTGTCAGTAGCTCGTTTATTTGTATTGCTGAATTTTAAATAAACGTCTCTTCTTCTTTTCTTTTTTTCGAAATTTTTGAAATAACGGAACATGATTGTTCCTAATTTGTGAGATATAACATGATTTTTAAAAATGAATTAGTTGAAAAAATTAAGGTTGCTTTTATAATGCTACTTTGAGAATAAACAGGAAGCAATTTTCATTCATACATTACATAAATATTGTAACTGATATTTCACACGATTGAACTTTTATTAAAACAAGGTGGAACCCGTCGAATTTCGACGAAAGAAAATGTTTAAGAAGGAACTGTTTAATTAATTTATAATAAACCTACAAAATTAGTTACAATAGAAAATGCATCTAATTGAATGTTATACTGGTTAGTCTAACTCTCAAACAAATATTATTTAAACGTAAAGTTAACAAATTATTATTTCTATAAAACTCAATTGTTCAAATTATTAAAATTAAACTTTAATCATATGTGCAATCAGTAAAATATAATGAAGATAAATTATTATGATGGGTAGTTATCAATTGAGGCTCTTACGCAAGAAGTGTCTGAAAATTTTCAGACATTTTAAAACGTCTGAAAATTGAACACTACGTTTCAGACACTTAAGTGTCTGAATTTCAGACATTTCAGTTTAGAGTGCATTGACATGAGAAAACAATAATAATAAATTAGCCTTACTTAAATCTTTCAGAAATTATAGCAGCGCCGATAAAATTGTAATCTACCATATAAAAATATAAATACGCAGCAGAATTCATTACACCAATATAAAAGCACATCTTTACAAGCCTCCAGCAGCGAGGTTGGAAGAGCAACGGTCTCCCACACCAAAGGTCGTGGGTTCGAATCACGCCAAGGGAAGCGAGAAGTGGTTTTTTTCTTCTTCCTGTCAATAAATACTGGAGCTTCCAAACTGTTTGATAGATGGTACCACCAACACTCTTTTGACGAAATTTATATTGTCAAGCAAGTGAAGAAAGTAATTTCATCGATTTGACGAAATGTTTGCTCGGAGCATTTCCCAGGAAACCGTTTCGTCAAAGACAAAGAAAATGTCGTGAAATCTGAGTATTCATTTCTGAGAGTGTATAATTTTAAAAGAATCAAATTTAAATACCCTTTTTAAAAAAAAAATAATGAATACGGATAGGAGAGG